>CM034313.1:342500-1706376 GCA_019925795.1 Dendrobium chrysotoxum
GCCCTACACCGTACACCCTACACCCTAAACCCTAAACCCTAAACCCTAAACCCTAAACCCTAAACCCTAAACCCTAAACCCTAAACCCTAAACCCTAACCCTAAACCCTAAACCTTAAACCCTAAAACCTAAACCCTAAACCCTAAACCCTAAAACCCTAAACCCTAAAACCTTGAAACCCTAAAACCCGAAACCCTCAACCCTCAACCCTCAACCCTAAACCCTAAACCCTAAACCCTAAGCCCTAAACCCTAAACCCCTAACCCCTAACCCTAAACCCTAAACCCTAAAACCCTAAACCCTAAACCCTAAACCCTAAACCCTAAACCCTAAACCCTAAACCCTAAACCGCAAACCCTAAACCCTAAACCCTAAACCCTAAACCCGGAAACCCGGAGCGTAGGGTTCTTAGCGTTCTTGGAGCGATTGGAGGGCGATTTCCATTTTCCGTGAGATTCTTCTGGTTTTGGTGGGATTTTTCTGATTCAGTTTGCTTTCTCCTTCTAATTCCTTGCAGTGTTCGTTTATTTTGATCGTTTCCTGGTTATGCCGTCTGGCCCTTTAGGGCTTTCGACGGAATTTAGGAATCATGACGTCTTGTTTGATTCCTGCTTAAAATTTAATTTGCCTATGGAGAATGATTATTTCTCTTTTTTTAACCACTCGATTAAGGTTGTTGAAGGTTTTAAATCATCTTCTATGGATGATGCGAAAATGAACGGTAAGCTTGCTCAAGAAGTTTTACCTAAGAAAGTTCCTGTGCCCAAATCTTTTAAAGAAGCATTGTCGGGTAATGATAGCAAAGAAAATCTTGGAATTACTATTTCTTCTTCTTCTATCAATGGGTTGCCTGCTTTGGATATCTCGAAAACGGATTTACAAAAATTGGCTGAACCTTACAAATTTTCTTTAGTCGGTAAATTTCCCTTTCGTAGACCGTTTATGGAAGAAATTCGTAATTTCTTTAAGAGCTTGCATCTTACGGGAATGTTTTCTGTCTCTCTGCTCGACGCTAGGCATATATTTATCAATCTTTCGAATGAATTAGATTACAGTAGAGTCTTTTTAAGGAGATCTTATTTTGTGAAGAATTGTCAAATGAGGTTACTTAAATGGTCGACAGATTTTGACATACATACGGAATCTCCTATTTGTCCTGTTTGGATGTCTTTGCCTAATCTGAGAATGCATTTTTTTAATCTTCAAATGTTGCAAGCTATAGGATCTATATTTGGTCGACCACTTCAAGTGGATCAGGCTACTGCTAATAAGACTAGGCCTTCGGTTGCTAGAATTCTTGTTGAAATAGATATCACCAAAGAATTTCCTAAGGAAATTTGGCTTGGTTCAGATGTGAATGGTTATTTCCAGAAAATTGAATTTGATAAATTTCCTATATTTTGTTCACATTGTAAATTGCATGGACATGATGTAAATAACTATTTTATTTTGCATCCTCATTTGAAAGATAAGGTTGGAAAGGAGAAAGATCCTATTATTACTGTTAATGATTTAAATTCTTCTCATATTAAAGAACAGATTAATACCAATTCCTTAAATGAATATTTAAAGAATGTGGAAAGGGAATTGGAAGAACTTTAAGATCCTATTATTGTTAGTGAAACTAACAAGGATTCAGATAGTTTAAGTTCTTCTAAAAAGGAAAAGAATTTGGATCTTGTTATATATGATGAAACTATTGCTGTTCATAATAGCTCTTTTATTACTAATCCTATGACTCATAAAAAGTTGGAACTTCTTGTCTCTAATTCTTCTTCTGCTAAAGAAGATGGTTCTTTATCTCCTGAGAAAGAATTATGTGTTCAAAACAATTCTTGTGCTATTAATTTTACTTCTTTTTCTGGAAATGAAGTTATTTCTTTGGACAATGTGGATGTGAGTAATGATTTGGAGGAAGGTGAATTGGACTCAGGGGTTGTTAGTGAAACAGAATTATTAGTGGGAAAGAACAAGATTTGGCATTCGGTTTACAATACCAGAGGGAAGAGTAAAAAGGGGAAGAATTCTAGTAAAGGTAAATCTATAGCTAAATCCAATTCCTTCCATAAATAATGATTAATTTCTTACTTTGGAATGTGAGAGGTGTTGGTTCCCTTTCTATTAAGAATAGATTAAGAAGTTTATGTCGTATTTATCATGTTGAGTTTTTATCTGTTATAGAACCTATGATTTGCAATTCTAAAATTAACTTTGTTGCTAGAAGTTTGGGTTTTGATAATTTTTTTGTTAACTCTTCTAACAAGATTTGGTTGTTTTGGTCTAAGAATGTTACTATTAAGGTGATTGAGGATTTAACTTTACTTTGATGTCTTGGTTAAAGGGTCCATTGTTTATGCTTCTTGCAATATTAATGAGAGGAAAAATCTTTGGGAGCAACTTTTCTCTTTTTCTTCTAACATTAATGAACCTTGGTTTGTGGGAGGGGACTTTAACACCATTTTGCATGCTAATGAAAGAAGAGGGGGTAATCCTCCTAATATGCATTCTATGGAAGATTTTTCTAATATGATTATGGATTGCAATCTTGTGGATGTTGGCTTTGTTGGATCTAATTTTACTTGGAACAATGGCAGATTATGGCAGAGATTGGATAGAATTTTATTTAACCAGTTCTGGATTGCTAAGTGGCATTTTACTTCTGTTGAACATTTAAGTAGGACTTTATCTGATCATTGTCCTTTATTAATTTCCTTGAGAAAGGAGAATAGTACTTCTAACTATATCCCCCCTTTCAGATTTCAGAATATGTGGACTCAACATCCTAAATTCCTTAATGTTGTGGATTCCAATTGGAATGCTCCTCTTATTCCTGATAATTCTGTTAAAGGCATGATTAGATTATGGTTTAAGCTTAAAAGACTTAAGCATTATTTGAATTGGTGGAATAAGCATCATTTTAAAAATATTTTTGCTAACATTAAAGAGATGGAAGAGAAAGTTTGTATGCTTGAAAAATTATCTTCTAATGACCCTTCCTTTTTAACTGATTTGAATTTAGCTAAAGATCAGCTTATTCATTTTCAAGATATGGAAGAAACTTATTGGAAACAAAAAGCCTCTTCTTATCACTTATCGAATGGGGATCGTAATACTAAATATTTTCATGCCTTAGTCAATAAAAAGAAATCTATAAATCACATCAATAAGATTAAGGATGAAAATGGGAATTGGATTTCTGATTCCTTACTTTCTGATTCTGTTTGTAAGCATTTTTCTAATATTCTTTGTAGGAATGATTTTATTCAGCAACTCTCTAATCCTCACCTTATTGAAAAAATGATTTCTATGGAGGATAATATTTCTCTTACTTGTATTCCTTCTGAAAATGAAATTTATTCTGCTTTAATGACTATAAATGGAGATTCTACTACTGGTACTGATGGCTATTCTTCTCTTTTCTTCCAAACTTGTTGGCATATTATCAAAAAGGATTTAATTGATGCTGTTTTAGATTTTTTTAATGGTTCTGCCATTCCTAAGTTCTTTACTTCTACTGCTCTGGTTTTAATTCCTAAAAAGGATAATCCTGAAAGATGGAATGATTTTAGACCTATAAGTCTATGTACTTGTTTTAATAAGATCATTTCCAAGATCATTGCTTTAAGATTAGGTCCTTTGTTACCTAATCTTATTTCTTTAAACCAGACTGCTTTTGTCAAGGGTAGATTAATTTCGGATAATATTTTGCTTACTCAAGAACTTGTTCATGATCTTGATTTGAAAGTGAGAGGGGGTAATATGTTATTCAAAATTGATATATCTAAAGCCTATGATTCTATATCTTGGAACTTCATATTTAAGGTGCTTAGTCTATTTGGTTTTTCTGAAAAATTTGTTTTTCTTATTAATAACTTGGTGAACAATAATTGGTTTACTATTTTGATGAATGATGTCTCTACTGGTTTTTTTCATTCTACTAATGGTCTTAGACAAGGAGATCCTTTATCTCCCTCTATTTTTATAATTGCTATGGAATATTTTTCTAGATGTATTGAGGCCATTTTTCAATTTTATCCTAGCATGTATTATAGAACTAATTCTGGTTTCCCTATTTCTCACTTATGTTTTGCGGATGATTTTATAATTTTTTGCAATGCTAGCATTCATCATATAAAGAAAATTAAAAATTTTCTTGATTATTTCCATTTAGAAAGTGGTCTAGCTATTAATGATTCTAAAAGTTCTTTTTACACTTCTCGTAATATTTCTACGTCTAAGATCAATAAAATTTCGACTATTACTAATTTTAGTCATCAACTTCTGCCTTTTAAATATCTTGGAGCTCCTATTTTTAAAGGATTAAAAAAATATCATCTTTTTGATGAGATAATTCAAAAAATGTGTAAGAGTATTTCTGCTTGGGAACATCACTTTCTGTCTTATGGTGGTAGACTTACTGTGCTTAAAAGTACTCTTAATTCGATGCCTTTTCACCTTTTTCAAGTTGTTAACCCTAATGTTGCTACTGTGTTGCGTATGGAAAGAATTCTTAACAAGTTTTTTTGGGGTTCCCGTTCTAATATTAATCGTATGCATTGGACTTCTTGGAATAAACTTTGTGGCCCTCTTAATGAAGGGGGTTTAGGTTGTAAAACTATATCTGATTCTATTATTGCTTCTTCTTATAAGATGTGGTGGAATTTTAGGAAAAATAATAGCCTTTGGGCTTCTTTCATGCATTCTAAATATTGCTTGGGAAAACACCCTTTAACTTGTTTTTATAAACATGATGATTCGCTCATTTGGAAGAGATTATGTGGTATTAGCTATAAGATGGATTCCCTTATTGGTTGGGGTCTTAATAATGGCAATTCTTTTTTCTGGCAAGACAATTGGTTGATGGATAAATCGATAGACAACATTTTAAATTCCTCTTCTATTAGAGTTAACAGTTTTTATATTAATAATTCTTGGTATCTTGATGCTCTGATGGATTTTGTCCCTATGGATATTGTTAATATGATTCAAAATCTCATAATTGATAATGAGAAGATGGATCAAATTATTTTCAAGTTGTCTTACAATGGTAGTTTTATTTTTAGAGATGCTTGGAATTTTATTAGAGTTATTTCTGATAAATCTATGGTTTATGAGAATATTTGGAGTAACAATATTCCTACTTCTTACTCTATATTGGTTTGGAGAATTCTTAAGAAGTTTATCCCTATAGATTCTATTCTTTGGAATAAAGGGTTTTACTTGCCTTCCAAATGTCAATGTTGTTTTCATATTGAGAATATTAGTCATGTTTTTATAAATGGTTCTATTGCCTCTAAAGTTTGGCTCTGGTATGATTGCTTCTTTAATACTCAGAATTTCTCTGGACATTTGTCTTTCAATCATTGGTTTACTGTTATTGTTCATAATTCTGGTAGAGGGCATATTAAAATTGTGATGGCTGTGTGTCTTATTTGGTTTATTTGGATGGATCATAATGATGCTAAGTATAGAAATGTTAATATGAACCATAAAAGGATTATTGCTAGAGCTTTGGATAAGATTAATAGCCTTTATAAGGCTGGTTTAATCAAGAATTACCAATTTCATGGTTGTAAATTTGTTATGAATAAGTTAAACAACAATTTCATGGATAACTTTAAGGAAGATTGTTTTAAGTTTGTCATTTGGAAGAAACCTCTTGAGAACTTTATTAAAATTAACACGGATGGCTCTGTTTTTAAGAATAAAGCTGGTTATGGTGGCATTTTCAGGGACTTTAAAGGTAACATGATTCTTGCTTTTGCTTCTCCTTTAAGGTATTCTAATGCTATTTTTGCTGAATTCATGGCTTTGTATAAAGCCTTACAAATTTTCTTATCTAAAGGTTTTTTCAGAATCTGGATTGAAATTGATGCTTTATTAGTTATTCAGTTTATTCTCCATAATAGATTTGGTAATTTTGATAATTACTATATCCTTAAAGACATTAAAAGAATGCTATCTCATCTTGATTATAAGATTTCTCATATATGGAGAGAGGGTAACCCCTGTGCTGATTTTCTGGCTAAATTGGGTACTGACTTACATCAATTCCAAATTTACTCTATTTCTGATATTCCTTTTTTATTGAGAGGTATGATAAATCTTGATAAAACTGGCCTTCCTTATATTCGTTACAAGTAATGTTTTTTTTTTTACAGTTTTGCTTTGGGGTTGATTATTTGAGTTTTTGGCAATGATGTTATTTTTTAGTTATCTTATTATGGAAGGTTTATTATGCCATTTCTTCAAGATTATGACTTGGTTTATGTTGGGTGGTTTGGTTGTTGGTTGGATTATGTGGATTTTCCTTGGTATTGTGATTCTTCAAAGCTTAGAAATATGCTTCCTGGATTGGTTTTTTCGGGTTTGTCTTTGCTGGAATGGCGATTGAACATAAGGTTGAACATGATGCCAGAGTTAGAAATCACAAGGGCTTAGTTATGTATGCTACATCGGTTGACTAGGAATCAAAAGTTTCCCTTGTTGGAAAGCTAAACTTCATGGAATTGGCAGGTAAGGTTGTAAATTACTTTGATCTCAACTATTTGTTTTTTGTTTTTTTTTTTTCAGGTAAGGTTGTAAATTACTTTGATCTCAACTTTTTGTTTTTTGTTTTTTTTTTTTTTTTTTGTTCCTTTACTTATGATATGTATTTTCATGTTATTCTGTTTGAAATTAGGATATGAGGAAGTTCAAAAAAGGGCTGATGGACAAGCTCCTTTATCCAAATGCATTAAAATTAAAAAGTCACTCTATGTGTTGCATAATGTTGTGAGTGTACTAAATCATGATGAAACATACATTCCCTATCGAGAAACAAAATTAACTAGATTGTTGCAAGATTTTTTATGTCGCAAGAACAATGCGGTGTTGATAACATGTTTCATGAGCTTATATGTTTTATTTAATTCAGATGTCTGTAAATGCTTCAAATGATTCTCATTTAACTCCTATTTATTTAATTCAGAGTCCCAATTTATGCCCTCAAACTTTTCTTGTGATTAGCTTGGCTTCCAAGTCATGCCAATATGTCAATAGACAAAAGCACGACCTTGCAAGGACTAGTAAAGAATGTAAAAGATATTCTTCAACAAGTTCTTCTGTTGGTGGAATCTATCCATTGGATAAAAAAATAATAAAGCTGAGAATTTATCAAGTGATATCAAGCAGAAAGAAGATTAACAAAAGTATATCCATAAATAATGGAAGGTTTAATCTTTAAATCCCACTAGGCTCTGGTTAGGAGTTCTGCTTAATGTCAAATAATTTCTGTGATATAATCAAGGTTTGTAATGATTGACAAATTCGTTCTTGATATAGATTCAAAGGCTACGATAATAGAATAAAGGAACCCGCTCCATCCCCATATTGGTCAAAGGAAAGGTATGAGATATACATGAATATTCATATTTTAAATAAAATGAACATTTGGTCATTGTGCATTTCATTTTGTTCTCATAGAAAGTTGTTTAATGTTGCTAGTCCTCTTGGAAAAACTCAGAAATAGGCAAATCTTTGCAAAAAAGAGGTATTAGTCAAATTAAGCTTTTTCTTTGTTCTTTAATACCTACATGGCTTGCATAAATTGAGAGTATATTATCATGTCTAAATTATTGATTATAAAATCAGATTGGGTATGATAGTTTTTATTGAATTTGTTTAATTTAAACAATTTGAATTTCCATGGCTTGTTTTTAAATTATTATAAACACAACCTAGCAATGTATGGGTAACATCTTGTTTTAGGTAATTCTCTTTTCAATTATTTGATATGGAATTATAATGCAATATTGTTCTTTGTATGCATGCAGTACTAATCATTATCACAATCAAATAATTTTTATGGTCTAAGCTTGATCTTAATTAATGTAGGGGAGTGCTGCATCCAATGTTGTTTTGGCTTCTTCTACATTGGAAGTGGTATTATTTCACTACGCTTAACTTAAGTTTTTGAACCTTGAAATTTTTCTATTGTAAGATTTTTCAGCTTAATTGGTATTATGCAGGAAAACTCGCCACTAGCTAGAATCACCGATCCGTCTATAACGGTAGGGTACTGTTAGTTGCTTGCACGTTTGAAAAAGAATGATACTGTTATTTAAATTTCAAAGACATGTAGGAATTGAAGCTATTTGATCCTTTTAACTAACGTAAATGTTTTTATGGAAATTTTTAGTTAAGAACAAATCATGAACTTTGTTCATCTACTTTTGATTCTACATATCTAGCTTGTATTTTTATGTCATCTAATGTGATGTATCATTTTCTTTTAATAAACTATTGTGCAAGTGTATTAAATATCTCTCTATTTTTAAATGATGTTTCCATTCCAACTAATCATATTGAACAATGTGTTGATATTCCTCTTGCAATTGACATTAAGGTATCTCATAGCTTGGAAGGTATGCTAAATAATTCTACGTAAATAATATGCAGATGTGGCCAACTACGTGGTTTTGGTGTTTCCTAAAATGACATATTTTTAATTTTTTTACAGGTTGTTCTATAGAGAATAAATAATAGAAGTCATGCTTTGAAAAAGTTAAAAAAACACCGACTTTAATGGAACAGCTACAAGAAATGTCAAATACATTAAAAACTCTGAGATCTCAACCCATAAACATGTGTGGGAGCATGCAATTTAAACTAGATAATGTGGAACCTAAAACCCCACAATTTCCATCAAGTTTAAAGCTCAACTGTAATTCAAAAATTGAGAGTTTTGCAACCCCACAAGAGAAGTTTAAAATAAGAAGTACTGGACTAAAGGTAACCACATTTATAATTTGTAATGATTTGTTCTTACATTTTATGAATTTTTGCATATTTTAATTTCCCTTATCTTTGTATGTTATTTAGAAATCATTGGCTGATGAATGTTTTGGATTTTATAAACAGTGCTAACTAGTAAGTATTCTCATCCTCGGTTTAAAATACTATTTAGAGGTGCTGTTGGGTAAATGTATAGTTTGTTATTCACTATAGAAATGTGCATTCTTTTGAAGCAAGATATATCACTTTATTTTTCGATTAAAAAAACTATTCAAATCAAATTCTATATGTTGGTTTTCTTTCTCAATATCATTCTTATTCATTTTACTTGGACCAGTTATTATAATATTTTTATACTCACAAAAAAGTTGTAGCTCTAGAGTAAAACATGTGTATGTGCACATACAAAGATCTTGTGATTTTTGAGTAAAATACCAAGAAAGAAAAAAGGCTTGAAGGAGCATGCAAAAAATTAGTTTTATTTGAAGAATATTAATTTGGACTGGGAACTAGAGTTTATTATTCATTGACAATGCTTTATGATCCATCCAAACATTAGAAATTGATAGCTCTTAACCCATACAATATAGTCCTTTTTTTAATGATACTCTAAATATGCATGATCTATAATAATTTTTATGAGGAAATTTACATATATATATATATATATATATATATATATACAAAATTCTCATTATTTATATATTTAATACATAAATTTTTATATTTGCTTATATAATACTCAAATATCTAAATCATATCATATATACCACTAATTTTAACTTATTTAAAGTAAAACACACATTTTCATACATATTTTTGATAAGATTTAACACTAAAGTCATATCTAAGTAGATATAAAGGTTTAGATATTAGATGTACATAAAAATTTTGTGGTATTTATGTGAATCTCCCTTTTTTATATTAGTAATAAATTATTTTCCTTCAATTTGCCACTATATGTTGTGCAATGTGTAATCAATTAGATTTGGTGGAAGTTGACAAAGTTAAGTGTTTTTTATTTTATTTTATTGATCAATTTAAAAGAAAATAATACTTTTATATTTGTCTTTGAACACTTTATTTATAGGGAGGAGCTCAAGAAATTGAAGGTCAACTCAAGACTTTTATTTATAACTCGATGTATTTATGTGTATCTTATTATGGCCTATTGATTGGAAAGGTTGTTTTCTTGTAGGGAATTGGGAAGAAGAGAGCAACATATATACTTGAACTTCGTGAAGAGACTCCTGAACCTTTCAAGGAAGTAAGTAGTCACTGTAGGAACAATTTTTACCTTGCTAACATATTCCCTTGTCTACAAACTTGTTGAATCAAAATCTAATTTTGTTTGTCTCTTACTAACCAGATTGATGATCTTAAAGGAATGGGTCTTTCCTTGAAGCAGGTAATATTTTCATTTTAATGACATTCTATTTCAAAATCATTTAAGAGAGATAGTTGATAAAGAAAGAGAGAGAGAGAGAGAGAGAGAGAGAGAGGTAGAAAAAAATGAACTTATGAAAGATAATTCTACTAGAATAAGTGAAGAGTCTTTGATGAAGCAATGATTGGCAATTATTTGTTATGATCCTAACTAATTCAGCAAAAATTTCAATAGGACCTAAAACTAGAATGATTCTTTCCTCTGAGGATGCCAAAGAAAATAACTTAATAGAGTAGAGAGCTGGTGGTTTGATTAGAGTGCATGATGGGTCTCAAATGATGAAAATGCTCAAAGGTGGAAAGGGCCCTTCAAAGAAGTTTCAATTTATGGAAAAAGAATTATACCTACATACCTCCAATGGTCCTTCAAAGAAGTCACAATTGAGGTGGAAATTATTCTACTTTACTACCTCCCATGACTACAACTCTTCCTCATTTAGGCTACACGACTCATCTCAGAGGTTATTGTGATAGATTGCCAAGTTATTTGACTAGCGAGGATTTACCACACCTACAGTAGAATTGATTAAATGTTTCATCATCCTTGGATACTAGATTGGTAGAGTTAATAGCAAAGTGTTCAGGGTTGCTCTAGTAGCTACAATAAGATGATCTATTGTTGTATAATGGATACATAGATACCAGTTGAGATCTTGCTATGTTATTGGGATGAGTCTATTAAAAAGGTTTTTGAGAGAGTTGATATCTGTGTAGGGTTGTAGCATTGTATGTTGGAAATTTTCATACCTATTTCCATTCTTCTTGATTATCCATAGTCACATACTTCTTCAACCATTTAGAATCCTCTTAATTGATAGAAATTTATTAAAAATATATAACTAAACTACTTTGATAATTCCTACAATTCTTCTAATCACAATGTGGAGTTCATATATGTTGTAAATCTGGATTTAAAAAGTATAGTTTTGATGATGACAAACATGTTTGTATTCTATTTTTCTTGGCTAACCCATTTCGGGTACAAAAGATCAAATGCAATTCAAGCCAACTCAAGATTGGGTCCAAGTGTGTCAAATATAATGTAATTGATCCCCTAGCTAAGTAACCTTGCACACACACACTCAGTGGGAGAGTTTTAATGAATTAGAGTTTATGTTCAAATTTTATTCTGATCGTCCCGGATGATATTCACATCGTTCTGGACGATCTAGTGAAAACAGAAACCCTGATTATGATATCATGTTAAGTCAGGTTGATTAAGCTGATCATCCTGGACAATCCTAATATCATACGGGATGATAGGCTAAAATCAAAAACTCTCAGTCGCCAGATCAAGTTAAGCAAGTTTTATTTTAAGAGATTTGATCTGATCATCTCGGATGATACGTGTATCATCCTGGACGATCCATTACAATCATGCCTAAATTAGTCTGGTGATTAAGGAAAGTAATTAAGGTCTGATTAATTCGATCATATCATCCTGGACGATCACAGGATCATACGGGATGATGTGTTAAAAATCTTGACCATCCTGTGCCTATCACCTATACGTCCAGAGCTGTGTGCAGGATGATATTCCCAATTTTAAACTAATCGTACGGGATGATACCTATATCTTCCCGGACGATCAAGTCATTTTGAAATCATCCAGCATGTTTCACCTATAGGTCCAGAGCGGTGCTCAGGACGATTTTGGCACTTTTTGAACTAATCGTACAGGACGATAGACATATCGTCCTAGACGATCAAGTCATTTTGTGATCGTCCAGCACAAGTTCCTCTGGACAACCAGAGTGGTCTTCTGGATGAAATTCCTGATTTACACTAATCGTCCCAGACGATCGCAGAATCATACGGGACAATATGAACAACTTTTTCCTACTAATCGTCTAGAAGAACCAGATCGTCCAGGCTGAAACAGATGATTTTGAACTGATCGTACGGGATGATCTAGCGATCATCCTGGACAATATTGGCCGACCAGTTGAGATTTAGGGCAATTTTGAGCCCTCCTTTAAAAGATCTTTTTCTTCTAATAAGAAAAATCTTTTGCCACTTTCCTTTATAGAGAAACCCTAGAGAGAGAGTTTGGGAGAGAGAGAGAGAGAGAGGATCTTGTAAGGGGGAGTTTGTGAGGGATTCACAAAGGTTGCTCCAAGCAAGGATCAGAGTCATCTTCTTCGTTCGTTGTCTCTCATCGTGTCGGTGTTTTCTGTGGGAGGATCGTTCGCAAGAAGATCTGGGTTCTTTGCCCGCTTCAGGAGGAAGCGAAAGGAGTTCAGGTTCTCTGCCTGCTTCAAGAGGAAGCGAAAGGAGTCCGAGTTCTCTGCCCACTTCAGGAGGAAGCAAAAGGAGTTCAGGTTCTCTGCCTCACCGGGTTGGTGGAAAGGAGTTTTGTATAAGCTTCTCCGTGTTGCTGTGGGAGAAGGAGAGTCACTTTTGTGTTAGTGCAATACCCGGAGGGGAGGCTCTAGGGAATGGACGTAGGTCAAGTTGACCGAACCATTATAAAATCTGGTGTGTTCTTTTTTATTATTTTCTGCACTTTATTTTTCTGTTATTATCTGTTTGGGTGAAATCTATGGTTGATCTTTTCACTTCTGTGTTTACTTGTTTCTGCTGCAAATTATTAAAAAGATCTTTCCTGTTGCTCACGAATTTTTAAAATAACCAATTCACCCCCCCCCCCCCCCTCCCTCTTGGTTAGCCTCGAAACTAGTTCATCAGGGCTTAACATCCCTATCGAACTTTCAAGTGGTATCAAAGCGGGATTCAAAAATTAAGTTTAAAAACTTTTAAATTTGATCCATAGCTAACTTTGGTAATCGTAATATTGCTGAAGGTTATTCAATTACATGACCGCCATCATTTGATAACATACCTTTTGATTTTTGGAAAACTCGCATGTCCACTTTTCTTCAATCTATAGATTATCGCATGCGGATGCTTATTAAAGATGGCTATGAACCACCTTTTAGAATGGTTAACAATGTTAAAACTGAACTGCCTTTCACTGATTGGAATTTTGATGATCGTGACTGTTGACCTCATTTTTGTATGAGGTCAGTAGGACCAATCCAGACCTTAGGATCATTCCAATCTTTAGGATTTAATCCTGACCCTAGGATCAATCTGATCTTAGATCAATCCAGATCTCAATATAATTTCACCCTCTAATTAATCTAGATTTTAGTTCAATCTAGATTCAATTTCCAGACTTATCTAGGACTTTAGGACCTATCTTAGATCTTAGGATTTCTATATCCTGAGATGCCTCTAGATCCTAAGATTCCTCTAGATAATAGGATTTCTAGATCTTAGGGTTATTCTAGACCCTAGACCCTAGGATATTCCTAAACTTTAAACCTCTGGATTTCTTAGACTCTAGAATCTCCTAGAATTCAAACTCTAAGATCCCTCTAGATTTCATTCCATAGGATCTGTTCTAGACCCTAGGATTCCTTTAAATTCTTCCAGTTCCTAGGATCTACTCTAAACCCTAGGATTCTTCTAGATCTTAGATTTTTGAAAATCCTAGATCTTAGAATCATTCTAGAATCCAAAGCTTTAGGATATTCCCTAGATTCCAGATCCCAATATCTATTCCAGATCCTGGGATTGTTCTAGACTCTAAATTCTTAGATCTACCCAGACTCTAGATCAGTCTAGGTCTTAGGTTTCTCCTAGACCTCAGATATATCTAGACCCTAGGATCTTCCTAGAATCTAGACTTTAGGTTCTATTCTAGATCCTAAGAACCTTCTAAATCCCAGACTTTAGGGTTTCCTAAACTCTGGGAGTTTCCTAGACTTCAGTCCTTAGGATCTACTCTAGACCCTAGGATTTCCCTAGATCAATATCAGGTCTTAGGATTCTCCTAGACCTTAGATCTATCCAGACTTCAAATCTATTCAAACTCCAGACTAGTCCAAGCTTTAAATCAATCTATCCAAGACTCAAATCAATCCAGAGTTCAAGTCAATTCAAATCCCTGATCAATCCTGATCTTTAAACAACCCAGATTTAGTTGCTCCAGCCTCTGACCTGACTTTAATCCTATCTAATCATCTAAAATCACCCAAATAATTTTAAATGATTTAGATAATTCAAATCCTATCATTCAAACTCAAAATCCAGCTCAAAACCAGATTTCCAAACTCAAATCCAAGGCCAAAGGTCTAAGTCCTGAAAGCCTTTTCTAGTGAATCTTTGAATAATTTAAAACTTTATCAAATGACCTCTGATTTAGGATCTGTCAGTTCCACACTGATGTGACATGTCTCTAGAGGCAACCCTCCAAATTTGAGCTCATTCTGAGGTATCTAACCCCAGAAACTGAATTGAAGTCCAAAGGCTGTAAAACCTTCAAATATTTACAGTCTATGCCACTGGACCTGCCACCCAGTGGATTTTGATCTTGGAATTTTCTCCAAAGCTCCAAATCACTTCCAAACCCTTGATTATGACTCACTGAGCAATAAACTGCATTTTGTTGGACTCAATTTGACCGATAGTTGACTAGTGGTCAAAATGACCAAAATACCCCTATGGGGTGTAAATGGTCACTTGAACCAAATGAACCCCAAATCAAATGCAGTCACTTCTAGCAAATTTCAAATGTCAAACCAAACCCATTGAACCCAGAACCAGCCCCTGGGTCAACCTGGTTGACCAAATCAACCTAGTTGACCTAGAAGGCCATTTAGGGTCAAAATAGGTCATTTTGACCAAATGACCTCCCCAGACCTTGAGACCACCACCAGCAGACTCAGAATGTCATTCTGAACTGGCTGGACCCAGTCCCTGACCCTGGGTCAACCTGGTTGACCAAGTCAACACAGTTGACCCATTAAGCCCATTAAGGGCCCAAATAGGTGTTTTGAACTAAATAATTATTCTGATCCCTGAAAACACTTCTATCAGACTTCAAATATCATTTCAAACTTGTTGAGTCTAAACCCTGGACCTGGGTCAACTTGGTTGACCAAGTCAACCTAATTTGACCAGTTCAACCCTTAAGCTCATTCATTTTGAATCAAGCTCCACATCAGCTTCAAACCCATTCAAACTTCTTTGATTACATTCCCCAATGATTTAGGCATGATTGGACTCCTGACTCAGTCAACAGTTGACTTGGTCAATTGAACCCAAATTTAGTCAAATTTAACCCATATGACCCAACTCAATACATTCAACCAAATCAACCCATCTAAATCTTATCAAATTATTTAAACACACCTCAAAACATGTTTCAAACCTTCCAAACTCATTTGGAGTCAAATCATGTATGTTAGACTTGGTCAAACCATCTTAAGCTTATACTTTTATTTCAAATTTTCATCATTGACCTTCAAGCTCTTTCAAGCCAAATCAAGCATCCCCTTAAGTCCTCCCATAGCCACATCATTTGATTTGACCTGTTGACTGGTCAAACCATTCAATAAATGGTCAAAGAAGCCTCCAAATGGCTTTAAATGGCCAAAACCCTTGCCTAGGCTAATCCATTCCAAATCTAACTACTCCAACAGTCCTAGTAGACTCCTAGGCCTTCCCCCATGCCACCTCAGCTGCCATGTGGCATGGGGACCAGTCAAACCATCAAACCTAGGTCTTAAGGTGGTCAAACTTGGTCAAATGACCCCTTAAACCTAATCTATCTCAATCTAAAGCCATCCAGCCATTTTAATAGGCTCTAGAACTTTCCTGGAACCCTTTCCAACCCTTGGATCAGGATTAAGTGGCCTTGATGCAATACATGTGCTCAAAAGGACATGAGAGGCCTTTCCACCTCACTAGTCCTTTTGTCCTTCAATATGCCTGCTCCCTAACGGCTCCTGGACACTTGGCAGCCATCTAGGGGTGCTCCCAATTCATCCCAGCCCTTCATTCCACCTGAGATGTTTATAATAGGGTAAAACCCCAAAAAAGAGTCTGATTCTCTCCCTTTAGCTCTCTCTCTCTACCTGAGGACTCTCAAGATGAACTCTCTGTTCGATTGAGCTCCTAAGGTCTTCCATCTCAAGTATCTAGCTCAACTCCACTGCTAGTAGCTCGTCGGCGACGAGATTTCCGGCCACTCCACTCAAGTTCCGTCCAAAGCATCTCCAGCTCGATCCGTGGCTTTTCAAATCACTTTCAACAAGGAAAACTTACGTGGACAGTCAACAAGCTCAGAGAAATCAAAAAATCTAAAATCGAACGGTTTGATTCTTCATAAACTCGAACCCTAGTCTAAGTTACACTAGTTTAAATAGCTTTTCTTTGAGCTTGTTTTAAGTCAAATCAAACTATCCACATTAATTCTATTCATGTATGCAATTTAAGTTTAAAATTTTATTTAATTTAATCCATTGGTTTGAGAGAATGAGCTAAAAAACCCTTTCCCAGGGTTTTATGGTTCATCTGCATGCATATGCGAAACGTGGACCGTTGATCTCACGATCAACGGTCCCGATCTCGCTATATCCTCGGTTTATTCAAACCGCGCATTCCGCATGGTTGGACAGATCCCGATCCAGCAAGATCTCGATCGTCAATGCATTAAAGAGGATGATCCGACGGCCTATAGCTTTGCTGACTGGTTTAAGTAATTTGCGCATGGGTCCCGCCGCAATTAATCAATCAGCAATGATTGACCGCTGCCAGATAATCATTGCCGTGGATTCTGTGGCCCAATCAAATGATGCCACCTGTCCTGTACCGTTGACAGGATTATTGAAATTTTAAATCCTTTTAAATACTAGAATTTATTTTTTTTAATTATATAAAATTAAATTTAAATAAAATAATTAATTAATTAAAGAATTATGATATTTTCAAATATCTTTGATTAAATTAAAAGTATATTTTTAATATTCTAAAATTGGGATTATTACAAGTATTTAAAAAAAATTTTAATAGTTTGAATCATTTAATTATTTAAATATTTAATCATTATTTTAATTAAAGAAATATAATAGTAAAAAAAAAATTTTAAAAGAAAATTATTATTATTATTTTTCTTAAATATACTTTGAAATCCTAGAGAATATTTAAAATTAAATTTAATTTATTTTAAATAATCCAAAGTATTTGAACATTTTAATATTTAATTAATCAAATATTATGTTAAATATTTTCAAAAATTAAAATTTATTTTAAAATTATTTCAAATAACCAGAGGATCTCTTAAAGTATTTTAAATTATTTTTTATCATAATTTTAATTATTTAATTTAAAACTCATATTTATAGGTATAATTATATATGTACCCATGTATTTTGAATTTTATTTTAAAATATATGTGTATATATATACCTAAATCTCCAATCTTTAAGAGATCTCTTGAAATTTTAAATTTGAATTAAGCATACTTGAATATGATTAATGTGGAATGATGGATAATCAATGGATAACTAATCTTGCTAATTATTCATTGATTATCTTTTGATTAATTAATCCATATTTTATCTTTTGCATGCTTAAGGACATACACACACCACTTAGTTTAAGGCTCTCTTACATTTAGGATTGATTGTGTTTGTATGTGTGCATATCATGCATGTTATGTTAAAGGTTAGGAGAACTTTGATTTGAACCCATTTAAACTTAGTGTCATTAAGGACTATAATTAAGGAATTATTTAGAGAACTTAGAATATTTCTAAAAATTAGGGTTCACCTCCTATTGATTTGAAACTTTGAACACTTAAACATAGTGACATCCTCAGCCTTAGGAAATTTTCCCACTGAATTTTGAAATCATTAAGCCCCTTAATTAATTTAATCAAAATCAACCCTTAATTAAGCCATTTAAGCTTCCAGAAATTCTAATAAATCAAATTTAAATCTAAAAATTACAAATAATACCTCAAACTGACCAGAATTAAACCCTTAATCAATGAAAAATAAAAGCCCCTTGACTGGACTTTAAAATTAAGTTTAATTTGAGTTTAATTAAAATTTAATATTTAATTAATTTAATTATTTAAATATAATTAAAAATTCCAAAAAATTTCCAAACACTTGGAAATCACTCCTTAGGTCATTCTTGACCTTTGAAGTTGATTCCAAGGAGTTTGGAGGTCATTTGGATTCAAATCACAAAAAGGGCTTTAATTAAACAATTTTGAAAATTCATTAAATACTCAAAACTTCAAAATTTCATAACTAATTCAAATAAATTCCAAATTGAGCAAACTCAAAGGAATTCAACTCATAATAAGGTCTAATATTTATTAAAAATGTTAAGTTTTCAGAAATCAATCAAATTTGAAAAAGCCAACTTTTGGTCAAATCTAGTTCAAAATCAAGTCAAAACTTCAAACCTTCATAATAAAATCTAGAAAAATCCAATTTTAGCATACTTACTGTCTAACTGATCATATTAAGGTCTAGTATTTTAATAAAATATTAAATTTTTAGAAAACACTTTAAATCAAAAAGTCAACTTTTGCCCCTTTAATTAAATCATTAAAATAATCCAGAAAATACCAAAATTCAATAAACCATTCAAAATTCCAGAAAACATTAATTCAAACTTAAAACCAGCAATCAATCAATTTGAATAAAAATTTATCAACCCTCAAACCCTTAATCAAACTCAAATCACTTAACTATATCGGGTACCACTAGGTAACTCAGGCCTACGAGGCTATTAAATTAGCCCCAATGAAGGTGAAATAAACTTCACGGCATCGGTGTACAACAAAGGTGGTATCCAACAAATAATTGAATCAAATTTAAAATCAAAATCAAATCATTAAGAGTTAAATTTTAATTAAAACTCCCTTGAAACCTTTCAACCAACTAGAACATCAAACAACTTCAATCAAGTGCCTATTTAGGACATATCAAAACCACACAGCCTACCTCACACACTTTAGATGATTTGCTAGGACAACCAACTCTAGTCTTAGGCTAGGCCGGTGTTTACTTTTCTGTTGTGTGCCAGGTTTTTGAGCTTTTACTGCATGTTGTTTGCTAGTGGTAGAATTCATTTGATTGTTTATTTATTTACTGCACTATACGATGTGATTGATTATACGTTAGACCTACCCTTAGGTTAGGAACGATTTATACTAATTCAATCTTATGCAGGTGTCCATGCTTATACAGGGTAATTAAATTAAAGGGGGCAAAATCATAATTATTAAATTACACAGGTGCTCCAGAAAACTGCTCAAGTCCCCCTTTAAATCAAAAAGAGCATGGCCAAGTGTGACTGTGTTTTGAGCATTTAAATTTCAATATATTAACTGCTTGGGATGTAAATATAACTATTGATTATTAGGATAACCCTGCAGGTTGTTGAGTCTAGATCTTTAATTTTAATTGATGTAATTCGATTTAAATTGAGTTGTAACTTATTTAAAGTACTTTGAGATTGAGATGTTTAAACATCCAATTTGGAATCCAAAGAGGAAGGAACATCCCTTAGGGGAGAGTTCCTATCCATGAGGAGATCCAAATTAGGATGAATTTTAAATATCCAAAGAGAAAAGATAACACCCCTATTCAGGGGGAGTTTCTTTTCATTTGGGTATCCAGACCCGACGATCCGAGGAGTTCAAAGAAGACAAAAAAGTGAAGAATGAGAAGAATCTCAACTCTCAAAGTCACTTGAGTCTTAGGAGTAAAATCCAGGTTGTAGTCAGTGGTACCCGGCCACTTTACTTTTCCTACAGACCCTGGGTTGTATAATTAAAGGGCACTTGCCTATGGACTTTCATTTTGAATATTTATTTAATTGATTTAATTATTTAATTGATTTGATTGATGTGTTGAATGCGATTAAGGACCCGCATGCTTTTAGTAGTTTATTTGGCGCTCTTGCGTGTCGATTTTGATTTAGCCTGGAACCCGATAGGAGGCTCGTGAGGGTAAGGTCATAAACCTTTTCTACTTAAATAAAATTAAAAATTTTAAGCTCAGATAGAAACTCTAACGCTCTTAAGAAGTAAGCCCAGACTCGCCGGGGGTTTTTCATGCATTCATATTGACTTTTCTCATCCGTGTTAGGCACCTCCCCGCCTGCGGGTTTTGGCTGACCACCTGACCTATTAGGGTGCAGTTCTGTCCAAGGGGATGTTGTGCAATCTCTAGGATAAAACCTATTTTTTAAGCCAGATTTTAAAATTGCTTCATATTGATTTAAGCATTTTATCGAGTCAACTAGCATGCATCATATTAGTAACAAATTAAAATTGAGTCTAATTCTTAATTGCATTTTTTTATTTAATCATTTCACCCAATATATGTAAAGGGGTCAATTAGGATCTGCTCTAGATGTTGACCCTAATCCTTTAAACCAATCTTAAACAACGTCCTTAACCACTATTTCATAAAGACTTTGACTCATAATTTTAAAGCGTTTAGGTGGTTTAGCTGGCTCCATAATTCACGCCGGGGCAAGTCCAGATTGCATTGCATTAGTTAGGTTCTGGGTCATTGATTTTCAGTACCCATTTTAGACTTAAGTTCTGAGGTAAGTCTTCAATCTTAAGACCTCAATCTTCCAGGAATCTAATTCCCACCTTCTAATAAAATTGACCACTCAAACATTAAAATATCTTTCAATCTAATTCAAGCCCAACACTTATGATAGTTTGAGGTATTTCTGAAGTAATTCAGAATCTCAAGATACCTCCTACTCTTCTTCCTTTGACTCCAGAAATAAGTGCTCAACCTTGAACCAATCCCTATTGAATTTCCAGTCCCTTAACCTTCTTTGATATCAAACGTTGAAATCTTAAAGAAAATTCGTATCGCTATTTTAATCGAGAGTATTCGTAGGAAATTTCTGGTTTCTTACGATGTAATTAACTACGAGGGCTTGCGCTCGTAGGAGATTTAAAAACCCAGACCTGATTTCAAAATCAAGCTTTTTCAAAACCTTTAATTAATTATCTTTGGAAAATTCAAACCTAACAATCATTATCGTCATATTCAAACTATTGGTAGTGATTGATATTTTCTTTCCTCGGATAGATATGTCAATTACAATCATGGTTCTGATTATGAAATTAATGATCATATTCAAATTAACATAATCAAACAATTGATTAAACATCATTTTGATCTTTCGAGATCGTGTGTTGTTTCTCCTTGAGTTTGATTGTGATAATCAGGATAAATCAAGATTTGTAATCTGAACCTATTAGGAAACGATATGTTCACCTTCTGAGGTGATATATCATTCATAATAAGTGTTTTATTATAAAATAACTTCAATCAAGTGCCTATTTAGGACATATCAAAACCACACAGCCTACCTCACACACTTTAGATGATTTGCTAGGACAACCAACTCTAATCTTAGGCTAGGCCGGTGTTTACTTTTCTGCTGTGTGCCGGGTTTTCGAGCTTTTACTGCATGTTGTTTTCTAGTGGTAGAATTAATTTGATTGTTTATTTATTTACTACATTATGCGATGTGATTGATTGTACGTTAGACCTACCCTTAGGTTAGGAACGATTTATATTAATTCAATCTTATGCAGGTGGTCATGCTCATACAGGGCAATTAAATTAAAGGGGGCAAAATCATAATTATTAAATTGCACAGGTGCTCCAGAAAACTGCTCAAGTCCCCCTTTAAATCAAAAATAGCATGGCCAAGTGTGACTGTGTTTTGAGCATTTAAATTTCAATATATTAACTGCTTGGGATGTAAATATAACTGTTGATTATTAGGATAACCCTGCAGGTTGTTGAGTCTAGATCTTTAATTTTAATTGATGTAATTCGATTTAAATTGAGTTGTAACTTATTTAAAGTACTTTGAGATTGAGATGTTTAAACATCCAATTTGAAATCCAAAGAGGAAGGAACATCCCTTAGGGGAGAGTTCCTATCCATTTGGAGATCCAAATTAGGATGAATTTCAAATATCCAAAGAGAAAAGATAACACCCCTATTCAGGGGGAGTTTCTTTTCATTTGGGTATCCAGACCCGACGATCCGAGGAGTTCCAAGAAGACGAAAAAGTGAAGAATGAGAAGAATCTCAACTCTCAAAGTCATTTGAGTCTTAGGAGTAGAATCCGGGTTGTAGTCAGTGGTACCCGGCCACTTTACTTTTTCTGCAGACCCTGGGTTGTATAATTAAAGGGCACTTGCCTATGGACTTTCATTTTGAATATTTATTTAATTGATTTAATTATTTAATTGATTTGATTGATGTGTTGATTGTGATTAAGGACCCGCATGCTTTTAGTAGTTTATTTAGCGCTCTTGCATGTCGATTTTGATTTAGCCTGGAACCCGATCGGAGGCTCGTGAGGGTACGGTCATAAACCTTTTCTACTTAAATAAAATTAAAAATTTTAAGCTCAGATAGAAACTCTAACGCTCTTAAGAAGTAAGCCCGGACTCGCCGGGGGTTTTTCATGCATTCATATTGACTTTTCTCATCCGTGTTAGGCACCTCCCCGCCTGTGGGTTTTGGCTGACCACCTGACCTATTAGGGTGCAGTTCTGTCCAAGGGGATGTTGTGCAATCTCTAGAATAAAATCTATTTTTTAAGCCTGATTTTAAAACTGCTTCATATTGATTTAAGCATTTTATCGAGTCAACTAGCATGCATCGCATTAGTAACAAATTAAAATTGAGTCTAATTCTTAATTGCATTTTTTTATTTAATCATTTCACCTAACATATGTAAAGGGGTCAATTAGGATCTACTCTAGATGTCTACTCCAATCCTTTAAACCAATCTTAAACAACGTCCTTAACCACTATTTCATAAAGACTTTGACTCATAATTTTAAAGCGTTTAGGTTGTTTAGCTGGCTCCCCAATCCAGGTCGGGGCAAGTCCAGATTGCATTGCATTAGTTAGGTTCTGGGTCATTGATTTTCAGTACCCATTTTAGACTTAAGTTCTGAGGCAAGTCTTCAATCTTAAGACCTCAATCTTCCAGGAATCTAATTCTCACCTTCTAATAAAATTGACCACTCAAACATTAAAATATCTTTCAATCTAATTCAAGCCCAACACTTAGGATAGTTTGAGGTATTTCTGAAGTAATTCAGAATCTCAAGATACCTCCTACTCTTCTTCCTTTGACTCCAGAAATAAGTGCTCAACCTTGAACCAATCCCTATTGAATTTCCAGTCCCTTAACCTTCTTTGATATCAAACATTGAAATCTTAAAGAAAATTCGTATCGCTATTTTAATCGAGAGTATTCGTAAGAAATTTCTGGTTTCCTACGATGTAATTAACGAGGGCTTGCAGTCGTAGGAGATTTAGAAACCCAGACCTGATTTCAAAATCAAGCTTTTTCAAAACCTTTAATTAATTATCTTTGGAAAATTCAAACCTGACAATCATTATCGTCATATTCAAACTATTGATAGTGATTGATATTTTCTTTCCTCGGATAGATATGTCAATTACAATCATGGTTCTGATTATAAAATTAATTATCCTATTCAAATTAACATAATCAAACAATTGATTAAACATCATTTTGATCTTTCGAGATCGTGTGTTATTTCTCCTTGAGTTTGATTGTGATAATCAGGATAAATCAAGATTTGTAATCTGAACCTATTAGGGAATGATATGTTCACCTTCCGAGGTGATATATCATTCATAATAAGTGTTCGATTATAAAATTTAAATTCCAGAAATCTAATATTTCCCAAAGAAAATTAAACACTTTTCAAAACTACATTTTTCAATCAAAATAGTGACTTAGCCCAACTAAATGCCAAATATTTAAACTATTTTTTCTGTGCCTTAAAATCTAAGGATTACATGCGTGTTTCTACTTATACAACTGGTAAAAAAATTTGGGATAGATTATGCATTACTTATGAAGGTATAACTGAAGTCAAACAGTCTAGGTTAAAAATATTGCTTCATGACTATGAACTTTTTTGCATGAAACCTATTGAATCTATTTCTGAAATGTATACGAGGTTCACTCAAATTATCACTTCTTTGCATGCTTTAGGAAGAGAACTTACAAACTATGAGAAAGTAAACAAGATTTTGAGATATTTGCCTTCTTCGTTTGATGCTAAGATAACTGTAATTATTGAATCGAAAGATTTGAATAATTATTCTATTGATAACTTACTTGGGTTACTCATTGCTTATGAGCAAGGGGTGAACCAAAGACAACTTGATGCAGGTGAGAAGAAGAAGGAAAAAACTGTGACGCTGAAGGCCAACGATACTGACACTGATTCTTCCTGGTCTGATAGCGATGATGTTGCCTTAACCACTAGGCAATTCAAAAGCTTTCTACGGAAGAAACATAAGAACTTTCAAAAGTGGAACAAGGGTAAGTCCAATAAAAATTTTAAAGGTTCATCTGATACTGTTTATTTTGAATACAGGAAGCCTGGACACATTAAGGTCGATTGTCCTACACTAAAAGCTCACCGAAGCAAGAAAAAGGGTGAGGAGAAACCCAAATTCAGGAAGGATAAGAAGCAGATTCAAAAGGCATTATGGGCAGATTCTGCATCCAACTCCTCTGAGACTGAAGCTAAAGAGGAGGAAACTAACTTGTGTTTGATGGCAGATGATCATCCTAGTCAGTCTGACCAGGAAGAGGTATGTGAGCTTACTTATGATCAATTATTTTAAGTGTCTGAAAGAATTCACGCATCGTATAGAAAACTTAAGAAATTGCATGCTAGCCTGAAATTGGATTTCTTAACCTTGCAAAAAGAGCATGATTCTGTAGTTAAAGATCATTCTACACTTGATAGCAATCACATATCTTTACCTGATGAATTTGATGAACTGAACAAAAAGTATTCTGATCTGATTACTGAGCATGATTCATTGAAAACCTCGCATGTTGATTTAGAAAGAGCTTTTAAAGAATTAAACAACATGGCATGTGAGTGGAGAGTAGTAATTGAGCATTGAAATTTGAAATTGCAAGTCTTAACAAGGAGAATGAATTTTTAAGAGTAAAAATTACTGCTTTTGAGAAAAATAAAATTTCACCTACTTTTGCACAATTCTATGCACCTCCACCTTTTGAAGAATCTGTTTCAAAATCATCAAAGCGTTTTCATACAAACCTAGGAAGAGGCACTATCACCCATGTAGATTAGTTAACCCTTTTCCTGGTGTTAGATATTTTTCTTGTGGCATATTAAGAGACATCTCCCACACCTACACTGTTCATTGTAGTATACATTGGGTGTGGAGGCCCAAATTGCCTGTTTCATAGTACAACACACATACATTATATTCTTCTTTTCATAAGAAGGAACCCAAACAGGTTTGGGTTCCTAAATCTGATATTTGATGATTTTATAGGTGTACTCTCACACAAGACCTCATGAGAGCATGTGGTACCTGGACAGCAGATGTTTAAGACACAGACTGGAGATGCAAATCAGTTCATTTTGCTGGAGGCCAGGGGTGGAGGCAAGGTTACACTTAGAGACAACACCACCAAGAGGGTGGTAGGAGTAGGTATAATTGGTGATTCAAAGAATTTCATGATTGATAATGTTTTGCTTGTAGATGGATTGAAACACAACCTATTCAGCATCAGTCAACTCTGTGACAAAGGATACAACATCAAATTCCTGCCCACTTGCTGCATTATAAGCTTAAATGATAAAATTATTTTGTAGGGACAAATGATCAACAATGTCTACATACTGGATGTAAGTTGCTTTAAAGCTGATAATTCAATTTGCTTAAAACCTATTGCTGATGAGTCTTGGTTGTGGCACAGGAGATTATGTCATGCCAGTATGAAAACCCTTAGAAGAGTCACCCAAAAGGACATAGTTAGAGGTGTCCCCAAGCTTAAGTTCACTAAGGACCACCTTTGTGATGCCTATCAATTAGGGAAGCAAATCCAATCCTCCTTTCACTCCATTAAGGACATTAGCACCTCTATACCTTTATAAGTCCTTCACATGGATCTCTTTGGACCCATTAGCACTGCCAGCTTAGGGGGGAAAGTCTATGGTTTTGTGATTGTTGATGATTACTCGAGGTTCACTTGGATTAAATTTTTGTCACATAAATCTGAGTCATCTCCAGTTGGATTTAGAGGAAGTTAGGTTGTGAGATCTTGACTATTCATAGTGATCATGGTGGAGAGTTTAAAAATGTGAAGTTTGGAATTTTCTATGAGGAGTAAGGGATTAGTCATAATTTTTCAGCTCAAAAAATTGATGGTAAATTTGAACCAAATTGGGAAGGCCCTTTTGTCATCAAGAAAGTGTACCTGGGAGGAGTGTACTAACTCATCGATATGGAAGGTTGATGATATATGCCCCTGATCAATGGGAGATATTTAAAGAAGTATCATTCTTAGATAATCAAGCTAGAGATCATTCTCTTATAAAAAAATACATTTCTAAGATGTCTTAGAAACTCTCCTACAAGACATGAGGCATTTTTAAATTTAAAAAATGCCAAAAATCTAATGATAACTAAAATTTTCCTGTAAGATAGGGGGCATTTTTAAATATTTATTTGGGTCGACATCGCGTCACATGCCGAAATCCAAAAAAAATTATTATTTAAAATTATAAAACCCAAAAATTTAAATAAGATCTCTCCTATGAGATAAAGAGGGGTTCTCATATTTATCTAAGTTGACATTGTGCTTTATGCCAAGTTCCCTAGATAAAGGTTTAGAACTATTGGCTAACATAAAAAGTTCTTCAAAAATACAAACATGACAACTTCAGTTTCAACATGTACTGATGATTCTCCAAAATATCTGGGACATCACCCTCTCTAGTATCTCAAGACTTTGAAAGTCTGAAAATAAGGCTTCCGTGGCTACACACTTCAGCAAATCGAGCTAAAGCGACACGAGTTCTTCTGCAACCTGAAGTTTACAGTTCAAATGGGTGTATGAGGTTAGACTCATCAAGCCAAGATGTGGCCGAGTTCCTGGCAACTCCGTTTACTCAACAAACTATAAGAAAGGCCGTAGTAATGGAACCCCCACTTCGTCAACTCGACTATAGGGATTGTAAGAAGTACACAGGCTTATTTGACTCAATAAGTTTCAGTAGTCGTAGTCTATGAAATCTTCCTAATTGATCGAAGAATCGAAGTCACAACGAGAAAGACGTATTCTGAATCATCACAACAATCGAATGTATGTAGATTCTAAAACTTACAACCATGAAGGTCAATTTCAAATCTACAAATTTTAGCAAGCTTAGCTTGGGGAGCGCATCTCTCCATAGCTCAAGTTTGAAGCCTAAACGGGCGTATGAGGTCGGACTCAATAAGCCAAGATGCAGCTGAGTCACTAGCAGCTCCGCCTACTCAATAAGCCATAAGAAAGGTCGTAGTAACGGAACCCCCGTTTCAATAACTGGACGACGAAGAGCTATCAAGTGTTAGCTCTCACAGTCTGATGAACTTAAGTTACCCAGATTGAAGTCTCCTTGGCCAATTAAGGGTCAGCATACCACCTACATCTGGTCTACAAATTCAAATAAAAATCTATAAATCCTTCAATAAATCCGTAAAGCACAAAGCGAGGATCGAAGGAATTCTTCTTCAACAAGTCCACCAAAGCATAAAGCAAAGGACCGAAGAAATCATCCCAAAGTTCATACAAAACCTAAAAGATGAACTAAGAAGATTTTTATCCGTCGCACAAAGCAAAGGGTAGAATGAACCAAAATCTCAGGACTCAAGTCATAACTGAAAAAGAGTACCCTACATGATGCCTATAAGTGTCCATAAAAAATTATGGGCATTTTAAATATTTATTTGGGTTGACATCGCACTGTGTGCCGAGATCCCCAAATAAATATTTAAAATTATTCATAAAGCTGCTGCCACACAAATACGAGGTAGAAGCTAGTGCCTTCAAGAAAATAAATATGTGATCATTACAAAGTGAAGATTCATCTTCGAAGTTGCCAAAATCTTGAAGCTCAAATTAAGAAGAATTTTGATTTAATAACTTCAACAAATTAAATGCGATAAGTACGAGCTGTTATAGTACAAGTCCAGTGCTCAAAAAGGTATAATATCAGTCTCAACAAGCCTATAGTGGCCGAGCCACTGACAGCTTTACATACTAAATAAGCCCTAATAGGAGGTCGTAGTAGGAAAGCACCTGTTTTGTTAGCCGATGATAAATTCTACCAAGTTTGATATTTGTCAAATTTATCAAATCAAAGTATTCATATGCAGAAGATTTTCTTAACCAACAAGTGGATTGAGGCAAAATCCAGGAGATAATTCTCAATCAACTCAAAGGCACCAAGCCACAATTAAAACTTTTATCAAGTTAGCGGCATTATTCCTTCATTAAATCTATCAAGCATGAAGCTAAGATCGAAGGAGCTTCTCTTCTTCAACATGTCCGATAAAGCACAAAGCTCAGGACCGAAGGAGTCATCCCACAGTTCTTATAAAGTCATAGGCTGAACTAAGGAATATTGTTATCATCAAAGTCCATCATACATAAAGCCTTGGACCGATGACTATTTACCACCGACCTAATATCAATATAAAGAGTTTAGGTCACTGATATAGATTCTTCATCAAGCCCATGAAAGCACAAAGCTAGGGTAGAAGAAATGTTAATTCCTGACAAATTGAGAAGATAAATCAGGGATATCTAGAAGAGCCACTACGTGACATCCAAAATCTAATTTTAGAGATCCATAGAGTCAACTAGCTTACAAAAAACATGATCTTTTACAAGGCGCATATCATGTTTATTGGGGAGCATTTGTTGACCTATAACTGTCGGCCAAACCCAACACCTCATCCAAATCCCACGACCGGCTCCCACGATCACCCATGATCGCAAGTAACTGCCCCACAACCTCCTCTCTACGACACAAAATAAGGAAAACCTCTCCCATTCAGCTCTCACACGCACACAGAGAAGGAGGGGACTGAACAGATAAATCGGAAGGAAGGAAGTTGCGAACTTACCTCTTGGACCCTGGTTCAAACTCTGGCGATCTACTTCCAGCTGTTGACCCAGCCTGCTCGGACCAAACTCCCTGAGACCTGACCCACTATCGACCTACTTGCGACCAAGCCAGAGCCGAATACGATCTACGATAGGCCTCCAACTGCACTTGATCAACTGGCTTACCTCCCCACCGTCGACCACCTCCTCGACTTACCTTTTCATCATTGATTCGCTGACCCGACGCCAACTTTAAGCAACCGAACCCGATTAAACTCATCGAAGCCGCCCAGTCCCTTGCATCTTCCTACCATGCCCTAGCCGCATCTCCCGTAGCCGCCTCCAAGCCTCCGACCTCCCGGCTTGCCTCCGACCCGACCAAGGACCGACTGACCTAGTCGTCAAAGAAGCCTGCTTTGACCTCCATACATAGCCTCCCTCGTGCATGGCCTCTTCCGATCAGCTTGATCGGGCTTTGCCCGACTCCCTCCTCCCTCTCTATTTTAAATATATATAATATTATTTATATAATATAATATACATAATATTATATATATTATGTAATATTATAGAATAATAATAATAATAATTTATTATTATTATTATATAATTATATAATATTATATGTATATAAAAATAAAAATAAAAGAAAAGAAAGGGATTGGCAACAAATCTCCGGCAACCAATGATCATCACAAGTACCTTCCAAAGACCAATTTATGGGGCCCGACAATTCCCCCAAGCCCTCGGCCATCGACTATTTTTCTGGCCGTGCGGACTTAAAAGGGAAAATGCCCCCTTACTTCCTGGCGTAGGGGAGGGGACGCCAGGAGGCTGACGAAATTTTCTTAAAGATCTCAGACTTAGCCAAAATTTTGAAAGATTGGAGAAACGTACACTGATAATTTCGAATTAATGAATTAATTAATTATTAAATAAAAATTTAATTTTAATTAATTCATTTAATCAATTAATAAAATATCAAAAAAAGAAAAAGAAAAGAAAAGAGAGATGAGAGGATCTTCAAACAGGTGGGAGCAATTTGAAGGAAGTCCTGGGGTTTGATTCAGTCCCCCGAAGCCCTCGGTCGTCGAGCTAATCTGGCCGAGGGAGTGCAGAGACTACTCTTTCAATCTCCTCGTCGTTGATTCGCTCCAATCGAGTCGAGCCAAAATGGCAAGTGCCCTCCCCAACCTCCCCATTAGGGGAGGGGCGTCGGAAGGCTTCCAGATTTTTGAGGGGATTTAAAATATTTTCAAAGTTAAATTAAGTCATTTAATTATCAAATTGCAACAAATTAAAGATTTGGAGGAAGTCCCAGGGTTTTATTCGGTCCCCCGAAGCCCTCGATCATCGAGCTAATCCGGCCGAGGGAGCGCAGGCACTACTCTTCCAATCTCCTCGTTGTTGATTCGCTCTGGTCGAGTCGAGCCAAAGGGCAAGTGCCCTCCCCAACCTCCCCGTGAGGGGAGGGGGCGCCGGAAGGCTGCCAGATTTTTGAGGGGAATTAAAATATTTTTAAAGTGAAATTAAGTCATTTAATTATCAAATTGCAACAAATTGAAGACTTGAAGGAAATCCCTTGGTTGATACGGTCCCCCAAAGCCCTTGGCCGTCGAGCTAATCCGGCCGAGGGAGCACAGACATTACTCTTCAAATCTCCTCGCCATTGATTCGCTCCGGTCAAGTCGAGCCAAAAGGGTAAGTGCCCTCCCCAACCTCCCTGCGAGGGGAGGGACGCCGGAAGGCTGCCGGATTTTTGAGGGGATTTAAAAATATTTTTAAAATTAAATAAAATTAAATTAAATGGTTTGATCGACATGTCACGCACAATAATGATCGTCGAAGACACTTATGGGATCGATTCTCTATCCCAAATCTCCTCGCTGTTGATTCGCTCCAGCCGAGTCGAGCAAAAAGGGCAAGTGCCCTCCCCTACCTCCCTTCGTGGGGAGGGGACGTCGGGAGGCTGTCGAAATTTGGACTGAAGGCAGGGGACATGAACTTGGACCTAAATGAACTCTAAAAGACTTAAATTGAATTGGAACATACACAAGGAACTCTAAACTAATAAATGAACAATAAAAATATAAATATAAATGATAAATGACAATTCAAAATAATTAAATAAAGGCTTATGAACAACTACATGCAACGACATATGGTAGACAAGGAATATCCCTCATCTCATCCACCAGCGATGATCGATACAAATATAATTTTATTGCAAATAATGATGCAAAATCTTTAATTCACCCATGAACAATACTCCTTACAATCATATTCACATATCAAGTAAGGATAATTATAATGAAGGAGTTATTCATTAATAAAATATGAAAGACATGCAAATGAAGATAGTAGCATCTCTGCAATCAACGACCATTTGAAGGCAAGCATATCCACTGATTCTCCATAAGCAAAGGCAGATACATCGCTTCCTACAAACAATAATAAGCAGTGATGATAGATGTGATGCAAACATGGAAGAGATGGATAATGAGTGTAACTCAGTTGATAATCAACATCAACATATGAATGAATATGCTAAGCCATTTCTGAATGATGACAGTGGACATGATATATGCACAAAGAACCTATGATACTACAATTCACCTGTGAGTAGGAACATGAAATTCGCAGTACTCATAACAACTAGCTTACAAGCAAGGACAATGAGCTTGTATCGAACAAATCAGTCCACCTATGGGAGAGAATAGGGGAAATTATGATGAGCAAAGATAATTCTCCTACGAACGCAAGCTGTTGTGGCAAGGATATCGTAGCGTCTCTGCCACCAAAATAACTATCCAATAGAAGACAAACACATTAACCTTCCTTGCAAGCAGAGACCAAATTGAAGGGATGACAACATACTTACAACCAATCAATAACATACAGGTCCCATGTAAATTTTTGATATCTTCAAGCCAATCATAATGCAGATGTCTACGGGGTCATGGAAGACCCGTTATACACACCACAAGCTATCTATAGGTGAACACCATATGATACATAACAAATCAAATGTAAATCTCTACGAGACACCGTAGAAGACCAGTTTCACTCCTAGTGTGTCAACCATAAGCAAAATGCCAAAGGACAACAGCATATGCAAGTTCCTATGAGTCACTATAGGAAACTCATCGTACACATAATACAATGTCTATATACGAAAGAAATATAGTAAATACAAACATCTACGGGCCATTGCAGAAGACCCGTTACATACACAAAAGGTCATCTGCGAATAAAATGTTGAATGACTACAATGAATATAAATGCCTACGAGCCATTGAAGGAGGCTTGCTATACATTCAATATACTGTCTGCAGGCAAATGTGAAAGAACTACAATAAATGCAAGCACCTATAACTCATATAAGGAGATTCATTGGTGCACTACAATCCACCTGCAGAAAGCAACAAGTAGTGCATGGCAGCCTATCTATGTAAAGCAATGGGCAAATAATCATAATACGATGCCACGCCACCGGATCCGCAATATATGTACAAGCGGACAGAAGGCTTTCGTAGGCCCTTAAAAGAAATCTCGGTCTTTTCTAAATAAAATCACTTGTGCAAATGGATCATATTTAAATATTTTAAAATCTCCCCTTATGTATTAAATATGATCTCTTAAAATGAAAGTGCAACAAACTCCTACATGTGCTCTGACAAATGTAATAGATTTCTAAACGCCAATGTCTGAAAATGCTCCGTAGGATCAAATGCTCAATAATATAAAGTTCTATTTCCAAACTAAACACAACCCGCATGTGCTCCAATCGTCACATATGAGTCAAAAATCCAACGATTCGAGAATGCTGCGTGGATCAAATATTCAAGTCTCATCCTCCTCCATGAAAGGACCGGAGTTGACTTGACTTGAATCATAAAATACCTCCCAAATGCCTACGAAAATACAAGTGACCTTAACGTGACCCCAATGATGGCTGTGTTGACATAAAATCTCAACCGGAGGGGTCAAATCTTAAATCAAACAAAAGCTCAAATCTCTAAAATAAAATCTGTCATTTAAAAATTTAAAACTAAAACCCATCCACCTCCCGCAACCATTTATCGGGGGTGATAAATTTAAAATTAACCTCAGCTCATAAAGAGCGAATGCGTGTCGGATATATCACTAAGGTTCATCCTCAAATAGTCTATTGCCAATAGGGACGTGGCACGTGCCCTCTGTTCGGGTGGTTTTGCCGCAAAATGGCACCATTATATTACGATCACGGCCAAAGCATGTATGTTCCCTAAAGGCGTTAAACCGTTGAGCGATGAATCATAGGGTATATTCGATGGGCATAAAGCCCTCTGTCAGCTAAGGTGGATTTAGATCTATCCCCTTAGACAAACATCAACCCGGGTCTACAAGGTATTTTTGGATGAAGCAACCCATGGCTGCCGACAAGGTGCCTTTTGTGAGGTTGGGTCGACTACCTCCTCTGACTAAGTAGACCAGGGAACATGATAGCTCAGGATGATAGAACCAGGGGATCTTGATTGGGCTCGTCTTCATTCCCCCCACCACCAGTTTTAAGTTTATGGTGATAAATTCCAAATCACAAAATTTATATCCAAAATTTAGACCCTAAAACTGTTGTTATTATACATTTTATTTACAACATATACAACTTCTTCAATAACTAGCCTTAATCAAAAGTTCTCTCCTGTTATCAGGAGGGATAATTAACTATAGGGGCTTGCGCCTATAGGAAACCAGAACTCAGATCAAAAAGTCCTCACAGAATGAGGGCAAAATCTCTAGGTAGTGTCTTATCTAAAACCTAATCTACCTTCTGAAAATTCACCCGGAACCTAATCTCATTAAAACTCTTCGCCGTCATCACCGTCACAAACAAGAAAAATAGACCGATGGTGCGGAGAGGCCGAGGAACCCATCCAATGGAATTTTTGGAGCCCACAAGAATTGTTTGCTAGAGCACCACCTCTAGCTCTAGGCTAGATCAGTGTTTACTTTACTGTTGTGTACCAAGTTTTCTAAGATTTTATTGCATGTTGTGATTGAAAATTGATTGATATATATATATATAATTTAATATTTAGATTTTAAGTCAGCGAGCAATAAAGCAATGTTAGATGTGTTATTTCCCATGAGTAAGATATCATCCACATAGACCAAGATGTAGAGAAAGGAGACTAGCTTGGAGTATAGAAGTAGTGATGGATCGGCTGAGCTTTGAATAAAGCCCCAATTAATAAAATACTCAGTAAATATAGAAACTCATTGACGAGGCACTTGCTTGAGATCATATATGGCTTTATTGAGATGACAGACATAGTTGGGAAAGTTTGGATCAACAAAGTCGAAAGGTTGTTACATGTATACAAGATAAGTTCCTATATATAAATGCATTAGAAACATCTAATTGGCAGATCGGCCATTGATTTAGTTAAGCTAGATGAATAAATACTCAAATGGTTTACATCTTAGTTATAGAGTTGAATGTCTCAGAGAAGTCGAACCCATACTCTTGTTGATAACCGCGAGCTATTAGGCAAGCCTTATAGTGTGATATTGATATGTCATGATGATACTTTATTTTAAATAGCCATTTACATCCTAGTATGTTGTGATTTGGTGGTAGAACCAAATCCCATGTTCCTTGAGTTTGTAAAGCTTAAAATTCAGTGGGCATTGCTTGTCGCCAATGTGGTGATTTGGCAGCTGTAGTATAACAGGTCGGATCAAATGAAGTGTCATGAGTTGGGGTGAAGATTTGATGAGGTTTAAGATGACTGGATTTTTTATGAGTGAGCATCGGGTGGTGAGAGATAACTGGAGCTAGGATTGGTTCGGGTGAGGAGTGAGTTGTTATATGTGTATAATATGGAGAATCAGTAGGAGTAGGTGACCGTAGTAAGGCAGGGGAAGAATGTCGGGTAGCAACAGGGGACTGTATAGAAGAATTGAGATTAATTGAGGTATGAGTTACTGGAACAAGTGTAAGTGGGGGAAGATAGGGTGTGGTAGATGAGCTTATAGAAGGGGTAGTTTCATTGGTAGTATGATAGGGAAAATGTAATCATGAAATAACACATTAATAGAAGTGTTTACTTAGCCCAAGTGAAGATTGTAATAGTAATAACCTTTTGTGTGGTCAGCATATCCAAGAAAGACAGATTTAGAGGCAATGTGGGCTAGTTTATGCTTGGAGTAAGGTGGGAGGAGGGGATAGCATTGACAGCCGAAGACCTTTAAATGATGATAAGTTGGAGATTTTTTGTATAGAATTTCATAAGGAGAGAGATGCTTTGTTGTAAGAGAGGGCATGCGATTTATTAAGCAGACTAAGGTTAAAGAAGCATAGACCCAAAAATGATATGGAAGGTTTGCTTCTAGCAGGAGAGTTCTTGTGGTTTCAATAATATAATAATGTTTTCATTTGGCTATCTCATTTTGTTGGTGAGTGTAAGGGAAACTAATTTGATGTGAAATCCCACATTTAAGGAGAAAGTTTCTAAAGTTATTGTTCACAAACTCAAGCCCACCATCTGTGCGAAGAGTGATTATTTGTGACTTAAATTATTTTTTCAAATAGAGTTTAATAATTTAATATTTGGATTTTAAGTCAGCGAGCAATAAAGCAATGTTAGATGTGTTATTTCCCATGAGTAAGATATCATCCACATAGACAAAGATGTAGAGAAAGGAGACTAGCTTGGAGTATAGAAGTAGTGATGCATCGGTTGAGCTTTGAACAAAGCCCCAATTAATAAAATACTCAGTAAATGTAGAAACTCATTGACGAGGCACTTGCTTGAGATCATATATGGCTTTATTGAGATGACAGACATAGTTGGGAAAGTTTGGATCAACAAAGTCAAAAGGTTGCTACATGTATACAAGATAAGTTCACATGTAGAAATGCATTAGAAACATCTAGTTGGTAGATCAGCCATTGATTTAGTTGAGCTAGATGAATAAATACTCGAATGGTTTACATCTTAGTTATAGAGCTGAATGTCTCAGTGAAGTCGAACCCATACTCTTGTTGATAACTGCAAGCTATTAGGCAAGCCTTATAGCGTGATATTGATCTGGCATGATGATACTTTATTTTAAATAGCCATTTACATCACAGTATGTTATGATCTAGCGGTTGAACCAAATCTAATGTTCCTTGAGTTTGTAAAGCTTAAAATTCAGTGGACATTGCTTGTCGCCAATGTTGATTTGGCAACCGTAGTATAACAGGTTGGATCAGATGAAGTGTCATGAGTTGGGGTGAAGATTTGATGAGGTTTAAGATGACTGGATTTTTTATGAGAGATCATCGGGTGGTGAGAGATAACTGGAGCTAGGATTGGTTCGGGTGAGGAGTGAGTTGTTGTATGTATATAATATGGAGAATCAGCAGGAGTAGGTGACCGAAGTAAGACAGAGGAAGAATGTCGGGTAGCAACAGGGGACTGAACAGAAGAATTGAGATTAATTGAGGTATGAGTTACTGGAACAAGTGTAAGTGGGGGAGGATAGGGCATGGTAGATGAGCTTATAGAAGGGGTAGTTGCATTGGTAGTATGATAGGGAAAAAAGTAATCATGAAATAACACATTAATAGAAGTGTTTACTTAGCCTGAGTGAAGATTATAATAGTAATAACCTTTTGTGTGGTCAGCATATCCGAGAAAGACAGATTTAGAGGCAATGGAGGCTAGTTTATGCTTGGAGTAAGGTGGGAGGAGGGGATAGCATTGACAGCCGAAGACCTTTAAATGATGATAAGTTGGAGATTTTTTGTATAGAATTTCATGAGAGAGATGCTTTGTTGTAAGAGAGGGCATGGGATTTATTAAGCAGACTAAGGTTAAAGCAGCATTGACCCAAAATGATATGGAAGGTTTGCTTCTAGCAGGAGAGTTCTTGTGGTTTCAATAATATAATGATGTTTTCATTTGGCTATCTCATTTTGTTGGTGAGTGTAAGCGAAACTAATTTGATGTGAAATCCCACATTTAAGGAGAAAGTTTCTAATGTTATTGTTCACAAACTCAAGCCCACCATCTGTGCGAAGAGTGATTATTTGTGACTTAAATTATTTTTTCACATAGAGTTTAAATTGGTGAAATTTGTTGAACGTTTCAGATTTATGAATCATGGGATAGATCCATGAGTAGAGGGAAAAATCATCCACAAACAAAATGTAATATCGAAATCCATTAAAAAATGGAATTGGGGAAAGACCTCATACATCAGAATGGATGAGTTGAAGAGGTTTAACAGTTACAGAGGTAGACAAAGAAAAAATAGTTCTATAACATTTGGCTTGATAACAAGAGATACAAGTGGAAGACAAGACAGATTTCATATAAGGATGACTATGTACAATCATTTTCAGTAGAATGAGGATACCCGAGATGCTTGTGCTAGATGTCTGAAGTCATGGACGGAGTGATGAAGGCTGGCCAAGAGCTTGACGAGGGAGTGGAAGGATGGATAAGATATAAGCCATTATGAGAGGGACCGTGGAGGAGAGGATGCTTGTTCTCTAAATCCTGAATTGATAGACATGGAAAGTAAACAAGACAGAACAGTTATTATAATCAATAAGTTGTTTAACAAAAACTAAATCGTGTGTAAGGTTTGGAACATAGAGGAGAGGTTTGAGCAGCAACTTATTAAGAGTTTGAAGGATACCCTATCCAGAAGCAAGAATAGGAAGAGAGTGACCATTACCTACCAAAATGTGCTGATTACTGGGGTAAGGAGATGGATATTGGAGGTGTTGAGGATTTGGTGTAAGATGATTGGAGGTAAGGGCTATAGTGGTAAGGCCTGTGTCCAAGATCCAATTAGTGGACAGAGATGATGCTATAGTGGTAAGGCCTGTGTCCAAGATCCAATTAGTGGACAGAGATGGTGCTATAGTGTAATTTGGTTGTTGGAGCTAGTAAGAATAACCTGGCCTGTACCAATAGCTAACTACAGTGTGTCCACATTTTAAGCAGATTTGGCATTCAATAAAGCTATTGCAGGAACATGCTCCTCGGTCATTAGTTGCACGTCCTCCATGAGAAGAGCTTCGACCTCTGGGTTTAGAGGAGAATTGGCCTTGTCCTCAACCTCTGTATGTGGTGAGGGCTTGCTGAGATTCAAGTAATTCAATGAGTTGATTGTCACGAGTAGCTTCGGCAGCAAGATTAATCTCTTCGGCGCAAAGTAGGGAGTATAAATCATCTAGACTGAGGGGTTAAAGGTTGGTATGAATGGCAATTTTGAAGGCGTGATAAGAGGAGGGTAAGCCATTCAAGGTATATAAAATAATGTCTTCAATGTCCAAGGAGCTGCTGGTAGTAGTGATAGCGTCGACCTTGGATTTAATGAGTGAGAGATATTAAGTCATGCTCATATCTTTCATGGAGAGATAGTAAGTTTGAGTTGAAGGATCCTAGACCGATTCATTGATTGAAGTCTCTTCACAATGGTAATCCAAATATCATGGCTGGTAGCGAGGTTGAGAATAAAGGGAATGAGTGCTGCAGAGATCACAGAATATAGAGCTGCAGCTAGGTTCTAAACGATAAGCATCCGCTGATTGTAATGTGGGTTGGGAGAAGGAAGACCTGCTAAAGTGAAGCTGTATTTCAGCGGACAAGGGGATGATACGTTCAGGAAGCCAATGAAGCCATTAGCATTAAATACTTTGAGAACTTGAGACTGCCATGTAAGATGATTCTTAGCTATAAGATAAGTATGAATAATACTTATCATATTATTCATTAAGAACTTGAGTTGAGCTGGGATTTGAATGGTTGTACTATCTATTGGAGGTAGCGTTACGGTCATGGATGGAACAGTATTTGCAAAATCTGATGTAGCCATTAAAGGATAATACAGAACAGTTGGAATAGAATAAATGTTGTTAAGCAGAAGAGACACAACATGTTAAGCAAAACAAAGCTCTGATATCATGAAGAAATACTTTCATTAGAAAGTATATACAGCTTTTCTATGTTAAAGCTGATTATCGAGAAAGCATAGAAGGAGATAAAGTGTTTTCTCTATCTTTTACTGTAGACCAATACATGACTATATATAGAGCAGAAAATAACCTAAGGCAGACTACTACAATTGATCCAACGCTCTAGGATTAATCAGCTGTTGTAGTCTAATGGTAAAGATTTGTTGATGATGTATCCTGCAACAGTGACAGAGGAAGTGGAGCACATGCTATGGCAGCCATATTAATCATTTGATTCCTTTTGGTTGTATTTCTGCTGTAAAGTTTCGTTTGAAACGATTTTTTTATTACTTCTTAAAGCTATTCTTTAGTACAAAAATTTTAATTTTTTAATTAAAAAACTACTTTAAGATGCAATAAAAACGAGTACTAAAAAATTACTTTAAGAAGCAATAAGAAAACCGTCCCAAATAAAGCCTAAATCCAATTCATAAAATTAAACTCAAGCTCAAATCTTGAGGCTGCTTATTCAGCTTGATTAGTTTACATTCCTAAACACCGGCGAGTAAATTAATTCAAAATTTGACTAATAGTATATGTTTCATTGCTAAAGATTCATCTTCTCTCTAAAACGAAATTAAATACCAAGATATAGAACGAACGACGCTCTTTTAGAAGACCTCTAAAACACAAATCAGTAAACAGGTTTATCAATCAGAGTAATATCGTACCGCGCTTCAATAATGGGCCTTTCTCTGCGCCCTAATATTACATTATCATTATCATTATAAGTATCACAAAAAAAAATGTTAAGAGCCAATACACGCAGCAGGAAAAAGTGGAATCCAAATCGTATTTCTTTAATATCAAAATTTGCATGGCCAAGGAACACCTTCGGCATTCTGGTAACCGAAAGAAAACTGATATAAATGGATTCTTGCATACAAACGGATACAACTTGATATTGAATTAATTTGATATGTTGTCATTTACAGCGGCGATCACCCACAATCCACGGTTCATTTATCACCCACAAGAGCTCAGCAAATGAAATGATTGGGAATCATCAATCAGGTGGGCGATAAGCCTCTTCCTTCTCAACTGCGTTCCTGAAAGCTGTCTTCCTTGTCATCCAGCTTTTTCTTCAAACTACATTTGTCACATCCAGAAATTGCAACTTATCATTAACCATATGCTAGTTCATTCTGAATATCATTGTATGTTTTTTAATACATGAGATTGAGGGTTTGTTCCTTCCACCAGACTTATCAAAGTAATTTGGAATCAGTGACATCCACAGGTTGATCGATCCTCTACACAAATCCCTATGAATTTTATAAATCCCAAAGTGATTGGAAAATTTTGCTTCTTCATATAATCAAACATATATATAGACAGGCCAATTGACATACACTATAGTAGCATGAAACATATAAATGCCACAAAGCTTAGTAACAGAAGTTTATCAATTTTAGAATATCAGTTAGAAGCTAATTTATACAACAAAGCTCAGCTACGATACATTAACAGTGATACCCCCGCATGCGTAAGTTAACATCTTGATGAGCATTCACACTAAAGGAGCGGCATCAGTTTAAACTTCATAATTATCACCCACCATTACCCCAAAAAAAACCCAAAGTGAACCCTATGATATTTGAGTATTCGTTTTATATGGATTTCTATAAGGAATTCCTTAAATGAATTTTGCTCCAAATGATGTGTTTCTAGCATGATCATCATCAACAACAACAACAACATCAAGCTTTTATCCCACTGCATGGGGTCGACTACATGAATCTTTTTTTTCCATTGTATTCTATTAAGAGTTAAATTCTCATTTAAACGGTATAAAGAAAGGTCATTTATTATACTTTCTAACCAAGTCAATTTAGGTCCATCTCTATCTTTTTTAACATAAGTCAAATCTAATACATCTACTCTTCTAACCGGGTCATCGGAAGGCCAACATTTTATGTGATCAACATCTAAGATGACTCTCTCTAATCTTATCTTCTAGCATAGTAATCAAAAAAATAAAAAAAATTAGGTTAGGATATCCTAACCAAACTTTAATCAAAATGAATTTTAAAACTCTTTGATTTATTTTTAATATGAGTGCATGAGTTCATCTCAAAATAAATCAAAAAATTTTACAACTATCTGACCCAATTTTTCTTCATCATCAAGGCAGTAATTGGGAACGAGTTATGGAGCATAGGTTGCGGCGTGATACTAATGTTTCTCAAAATCAATTTGGATTTATGCCGGGTAGGTCTACTATGGAAGCCATACATTTATTAAGAGGTTTGATGGAGAAATATAGAGAGAATAAGGAGGATTTACATATGATATTTATTGATTTAGAAAAAGCATATGATAAAGTTCCAAGAGAAGTGCTATGGAGAGTTCTTGAAAAGAAAGAAGTTAATAACGCTTATATTCAAATCATTAAAGATATGTATGCAGGAGCTATTACTTGTGTTCAAACACAAGGTGGTTTGACCAAGTATTTTCCTATTTCGGTTGGATTACACCAAGGATCAGCCTTAAGCCCATATCTTTTTGCTTTAGTCATCGATGTTCTCACTAGACATTTGCAAGAGGATGTACCTTGGTGTATGCTTTTTGCTGATGATATTCTTCTTGTTGATAAGACTAGAGAGGGAGTTGAAGGTAAACTAGAATTGTGGAGGTCAACCTTAGAGTCTAAAGGTTTTCGCTTGAGTAGATCTAAAACGGAATATATGGAGTGTAATTTTAGTAATAATAGACCTAGTGAGGGCATTGTGACTTTGGCCGATCAAGTCATTAATAAGAGTACACGTTTTAGATATCTTGGATCTATTGTTCAGAGTGATGGTGATATAGACGGGGATATTATCAGCAGAATCCAAGTTGGATGGTTGAAGTGGAGGAATGCATCGGGCTTATTGTGTGATAGAAAAGTACCCCTCAAACTTAAGGGAAAATTCTATAAGATGGTGGTGAGACCTGCAATGCTTTATGGTGCTGAATGTTGGCCATTAAAAGAGAAGCATAATTCTAAGTTAAGTGTTGCAGAGATGAGGATGCTCAAGTGGATGAGTGGCTTTACCCTTAGAGATAGGATACGAAATGAGCATATTCGTGAAAAGGTTGGAGTAGCTCCAGTGGAAGATAAGATTAGAGAGAGTCGCCTTAGATGGTTTGGTCACGTAAAACGGCGGCCTCCCGATGACCCGGTTAGGAAAGTAGAGGTCTTAGATTTGACTTATGTTAAGAAAGGTAGAGGTAGACCTAAAAAGACTTGGTTAGAAAATATTAGAAATGATCTTTCTTTATTAGATTTAAACGAGAATTTGACTTTTAATAGGACACAATGGAGAAAAAGGATTCATGTAGCCGACCCCACGTAGTGGGATAAAGGCTTGATGTTGTTGTTGTTGTTGTATCAAGGCAGTAATTGGATCAAACTTAGAATGAAAAACAAATAACATGACTCTAAATTAGAATGAAAAATAATATGATTAGCTGCATTTAGACCATAATATGCTTTGATGGAAAAAAAAGGAAAATCCATTATATATTCCCCTAAAATACATCCCATTCACTTTACCTACATGCAGAAGTTAGTTAAAAGAAAAGCAATTTACTCACCGAGCATTTCGCACTTCCCTTGCATCAAGAGCCTCAGCTTCCTCATTTGATAGAATATCGACAATGGGTTCATACAAGTACCAATCTTTCCTTTTCCTACACGAAATCAATAAAATTATCTATGAAATTTTCTTCCTTCAAATTTATTAAAGATACGCATGGCATGGTTTCTTGCGCTCCCCTCCCCCTTGGTTATGATGGCTGAGATCCTTAGTGTGCATAAATTAACATATTTAGTACGACTTGAGTCACAAAAATCATCCTTATCCTTGTGTATTGTTTTTCTAAACTCACTCCTGCTGACTGCAGTTAGTTCACTTGAGCGACTCAAATGCTATTTATCCAGCTGCAACGAAATTCCTTCTCATGTTTTGGAATTAATTCAAATTTAAATCATGATTGATCTTATGTTAACTTTATCTACTATTATAGATTATGAGAAGTTTATAAATAGGTGATTTGAGGCATATAATTCACAACTTGTCTTAAATAATTTTTTTCTTTCCAGTTTCAATATTATAACTGCAACTTGGGTGTGTGATTCCATTAAGTGTGATACAAGTATGGCCACCTAATTCTGGAGAAAGTCATCTACCTGTACCAACATAAGACTTGATTTTTCTTAATTTTATTTATATTTGCCTTCATTATTATATTTCATCAACATTATTTGAAAAAAACTTATTAAAGTGTTCTAAACTTTGATCAAAAAGTGATATATCAAAAATCTAATTTATGAAAATTAATTTCAATTTATTTTTTATTTTGAGTTCCAAATTTCTCGCTAAAATTCTTGAATTGTTACAATCAGTTCATTATAATTTCAGTTCTAATTCTAGTATCACTTGTTTACATTTAAAGAAAATAAGTGATTTAATTCTAGCATCACTTGTTCACAATTTATTAAATGTTATCATTCAGGACTTAGTGTGATCTTCGACACATGGAATAAAAAATAATAATAATAGTAATTTATATCGGCCAACTCTTATAGAGGTTTTCATATGAACGTTTACCAGTAGTCTGTGCCCTAAAATCAATTTTTTACAAATATTCAGAGTCTCTATCAAACATGTCGCAGCACTGTGGCATAAGTTTAAAGATAAATAGGTGAATCCATTGGGCAACCTCAACACCTAGACGATGTAAGAACTACCACAGGATGAACTTTCCTCATCATGAGAGCTACTCATAACAGTTTTCTTACCTTCCTCTAAACCCAAACCATCGCACCCACTAACCCCTTCCACAAACCAAATAAGAATAAAAAAAATATCCATGCTAAAGAAATAGCGAGTCAAAAATAATGACTCGAGTAGTGTAAATGCCAATTGCTCAGAGCAGTCTTACCGAACAACACTTCCTTTGCTGCCAAATAACTTCACCAGGTCGAGAGAACTACTACTCATTTTACTGCAGAAGAAATTGATAATCATATTCACTTTATCAAAAAAGCGGAGAACCACGAAAGAGGTTTTTCTACTCATATACTTGTAGAAAAACTTGGTTGAGATGAGCACATAGCCTGACCAACCTATTTATGAAACTTTCAGCTCCTCTTCTACCCTTTTTCCCGACTCTGCTTTCTCTTGCAGAAGCAACACCTTGGATGGCAATCTACAATATCAACTAAACCATTAGAGGGGAACTTGTTTTAATTACCAAAAACCGAGCATTCAGATGGAAACCACATTTTAACAAATTTAATCAATGTTTTGCATGTGCCGTATACAAGGAAGGCTATGGTCCAGCAACAAAAAAAATACCTCACAGCACAAGGATTCTTGATTTTTTTTTAAGGAAATTTAAATTGTGGTTAATAAGAAATAACAAACAAGAGCATAATTTTTCACCAAACTTCATTTGCATAATCCACTAACAGTATAATACATGCATTCAGACATGTAACAAGGCCAAAATTTATGGGTAATATAGTTATTTTTATTAGCATGCATGATGTCATACTTAAATATTAATTAAAAATAGTTATATTCAAATTGCATCGGATTTTCATATCGAAATTTAAGGTAATAATATGATGTGATGGCTAACATTTAAATGTGTTTGAACTCAATTTTCAGAACTATCACCAATATCTTATGCCAAGTATCACCTTTTGATTCGGGCTTCATTTGGGACGGCTTTTTTACTGCCCCTTAAAGCTTTTTTAAGTACCAAAAATAAAATTTATGTACTAAAAAGATGTTTCAAAAAATAATAAGAAAATTGTCTCAAAAGAAATCTTATTATACACTTCTACAGCACATATAAAGATATCCTCCAAAAGTTCAGCACATATAAAGATACAATGTAATAATTAAATATTAAGTAAAATAAATAAATAGATTTCAATTTGAATTTAGATTTAAAAATATTAGCATGCATGATGTGATACTTAAATATTAATTAAAAATAGTTATATTCAAATTGCATCGTATTTTCATATCCAAATTTAAGGTAATGATACGATGTGATGGCTAACATTTAAATGTGTTTGAACTCAATTTTCAGAACTGTCACCAATATCTTATGCCAAGTATCACCTTTTGATTCAGGCTTCATTTGGGACTGCTTTTTTACTGCTCCTTAAAGCTTTTTTAAGTACAAAAAATAAAATGTCTGTACTAGAAAGATATTTCAAAAAAGAGTAAAAAAGTTGTCCCAAAAGAAATCTTATTATACACTTCTATAGCACATATAAAGATATCCTGCAAAAGTTCAGCACATATAAAGATACAATGTAATAATTAAATATTAAGTAAAATAAAATAAATAGATTTCAATTTGAATTTAGATTTAAAAATATTAGCATGCATGATGTGATACTTAAATATTAATTCAAAATAGTTATATTCAAATTGCATCGTATTTTCATATCCAAATTTAAGGTAATGTTATGATGTGATGGCTAACATTTAAATGGGTTTGAACTCAATTTTCAGAACTGTCACCAATATCTTATGCCAAGTATCACCTTTTGATTCAGACTTCATTTGGGGCCGTTTTTTTACTGCTCATTAATTTTTTTTTAGTACAAAAAATAAAATTTATGTACTAGAAAGATGTTTTAAAAAACAGTAAGAAAATTGTCCCAAATGAAATCTTATTATACACTTCTATAGCACATATAATAATATCCTGCAAAAGTTCAGCACATACAAAGATACAATGTAATAATTAAATATTAAGTAAAATAAAATAAATAGATTTCAATTTGAATTTAGATTTAAAAATATTAGCAGGCATGATGTGACACTTAAATATTAATTAAAAATAGTTATATTCAAATTGCATCGTATTTTCATATCCAAATTTAAGGTAATGATATGAAGTGATGGCTAATATTTAAATGTGTTTGAACTCAATTTTCAGAACTGTCACCAATATCTTATGCCAAGTATCACCTTTTGATTCAGGCTTCATTTGGGGCCGTTTTTTTACTGCTCCTTAATTTTTTTTAGTACAAAAAATAAAATTTATGTACTAGAAAGATGTTTTAAAAAACAGTAAAAAAATTGTCCCAAACGAAACCTTATTATACACTTCTACAGCACATATAAAGATATCCTGCAAAAGTTCAGCACATACAAAGATACAATGTAATAATTAAATATTAAGTAAAATAAAATAAATAGATTTCAATTTGAATTTAGATTTAAAAATATTAGCATGCATGATGTGATACTTAAATATTAATTAAAAATAATTATATTCAAATTGCATCATATTTTCATATCCAAATTTAAGTTAACGATATGATGTGATGGCTAACATTTAAATGTGTGTGAACTCAATTTCAGAACCATCACCAATATCTCATGCCAAGTATCACCTTCTGATTCAGGCTTCATTTGGGATGGCTTTTTTACTGCTCCTTAAAACTTTTTTTTAGTAAAAAATTAATTTTTTTGTACTAGAAAGATGTTTTAAAAAAACGAAACCTTCTTATACACTTCTACAGCACATATAAAGATACCCTGCAAAAGTTCAACACATATAAAGATACAATGTAATAATTAAATATTAAGTAAAATAAAATAAATAGATTTCAATTTAGATTTAAAAATATTAGCATGCATGATGTGATACTTAAATATTAATTAAAAATAGTTATATTCAAATTGCATCGTATTTTCATATCCAAATTTAAGGTAATGATATGATGTGATGGCTAACATTAAAAAGTGTTTGAACTTAATTTTAAGAACTGTCACCAATATCTTATGCCAAGTATCACCTTTTGATTCTGGCTTTATTTGGGATGGCTTTTTTACTACTTCTTTAAGCATTTTTTTAGTACAAAAATTAAAATTTTTATACTAAAAAGATATTTTAAAAAACAGTAAGAAAGTTGTCCCAAACAAAACCTTAATATACACTTCTACAACACATATAAAGATATCCTGCAAAAGTTCTATTTATCAAAAGGCAACAAAAAAAACATGTCCCACATTTTACCTTATTTCAAGCATGAAAAAAAAAATTTCGCAGAACAATAACCAAATAACTGCATAACGGAACAAAATTGCTATTTCCTCAAAATTCTTATCCGTCATAGAAGGACGAGGAAAATAAATCTAACCTCAAAAAGCTGCTCTCTTATACAAACGGCAATTGTTGGCTACAAAGTAACAAGATAATCAAAGATTAGTTATTAGCTTCAAACTTGGAAATGATGAAACAGAAAAAAATAATAATAAGTAGCAAGATAAGTAAACATTCAGCATTAAATATGTCAAGTGTTTAATTTTTTAGTGCCAATTTGGATTAATATTTTTTATTAAATAATGATTAAAAAGATAAAAGAAAATAAGAATGATATGTTAACAGCAATAGAGGTAAAATTCAAGTGATAATCTATCTTTATTTGCAGGTAAATTTTACGATAATATGCCACTTTCCTTTCCAAAATGCAAATATTACTATTATGAAAAGGAAAAAAGTTAAGTTGTATATGACTGGAATTTATATCTAGTAGAGATCCTATCAATCAAAATGAGCATATACGTGAAAAGGTTGGAGTAGCTCCAGTGGTAGATATTTTCTAACCAAGTCCTTCTAGGTCTACCTCTACCTTTCTTCACATAGGTTAAATCTAATACATCTACTCTCCTAACCGGGTCATCGAAAGGCCTTTGTTTTATGTGACCAAACAACTTTATTAAATCTAAATGAGAATTTGACACTTAACCGGACACAATGGAGAAAAATGATTCATGTAGCCGACCCCACGTAGTAGGATAAAGGCTTGATATTGTTGTTGTTGTAGAGATCCTATCAATAAAAAATGGCACACCACCATAACAGCTAGTTCAAGAATAAGTTTTAGCATTTTCAGGTATTCCTGTTTAAATCTTTTTCCAAATTTCCTACTATATGTGTAAACAGTAATAGAAAATTATTAATGCTCCTGATGGGGACATCAGATCATGGAAAGTATATCAAAGATGTGGCCAACGATCTACGGCCATGATCACACCGATCTATTTTTGAGTCATCATATGTATTTGTTTTATTTATTTGTTTTATTAGCATTTCTCGTTTTATCCTTACTTAAGGGTTTTGTCATATGTAAGCCCTAGGGGCAATGTCGTCTTTAGTTCTCTTTCATTGTAGGAGGTTATATATAAGCCTCATATGTTTCTTTTGAAGTTAATGAATGAATTATAATCAAATTCTTGCAAATTGAGTTCTCGTGATAGCTTAAGAGTTTTTGGAGAGAAAACTCTAGGAGAGGTAAGCGGATCACCCACCAATCTTAGAAGAGTCCGGGTTCTCTCTCTTATTTCCTATCCTTTCTTTATTCCCTCCCCTTTTCCCCCTAGCCGTTGGCCTAGGGTTTCCCAACCCCACAACCGCCGGCCTCCACTCCAAAAGCAAAGCCCCACCATCGACCAATACCCTTCCCCCACCCACCTAGCCGCCGACCATCCAAGGTGGCTCACCCCTTGATCGGTTGATCCACTTAATTCCACCCCCCCCCCCCCCCCCCTTTCTACCTAACCCTAACCCTATCCCTAGTTCTAGCCGCCGGCCACCCCTTCCCAATTCCCCTTTGCCTCCAAAATTCAAACCCTCTTCATTACTTTCCTTTTCCACCAAATCTTCTTTGGAAAGCCTTGAATTCAATTATTCAATCAAATTTGAATTTTGAAATCTTTCCAAAATTAGAGTTCTATTTTAGGAAAGTTTTCAAAATCAATCCTATTTGAATTTTAAATTAGATTGGAATGAGATCCATCCTTCCTAATTTAATATACCAAATCAAGTAGGTTTGATTTCTTTCCCCAAACCCCGCTTCCCCTCTTGATGCCACCAGCCCCTCCTTGTCCTCACCACTTTAATACTTTCCAAAATAAAGACCTCTCACTTTGGAAAGAATTTAAAACCCTTTCTCTGTCTCTTACCCGCCCCCTCCCTCTTTCCAATTCCCCTTTTAAATCCTTTCCAAACTTAAAGGATTAATTAGGAAAACAACTTCCTAATTTCCCTCCACCTCCCTCTCTAACCTAGCCGGCCTTTCCCTACCCACAATACCTCTAAAATCTGAACCAAAACTTCCCCAAGCTCCCTACCTTGGCCGGCCACCCCCCTGTTACCCCTTCCCCTACTTGGATCCCTTGGAGAAACTTCTTTCTCTCAAGGGGGAACCCGTAGGACAGCAATGGACGTCTTCCACAATACTTCAACACTTTGTAATCTATGCATAGCCGATCCTGAACTCAACTCCGGCTTCGTCTACAACGAACAAGGCTTCATCGACATCCTCGGATCACCTTTCTTCAACGTTAATCCGGAGGTAGATAATTTCGTCAAGGAATACTTGGAGCGAATCATATTCACCCTTTCGAAAGCCATTGAAGAACATCTTTCCACTATTAAGTGGCAAATCACTGCCACACCAAGACAAGGGTGAACTCTTTTCCCCTCTTCAATTTCCTTCCTAATCTCCTTCGATTGTAGGTTGTGAATCAAGCCTAAGGAATCGTGCAAAGCTATTTGCCAAAGCTTAGTAAATGCAGGAAATGAGTAATGGATTTCTATGCATCCAATCCCGTTGTTAATCTAGGGATGTTATTGAAAATCTTCTATCTTTGCTTATGTTGAAGTTTCTAATTGTTTTGTGATCCTAGCTATTATTGTGTAACTTGGCCTAAACTAAGACACCCCTCTTTTGTTTTCTATTTTCGTTAAGAGGCTAACATTTTAATTTTATTGCTCTTACTCGAAAGCATACAAAGTCTTATATCAATCATTTAAAGCATGCATAGTTCTACATCAGCTCCAATACTTTCTATCATACACAACATCCCTACTATTTCCTACTATTTTTTTTTAACCCAAGACAAATGATGATCCAAAATTATGGATTTCAATTGCTCTGTGTAACTTTCTTCAACGTCAGATTGTGTTTCTTGAATTCTAGACAAAGCTTCTCCCTTGCCATGCATAAATAACCGACCAAAATCAGAAACTATATGATTAGAATGTACAATAGTAATTTATGCCTTAGTTAGCCAGTTCATCATGGAGAACATCAAGGGTTGCTTACTCCAACTTCCAGGTCTTCAATATCCAAATCCTTACATAAGGTTCTGGCAAACTCCTCAGGATCACTTTCTAGATTGCTTATGTCCTGAAAGTGAATAAAACAAGTAGCTTGTGAATAAACCAAAAATAAATATTTGACCAGAAAATGAAGCACTACAGAGAAAAAACATAGCAACGCAAAGTCCAAACAAATTTACCCAAAGGAATTGGTCTCTGAGTACAGTATTATTTACACGTATGTCAAGCTGCAAAACCATTGCACCATTATACAGATAAGCATGTTAAATATCCAGTACATTCTCCAACTAACATACCTTAATGGGCACAATCCTCTCTTTTAAATGCATTTCCTGCCCTTCATAAGACCGAAATTCAGCCAATTGTGACTGAGCAAACCAAACAAAGTCCATTAGCATAAAAAACATGGGCATAGCTTATCAAAACCATATGATACTGGTCTAGAAGATTCAAGCTCCAATACAAGAGTTTACATGAAAGATAGCATGAAGTGAAGAATTATTGAATTCAAAAACTATGAAACAGAAGGTAACTGTTAGGCCGGCCCAAGAGGGGCCGGCTGAACCGGTCCAACCTAGACCGGTTCTCTTCTACAGCAGGCAGTCCAAGCAAGGGGGCGGAACCAAGGGGGGCGGATGCCCTAGTGGGGCCCAATTACTTAATTAAATTGTTGTTTATTAGGGAAATTTGAATTAAGGGCTATTTAGGGATTTTGTAAGTTTCCTTTGACTTTAATTAATCTTTTTAGCTAGGGTTTGTTTTTCATCTGGAAGGAGAGAAGAGATTTGAGATCTAGGGTTTGTTCTCTTGGACTCTAGGTTTTGCTAGAGATTTGGAGAGTTGTTTCTTCCTCTTGAATTGAAGAAACTTATATCTTGCATTATTTTTCTTATTCGTGGATTGAATAGAAAAGGTTTCCTTGTGTTTTCTCTCCAATTTCTGCATCGTTATTGCTGATTTTATCTAAAATCAGCAGATTTCTATGTTATTGGTGGCTATTTCCTATCAAATTGGTATTAGAACTCGTCGATCCAAGGGTTATCAATGGCCGGAAGAAAGGTTGAAGTTTTGAAAGGAGAACTTGGACAACTAAAGTCAGATTTTGAGGAGAAAACTTCTTATTTTCAGAAGCAGTTTGCATCCATCCATGAAAAGATGGATGGAAGGTTCGCCGCCTTGGAAGACATGATGAAGAAGATGCTTGAAGACAAATAAAATGTGGCGGCATCAGAAGCAAAGGAGACCACCGGTGGCCATGGGAGAGGAGGAAATCCGAACCCGTTTAGGGGGAGGGAAAATCCGAAAGTGGAGATCCTTGAGGGAGATGACGGAATGCCTCCTCTAGAACCACTTTTTAGGGAGGAGATGAGTATGGGCTATGAAAGGAGGGATGCTGATTTTGTGGGGAGAAGGGATGATTTCTACCGCCGGGGTGTTGATTTTGAAAAAAGAAGACGGGAATGTGATGAAGGGTTTGGGTATGATCGCTGGAGGGAAGATCATGGCAACTGGGGAACACCTCCTCTTAGGGGAATGGGAGGTTGTGGAGGATTCAGGGGAAACGGGGGTGACCCGAAGGTGAGAAAGCTGAAGATGCCCATCTTTGAGGGCGAGGACGGCCATGGTTGGATCTACAAAGTGGAGCGTTACTGTATTGTCAACGGGTTGACAGAATAAGAGAAGCTGACGGCGGCAAGACTATGTTTGGAAGGGAAGGCACTAGCATGGTACCAATAGAGAGACATGAGGTAACCCATTTGAAGCTGGAGGGAGTTCAAAGATTGCTTACCAGAACATTTCCGAACTAGTAGGGGAGGAGATTTCTATGAGTAATTATTTGCCCTGACACATGAGAGGATCGTGGCAGATTATCGTGACAGGTTCGAGTATCTAGCCAGCTGACTAGACCAGCTCTCAGAGACAATGCTAGAGGGAAACTTTATGAAAGGGCTTAAACTGGAGATCCGGGCAGCAGTTAGGGTGATGAGGCCTCAAGACTTGGGAGAGGCCATAAAGCTAGCACTGTTGGTGAAGGACCAGAAGCATCTAGAGAGGGGGTCTAAGGGGAGCAACTCAGGGGGATCATACAGGATGACCACCGCCTTCTTAGCTCCCAAGGGACCTGCATCAAGGAGTTTAAGGGAAGTGCTAAGGAGAGAGTTGGAGGAGGGGGAAATGGAGGAAACTTCAAAAGGTTGACTGAGAAGGAGATACAAGAGAAGAGGGCAAAGGGGTTGTGTTTTAGATGTGATGAGAAATACATGCCGGGGCACAGGTGTAAGGATCGAACTATTCAGGTTCTCACCGTCTGTGATGACGAGGAAGCTGAAGAGGGAGGTGAGAGTGGGTTAGAGGTGGAGGAAGAGGAGAAATTGCACCTGGATGTGGCAGAAGTCTCCCTAAACTCTGTGGTGGGATTCACCCTGAATCACACCATGAAAATGAAGGGAGAGATAGCTGATAGAGAAGTGGTGGTGCTGATAGACAGTGGGGCAACCCACAATTTCATCTCCACTCAGATTGTTGATCTACTAGGGGTGAAATTAGGAGATACAGGTGGCTATGGGGTGATAATGGGCATTGGAAAGGTGGAGACGGGTAGAGGAGTTTGTAGGGGAGTGGTGTTGACCATTTATGGAATACAGCTGAAGGAGGATTTTCTCCCCTTGGAGTTGGGAATCACTGATATCATTTTAGGGATGAAGTAGCAACAGACCTTGGGAGAGACCAAGATCAATTGGGGGACACTGAGGATGGAACTGGTGGTTTGGGGGAAGAGAAATGTGATTGAGGGTGATGCAGTGCTATATAAGACTGGAGTATCTCTCAAGTCTCTGATCAAAATCATAGAGAAGGTGGGTGAAGGATATTTGGTGGAGTTGCATCGCTTGGAGGGAGTCAGACTGGAGGAGGAGGGCGACATTCCCTCTTCAGTGCAGCCACTCATGCAGCATTTCAGCGAGGTTTTTCAGCCTCCCCAGGGCCTACCACCACAAAGGGAGTTGGAGCATACCATTACTTTGAAGGGAGGGGTGTCGCCAATCAGTGTTCATCCCTACCTCTATCCTCAAATTCAAAAGGATGAGATTGAGAAGCTGATCCGGAAGATGCTGGAGGCTGGGATTATTAGGCAGAGTGTGAGTCCTTTCTCTAGTACAGTCCTACTGGTCAAGAAGAAGAATGGGAGCTCGTGGTTCTGTGTAGACTACAGAGCTTTAAACAAGCAGACAGTGCCAGATAAGTCCCCTATTCTTGTGATTGATGAGCTCTTGGATGAATTGTATGGGGCAGTCATGTTTTCCAAGATGGATTTGAAATCAGGGTACCATCAGATCAGAATGAGGGAGGCAGATATTTCAAAGACAGCTTTCAGGACACATGAAAGGCATTATGAGTTTCGTGTAATGTCGTTTGGGCTTACTAACGCCCCTGCTACTTTCCAGTCTTTGATGAACAGGGTATTCAAGCAGTACCTCAGGAAGTTTGTTTTGGTATTTTTTGATGCTGGTGTACAACAAGACTGAGGAGGAGCATCTGGAGCACTTGAAGGTGGTTCTGGGAGTTTTACAGGAGCATCAGGTGAGAGCCAACCTAAAGAAGTGCAGCTTCGCCCAGTCTAGTGTGGAGTACTTGGGACATGTAATGTCACAGGAGGGAGTGGCAGCCAATCAAACAAAAATTGAGGCAATGCAGAAATGGCCTATGCCTAGGAACCTAAGGGAGTTGAGAGATTTACTATGACTGACTGGTTACTACAGAAGATTTGTGAGGGGTATAGTACCATAGCTTGGCCCTTGACCGAACAACTGAAGAAGGATAATTTTTTGTGGGGAGAGGCAGCGACTCAGGCTTTTGAGAAATTAAAGCAAGCCATGACTACAGTTCCAATTTTAGCTCTTTCGAACTTCAGTCAAATCTTTGTAGTAGAGACCGATATGTCAGGATATGGGTTGGGGGCAGTGCTGATGCAAAATCACAGGCCTATAGCATACTTCAGTCAAGTGCTGTCAACTAGGGCTAGATTGAAGTCGGTGTATGAGAGAGAGCTGATAGCCATTGTCTTGGCTATTCAAAAGTGGCACCCTTACCTATTGGGTAAGCATTTCATTATCCAAACGAATCAGAGGAGCTTGAAGTACATGTTGGAGCAAAGGATGGTGACCAAGGAGCACCAGAGATGGTTGTCCAAACTCTTAGGCTATGATTTTGAGATCCGGTACAGGTGTGGTTTGGAAAATAAAGCAGCCGATGCTTTATCCAGATGTGTTGAGGAGTTTCAGGAGTTGGCTGTTTCAGTACCACTGATGGTAGACTGGGGGGCCATCAAGGAAGAAAGCATGCAGAATGAAGAGTTGAGAAAGATCAGGAAGGATTTGATAAAAGATAATAATAGTCATCCTGATTACTATATTGAGGGGGAGAGGCTGTTGCATCAAGGGAGGTTTGTGATGCCACTAACTTTCATACATATTCCTCACTTGTTATAGGAGTTCCACGGCAGTGCAGTTGGAGGTCATTCAGGAGTACAAAAAACCTATAGAAGGCTGACATCTGAGCTTTATTGGAAGGGGATGTATAAAGATGTTGAGGAGATGGTGGCGAGGTGTGAAGTGTGCCAGATAAACAAATATATGGCAATGGCTCCAGGAGGACTACTACAACCCTTGGCACTTCCAAACAGAGTATGGAAGTGTCCATGGATTTCATAGACGACCTAATACGATTAGAGAGATTCATAGTCATCATGGTGGTGGTTGATAGACTTAGTAAGTATGCACATTTTATCCTCTTACGATATCCCTACATCGCAGTGTCAGTGATGGCAGCATTCATCAGGGAGGTGGTTCGACTGCATGGGATTCCTGAGTCGATTGTGTCTGATCGAGGCAAAGTTTTTTTCAATCAGTTTTGGAGGGAGATGTTCAGGTTGCAGGGCACTGTTTTTAAGAGAAGCGTCACCTATCATCTGTAGACAGACAAGCAAACATAGGTGGTAAACCGAATCTTGGAAACTTATTTGAGGTGTTTTGCTTCTGAAAAGCCACAAATGTGGGCAAAATGGTTAGCATGGGTTGAGTATTGGTACAATACTTTGTACCATTCTGCCTCTCACATGACTATTTTTAAAGTACTATATGGAAGAGACCCCCCACACTTAGTGCATTTTGGGAGGGGGGGCACACCAGTTTATTCAGTTGAGCAGTACTTAGAGGAAAGGGACAAGGTGTTGGAGGAATTGAAGAAACATCAGTTTAGGGCACAACAAATCATGAAGAAACAGGCAAATACACATAGAAGGGACATACAGTATGAAGTTGAGGAGAAAGTGTTCTTGAAACTAAGGCCCTACAGGCAGAGATCAGTAGCCAATAGAAGAAACGAGAAATTGACTCCAAGGTACTTTGGCCCCTATGAGATTTTGGACAAGATCGGAGCAGTGGCACATCGTTTGAAGTTACCCCCATCCGCCACCAAACACCCAATTTTTCATATATCACAGTTGAGAAGAGCTCTAGGGGAGCATGCAGTTTGTGCAGAGTTGCCAACTACACTAATAAAGGACTTGGAAGTGGTCTTAGAACCACTTAAGCTAGGAGGCTCAGATCCGATAAAAAGGGAAACAAAGAAGTGCTTATCAGATGGAGGGATCTTCCCGATTTTGATGCCACTTGGAAGCCATATGAGAGAGTGAAGCTCTAGTTTCCTTCTTTTTACCTTGAGGACAAGGTGAGTCTTTAGGAGGGGAGTAATGTTAGGCCGGCCCAGGAGGAGCCGGCTGAATCGGTCCAACCTGGACCGATTCTCTTCTACAGTAGGCGGTCCAAGCAAGGGGCGGAACCAAGGGGGTGGATGCCCTAGTGGGGCCCAATTACTTAATTAAATTGTTGGTTATGAGGGGAATTTGAATTAAGGGCTGTTTAGGGATTTTATAAGTTTCCTTTGGCTTTAATTAGTCTTTTTTGCTAGAGTTTGTTTTTCATTTGGAAGGAGAGGAGATTTGAGATCTAGGGTTTGTTCTCTTCGGCTCTAGGCTTTGTTAGAGATTTGGAGAGTTGTTTCTTCCTCTCGAATTGAAAAAACTTGTATCTTGCATTGTTTTTCTTGTTCGTGGATTGAATAAAAGAAGTTTCCTTATATTTTCTCTCCAATTTTCTGAAATTTCTGCATTGTTTTTGGTGATTTTCTCTGAAATCAACAGATTTCTGTGTTATTGGTGGCCATTTCCTATCAGTAACATGCTAAAATGATAATGCATAACACAGCTCAAAGCTGAGAACAAAAGCACCAACATGAGCCCTTGAGGAATTAAGAAGAGACATAGATGAACTTGAATAAATGCCAAAAAATGCTTATTTTAAAATCCAATAAAATTTCAAAAGGCATTGGCTGCCATGGAAAGGAAGTAAGATGACACATGAAAGAAAGAAATAGACGAGCTTCATTTGGTACAACTATGTTGATGTTGTTCTTATTATGTGCATGATGAACTAAAATCACTGTATTCTCATAGTGAAAAGCAACTTATTCAATAAGTCAAGCCATATGCCCATGAAACTATAAAAAAGGTGCTAGTATAAAAAGATAATTTTTTAAGCATATTTCTCATAAAAACCATAAGCTATTTTTTAAAAAAGTTATGCAGGAGAGAAGAGGAACCAAATGAAGTTAGAATTAAAAAGCTTTCAAATCACCCATAGACCATAAAAATATGTCGAGTACTGCTAAAATATTTAATAGCACATGTGGAATAGTCCAAGAAAGCAAATAACTCACATTAGCTAACTTAAACGAAATCATGGTAGTGAGCTCGGAACAATAGTAACCACTTACATGTATTGATTGGGAAATTTGAGTGACGAATATTGGCGGTAACTTCAGATCCTTGACAGTCCGTTTTGCAAAACTGATTACTTCAGAATCAGGATCTTACAGTGAGGAAAAAAAAATTACTAGTTAGCTTAAATCAAGCATCTCTTTAAAATGAAGTTAGAACTAAGCAACATGCAAGAGTTAATACAAATATATTAGCAAAAGAAAACAATAAAGAACATTCCAAATGTTTTCCTGATCCCAAATCTCAATCTGGTCTCACAACTACTATGGAATAATTCAGAATACAGGTAATGTAAATATAGAAGAAATGCCCAAGGAAGCTTAGAAAAGCATGAACATTATACTAAATGATGCAAAATTGAGAAGCTCCATAAGTTTATGTTCTATACTTTCAATGGAACAGAAAATATTCCCTTGAAAAAAATTTACAAGTAAAGATGGCAGAACTGAAGTATATTTCTCTAATAAATGTAAAGAAGTACCAGTGGGATTCCAAGTAAAGGAGTCTTTGAAACGTTGCCCCTCGTTTTCGATATCCAAGCGAATAGGAATAAGATTTTCAGCAGTAGGCCTGCAATTAATCATTACAACTATTATGTCTCATTGCCTCATCACCATTTCCTACTGAATTATGCTGTGAACAATCCCATCTAGAGCCAGCCAATCCTAGCTCGAGATTGGCTAAAAGCAATTCAATCCAATCAAGAGCTAAGTAAGATTTGGCCCATTGATTTTGATCTGTATAAAAACCTAATCAACTTTTAATTGATTTTTGTCCACTAACACAAGCTCTCAATCTAACATATATGCATACACCCATACACACACACATGCATGAATTCATACATGTATTCAAATACATTTTGATCCGAATCCGATTTAGGCCTAGATACGGACACGGTGACATGGATATGACATGACAAGATAGGACACGTCAATTATTGAAAATATAGGACACAGATACGGGTTAGACAAAGCATCAAAATTTTTTTATATTAAAAATAGTGTTTAAAAATTGAATAAGTAAAATATTAAGAATAATTAAGAAATAATAAATCCTTTAACTTAGATTTGTGCTTAAAATGATTAATATTAGGATGTTGAGAGTCGGACTTTGATGTCATGTCTAACATCGAGAGGGAAGATGATAACGTTGTCGAGAGTCAAGCATCAATGTTGTGCAAATGGCATCAGGCATCAATGTTAAGATGGTGTCAGTCGTCAATGCCAAGATGATTGCGGTCATCAATGTTGAGACGACGTTAGAAGAAGATGAGATGTCGAGACGGCGTAGGGGCGTGACTGTGATGTAGAAATTGCGGCAAAGAGCATTAATGTCAAATTAGCATCAAATTTCAATATTGAAATGGTTTTGAAACATTGACGTTGTGACAGCGTCGGATGTCTATGTTGAGATAGCATTAGAAGTTGTTATAAAACCCTAGCAACAATCCACCTGAGAGAAATAAAAATAGGAATGTTTAGGGAATAGGGTGTTCAATGCAGGCAAATTGATATGAGGAGAAGAAATTAAAAAAAAATTTAATAAATAAAAATTTGAAATACAATAAATGATATTTAAAAAAAGTATTTTCATAAAATATTTAGAAATGATTGTCGGACACGCATGGTCAATTTCTTTTTAACAATTTTAACATTGAACAGATATTTGACATGTTCGTGTCTGACACGTGTCAGAGGCATGTGAGACTTGTGTCGTGTCGGACACTGTGTACCTTTTTGTGGATATGTGTTGGTGCAACATAACTAGATAGTTTGATTTTAGCCGAGCATGAATAGTGAGTTGGTTGGTTAATTTTAATTCAAGTTGAATCCAAGCCAAGAACCATTTAGATTTTCTAGCGATCTATTATTTATTTTTGAATCAAACTAGCAACCCAAATAATGAAAATCATTTGTGAATGAGAAGGCGTAGCAAAAAATAGCAAACAAAACATCAGGAGAAGCATGGGTGAATCCCTATATAGCTTAGGGTGGGCATTTGCCCACCCTAAACAATAAAATTTAGTTTATATGGGGAGTATTTTCAAAATTCTGCCCCACTAAGAAATTTTTTTGCCTAAATCTTCCTTGTCCCGCTCGTGCGCCACTTCACTCTTTTAAAATTTTCATTTCTTCCTTGTCCCGCTCGTGCCCCACTTCACTCTTTTAAAATTTTCATTTCGATCCAACCAAAAGGGAATGTCGCCCAATGAGCGAAGTCGAACAACAACGAAGGAGCCGAGGTATTGACTCACAGCGAGCGAACTCCCGTCGTTGCTTCCAATCAAAATGTTGCAACTTTCGATCCGACCGAAAGGGAACGTCGTCCAAGGAGCGAAGTCGAACAGCAACGAAGGAGCCGAGGTGGCAAGGTACCTTCACAGCAAGCGAACTCCACTGGTTGCTTCCGATCAAAATGTTGTAACTTCTGATCTGAGGCACCTCCTTCGACGACGAACTCACGCATTGGCACTATGCAGGTCTGGTTCGGGTCCAAAAAATCAACCCGTTTGCAAAAACTGATCAGGTTCAGGTCGGGTCGAATAGTGCTGGGTCAATTTCGGGTTGGACCCGAACCCGACCCATGACCCGGTTTTGACAAGTCTACTCGAAGTGCTTGAAATTGTTTAGAAAGAAGTGATACATTATCAACAGTCAGTTGAAGATGGTATTTTAATACATATTATGAAATCTTTTGACTTTGTCTTGACAATGCATTTAATAATTGATATTTTAAAAATTACAAATAAATTATCATAAGTCTTACAAAAAAATATCAAGATATTGCGAATACAATGAAATTGGTGTAAGTGTCCAAGCAACGATCGCAAATAATAAGGGAAAATGGATGGGAGCCTTTACTAGAAGAAGTATCACATTTTTGTAATATTTTTGAAATTGAGATTCCAAATATAAACTCTATATTTAAGGCTCATCGACGATTAGTACGAAGAGGTGAAAAAATAATAAACTTTCATCATTATCGGGTTGATTTATTTTACACTGTTGTTGATATGCAACTTCAAACACTGAATATTTGAGTGGCATGTTTAAACCCAATTAATCTATTTTTTGCTTATGATAAGGAAAAACTAATATTTTTCTATAGATCTTGTGTCTCTTGAACATTATTGATATGCATACAAACGACGAGTCCACATTTTTTACTAATATTATTGTTCTTGCAAAACAAATTGTAAAGGCCAAAAGGATATTGCATATCCACTGATTTATAGGCTTATTGTTTGGCAGTGACTTTATTAGTTGCTACTGCTACAGTAGAGATAGTATTTTCTGCAATAAAAATTATCAAACATCAATTATATGGTAAAATGGGTGGTGGTTAGCTCCAAAGTTTAAAATTATGCAATTGGGTATTGAGGCATTTTTTTTGTTTTATGAGGCAAGGAGTAAGCCTCAAGGCGTTTTGAGGCATAAGCCTCAAAATTCAAAAATTACGTAAAGTAAAAATAAAGGTTAAAAGTGGTTTTTTATATAATACCAAGATAATATGTTAAATAATGGCATTAACTTTATATTGATTCTGAAATAACAAATTGACATACATATGAAATAAAAAATTGCACAATACATAAAGTGGCAAGTGATAAACTGCGTGAAATATAATTAAAATCCAAATATTACAAAAGCAAAACAACATGAAATATAAGAATTACGTAAAAATATCCTATAACATAATGTTTAACTCCAAATTCTTTCTTTCTTAGTTTCCTACTCATCCCCAATTAATTATTAAATGAAGCTAACATAATTAGCAACAACTTAGAAGTCATCTTCACTGTCATTATTGAGGGGATCTTTATTTGAGTTATCATCATAACAAATTGATCTCTCCCCTGACTCATCCTATGGAGTTAATGTCTTTCAATTTGTTTCTTCTTCATTTATTTTAATCATCTTTCTCTTTCATGAATATTCGTCATCAACATAAAGATGAGAATAATACTCCAAAATTTTAGAGGAGAAGGCGATGGTCGTGTAGTGCAGCTTTCGCGTGATTCTCAGTGCTGGCTACGACAAAAGCGGTGGGCTGGAGGTCGAGGTTGTTGAGAAGTTGTTATTGCTTAGGGGTGCATGAAGGCATGATTTGCCCGAGGCTTTAGTTTAAGATTTAGGTAAGTTTTAATAAAAAAATATATAAATCGTGTAAGGCGTGTGCCTCACGCCAATAAGGCAAGGCACTCCTTAAGGCAAACCTCAGCCAAGTTGAGGTGCAAGCAGGCATCAACCAAGTTGAGGCTCAAGCCTTATAAAAAAAAAGCTCGAGCCATAAACCTCGAGGCCTTTTTCACTGTAATTGCATTGAGGCGGACCTCAAGACGAGCCTCATATTGCACAATTTTAAACAAAGATTGGCCCAATGACTGTCCAGTGCCATATATTAAGAATGAATATGTTCCCAATAAAGTCATTATGTAATATTATCAGAAAATGTAAAATAGAATGCAAAGCTTATAATTATTTTTTAATTCATAAATTATAATATATATATTATATTTAATTTTTTATATAATGAGTTTGCCCTTCCTTAAAAACAAAGGTGATTCTGCCTCTGAGTAGAAGTAACTTGTTGAAAATAACCAAAAAAAAACAAAACCTTATCCCAAACAAAAAAAACCATATGCCTACCATACCCTCAATTAGCTGATCCCATCAAGAATCCAAAGCATATTTAAAAAAAACAAAGAATAAGTTTCCTGAAACATGTGTGTTCAGATTTTGAACCAGGAATCTCAGTCAGTAGTAAGAGTGCGTAATTCAAACAAGAAAATAACAAAAAAAAAAAAAAAACAAGCAACAGCTCCGCGAAGAGAGAAAGAGACAGAGAGAAAGATAAAGGCTGAAAGCCTGGGTGGGGACATTGACATTGTTAGTTACGAGAAGGCAATGAACTCACATTCTGAACCTGACGGGCGTTTTCGAGGAGCTTGGCGGGTGGGATTTCATGGCTTATACGAAAACCTAATAAGCAGAGGAGCTTCAATTCTCTCTTTTTCGGCCGAGGACGGCAGAAATCCGGAATCCGAGCTGAGCTGATGAGATTTCTCCGCAGAATCAGCGCCTACTCCCGTTGATGAAGCCCCTCAATTCTCTTGCGCTGCTCCTGCCCCTGCCCCTGCCCGAATTTCTTAGGCGATTTTAATGCATCCCTCATAATTCTTCTATTTTTATATTTAATACTTAAATCTCTATATTACTTACATTATATTCTACATCTAAATTATGTCAAAATTAAAAATTTATTTCATTTGAAATAAATTTATACTAAAAATTTTTAATTTTTTATACAATTTAAATATTATGATATTATACAAATATAAATTTATGTATTAGATATATATTTTCATAATATGTAATTATATATAAATCCCTGAGAATCACTAAGAATAAAATAGAATAAAAATCATACACTATATTTCATAAAATTTAACAACTTTTAAATATTATTAAATTTAACAGAGTCGATTGTTTTCTTATCCTTGTCGACCAGATTCAATAGGTTTCATCAAAACCTAAACACACTAATTTGAAAGATTTTGGTATTGATGTAATCATCACAATAAGATGATTATTTTGTCAATTGGAGATCGTTTAATTTTGACATAATTAAAAAAAATGCTGACATATTTGAGTGCTTTACACCCATAATTCACATTAAAATTCATACTTGATTTGAAAAAAGTTTTGCACGATGTGCCTCTCCAGTCTCCATACGAAGAGTGGGAGCTAATCAAATACATCCGATCCAGCTAAGATGGTTTAGGGACCAAACCCGCAAGTTTCAAGAATTCTGGTGACGTTATAACCATCACAACAAGGCCATTTTAAATACAAATTTACAATATTTGAAGGCAGCTCTCTTGATTTGTTAGTTAGGAGCCAATGCTCTCAATGAAAAGGTCTTGAGTTCAAGAGCTCGAGTATGTAATGTTTGTGTGAGTTTGTTTTGATTGACTCAAAAATTTCTGAAAAAAATAATATTTGAAATTTATTCAATTCTTAAACCCTAATTTCTAAAAATCGTTTGCTTATTCTTAAAATGTAAAAGTTGCACGGTTATACATCTCCAGAGACTATTGTTATTGTATAGCCATAAAATGGAACGCTTGCTGCATGTAATCTCTAATGAGTAACTACAACAAAACAAGCCTGTTCGCAGATTGATTTGAACGAAAGAAATATGTAACTAAAGCTTCTCTTATACACCTAATCATGAGAAGGGAGAAAGAAACACACATGCGATCAGAATATGAAGTTCTATCTTAAAAAGTTTTAAGTAGAAAACATCTGCAACACTGCCCCTGGCAAGCAATCTCACCAGCATCACAACTCCAGTGTGAAAAAAACACACAACATTTAAGATATAAGTATGATATGTATTATGTATGAAGATTTATTTGGATAAATATATGGAGTCAAATCCAACAATTCAGAACAATGAAGTACAAATGACAATGAGGTCATACAAATTTGCAAGAGTTATCGGAAGTAGCACATGACATCAATACATTTGGAATTTCTGCTTTGTTTTCTCAAATACTTGTTCGGCAATTATGGCTCCATTTCCATTAGCTCTTATGACCTCTACGTCAGCCTTCTGATAATGTGCAGTGCCCCTTAATGCATCAGCAATAAAATCATCAAATCCAACGGCTATTGCAGCTTCTGCCTTAGCTCCATAGACCAATCTCTGCATGATCATATTGTAAAAAATTACAACTGTATTGTCAAAAAAGCTGTGAACATATGTATAGAAGCTTTGAGTAAATTGAGGAATCACCTTAATTCTAGCAAGAAAAATAGCACCAAAGCACATAGGGCATGGTTCGCAAGAAGCATACATCTCACAGTCTGATAGCTCTATCTTCTCAAGCTTCTTACAAGCCTATAAATTTTTAATTAAGAAAATGAAATCAAATTGAACAATTACAATAACAATATTTCTTGAAAATATGCTTAATATCCAAGGATTATCATAATGACAAACAAGAAGAAAGTATAATCAAACATAAAATCATGAAATAGACGCTTCTTGAAAACCATCATTAATCGGGCATGGCGCTCCTGCTATAATTATTACCAACTATTTATACATTATAGGAATTGCTGCAAGTAAAAGCATGCATAACAAGGTGTTATTAGGTAAACTGAAACCATCCTGCATTGTCTAACAAAACTGCCAGGTTCCCAGTAGTTTAGGGACTGCTTCGTTACAAATATTGAGTGTGTAATGTAAAAACAATACATGCATTTTAAAGTTTCAGATGTTTGGCATAAAGTAAAATTGATGCAAAGAATGTTTGTATCGAATTTGGAATACCCATAAAGCTTCATTTTTTTATGAATTACATATTCGCCCAAATAAATTGATCCTGAAATCCTTCAGTCAAAGCCCTATACCTGCGACTCCAACATCCTCGATCAAAGTCAACCCAACCTCTGCTGCCCCATTATCCCCAACCTCTTCTATTACACCAATTTTGAACCCACCTCCATTGCCTTTGACTTGAGCAACCACAACCTCCCCAATCAATGCCAAACTCGCCTCCGCCAACCCCAACAACTACGACCCTGACCTCCCCTATTACTCTGAAGCCGTCCTTATCCTTGACCCAGCCCACCAATCTCCGATATGCCAACCCCACTCATATCGCCCCTAAACCAACCAATGTCATTGTCCCCATAAGAGAGAGAGAGAGGATAGATAAAGAGAGAGATTTATGTATTTAAATGTATCCTAACAAATAAAAAAAAATCGTTTTATTTGATTTACATTCAACCAAATAGCTCTTCCAAAATACATTACATTTCTTTGAATTCAAAATTCATTACATTTCTTTCATTTTACTTTTCTAAAGAGCATGCATTCTAAATACATCCAAACAAACAACTCCTTAGTAAGCACGATAAGCTACAATCATGCGATTGCTTCCTCTGCAATTGTGTGCCACCCATGTGAAAAACAGGGGATGAATGATCTTATTATGAGAAGAAAATAAAAGGGATGTGTACACAAAATCATCAGCCAATGAGTGTCGTTCAACAGAAATAACAGTGTGTAGCATTACCTCTCGAATTGCAGTCACTTCAGCATGAGCTGTAGGATCAGTATCATGGAGGACCATGTTGTGGCAGCTCGCAACTATTTCATCATTGCACACAATAACGGCCCCAAAAGGACCACCATCACCGAAGTCCACCCCATTATATGCCTCTTCAATAGCTTTTGATAAAAATTTGTGATCTCTATCCTCAACTTCTGATTCAGAGATGGCCATCACCAAGAATTTTTTACACATCATACTTGGAATGATAACATTTGATCACATAGAATAGAAATGGATGCTATAAGGGACAATTTTTATCACATCCAACTAAATCCAATGACAAATAGCAATTAAAATTAAAGTCGCCAGAGCAAAACCCCAAAGTACCTTCTTGATGACCAGCAAATGCAGAAGCTACAGAGATGATCCCATCCTTGGATTCCAGAACTGGTCATATCAAGCATAAGAAACGGGAAATCACTTTTAAGAATAATTAGAAAATGCAAAGAAATAACAAAAATAGTTAGTATTGTCCCAAACAATGCACAATGGTAGAAACTGTGCAATGAGAAATTAAATATAATTTCAACTTCCAAAAGCACGTATGAGTACCTAACTCAGATGGGATTGGAAGAACAGAGAACTTAACTATGGTCTGCAATGCCAACAAAGTACAATGATCCGTACTCTACAGCCAAAACATACAGCAAATGCATCTCTGTCATGAGTGAAGATTTTTAAAATAATGTCTTGTTACAAATTGTTGCAGCACATCCACAGGATGTCATCAATTTCGTTATTATTTGCTCAATTTAATGTTGGTGTAATTTGTCATGTGGGCTATTCTAATAATTTGAAACTTTATATTGTGACTATAATATTTAATGGATGTAAGTAGTGATTAGAGTGTGAGAGATTTTTGAATTCATAAATAATGACCTTAGAGGATTAGACAATTTGTTTATGTTAAATTGAGAGTGGGAGCGACTTATTTAGTGATACTTGTAACCTTCTATGACTTCTAATGGTTTTATTTTGATTTTTTATAATCTTACTCTCACATCTTACTTTAATATCATTTGATTTCCCAATTCAAGCTAGAAGCCTAAAAGAGTTTGGCAACCTTGACCCTTTGGGGTTAAAGTGTCGGAGTCCTTCATAGACCGCAATTATTGCATTAGATTTAGGAAGGTTGTATCCTAAGATATAATTAGTACCTACAATAAAATCAAATGCGAAGCAAAAAAGCCTAGAAGGTTGTGTATGCTCACCCAAAATAATTCCCTGAATAATGTTTAATTAATATTGTGAAAGCAAATATTCACATTCTAAAAATTGAGTCAACTAAAACCTAAAATTTCTTTCAAAGATATTAATTATCCACACATAGGATAATATCTTTAACATTCAGTAATCAAACTTTCATCAAAACCACCATAAAAATCTACTCACCTCAACCATTCTCATCAAAATCTTTAGTTGTTCCGCCATTGTTCACTTTCTTCAGAAAAAGAGCGAACTTGACCCAAAAGCTGTAAAATGTACTTTTATTGGCTACCATCGTCCTAACCAATAAGGATAGGAATGTTACCATCTTAAGAACAAAAAATGGTAGAACACAATGGAGGTCACTTTTTTTTTCTTTTTTTCTTTTTTTTTTTTGAAAATCAACTTTTCTTCCCCAAAACTAACATTCAGGAGAAGAACACCAACTCTATCAATGAACATGACTTTTGTAAAAATATCTACCACAATTTATTTGAGCCTACATCTCTCCCAAACTTACTTGAATCTCATTACCCTGACCGTACTAAAAATTCCCAAGACCGCATACAATGTGCAAGGTACAAAGGCATATTCCAAGTGTTAAAAAAATTCAACTGAAAAAAGATATCAAAGATTTCTCTTGAGCCGTGACTATTCCTCACAAAATATAATCTTAACATCCTGATTGCTCACAGAAACAGCACAAGGATGTGCCCCAAATACCCAATCAATGAATATATTTCCTATGAAAATTTATTTCCTTAATTTCATGCCTATACAACAAATCTTTCTAACATGAGCATCCCCAACATCATTTATGAAGCATTAAAAATATCTTAATAGAGAGATGCTCTTCATGAAGAAATATGAGCATCGGAAAAATATGACATAGAAACTCTCAAAACTACAAGGAAAAAAATATATGTTTGATGCAAATTGATTTTCAATATCAAATACGATATTGATTGGAGCATTGAAAGGTATAAGGCAAGACTAACCATAAATGAATTTACTCAAACATATGGAATTAATTATCAAGAAATATTTACCCCAACTACTAAGATTAATTCAAAATGGGTTATCCTTTCCCTTACTGACAACTTGTACAGGCGACTTCATCAACCGGATGTCAAAATATCTTCCTAAAGGGTGATCTTGAAGATAAAATCTATACGTTTATGAAGTATGCATACTCAAAATCTCTATATGATTTAAATCAAGCACAAAGAGCATGATTCGACAACTACACTATTATTATTAAAAAACATGGGTACTCTCAGGGACAAACTTACTGCTCTCTTTTGTCAAGGAATCATCAAAAACTAAAATTACGATCCTCATTGTATATGTTGACAAAAAAAATTTATGACAAATGAATATAAATTAAAGATCTTGGGGCCTTAAAAATTTTTAGGGCCCTCACAAAATTCAACTGAAAAAAGATATCAAAGATTTCTCCTGAGCCGTGACTATTCCTCACAAAATCTAATCATAACATCCTGATTGCTCACATGAACACAGCACAAGGATGTGCCCCAAATACCCAATCAATGAATATATTTCCTATGAAAATTTATCATGCCTTTACAACAAATACTTCTAACATGAGCATCCCCAACATCATTTATGAAGCATTAAAAATATCTTAATAGAGAGATGCTCTTCATGAAGAATATGAGCATCGGAAAAAAATGACATAGAAACTCTCAAAACTACAAGGAAAAAATATATGTTTGATGCAAATAGATTTTCAATATCAAATACGATATTGATTGAAACATTGAAAGGTATAAGGCAAGACTAACCATAAATGAATTTACTCAAACATATGGAATTAATTATCAAGAAATATTTACCCCAACTACTAAGATTAATTCAAAATGGGTTATCCTTTCCCTTACTGCCAACTTGGACAGGCGACTTCATCAACCGGATGTCAAAATATCTTCCTAAAGGGTGATCTTGAAGATAAAATCTATATGTTCATGAAGTAGGCATACTCAAAATCTGTATATGATTTAAATCAAGCACAAAGAGCATGATTTGACAACGACACTATTATTATTAAAAAAACATGGGTACTCTCAGGGACAAATTTACCACTCTCTTTTGTCAAGGAATCATCAAAATTTAAAATTACGATATATGTTGACAAAAAAAATTTATGACAAATGAATATAATTAAAGATCTTGGGGCCTTAAAAAAATTTCTTGGTATGAAATTTGCAAGATAAAGCAAAGGAATATTTATTTTACAACAAAAGTATATATTGGACCTCATAAAAAGAAGCTGGTATGATAAGATGCAAGCTTGTTTACACCCCAACGGAATAAAATTAGGTCAAAAAATGACACAACAAGTTGACAAATAAAGGTATAATCTTCGCATATGTAGTCGATATCTGAATGCATGTTGTTGGAAAGTAAACAATGCGACAAAACAAATAAGAAAGGAAAATAATGAAAATGAACATCAGGATTTAACGTGGAAAAACTTGAAAGTGGAAAAAAAAAATGGAGCCACGTCACACAAAGAAATTGACTATAAAAATTTGGAGAAATTGTACAAATCTCTCTTCTCACACTCGCTCATTATCACTCCACTTCTCTCTTCGCTCTCACTCAAAATTAACAATAAGATATACTTTTCAGTACATCAAAGAACGCAACCCTTCAAGTGAAACAAGAAAAATAAGAGACGGCACTCCACTCTCTATCTCTGAATACACCCTGCAATGTCGTGGCACTGCAGCCTACAGTGCCACAGTGTTAGGGTTTGAAGCACCGTAATGCTCTGCTTTCTGTCTCCAGCTCAAGCCTGGAGCACTGCAGCGCTCCAGCATATAGCCTGCAACCCCCCAGTAAGTTTGACCGATGGTGTTTAGATCTAAAGCAACAGTACAACCGAATTTATCGATACAATCATATTTCACACTAAATTAACACCCACACAAAGAAAAAATCTACCTTTCCCATGCTAGACCAAACACCTATTATCCAATCAATGTAATTTGTCGAAATATGAATGCTCTCATAGAGAACCATCTTGATGTTGTCTACATGATACTACGATATTTTGAAAGGTCGCCAAGAAAAGACATATTTTACAAAAGAGGAACAGATAGGATTATTAAAATTTTTATTGATGTCAATTAGGCATAATCTACAGCTTATCGTAAATATCATCGCTTGTATGGACAAATTTAGTCACTCGTAGAAATAAGAACCATGTGTTTGGTATTGGAAGTAGTACTTAAGCATAACTCAATGCCATAGGCCACAACATATGTGAGGATCTGTGGCTAAAAAAACTTCTTTGAGACTATAAATTCTTATTAAAGAACCCATGATGATGATGTTGGACAACCATGATACAATCAACATTGCTAAAGATCCGATCCATCATGATAGGACTAAACATATCAAGATTGATATGCACTTCATCCTAGCAGTCAACACCTAGTGGTATGGTCGGATATTATGGGAGTGACTCCTTCCTTTAGAATAATAGTGTGCTCGTGCTCCCGTGAAGAATACAATTCTTGGGGAGGTTGGAATATCTCACTGAACTACTGGAAAACTGACTGAACTACTTATGGAATGTCCTCTATCTCCCAAACGTCTCCTCCCTCCAAGCTCTGGAGCTCCACCAAGAATTGCAATCCTACACCCTATATGGCACACACCATGGTTTTCAAGAAAACCATTGCTTTGGATAAACTAGGGTCTCCCTTAATTGCCACCTTTCTCCCCTCCACCTAGATCTCCATAGCTAAGGCCTTCCAATCCACATTGATCTCCCCCAAAGTTCGTAGCCACTTCATGCCCAAGATCAGATTTGTACTTCCCAACTCCAGTGGAAGAAAAATCTCCCTGATGTGAAACTCTTACAACTCCACCACCAATTTCTGATAGATACCCCAGCTCTTCTCCACCTTCCCTGTGTTCATCATCACCCTAAAGCCTCCCATGTCTACCAACTTTAGCCCAAGCTTATCAACCACATGATTGGATATAAAATTATGGGTAGCCCCATTATCCACTAAAATCGCCACCACTTCTCCGCCTATCTATCCCCTCAACTTCATAATGTGGTTCAGAGTGAATTCCACTATAAAATTCAACAAAACCTCCATCGCCTCCAAGTGTAAGAGCTCCTCTTCCTCTAACACTTCTCCTTCTATCTCTACTCGGCCCATCTCCTCATCACAAACAAAAAGGACCTAAGGGGTGCGATTTTTACACCTATGGCCTAGTGTAAACATCTCATCGCACCTAAAATATAGCCCTTTAGCCCATTTGTCCTACAGCTCCATATCAGTTAGACATTTAAAGTTCCCTCCCAACCAAGCTCTTAAACCTTTCTCCTTTTGAGCTTCCCTTTGACCCGAGGTGCAATGAAGGTGGTCGTCATGCGGTAAGAACCTCCAAAATTGTCCCCATTGCTACTCCTCTCAAGTAAGTTCTTGTCCTCTATCCACTGGGCTAACTCCATAGCCTCTTCGAAGTCACAGGGTCTTGCCACCCACACAGCGGCTCTCAGCTCTAGTTTGAGCCCTTTCATGAAATTTCTCTCCAACAACATCTCCGGTGGTCTCCCTAAACATCCCGACAAAAGCTCAAATCTCTCTTGATACTCCATCACCGTTTCCACCTATGTGAAAGCAAAGAACTGCTTATAATAGTTCCCCTCCTGCTTGGTTCAAAAGCGCTCCAATAAACGGTCCTTTAACTCCTCCACGAATGGATCTGGTACCTTGTCTCCCTCCATTTGTACCATGTCAGTGCCTACCCTCGATACATAGAGCCGCCACCATAAGCCTTCCCCCTTCCGTCAACCCATTCACGGCAAAATATCTCTCAACTCTATAGATCCACCCATACACATCCTCGCCTTCAAACACCATCATTTTCAGCTTCTTGACCTTCGAATCTCCTCCGCCCCAATTTTCCTCACCCCCCACCCCCCCCACCCCCGTGCCTCCCATGAAGCGAGCATTGGGGTCTCTCCATGATTCCCTCTCCTCCCTTCTCCTTTCATATCCCTCTTTTCCTTCAAATTCAACCTGCTTGTTCTCTTCTTCACATTCCCTCCTACCTCAATATTCTCTATCTATTCCCCTTCTCGGTAGAGGCTCAAGGTGGGTATCCCTCATCTCCTAAAATTTTCACTTCTCTGTCTCCTCTTGACATGTCATTTCCCTGATTTCCCCTTGCTTCCGGCGGAGCCGCTTTAGTTTGAAACTCCAACATCCGCTTCATCATCTCCTTGAGATTCCCAACTTTCATTCCATTGCTAAAAAATGCCCAGTTAATGATCTCACATCCGTTCGCAGCTGTCCTACTTCCCCCTCCAACTTTTCTTCCAACACCCCAACACTTCTCCTGGCCATCGATCCAAAAAACTTGCTCTGATACCAATTTGATATGATTTGGAGATCAAATCAGCACCCATAACAGTCATTTGAATGAAATCAACGCCAAACAGTGAAAAATAGCCACAAAAATTAAGAGAAAGCAGTAATTGTATATAGGAACAATACTAATAAAACTAAAATAACAATCTTCAATCAAAGAAATACAAGATACAATTGATTGACTGTTCGAGAGGTGAATCGATTCTCCTGCAATTTCCTAGTAGCAACTAGGAACCCAAAATCACCTAAGAAAAACTACTTCAGAAAATTCTTCACATAATCACCCCACATATAATTTTTCCCTTAAAACCAACCCTAATCCCACCATAAATGCACCTCACATTTCCTCTAATAATCTTCCCTTAATCCTTCTCCTCCTATAGGTTCGAAATGGGGTGTTGGGACCCCCAAAACAGAACCCTTTCGGCTCCTGGACTTCTGTCGAGCGAAGGGGAGCGCGATTGGATGCGGAACGAAGGGGGCGGGGTTGGGTGCGAAGCGAAGGGGGGAGGGCGCCACATCACACATCAATTTCAAGCTAGGCATGATCAAAATATATTTTTAGCTTGAATGGGAGTGAGAAAATTCTAAGCAAAATTAAGAGTGCCAACAACAATCTTGGTCAGAATCGGAAGGAATTATGGCTCATAGAAATCAAAAACCAATTTTCGAAGAATATAAAAGGGAGGCATCAATAAAGAAGGAAAAAATACGATGACTATCAATTCAAAATTAATTCTTGAAATCTACAAAATAGATGGACAACAAACCTGCACCAAATTAGGTTCTTGATTTCTAGAATTCCTATTGTTGTCCATTCATGGATTGGCCACAGTTCACCCTTCCTTGGGTTCTTGTATCTTCTATATAAATTACACTTGAACCTTTTTATTTAAACAAGACAATGGAGTTACCTATCTCTTCTATATTTTGTCAAAAAGATGAGAGCACAATCAAAGGTGATGTGGCAGCTAAATTATGAGATAGAGGTCAGATGAAGATGTGGTAGTCAACGTGGTGGTTAAATATGTTAAAATTTGTTCAAGGGAAGAGGGTTGGGCTAACTCAAGCACATAAAAGACTCATTACAACACAAATGATATGACAATGATCGACAATGCAATGTCCAAAATACAAAAATGTCTCATACCCAAAACATAAGGATAAAATATATAAGATACAATCAAAAGAAAAATGCATCAAGAAATGTCCCAAGTACCTAAATTTAAAATCATAAAATACTAAACTAGCTCCAAAATATCCCTCACAGCGAGGATAAACACATCAAAAATTCTTAGTACAACTCATTAAACAAGTCCTTTCTTGGGTTCTTGTATCATCTATATATATTGGACTTGGTACATCTCATTGGAATAATAATATAGATTATCTTTCCCTTCTATGTGTTTTTCAACAAGAAGTGGTTAAAGGTGAAGTGACAATCAAATGTTGATGTGATAGTCAAGGTGGTGGCCACATATGGCCAAAATAAGGTCAAGGGAAGCAAGCTAGGCTAGCTCAAGCACATAAATGACTCATTGCAACCTAATGACTCTTAGTATAACTCAATAACATGACAACGATCAATAAAGAAGGTCCAAAGTACAAAAAGTGGCTCAAAACCCAAAACACAAGGATTGTGCATATAAAAGTAAATGAAAAGAAAAATAAATGAGAAAGGAAAGTACAAGAAAATATATCCTACATATATAAATCTAAACATGGAACACTAAACTAGCTCTAAATTCTCATTTCAACTCAAGAACAAAGTCCTTTCCTCGCATTTGCCAAACTTTTGTCGGGCCAAGTGGATTTGGCATGAGAAATATACAATTAAATATTCCATTTTTTTGTTGGCAGGCTCACTGATAATCTCAATAGCAGAGGGATCACTTGCAACTGTACTTGGCCCCTCTACAATATGGACAATGAGATTTTCTATAATCTCCTCTTTGGATGCCCCTTTTCTCATGAATGGTATAAGTTTTTTGTATTTTGGTTCGTATTTTACCCTGTCCTTCCGGGATCAGGTGCTTGAATATACTTCTGCATTAACTGCGAAATATATATATATATATATATATATATATATATATATATATATATATATATATATTTATATATATATATATATATGAAATCTCATTCCTAATTATTCACACCATCCTTTCTAATATCTGGAGAGATATTGTGCATGCTAGGAATGTGTGGGATGCCTGAACAGCTCAGGTTTACCGTTCTTTAGAGTTTTGGCGGCTTTCTATTGGCAATTCAATAAGTGGTTTTTATTTGAATTTTGGAGCTATGATGCTTCCACTAGCAAGCAGTGGGTCTGTTTCCTGATCTTCCACCCTTCTGATAAGTGTTTTAGATATTCAGTTTCCTGATCTGCTGCTTATTTTGTTAGCGGGGTTATGCTTCGCTATTGCTAGCTTCCTATGTGAACTTTGACCGTTCTAAAATCCTGATTCCTAATTTTTGGATCTGAATTCAACAGATGCTGCAGGACCAAGGTTAGGTATTCCTTGATTCTTATGAATTAAGTTTTTTTTTTTTTTCTTTTGGTTTTGCTCACTTTGTTGTTTCGCTTGCCCTCCAATCGGAGCTACAAATGATTTTATCGAGCTCCACACTTTTCCGCTTAAGTGGCAATCCTTAGGAGATATTTTACCCCTTTTGTAATTTTGCCTATTTCTTTTTTCAAAATATTGAGGGTTTACCGTAAACCCTATTTGTTTTTTCAAAATATTGTGCTTTGGCTAAAACTTTTTCTCAAAAAAGAAAATTTTAGAAGGCATATGCAATCAAAAAGGATAGCATGTATCTATTGGGGCAAAAGTCATATCAAAAATTCCTGACTCTATAACGAATTCAGCATTAAGCATCATCAAACCTTTATTTGCACTGAAATCCACGCGCTGGTTAAAAAAAAACTCTATCTAAGATTGGGATTTGTGTCCCATGTAAAAAATCAAAACATTTTTTAAATCAATATTTATGCATTTATAGAAATTGTCTCCACAGAAGGCAGAGGCTTATTCCAAGATACAGTTTTTCTAGGCATCCAACAACAAATCTCAATTTTTGGCACAAAAATTTTCCCAAAAAAAAAAAAAAACAAAATCTTGCCATAAAAATTATGTTCTTCTAATTGTATGGTGGAGTATAGAGGAGCCAGAAAGGGAGAAATATACTCCACCTCAGTAGGATATTATGTTATCTACTGAAATTAAGTTCTTTTTCAAACTAATTAGAAGAATCATAAAATATCCACATACCCATCCCATTCAAACCATACATCTGAAGAACAAAAACTCCAAGCAGAACAGCAAAAGCGATTGCTTTGTGCGGGGTATGATTATGTAAAACATGGTCTAGAAGAATAAAATTCATAAAAGCAAAAAATAGAAAAGTAATTCATCAAAACCCAAAAAGTATCAGATTCACAAAAAGAATAATGAAAAAAAGGTAGCTTTATCCCAAATAATCAGAAAAAGAATAGCAATCGGCAGAAAATAACAAAAAAGTTGAGGCTTGATGTGAAATGATACCCTTAGCCTTTTCCATTGGGAAATCCTAAGGTGGATCTCCGTGCAAGTCTTTCAAGCCGGTGATGGTCCCAGAACGCAGAGGCAAATAAGAGATTATTTCTTCTTTGGTTGAAGCTTATGTACGTAACGATTGAAAGAACCTGGAATCCACTGACGTGGTAAAGACTGGTAACCGGCAGGGATCAGAAAAGAAATAACACAAAACGAACGGGGAATAAGCCTTGTTTGCCTGTGGAGAAAGGAGGAGAAATTGCAAATTAGCCAATCTTGCTCGACCGATAGAAGACGGAGATTTCCACCTGCAGCAGCTAGGCCTTTATCCGTCCGGCGTGCACTTTTTTTTTTTTTTTTTTTTTTTTTTTTTTTTTTTTGTTTGATGAAAATTAAAGGGACCGATGCCTAACATATTGGCTCTCGAGAGCATATATTACCTGGGGTTTTGCTTCTAGGGTTTCCTCTCCCTAGCCGCGCGTGCCCTAGCCGCTTTTCTTCCCTCCTCCGGCTAGGCCGGAGGGCCCCCCCCCCCCCCCCCCCCCCCCCCCCCCTCTATGGCTTCTCCCTTCGTTTCCACTGATTTTCCCCCTTTAGCTTCTGTGGCAGGAGCTAGCCCCCCTCCACTGCGCAACTGGAAGAACATTGTTGAAATCACCGAACCTTCTTCGGCTGATCTCCCCCTTTCCTTCTACCCTGAGGAGCCTGAGGTTGTTCCTTTCTCTGGAGAAAAACTATCTGCAGGGGCCAAAGACTGGAAACTCTGTCTGGTAGGTTACTCCATAGGTCGCCGACCATATTACGAAGCTCTGCTTAAATCCATTCGTAATACCTGGGCTCTCAAAGGTTCGTTTCAACTTCTCACTCTAAACGATGGTTTCTTTCTTCTTCGTTTTACTGCGACTGAAGACTATGAAATGGCATTATTTAGAGGGGTGTGGTTCTTCCTGGGAAAACCATTTATTTTGCAAAGTTGGAACCCTAAATTCAGACCTTTAAGAGAAAATTTTTCTTCCGTCCCTATATGGATTAAGATACACGATTTGCCTTTAGCATGTTGGAATTCGGAGGGTATATCCCGGATTGCGAGTAAAGTTGGCATTCCTCTGGCTGTGGATGCTTTGACTGCGAAAAAGACTCGACTCACTTTTGCCCGCGTCTGTGTTCAAGTGAATAATTCTACCACATACCCGGAAGAGATTCCTATATCCTTAGACGGTGATGTTTTCAGCTTAAGGGTGCAGTATGAATGGAAACCCACCCCGTGTGAACATTGCAAATCTCTGGTTCACTACTCCTCTTCTTGCCCTACCAAACTAACAGACGCGCCGGATGCCGCCACCGCCTCGAACAATCCTCCCTTCCGTGGTAGAAGCAACTCCCGGAGGCCCAGGCACCGCAAGCCTTCTGCCTCCCCCCATATCAGGTCTAACCAGCCCAACAACACCTCAACGCCCAATCTTCTCCCTCCTTCACAAGTAAATCCCCCCAACACCTCTTCTGAATCCCCAACCTCTAAGCAGCCAACCAGCACAAGCCAACCTCACCCCCATTATAACCCAGAGACTTCTCTGGTGCCGGTAATTCAGACCCCTTTTATTGAAATCCCACAACAACCACAAACTCAGGCCATCCTTGATGCCCCCATTATCCCAAATTTGAACTCCCCCACAGACGAAGACATTATCACTACCAATGTCCTCCCTTACCAAGTCCCTAACCAAGCTGTTATATCACCCAATAAATTTGCGGCATTACAGCAACCTGAAGCCCCTCCAGCTCCACCTCATTTGACTACTCCCATTGGTAGGGAGAATATACACATTATCCAGCCTCCACCAACATCCCTTACTACAAAGCCCACCAGGGGGAAGAAGAAGCCCCCACACCCACCAAAAATTTAATGTCCTTACCAAACATTGCGGTTTGGAATATCAGGGGGTTCAATAACCCTGATAAAGTCATTAGTTGCAAACGTCTGATCAAAGCCCACAAGTTAGACATGATTTGTCTGTTGGAAAATAGAATACAGGTCTCTTCTTTGCAAGACCCTTTCTTTCTCTCATCCCATATCCTCTTACCTTCTGAAGTTAGTTGCAATAATTTCGGTCTTTCTAAGTCGGGTCGTATTTGGCTCAAGTGGAACTCACAGACTATTCAGTTTACTCCTACGGATATTTCCTCCCAGATGATTACTGGCCAGTTGTCCTATGGCAAAAATTCTCCCTTCTCCATTTCCATTGTATATGCTTCTAATGTTGCCTTGGAGCGCGCTAGCCTTTGGAATCAAATTAGGTACCTGAGGGGTGATAATCCTTGGGTCGTTATTGGCGACTTCAATTGCTGTAGATTCCCCTCCGAAAAAGCTGGTGGCTCTGTCCTAACTCAAAACAGACTATGGGATTTCAACTCTATGATAAATGACTGCAGCTTTACAGACCTTCACTCTGTAGGGCATCCTTTCACTTGGTACAATCAACGTATCGATAACCCAATACATATTAAATTGGACCGTGCTCTTGTTAATGAAGCTTGGCTCACCTCCTTCCCCGCATCTTATTACTCGGTGGAAAGCCCCTCTAACTCTGACCATTGCCCCATTGTCCTCCATATGGGATCCCCTGTGGCTGTGAAGCACCGCTTCCTTTTTAAAAATTACTGGACAAAGATCGATAACTTCTGGGAGGTTCTTTTGGATGTTTTCTCCATTCCCTGTTTTGGAAACCCGTTGGTGGACCTATGTGCCAAGCTCAAAAATCTCAAAGGTATTATAAAATCAAAACCTTGGGCTAACTCTTCTATGCTTGATACTCATATAGGCAACCTCCACAGTGAACAAGAGAAGTACCTTGCTTGTATATCCCAAGACCCCTGCAATGCTGATCTCAATGCTAATCTTAAGGCTATCAACAGTAAAATTTCAGATTTCACCACTATGCAAGCTTCTTGGATCATACAGAGGGCGAAATCTAACTGGCTCACCAGAGGGGAAGATGATCTTAAATTCCTATATGCTAGCATTAGGAGGAGGAAGTGCTCAAACAATGCTGCCATTAACCTCACTTTTGATCCCTCCACTTCATCTAGAGAAGAAGCTATTACCAATCTTATCAATCACTTTCAAACCCTTTACAATCCTCAACCCCCTCCCAACACCACCACCTCCCAATTCCCTGCTGGCACCACTCTTGACCCCTCTCTGACCTCCTCCTTAACAGCCCCTGTCACTGACACTGAAATAAAAGCAGCTGTTTTCTCAGGTGCTTCTAGTTCTGCTCCAGGACCTGATGGGTTCAATTTCCATTTCTATAAGACTTGCTGGCACATTATAGGCCCTACAGTTTGTAATGCAGTAAGATCTTTTTTTTCCAAGTGTTACCTGCCTAGAGGAGTGAAGACTACTGCACTTGCCTTGATTCCCAAATCCAACCATGTGGCTAATGTTGGTGATTTTAGACCTATAGCTTTATGTAATGTTATCTATAAGATCATTTCTAAAGTGCTTGCTAGTCGTTTGAAGAACATTATGCCTATTATTGTCAAAGAGAATCAAGCTGGTTTTATTAAAAATAGAATTTCTACGGATAACATTATACTCGCCAACGAAATCCTCAATTATGCTAGCCGTAAGGGTAATAGCAAATTTTTCTGTGCCAAGCTTGATATCCGTAAAGCATTCGATATGGTTTCTAGGGATTTCCTCCTTGCTAGATTGGCCCAAAAAGGACTCCCCCATATCTTTATCCAATGGATTAAAGCGTGCATTTCTGACGTTCATTTCTCTATTGCTATCAATGGGCATCTTGAGGGCTTCTTCCCCTCATCTGCTGGTCTCCGCCAGGGGTGTCCCCTTAGCCCATACCTATTCTGCATTGTTATGGATGCACTATCTTGTCTCCTAGATGATGGAGGTTTTGAGGGTGTATCCTTGGAGGGGTTTCATCTCACCCACCTCTTGTATGCTGATGATTTACTTGTGTTTGGCTCTTCTGACATCACAAACTGTCTCAAGCTGACATCTATTCTTAATTGCTTTGCTAGTTCATCTGGCCTTCAGGTGAATTTTGAGAAAAGTTCCATTGTTCTCAAGTGCAACAATATCAATCATGATGCCATTTGTTCTGCACTTTCTATATACAACTCTAGCAACTGTATCAACTATCTGGGAATCCCGATATCCATATCCAGAAGAAAGGTAGCCCACTTCTCTCCGCTGCTTGAGAGCATCACTAGAAAGCTTTCTGGTTGGAAGGCCAACCTTCTTTCCTTTGCTGGCAGACTGCAGTACATAAAATACACTATCCTTAACTCTATAGCGTACTGGATAAGAGGAGCAATTTTACCTAAGACTATAGCTAGGTCTGTGAAGAAATTGTGCTCTAGTTTTTTATTTTTTGGTGAGCATGATAAGACCAAAAAACTGAGGATGATTTCTTGGGACAATGTTTGCAAACCCAAGAAGAAAGGGGGTCTTGGTGTGCCTTCTATTGCTGCTCTTCAATTTGGTACTAATTGCTCTATTATTAATAGGATGTATAACACCAACAGTCAGCTAGCTACTTGGCTAATTCATAAGTACATCTCTCCTTGGCGACCCCCGGTAGGCTATGTTTCCAATTTCTGGAAAGCCATCTGCCACACCGCCTCTGCTGCCTCACAATGCTTCTCTTTTTGTATCTATCCAAGGGCCCCTATTTCTCTATTCTGGGATAATTGGTGCGATGGGGGTAAGCTTGTTGATAGTCTGGACTATGCTGTGCTCAAGCAAAACTACCAGAACTCGGGAAAAATTGAAACTCTCATTTCTGGTAACTCCTGGTGCATTCCTCAATATATCACCAATTCCCTTGCTGCCTCTATTCGCAAGGTCGTTATACACGACGGTAATGGTCCCTGTTTAATTTGGAACAAAGCAGGTGTTGGGAGTTTTAGACAATATATAGATGAATACTATGCTAGTATTCCTACTGTGCCCTGGAGCTCCTTGATTTGGCATAAACGCCATGTTCTGAAATACTCGACTTATGGCTGGTTATCTATGGTGGGTGGTCTGAAAACTGCTGATGAGCTTCTAAAAAGAAACATTTTGGTTAATCCTTCCTGCTCCTTTTGTATGGAGTGCAATGAGAGCATTAATCACCTCTTTTTTGAGTGTAACTACACTTTCGGCATCCTCACAGACCTCATCCCTGCTTCTTCAAATTTTCTCCTTAGACCCAATACCTTTTGCCTGCTGGATTGGATTAATGACCTGCAGCACACGCCGCCTATCGTTAAGAATCTATATTGCTTACTGACATGTAGCTCCATCTACTTCATTTGGCGTGAAAGGAATGAGAGAAGGTTTGGCAACACTCACAACAGCAAAAGCTCTGTCACTCTTAACATAAGAAGAGCTGTCTTTTCAAAAATTTGTAAATGGAAGAGAGGGAATGAAGTTTTAGAAATGATGTAGCTGTTGATGGCCACTTATGCGGGCAGGTTTTGTTCTCGGATGACACAGGACGATGATGTATGCCATTATTGGCTCCCCCTTTGGACGGTCTTTTCGGCAACCAAGGGGGAATTCTGCTGCCTTCGATTACTACAAACTGAGTCCTTAGCTTTTTAGCTTGTGACATCCACTGGGGCCCCTCTGCTATGTTTTATTTCTTCTTTTTTATTGGTGTTAAAAGGCTTTTGGTATAGAAGCGGGTTCAGCTCTTTTTGTCTTGAGCTTACCCTGTTTTCCTTTTTTACACTCCACTTGTATTTCCTTTGAGATCAATATACGGGCCTCGCCCATATTTTCCCAAAAAAAAAAAAAAAAAAAAAAAAAAAAAAAAATAAAGGGACCCACCTATGCTTAGTTTGGTTGGTGTACAAGTACGGTTAAAACATCTCAATTTATATTCGATTCTCCTCGAGCGTCAGCATCTTTTAAGTGAGGCCCAATAAGTGCATGCCAAGAGGTCATATAGGAGTGCGTGCCTCTTCTAGGTCAGCTGATGGATTAGTTACGCCGCCTAAGCACCTCATAAGCTGAAGTGGCAGCGAGTAGATACCCATGTTCCTAAAAAAAAAAATTTAAGGGAGAGTAGACGCATCGCGTTGATTTTTTGAAGTAAAAAAATGTAAATTAAAATAGTAAAATATTTGGAAACATAATTAATCAAAAATAATCCTCATTAGGGCGATACATAACATCGATACACAACAAAATTGTGACGTGATACGTCCTAATTCGCCTCTAGATCACGTCCGGTGACTGCACAGAATAATTTCATTTGCTTAGGCAGCCAATGGTTGTTGGCATGATAGATGACATCTTAATTTATTTGATGGATGATGTCAGATCATGTTTTTTGAATTTTTTATGAGCTTGTGATCTATGTGCAAGGATGATGAAAATATAAAGAAAGAAATAGAGATAGAGAATGAATTTGAATATAATCTTTATTATCACTCCCAGAAATATAAGAATAAGAGGGACGAGAGCTCTATCCTGTGAGTTTAAGCTAAACTAGAGAAAATAATATTTATCTGTGTATCTCTCTCCATTTTGTCTTGTCTCCCTCCTATTTTTTCTCGTCTCTCTCCTCCTCATCTTGTGTATTATTTTTTATTTTTCTTCTATTTTTATGTATTTTGGTTTTTCCCTCCTCCCCCTATTTTACAAGGCTTGAAGAGTTACAGTATAATATGTATGAAGTATAGAAATTGTATTATCAATCTTTAATACATCTCGATTGAATGTGCCGAGTTATGTGGCAATCTTGTGATAGATGATACGGGTGAAATGTACTTGTGGGCGTCTAGAGATCGAGTTGGTGAAGTAGTAAAAGGTACTTCATGCCGACAGATAATATTTGTCCAAAGAAAATTTTGAGCCATAGCAGAAGTTGTGTGGCGAGTGATTTGGCTTCGATCTACTTAGTGAAGTAGTCGATCATGATTATGATGAATCTTCTTTATCCAATTGACGGTGAGAATGGACCTAGTAGGTCCATACCTCACATAACAAATGGCAAGGGGCTCTTGATGAGTGTAGCTTGTGAGATAGTTGTAGCTGCATTGGAGCAAACTTTAGTATTACACGTATCTTTTGAAAAAAAAAAGCATTTTCGTCTTTTCTCAGAGTTGGCCAAAATATCCTAGCATAAGGATTATGTGGGCAAGCATACATCCTTCGGAATGGCTACCACACTCGCTTGAGTGGATCTCGATTAGTCATGCTTGTTTTTTTGCTCTTCTCATATGCACTTGAGATTAAGTGAGAAAGTAGATCTTCTGAATAGGTTGTCGTCGAGTAATAAGTACTTAGCTAATTTCTCAAGTATTTGATGTAAAGGTCAACCCAACTTGTAGGATATAGAGTTGGGTGATCCATTTCTACTTATATTACTTCTTCAGTTATGTCAGGCATTGAGATCCATACGACAAGTTGGTCATCAATGCTTCCTTGTATAGAGAGGAGATCGACAAGTTGATTTTGGTTCCTGAGAATTTGAAATTTTTTGAAGTATTCGAGTTTGCTAATTTCTGCTTTGATTTTGAATAGATACTTCATGAGTAGCTCATCTTTGACTTCATATTCATCGTTGATCTGGTTCATCATCAGTTGTGAGTCCAAGTACACTTCTAACTGAGTAACAGCTAGTTCAAAGGCAAATCGCAAGCTGGCAAATAAAATTTTACATTCAGCTTAATTATTAATGATCTTGAATTCAAAGTTTGCAGCTTGGGTGACTACAACACCTATGGGGCTTCTAAGGACTATGCCTGCACTAACTCGTTTCTCACCTTGGACATCATCTATATATAACTTCCGATGAGGTTGCATTGTTATTTCTAAATTTGGATCTTTTTGGTGTAGTCTACGAGAAAATTGGCAAGTGCCTGAGCTTTAATGACCATCCTTGGTGTATGGGTGATTGAGAATTTGTTGAGTTCCACTAACCATTTGAGTAACTGGCTCGAGTGATCAGATATAGTGAGAACTGCCTTAAGGGGATGATTGGTTACTACTTGGATAAAGTGGGCCTGAAAGTAAGGTCGCAATCTTCTAGCTGAGTTGACGAGTGTCCATGCAAGTTTCTCCATGATGGGATATATTTGCTCCACACCTCGGAGCATGTGGCTCAGATGATAGATGAGCCATTACTTTTTTTCCTTATTCTCCAATGAGTACAAAATTGATGACGTCTTTACCAACTCCGAGATACAGCAATAAATTTTCGCCTGGCCGATGGCATTGAAGAAGAGGCGGTGAAGTGAGGAGGGTCTTCAGTTGCTGGAAAGCAATTTCACAATCTTCTCCCTAAGAAAATTTCTTCACATTTTTGAGAATTTTGAAGAAGGGGGAGCATCTTTCTTTGAGTCGAGAGATGAAATGGTTGAGTCTGGTGATTCGCTTGGTGAGTCGTTGGACTTGGCTATTTTGGGTGTTTTCATCTCCAGTATAGCCTTTATCTTATCCGGGTTGACTCTAATTCCGTAGGGTGTAAGAAGGAACCATAGGAATTTCCATGTGTCTGCTCCAGAGGTGCACTTCAAAGGATTTAATATCATGTTGTATTTTTTGATAGTAAGGAACGTCTCTTGGAGGTCTCTAATGTGTTGGTCGGGAGATTGACTCTTGACCAGAAGGTCATCTAGATTGACCTCGATGTTTTTTTCCTTCTGTTCTTTGAAGATTTATCCATCATCTTTTAATAAGTGGCCCCATCATTCTTCAACCCAAATGGCATGACTTTGTAGCAAGCAGTACAGTCTTTATACCGTGGTGAATGAGATTTTCTCATAGTCTTTGGGATGCATCTTGATCTGGTGGTAGCCTAAGAAGACGACCAAGAAGCTCATTATAGGATAGCCTACTGCGCAGTCAATTAAGGCGTCGATCCTTAAAAGGAGGTATCGGTCTTTGGGGTATGCTGAGTTCAAATTGGTGAAGTTTATGCACATTCTTCACTTGCATGTTGCTTTCTATACCATCACCACGCTAGAGTTCCAATCTGGATATTGAACTTCTCTGATGAAGTTGGTGGTAAGTAGCTTTTCCACTTCTTCTTGGATGAGTTTGATGAGCAACGATGCAATTTTTTTAATCTTTTATTTGAAGGGACGAGTCCCTTTTCATATTTTGCCAATGTCATATGACTTCTTCGATAATGCTGGGCATTTTCGTTGTTGTCATGTGAATATTTCAATATTATTTGGAGAGTTTGCACCAACTTGTCTAGTTGTTCTCTGCTAAATGAAGAAATGATTTTGAGGTCTCTACCTAGTTCACCTTCCATTGCAGGTACTTATTCATGGCTTCAGTTGTCTCTATGCTCGGACCTCACTCTACATCCAGATGGAGGATTTCTTCATATGTGTTCGCCGGACCTATTGCTCGCCGGTAGCAGGTGCGTGATTGGGCTAGGTTAGCTCTCACCGTGACTTCTCTTCCTTCGACAAGAAATTTAATGGCAATGTAGTATGTAAATACCACAGCTCTAAAGATGTTCAGCAGATGCCTGCCTAATATAATTTTGTAGGTCGCGGAAATATCGACGATGATGTATGGTAGGCCAACCATAATATTATCATCTAATGATTGAAGAAATAACTTTCAAGAAAAATCAATATGATATCCTGAAATTAATTTTGAAAGTACTTCAATATCTAAATTTTGCATCAAACTTCATACCAATACGATGGAAATTTCTGAGGCCATGTTAAGGATTATTTGATTTCTCTGCAATTACAATCACTAAAAAATTATGTTAAATACACAGCTGGGTAAAAGTCACTATCATCCTTTTTTTGAGCTTATGAAAATTCATTACATCAAAGCTAGTCTCAAGAGTTATACCGTGCTTGATTTGCTGCGTGAACATTACTCTTATTTGATTTTTTATTTTTTATTTTTTTCATTAGCTGGCTGAAACAGCTTCCTTAAAATTCAAATTAGAGCTGTTTTAGGAAGATTCCAATCAACGAAGTTTCCCCATTACTGTCGTTTCTTTTCCAATCGATTGCACGCATTTTTTGACTTTCTTTCAGGCTGCATTATTTTAAGCTGGAAACAACCTACAAGCTCACGACTCTTAAATGCTTGTAAATAAAAAACTCCGGCCAATCAAAACTTTCTCAGGGGTTCTTAAATCAAAATAAAAGAAGATTAAGAGAATAATTTGCATCACTCGAGCACTGGAGCTTCAGAGAAACAATATAATTGCTTGATTAGTCATTCCTGAGATGACTTTCCAATGAACAATTCGAATTCGATGTTGCAAAGAGATTCTTAATAAATCTTAAACATCACCCAGAAATCATTCATCACCTCCTATAAGAAACAGGTAAAATACCCAAAAAATCAGAGAGTAAGCAAAGACAAAATCTTGACATCCGTAAGTGTTTATTATATCAAGAAGTGAAGCCCAGCAGCTTAATCTGATCACAGATCAACCTAGGCCGGTGAAAACCAACTCTGGATGCCAGAAAACAATGCCAGATGACCGGAGAGCTGCTTTGAAGACAGATACAAACTCAAAGGAGAGATTCCTATATATTTGAATCAATCACTTCTAAAAAGTCTAGAACAGATCAAAAGGTTATCATGAGTGCTTTGATGGGAAGCATCTTCATTAATGTAAACTATGAGATATGCAATACCACATAAGAGGCATAATGGCCATATAAATTTGTTCTTTAAAAAAAAAATTACATAGGTTCTATGTAGACACATAGATATAGATAATCATATTTATTAATCATTTAGACTCAATAGATCCAAATATATTGCGAACATTAATTGCTCAGCTCAAGCTAACTGATTGTCTACTTGGTATATAGTTAACGTCATGTTAATCCCCTACTGCATAAGAATTGGAATAGAAGATTTTGCCTACCCTTAGGCTATCTTGAAGGAATGTGTATGATGTAACATGCTACATGCATGTAATACCATCAAAACTATGACTTATGATGCATGATGATATTTATATTTTTTTATTTTAAAAGAGAATGCATGAATGATGATGCCTTTCTAATGTTTTGAAATTAATATTTGAAATATATTATTATTATTATTATTGTTGCGGACTCAAATATACGCGGCGATAGAATTTAAATTTCCGTCTCAGCGTTGTACATATATCCAGCACACAAACAGAAGAACAAAAGAACACCAGGATTTTTACGTGGAAAGCCCTGAAAAAGGGAAAAACCACGGGGTCACGCCCAGTTGAAAGAGTTCCACTAGTGTTGTTTGAAATACACGAGGCTGATTCGTCCTTTAAATTCAGGACGATCAGATTACAATGAGTATCAGTTACAAGGCCAAGCAGAGTTCCCACGTCACTCGGGTGTCCGGCAGAATTCCGGCGTCGCTTGGAAAGAAGTCTGGCGTCACTCGTGCGTCGGGTAGAATTCTGGCGTCGGGCAGAATTTCGAGGTTGCTCCCATGTCGGGCAGAGCTCCTGCGTCCCTTGGGCGCCTGGTGGTGCTTCGGTGGTGTTCCGGCGGAGTTCCGACGGTGTTCCGGTGGTGGTCGAGGAGGAGCTGTTCCCTCCTAGGCTTCTCTTCTCTTCCTTCTCTTCTTCTCTTCTTGGCTTGGGTCCCCTCTTAAGAGAAATGAGGGGCTATTTATAGTTTTTCTGGAGTGGCATAGCCCGTAAATATGTGAGGGATCATGGGCAAATAGGGAGTGATCCGAATGAACGGCTCATATTGAATCCCTTGATCATGAGCCGTTTATTGAGCATCTTAAGGTCTTAATGGTATCAGAATTCTGCGATCTTGGGCTCGTTGGATTCGTCTCGTCGAGCCGCTCGATTCGACTATAAGCTCGTCAAAATTGGAGACCGTTTCGTAACTCAAATTGCTGTTTGATGCTTCCAACAGCGCTTCGGGTACTTGGTTTGGACTCATTTGGGCTCGGATTGAGTCGAATTTGGTGTCGTTGGGTTCATATTTCTGAGATGCTCAGTTCGACTATAAGCTTGCTGAAATCGGAGTTTAAATGGTCTCCAAAATAAATTTTGAAGTTTCCAACTTGAGTTTTTTCTCGAGATTCGTGCCCGATCAAGATGATTTTTTGGCGATATATCAGTTGCCCCCCTGTTTTCGGATGTCGAAGCTCCACGAGTCCGAAAATACTTGTTCCGGTATTTTACATTGGCCGAATCGTAAAAAATTGCGTTCCAAAAATTAAATGTTTGCTCGAACTCAATCATAGAGGCCCCGTTGAGCTCTGAAAATGTCAAAATTGAGTCCGGAACGTCGAAAAACGTGTCAGGGGACCCCAAAAACGTCGAATTTGGACCGTCCGGGCCCGAAATCGGAGCCCGGGAACGCGTAGGCGGCCGAACCGGCCGGCCGGCCGCCGCCTGCCGCCGCCGCCTGCGGCGGCGCCCGCGCCAAGAGGCGCGTCCGCGCGTGGAACCGCGCGGTTACCATTTTTTTTTTTTAAAAAAAAAATTTTTTTTAAGTGGGGCCCACACAAAACAAAAAAAATCCAAAAATTCCAAAAAATTCCGAAAAAATTCAGAAAAATTCGAACTTCCTTCTAGAAGCCCTCTCCCTCCAATTTTTAAATTTTTTCCCCCCTTTTCACCCTTTTCTCTTCCTATAAAAACCCCCCTTGGGGTAGGAGGAAAATTGCACCTTCTCTACTCTTCTCCCTCTCCTTCTAGCTTTTGGCATTTTGAGGCCTTCCGCTGTTTTTGAGTGGATGATTTTCCCCACTCGACTCGGCGCCCCTCTCTTTGGGCAGAAGTTAGTGGCTTTCTCCCTTCTCCCCTCTAGCTTCTGGCATTTTGAGGCCTTCCGCTGTTTTTGAGTATGTGACTTTCCCCACTCAACTTGGCGCCCCTCTCTTTGCGCAGAAGTTAGCCGCTTCCCCTTTTTAGGAAGGGAAGCGGAATGGGAGTTAGAATTTCTCTTTTTTAAGAGATCATGTGGAGGTGAGATGTTAGTTGGAGGGAGTCTGAAGATGGTCGAAAGTCAGATGTCTGGAAGAAGTATAGCGTCGGGTAGAACTCCGACGAAAATTCGTTGGCGGGGAGAAGTCCCACGACGGGTAGAAATTTGGTGTCGGGTAGAAGCCCGACAAACATCCGACGACGGGCAGAAGTCTGACCAAGTGGGGAGCAGAAGGAGAGAGTTCAAGGGTGATGCTACCAGCAGTTGAACGAGAAGCCGATGATGGCTGATATGAAGTAAAGAGCCGCCGATAAACATCAGGCGAAGGGCTGATGATGACAAGTGTCATTTTGCTAAGGCAATATGTATCCAAACTGAAGTATGTCGACATCAGATATTACTGAATCAAGGGACCGAAGTAGTGTGATATGCCAATATTCTGGCAATACACTAACACTATCAACTGAGTGGAGGTCTGATGATGATCCAGTTATGTCCTTTCCTTAAAGGAGCAGTTGTAGGAGATGCTTGCGTGCAGTAAGGGAGAAGTCACTTAAATCCACCAAGGATATTTGACTGTGTTAAAGTTACTTGTTGCTTGATGATACTAGCTTGTATGAATGTCACCAGTGTACCTTTTGATTTCAACTTCTGGTGAGAAGAAATGTATATTTGAATCTGAATTTATGTAACTCCAATGATATTGTATATGAAAATTTATCCCCTAGAGGGAGCTGAATTGTTATTGCATCTGTAAGACATGCTTTGATATATCTGAGATTGTAAGTCAAAGCTCTTGCTTGATGATGTTAAGGGAAGATGTTAGATTAAATCTCCCTAGGAATGGTCTTCCAATGAATGAGATATAAGACATCCTCCTATAATGTTTGACCTATATGAGGTTGTATGTCAGAGCCCTGCTCAATGACGTTAACCTGTATAGGAGAGGTCGAGGGAATCCACCAAGGATGTGAGACCTATCCGAGGTTGTATGTCAGAGCCCTGCTCGATGACGTTAACCTATATGGAAGAAGTCAAGAGAATCCACTAAAGATGTGAGACCTATCCGAGGTTGTATGTCGGAGCCTTTGCTCGACGACGTTAACCTGTATGGAAGAGGTCGAGAGAATCCACCAAGGATGTGAGACCTATCCGAGGTTGTATGTCGGAGCCTTTGCTCGACGACGTTAACCTGTATGGAAGAGGTCGGATCGAATCCCCCTGGGATCGATCTTCTAATGATTGAGATGCAATAAAGACTGCGTATTTCTCAGATCATGGATAAAGATACTATATTTGTCAGTAGTTTTTCATTGTCATTTGTATTCTTTTCAAAGAAAGAAACAATATCAGAACTGGACGAACAACACATTATATTATTATAAGATAATACAATAGTTCCCTTGTACAATATAAGAGATACATATAGGGACAACCACATCATTTGACTTGGTAGAAATACTAAGGACATTAGAGTGACATCCTACTTATCATAGAAGAGATACACGATGACATATGACAAGTAGTATTACTAATACAACTACACAAAGTGCGTGGTCATTCAATCTTGCCAACCATTTGAATATTATTCAGCTGTTGTCTTTGTTGTTGTTGATTTTGCCTCCCAGTTGGACCAATTTCATCTCGAGCAGGTGTGTTTTGGATGAACTGTCGAATATATCCTTGTCGGATCAACCTCTCGATCTCATCCTTGAGTTGCTTACAGGCTTCAGTAGTGTGTCCACGACTACGGTGGAAATAGCAATATTGCTCCTGGTTCACAACATTCGGCTTCAAAGAATTAGGCCACTTGATATTTTCTTTATCTCGAATGGCCATTAGTATGTTGGTTCGGGTTGCATTGAGAGGCGTATACTCTTTTTCATGTCGGAACTCGTGTTGTGGTACTGGGGGTCTAGGAGATGAATTTTTCGTTCGTTGCAAAAATGAGTCCTCTATTGTAGGGGTGTTCTTACGCTTTCCAATTGTTTGCTCAAATTGTTTCTTATGGGCATTGATAGCTTTATCCGCTGATATTTGTGCCTCCACACGATGGATCAAATCGGCATATGAATGAACAGTGTCGCGCATAAGTGCCGAATAGATGGGGCCAGGACGAAGACCTCTAAGAAAGACCCCTCTAAGAAATTCTGGGTCTACTTCTGGAATCTGTCATGCCTCGGTGGAAAACCGCTAAAAATACTCTTATAACGATTCTCCCTCGTTTTGACGAATCCCGGAGAGGTGGGAAGAATCCTTAGCAATTCTTCGATTGGCTACAAACTGTTCAACGAAGGCTTTGGCCAATTTGACGAATGAAGGGATCGTTCCGGATGGAAGAGAATAGAACTATGTTCGCGCCTGTCCTTTGAGTGTAGTAGGAAAAACCTGACATAGGAGGGCGTCCGAAGCTCGCTGGATATGCATGATGGTTCTGTAATGATCGATGTGCTCGTACGGGTCGGATGTCCCGTTGTAGGAATCAATGCTCGGTAGTTTAAATCCTGCCGGTATAGCGTGTTGAAGAATAGCTTCTGTCAATGGTGACGACTCCTGCAAGTCCCACTGACGAAGGGGTTGCCTTATGTCTCCTGCAGGGAACTCTTCTCGGACCAATCGTCGTAGTTCGTGGCGAAGGGCATTGCGAGGGAGCTCAGTAACGTGAGGTTGGGCTAGCTCCTCAGGGAGGTCTTGAGGAAGGCGAGATTGTCGACCTGTGTGCGGAGGATGGGTAGAACTTGCTGTATCAGCCAGCTCGTTATCTTGATGTGACTGCGAACGCCTCCTGGGTGGAGGAAGAGGAATCTCAGCTTGAAGATGTTCGATTTGAACAGCTGCAACACGTGGTGGATCTCGAGGGAGAAGAACCTCCTCCTGAGGTGCTAGGGTCGGTTGTCTAGTCTCTCGCAGGAGTTGTAGGATCTCGTTTTGAGATTCTTCCATCTTTCGAATTCTCTCTTCTAAGGAGGGTCCCGAGGTCCCTTCTCCAGGTGCGTTTTGCCCCCCGGGGTGGAAAGAGGTAGATACCGGGCGTCTATGATTTATAGACTGATTTTTGGACTGGTGGGAGTTAGAGCGAGAAGCTCCAATGATACGACTGCTGCGCCTGTTGACCATCGTAGCAATACTTGAAGTTGTGGGATAAGTTTCCCACAGACGGCGCCAAACTGTTGCGGACTCAAATATACGCGGCGATAGAATTTAAATTTCAGTCTCAGCGTTGTACGTATATCCAGCACACAAACAGAAGAACAAAAGAACACCAGGATTTTTACGTGGAAAGCCCTGAAAAAGGGAAAAACCACGGGGCCACGCTCAGTTGAAAGAGTTCCACTAGTGTTGTTTGAAATACACGAGGCTGATTCGTCCTTTAAATTCAGGACGATCAGATTACAATGAGTATCAGTTACAAGGCCAAGCAGAGTTCCCACGTCACTCGGGTGTCCGGCAGAATTCCGGCGTTGCTTGGAAAGAAGTCTGGCGTCACTCGTGCGTCGGGTAGAATTCTGGCGTCGGGCAGAATTTCGAGGTTGCTCCCATGTCGGGCAGAGCTCCTGCGTCCCTTGGGCGCCTGGTGGTGCTTCGGTGGTGTTCCGGCGGAGTTCCGACGGTGTTCCGGTGGTGGTCGAGGAGGAGCTGTTCCCTCCTAGGCTTCTCTTCTCTTCCTTCTCTTCTTCTCTTCTTGGCTTGGGTCCCCTCTTAAGAGAAATGAGGGGCTATTTATAGTTTTTCTGGAGTGGCATAGCCCGTAAATATGTGAGGGATCAGGGGCAAATAGGGAGTGATCCGAATGAACGGCTCATATTGAATCCCTTGATCATGAGCCGTTTATTGAGCATCTTAAGGTCTTAATGGTATCAGAATTCTGCGATCTTGGGCTCGTTGGATTTGTCTCGTCGAGCCGCTCGATTCGACTATAAGCTCGTCAAAATCGGAGACCTTTTCGTAACTCAAATTGCTGTTTAATGCTTCCAACAGCGCTTCGGGTACTTGGTTTGGACTCATTTGGGCTCGAATTGAGTCGAATTTGGTGTCATTGGGTTCGTATTTCCGAGATGCTCAGTTCGACTATAAGCTTGCTGAAATCGGAGTTTAAATGGTCTCCGAAATAATTTTTGAAATTTCCAACTTGAGTTTTTTCTCGAGATTCGTGCCCGATCAAGATGATTTTTTGGCGATATATCAATTATAAATAAAGCTTTTAATTAAAATATATCATTAAAATCAGCTAGAAAATTTATAGATCATCATTTATTAGTAACATCCTAGAAAACCGTTAGGTTAGAGCACCTAGTTTCTTAACAGAGATGCGCTAGCACTAACAAAAATTAAATCTGAAACATTTTCTAATTAACTTATGCATGGGCGCTAATAATCTTTCGCGTAATGGCCTGAGATGTAAAATGATGCTTTTCAAAAACAATTTAGTGGAGCAATTGAGTGTGATATAAGGCTAGCAATTTCCAAGGCAGAAAAGGGGGATCATTCAGACTACTTTTTGGAGTGTTGTGATACTTCTTGCTTGTTTGCTGCAATCAGCTCAGCCCACTTCTGTACAGTTTCCTTCTCATAGTTGCTAATCTGCATTCAAGGTATTTCTGTTATTTAATCAATGGAATCCTCTCCTCTCCAGAGCTCGGTAGTAAGTTTGCTCACTTTCGGTGCTTCTTGAGATTGGTTCTACCCGAACTATTGTTAAATTGGATTGAGAAAGAGTTTTCAGCATGCTTTAACAGTTCATTGTGGCATATCACTGAGGTTTATTTAGACATATATAATCCTTCGAATGCTGAAAATATGGGTTTTGGCATAGTCTTGTCTTTAATTGCACATTCCCTTGGGGTTGTTGCCTTTTATCGCTCAGGTGCTTCTCTGAATTCATTCTTCATACTTCAATGTAAAAATATATATATAAGAAAAAATTTCTTTAATTAAGAGATTTGGGTAGAGAAATTGACACAAAATTGATTTTTGTCAACCCAAATAGAAAACTAAATTTTGATTTTCAGTTGAGCTGGCTAACTCCATATCAGCCTTAGTACACATGTTTAGGGAGAAGATGCTGTAACAAGCATTTCAATCTATAAATCCAAAACAACTACAGAGTACATTCAGTTGCAAGAGAAATTATGTGAAGATAGCCTTGTGAACCAGTTGATAGTTCATTCATCCATACTACCATGAATGAAACCAAGTTTCCAACCGTAATACTGGAAATATGAATATTTCAAAATTCATGTTCTTCAATGCAGCCAAATTCACCTAAGTAGGGATTTTTAATCGCACAATTCAAACTCCATCGAACTCTAGTTAAAACCTAATTAGTTGCTGCGAGTTCAAATGTGAAAAATCAGAACCATTGAGCTTCTCAACCTTGGTTTTTCTTTACTGGTAAAATTTGCATGCATCATCGTGGTAACCTTATAATTAATAATAGTCTTAACACACACAAATTTGATCTTCACAAACTTAACCTAAGTTTTATGATGTAGTTTAAAATTCGTAGCCTATTCACATAAGATTCTTACCCAGATTGAAATGAAGGTTTGAATGCTAAAAAAGATTATAGACAAATGTAAGTAAAAAAATAAGTACAAAAATCAGGTCATTTGATAGCACCATTTCAGCAATACTAGGGACACCAAATCGCACACGATAGCATCCATAAATTATGACATTACAATGAAAGAATTAACAAGCTACCTACCAACAGTCCATGATTAAAATCAACAGAACTTTCAGGTCCATTAAAAAAAAAAAAAGAGCTGGCAGCAACGCTACCCAACAGCAGCAGCAGCAACATCATCATAAACCACATCTAACTATTTGGAACCGGCATTTTAAATCCTCAATTTTCATTCATTCCTGTCTAGTATTATCTTAGGTGTTAAATCTATTATTCTCAGACCATTGTGATCAACTTCTACTCATGTAATTATAAGTGTGCCAATTTTCCTTCATAATCCTCTTATACTAATTTTATCACTTCAACAAACAAGCATATTATCTACCCTCTCATATACTATTTTCAATCACATTATGTTTAATAGACCCAATCTTTCATTTCATATAATCATTCTTTAATTTATTCTTCTTAATTTCATTATATATTTAGCTTAATACTCTCATTTATATCATACTCGAGTTAGACAACAATAATTTTATTTTATAGCCCAACAATCAAATTCATTCAATTTTACTAGCCTAATTATCATTCTATAAAATTTAACTTTAAACCTCCATGATATCCTCTTATCACACAAAACTTCCAAGACATTCTCCATCAACATTAATATTGGGATTTTCTTGAGAAGGGGAGCTTCCTGCTCTTCTTGGATTGAGAAAGAGGGGGAGAGGGGAGGGGGAGTGCCAAAAATGAACTGTAATATTATTGATTGGCTTCATTTATCTCCATTACAGCCTCTCCACTCATAGAAGAATGAAACTACTAGGAAAAACCAAATAAACCTAAGAAACAACATAACTAAAATTGGACAAAATCACAACAATCTCCACCTTGGTCTAGATTTTACAAAGCTAAGAAAAACTGGAAGAAAAAAACATCTGTTGTCCACAAAGAATAGCCCAAGAAAAAGTCCACCGAACAGTTACATGCTTTTGCTCCATCTTTTCCCTCTGGAACTCCCACGCTTGACTGGCCGCAAGAACTCTCGTACGGATCCACCTGAAGCCCGTGTGCACACCTACGCGCGACATAGCCGGTCTTGCGCCTGACCTTGAGGCTCCACGTTCTTCGGATTGATTGTAACCTAGAAGCCTCTTGCCAGCCCCAACCTGGCTCCACCCATGCCCAGCACAGCATCGATGATCAACACGTCAGTCTTCCTGCTTGCCTGTGCTCGAGCCCAGTGCCCGACCCCTTTCCCTCTCGTTCGCGTGAATCTGCACGAAGGACCCTGTCGAACCCATCCAGCGGTAAACCCTGTTAGTATGCTAGGCGAACTCCACGCGACCTTCGCCGGCCTCGCACACGTCCGCCCAATGCCTGCCCGCATGCATTATTCCCTGCACGTCCTGCAACTCGAGCCCCGAGCGCATTTTCTCACACAGCGCGTGCTCGCCGACCCATCCCCACGCGACGACACTTCTTGCGCCTGTGTCTGACCCCGACACCCCACGTGCCCCTATCTGATTCTGGACTTCAGAACCTCCCACTTGCCGCTCCAATCTGCCGCACCTGTTGATCGTGGCACCTATAGAACCGCATGACCAATCCCACGGTCGACCGAACAACCCACACGAGCTCCACCTCGCTCAGGACATTTCACACGCCCGCCTGTGTGCACTCTTGAGCCCACATCCCGCGGTCTGCTAGCCTATCGTGATCATGCGTCATAAGAGACCCGCAATGCTGCCTACTGCTCAGGCATACCAAGCGCACATCCCGACCCGTGCACACACACCGGCCCAGGCCACACCCGCGTGCCCGCCGTTGTCACTCTGATCCTTCTCCGCGCATGGACACAGCCAGTTCGACCAGCTGCCGGTTGCGAACCAAGCCTGCGATCTGCCCACGCGACCAATCTGCACTATCAACCAAGAAACTTCCTCCTACGCCTTCACTAGGCTCTGATACCAATTTGTTGGGATTTTCTTAAGGAGGGGGAGCTTCTTGCTCTTCTTGGATTGAGAGAGAGGGGGAGAGGAGGAGAGGGGAGAGGGAGGAGGGAGAGAGCCAAAAATGAATTGTAATATTATTGTTTGGCTTCACTTATCTCTAATACAGTCTCTCTACTTATAGAAGAATAGAAGAATGAAACTACTATGCAAAACAAAATGAACTTAAGGAACAACATAACGTAAAACTAGACCAAATCACAACAATTAATTCTAGAAGTTTTTTTCTTTTTTATAATAGATATAAGATACTTAAATCCATCACATTAATATCCTTTTATCTTCAGATAATGTTAAATGATAATTATTAACATCTTGTCCAGAAACTGTTAACATCATGCGCCCAACAGTAGCACAATTACAAATAGCTTTGGCAAAGAAATAAATAAATCATAGGTGAGACCGAAACAAGCTTCTCAGCCCATTTTTAACATAGCGGGAGTGGAGCAAAACTACTCCCATTCTCTTGCATTGAAAAGCAGTACAAGACTACTACTACAACTATAACAAAAAGAATATACGCACAGTTTACAACAAAGCAGCATGTGAAAGTTCAAAATAAACAAAATTCAAACTGGTTAAAATCACCGAAGAGAAGAAAAACAAAAATACAAACACCATGATTACGGCGATAAACATAGAGAAGAGGTTTCAAACTGGACAAAGACATCTCGGAGTATCATTCAAATTGCATATCCAGACCTCTGCACTACTTGGCTGTGTCAATCCGAAAGAGGCCCGAAGAAGAGCTACAATATGCATTCTCATGTTGGCATGCCCAGTGTATAAATCATCTTCATCCATCCAAGAGAAATTGCCTAAGAACAAAAACAAAACATCCCATCAGGTGCAAAAGATTGTCATTTTAGTTAATTCAATTAACAATGGAATGCCTGAAAAGATATGCATTATCATGATATCAAAAGAATAGTCAAGCTCAAAACAACAATGTGAAGTTTCCAACAATGATGGGAACCAATACTAATAGAACCTCAAAACTTTCCAAACAAAAGAAAGACCAATTTACCTCCTCATAAGTCGAGAATAATTCACTAAATCCTACTGCTCTGCATTCTCGGCTTCAATATTCTTCTTTTTCTTCTTATCCTTTTTTGCCTCTCTTTTTTCTCCACCTCGATTGTCTGCACCAAGATCAGCATTAGGTACATCAGTTGCAACACCATCTTGCACTTCTTTGCTCTTCTTCTTTTTCTTCTTCTCCTCCTTATTTTTCTTCTTTTCATCTGCCTTCTCCTCAATATCAGGTTCTAGCTCAATCTTAATTTTTAGACTCTCACCCTTCCTTTTCTCTTTCTCTACACTATTATTTTCATTCGAGGAATCTTCCTTTTCCTTGTCTTTCTTTTTCTTCTTTTTTTCTTTCTCGGTTTTCTTCTCTGCCAACTCCACTGCATCCTCCTCTGAGGCTTTTAAAGTTTTTGCCTCGGCTCCAGCAACTCCATCTTCAGTTTTAGTCATAACCAATTTCACAGTATCCTCCTTCAAGGTTTTTAAAGTCTTTGGCTCAGTCCCTGCCACTCCATCTTGAGTTTCAGTCTTAACTTTTTTAGCAGGCACAGTGGCATCCTCACCATCATTCTCCAATTTATGCTTACGCCTCTCACCTCCACCATCAACATCCTTGTGCTTCTTTTTTGTCTTCCTCTTCTCTTTCCCTTCCTCCAAAAGCTGCTCATATTCATCCTTTGCAACAACAACAGGAGCTGTAATTGCTGCTGGAGCAGCAGCAGCTCCAGCAATCATTGCATCCCCTCCAGTTGGTAACACCACATTCCTCAGCCATTCTGCTGGGGTCTTCTCATTCGGCTTCCCATGCTTATCAAGCAAGCCTTCAGCAATTAGCTTCTTCTTCATAGATGCCCTTGGCCCAAGGCCCCACTTCCTTGGATAAGTATCTCTGTCCATGACCACCCTCTTGATTCTTGCCACAGTTCCATGATCACAGGTCGCCATTACAGCAGTAGTCATTTCGGCAATGCCAAGAGAGATCGCCTCTCCCTTTGTGGTCATCAGCACAACTTCTTCCCCAACCTCAATATCATTCTCGAATCTAAGCAGTCCAGGGATCATCAGCTTAGCTCCATAACAAATAGCATTCACAGCTGAGTCCTTTACAACCAGTCTCTTATAACTTGTTAGTAAGACCTCAAGCGGCATCACCACCCTTCTCAAATAGCTCTCATCTTTGAAATTATCATACACCCATTGGGCATCAAGAACATCATGCATGGTAACCATGTTGTCTGTCTCCCCCAGGATCCCAGACCTCACTCTTCTTAGTTCCTGCATGTGTCCTCCGACTCCAAGGATGAGTCCAAGATGAACACAGAGAGTTCTAACATACGTACCGGCCTCACATGAAATCCAGAAAACAACAAGGTGCTTTTCAGCATCGTATTCAAGGAGCTTGCTTTCATAGATTGTTCGAATCCGGAGTTGCCGCTTGACAGCCGATATGAGCGGAGGACGTTGGAAGACAGCTCCAGTGAGGGTTTCTAGTGCTCGTGCAACCCTTGCAGTGTCGGGCACATCGGAATGAAGGCGAGCAACACAAACGTACTCCTTGCCGGCTCCCTGCTGAGATTTGACGAGGCGAGTGGCACGATCGATGCAGACAATGAGATTTCCCGTTACTTTGGGATCGAGGGTGCCACTGTGGCCAGTCTTCTCTGAACGGAGAATGCGCCTTATCCAAGCAACAACTTCGTGAGACGAGGGATTGGATGGCTTGTCGAGGTTGATGATGCCATAGCGGATATAGATTTCGAGGGGACGCTTGAGAGGAGAGTGGCCCGCTGGGAGAGGAGTGTAATGCCCCGTGCGGACGTTTAGGCGGTCGTAGTTCTTAAGGAGGATCGGCCACTTGGATGTGTCCAAAGTAGGGGTAAAAGATTGGGGCTTTATGAAGTAGTCTTGAGAGTAAGGATCTATATCGCCGCCGGCAACATCGGTGACTGTATAGACGGAGCTATGTCCGGCTTGGGAGGCATCCCCTGCATCGACAACGTTGGCATCTTTCTTTTCTTTCTTATTCTTCTTCTTCTTCTCCGAATTGGGAGAAGCGGAGATGAGCGCCGGAGTAGACATAGTTCGGTTTAGGGTTTTGAAGCGTCGGGTTTCGTAGCTATGATTAGGGTTTGTAGGAGGAAGAAGTGGGAAGTATAAGAGACGGCGGCTACGAGGGTTTTGAAGAGGTTTGTATGTCAGCCCGGAGCCATCTCTCTTCCCACGGTGAAAATTTTTCCTTTGTGAGCATCTTAAAGACCACGTGGCCAGGATGGTCTCGTTTGATAGAGGATGCACAATGGATTCGCTTTGCATTAATATTTTAGTTTTAACCCATAGGGCTTAGTTGATTTGGTGGACGAGTATGATTAAGAATCTTCTAAGTCATATTCGATTTTTTTCTCATGCGGTGCGACCTCTTAAGTGGGAAAAAAATAACTGCGGGTCCTGCACTTGTGTGGTTGGTTGTTGATCGGCTCGCCGAGGGATTAGTTACGCCGTCATGCGCCTCCTAAGAGGTGGCAGAGAATAGATATCCTCATTATATATATATATATAAAAGCTTTTTTTTAAAGAAATGCATATACAAAAATGAATTTTTTGATTTGTATGTCCAATAATGTTTGAAATTGGAGAAATGGCCATTATTTTTTTTATGGGAGAAGTAAATTTGGAAGTTTTATTCTTATAAAATTATCATCACTTTTAACAACTCAACTCAAAATAAGAATCGAAACAATGTTAAGTAAAGTTCGTAAATGATTGATACATTGTTCTTAAAATTATTAAAATAGTTAAAATTTATTTAAATACTTAATTGACTTTTCTTTGGAACATCTTCGAAATAGTTTGAAATGATTGATGAAAGATCGAAGATAGATTCAACCATTAGTTCAAATATGTTTTCAAAAGGCGCTCAAAAGATATTGTATGAAAAATTTATAAAATCGTAGAAACTCATTGAAAATTTTTATCAACCCTTCTTCAACACATCTACACTGTAGTACAATGATAAGAATCATAGGCGGATCCCAAGTCAGGTCAGGGTGGACAAATACCCACCCTAATATATATATATATATATATATATAATGTATTAGGAGGATACTTTTGGAATTAGGCACCCCCCCCCCCCCCCCCCCCCCCCCTAAAAATAACTTTTGCCCTAATTTTATCAATCATGGGCATACTTGCCCATCCCAACATACGAACAGTCTTGTGAATCGCGTCACCCAAACTCCCATCCTTTGTCTTTGAAGCCTGCATCTGTCTTCGCAACCCTCATCTTCGTATTTCGCAGTCGCAGCCTTCAGCTTCTCCCTTGTCTTCTTAGTTCTTCCTCGCAATCTTCTCGCCTCTCGGTGATTTGAAGGTATTAGTTTTTTTTTTAATCAACCAAATCATTGGTTTTTGCAATTTGAACTTTGGGAGAACATTTATTTCGTTCTTCAATAGGCTATTTAGCTATGTCAATCTTTCCCTTTGAAGTAGAGAAAGCTAGATTGCACAGAATACCGGCGATTAACCTTGCATTTTGTTTAGTTGTTTTTCTATAGGTGATTTACTTATTAATTTTAGTGTTTTCCATCATTTCTTTTGGAGTTGATTGTTAGGAGAAATTCCCAAATTATGTTCATTATGTTCCTTTTTTATGTAGCAGAACAATGTAATATTCTATTTGAAAGTCAAAATCATAGTGTTGATTGCTTCAAGTTAGTTTTGATAATGTTATTTCCCTTGAACATGTTGTTTTATGTTGTGTTGGTTGCTTCAAGAGAACTATTGTTTGTGCTAGTTTTGATAATGTTATTTCCCAAATTATGTTCATTATGTATCATTATTTCTCTTGAACATGTTGTTCTATTTGAAAGTCAAAATTACTAGTGTTGATTGCTTCAAGAGAACTATTTTCTCATTTAAGGCCCTTCCTTTAGTTGGGATAAGGCTGATGATAATAACATAAAATTAGAACATTCTAGCTTCAGTTATAAAACTTTAAATACTTAGGAAGAACACTTATTTCTGCATGGCCTATCTTTATAATGAATTTGTTTTCTTACAGAAAGACAGAACATTAAACAACTCCTAAATTTTATTGTAGAGCTTTGAATACTTAGGAGCATTACATTTCATTCTTTGGATTAGGAGATAATTTTAGTGTTTTATATTGCTAAGATAATTGTTAGGCTTTTGAGAAATGGAATGATTCTTGAAGCGGAAAGAACGTGTCGAGATTGATATTAACAATCTCCCTGCTGACCTTGGTCTTCGACCATCAATCTGGAGTTATAATATGAATGAGCATGATAAAGTTCGTAGACCTTATTTGTTGATGGGATCGCATCAACCAAAAAATCATCATTTACTCAAATAATGATGGGAAATATTGCACGTAGATTTTACTCAAAATGGTTTGAAGAAATTTCTGATTGGATCAAATACAGTGTACATAAAGATGCTGTATTTTGTCTTTATTACTACTTATTTAAGCCTCAAGAGCAAGTTAGTACTAGCTAAGGTGGTGGAGACATATTTGTTGGTGACGAATTTAAGAATTGGAAGAGAAAAGAGAAGCTTTTGGATCATGTCAGAGAACATAATAGTGTACAAAACAATGCAAGACAGAAATGTAAGACTTTAATGAAGCTTTAAGAGCAGAGTATTCCCGCTTTATGGTCGAGTAAGGAGGAGAAAAATAAAAAAGAATATTGCATCATGTTAATTGTAGCTATTGATTGTGTTCAATTTCTTATTCGCCAAGGACTATCGTTTCATGGGCATGATGAATCATCTAGCTCAGATAACTAAGGGAATTATATAGAATCATTACAGTAAAAGCTCAAGGTATTTGAGAGGTTCATTGGGCCAAGTAATTGAGAGGTTCATTGGTATTAGTCATGTATCTTCAACTAATACAGTAGCGTTAATACATCAATTGAAGCTCTTCTTGCAAAATATTCGTTAAGTATACATAGAATATAGGGTCAAGATTATAATGGAGCATCTAATATTCAAGGAGAGTTTAATGGTTTGAAAGCACTCATTCTAAAAGATAATCTTCAAGCTTTTTATATTTATTATTTTGCTCATCAACTCCAATTATGTTTGATGGTTATTACAAAAAATCATTGGCAAGTAAAATATTTATTTTGAGATCACTTCAAGAATTGTGAATACTGTGGGAGCTTCATACAAGATAATGATACTCTAAAATCTACTTAGCGTAATAAAGTAGTTTTTTATTTAAGTAGTGGAGAGTTAATTAGTAGTCGAGATTTAAACCAAGAAACTAATTTGCATCGTGCTGGTGACACCCGTTAGAGTTTGCATTTTCAAGCATTAATTAGCCTAACAAAAATGTATGCTTCTGTACTCGAAGTGCTTGAAATTATCAAGGAAGAGGAGATACATGATTAACAATCAGTTGAAGCTGGTATTTTAATGCATGTCATGGAATCTTTTGACCTTATCTTGGCACTGTATTTAATGATTGATATTTTAGGGATTACAAATGAATTATCACAAGCCTTACAAAGAAATGATCAATATATTATAAATGCAATGAAATTGGTACAAGTGTCTAAATAATGATTGTAGATGATGAGGAAAAATGGATGGGTACCTTTACTTATGTCACATTTTTGTAATGTTTTTTAAATTTAAGTTCTAAATATGGATTCTAAATTCAAGGCTCATGAACGATCAGTATGAAAAGGTACATAAATAATAAATTTTTATCATTATCGAATTGAATTATTCTATAATATTATTGATATGTAATTTTAGGAATTGAATAACCAATTTTTTGAAAGTAGTACAAAGTTATTTTTTTGTGTGACATGTCTAAATCCGAGTAATATGTTATCTAATTATGATAAGAGAAAGTTAATTCATCTTGCAGAGTTATGTCCATCAGATTTCTCTATAGTTGATCTTGTGTCTCTTGAATATCTGCTATCTACTTATATTATTGATATGCATACTAGCAATGAGTTTATATCTTTAACTAATATTGTTGCTCTTGCAAAATAAATTATAAAGGCAAGAAAAATATTGTGTATCCCCTAGTTTATAGACTTATTATTTTGGCACTGACTTTACCAATTGCTAATGCTACAGTGGAGAAAGCATTTTTTGCAATGAAAATTATTAAGTATCGGCTGCATAGTAATGATGCCTGGCTCAATGACTGTCTAGTATTATATATTGAGAAAGAAGTATTTGTCTCTGTTCTGAATGAAGTCATTATCCAACATTATCAAAAAATACAAAGTAAAATGCAAAGTTTGTAATTTTCTTTTTTATTTCATAAAATATAATGAAATATAACACTTTACTTAAAATTATGATAATGAAATATATATAAAATTTTTTGTATTTACTTTTTTATATATTGAGTTTGCCCACCCTAAAAAAAGTGTCAGATCCGCCCTTGATAAGAACTATAATACAATAATTCTATTAACTATTTTATCAATTCATTAATATTCCATAAACTAAACAGAATATTCATCCACTAGTTTAATAAATGAATAAAAGAATGTGTGTGTAATATACACAATAAGTATAACATAAGAACTATAATTTAGTGGTTGTTATGGATATGATGTTTAATTAGACCTATGGATTAATATTTTTGTGAATTAAATCTACACATTTGTGATTCCTATAAAAATATATGAGATCAATATTAACTTTCAAAAGACTTTTCTTTGAAATTAGATATATGATGTATTGTATTGTATGCACTTCACAATTATTGCTACAACGACGATACAAATGACTCATTATACTATATAGAAGAACTATTTCAACTATGATTAGTTTCTATTATAGTTTCAACTTGCTTATCTTACATCTACCTTGGGAACCTCATATATAGTGACCCTCACTATCATATAACTTTATGGCATTTGTAGAATTAAGATCACATAATATCCAATAAATTTGGTTCAAGTTCATTTAAAAAATTATCAACTCTGCATCATGCCATGTCTTCAAGAACTTATCTTTATCACCAATAGCATTCATGATGGTATCTTCAAGCCATATGAAATATCCATTTCTGACTTATAGCATGTGGCAATTGTTATTCTACATCACTAATCAAATAGTTCATCCAACAAAATAATTTCTGGTCCAAATCTTTGGTTAGGAGTATATTTGCTCCCTTATTAAGAAATATAAAGGCACACCCCGACACCCGACTTGAAAGTGACTCACATAAACCCAATGGAAGGTGTGAGCTAAAATAAACATAGAAACAATTCCAATTAGTGGAAATATATGACTTCAATTATTTGTGTCCTTTAATAAAATTATCAGAGCATCCAAACTCAAAACATATACTAATATCTACCAAAATATAAATAAAAACAAACTATAATATTAAATTAGCTCAATAATTTCAACCTTAAATATCTTTCAAAGATGAACCTAAAGCGTGAACTTAAAAGCTCCTTTAGAAGTTGTACAAATAGTAAATTGAAATCATGAAGTAATAGGCATGAGTTTACAAGAAATAAACTAAGTAGGTGAAACTCTACTGAGTAAAATATAATGATATGGCATGGGATATAAATATGAGCAAAGAGAGGGATATGAGTGAAAATAAATAATATGCTACAATAGTTACAATAAATATATAAAAGATGAGATTTTTTATTATGAAAATTATTTAATAGTGCTTCTCATATAGCAGGGTCCATAAAAAGTTATTTATGCCAACTAATAACTATTATATCCACATGCAAAAATTGTATGATTTAGCAAGGCAGGACATCTAACTTTAATGTGGTGTTTTCAATATCATTTACCCCAATTAATTCCAAGTTGGTCATCAGTCATATCAATTATGACTTATCCAATTAATTAATTATCATATTTAATTAATCAATTATCATTACAGGTGATTTAATTAAATCAATAAAGAGTCATCACTCATTGCCCGTTGATGTAATCAGTCATCTGTTACAGGCTATAATCGGGATAACACAACAAACCATATTTAAAAGAAAGCTTGTTGGCCCACCCTCATGTGCAGGGTATTATGTTTTAATAGCCAACCCATTTTATAGTATTAACAGCCAGCCTTTCTTACTTCTGCAAATGTAATAATCAAAATGCTGTAGGAAATAATCAATTCTATTTAATATAAGAAAATATATATAATAATCAAAATTATTAAAATTTAAAATGATATTTAAATTGCTTACAACAAATAGAAAAAATCTCTGAATAAAATTGATAGATGAAAAAGCTCTGAATAACCTTCTTTCTATTCTTTGACAAGGCACGACTCTGAAATTTAAAATTTTCATTTTAAAAAAATCATTTTAGAAAAATTCAGATTATTACATAGTCTAGCTAGCCAATATCCAAATAAGTTTAATACTTTATTATATTCACCATAGATACAATTATATTACATAGTCTAGCTAGCTAATATATATATAGCAGTAATAGTTCTTAATAAAGGATATAATATAATTAAGATCAATTATATATTACATAATTTATGATTAGTAAGGGCAATAATTATTCACATCAATCTGAATAAAGTATGTGAATTTATTTAGGAATTTATGCAACAATTAATACGTCAAAGTTAACTATTTGATTGTGTTAAAATGGCCATTTGAAATATTAGGAATAAATAAACTCGTTTTATCATATTATCAATAATTAAAACATACCAATAAGTAGCATGAGATATGCCCCTAACAAGGAAGGGCACACTTATCCCTTTATCAAGAGCCACTTATTAGACTAAGATCATAAGTAGCAAACATTTCAAACATGATGCCAATCTTTCTTGCTTCAACATACAATACTCTACAACTCTAGATTCAAAAGTATCTAAATCAATCATATATTAATATATTGCATAATAAATATTAAAAACCAAAATAATCCATTCAAATATTTTTTCCTAAATCAATTATTTTAAATGTTTCTCCAATTTATTCTCACAAATAATTTTAAACATCAATTAGTTCATTAGTACTCTATAAATCAATTAACATTAATCATGGCTTGATAAAATTTTAATACTTTCTAAGATTTAATTCTTATAAGTTATCTTTATGTATTTATTATATAATATATGCATGCTTATGTTGTGTGTGCATGTGTGTATTCTAAATACATAAATAGATTCTTATAAATATAATAAAAAATGGATTCCTCTAATATAAACTATTTTAATCACATCTATAGAATTAATTTAAATATATATGTAGAATCATTAGTATATGTCAAGCTCTTTCTAGGTTATAAATTTGAAATTTATGATTAAAAAGCAAAATTTGAAACATATATGATTAAATGAATCCAACAAGAAAGATGACATAGAATCAAATGTCTCAAATCTCTCAATTTAAACTCTTAAACAAAATCATATAAAAAATTTAATTTGTGCATAATTTCATCTTAAGGGTCTATCAAAATTGTACTTGCCTAATGAAATAAATAACATATATCCACCTAGAAGAAACTAGAAATGTATAGAGCAAGTTTGGTTTTAGGGATTTGAAAGTTAAAAATACTATCAATTATGATCATACATAGTTCATAATTCTTTTACTATTCCCTTGAGGGTAAAGTAGTGAAATCTCTTGTGGGTCGATAATATCCTTAGCTATTATATAAAAATATTTGTAGTATTAATATATAAGCGTTAGCAACAAAAATATAAACACAACATGATCTATATATATAAACTTCACCTATAAAAAATACAGGGGACCTGAAGACATCTCAATTTAATAAAAGAGGGAAAAGCGCAAGTTCGGTGTTAGATTTACCTAAATCAAATTGATGAAGAAGAGTATGGGGTAAGAAGAGGAAAAAGAATGGGATATTAGTGCCTCCTCCCCTTTTTCCTTCACTTACCCTCCTCCCCATCAGCCTTGCTAGGCAAGTGAAGCCATCCAATTGGCAAAACCATCGAACCGTGAATCCACCGACCATGGCCACTCCTCACTCTTGCTAGTGCATCCTATTACATAGAAGGTCTATGTCGATCATCAACCCCACAATTTCTCATATATTCAATAAAGTAAAATATTTCTCACTATATTATCTAATTATGTATTACAGTATTCAAGTGTTAAAATCACATGGAATCTTTAATGCCCGCTCCTTCCTCCTCCTTTGAGTTATTAAGCTCTCCTAATATTTAAGTATTGAAGGTAGTGGCTACTCACGATCAATGGTGCTTAGTGAATCAATGATACTTGTATCAATTAACTTTTGCCTCTTTTCTTAATGTTAAGAAATCCCCAGTCAAATATTTCTTGAACTTATGTGGATTTTGCTTATTCTACTAATGGTATATGATTCTTATATACAATCTCTATAGATGAGGTTACACCCTCTACTTTCTAGGCCTCCATTTCTAGATGCATCATAGCAAGAAATAAGATTACATACCTTGCCTTCTCTACCTCTATATTTAAAAGTGTTGTGTCAATAAATGAAGTTGTATCCCCCCCCCCCCCAATATCTTTCTTCCCCTTCTCCTCCTCCACCTTCCCTCCACCCTATGCGCCGCATCACTTAGAGCCATAATTGGAAAGTTAGTAGCATAAATCTCCTCATTGTCTTTCTAACTTTTATCGCTCTCCTTTGCCCTATCTATAAGCCTTTGAACAAGAATTTTTAGAGTATCCAATTTTTTGCTCAAACCTGATTTGATTAGTCTCAAGTTTTTCTTACCCACTCAACTCCTATATAATACAAAAAACTAAAAAAAAACAAATTTTCTCCCTCCCTAGCTAGCTATTTTTTTATGTATCCCCTATTCTCTGCTAAAAAATGCAAGGGCTCACTTTCTTCTTTACAATTACAAATTGGATAGTTTGAGTAGGCACATGTATTATGGACTCATAGAAGTTCTACTCATATGCTCGATGCACAAGTAAATGATGGATAATTAATGAATATAAAGAATATATACAATGGCTTCATGACAAGAAATTAAAGCTTTATCAATGGAATTTCTAGCATAATTTTTCCTTAAAAATTTTTGGCAAAACTACCAAGGAAATTTATCAATGAAAAATTCCATCGATTACCAACAAAATTTTTGAAAGAATTTGTCAGAAATGTTATTTAATTTTTTACTAAAAAAATTTGCCAAAAATTCCGCTGAAAAGAACCTATTTACTCCTAAGGCCACCTTTCTCTCCCATTTCACAAAATTTTCTCTCCCGAATAACTCACTTGGCCTCCCCATCACCAATCCCTATTCAAGGTCATTTCTAGACCGTTTAGCTTCATTTCTTCAAGATTTGAAAGATAAAATATTATCTCTTTAATCATTTATAAAAAATTAGATTTGATCCATTAGATTTTGTTAAAAAAGAGTTATATTTACTTTTAGGGTTTTTCATATTTATATATTGAACAACTTTACAATTTGATATATGCTTATAAATATAATTGTTGAATGAGTTATAGTAATTTTAAATTCACTACTATCAATGAAAGAATCCTAATAGAGGTGAGGGGATGTGGGGAAAGAGAGCAACTACCATTATATATTTTTATCTATTCTTTTTTTTTTTTACATTGTTTAGATCAAGTTATACATGGATATAGGAAGTTAGAGATCGTGGATGTATAATAGATTATTACTGGGAAGAAAGTTACTAACTAATGAATTTATTAAGGGATTTGAATATTTTATTCATATAGCATGTCAACTACCATCATTTTTATCTGATAAGATGTTCAGGTGTCCTGGCTCAAATCATAAAAATCAAGCATACCTTGCACCCAATGAGATTACACTTGATTTATATCACAAAGGATTCTTGCCAGGGTATTGATTTTTGACTTCACATGGAGAGTATGAGCTACATTTAGACTCTTAATATGGTCCCTCCATAACTTCCAGAATAGTAAAGAATGATCAGAATACAATGACACTTGAAGAAATGGTTTTTGATGCAGTAAGTGTAGAATTAAGAGAACATAAAAAGGAGTTGCCTAACATGGATGCACATAATTTTTATGAATTACTATGTGCTACTCAATAATCCATTTGGGATAGGTGCACTGCTCATTCTAGGTTATCAGTTGTAGTTAGGATGCTCAGTATTAAGATTGAATACAATGTTCCTCGAGAGTGCTTCAATGAACTTATAGGCCTACTTAAGAAAACTAATTATGACAGTAATTTAATTCTGACAAATATATACAGAACAAAAAAGTTAATATCCAAATTGGGGTTGAGTGCTACAAAAATTAATTATTCCATCAACGGCTATATGTTGTATTATAAGGATGACTTAATAGAAGCTATATATCATCATTACTATGCACCTCGATACAAACTAAAATATGGGAAACAGTGAAAATAGAAGAATGTGTCATTTTCCTGAATATTTTATTTGCTCATCATTCCCAGACTTTAATGGTTGTATGCATCAATGAGCTCCTATGGTTACATGAAATGACATAAAAAGAAATTTTCTCAACTAGTTGTTATTACTCATCCATCAGATACATAAGCATTGGGACCACTTTGATCATATACATCCTTCCTTCACTGTAGAATCACTTAATATAAGACTGAGATTATGTATAGATGGCTTCATTCCTTATAGTCAGACAGCTTCTCCATACTCCTATTGGCCTATTATAATAACATCATTTAACCTTCCACCTGAGATGTGCATGATTATCCCTTACATATTTTTTATGCTTATTATATCGAGGTCATATAATCTAAAAGCAAAATTATATGCCTTCTTACAACTTGATGTAGTATCAATGGGGTCGTTATGGTGAAGAACGAAACGAAATTGATGTCCTCTTAGGGTGGTGATGAAAAGGTTATTTGGGTGGCGGTGAAGCTTGAATTAAGGTTTTTGGACAAATTTGAATCTAAAACTTATATGCTCTAAAAAGATGGGGTTTTCTTTGAAAAATTATGAGAAACTCCATATCAAAGGTTTGGGATGTTAGCAAATTAATGCTGGTATTTTAGGAATTTTGAATCACTGATTGAGAAGTTATGAAACTCATAATCTGGTTACTCACAGCATAAAATTTCCTCTATATATTAGAACTTTGGCTACAGTATATTATGATTCGGGAGTTGAGGCCTTAAAAGGAGGAAAGACGAAAAGAAGAGATAACAAAGAACTCACCAAAGCCCTAGAGGATTAATCACCAAACTTCACCAATGAGCAGAATATCTACCAAACATTTCCACATGAAATTTGTACAAGTAAAAAATAATTTTTATTCAATGAATCAAAAGTATAAATTTAAGTTATCACAAAAAGATAAATTTAAGTTTCTGGACATTACCCTACTAGAGTACTAATTTAATTAATCATAATCTTAATGTTTTGTATATTGAGAAGAATGTATTTAATAATACTTTTCAATATAGTCATGGATATGAAAGGCAAAATAAAAGATAACTTGAAGGCAAGAATGGACCTGATAGAGTACTATAGGTGAAAAAAATTGAGCTAAGAGATGGTGGTAATGGAAAAACATTGAAGCTTAAAGCTCCTTTTTCATTCATGTTACATTAGAGAAGAGCAGTGTGTTAATGGGTCCAAAACTTGAAAATGCATGATTGGTACGCATCAACTATAAGCTGACATGTTGATATAAGACCTGGGAGACTATTTTGAACGAATATTCATGATTGTCACATATTTATGGAATATCTGCTTCCTATTACATTTAACTTCTTATCAGATTACTTGTTAAATCCTATGATTGAACTTAGCATTTTTTTTAAGGATCAATGTTCAACCAAATTGAATGAAGAGGCATTAAGAATAAAAGGTAGATTAAACTTTACTCTCTATTTGGAAGAAGAGTTGGTGGTCTAATTCAATATCTTTAAATGTATCCATTTGAGAGGTATGTTAAACTTTACTTGCTAAAATTATATTTACCTTAACTCTTACATGATGATCTCTGATGGTACATATACTTGAACAAATAAAAAAATCTATTAAGAATAAAGCACATTTTGAAGGATCCATATGTGAAGATTATCTTGCACAAGAGATAACCCATTTTTGTTCCGACTACTTTGAACATGTAAGAAGTTACAGAACAAAAATTGGACGTAATATAAAAGTTGATGTAGAATGTCATCGTCAATCATCATTGTCAATATTTATCACTCATGGAAATCAAAGTGGAAAATGCATAACTAGATATCTGATTAATTTGGATATTAAGACTACAACATTGTATGTGCTCTTAAACTACCAAAATGTTGAGCCTCTCTTAGAGTAAGATTTGGTTCCATGTACAAATTATTGAGCATTCTTTTAAGATTGCAAGTAAGGTTGCCCCAAAATCTTGACTTGCTTATCATTAAATTGATACAGTAATGGGTGATGATTGGGAGGAGTTTTCTAGCTAAAATCATGCATGGGGCATTATCTGACTACTTTGAACATGTAAGAAGTTACAGAACAAAAATTGGACGTAATATAAAAGTTGATGTAGAATGTCATCGTCAATCATCATTGTCAATATTTATCACTCATAGAAATCCAAGTGGAAAATGCATAACTAGATATCTGATTAATTTGGATATTAAGACTACAACATTGTATGTGCTCTTAAACTGCCAAAATGTTGAGCCTTTCTTAGAGTAAGATTTGGTTCCATGTACAAATTATTGAGCATTCTTTTGAGATTGCAAGTAAGGTTGCCCCAAAATCTTGATTTGCTTATCATTAAATTGATACAGTAATGGGTGATGAATGGGAGGAGTTTTCTAGCTAAAATCATGCCTCGGGCATTGTCCTTTTAATCCTTAATTAAAGTTGCTCCCCCCCCCCCCCCCCCCCTCCCCGCCCCCACCACCCAAAAAAAAAGCCTTCTTCACCTACTTCTTTCATAATTGGTGAAGTAGTAAATGACAAAGTGATTGACACACAACATTCATGTTATAGACATTGACATGAACAAACTTTCATAAGTTATAATAAGGGTTACCCTCTCATCCAAAATCATTTCTCATATATAGTGTCAAACTATTACTTGCTAGAAAATGTATGATGGTAAACAGAAAATTTTTAACATTTTACCTGTATACAAAGATCATGTACACATACAAATAAAAAAAAGAGTTGTAAATAAAACTTTATATGTGAAAAACTCAAAAAGAGAAAAACCATGGGACCTATCCTACTTGAAATCATTCCACTACTATATTCCATTGGTTATAAATGCTACCTTTCTCCATAATTAGAGGAGGTGTTTGTAACAATTAGAATTATTGAAAATAATTAAAAATAGAAAATTTTGAATTCCTATTTGAATTGCAGCGCAACGAAGCGAAATGGAGAAAGCCAATTTTTAGCGGTCGGATCACTTTGCTGCTTTTGTAAAAATTGCTCATATCACTATAGGTGATTGTAATCCTATCTTTATTTTTTAAAAAATTGATTTTAACTATTTGATTCTCCTCAGAATTGAATTTATTGATTTTTTTCTAGATTTATTGAACTTTTACTTCACAACTTTTTATATTTTATCGTACTGATTATCCTGGATATTTTGACTGTAATATTTATTAAATTTCTCCAGAAAAAATAAAAGTTATTATATTTTACTGATTGAATAACTGATATTTTTACTGTAAGAATGCTATTAATACAAGCATTGAAAATGATTGTGGGTATGTGGTTGAGTAATAGTTGGCCGATATTATTATATAATATTATAATAATAATATGTGTGACAACAAGTAAAAGTTGGTTTTTCTAACATTGGCTGGAGACTAACAAAACTATACAATATGGTGGGCCAACGAGCTTTTCTTTAAATATTATAGTTTGATGTTAACCTTTACTGATTCACTTGATACTGATTAGGAGTTATAAGGAGTTATTATTATGCCGAAGGGCAAAGAGTGATGACCCTATTTACTGAGTCAACGGGATACAAATTTATTATTATTTTATTTTTTTCTATGTTGTAGTTATTCTTTTATACTCAAGACTAGAAAGATATGTCATAATTATATAGATCCTGAGTAGTTCACTTCATTTTTAAGAAAATGAATATAGATGCATATATTAGTGTTTTGATCGATAATTTTACTTCTGTTGATATTTATATTGATAAAATAAATTTAGGTAGCTTTGGTTGTTATTTATTAAAATATAAAAGAAAAATTCTTCTAAATTTGATCTTGGTGCATCAAGCCTTATGGTATGAGAGCTATATTTAAGAAATTTTTTAATTTTTGTTCCATCGTTCTCTTTATAAGGGGGAAACCAGAGACTAGGAAGTACACCAAAAATCTCAGTTTCAATTTTGGAAGTAAAAGTTAATCTTTATGGCATATATTAGCCTTCTAGGTGATAGTAAGCATTAATATTATTGGCGATGATATGATAAAGTCAGCAGACATCAGTCTAGTTTGGCCATAGTAGTCAGAAGATTATAGTCATGCGATAGTTATTGGAAAAATATAAACAATTGATGGTGGTCGAAAGAATGTGGTCAGGAGATGATGGTTGGGAGACCACAATTGGGCAACGATGATTATAAGGTCATAACCAGGTGAAAATGGTCGAAGGATAGTAGTCAGATGATAGTGGTCGAAAGACCAAAGTTAGGCTATGGTGGTTACTTAATCAGAGTTGGATGAAGATGATTGCAAAAATGGTTGAAAAATTATGGTTGGGTGATAGTGGTTAAAGTAGTGTAGTTTAGGGATGATGGTTAGATTACTGTACTTGGATGATAGTAATTATAGAAATATAATAGAGTGATGTTGGTCAAAAGACTAATATGAGAGGGTTAACAATTAAAGGATCATAATCGACTGATAATAATTGGAGGACTGTAATCGAGGGATGGTGGCCATAGAATCATACTCAGACAGTAGTGGTTAAAGGACCATGGTTAGAGGATGATGACCATAATCAAATGATAGTGATCAAAGAATCATAGTCCAATAATGATAATTGAATAATTTTAGTTGGGCAGGGGTAATTAGAGGATCATAATCACATTAAGTTGGTCGAAGGATCATAGTTAGATGATGCTGGTTGGAAGAATGTAGTTGGCCATATTCAGAGGGTCGTAGTCATGTGAGGATAGTTAGAGGATCATAGTTGGAGCTATTAGTTAGAGGATCATATGTGATTGTAATTTTGTAGTCAGGTGATGGTAGTTAGAGGATCATAATTAAGGGATTAGGATCGGAGGACTGTTATCACATGATGATGGTTGGAGGATCATAATTAGGCAACATTGGTTAGAGTGTTGTAGTCATGCAATGGTAATCAGATGATTGCGATCACACAATGGTTGTTGGAGAACCAGTTGCCTGAAGGTAGTCAAAGAATCATAATAAGGGATGGTCGTCGAAGGGCTACAGTAAGATGCTCATGTTCAAAGTATCATAATGGTTGAAGAACCATAGTTGAGCGATGGTGGTTAGAGGACCAAAGTGAAGCAATAGTGGTTGGAGAATTGTAGTTAGGTGATAGTAGTCGGACGATTACAGTTGGGTGATAATAATCTAAAGATTATAATTATTATGACTCGGGCTCACGAGTTTATGTTTTGATCATAATAAACAATGTGGCTCACATCATTATGTCTCCTAATATTTACAATGTATATTTGTTTGTGTGTATATTAACATTTCAGGAACAATATACACCATCTAATAAAGATACAAGGCTCAAGATTAGGTAGAATAGGTTATGCTATAAAGATATTTGTAATATTCATTGATGTACTTTTAATTTTTTGAGTTAAGTCCTGTAAGGGTGTATGCTTTCTTAGTGACCATGCACACACACACTCGGGGGGGAGTGAGATTGAGTCAAAACCAGAAGTTCAAATATTGAACTAATGGTACTATACAATTTATATCATATTGTATGATCATCTCATCGAATAAATTGCCCTAGATGATCTATTATAATCTCAAAATCCTAGCTGTCAATCATAATTTAGGCAAGATTTTAAGACTAAATTTTGTGCTAATCGTCCAGGATGATCTACATCATACTGGATGATCTATGATAATTTTACCTAAATTAGTCCTGAGATTAGCCAATCAAATCTGCTTAATTTGATATTCTGATTATACTGGACGATCACAAATCATCCTGGATGATCAATACAAAATACTTGAACTAATCGTATAGAGCAATGATGATCGTACAGGCTGAAAGGGGTTGTTTTGAACTAATCGTATAGAACGATTGATCATAGTAGATATCATTACCCTAAATATTTTAGATTAGTTTATATCAAAATTTCACATGATGATTTTGCTTATATATCATTTTAATTGAAATGAGTAGTATAATATTGAATATAAAATGACCAAGAGTCAGTATAATGTGTTTGGACATGAAATATATAATATACTTATATTTATTATTTATTTAGTCAAACATGTAATTTTGGTATACTACAAGCATAAACTGATGAGTATAATGATAGTTACATTGAGTGTATATGATATTTGCTATTATGATCTTTAGGATGTGAAATATATGTAATAATAAGATAGGCTGACTGGAAATGATTGACTAATTCATGTTGGTTGGAGACATGTTACCTTGTACTGAAGGGTGAGCTAATGAGCTTTTTTTAAATAAAATTTATGGTATAATTGTAAGTAACATGAAAATGAAGGTATAAGGAGATTGGCTAATATGATATGATATGCTGATGGACATGAAGTCATGTCATCTTATATGAAAGTCACATGACTTGTTATATCTGATATGTGATATGAGACCGATTATTGGTAACAAGACTTATATTATTTAAATTGATTCCTATAGGGTTGGCTTATGATATTAGATATAGAAAAAAAACTAGAAGTGGCTAGATATCTTATGTATCTTGCATAACATGAGCATACATTATGAATTACGTAAGTAATATGGTATGCAATGATATGAATATTATATAAGATATGATTGATATAAACACATAATATGACTAATAAGACTATTAAAACTAATACAAAGGCATATGATACAAACAAATTATATGATAAACATGGCATATTGCATTGGATACACTATATTTATGCATGATATAATACATACCTTAATATTCTATGATATGCATAGAACCTATATATAACACCTATTATATATGACGGTATATTGATACATATAGAATGACATATGAATTAAGATAAGAGGCATAAATTATAGACATGTATAGATTCTTGGTAGATTTGTTACATTATACTTGATATGAGTATAGGAATGATATAACCTACTAATCTTCTTCATGGAAACTAACCACTGATTATGAATTACACTACTTATATTGATTTTCGTTGCTCATATGAAATAAAACTATTCATATTGATTCCCACATGCTCTTACAGTTACATACTTATACTAATTTACATTGAATGATTATATGCATATTTCTTTTATTGTCTTACATTGACTTTAATTATAGGTTTCAGTAACCTACTGAACTATTAGCCCACCCTGTGATTTTTATATGTTTTCATAAAGGGATCAGTATCTAGTGGAGTGAGGTATACATGGATTCAAGTTTTAATTTATTCTCTATATTTTTTATTTCATTCTTTTATTGTTAGAAGTTTAGAAAGATTGATGGGTGTAGTGACTGATCTCCTGGCTATTATAAATTAAATTTTGATGAATGAAAATAAAAAAATATTTTGATGTATATAATTTATAATTGCTTCCATTAGACTTATTTATATAAATGAATTATTAAAAGCTCTAATAATTAATTAAGAGATAAAATAAGTAATTCTTTTAAATTTAAATCTTGGGGCATTACAAGTACCATATATTATATGAAAGCATCAATCGTATGTATGGTAGAACCAACGCAAAAATCATGTATCATCATAATGTATGTTCTTTACACCATCATATCAATTCATATCATATCAAAGGTGATATCATATCTTTGCATCATTTAACTATATAAATTAATAATAAATCATGATTCTAGCAAATCATATTATTAATCATATGCATATACATAATTACCCACTATATAGTATGAGTCATAACATATATATATCATGTCAATCTCAATCATAGTCAGGTGGCTCTATATAGGAATCGTCACTCCAATCATTCATGTCATTGTTACTTTATGCATCCCATCATATCATGTAATGTATTCATTTTAAGAAAAGTCCATCAGCTCACTCTCCTGCACATGGTATCATAACATATCTCTGCCAACCTGAATCAGACTCATTCAGTAGCTAGCCTTGCTGGCATGCACTCATTTCATGATAGATAAGCATGTATATTGTATTTATTATGCATAGGTAGAATCATGTAAATCATTATAATGGTGTTTTATAATAAATATAGCATTCTCATTTTCATAAATGCTTATCCAACATGTAAATCAACGTAAATATGTATGTTATAGCTAATTAAATTATATCATGTCAATTGTACGTATTATATGAAATATGCATGTCTTATCACTATCTATGCATGTCATGTCAATCTACTATGCATGCAAATTATTTTACACAATCCTAATACAATAGTCATTGATCAATTCTGTGTGCATATTTATCTTATCTTTATTAAAGACTATGCATCAAATGCAGAAATATTCGATAAAATATCAATATGACCATCTCAGAATGTGTGGAATAATAAAATCTACAACATGCTAAGTTATATGGTAAAGGATTGTCAAAAATCAAGATATCAATTCTTTTTTTATTATTTAATTGATTTAAAACCCAAAAATCTAATAGAACTTAAAATCATTAACAACATAAATATTGTAAGGGTCACTTGCCTTAAAAGGAAGATTTGTTTTCTAACTGGTTCAATGGATGAAACCAATTATATGGCCTCGAACCCCTCTTTCTCGCTCTTCCTTCTCTCATCTTCCCTGCCCCTTCTTATTCTTCTTCTCTTCTCTCTCTAACAAATGGACTAAGATATGGGATGAGGGTGAGCGGATTTAGATATTTATATAAAAACTCTTAAAAGTGCTCAGTATTTTGGTGCTACCTTACCCAGTGATGCTACGCTTCCATGAGTTTCCCATTCTCTGGAAACATTCCCTAACCCAAGACTTAAGCTCTGTAATGCTCTTAAGCGCCATCCACTAAACAAAGAAGGTCACATGACTGGTGCCATAGTGTTCCCAAGAGTCAAAATTTTATTGCATTATGCAGAGAGCTTAGCGTTATAGCACTCCCCACACAAGTGTCATAGGGCCCTCAAGGGCAATTTAGTCCTTATAAAGTTTTCATTTCAATTTCAATCCTTAAGTTCCTTTTTCAATATTTCAGAGGTCAATAAGTCCATTCATACTTTAAAAATTTTATCATGTCCTATTCGGGTCAACATGTAATCTAATTATCGTATAAGTGGGTATTACACGAGGGATGGTGGTTGGAATATCATAGTTGAGCAAAGGGGATTGAAGGACCATTGTCGTTGAAGGACTGTAGTCAGTGGTTGGAGGGTGAAGGCTTGATGGCAATGGTTAGATAATGGTGGTCCAACAATGATGGTTCAATGATGGTCCAAGGGCAATGATATAATAATGGTGATTCAAGTGAGCTCATAGATTCTTTAAGTACCCGAACTCTCTTCAATATTAAGCCAAGGTTCCTCCTGATGTATAAAGGGTAGTCTATTTAGAATTTTTTAGAGTATTATGGTAGGTAAATATAGTCAAATTTAAAACATTCATCAAATGATTTGTAATGACTCCCTTGATCATAGACTATTCATTTAGCATTTAAGTTTCTTAATGATGTCAAGATGTTAGGCTCATTAGATTTATCTCGTGGAGATGCTCAATTTGACCATAAACATGCTAGATTAAGAGATCATTTAATACTCTACCCAAAACTTTTAGTTATATTTTGAGAGCATAAGTGGGGCTTGTTTGGACTCATGCTGGATCTTTCTTGTCGATGGATTCATCTCCTTAAAAAGTGTAATCTAACTATAATTTGTTGAAATCAAAATTCAAATGGTCTTAGATTTAGTTTTGAATGTTTTTAATTTAAATTTGCATAAAGGTTCATTCTCTATTAACTTTTGAAAGAGCAATGAGTAGTTTTGCAAACTTGACCTAATTCTTCCTTCTTTTAATCTATAACTTTATTAAAAGGTTGTTTAGTTTGATAAAAAGGAATGCAAAGTAAAAGAAATGCAATGTAAAAATAATATAGTGTATTTGAAAGGTTTGAAGTTGTTTAGACGAGTGTAAAAGGCATGCATGAGATTACCACTTTTTGTTTTAAAGGTAAAATGAATGCACTGTAAAATTCAAAATCGTGGGGGTCGCGCGATGGCGCTAGCAATAGTGGTGACTGATGTGGGGTTGGTGGGAGGCGGCCGACGACAAAGGGTGGATGATCGTAGGTGGGTGTGGTGATCAGGTAGCTTAGTTGTAGTGAAAATCACTAAGGGAAATTGTCATTTTCGATGACCATTTCCACAGGAAAATAGCCATTTTCTGTCAAAGAATACCTTATTTCGTGTGAAATTTTGATGGATAATATTCCACCTGCAAAAACCACGTAGGAAAATTAAATCCAACAGATTAAAGTTTGCTAGAAATTTTTTTCGATGGTCTTCTGATGAATATCCGAAGGATTTGCCTAGTTAAAACCGTCGTAATTAGACAGCGGTAATTGCAGCGAAAAGATCACTGTAAATTTTTAAAATTTTTGGCAAAAACTTTTGTTGTCAATGCTGCTAGTAATTTTCGTTGACTATTATCATTCTGTTGCCACTGGAAATGCCACTGAAATGTTAGAAAAGAAGATTACCGGCAAACTTTCAGCCGAAAAACTTCAAGAACTTGTAACATTAAAAAAAATTGCAGCCCATTTAAAGTTGATGATTCACACCTATTTATGATTCAATACACAACAATATCATTCACAATAGTTTATGTAAACAAAATATAAATATGAAATTACAACATTCAAATTTAAAATATAAATCTATACAGAATAAAATTTCAAAACATAAAACTAATGAATAATCAGAAAACAACATTCAAATTTAAAATATCTATCATTAAACATAAAGTTCAAAAATAAGTTTTAACATGAAATTTAAATTGTCTATCACCATCGAGAATAAAACATGAAGTTCAAATTACAATATTCAAATATCTAATCAGAATCAGGCTCAGATTCAGACTCAGGCTCAAGCTCAGAAACTTGTTGTTGCTCCTTCCCCTTCCAATTTTCTTTAATGTATGAGCACAACTTCTCCTGTATCTCAGATTGTTGAATCATCATTTGAGATTGTTGTGTCAGTATACTAGCTTGTATTTGACACATCTCCTTTCTCTCTTTGGTGATATCAGCCATCATTTGGCTTATGATCTCATTTATGCTGCTATCACTATATGATACTGAACTGGCCTGGTTTGCCTCAATTGTATTTTCTTGAGAGCATAAGTCGTACACCCTGCCTTTTTGCCTCCATCCCACCATGTGTGGTACTCAGAGTACTATGTTAAACCTGAAGATGATCCCTTAATAGGAGAAGATTGAGTCTCACAAATTGTCATGTAATCATCATGCAAGAGATTAAGTACATTAATATCAATTTAAATTAACATGTTATTCATGATTGAAGATTATAGAATATTAACTACTCACACGAGCTTTTTTGGCCTTCTCATCAACCCATTACTTATCAGCTTGGTGTTAATGTGTCTGTGTATGCAACTCCAAAAGTATAGGCTCTCTGGAACTCATATAAATGGTGGAATAGTTTGTCCTTGACCCTGCTCAGGTGGCATTTTCCCTATAGATCCTGCAGTCAACTTCCTCCTCCGATTGAACAACATAGTGCTAGATCTATGCGAAGGCTCATCCCTTGAAGCCATCTAGAATGAAAATATATTATAGTTAGACATGTTAACATTTCATAACAAAAAATGCAATTAATAACAGAAAGTATTTCATAGATAAGTACAAAGCAAACTAAAAAAATTTGTAGTATAAAAAATAACATTTCATATCCCAAAATGCAATGCATTAAGATTTTAAAACACAAGTTGAGCTGCGAACTTACATTGAACTATATTGTACTTAATGAATTTTCACTACTTTTTAATGTATCTTCAGCTGGTTCATCATTCTCACTAGAGTCCTTACTCGAACTACAAACTTTTTCCAAGTGTGTTTCAACAGAAGAAATTAAATCTTCAAGAAGATCCAGACTAGGATCATTAAAATTTGGCATTTCCTCTTGTTGATTGCTGGTGTTGTTGGAAAGCGGGTTTTGAAAAATTTAATCTTCTTTGGGGAATTTTTAAAATTGATGTTGAGTTCTAATTCTAAGATCGAACGTCCCATCAACAAAAAGTATACCACCTAGGGAGGTGGTAATAAAATTTCAGAATGGGGTTCAAATTTGAAATTATAAATCCCGTCTTGAATATCATAATCGGATTTAAGATAGAACTTTGTATGGCCCTAAAGGGTCAAAATAAAGTTCAGTCAAATATCGGGATAAGATAATCAAGGGAAGTAATCGTTAATTTCATATTCAAATTCATATTAACAAAAGATATATCTCCCCAAAGGGAGAAGATATCATTCGTTAACAATCGTTCGAACATAACGATAACGATCATTAATAATTTAATTTTCTCAAGGAAGACTAATTGAGTTTTGAAAATCAATTTTAGAAATCAGATGTGGGTTCTAAATCTCCTACGAGCGCAAACCCTCATAATTAATTACATCGTAGGGGGTTAAATTCCCTACAAAAAGTCTCGATTAGAATAACAGAAGAAATTTTATTTAGAGATTTCAAGGAGTGGATATTAAATGAATTGAAACTGAAATTTTTAATGGGATTGGATCAAATTTTGAACTCTTATTTTAGAGTCAAAGAGAGAGGGGTAGGAGGCACCTTAGGACTCTGAAGCAATTCAAAAGTGCCCCAACCTAAGCTAAGTGTTGGGCTTTAAATTTTAGGTTCAGAGATGCTTTAATTTGAGTTGAATGATTTAATAGAAATTTGAGATTAGATTCCTGAAGGTTGGGGTCTTATGATTTAAAATCTGTCCCAGATCCTAAATCTAAATTTAGACACTGGAGCACAGTAGTTAGGGCTGTCAATTCGGGTCAACGGGTCGGGTTTGGGTTCAACCCGAAATGACCCGGCGCTAAACGGGTCGACCCGAACCCAACCCGTTTAGCTAAACAGGTCTCCTTCCTGAACCCGAACCCGATCCAGGATAAAATCGGGTCGAGTCGACACGACCCGCCAACCCGCCAAATTCCTTTTTTTGGGGAATTTTTTAGGAATTAAAAAATAAAAATATAAAAACTGTATAAATTCTAAACATATAAAATTCAAATTGCAATGAAAATAATAAAATTAAAATTTTATTAATTCTTTACATTTTAATTTTTAAAAGTATATTACAAATTACAAATTCAACAATTCAACATAACTTTTTAAAATTCAAAATACAAAAAACTATTACAATTTAGTAATTTACAAATACAAGATATAACTGCTCAACTAGTTTGTTGAATAAGTAAAGTAGTAAACAAAACAAACATGTTGGTAGAGACTAGAGACTATAGAGGTAAATATTTGTTGTCTTGCTCTAGCCTCTTGCACTCTTGAATCTTGATGATACCAAATAGGAAATATATATAAATATATAATATGTAATTATTATACCATGTAAGCAAACGCCAAATCATCCTCACATAGTCACATGAAACATCATATACCATTATGCCTAAATAATAGATAAACAGACCAATGGCAGCTTAGCAAAATAGCAAATCAGTAAATGATCTCCATTCTCCAAACTCCAGAAGGACCAGAACAACAAAACATGTTCACAATAACAAGTCAGCAAACGACCAAACAACCAAATTCACAAATCACAATAGCTATATGCGTTGATAGAAAAGATAATCACATTCTTCATTTCTCCAGAGTCCAGACTCCAGACCAACATAAAAAATTAAAAAGGTCACAACGACAAACCCTAATCTCCCAAGTCCCAACCAGCAGACGGCAAACAACGAAAAGTGCAACGATGCAAGACAGCAAACAAGGAAAATTCCTAATAACAGAAAATCTGAAACTCTCGAACATCAAAAATCATAAAATCGAAAAAACCTATTCTCTAAAATCCAAACGCTTTTCAAGTTTCAATTTCACTTTCAAAACAACCAAAGTCTCAAATAGTCAAACAGAATTAGCCGAAATATAGAGTACTGATTATAGAATACAAACCGTCGGGGATTCAGGTGTTGACCTCATTTTTATTTGAGGTCAGTAGGACAAATCCAGACCTTTGGATCTTTCCAATCCTTAAGATTAATCCTAACCCTAGGATTAATCTAATCCTAGGTCGATCTAGACTTTAAGACCCATCCAGACCCCTGATCAATCCTGACCCCAGATCAACACAACTTAAGACCAATCTAGACTCTAGAATCCTCCTAAACTTCAGACCCTAGGATCTATTCTAAACCCTAGGATTCTGCCAGACTCTAGATCATATGGTCTTCTTAGACCCTACGATCTATTCTAGACCCTAGGATTCCTCTAGATCCTTCTAGATCTTAGGATCATTATAGACTTTAGGATCCTCCTAGAATCTAGACTTTAGGATTTATTCTAGATCCTAAGATTCTTCTAGACCCTAAACCCTAGGACTTTTAGACTCCAAGATCTTCCTAGACTTCAGTCCTTAGGATCAATTCTGGACCCTAGGATCAATTCAGGTCCTAGATCAATCTACCCTCCAGATTATTTTAGATCTTGGGATTCTCCTAGATCCATAGCTTAAGACTTCTCTAGACACTAGGATTCTTTTAGAATCCTAGATTTTAAGACTTTCCTAGACCCTAAGATTCTCTTAGACTCCAGGTTCTTAGATCAACCTAGACTCTAGATCAGTCAAGGTCTTCTCTAGATCCTAAGAATCTTCTAGATCCCAGATCTTAGGGTTTCCTAGACTCTAGGATCTTCCTAGACTTCAGTCCCGAGGATCTACCCTGGACCCTAGGATTTCCCTAGATTAATTTAGGTCTTAGGATTCTCCTAGACCTTAGATCTATCCAGACCTCAAATCTATTCAAACTCCAGACCAACTCAGACTTTAAATCAATTTATTCAAGATTCAAATTAATCCAAATCCCATACTTTAATCCAAACTTTTATCCAGACTTTAATCCATATCCTCAATTCAAACCTTGATCAAAATCCAGGATTCAATCCAGTTCAAAATCCAAACTCTAGTTCAAACCTTGATTCTACCTTTGATCAAACTTTAATCATATCCTATCACTTATGATCTCTAAAATATCATAAATGATTTGGGTAATTCAAATTCAATCATTCAAACTCAAAATCCAGCTCAAAACCAGAAATCCAGATCAAATTCTAAGGCCAAAGGTCTAAGTCCTGAAAGCCTTTTTCAGTGAATCTTTGAACATTTCAAAACCATATTAAATGACCTCTGATTCAAGGTCTATCAGTTCCACACTGATGTGACATGTCTCTGGAGGCAACCCTCCAAATTTGAGCTCATTCTGAGGTCTCTAACCCCAGAAACTGAATTGAAATCCATAGGCTGTAAAACCTTCAAATATTTATAGTCTATGCCACTGGACCTGCCATCCAGTGGATCCTGACTTTGGAGCCTTCTCCAAACCCTCAAATCACTTCCAGACCCTTGATTATGACCCATTAAGCAATAAACTGCATTTTTGTTGGACTCAATTTGACCCCTAGTTGACCAGGGGTCAAAATGACCAAAATACCCTTTTGGGGTCCAAATGCACTTTTCAAACCAAATGACCTCCAAATTGCTTGAAACCACTTCCAACAATTTTTAAATATCAAACCCAACCTGTTAGACCCAAATTCAGACCCTGGGTCAATCTAGTTGACTAAGTTAACTATGTTGACCAAATAGATCCGTTAAGGGTCAAAACAGGTCATTTTGACCAAATGACCTCCTCAGACCTTAGGACCACCACCATTGGTCTCCAAATGTCATTTTAAATCTGTTGAGCCCATTTTCAGACCCTGGACCCACCTGGTTGACCAAGTCAACCAGGTTGACCCAATAACCCCTTAAGGGTTTTAATGGGTTATTTCAACCCATTTGATCAAATTAAACCCTACAAACTCTCAAACCTATTTCAAGAGTTGATTCAAAAATATTCAAGTTTTTTTGGAGTCAAATCATGTATGTTTGACTTAATCAAACATTGACCTATAATTAAGCCATATGTTCCATATGTCTTCTCATTCAAATTTAAAACCCCTTTACCTTGAGAATCCTTGAACTCATTTCATTTAATATCTTGAACATCTCTTAGCTCAACCCAAGTCAAATCATGGTCAAGTTGACCAAGTCAACATATCAAAACTTGGTCAAAGTCATTTAAAATCTCATATCTTTATATAAACTCCAATATTTGAACCTCAAATCCTTCCAACTCATTTAACCAGCCTTTAAACTCTTCCCCCTTGCCACTTAAGCAAGGCTTGACCTATTGACTGGTCAAACCAATCAACAAATGGTCAAAAGACCCTCAAATATTCAAAGCATTAATCCTTATGGCATTTAAACTCTAATAACTACCCTCCAACCCACTCTAATCAATCTTTGGTGTCACCCTCCACTGCCACTTCAGCAGTCCAAATGGTTTTGGATTAGTCAAATGTTCAAACTAAGCATTTTGGAGGGTCAAACCTGGTCAAAACTTTTCTTAAACCCAATATAATCTATCTTAAACCCATCTAGCCATTTAATCAGGCTCTAGAAACTTCTTAGGACATACTCTAGCCATTAGATGAGAATCAAATGGTGGATCATCCCCATGTGCACTTAAGGACAAAAAGAGCTCTCCCATTCATTGTCCTTGTAGTCCTTTATTCCCCTGCTCTCTAACTTCCTAGGGGAAAAGTGGCAAGCATCAAGGGATGCCCCCAAAGCAATCCTAGCCGTGCAAGGGGTCCAGGTCACTTGAATAGGGGTAAAAGGGATGAAGGCAAGCTCATTCTAACCAAGCTCTTCTCTCACTTCTCAATCACTCCCAGAGACAAGATCCAGTTCCTTAGAGCCTTCAAGGACCACCTCCTCATTTCCTGACCCTGGCCCAGCCGTTTAGAGCCACCGGTGGAGAATTTTTGGCGAACTTAGCCTAAGTCCGATCAAGGCATTTAGCTCTCGATCCAGGCATTGATAGCTCAAGAGGTCTTCTACAAAAATAAGCGTGGACAATCAACAAGCTCAGAGCATCAAAAAATCCAAAATCGAACGGTTAGATCTTTCTAAAACTCAAACCCTAGCTTTATGCACTTAGGGAAATATAACTTTTTATTAAGTGCTTTTAAAATCGTATGAATTACTCCACATAATTTCTGTTCAAGTATCCTACCTAGATTTAAAATTTTGAGTTGAAGCATTGATCCGATTGAGAGAAAATCTAAAAAAAAACCATTCTTAGGGCGTCACTCGTAGCCTGCTGCAAGTGTACGCTATCTGGACCGTTGATCGCACGATCAACAGTCCGGATTCAGTCTTTTCATGGCATTTTCGAGCTGCAGATCTGATCTCATGGTGAGATCTTCGTCCGGCGGAATCTGAACCCTTGATCCAGAACCGCGGGATCAAAATCTCGCCGTTTGATCTCTTCCTATGAGGCCAGACTGCGGGGTCAAATCTGATCCGTTAATTCTTTAACACGGATGATCCTACGGTCATTAGTCCTAGCCTACGTGGATTAGTGAAGCGCGTGGACCCCACCGCCCGTTTGATCGGATGGCAATGATTGCTGCCGCCGCGCGGTATTGAATTGGTGAATTCAGCAGTGCCGCGTGAACCACCTCTGTCACCTGCATTTTTGACCCGCGGTTTGGACCAGCGAGTCTAGAACTGCCACGTGGCCTCCTCCGCCACCGTGTTTTGGATCAGCCTACCACGTGCTACCACGTGGCATTTCAGCTACTACCGCCGCTAGAAGACAAAATAAAAAAATTAATTAGTTTTTTTTAATTAATTTTAAACATAATTTTCCTAAAACTTTTTTTTAATATAAATTTTTTTAATTAATATGCAATTAAATATTACTTTAAATATATAAATATATATATATATATATATATTATTATTATTATTTTAATCATTTAATTAATGATTTAAACATTAAATCCATATTTAAATAAATATTATGTTTAATATTTTTCAAAATTAAAAAAAAAATTTATCAAAACATTTTAAGTAATCAAATAATTCTTTTTAAGTATTCAATTTGAATTTAAAATTAATTAAAAATATTCTTGATATTTTAAATTTTAATTAACCAAATATTTAAATATTTAATTGACATTTAATTAAATTAAATTTAAGTAATTTTAAAATTTTAATTAAAATGACATTAGATATTATTAAATTTTCAGAGACATTCAAGAACAATTTAATTTGATTTAATACTTATTTTAAATATTAATTGATTTTAATTTAATTTAAATATTTTAGTTGTTTTAAACTTCAAAAATTCAAAAGAAATCTAATTTAGATCATAAAAATTAATATAATACATTAAAATTTTCATAAATTTAATTATTTTAATTTAAAATTAATTTCAGAGTTTAAAACCTTAATTTAATTTGATTAGTATTAACTATTCAAATATTTTAATGTTTAATTAATACTTAATTAAATATTAAACTAAATATTTTCAAAAAAAATAATATTTTCAAATAACAAAGGGGGCAAATTAATAAATAATAAATTGCACATGTGCTCCAGAAAATTGTTTAAGTCCCCCTTTAAAATTAAAAGAGCATGGCCAAGTGTGGCTAGTTTGAGCATTTTTAATTTTCAATATATTAATTGCTTGGGATGTATATATAACTGCTGATTATTAGGATAACCTTGCAGGTTGTCGAGTCTAGATTTTTAATTTCTATGGATGTAATTTGATTTAAATTGAGTTGTAAATTGTTAAGTGTTTTGAGAATGAGATATTTAAAGTATCCAATTTGAAATTCAAAGAGGAAGAGACATCCCTTAGGGGAAAGTCTTTTTCCATTTGGAGATCCAAATTTAGGTGATTTCAAATATCCAAGGAGAAAAGATAACCCCTTTCAAGGGAGAGTTTCTTTTCATTTGGATATCCGGACCCAACGATCCAAGGAGTTACAAGAAAACAAAGAAGTGAAGAACAAGAAGACCCATTCTCAAAGTCACTTGAGTCTTAGGAGTAGAATCTGGGTTGTAGTCAGTGGTACCCGGCCACTTTACTTTTCATGCAGACCCTGGGTTGTATAATTAAGTGGCATTTGCCACATGAACTTTCAGTTTGAGCACTTATTTAATTGATTTAATTATTTAATTGACTTGATTACTTGATATTGATTGCGATTAAGGACTTGCCTGCTTTTCATAGTTTTTTGGCGATTATTGCATGCCGATTTTTGTTTTAGTCTGGAACCCGATCGGAGGCTCGTGAGGGATCGTTAAAACTTTTTCTACTTAAATAAATTTAAAACTTTTAAGCCAACATAAAAACTCTAACGTTTTAAGAAGTAAGCTCAGGACCGCCGGGAGTTTTCATATGCATTTTTGTTGCATTTTTCTCTTCCTTTGCTAGGCACCTCCCCGCCTGCGGGTTTTGGTAGACCACATGGCCTATTAGAGTACAGTTCTGTCTAAGGGAATCTGTGCAATCTTCTAGGGAAAAATTGATTTTTAAGCCTAATTTTAAAATTCCTTCATCCTGATTTAAGCATTTAATCGAGTCGATTTGCATGCATCGCATTAGGAACTCATTTAAAAGTGTCTAAATCTTTAATTGCATTTCTAGCTTAAGCATTATATCCAACATATGTTAAGGGGTCAATTAGGATCTGCTCTAGATGTTGACCCCAATTATTTAAACCAATCTTAATCAATGTTCCTACCACTCTTGCATAATTGACTTGACTCATGATTTTGAAGCCCTTAGGTGGTTTAGCTGGCTCCCCAATCCAGGCCGGGGTAAGTCCAGGACTGCATTGCATTAGCTAGGATTCAGGTCACTAATTTTTAGTACCCAATTTTAGACTTAGGATCTGAGACAGATTTTTAATCCTAAGACCTCAATCTTTCAGGAATCTAATTCTCACTTTCTAATAAAATTGACCACTTAAACATTAAATCTCTTTCAATCTAATTCAAGCCCAACACTTCGAATAGGTTGAGGTATTTCTGAAGTAATTCAGAATCTCAAGACACCTCCTACTCTTCTTCCTTTGATTCCAAAAATAAGTGTTCATTTTTGAACCAGTCCCTGTTGAATTTCCAACCCTTAACCTCTCTTGATATCAAACTTTAAAATCTTAAACGAAATTCGTATCGCTATTTTAATCGAGAGTGTTCGTAGGAAGATTTCTATTTTCCTATGATGTAATTAACTACGAGGGCTTGCGCTCGTAGGAGATTTAGAAACCCAGACCAGATTTTCAAAACTAAGTTCTCAAAATTTTAATTAATTATCTTTGGAAAATTCAAAAGTCAACGATCATTATCGTCATTTTTAAAAGATCGATAACAGACGATATCCTCTTTCTTTGAAAAGATATATCGTACTATTATTGTAACTTTGATTATGAAATTGATGATCTCTTTACTAAATTATTATAGTTAAATATTGGATTAAACATCAGTCTGATTCTTCGGGATCATATGTTGTTTCTCCTTGAGTTTGACTACGATAATCATGGTAAATCAAGATTTGTAATCGGAACCTATTAGGGAATGATATGTTCACCTTCTGAGGTGATATATCATTCATAATAAGTATTCGATTATAAAATTAAAATTCCAGAAATTCAACATTTCCCAAAAAAAAAATAAACCCTTTTTAAAACAATATTTTTTAATCAAACATCGGGAAGCCTGACTGTTGGGCTTATGTTGGAGGAAATACCGAAATAGGAAAGAATGAGGAGTCAGGAGATGATAAAAACTGAGAAGTCGAGATCGAGAACACCAGCGACTCAGCGAGCTACGGCTACGCCACTGCGGGCCTGCGACCAAAACCCTAAATTCCAAAATCCTTAAAACGAGAACGAGCTCAGAACCTGAAACGAGGCTTGGGGGGGGGGGGGGGGGGGCGACCGGGGGTTGGATAATAAAATTCCCATGAAACGAAGTGTCGTATTAATGTCGGTAACTGCGGGTCAGTTCATGTCATCTTTGGGTTAACGGGTTGACCCAAACCTGACCCGTTTCTTTAGCAGGTTGACCCGAACCCAAATTTTTCGGGTGGGGTTTTCGGGTCATGTCAGTTATTGACACCCCTAACAGTAGTCTGAACCTAACTAATGCAATACAAAATATGGACTTACCCCGACCTAGATTGGGGAGCCAACTAACCACCTAGGCGATTAAAATCTATGAGTCCATTCATTGCATGTAAGAGTGGTAAGATATTTTTATTATAGTTTTTGAGAATTGGGGTCGACATCTAGAGATTTTTCTAAGTGGTCCATTAACTTATGTTGGGTGAAAATGTTAAAACAAATGCAATTAAACTTTTAGACATATTTTTTAATTGATTTCTAATGCAATGCATGCTGATCGGTTTGATTAAAATGCATAAAATATATAAAGCAGTTTTAAAAAAGCTTAAAAATAGATTTTTCCTTAGAGTGCACAGACTCCCCTTAATAGATCTGCACTCTCATAGGCCAGGTGATCTGCCAGAACCCGCAGGTGGGGAGGTACCTAACAAATGGAAAGAAAATACAGCAACGTGCTATGAGAACCCTCGACGACTCCGGGCTTACTTTTTAAAAGCATTAGATTTTCTATGTTATCCTAAATTTTTTATTAAAGTTTAAGTAAAAAAAATTTTTTGTACCATCACGAGTCTTTACGTATCCAGGCTAAAATAAAAACAACACACAATCGCCAAAAAACTAAGAAAAGCAAGTAATTCTATACGTAATAAAATCAAATCAAACACATTAAATAATCAAATTAATTAAGTAAATATTCATAGGTAAATTGCATTGCTTATTACAACCCAGATTTATATAAATTAAAAGTGGTCGGGCACCACTGACAATAACATAGGTTCTAATCATAATACAGACGCAAGTGACTTTGAGTGGGATACTCTTTATCTTCAACTCCTCAATCTTCTTCTCTTCGGACTGCTTGGATTCTTCGTGGCTGGATACCCAAATGGAAAAGAAAACTCTTCCCTCAAGGGGAGTGTTATTCTTTCCACTTTGGGTAGTAAAGTGATCCAAATTTGAACATCCAAATGGAAAAGGACTATCCTCCTAAGGGGCGTCCAAATGAAAAAGGATTATCCCCCTAAGGGGTATCCTTTCCTCTTTGAAATCAAACCTTTGGATCTATGTATCACAACCCAAATGTGCACTTTCACAACTCAATACTCAAACTAATTACATAAATTTAAAAACAAAAATTCTAGACTCTCTTGTAGGATTATCTTAAGCATTTAAATATTAAAATACATCCCAAGCAGTTATATATATAAGTGCAGAAAAGTAAACACACTTAGCCACGCTCTTCTTATTTGGGGGCTGAGCAGCTGAAGCACCTATAGCAATTATAGTTATTATTTATTTAGCCTCCTTTATTGCCCTGCATGAGCACGGCCACCTGCAGAGAACTCAGTGAGCATCCAGATCATTCCTAACCTAATAGTAAACTATCACCCATCACATCAATTCATATAATACAGTAAAGAAAGTAAGTAAACACATCAATTAATTTCAATCACAACATGCAATAAAAACTCAAAAAAAATTGCACATAGTAGAAAAGTAAGCACCAACCTAGCCTAGATCTAAAGTCGGTTGTCCTAGCAAACCATCTAAAGTGTGTGTAAAAGGTCGTGTGGCTGGGGTAGATCTTAAAATGGGTAATTTGTTGGAATTATCTAGAGTTTGAGTTTGTTAAAGGTTGAAGGAAAATTTATGTTTAAATTTAAGTATTAATGTGTTAAAGCTTTATTTAGATGTATTTTAATTGTTAAATGATTGCTACCTTTGTTGGTCACCGAGGCCGTGAAGTTTATTTCACATTCTTTGGGGCTAAGTTAATAACCTCGTAGGCTTGGGTTACCCAATAGCAATTGGGGTTGATTAAGTTGATTTAATTAGTTAGGGATTAAGGGTTAATTATAATTAATTAATTCAATTAATTAGCAATTTTAAGAGTTAAATTAGTTTATATTTTCCATCAATAGGTTCGTGGTGTTGTGCCACTAGGCTCGAGGAACCAGGCCTCCTTAGGACACGTAGCCCCGCAGCCCGGAGTAGTCTATCCTAAAAACCTTACTGATGTAATTGAATTAAGAATTTTAATTTGGTTAAATAATTAAAAGTAACTTAATTTTGATGTTTAACACTCCATTGAATCTATTCGTGGCATTATGCCACCAAGCTCGAGGAACCAGGCCTCCTTAGAACACTTAGCCCCGCAGTCCGGAGTAGTTCATCCAATAAACTTCATCTTTGGAGTGGTTGTTAAGTATCTGAGTGTTGGTTTGAGTATTTTATTAATCAAATTAAAGTTTTCTAGAATTTTAATGAATTATTAGATTTTTTTAAATTATTGGAATCATTTAATTATGTTAATTAAGGGGGCCAAAAATTGATTTTTCAATTTAAAGTTAGTTTTACAAGTTTTAGATTTTTAATAAATATTAGACCTTAGGATGAGTAGTTAGACCATTAGCACACTCAATTTAGACTTTTTTATGAAAAGTTATAATTTTTGAAATTTGGGCTTAAATTTGAACTACAATTGACCGAAAAGTTGACTTTTTGACTTTGACCAGATTTTGAAGGTTTGACATTTTTAGAAAGTACTAGACCTTAATTGGAGTTGAATAACATTAAGTTTGTTCAAATTGGATTTTTTTGTAATTAGTTATGAATTTTCAAAGTTTCTTAATTATTTAAATTTTTAAAATTGCTTAATTAGAAAGGTTTTGATCATTTTGATCCAAACTCATCCCAAAGTTGATGGAATCACTCCCAAAGGTCAGGGATGACCCAAGGAAGTGTTTCCAAGTATTTGAAAATTATTTAGAATTTTTTAATAATTTTTTAATTATTAATTTAATTAATTGTTAATTTTTGTTAAAAGTCCAATTAAAGTCAAATTAGAGATCTGATGATGGGGTTTTTATTTTTTCCTCATAGAGGACTAAGTTCTTGTCAGTTTGAGATATTATTTATATTTTTGGATTTAATTTGGATTTATTACAATTTTTTGAATTTTTTAGGTTCATAAATGGGCTGAAATTTTGAATAATTAATTTTCTAACCTAATGACCTCCAAATTCAATGAATTTTGGACCTAAGGTATATATAATGTCACTAAGTTCTTTGTGTTCAAGTTTCACCCTTATTGGGTGTGTGTATAATCCCCTAAAAATTTTCAAAGTTTTTTAATTTTTTTCTTAATTATTTTTCCTATGTGTCACTAAGGTTCAATTGTGCTTGTAATTTTGTGTAGCTAACCCTGGGGCATATGCAATCACACCACAGAAAATATGTGGCGTAATTCTAAATATTGGAAGAGTTATGAATTTTTAAAGTTTTAGGTCCAAAATGGACCCATTACTTTAAAAATTCACATCACAATAATTCAATGGGTATCTAACCTTAAGAAAATTACATTGCATGCCTAAGACACCCAAATACCGTCCACTAAAATTTGGGGACCAATTGACCATCGAATTGTGAGAAAATCACAAAAAATTCATTTCAAAAAAATAGGAATATCTCATAATGCAGTAATCAAATAAATTCAAACTTAATTTTAATAAATACTAGACTAAATTATCTTTCCAATGAGCCCAAAAATACGTAATTTGGGGGAGAAATAAATTTACTATAAATTTTGAAAGTTCTGACTATTTTTTTGAATTTTTTTAATCCATTAATAGCCGGCGCCAATCATTGGCAATGATTGGCGCCAAAACGGCGGTGGCGTGTGACATTTCAACATGTGGCACGTTGTTTATTAGTCACCTATCCGCGCCATCACTAACCCTTGGCCGTCCGATCAAGAAAGAAGGAAAATCGGAAGGCCGAGATCGATCCAGGCTGTTTTAGTTCAAAATGAACTAGAAAATTGAAATGCTCATAAATTTCAAAATACTCATCAAAATGTAATGAAATTTGAAACTTAGGCTCATGGGAATATGAACTTTCATTGCCTAGAGTTTGGAGACCTCATGCAATGGAATTTGTGAACAGTTTCAAATCAAAATTTAAACTTAAAATGAGCATAACTTATAATCCAACTGTCAGATTTTTAAGATCTTGGGCTCGCTAGAAATCTGTAGTGATCCTCTACAACTTTGATGAAGACACCAAGAGCTAGAGCTAGCTTTATCAAAAATTATGTTGAAAAATTCTCTTTCTCTCTCTAGAATGCTCTCTGCTCACTAAAATTGTGATTTGAGGCTTGAAAATGGTGGGGAGAAGCTTGGGAAAGTTTTGGATATGGATGGAGAGGATGAGGAAGGCTCTAGGAAGGTTGGATCTCGTTAGAGTGGGAGCTTAGGTGAAAATGAGCAAGGATGATGCCTTAGGTCAAGTTTCCCCCTTCATAAATCCCTTGATTTTGATTGGATGGCTTAGATTCAATTAGGGAGGGTATAAATGAGTGCCAAATGTCCTCTAAGCTCTCCAAAGCTAGGAAATAGGGTTGGTGGTGAGTGTGACCTCTCTTGGTCCATGGAAAATGGGACCACGCTTTTTCCCTCATTTGGATGAACCAATGCTTGGCTTGGTTTAGGGGTTTGGCTTAGGGCCTCTTAAGAAAGGAAAATTATCCATTTTATAGCAGTTTTGAGTAGGTTTTGGATTGATAAAAAGGTTTGCCAAGATGGCATGATGATGTGGCCATAATTTGGCTCTTTCTCATGGGTTCAAAGGGAGTTGGAGAGGGTTTTGACCCCTCCAAATGGGTTGCCTAAGTCAATTAAAGGGGGAGCTTGACTTGGAAAGCTTTGGACATGTCAAGGGTATCCAATTGAATGATTTTAAAGGGTTGATTTGAATTAAAATGGGTTCAAGCATTGAAGTTGACCTTAGTGTGGGTTAAGGGTTGATTTGGTCAACCATAGTTGACTTGGTCAACCTGGTCAAACCATGGGTTGAGTTTGAGTCAAAAGATTCAAATAAGTGTTTTGAGATCAATGGAGGTTATTTCATATATTGGTGAGATCATTTAGTTGGAAATGTGTGTTTAAATCCCTTAAGGGCATTTTGGTCAACCATGGTTGACTTGGTCAACCAGGTCAAACCAAAATGTGAGTTTTAGCCCAATGTATTCCTAATAATGTTTAGGATCCATTAGAGTAGGTTTTGAAGGTTGATATGAGAAGGTGATGTTGAATTTTTGGGGAAAAAACCAAAAACTCCTTTAGAGGGCATTTTGGTTATTTTGACCCCTGATCAATTTTGAGGACAAATTGGTTTGAAAAAAGTGTATGTTTATGGTCAAGAGGTCTTAACAAAGGTCATGGGTGTGGTTGGAAGGTTTGGAAAGGGTCCCACGATCAAATTCCACTATATGGCATGTCCAGTGGCATAAGCTATAAATATTTGAAGGTTTTGTAGCCATTGAGAAAAGATTCAGTTTCAAGGGCAAGAAGTGTTGGATTGAGCTTAAATTTGGATGATTGACCCTAGGGACATGTATAAATAATATGCAATTGATAGACCCTAAATTAAAGGTCATTAGGCTGGGTTCTAAGGGCTCTGAAAATTCTCCTAGAAAGCGTTTCATGACCTTAGTCATTAGCCCTTGGATTTGGTTTGGAATTTTGAAATTGGATTGGATTTTTTATTTGGATGGTTGGAAATGACTTATCCATGTCATTAACAATCAAAGAGATGATTATTGATGATCGGATGGGGTTGGAGTGTGATTAAATGTTGATCAAGGGGTTGATTGGGATTGGAGTGAAGCTTGAACTTGGAGGATGGAGCTTGGATTTAAATAGGATTGGATTGTGTCCTAAATGGGACCTATATGATTGAGTGGTGGGCATCCCTCAATCATTAGGTCACTATAGGAAGACCTAATAGGTCCCAGTGACCTTATACAAAAATGAGGTCAACACTGATGTGCATTAGCAATCACATATTGCTACTCTACTATTCCCGAGCCTTGATTTTAATCACAACCAACCAATCTTGTTTATCTCTTCGACCACAGGGATACTTAGTAAAATAAACTTGAATTGCCTGGATTGTTAAAATAAAAGGATCAAACCTCACATATCTTTTGTTATGCTTCGCCTCTACTAAATTATAAACTGGATATACATTTGTGCCTCTATTAGGAACAGGATCATACCACTAATAGTTGAATAAATGTATATGATTTTTTATATTCCCCTGAATATTCCACCTGGATAACCTCCTCCAAAATGCCATAATAATCACATTCACTTCCATCATGCTTGTTCCTCTAACACACGCCACAATGTTCAATTTTTCTTCCCTCACTCCATGACTTTACATGAAATCTAAAGCCATTTACTAGATAAATCAACCATGCTTTGACCTTCCTATTTAGACCCCAAGCAAGTGCATGCAATCCTACATTTAGGACCTCATTGCAAGAATTATGAACCTAAGATGTAAATTTATAAGTTTGGCTAAGATAATAATTTAGTCCTCACATCAATGAAGTAATAATTATGAATGAGAAGTGCAAGCATCTCAAATTGGTTGTTGAGTAGCACTTAAGAATTCATAGAATTTATGTGTTTCTATGTTAGGTGACTCATCTATATGTTCTCAAAAAGTTGGACCTATTGTATTAAAAATAATTTCTTCAAATGTTTTATTAATTTGATCATCCTTTAATGTTGTTGAAGTTGTGGATGAACCAAATTGACTATATGTATGTGACTCATACTCTCCATGTGATGTCCAAAATTAATACCCTGAGATAAATCCTCTATGCTATAAATCAAGTTTAACATCATCAGGTTTAAGGAAAGCTTTTTTTTTTTAATGTTTTGAGCATGGACATCTAAATATTCCATCTGACATAAATGAAGGTAGTTGACAAACCATCTGAATAAAATACTTTATCCCCTTAATAAATTCATCTGTCAGTGATTTTCTTTCAGTTAATAATTTATTGTACATCCAACACCTCTCGACTATGATATCCATTATCTAGCTTGAATAAAATTATAGAGAAGTAGTCATTTAAAGAAGTAATGTTAAAGCTTTATGAATGAAATTTAAATAAGTAATCATTTGTCACATGAAGATGATTGAAAATATTAATTTGAATTCTAATCTTCTAATTTCTATCAAATGCACTAATCCAAAATGAATGAAATCACATCAAATGAATGGGATACGTTCAATTTTATCATATTCTCTATATAGCATAATAGTAGAGAGGAATTATCAAATGAATATATACCTGAAAAGATCTTCAAAATCCTACTAATAATACATACCTTAATTTTAGAATGGATATATATATAAAGTGGTCAAAGAGACTACGTAGTAGAGAGTTAGTATTAGAGAAGGTCAATAGACAATCCTTTGGATGACAACTTAAAGAAAGATTGATAATGAGAAGCTTAGAAAGATGGTGATGAGATGTGTTTAAAGGCGTTGGTGGTAGAAATGTGAAGTGGTGTGGCAATAGAATTACATGGTACATGTTTGTCTAAGTTGTAATGAGATGGTACGACATTAGAAAGTAAGGTATTCTTAAATGATCAACAGATTTAATTAAGATAAAAAACTATAAGAGTTGCAGCAAGATGGATTACTCTAAAATTGGGGGAAGGGGTAGGTGGATCTTCTTTAGATTTTCTCAAGTGGAAATCCACATTCTTGAGAGAGATCAATAATAACAAGCACTAAAAATGTAGATTGAGAACTTGTATGTGGCTAGTGAGAGTAAGAACATAAAGAACCTTATATCATGTTATGAAAGGATAATGGGAGATAATTTGAAATTCATATTTTTACACGTATGTCCGTACAATCATAGACAAGGCATACATATAGGTTGAAGAAAAGATAAATAAAGATAAAATACAAGCAATAAATAACTTAGAATTATATATATATGTGTGTGTGCTCGCTCGCGCGCATTATCCAAAAATGATATCTATCTAAAATTGTTCGCTACAAATTGCACTGCAAGCATTAGTTCGAGCTCATGCATACGTTAATTCTACCCAAAAAAAATTTATTAAAAAACAATGTTTCAAATAATTAAAAAAAAAATAAAATGCACAAAGATAAGGAGTTTGAGCTCTCAAATCTTGAAGAAATGAAAGAAAATAAGGAAAAGATCACCTGGAACGATGACGCGCGACGGAGAGGCCGAGAGCTATGGTTTAAAAAAAAAGAGCGGGATCTAGGAGCGGGAGTGGGTGGGAGGACGAAATAGGGCTTTAACCGATGGTTTTTCAGGTGAAAAATTTTGCCGATGCTTAAGTGAAAATTCTATTAAAAATTCCGCTGAATTTAGGGTTTAATGTTTAAGAATACTTTACATTACAATTAAAATACTTTACGCTGCATTCATTTTTCATCCAATAAACATCAATATTTTCAAAACCTTGTAGAATGAATATTTACATGCAATTACTCCCAACCAAGTAGCCCCTAAATATACTTAGATTTCCTTAATACAATTTATCAAGATTAAATCCTTCTAACAAGGGAATATGAATTTAATTTCCTTAATTAAATTATATATATATAACCCACGGCGGGGCCTACGCGTTAATAAGGATAAAAATTACAAGTTCTTAAAAGATCATAAGCTCGCTAAAAGAAAATCATTTGGATTAAAACCTACAAGCTTTAGATCCAACTAAATACAGAAGATAAAAAGCAAAGCAAAATAAAAGATAACAACAAGGAAGCATCAGCAAACTCCAACTGCACCAAAAGCAACAGCTCCCAGCAACCGTCCACGAAGAGCATCCAATCTACCTAGATTGAAGTCCAGAAAAGGCATAAACAACCTGTACATAACATGAATAGAAGGAATACGAGGATAGGAGAGAAATTCCTCTCCCACAAATAACACCAAGGCTGAGTAGAACCGACCAGCATAACTCAAAAACAAGTCCAAGCTCAAAGGCAAACCAAACAGCCACTCAGAAGACAGCCCCAGCTCACTATTGAAACAGACATCAACAAAAATCACTTGTTAAGCAAAAAACAAGCCACACACCAAAGCAGCAAAAAAACAGTTACTTCTTAGATTTTCTCCTCCAACGTTTACTGACACACAAGAAAGCTTTAGTAACAACCTGACAAACCTTTAATCCGTATAAATCCTGAAGAGACGCAACTTGCTCATCACCAATATCATCACCACCCACACTAGACGATGAAGGAGATACAACATCCGACCTGAATGCCCAGAACAAGTAACACTTAAATTATAAACAAATTGAGCAATTAAACCTTTAGGGGACATAACCACTATAGGCACCTCGATAAGGGACCCAGGTTCAAGCCCTTCAGTCATAGGTGAAACCACATCACTAGCAGCCCCAATAAGAGAGGGCGAAACCGGCCCCTTTAAAAGAATAGGCGAAACCAAAACATCAGACGAAGCAAAACAAATTTCAGTTTCTCTTGCCACCACACCATCCCCCTCCATCTCCACATTCGACAAAGCCAATGCACAACCCCCCACATCATCAGAGCCAAACAATGACACATCCGTCGTCTCCTGGGCATTAATAAGAGGTAAAATAAACCACCAGAATTATGAAAAATAACACCACATTGATCTTGAGATGAAGCAGGCATGATCTCATGCACCACATTATTAAGCAAAGGAGAAACAGTACCATTATTCTCTTGAGCACATATAAGATCTTGATTTTTTGCCATATCACCTTGAGCCACCCCACCAGAAATAATGGTAGGGGTAATATTAAGACCCTCTAGATCATGTGAAGAATGAACATCTGTCATGATCCCCTCCTTGACAGGAGGAGCAACACCCATATTTGGAAAAAGGATCGGGCAACAATCCTTCGAATGACCCAAAGTTTTGCAATGAAAGCAATACAAACGAAGTTGTTCCATTTCAATATTGAACGTAACCCGTAGACTCCGAACCAAGCCAGACTTGAGAAGTATATCGTTTAGTAACATCTAATTCCACTAATATACGAGCCACAAAAGGCCTAAAACCATTAGTAGTCGCATTATCCGTTCTCAAGGGCCTACCAAACAATGACCCCAAGCCATGAAGAATGCGGGGGGAGAAAAGATGAGGGCGCAAATAGGGAAAAAAGACCCAAATGGGGACTATGGGAGACTCCACATTTATGTCAAAATGTGAAGTCCATTTAAAAAGCTTCATGAAGCAGTTGCTAACAAAGTAGAAGCGATGAGAGAAAACCCTGCAGTAATCTAAGTCATTGACAAGCTTAATCAACACTTCTTTAGAGTTCAACAAAATAACCGAGAATTCACCAACAAACTTTAGATTAAAGAAAATTTTGCGAATCGTATCAAGAGGCGGGCAACGGCCCGGAAACTTCCCAACTAAAACAAGCTCGAAGGGCATTGCAAGAGAAATCATTTCTTCATCAGAGATTAACAAAGCTGGCAAACCATGGAGGGAAGAGTATATATATATATATATATAAACAAAATTATTTGAGTCGCTCTTTCTATTTTAATTTGGGGTTCATTAAATTAAAGTGAAAAAACCATTCCACGACGTTACACTTATTGAACTGGCCATATAAATAAATAAATTATAACATAAAGTAATTCATGCACGTTAATTTAGTTTTTTAACAAGTAAAAAACTAAAAAACATGTACGCATGATCTGGCTTCAATTGAAAATTTTCTCACCTAAACAAACAACAAATTTTTTATCAAGTCAACTTTTGAAATCCTCCATACCCACTGCCCTCTTTTGTCATGTAACGAAGAAACATTATTTCATTCTCAACAATTACATCAAACTGCTAAAAACTTAAATTATGTAATTAATAAGATCGATTACAACATAAAACTTGAATTCCCAAAAAAAAACTATCAATTGCAACAGAATATATATATATGTAAACAAACATGGAAGGAGAGAGATCAAATAGCACCACCAACAATTACATGATATGAAAAAGAAAACTAAAAAGCATCAATCACCAACAGTGCTGATCAGAATCCGAGATCTAAAAAACACTAAGCATCCATTAATCTGCTCCAACAGTGCTTTAATTACTTGGTGATTGCATAGACAGCGTAGATGATTCCTGGCAAGTATCCTAATATGGTGAGAAGAAGGCAGATCCAGAACTCAGCCTGCAAAACAACAACAAATAAATAAATATTTCATTATTAATATACAAATTCTTCATCTATCTGACAATTAGAAATTATATTTATACCTTGCATCCAAATTTGAGGAAGACACCGAGTGGAGGGAGGATAATTGCTAAGAGTATGTCGACGCAATTTGCTGTTCCTTCGGCCATTATTTTTTTCCTTTCTGAGAAACTGAATTAGGCAGAGAAGTATATGAGAAAGGGAAACTGAATTCTTGTTCGGATTCTATCTTCTTCGTAGGGGTTGGTTATATATATAAAGATGGGGTGATGAGGAGGAAGGGAAAGTGGATATAGGACACGTGCAGAGCGCGTGAGGGCCGGTGGACGCGTAGCTTCGATATTACTCCTCCCACTCTATGTAATAATAAAAGAAAATAGTAATTAGGAATCCTTACTTTAATTACTTTTGTATAAAGAGAAATGGATAGGTGCTTGCCGACAGCTCATTCGTATATGTAATGAATGCCGCGTGTGATAGATTGAGATTATTTAATTTACATCGTGTTCATCTTCACTGTATCGACCAAATTCTTCACAAGTCTATAATGTGAGAAACATTTTAGGAACTGCTGCGAGTTTGGCGTCGGCCTCGACGGTCGATTGTAACCCCTTCTAATTTCCTTTTTTTTATTATTATTATTTGGGATGTTACAAGATCATACATCATGCACTACAAAAATGGCTTGATATGTCAACATAAAGCGTCTCAATCCAATTGAAAACTTTGAGAATAAATTTGAGATCATCCAAACTCCAATTTAAGCAAACTTATAATCAAATTGATCATCTCAAGGAGACAAACCCGATGACACCAAATTCAGTTCAATCCGTGCCCAAATGGGCCCAAATCAAAGGACTAGAGCTTACTTGAAAGCTTCCGAGCATTAATTGAAAGACCAAATGATATCTGAATATAACATGCTTATAGTCCAATCGAGCGGCTCAACGAGACAAATCCAACAAGCTCAAGATCGCTTAATGCTAACATCGTGTAGCATATAAATGCTCGATAAATACTCTATGATCAAGACAGCTAATACCATCCGTCCGATGGAACACTCCCAACATACCCTTGATCTTCTCTATATTTACTAACCATGTCACTCCCCCAAAAATATAAATAAGCCCTCATTCTTCATATGAGGGGGAGGGGAGGAAGAAGAGAAGAACTACGAGGCTTGAAGAATCCTGAACCTCCACCTCGGCACCGTCGCCGATAAATCCGTGCCACCAGGCAGCCGTTATTAAATCTACCCCCGACCATCACCATCAAACTTTCTTATGGCAGCCATTAACGAGCCTTCCTCCACTGTCAACTATCAACTACGAACTTTCCAACCACAGCCACCGACTAAGGTCCCTCCGACCACCGTTGCCCGACTATAGCCCCTCTGACCACCATCGCCCGATTACAGTATTGCTGACCTTAGTCGCTGACTGACTACAATCCCTCCAACTATCGTCATTTAACTACGGTCCTTCCGACCTCCGTCTACTATCAACTATGGTCCCTTAGACCACTGTCGTCCGACTACGATCCTTCCGACCATTGTCACCTGACTACGACCTTCCGACCACCGTTGCCCAACTATGATTCTTCTGACCACCATTGCACAACTATGGTTCTTCCGACCACCATCTCTCAGCTACAATATTTCCGACCTCGGTCCTCCGCCGACTACAGTCCCTTTGACCACCTTCACCTGACCACGATCCTTTCAACCTCTGTCGTCTACCCACTACGGTTCTTCTGATCATCATTATTTGACTACGACCCTACCATTCAAATGAACAGGACGACACTCTCTTAAGAATAGCTCTCATAACATTGTGTTCTTCTAAACCTAACCATATAAAGTGCATTATACAATGTATATTTGCTAAATTGAACCAAAGCCTTCCCCTGAGGAAGGACATCATTTGTAATCAACAACAAACACTAGTGGATTCATTCAAACTGGGTCAGGCCCCATGGGTTTTCCTCTTTTTTCAGGGGTTTCTATGTAAAAATTTTGATGTCTCTTAGAACCATTGCACCTCTCTCTTATTTGTCTGTGTGCTAAATTTTCATACAAAATTGGGACGCTAAACTTTATATCTCTCTATTGCTGAGAATATTCTAGGATATAACATGACTAATACTAATATCAATTATAATGACCCATTGATAATACAAGAGAGATATTCAATTGTCTAAGCTTATTCCTTTCCTTCTACATACAACTTATATATGAAAGTTCAATAATATTACAAGTGTGAGTAGTCTTGATTGTCCAGTTCCTTTAAAACAAAAAAACTCATCTTTTACACCAAAAGATGTCTCATATATTTCAATCAAATATTTAGTTCTATAATTCCATATGTGATTTAATTCATTATTATTCTCTCCTTCTTTTCGATAAATATATGATCTGAAATGGCTGTCGTGAAGAGTTGCACATTCTCAGGACTTCAAACTAATTTTTGAATTGCTTTCTACAAATTCAAGATGCCATATTAATTATTATTGAATGAGATTTTATGATGTCTCAAGAAACCAGACTTATTATAGGGTTTAGGTTTGTCAACGCTCAAAGCATTGTGTTGAGATAAGGGGCAGAGTCATGAATTTTTTTTTAGTATAGAAACAAATTGAGATTTTTAAAAATATCTACAATATTTTTTATTCAAATTTGGAAGTGGCATTGGATGTTTTAAAAAAACTTCTATTATAGTTTTAATATTAAAAGATAAAATACATGCTAATAAAAAAGCTTACAAATAAGAGCATCACCTATATTTTCTCCCTTTGTATGAAATTGTTCAATATTATTAAATATTATTTTAATATATATAATTAGATAATCATTTATAAAAAATCTCCTATATGATTATGCACATACTCCTTACAATCATGACAAAGATTACTTGTTCAACTATTGATGTTTCAAATTGTAGTATCACATAAGCTGCAGTACAGTAAGGGATAAATATTATTCTTCTTAGTCTTTAATTATTATTAATTCAAAATTTAACAGATTTCATATCAATAATGAAATTCTTAAGCTGACTATTCCATACAATGTGATCTATTTTTGAGAAGTCTAAAAGATAAAATTTAGCTAAACATTGACCATTTCTCATTAAAAGTTGAAAATAAATCACATGAATTCAAACATATCACATATCCAAACAACTTATTACAAATATCTCCAAATCTATTATTAAACTATTGAAGTTATATATATATATATATTAAACAATTTAATTAATATGTGAATTAATGATGCAACATAGCAGACCTTCATAAGTTATATGTGCAACTTGTTGGAATAAGAATCGAGTTAATGTTAGGTTTTTAAAAAAAAATTTAAATTAGTATCATTTTTAAGCCATATTGGTGGCGGCAGGCCCCCAGTATTCCATTGCAGCTCCTGATGAAAATAAACCTGCAGATACAGAGAAGCTACAACATGTAGAAGGTACGAACTGTAAGAACTCAGATGAATTTCTTCAGTGTATTCGGCTTAAACAGAACTCCCATCTTTACATCTAATTGATTCTATATATTATCAAAGCATATAGCATCCGGTTAGTGATTAATTGCTTTGATGTTGAAGCCAGGTATCCAACAGCAGCTAGCACATCGTACTGTAGCATAAAAGGTATTGGAGCAGAACAAGTGGAGAGGGTAGCCGTATTATCAATAAGCAATATTACTTGTCAATTGCTTTATCAGCTCTCTCCTTGGTTCAGAGATTTGCTTCTCCAAATTTATAGCAAAAAATCATTTGCCAGTTGGTCGCAATGTAGTTAGGGCCATAGCTTGTAATTTTTTCGATTGACCATTTGGATAAATCATATTATAGTTCTCGATGCCATAAGCACATTGACGGTGACATATCAAAGTTGTATTGGTTAAATTGGCGAGAATAATTTTGGAAAAAAAAATGTCATCTCTAAATTAGTGTCAATAAAAAATTGGTAATAATATCACACCATTTTTGCATGGATATGTTCTTCTCTTTGTGAGGAGTATTCTGTCACAAACAATTAATGAAATAATAACTTATAAAGATCATGATGCTCTAAAAAGTATAAATATTTTAGATAAACTACACACTAACAAGCTTGTGAAGGCATAATTAGAGTCCTCCAACACATCGCCCTTTTTGAGGAGAAATTATTCTGTGCGATCACCGGACGGTTCAGAGGCGAATCAAGATCTGCCACATCACCCGGTACATAGCAAAAATAATGATGTGATGCTTCCTGATTCTCCTATGGACGCTATCCAGTGACCGCATAGAATAATTTCTCCTTTTTGAGCCCCTCATTGAAACCACGACAACATGCCCCTTGGATGGAAGAGGGTAGTAGCCATCTCAATCAGTCCAATACACGTTGAGTCATTTCACACCAGTTTCATTTGTTCAAAGTGATTTGATTTTTAATTTTATGCAGTTTTGATATCCACTAATTTCAATGTTATGATTAGGACATTATGATAAGACATCAATATTTTTTTTGGCCTGATAATTAATTTTATGTTCTATGTTAAAAAACTTTCTTAAATTTTTCTAATTATTAAGATTGGTGCACTATGATCAATTAATCCTCAACATATAGAGTTTCTTATGTCACACTTCCAAATTCAGTGTGACAAATCTACTTGGCCCCGACCCGAACTAAAAAAGGTTTGCATGTGTTGTAGAATGAGTCCCACAAATTTGAAATGCATATTGGCGAATTATGGAATGAGTCCTCCTAGGTGTTGAATAGTGACAACGCAGCGTTATAGTCTCAGATTTTTGGAATTTGAAATAGCGCTGCAGCCCTACATTGTGGCGCCTCAATGCTAGGCCATTATCTGCATTTTTATATATTTTAAATACATTATTCCATCAATTGAGCATCGTGGCTGTCAAAATGGTGTGAAGGAGAGGGATTTTGAGGGAGAGGAAGGATTTTTGTGCCGCTTCGAGTCATTTTTAGCCATAAGCCTAATTCAGAAAGTTGTCGAGATCGAGGTAGGTCACATTATGTCTATCACAATTTTAAAAAATACAAAGTTTTTTCAAATTTTCTTATTAAATTTATATTTTCGTTACCGAAAAATGAGGATAACTTTGTACTAAAAAAGCTTTCTCTATATAACTTTTTATATTTTATGGAGATTAAGATTTTGAATATTTTGAATATTTTATGGAAATTTACACCGGAGGTTTTGAGAATTATGCAGTTTTATTAAATAGAAAATAATTCGGACTTTGAAAATATTGTTGTAGTAAGATTAAAATCTTAAAGCGATATTTTACACAATGTCTGATAATTTAATTATGTTTTCAAACTGTGCATTTTTACTTAGTAGATTTTTTGTAATTTATCGTTATAAAAAAACTGTACAATTATTATATGAGCTCAATTATACTTTAATTATTACACTATGATGAAATATGCATTTATATGATTGAATTATATACTTTATGGGTTAAATTGAGAAAATAAGCAAGATGTTATAGTGCATATACGACATGTTCTGGTGGTGAAATGTCATATTTTGATGCCTATGGTATGTTCTGGTTCTATAAGCACAAATGGAGTCATACGGGATTAAAATTCTTTGAGATTATATCCGAAAGACGGGGAAATTCTATTGGGAGACATAAGAGGTTAGAATGCTGTGAGATTATGTCTGGGACCAGAGAACTCTGTTATGTTTTGTTATGTGATATATATTTTGATTTATTTAATTGCTTAGTTATTTAACTGCTTAGTATTATTACATGAATCTTTTGGATAACTGTTATGCTATTACAATTATCCTATTACATTGATTTATTATATTATATTTAAATATTATGAAAATGTTTAATCAAAGAAATAATTTAGAAATTTAGATCAGTATTTGTGGCCTATTGAGCCGTTATAGCTCATTGTGGTTTTGCATTTTATTTTTAGGATCTGGAAAAGGAAAGGAGCCTGTTGATTAGTAGTTCAGGATTTGATCTAAGTTTATCTAGATATTTCTCTGTTTTGATATTTGTACAATCATGGTTAGCTTTAATTATATTTTGCTCTGCTCCCTGTTTTGCAGCCATATACATTTTGAAGAAATGAAATAAATTTTGTGGATGAATTTATGTTCAATACTTTGGATATTTTAGTTGCTATGTAGTCTGTTGTTTGTTTAAAATGTATATTAGAAGAGAATCTGAAATATTTTCAAAACTAGATCTTGATATTTACTTGTCGCAACTCAACACGATAAGACCTACCCACCAATGGGTCTTATCGAGTTCAGGTCTTATCGTGTTGGACTGTGATAAGCTTTTTGTGGTATCACAACTGTAGTTTTGGAAAATGGATATAATACATAGTTATAGAAAAATGATCTATATGTGAAATGGGATAGTTTTGAGTATATCTGGATGTTTATTATTATTTATTTTCATGTGCATGTATGTTCAGTTGCATATTTTGTATGTAAATATGACAGATGGTCCCTATGTTATCATTATCAATAGTTACATTGAGATAATCTCCAATAACATATCCCTACCCAAAATAATCTTTCTATAAGATATTATTACTTATTATATTCATGAAACTAATATAATATTAAGGCTCCTCGTAGTGGTTTACATCCATCACATAATACATTCTTTCAACAATATCTTCCTAATGGGGGTATAGCCTAGCGACTCTAACCCATCACAAACTTTCCTTATATGTGAGAACTAGTTCTTGGACTTCACAAGCTCAACTCTTCAAAAGAACTTTGTCAACATACTATTCAGAAATAATTCAACCCATTACAAAACTACAATTCTCTGTCAAAAAGTTTACTAAAGTTTTGATTTTATAGGATTTAATGATAATGTAAGTAAAATACAATAAAATCAAGTTATTGACAGACTTTTTATGGCCTATTGGATAAGGACGCTATCTATTAATTAAAGATTTTTTTATAAAATTTTTAGAGACTTATATTTTGAGTTATTCTAAGTGTAATTTTGATTTTAATATAAATCGATGTGGCTTCTCGTGGGTCCTTGAGTTAGTATAAATGAAATTTAAGTTTTAAAATAATGTGGGCTTTTATTAATGGGTTAGTTGAGGTCCTTGTCGCCGTGCCCCCAATTATAGATTCTTTGCTGGTTGTAACACACTAATATAATATTAGACCACATGGATCATGATTTTTCAAATGGAAGAAAAAAACTAATTTAAAATATTGATTTTGACGTTTTCCTAAGTGATATTTTTTGAATCAAATTGATTGATTTTGATTTATGGTTTTTTTGTGTTATACAAATTGATTTAATAACCATAACTTCAAATCAGCCTGCAAATGAACCGAGCCAAGTCGAGTAGATGCTTGTTCATGTTTGAGCTTTTTTAAGCTTGGTTTAAGCTCGATTCAAGCTTTTTGGTTATGTTCTAGCTTGGTTCGTTTAAAAAAGGTTGATATTCATGTTTGATTCTTGTTTAGCTCATTTATTTTTATTGAGCTTAAAACAAACAAGTCTTATCGAGCATACTAACAAACAATCATCTGGAGCATGTTCACGAACATATATAGAGAGTATTTTTTATTATCAAACGAGCTCATTTACGAACAAAAAATCTCATAAAATGATTCGTCTTATAAACAAGTTTGTTCATGAACACTTTAAATAAAAATACCACAAACATGAATAAATACATCTTGTTTATGAACAAATTCATAATATTGAAATAATATAATATAAAAAATGTAATTAATCTTTTATATAATAAGAATAATTTATTATAATAAAACTAAAAATTATGTGAAAGTATAAAAATAAAGATTTAATCAAACTTCGTAATGAGCTTTTTATTGAACTTATTCACGAGCTTTAGTTGATATTATGAATGAACTTAAATGAGCCGAATGCATAACTATTCAAATTTATTCATTTAAGAGCCGAGTATTTTAAAAGTTATTTAAACTGATTATTTAAATAAATGATCCTCAAATAAAAATATAATCGAGTTTATACTCATTTGCAGCCCTAACTTCAAATGACCGCATGCTTTGTTGCTTTACTAGCCTAGTGGGTTATAAAGTCCATTTCGGTGGATACTAGCTTTGTAAAACCCAAAGGCTGCCGTTGGCTTTTCAAACACTAAACAACCAAGATCCCCTCTAAAGCACCCGTACTTCCTCTTCCCCTTCTCGGATCGATGGGTTTTTGTAAAAGGTGCACGGAGAAGTAGAGAAAAAGAAATGGCTGGTCTCGAAGATGACTGGGACTTCAGCGCCGAGGAGCTCGAACAACTGGAGCAAGATGCCATGAGAAAGATTGCGGAGAGGAAGTCGTCATCCGCCACAGCAGGCGCGTCGTGTCGCTCCAATTCCGTTGCACATCTTTCACCGCGTGCCTCTGCTTCCGTTTGCAGTCCTTGTCATGCATCTCCGTCAAGAACTTCTTTGGAATCTCGATATGGCAAGGTAAGACTTAAGGCTACGTTTTTTTCTCCATCTTTGGATTTGTTCCGTTATTTGCCCTAGGTTTGTGTTTGCTTCAGTGATTTAACTTAATTTAATGGGTTCTCATCCATTGAGGTAGAAATATGGTGAGCTCTCCCTCACCTCATTGTGTGGAGTTCAATGCCTCTCAATCTGTTTCTTCTTCATTTATTTCAATCAACTTTTTTTTTTCATAAATATTTGTCATCAACATAAGGATGAGAATAATACTCCAAAATTTTTTGAAGAGAATATTTGTCTCTGAGCGTATCGTACCACTTATAAAAATGCAACGCAGGCTACCCCATATTCGCTGGTTTTCATAACCGAGGCAATATTACCTCTCGAGGTCGAGTTGCCATCTAGGGTTGCAAACAAACCGAATCGAGCCGAGCTTAGGCATGTTCGAGTTCGAGCTCGTTTGTCAAAAATGTGTTCAAGCTCAATTCGAAGTTTGTCGAGCTTCTTCTATGACTGTTTGAGTTCGAGCTCGTTTAAAATTACATTGTTCGAGTTCAGTTCGTTAACAAGTTCAAGCTCATTTATCTTTAAGCTCGTTGAACCTTTAATCGAGTCGCTCATTAAACGAGGTGAGCCAAATAGACCGAACAGACTACCGCGTCCAGCTAGACCCGACTACTGCGCCCAGCTCACCTCACGCTGACATCATTGCCACTATAGCTCAATATATAGTGCAAACTCTTCCTTTATTTCACGGTGTGGGACTAAACCACCGTTTTTTTTTTGTTTTTTTTAGTTTTCTTGTAGGCCACGGAGGAGAGAGAGAGGCAGGCAGGCCGCGGGTGGGAGATTAAATTGCGAAAATGAGGAGATAGAGAGAGAGGCGGGTGGGTGGCAGCCCACAAATTTAAAAATAGTAATATATATATATATATATATATATATATATATATATATATATATATATATATATATATATATATATATATATATATCTTATTAGTTAAATAACATTATAATAGTTAGATAATGTTAAATATATTATTAGTTAAACAGTAATATAAATGAGCTTAGTTATAAATGCTAAATATCTTTTTAGTTAATAGTTAACTATTTATTTTTTTTAAAATAAGGCATAATCGAGCTTTCGAGCTTCTTAATGAGCATGTTCACGAGCTCTAAATGATCTTGTTCGTGAACATAAACGAGCCGAACGCCAGGTTGTTCAAGATTGTTTATTCAGCTATCGAGTATTGTTAAAGTTATTCAAGTTTGCTCATTTACCTTATCAAACAAACATAAACGATAAGAGCTCTTCTCGAGCCGAGCCACGAGTAGCTCGTTGAACGCTCGATTCATTTGCAGCCCTATTGCCATCTCTTCGTATTGCTGTTCAATAAGAATTAACCAAAGAAGAAAATAATCTTCTACTGCTTGAAGAACTTGAAGCTCTTGATGAATTTCGACTTCAAGCTCAACAAAGTCTATAATTCTACAAAGTAAGAATGACTAGGGCTCATGTTCGAATGATTCATTTTAGAAGTTTTAAGGAAGATGAACTTGTTCTGGTTCGTCAAATACCTATAATCCCTCATCGTCGTCTTGATGATAAATTTGACCCAATCTGGGAAGGACTCTTCATTATTGAAATAATGTATGAAGAAAGAGTCTATTAACTCATACATAGACCTAAACGGTCAAAGGCCCATGCCACTAGTAAATGGTCAATAATTGAAGAAATATCACACATAAATTACCTAACCAAAAAGGTGTTATGTATGAAACTCTTCTTGCAAACCAGGAGACAAATCTCAATCCCCTCTTGAAAGACAGGAGATAGTTTTATATTTTTTGCAAAGTAGAAGACAAATTTCAATTCCCTCCTGAAAGATAGGAGACAATTTTTTACAATATACCCCTTTACCAAATAAAGGAAGGTAATTATGAAACTGCATATTGACTAAATGATCCACCATTATAGTCAACTGCTAAGAACTCTAAAAATTATGCACACGTAAGGGTTGAGCTAAATTCATAGGTTCAACAAGTCTAAGGACCAAACCTCTAAATCTGTTATGTTCACAAACCTAAGGGTCGAGCTAAAATTCATTGGTTCAACAAGTCTAATGGCCAAACTTCTAAATCTTCTTATGCTTATAAAATTAAGGGTCATGCTAAAATACATAGGTTCAATATGTCTAAGGATCGAACCTTTAAACTCTTTTATATTCACAAACCTAAGGGTCGAGATAAAATACATAGGTTCAATATGTTTAAGGATTGAACCTCTAAACTCTTTTATGCTCATAAACCTAAGGGTCGAGCTAAATTCATAAGTTCAACAAGTCTAAGGACTGAACTTTTAAATCTTCTCATGCTCACAAACCTAAGGGTCGAGCTAATATCATTGGTTCAACAAGCCTAAGGGCCGAAGCTTATAAATCTTTCACGCTTATAAACTTAAGGGTCGAGCTAAACTTCAAAAGATTTAATAAGTCTAAGGATCAAACTTCTAAAAACTATGCTCGCCTAAGGGTCTAGCTAAATGCATCGATTAACAAATCTAAAGATCGAATCTCTACAAAATTTTATCTGCTCAAAAACCTAAGGGTCAAGCTACTTTACTCAATCTAAAGGATTGAAATAAGCGAAAAAGGATGACAATGAACATGAAAGCTACAAATGTTCGGAGATACTACAACGAATTTATTGTGTGAAAATCATACAATAAATTTGTTGGGAGGCAATTTGTTGACTAATTGAAAATAAATAAAATAAAATAAAAGAGAGAAAGACAAAAAAAAGAAGAAGAGAAACACCTCTTCACAGAGTTTCCTCCAATTTGGCCTCACTTCAAATGATTCATACCAAACAAGGCAATGCTTCATTTCAATAACCACCATTTAACAATTTACTCAATAAAAAGGGTAGAGAATGGAGAAAGAAGGAACTCACACTTTCAGTTTCTGTAATTCCTTCTCTCTCTGCTTCCTTACACGTGAAGTCGATCACCGTTTGCTTCTGCCGTTCGTGAGCGCCCACTTGTCTGACCATACCAAGCCCACTAAAGTCCCGTTCGCTCAAGCCCACACGTCGACCCGCAACCTTCCCTTTTGTCCGACTGGACTCCTGATCACGTCCATCTACTTGCAAAGCCCATGCGTGGCTCCCTGCCCGTGCTACCATCGCCTAGCTGCGTCCGAACTTTCTGCGCTCCAAGTCCAGACGCGAAGTTGCGTGCCCACTCCCCGATCCGATTCACGCCCCGGCTTCCTAAGGCCATCTCCTGTGCGTTTGCCCTATTCCTACACACCGTCTGCGAATGCATAACTCACGTAAGCAAGATATCCGTCTACCGAACTGACTTCTTCACACGATTTCACGTCGTGAGTGCTTGTTCATCTTGTGATCTACCTCCAACGCTTGAAATCATCACTCAATGCAAAAACAACACTTAGCTTTCATTTGATATAGTTCTGAATAACAGTTGAACTATTTATCTCTATTTTATGCATACACGATTATGCCAACTAACAGTATCAGTTCAATTCAGTAAACATACACAGTTGTATAATTTTTATTGGCTATAAAGCAAGTAGGGGTGTCAATATTTGACACGACACGAAAACCCGACTCGAACCCGACCCGGAATTTTCGGGTTTGACCCGACCCGATTTCAAAACGGGTCGGGTTCGGGTTCCAGGATTCGACCCGTTTGAAAAATGGGTCGGGTTCGGGTTGACCCGTCGGGTTGTCGGGTCAACCCGAAAACCCGTTTACAAAGGCCTGACCGCACTGCCCGATCTGCCCGCGAGACTGCTCGCGCTCTGCCCCAGGCTTCCAGCGCGCTGCCCAAAGCCTGCCCGCGCGGTCCCGAGGCTGCCCGCTGCTGCCCCGCTCTGCCGCGCGCGCCCGCTGCTGCCCGCTGGCCGCTGCTGCCCCTCCTGCCCGCGCTCGTCTGCGGCTGCCCGCGCCCGAGCGCCCACTTGCGTCCGCGCCAGCCGCCATCCGCCGTCCCGCCAGCCGCTCGGAGCCCGGAGCCCGCCGTTCCGCCGTCCCGCCGCCGCCGCAACCGGGTCGGGTCGGGTCAACCCAGCAACCCGACGGGTCGGGTCCGGGTTCGAGAATCCGACCCGTTTACATATCCGGGTCAGGTTAGGGTCGACCCGTTTGAGCCCGGGTCAATTCCGGGTCAACCCGAACCCGACCCGAAACCCGGTTTTGACACCCCTAAAAGCAAGCAGGTATTCGCCAAGTTGAAGACTCGCACCATTGATCTTTGATCTGGGAGGATGAGATCGAAGGCCCTACGCCGTTGATTCTTTAATCTAGGTGGGATGATTCTAAATTCGAAGACCTTGCACAGTTGAATCTTTAATCCTGACGAGATGAATTTTAAATTTGAAGGCTCTACGTCGTCGATTTCTGATCCGAGTAGAATGGTTTAAAATTTGAAGACCCTGCGCCGTTGATCTCTGATCAGGGCAGGAAGCAACAGTGATAAATGTCGTCCTGACCTCCCTTGCTAGGAGAGGATGTTGGGAGGCTACCGAAATCACCTCAAAAAATTACCCAATTAGAGAACAATTAAATTTGAATTTTAATTGATTAATCAATTGATTAAATTTAATTTAAATTAATTAATGAAAATTAAATAATTAATAAAAATTAATCAATTAATGAAAATTAATTGATTAATTAAAGTTAATTAATTAAAATTAATCAAAATTAATCAATTGATTGAAATTAACTAAAATTAATCAATTGATTGAAATTAATTAAAAATAATCAATTGAGTGAAATTAATTAATGGAAATCCATTAGTTAATCAGAATTAATTAAGACCTAATTAATTGATTGAAATTAATTAATTAAAGTTAATTAATTAATTGAATTAATTAATCAAATTTAATTGATTAGTTGAAATTAATTAATTAAAATTAATTTCTTAATTGAAATTAATTAATTAAATTAATTAATTAATTAAAATTAATTAAAATTAATTAAAATTTGTTGGTTGGTTAATTTAAAAATCCGAGAGCATTTAAAATCCGAGAGCAATTTAAATTTGAGAGCCTGTTAATTAATTAAATAAGAGCAATCAAATTTATTATTAATTAATTAATTAATGCAATTAACTAATAAATTCATTTTTTGGGTTAATTGGTTAATTAATTAATTAAACAATTATAAAGGAAATGCAGAAAAATAATGTTTGCACTAAGAATGTACAACTCAATACCAACTCAACACTATATAATCAACAACTACTCTCCACATAAAACTCACACTCAAACTCTCTCCACACTCTCTAAAATACTAACACCTGTTATCTCCAGTGTTCCTGAGCAAACTCTCTAAAATACTAACACCTGTTATCTCCAATGTTCCTGAGCAAACTCTGAAGTAGCATAAACTCTTATACGTACAAAACTCCATGCACATACAAATAGAGAAACAAAATGATTAATACCAGCAAGAAAAAGAACAAGTAATAAACTACGGTACAGGAAAGTAAAACAGGGTACTAGTACAGGAAAGTAAAACAGGGTAATGGTACAAGAAAAAAGAACAGGGTACTATCAAATTTAAACAACTGCTAGCTAGTAAGTGTCGAACTAGTAAACAACTAAAAGCTAAGATCTAGTGTCACGCTAGCAAACACATAAACTAAGGTACCTATGAGTAATGTCTAATCTACCATAAAACAAACAAACATGCTACTTCTTAAGGGAAGCAGTAAGTCCTATAAAACTAATGGGCAGCCTTGCTGTAGGGGTAAGTTGCAAGATCCGCAATGGTCAACTTTTAAGTGTAGTCGTAAGACCCATATGTTAGGAAAATTGCTAAATAAATTGCAACAATTCTAAAACTCAAACAAACAAAGCTAATGGGCAGCTTAGCCTATATAGCTATGTTGTAAAACCCACTATTGGGCTATTTCCAAATGGGAAGTAATAAGGCCCGTCCTACCCAAATAACCAGACAACTTTTAATGAGAATCGTAAGACCTATTATTTAGGGAATTTCTAAATAAAATATCAAACCCTAAATCAAATTCAAGCTAATGGACAACTTAGTTTATAGAGCTAGGTAGGGGTGTCAATATTGGACACGACCCGAAAATCCGACTCGAACCCGACACAAAAATTTCGGGTTCGGGTCAACCCGAAACGGGTCGGGTTCGGGTCTTGATTTTCGACCCGTTTGGAATTCCGGGTTGGGTTCGGGTTGAACTGAAAACCCTGTTTTGACCCGGCATCTGGCCAGCTCCCGAAGAAGCGCATGAAAGGGAGAAAGTTTCTTTCACAGCGAGCGAAGTAGCGAACTCCCCTCGTTGCTTCCAATCAAAATGTTGTAACTTCTGATCCGAATGGAAAGAAATGTCGTCCAAGGAACGAAGTCAAACTCGAACAACGCACGAAGGGGAGAAAGTTTCCTTCACAGCGAGCGACCGTCGTTGCTTCCGATCAAAATGTTGTAACTTCTGATCCGAAGGGAAGGGAACGTCGTCCAAGTAGCGAAGTCGAACATCACACGAAAGGGAGAAAGTTTCCTTCACAGCGAGTGACCGTCGTTGCTTCCGATCAAAATGTGGAAACTTTCGATCCGAAGGGAAGGGAACGTCATCCAAGGAGCAAAGTCGAACAGCACACGAAAGGGAGAAAGTTTCCTTCACAGCGAGCGACCGTCATTGCTTCCGATCAAAATGTTGTAACTTCCGATCGGAAGGGAGGGGAACGTCGTCCAAGGAGCGAAGTAGAACAACACACGAAAGGGAGAAAGTTTCCTTCACAGCGAGTGACCGTTGTTGCTTCCGATCAAAATGTTGTAACTTCCGATCCGAAGGGAAGGGAACGTCGTCCAAGGAGCGAAGTCGAACAGCATACGAAAGGGAGAAAGTTTCCTTCACAGCGAGCGACCATCGTAGCTTCCGATCACATGAAGTGACGAAGACAGAGCAGACTATACGCGTCGGGTTCGGGTCCGAGAAACCGACCCATTTGCAAAACTGGGTCAGGTTTGGGTCGGGTCAAACAGTCCCGGGTCAGTTTCGGGTTGGATCCGAACCCGACCCGTGACCCAATTTTGACAGCCCTAGAGCTAGGTCGTAAGACCCACCAATGGACTACTTCAAAGGGAAGTAGTAAGACCTATTTTACCCAAATAATTAAGCAACTTCTAAATGGAGTCGTAAGATCTATTCTTCGAAAAATTTCTAAGCAAAATATCAAATCCTCAATCAAACATTTGGGCAGCTTAGCCTATAGGGCTAGGTTATAAGACCCACAAGTGGACTACTTCTAATAGAGGCGTAAGACCCGCTCTACGGGCTACTTTCAATGAAAATCGTAAGTCTCAACTAAAATTTAAACACTTGGGCTACTTCTGGAGGAAGTCGTAAGACTTGTTTCAATTTAAACATCTGGGTAACTTTTAAACGAAGTTATAAATTTCAAACCAAACTAACTTTGAATATTCTAATAGATGTAAATCCCAAATCACTTTTTTTAAAAAAAAAACTACCACCCACATCTAACCACCTCAGTCTACTAGGGCTCTCTGAGAGGAGGCAACCTATGGCTGCTAATTAGATTCTCTGGACATTACGGTCAATGATTGTTAGTGTTGATAGACTGAAGCATACGATATATCCGGGACGACAAAATCATGAGATCTTGATCGGGTTTATCTCCATTTTCTCCCACAACTGAGATTAAAATACCTAAAAATTATTCATCCTTAATTGAAAGTTCTTTCTTACGCGTTAAGAGGGGTAATTAACTATGAGTGCTTGCACTCATTGGAAGTAAGGACCCAAATCTAATTAAACCCTGACACCACACTCAGAGGAAATCTAGTTAACTACAATCTGACTTAAGGAGAATGGAATCCTATGTCTGCAAAACGGGATTCTTGCCGATGCACCATTTTTCTTGAGCCAATAGCTTTACTTTTATTTTCTTCTCACTTTTACTTATCATTTTGCCAGAAATGTGTAATATTTGACACGTTTATATCATTTCATCGTCACTTTACTCGTCGGCTATGATAACCATTGATAAAGTTTGATCAATCTAGCATTGCATCAAGGATGGCTAGTCCCAACTTTTAGAATCGATCATGGAGCCCTTTTTTTAATTTCTCTATTGAGCCTCATGTCAGATTTCTAAAAAAATTTTGAGTGCTCTTTTGCCAACACATCCCACATGCCATGACCTTTGATTAGACTTTCTTTATTTTTGAAATCATTATCATGAGCACTCTAAATACTTAGCATTGAAATGCACCTGTTATCAATCAAATATATTAATATGCATCAAAGGTAAAGCATGATATATACAAAAGTCAATATTTGGATACTTAATTCTGTCTCATATTTGATTAAATAGCCTTATGACTTGAATTAATTAGAAATATTTTGAAATTATTTAAACATGTGATCATATAAACGTGTTGTAGTTTTACTAGCAGCATCATGTGCTAATGACATGCTCAATATGAAAAAATTCTATAAACATATATATAATAGGTCAATATACTTATAAAAGTTTATAAATATTAGGTCTATGAATAAATTTTTTCCTTATTTTAGGATTAAGCATCTCATATAAATTGTTAGGTTCTCCTCAGAATATATTTTCTTTTTTCTATTTCTCTAATATCTTGATCTTATCGGGCTTGTTGTGTGATTGAAAAGTCCCCCTCAAACTTAAGGGAAAATTCTATAAGATGGTGGTGAGACCTGCAATGCTTTATGGTGCCGAATGTTGGCCATTAAAAGAGAAGCATAATACTAAGTTAAGTGTTGCAGAGATGAGGATGCTCAGGTGGATGAGTGGCTTTACCCTTAGAGATAGGATACGAAATGAGCATATGCGTGAAAAGGTTGGAGCAGCTCCAATGGAAGATAAGATTAGAGAGAGTCACCTTAGATGGTTTGGTCACATAAAACGGAGGCCTTTCGATGACCCGGTTAGGAAAGTTGAGATGTTAGATTTGACTTATGTTAAGAAAGGTAGAGATAGACCTAAAAAGACTTGGTTAGAAAGTATTAGAAATGATCTTTCTTTATTAGATTTAACGAGAATTTGACTTTTAACAGGACACAATGGAGAAAAAATGATTAATGTAGCCGACCCCATGTAGTGGGACAAAGGATTGATGTTGTTGTTGTCTAATATCTTGATCTTCTATAAACAAGCTAAGAATTGATTTCCTCAATTTACAACCATTTCTAAATCAATAACTCAATTTAATACAAAATAACATTACAGTGATTTTTTTACCTTGAAATGATTGCTTCGCATTCAATCTTTTATGTTTATTAACTCAAATCCAAACTCAATTCATTGGAAATATTGTGAAAAACCAGATTCCTTACCTAAGCTAAGCCTTCCTCATTTCTTTTTTTTCTTCTTGTCTTCTTTTCCCTTACGGTTTCAGCTCCCAGCACTTCTCTGTTTGGGCTCCTACAACTACGGGATGGGAAAACAGGGAATGGTGATATTTAGGCTTTAGTAAATATGTATATTTGTAATTGTTTTACATTTAAACTTTATTTCTGTTCTATTATGACACATCCCAGCCATCCGATAGGAGATCCACTGTTACATGCTTAGTAAAGTGGAAATGATGGTTGTTTTGCGATGGGACATTAGTTACTACTACAATAACTTTAAGATTAAAATTAAACTAATATTCTGTAGTTAGTTAAATTAGGAAATGAGTTTTATAAACTAATACTTATATATGTATAATGATTCTATGTAGGATTTTATAAAAATATTTTTATTTATTTTTGGGATGTGCGAAAAGAATAGAGTATAATTTTTAGAGGAATTTTACTCTTACCTTTATATAATTTTTGGGTATTATAGGGACTCCTCCATTTCTTAGCAAAGTAGGCATTGTAGTGCGCTTGTTTAAGGATAGCTTTATATAGCATGCCAAATTGAGAGGGGAGAGAAAAAGACGCTTCATGGGGTTTGTTGGTTGAAATCCGTAAAGGGAGAGAGAGAGAAGAATTTAGATTTTGATTGCTTCCGACTTGAAAAATAACATCTTTAGGCGTTCTATTTATAGAAAAAATAAGAGACAATTCATATCTATTTATTGTTTAGCTAGATTCACCAATTTAAGTAATTTTGTCTTAAATTTCTTACATTCATTTAATTATGGATATCCTTGATAGTTAATTATGCTAATGGATCAGCACCTACTTATCTCAATGCTTAAAACAAAGAAATTAAAATAACCATAGCTTAAATTTTTTATTTTTTTTCATTTTGCTCCAAGAAAGATGGATGATGTATTAACTGTTTGTCTAGTTTCTATCGCAGCAATTTGTTTTTCATTGTGTTTCTACTATTCTTCTTCTTTTTTGTGATTTCATCTTATTTATTTTTTCACTCTTGCATTTTATATAATAACATCAATAAATACCATCTTTGTTAAACTGGTAATATGTCATGTTAATCAAAAGTTAAAAACTAGTAGCTAGTTATAACGTAGTGAGTTTTGACATGAGGAAACAATGAGATTTTTTTTCCCAAATTCACAAAAATCATTTCAACTTGTTAAGTTATGTAGCAATGTTCTTGAATCTGACGAGTAGGGTGCATTGCATCACTATGAAAGCCCTATTGCATTTGATGTAGGCATGGGGGGGGGGGGGGGGGGGGGGGGGGGGGGGGGGGGTCAAAATAAAATGTAAATTTTGTGGCTCTTGGGCTGCTGGTCCTTCTCGGTTTGAGCCTTGGCTGCTCGGTTTTGGGCTGTTTTTGGGAGCTGCTATGCTGTTTCAGCTCATTAATGAGTGTCCAGGTTCATTCCTCCTTCCCTGTGCCTCTTCGATTTTTTCTCCTGGTGCTGTTTCCCGTGGCTGGTTCCTTCCTTTTTTTGGATTGGCTGTTCCGGTTCTCCTGCTGGTTCCGATCCCTGTGCTGCCCCTTAGGTTCCTCCCCTGGTTGCCTGTACCGTGGCTGCCTTTTTCCGGTTTCCTGTGTGGCTCTTTGGTTGCTGCTGCTGGACCCTTGCTGGCCTTCCATTTGCCTTGTCCTGATTGGCTATTTTGGGGGCTATTTTAGGCTGTTTGGCTTCTTCTTTTCTCTTATAAATATGAGATGTTTTGGTAGATAAAAAAGAGAGATTATGTGAGAAATTTTTGGACTTATAAACCTACGGGTTTGTATTTGAAAAGCTTACGGCTTGTTCCACTTCTCTTCTCCTCTTCTAGAATAGCTTGCGAGTTACTCCTCTCTTCGTCTTGGCTTCTTTCCTCTTTCTTCTCTCCGCAAGTTTACACCCCATTTGTATCCTTCTTCTCAAGCTTCTTTAGGGTGTCATGAAGGCATATTTGTTATAAAAAGTAATTTGTTTATGTTATATTAGAAGGTTTTTTATGTGTTTTTAATGTATTTTGTGCTCCAATGTGTTGTGGAGACCTTATTTTTACTTTGTTTTATTTTTCTTTTGTGACCTAGGGTTCCCTAACCTGTTTGGGGAACTTTAGCTTACATCAGCGTTACTTTTCTGACCAACGTTGCTGATTTTGGTTGAATGTACTTTTATGCTCTTTCCAACCGTGCCTCTAATTAAATATGCTTTGTTTAAATTATGGTTAAGTTACATTAGTTATGCTAGGGTTAAAATTGCATGACTTAATTTATTAAAATTCGTTTCATGCATTTTTGTTCTAATATGACAAGGGTATTTAACGATTGTTATTAATCTTCCAAGCTAATATATTTACCAATCAATTTAACACTTTACTGAACGTGGTGTTCTTTCTCTAGCATTATTGCTAGAATTTGTTTTAAAAAAGCTTTTAAGTTTCTCATTTTTTTCTTCTTCGTGGAATTGGTGCAGTATATTAAGTAATTTGTGCCAAGTTCTAAATCCACCTTCTAATTTTCTCTTTCATAGGTTGATGATCCCTCAGGATTGCTTGATGATATCTCTCTAGGCACCAGTAAGTCCATCTATTAAATTCTTTGGTAAAATATTGAACGACATATTTGACTCCTCAACACTGGCCTTTCTACAAAGCATATATAATCTCTTTGATTAATTTAGCGTGTGAATTATTTCAGTCTTACTCATAAATTTAATTTAAATCATGCTGAAATTCATGCTACAGGTGACTTGCCTCATCTCTCTGTTAGACTTTATCTTCATTCTTCTGGTCTCATTGCTGCAAAGTTCCCTTATAATCCGGTACTGATCATGTTTCTCTTTTGTGTTTTGGTGTTGTCATACTAAATTCTGAGTATTCCTCTCAAGTGCTTTAATTATGTCGCAGATTCTAGTGCAGGCAGTTCACAAAGTTCCAAAAGCTAGCTGGCGACCACAAGAAAGGTTATTTACATACCATTATTAATTCATGTGGTGACATGAATCTTTGGATACACTAGTGTTTCATTCATTTTTGAATACCGTCTTATATTTGTACTATGAATCATACTTTACAGGTTATGGATGTTCCCTCTTTCCTCTTTGAAGATAGCTGAAGAAGTTTTTGGTGAAGTGAGTGGTGCTAATGTAGAGGTAAAATGTAATTTGCTGTTTGAGAAACTGCCTAAGAAATGAAAATTGTGAAAATTGTAAATATTGTTGATTCTTTTGTTCAATTCTACAACGATAAAATTAGTTAAATGCAAGTTGGCGTTAATATTATATTTGTTCTTATGGCTTCACATCAAGCTGATCTATATATATTTGATGGTAATCATATCATACTGCTTATATATTTATACTCTGACCTAAAAATATTTAAGTTAGCTTATTAAGGTTTCATATCATTCAGTTGCAGAGTCTAGACCCATTGGTATGTCGTGCGCTTGCTGCCGCAAACGCTGCCCCAAACCTTTTAGGTGAGTTTGTGAATATATGTTATGGTTGTGTTGTAGGCGAAATCTTAGTACAGGAATATTATAGTTTCTACATTTTTTTTCTTTTATTGTCCTTTAAGTGAAAGTCTTTCAAGATTACGAGTACAATTTCATATGATACTTCTGAATATCATAATTTGTACGTTGATAGGGTGTTGAGTTGTATAATCGTTTAATTATATAAATTTTAGTTAATATGTTGGACTGACTAAATTGCTTTATGGAAGCTTTATATGATAGGATACCAAGCTCCTTGGAATCAAAACTTTTGCCATTTCAGCGTGAAGGAGTAAGGTAGGTGTTACTTATGATTTGAAAGGCTGCATTATGACTGCCATGCATGGCTGCATTTTCATTCTTAGATTAATTCATACATGAAATACATTAAATAGTGCTTTGATGGTTTCTCCATTCATTTAATTTTCCCATTGTTTCATGAATTGTACTATTGATGCTAGTTTTTTTTGTAGTGCAACACTATTTTTCTAAAATGATGAAGTTCATTTCGATTACTGGCTGCAGATCCAATGAATTTCCCTTCACCATTGGTAATAAACTGATACGCCAGGGGGGCCCACCTAGAGGGGCCCATGGGAGCTATTATTCATTATGTAAGGAGGAGGAATCAAGGAGAAGCGGTTTAGGAAGGTTCCTAATCAAGGGGAAGCTATTTAGGAAGGTTCCTAATCAAAGAGAGCTATTTAAGAAGTTTTCTAATTAAGGGGGAATTGTTTAGGAAGGTTTCCTAAATGTTTATGTTATTTAGGAAGGGTTTAATTGATCATGATGGTTTCCTAAATTATGTTAAGGCTAATTAGGATGGGCCTAATTATTTAGGGAAGTTTCCTAAATTATGTTTATGCTGATTAGGAAGATTCAATTTATGTTATTTTGTTCTAGGGCTATTTAAGGAGGAGTTGTCTAGGGTTTAGTTTATGATATTGCTGAATTTATTTTTCTAGTGTTTATTGTGAGTTCCTAGCGGCGTCTAGGGTTTGTGGGAGAGCTGATCTACCTCTCAAATAGTAGATCAATTGTATCTTACTTTATTTTTTAAGGAGAAATCAGAAAACAACTATTATCTTTGTGTTCCTATGCTTTTCTTTTATTTTGTTTGTTGTTTTTTACTTCCAAGGCGCATAAAATTGGTATCAGAGCCAGGGTTTTTGGAGAGATGGTAGCAAAGAAGGTGGATGCTTTGAAAGGCAAAGTGGAGCAAATCAAATCTAGGATGGAGAAGTGATGTAGGCAAGGGGGGGGGGGGGGGTCAAAACAAGTTCTTATTTTTGGGCTTGGCTGCTTGGTGTTGAGTTGTGTTTTTAGGAGCTACTTGGTTTTAGCTCATTAATGCTTGAGCTGATATTTAGCTCATTAATATGTTAAATTAATTTCTCTTGTTAGCTCATTAAGTGGAGTGGATGTTGGCCTTTTCCCTTCCCTGTGTCTCCTTGGTTTTTCCTTCGTAGTGCTGTTTCCCGTGGCTGGTTCCTTCCTTTTGGGTTGGCTGTTTCGGTTCTTCTGCTGGTCCTGTTTCCTATGCTGTCCCCTCTGTTGCTCCCCTGGCTCTTATTCCGTGGCTGGTTCCTGTTCCCTGGTGGCCTTTTCCGGTTCCCTGTGGGCGCCTGTTCCAGTTCTCTATGTGGCCCTTCGGCTGCTGTTCTAGAGTGGCTGCTGGCCTTCCATTTCACCTGTTCTGATTGGCTGCTGGAGGTGACTTTTGGGGGCTGTTGGCTGCCCCTTTTCTCTTATAAATATATAATGTTTTGTGTGTTAAAGGTGTGTGTGTGATAAAGTGATTTTTGGAATGTAAAACTTGAGGGTTTTGTTGGAAAAGCTTGCGGGCTTGTTCCTCTTCTTCTCCTTCTAGGAAAGCTTGCGAGCTTGTCCTCTCTTCTTCTTCGTCTTGGTTTCTAACCTCTTTCTTCTATCCGCAAGTTCGACGCCACTTGTATCTTTCTTCTCGATAAATGAAAATCTCCTTTAGGTGTTTTATGAGTTCTTATGTTATGTTTGTTCATGAGTCTTGTTGGTCTTTGTTTTAGGCATATAAATGTGATGTTTGTCCTGTTTAGTTGAAAACTTGTTTTATCATAAAATATAAGGAGAGTTGTCTTTTTTCAGGTCTCCAAAGTGTTGTGGAGACCTAATTTTTTTTATTTTTGTATGCTTACAAAAATTAGGGTCTTCCTAATTTCTTGCTTGCATTAAGAAGTTCTCAATCATGGAAGAAAAGCTTTCAACAATGGAGAGCCGATTTAGAAGGTTGGAGGACATGATAAGGAAGATCATAGAAATGCAATCCAAAACTCCACTGGCGGTTCCGATTGCTAAACCGAACCAAGATTTGACGAGGATTCCCTTGGCCGAATCTAAGGGAAAGGAGATCGACGGGAGATGTTCGATGAGGAAGGATCAGGAGGTGGAAATTTTGAAGGAAGAAGAGGAGATGCCACCTTTGGAGCCACTTCCAAGGAGGGGAAAGGGTGAAGAAGAGGAATTTTTGGTGGAGTTGCAGAATTTGGAAGGAGAAGATTGGGACTTTTCACCAACTACATTGGAACAACAACAACAAGCCTTTACCTCACTATGTGGGGTCGGCTACATGAATCCTTTTTCTTCGTTGTATCCTGTTAAGAGTCAAATTCTCATCTAAATCTAATATAAAAAAGGTCATTTCTAATATTTTTTTAACCAAGTCTTTTTAGGTCTACCTCTACCTTTCTTAACATAAGTCAAATCTAATATATCTACTTTCCTAACTGGGTCATTGGAAGGCTGCCGTTTTATGTTATCAAACCATCTAAGGCGACTCTCTATAATCTTATCTTCCACTAGAGCTACTCCAACCTTAAGATAAGTCAAATCTAACAACAACAATCTTGTTTAAGAAGAATTTGAAATTCAAATATTTTGAATTTGAATTTAATTCTCTTCCTAAATTAATGGGGCTAAATAAGAAAAGCATTTATGGTGGATTTGAATTCAAAAGTTTGGAGGGAATTATGTGGCCGGCGATTATGGTGGTGGAGAGGGATATGGCCGGCGGCTTTAGGTGGAGAGAGGCTAGGGGTGAGGCGATCGGCCGGCTATGGAGGTGGTGGGGTTTATGGCCGACAGTTAATATGGATAAAATGGAGGTGGTTTGTGACTTTGGAGGGGTTGTGGGAGAATCGGCCGGTGGCAAGTGGGGGGGGGGGGGTTTGACCGGCGGTCAAGAGAGGAGGAGAAAAGGATTTAGGGAAAGAAAGATACAACCGTGAGCCCGGACACATACTGCAGCTGACGGGTATTACGTTGCCCTTCTCCAAGGGACTTCAAGCCACGAGCTCGGACCCATCCTGCGGTTGGTGGAAACTCCGATTCCCTCCCATAGGAATCTCACTAACATTCTCTTCAAAGAACACAAGTGCAAACACAAAATTTGATTAATAATCCATCATTCATTACACAAGCAAGGGCCTCTATATATAGGCCTAAGAAACTAAAATAAGACACAAATGCCCCTAGGGCTTGCATAGGACGACCCTCTTAAGTAAGGGTAAAAACGAAAAATTCATAATAAAAAATAAAAATTACGAATAAAATTTAAGATAACGTGGGACGATGACGGCCATCGATCTTCAGCTCCTCCTCGGATAGGCATGGACGGTTAGATGTTCGCATCAGCAGCAACGTGAGGTGTGGAGGAGGTAGAGCACGGGCGGGAGCAGCGCCGTGAGGAGGCCGAGCACAGGAGCAATGGCGTGATTCGTGCGGTGCAAGTAGCAAGCGAGGGTCGAGCAGCTTATAGTCAAATCGAGAGGAAGGAAGAGAGTCGAGAGCCGAGAGGGTGCCATTCTGTTGTCGGCACGCACGTGGGCGGAAGGGCAAATTAAAACTTTTCGGGGGGGGGGGGGGTGACTTTCGAATTTACTCTCACAATAAGTATTTTTTTTTAAGGGTGAGCAACTGCCCACTCTCACACTAACGTGGTTCTGCCCCTGATGACATGTTCATTTGTATAAGTTTTCCCTTACAAGAAGGACGAAAAGCCTTTAATGTCTTTGCTGATGCTATTATTGTCATTGTTTTGAGTCTCAGAATGATGCTTAAAATTGCTTTTAAATATAATTTATTAATTATCTGAATTGGAATAAATATAGTGTCACGTTACTCTCCCTGCTACTTTTTGAGTGTTTGGAATGGTTATTACATGTAGCAAGCCTTGGAATATCATTCTGAGGTCATGCTGGCTACATATTCTTGTTGCTTGCTGAATGATCATATTGTTTTCATATGTGGCAATAATACAATTTTATCATGATTCTCCGAATGCTATAGGTTTGTGTTACAGCATGGCGGACGTGCTCTGTTGGCAGATGAAATGGGGCTTGGAAAGACATTACAGGCAATTATAACTTTAAATTCAATGTGCTAGAAGCTTTTTTACATCTTTAATTTATATTGCACCATTATATCATTTGGGTTGAATCTTATGAATGTTTCGTTCAATATTAATGATAACTTAATTTCATATTTTTCTCATCTTTATAGGGAATTTTTCTAGTCACCTCTATGTTTGTTGTTTTGAAGAATTACTCTTCAAATGCTACTACCAAAGTTTTGCTCCGTTTGCTACTTGACTTGTGCACTGTTGTAACAATCATTCATTTGGTATGCCCCCCCCCCCCCCCCCACGTCGTTTGTGCAAGCAGTGCATCAGTAATGTCTAATCTCTTCCAGCCCAGATGAAGCCTTATTTTATTCTTGGCAACCTTTATTGAAGATGAAAATTTACCCATATGCTTGTTTTGATGTAGATAATTATAATGAAGTGGAAGAGGTAATTTGTTTTTGTGCATTGAAAACTACGTCCATCAATTTTGGATCTTTGAAGGAATAATTGGTCTTTGTTATGGGTGAGAAATTATATTGTATCATTGGAGAATTTCTATATTGTCTTGGAGATAGGCAAAGCAGATCATTATGCATGCTTTACGATTTGAAAGAAAGGCCAAGCTGGGTTTTCTCTGTCAACCACTCTTCTGGATGACTTGGGAGCATTTGGGTTTTTATTTTATTTTAAATTTTTTTGAATTTTTGTTTACTCACCTGAATCCTTTCTGTTTATAACGGCGAGCATGACTGTTATACTTGTCTCAAATTTTTGTAAAACTTTACCATTGGATTGTCATGGAAAATGAAAATAATTAGAATTTGCCGCTGGATAGCGGTACAATTTTTTATGGTTGGACGATAGGTTAGAATAAACTGTAAAGTGAAAATTAATCAAACTTGATGAATGTTTCTTTGCTTAACTAGAGTGCAGACTGGCTAGCATTTGTAGTAAGTAGAATTATTTTACTTCGACATTCCTAATTTTAATTGAATAATTGTTGATTTTTTTTGTCAGTGCAGGCACTTGCAGTTGCTTCTAGCCTTAGTGAGTCCTGGCCTGTTCTTGTTTTGACACCCTCATCCTTGCGTTTGCATTGGGCTTCTGTAAGACCTTCTATGAAAACTTCCTTATTATGTTCTTGTTAATTTAAAGATGTTGGCCTTTTAAGTTTTTCTTTTTAGAATTTTACAGTGATTCTTATTAAAACCTCACTCATGTCTGTAGATGATTCAACAATGGCTTGGCATCCCTGCAGGAGATATACTGGCATGTTCTTGACAAATTCTCAGAACTTCTATGTCCTAACACTATTGTAATTCCAATGTAACTGATACAAATTTTGCAGTATATTCTTTAGCGTTGTTCTGTTCATTGACATCTGATTGGATTGATGGTTACTTTTATTTTACCCGCTGTTTATTGACTCAGCTGATCTCTAATTACATTGGCTTGGGACTAATGAAATCTATGCGTGAAATCGTAACAATGACCCATAACCATGGTAGGCATCCCTACAAGAGTAGAAATATTCGTTAACTGACATTGCAAACCCATGTTATTTTTGCTTCTCCTTGTATGAATCGCTATTGTCAAATTCTGAATTCTAGAACTTAGATGTCTGAAATCTGCATATAAATATTTCCCTTTCCTAAAATAATTAAATCTGTAATATAGAAATTCTGCATCAATTATTTTTATTCTACATTAAGATCTTTCTTTAAGTTTCTCCAAATTTAAAATTTTATGATTCTTAGGGATTAATTCAAAGATCAAATCCTTCTTAACTAATGTGCAAATTAGCGATGTTATTGCCTCTTGAATAAGAAATCAGCTAATCATCTTTTCTACATGGTATTTGAGCAGTTTTACATATTTCTTTCTGCCAAATTGTAGCAAGGTTGTCTACTATTTGTTTGTCACTCTCCTTTTAGACCTCTCTTCCGTTAAACATCAGATGTAATAGAGGCAAACAATTTAGTTAGACACCTTCTCCGCCAACAACCATCTTGACTTTACTAATATAGATCGAGTGAGTGCAAAATAGTCTGGCTAGATTGTCATAAAATATAACTCATTCTTTAATATATTAATTATACTCAATGATATGGAAGTGTGTGTAATTTAAATCGTCAAAATCGACTAAAGAGTTTCTAATATTTCCATATAAAAATTTATACGTATTAGATGTTTGTAATTTACTTAATGTATATTTTTTGTCTATATTACTTATCAAAATTGTATAACCATCCATAATATTAAAGTAAAGGATAAATTGGGTCACCTAGCTATGGTCCCACCCACTCTTTTCCCTTTCCTGAAAAACAATCATCATAATATCTAATAAGTTAAAAACTCAGTGAGATAAATAATTCTAATATAATATTCAAACATACAAGAAAGAAGTAATAATATATAGGATGGTCTCATTTCAATTATAGGTATAGTTAATTTATTGCATTAACAAATTTTAATGAATATTTTGCTTTGACATTTAAATAAGTAAAATACTTAATTTTAATCATTGAGCATGGGTATCTATAAGAATATAAAAAGCATTGTCCAGCTTTAAACCATGAAGTGCATTCTATTTATCAATTATTTGCATAAATTTCATTTACATTTTCATTATTATCCATCAATTTCTAAGAATTGTCATTTAATGTTTATATAGGCTTTGACACCTTTATATTATTAGGTTGTCACTTGGCCCGTTTGCCGTAATAACCATTGATAGAATTAAGCATTGAATTCATTAACAAACCCTCGATATAGGTTAGATCCTTTCAACTTTTTAGTATCAAGAGTCGATGTCAATGACCCCTTGATACAGGTCATATCATTTCAACTTTTCAGTATCAAGAGTTGAGAATTCATTTTTATTTCTCTAATGAGGCTCATCTCATCAGAACGTTTGTCCCTTCCTTCGTAGGTCATGATAATTCACTTGCTTATTTTACATGACATGATATTTTCTTGTCCTCTTTCAATTTAATATCCTCATCAACTTTTAAAAATTTCTTAGTATTGATATTCATCTGTAATCAATTAATCTTTTTAACATGTGTTAATGGTAGGCATGATATGTGAAAGTCAACATTCATATGCACGTCAATAAACATTAAACATTTTTAATTACAAATATCTTGACTTTCTTTAAACATATAACCCCATAAAATTCACTAGATTTGTTAAAATCATTATGCCTTACTAAATACAAACTAATGCCTATTTGCATACAGATAATAATTCAATGGAATTGTAGAATTTGATAAATATTAAGTTCTAAGAATAATTCGTTTCATATATTGGTGGTTGAGTATCACACCTGAATCATAGGATCTTCTTCAGGATAATTATTGTATTTTTATTGTATCTATATCTTGTTGTTTTGTAAACAACTTAATAGCAATAATTTTTCCCAATTTAACATAAATTCTTAAATTGTCAAACTGAAGTTACATTTATTAACGTAAAATAATATTTTTATCCTAAATGATTTTTCCTCATTCAGGCCTTCAACCTTATTGACTTAAATCCAAACTTAGTTTATGAAAGCAAGTATTAAAATAGGATTCTTATAAAAAATCTTGATTCTCTTCTTCCTCTTTTCTTTCTTCATCTCTCTTTTCTTCTTTTTCTTTCCCTTTCCCTTCTTCTTTCCTTATGCTCTTCTTATTTTCCTTCCATTTTTCTCAATTTTTTTCCTTCCTATTTCTCACATACCGAGCCCCCTCTCTTTTCCACCTCTTCTTCTTCTCATTCTTATTTCTTCTTCTTCTAAGTTTCAGCCTGTACTGACTTTCAACTATATTATGGAACAGGTGGATAATGATGAGATGGATAAGTGTTAAATTAAAATAGATTTGCTTTGGTTTTGGTTCTTAGTAATGTAATTATTTAATTATGTAATTAAATTATCTTGTAAGCTATCCGCACCATCAATTTGCCGATATACCCTTGCATGATGCAAAATTTTGGAAGATTTCATTTTTACTACAGTACAATGTTGTTGTGCTATAATTACATTAAATATTTTAGACTATTTTATTTAATTAAGAAATTAATTATAAAATACTATTATACTTATTTATATATCCTTTTATATATCAAAATGATCAAAATGAAAATTAGAATTTTATAAAATTAGTTTTGATGATTTTTGGGATGTTCATAAAAAAGGTATAATTTAGGAGAAATTTTCATTTCAGCTTTAGAAAATTTGGGTATTGCAGTTTCTTCTCCCTTGCTGATTTTTACAACCTTTATCAACTTTTATTGCTGTTCTCTGACAACCTTCATTTCGGAATCCTAGAGGGCCTTTCATTATTGCTGGAAGTCTATCTTTTCAACTTTTATTTTTCACTTTTCCTTATTGAAAATGTTAAAAATCTCTGATATTCAATTTGAAACCATTGCCAAGTCCATACAAAATCCATCATTTGGAGACCTTCAAATATCCACCCCTCATATAGACTAAACAGAAGAAATTATCTTCTAAGTTCACAAATTGTAAAAAATATTTCTAAAATGAATTTAGGAAGTTATCTGATTAGAGATTAGAGCTGGCCCAAATCTAGAAAATCCAAAATTCTTGTTTGGGAAGAGGGATGTTGTATAAATTTTTTGATCTTGGAATTCCACGCATTTAGAAATTAATGTGAATTGTACAATCCTCACCACTTCTTGAGAGATCCTTGAATGATTTGCCCGACCACTCCAAGATGTAAGATGCTACTCTAATCTAATGAAATAAAAACTAGAATCTCATCAAAGGTACATATATTGTCATATTATTATGTGATCTAATGAAAAGTTTTTTGTTGATATTGGATCGTTATGATGACATTACGATGAAATGTAGTGATATGCTGCAATGCTCAACAAATTTGTAAAAAGGGAGGGATCTTGTGAATATATTTTAAGAGTTAATGCATAGTTGATCAAATTTATGTTTAGGAGTTATGAAAAAAAATACAATGTTTTGTAATGAAACCTTTGCAATAATTCATGCTGAGTCGAGACTTTCAAACTGTAGAAAGTTTAGCTAGATCTTTATAATGCCTACTAATATAGAAGTGCAAGGAAGAAATTCAGGAAAGTAGAATAACAAACTTGAATGTACAAGGACAACTAACCTCGATTGAATCCAATGTTTCTTTTACAACATGCCACAACATAAAACAAAGAACTATCTTAATCTTTAAGGGGAAAACTCTAGTTCTCAATCATTATAGATGGTATCAAGAATAAAAATAAAGTCAAGCCAATTTTACACATTGAAAAGTCCTCTCAAGAAAAGTCTAATGCTAACGCAGTCGAAAAGCTTATGCAGAAAATTGACAAAAATTCTTTTCAACTCTTTTGATACATCTTTTAGTAAATGCTTATTTGCTCGATTAGGTAAGAGCCCTAATTCTTATACTTTTATTACTTCAGATTCTCCACTTGCAATTATTGGATCGCAAATTCTAGAGTTAGTAATCATATGACATTTTTTTATAGATTCAATACATATAACCCATGCCATTAAGATAAAAAAATTATTGCTATAGATGGTTCACCTATTATTATTGTTGGTTATTTAATTATATATCTAAAAATAGAGAATAACACGCTAAGAAGAGGGTTGGTGGTGGGCGCGAGGATGATTGAATTTGTTGTGCAATTGACATGTAGAGTTTCTTGCAAACTCTTCCAATTCAACCTACAACACTAAATGCTTAAGATGAATAAAATATGAACATCCAAACATACAAATATGAACCTAAATCATGTTTATTAGGAAATTGAGCAAAACTATGCTAACTAGTGAGCTATCATTCTGTAAGCAACATAATGATGTTTTCATTCAAATAAACTAGCACATAATTTTGTAAGCATAAGATGCAAACTACAAGTGCAACCTAGCACAAGTATCCACTTGTGATATTTGACAATGATATAATGATACTATGCTTTATGTGAGAATTTAGAAATATCAATCACAAACGTAATGATTATTCAACATAGGCATTCAATAATCCAATCAACATGTAAACATAAAAATAAACCTAGAAAATAAATAATGCAAGAAAGTAAATCTAGATGACACAAACATTTTTACATATTTTAGCTGATCCATTTAGATTCCACTTGCCTATATCACCTCACTTAGAATTCCACTTCCTCTAGAGAAAAAGCTGCACCTTAATGGCAAAGTAGCCTTTACACATCCTTACTTCCCTTCACAAGCGACAAGTTGAACCTATCTCTCCTACCTTACCTTTCCTATCTTTGAAGGTTTAAGAAAATCCAATTATTGGCTCTATCCAAAAATATTTCTCTAAGCCTTCCAAAGCTGTCGTGGTTTACAAGGCAATAAACTCACTACAAGAAGAACTCAATCTCAACAATGCATTATTTCAAATATATATATGGAAACAACTAAAACTTAAAAAAGACCAAGTGAGAGATTACTCAAAGATTTCAAAGAGGTTTTACTTTTTTTAACATATCAAGCTTTCTTCAAATGATTTAACCTTTAAGCACGTTAGCATCTTAATCATGCGAGCATAAATATTTGAGGGAGGTTTCAATTATGATATCAAATGCATAATGTATTTTTGCATATTCATAAATGGGATCAAAACACTCAGATCTGCATGAGTTATCTATCAAATGACCAATCATTTAAATAAATTAAAGTTTACCATATAAGAGTCATAACAACTAAGTATATATCAATTTAGAAGTTCATAAGGCTATTCATGATACCATGTTGGGGGGGGGGGGTAGTGCCTATACACACACAGGAGACTTGAACCCATGACCTCTCAGTTGGGAGCCAAACTCCCAACCAACTAACCAAGGTGAGTTGCGTCTAATTAGCTGGATTATATGTATTTACACATTTGTTTTCACAAGGTAGGTAGAGAAGCTCCTTCATGGCAAATTATGTTGTTTAAATTTAATAATATCATATGTGTATCATTTGGGGTTCTCAATATTAATCTAAGCAAGTTCTAGATAACAAATGTCATATGCTTCTAGAGATGGAGAACTAAGCATTAAAACTATATTAATACTGTATTATTTTAATGAACAAATGAAATTCATTGTATGTTACTAAAAACTCAACTGTTAAGCATGATGTAATTTAGTTTCCAAATATAAACAATATGCATGCTAAAATAAATACAAGATTTCATTATATGCTAAAACAAATGAATCTTCAAGTACGGATCTTTTTAATAATTTATTGTAATACACTATCATACAGAAAAGCTAAACTTGCAAGGCTAGTAATCAAAAGAGAGAGCATACATGCAAATCAATCTAGAATGAATTAATGAAAAATTCACTATAAAACTATATGAGAATACCAAACACAAAGTTTATACATTCATTAAGAACTTCAGCATTTGAAGCAAAATATAGTTGCTATGGATGCGTGGGACTTAAGCTAATCTAAGTACCATAAAAAAGTGAGGCTTGATTACTCCAAAATTTAGTCTCATATCATGCCCTCCAAAATGTCTTAGATATAAGCCTATAAATCTTTCAGATCATGAACTTGTGTTTTTTGATTCTAACCAATATGCCTTCACCAAATACTTCAATTCTTTCTTCTTGGTACCCAAGCGAGTTTTAGTCCATCAGCATCACTATCACATGTATTCAAATTATGTCTTGGTAAAAAAGAACTAAAAAAGCTTTAGGGACTAGCACATGTTATTGTGAACTAGAAAAAATCATGATTTTTAAACGGCACAAATATAATAATCATGCCTAAAATTATTATAGAAATTACATTAAATCTTAGGAAAAGCATGTATACAAGGTTTTATTATTTTGCTTAGTTATTTTTATGAAATGCAGTAGCATGCATTCTAGTCAACCACTAAGCTACAAATTGTGGCCGCGTTACTCACTCGCCAGAGTTCCTCATTGAACTCATGTGTCGATGCTCTTCCACCACCCGGGCCATTTGCGTCTTTGATTCCGCCTATTCTCCATCCCTTTCACCTTCCTTTGTGTAGTTCTCTTTCATCACCTATTGCTACCATTAATTCTTTGTCCTTATTGTAGTGTTATGTGGAGCCAAGAATCCATCTTGCACTTTATCTCTTATGATGCTTCTACTCTTGATGCCTTATTTTCAAAGGCACGTAAATATGCTCGGACCTGTCTATGTGTAATGCCCTTTCTCATGGAGACTTGTCATCCGTGATCCTGTGATGGCACCCACTCATTTGCTTACTAATTTAGTTAATGCAAATCTTGTAGCAGTTGAGGATGGTGCTTTTTTGGCCATTCCTTGCTGTCTTTGGTCCCCATTGTTGTCGAGGGTCCATAAGTTTGTACAATTTCTCTTATTCAGGCCGCTTCTATTCCTCCTGTTAAGCCTATTGTTCCCATTCAATCTTTCGAAGATGTTTTTAGTGGACGGGTTCCTGGCAATTGGATTTATGTCTAGATTTCCTTTATTCTTTTAGCATGGTTCATATTTCTCGGCACAAGCCACCCACTACCTTCCATTATAAATCCTCTCTCATATGTTCTTTGGCCAGGTTTTATGATTTGATAATACAATTTTCTTTCACTTCAGATACTTTTTTGTTTGGCGCTCAAGCTTGGAGATTATTTATAGATTATTTCTGATTTACATTTAATTTGTGAGCTATTTATTAAACTTCTTGATTGCCATCATGTGTTTATTAATTAATCTTTGGAAGTAGATTATTCTAAAATTTTTCCTCATCAATCATATTATGTGAAGTCTTTTAATGCGCATTTTGAAGTGGTCCCTATATTTTCGTACTTCTAAGAAACCTCTTATCACACAAATATTGGCAGTTTTCCGTCGTCTTTGTATCCACTTCATCAATCAATCTACACTATACTCATTTGTGTTCAATTTTTGGCAAACTGATTCTACTGGATCCTTCTATTGCTAGATTCTCCCAACTGATTGTTGATCGAGTTCTTGTTGAAATAAAATATTTCAGCTCATTTGGCAAGGGAGATATTGATTGACACTTCAACATGTGGTTATTGGCAAAAAGTAGAATTTGAGGGCCTACCCTCTATTATTAATATTGCAAAATCTTTGGTCTTTAATATATGAATTGCTTAAAGGCTCATTCTGAATTGAAAAAATCATCCCCTATTGTTCTGGAAAGTTCAATGAATCATGATATATATTCATAAGGTTTATGTCTGATAAGTACAAATGATCAAATTAAATTAGCAAAATCTTTGGCATTAATATAATAATTTCTTAAAGGCTTCTTGAATTGAGAAAATCATCCATTGGGGCCCCAGTTGTTTACGAAAGTTCAATGAATCATGATATAGATTCATATATTCATAAGATTTATGTGTGATAAATACAGTTTATCAAATTAAATCAGTTAACTTTCCAATACTAATTCAGTAAAACATGGGAAAGTTCTTCAAAATATAATTTGCTTAATTTATTTTCAGATTTAGAGTTTTTGAGTTGTCCTTATTCCTCTTCTATAACTTGTGCTACTAAGAAAATATAAGTTCCTTTCTTTCACTTGAAGTGCCCTTGTCACTTCCCGTTGCCTTCATAACTTACTTCTATTTGTCTCTTTTAATCATACTTTGCGAGGTTTCTGTTCTTTTTTGCCTTGGCTCACTCTTCTTAGATTTTGTTCTTTTTTCTGCAGTTTCTTCTTCAATTTTTCTTTTTTCTTCTTCAAAAAACACTTCAATTTCTTGGAGACCTTTGCTAATTCCTTATCTGCATTTTCTATATTTTCCTCATCACCAAACAATTGATCATTAGTTGCATTAGAGGTAAAGTCAAGTTCTTTCTTCTTCTGTGTGGTTTCTCTTTCTTATAATTGTTGTTCATGGACAATCAAAGAACCCAAAATTAAATCTATCTAATAAATTGTTAATTCCTTATTCCTTGGTGACCATAAAATCTATCACAACCCGCCAATCAGGCTTGGAAGATTTCAACAACAAACCAACATGATAAGATGGGTTGATTAATTTAAAGAAAATCCAATCAATTTGAACTTGATCATAATAACCTTATCCATCAAAATAAAAGATCCAAGCATCTTAATTTCCCGTCTCATTTTAAGAGTGAAGCTATCTAATATTTTCTGTTGCAAGTATTTTCAGCTGTGTAGCTCTTTTTTTTTTTTCACCTTCAAAATAGTGAAGACTTGTTTAGAAAATATTAGAAATGACCTTTGTTTATTAGATTTAGATGAGATTTTGACTCTTAACAAGACACAATGGAGGAAAAAGATTCATGTAACCGACCCCACATAGTGGGATAAAGGCTTGTTGTTGTTATAAAATAGTAGATGTGGTCATGTATAGAGCTACTTCTTAGATTTCACTACAAGGTTTTTAAGCCTGAATTGATTCATTCCTGTATGATGTGACTTTAATGGAAAAAATTGGAGGGTTGGTTTTTTAGCTTATCATTGGCTAGACTTGCTTTTAGATTCCTTTTTGACTTTTTCCATCTTTGCATTACTTCTATATGTTGTTGAAGCCGATAATAATGTTCGGTAAATTGAGAGCATATCGCACCACAAAAAATCAATGAGATTAACATACAAATGTATCCTGCACATAATGTTCGGTACTAATTTCCTGTGCTTTGCTTGCAGGTAGTCTTATCTCAAGCTGGATCAAATAGAGGAGGTTTTAAGATAGTTTTCTCAAGCCAGAAGGTAGATCTTCAACTGGATGGCACTTTCAACATAGTATCCTATGATACAGTCCCTAAAGTACAGAATGTCCTTTTGTCTTTCGCCTTTAAGGTGTGTTGAAGTTCTCCATCTCATCTTCGCCCCCTCCTCCCCCATGCCTTTATTTTCTCAATAATTTTTCTTGGTTTCGAACCGTCCACCTTTTTCCACCCTTCTCTGACTTATGGTATATTTGCAATGTAATTATAAATATAGAGAGAGCTCAAAATAATCCTCTTAACTATTCATACGTGGCTAATTTAGTCCCAAAGTATTACATTTTTGTAATTTAGTCTATAGAACGTAGAAAATTGATCCTAATTTTATTATCTGGGATCAATTTTGTATCTTCTAGGTACTAAATTAGAGAAATGTGATACTATGAAGTTAAATTGGATACATATGAATAGTCAGGGGATTATATTGGGCTTTTTCCCTATAAAGATATTTTAGAAGTATTTTTTGGTGAAGTAATCGGCATGCTGTCCCTGATTTTTATCTCTTTTCACTTCTTGCTCTTATGAGTTTCATCAATGCAACCCATCAAGAAAAATCACAAATTTTCTGTCAATCTACAACAATTAGCTTCTTTTAGTGCTGTCATTGTTTAGTTACTTGGGAGTTACGGGTAATTTATTCTTTTTTAATGCCGTTAGTCCCTTCATTTTATTACTTTCATGTTCGTAGTATTTTTCTTGGTCATTTGTGGCTTGGCTTGGTCATTGAATGAAGTGGTATTTTTGCATCCATTAGTATTTTGACCCTTAGCTAGATGTTGAGGATTCTATCCTATTTGTTTTTATGATTCAACTCTTCTTCAAATGCTTAGAGGACTTGGTATGGACAAGTTGAGAAATCACTATGCATTTTTCTAATCCTATATTTCCTTACCTGACACTTTCCCCTTTTTTCTCTCAACTTCCTATTAATTCCATTTTTACACCGCTTATTTTGCATCAATTTGGCACCATAGCTAATTTACTTTCTTTCATGAAAAACTGATGGTATAAAAGCATAAGAGCAAATCCTATCTTTTCTTTTTTATCTTGCATTCACTGTATTTCTTCTCTTTCCCTACAAACCTACACCATGCTTTTTTATTCATCCGTGAAAAATGACAGTGAAAAATTAATTTTCATACAAACAATGCTATCCTCTTATGTCCACGAAGCCTTTTTATTGATCCATGCACATGATTTTGCTGCTCTCCTTTTCGCACCCCTTTCACTTATATTTCTAGCAAATCTTCATTTCATTTCCTAAATTTCCTCCCACAATAAAATTTGAAAATTAAAATCCTTCATATATCATCATTTCCCTCAATAACCACCTTGTAGAAGTTCTCAATTATATTTTCCAACCTAATGCAATCATCTATCCTGATCCATTCTATTTAACCTTGTCCTTCCTTCAAATAAAGACTAAAAATTCCTCTTAACTTTAATCCTAATCAATACTAATTTTAGCCCATTCTCTTTTGGTTAATTTTACTGCCCCTTATTATTATTTTTTATTTTCAATAAAACACAAAATTTCTTTTTTATCATAAGAAACCCTTTGCCACCTTTGCCAAATATGCAATAAGTGTGAACATTGCATATTCTTCTTGTTAACAAGGACATGATTATCATGAAAAAACTAAAGGGTTTCTAAAACTGAGTACAAGTCAATAGATCTAGTGGTTGGATTGTGAAGTTGGGTGATCAAGTCATTAAAAAATGTGCATGTTTTAGTTATCTTAGGTCTATTGTTCAAATCAATGGTGAAATAGATGTGGATATTATTAGTAGAATCCAAGTTGGATGGTTGAAGTGGAGGAATGCATCAGGTTTTGTTGTGTGATGGAAAAGTACCACTCAAACTTAAGAGAAAATTTTATAAGATGGTGGTGAGACTTGCAATGCTTTATGGCGTAGAATATTGGCCATTAAAAGAGAAAGCATAAATCAAGTGTTGTAGAGATGAGGATGCTTATGTGGATGAGTGGCTTTACACTTAGAGACAGAATGCAAAATGAGTATATACATGAAAATGTTGTAGCATCAGTGGCAGATAAGATTAGAGAGTCGCTTAGATAGTTTGGTCTCATAAAGCGTTGGCCTTCCGAAAGGTAGTGGTAGGCTTAAAACAATTTGGTTAGAAAGTATTAGAATTGGCATTTTTTTATTAGATTTAAATAATAATTGGACTCTTAATAGGATACAATGGAGAAAGAAGAATCATGTAGCCAACCCCACGTAATGGGGTAAGGACTTGGTGTTGTTGTTGTATGATAACCATGCCCTTGTCAATTGAAAAGATGAAAGAATTTGAAGAAGCCATCTTCTTTCAACATGTTAGCCATTTTGTTGACCTCGATACATACTCCACGATCCAATTCGATTGAATACAATGAAAACAAAATCCTATGAATGTGAACTAGCGCAAGTTTGCTTCAAATTGTGTTGCAAATATTAAAAAACCATTCAAATGTTGTCACTTCAGAAAATGAACCACATCGATGCATCTAGAGCATCAAAATTATCAAAAAAGGACCCCTAGATAGATTTGATCAAACCTATTCAAAATGATGACTCTTATATTGATTTGATCAAACATAATCAAAATGATGACCCCTAGAGAGATTTTATTAAACATAATCAAAATGATGGGCTACATATGTGAAGTGGCGAAGCCAAAAATATATCTGAACATTGTGATCAAGGAAAAATTCGATCACCTTACTGTAGCCCAACGCACTCTTTTTTGTTACTTGAAACAATAGCCGTATATGTTGAACTATAAAGTTTATTTGGATATACAAGTTTTATAAAAGTTCAAATACAATGGAAAAAAAAAGGTCATGTAGAACTTTTGAACTAGCATGAGAATCAATAATCATACACATAGCTAGCTCAATGCAATAAATCTCAAAACAAGGCATGCTTTGATAATTGAATAATAAAGGACACAATCATAAGTAATAAGCATGAATATCTTCTATTAATGAAAATATTTAGTTAAATGTTTGTATCAAAATATTAGTTATATTTTCACATCCCCATTCTCATTCTTATATGTCATAATCTTAGAAGTATTATATAATGATTGTTTAGGTTTTTGGCAAATTTTGATACTAATGTTTCTCAAAATCAATTTGGATTCATGTCGGGTAGTTCTACTATGGAAGCTATTCATTTATTGAGAGGGTTGATGGAGAAATTTAGAGAGAATAAGGAGGATCTATGTTAGGCTTGGACCGGTCCAGCAGGGACCGGTCTGGTTCTACACCCGCCGGCCCAGTAGCGGGCGGAACCAGCGGGACGCGGACACAGGGGAAGGGGGCGGAAGTTTGGTGGGCCTAAGTGGGGTTTAAACACATTGTTTGGAGGGAAATTTTGAATGGGAAGGGTTGTTTAGACATTTTGTAATAATCATTTATTGTTAATTAGGGGATTGGGAGGGAATTAGGGTTATCTTGAATTTGATTGTATTTTTGAGATCTAGGGTTTTGCGGCTTGGGCTCTTGGCGTTGCCGGAGATTAGAAGAGTTGTTCTTCCTCTCGAATTGAAGAACATTGTATCTTGCTTTGGTTTTGTTCCTCTACTAGTGAAATACAAGTGTTTGTTTGAGTTTTCCTTCAGATTTCCACTGTTATTTCTCTGTTTTATTGTGTTGGCTGCTGTCCACTGCTGTAAACAGCAGATTTCTGCTCTTTCTCCTCATCCGGATCAATAGGAGTACTTGAATCCAAGTATTTCCTATCAAATTGGTATCAGAGCATCGTCGTGGGACCTTTGGCGGCTGAAAATCAGGAATTTCAGCGGGGTTCTTGAGGGATTCGAAGGAATTTTTTCGGTTTTTCGTGGAAGAAAAGATTGCCGGAAAGAAGGTGGAAGTTTTGGAAGGCGAGTTCGGACAACTGAAGACAGATCTGGAGGGAAAGTTCCTGGAAATTTCCACCAATAATGACAGGTTGGAAGGGAGGTTCGCGGCTATGGAAGAAATGATGAAGAAACTTCTGGAGATGAAGACCAATCCGACGACATCGGAAGTAAGAGAGACCACCGACGGCCATGGCGTAGGAGGAAATCCAAACCCGGTCCGAGGGAGGAGGAATCCGGAGGTGGAGATCCTTGAAGGGAAGGACGACATGCCGCCTCTAGAACCGCTTTCTAGAGAGGAGATGAGCCAGGGGTACGAACGAAGGGGTACTGAATTTTTGGGAAGGAGGGAGGAAACGCACCGCCGGGGTGCTGATTTTGAAGGGAGAAGAGGGGAATATGAGGAAGGGTTCGGATATAATCGTCGGAGGGACGATCGGGACACATGGGGAGCACCTCCCCTTCGTGCAATGGGAGGATTTGGAGGATACCGGGGGTACGGGGGAGATCCCAAGGTGAGGAAACTGAAGATGCCCATCTTTGAGGGCGAGGATGGCCATGGCTGGATCTACAAGGTGGAACGATATTTTGCAGTCAACGGGTTGACAGAGGAGGAGAAACTGACAGCGGCAAGATTATGTTTGGAAGGGAAGGCATTGGCATGGTACCAGTGGCGCGACATGAGGCGACCCATTCGAAGTTGGAGAGTTCAAGGACTGTCTGCTAGAGCGTTTCCGAACCAGCAGGGGAGGAGACTTCTACGAGCAGTTCTTTGCACTGACACAGGAAGGGACAGTAGCAGAGTTCCGGGACCGGTTTGAGTACCTAGCTAGCAGGTTGGATCGCCTTTCTGACACCGTGCTTGAGGGGAACTTCATGAAGGGACTCAAACCAGAAATCAGGGCAGCTGTTAGAGTGATGAGACCACACGACCTGGGGGAGGCCATGGAGTTGGCACAACTGGTTGAGGACCAGAAGCATCTGGAGAGAGGGGCTCGAGGCAGCAGCTCAGGGGGATCCTATAGAATGACGACCACTTTTCTAGCTCCCAAGGGAGCTGCACTGGGGGGTACATGAGAGGTACCAAAGGAGAGGTTTGGAGGAGGAGGGCCTGGGGGAAATTTTAAAAAGCTTACTGATAAGGAGATGCAGGAGAAGAGGGCCAAGGGATTGTGCTTTAGATGTGATGAGAAGTATATGCCAGGCCATAGGTGCAAGGACCGGACTCTTCAGGTTCTCCTTGTTTGCGAAGACGAGGAAGACGAAGAGGGAGGTGGGAGCAGGTCCGAAGTGGAGGAAGAGGAGAAGTTACACCTGGATGTGGCAGAAGTCTCTCTGAACTCCGTAGTGGGATTCACTTCGAGTCACACTATGAAAGTGAAAGGGGTGATAGCTGACCATGAGGTGGTGGTTTTGATAGATAGTGGGGCAACCCACAATTTCATTTCCACCCAGCTTGTTGAGTTGCTTGGAATGAAATTAGTTGATACAGGAGGCTATGGGGTGATGATGGGCACTGGAAAGGTAGAAATGGGTAGAGGAGTTTGTAGAGGAGTGGTGCTGGCTATTCAGGGAATACAGGTGAGGGAGGATTTTCTTCCCTTAGAATTGGGAAGTACTGATGTGATTTTGGGGATGAGGTGGCTGCAAACTTTGGGGGAGACCAAGGTGAACTGGGGAGAACTGAGGATGGAACTGGTAGTGGGGGGGGGGGGGGAGGAGAATGGTGATACAGGGAGATGTCGGCCTGTCCAGGACGGGGGTGTCTCTCAAGTCCATGATCCGAACCATCCAGGAGGTTGGGGGTGGATACTTGGTGGAGCTGCAAAGATTGGAGAAAGTCAGTGTGGGGGAAGAGGGAGACATTCCTCTTGAAGTGCACCCGGTCATATAGCAGTTCAGGGAGGTTTTGCAACCTCCACAGGGTCTGCCACCTCAGAGGGAACTGGAGCACGCCATTACTTTGAAGGAAGGGGAGACACCTATCAGTGTTCACCCTTACCGCTACCCTCAGATCCAAAAAGATGAGATTGAGAGGCTGATCCGGGAGATGTTGGAGGCGGGGATCATACGACCAAGTGTAAGCCCTTTCTCTAGTCCAGTCCTCCTGGTCAAGAAGAAGATGGGAGTTGGAGATTCTGTGTGGATTACAGGGCTCTGAATAAAGGCACTGTACCAGCCAAGTTCCCAATTCCAGTGATTGATGAACTATTGGATGAATTATTTGGGGCAGTGGTGTTTTCTAAGCTGGACTTGAAGTCTGGTTACCACCAGATCAGAATGAAGGAGGCAGATGTTTCCAAGATAGCATTCAGAACACATGAAGGGCATTATGAGTTTCTGGTAATGCCCTTTGGATTAACTAACGCTCCTGCTACTTTTCAGTCTTTAATGAACCGGGTATTTAAGCCGCACCTCAGGAAGTTCGTATTGGTATTCTTTGATGACATTCTGGTGTACAGCAAGACTGAGGGGGAGCATTTGGAACATTTGAAGGTGGTTTTGGGAGTATTACAGGATCATCAGTTACAAGCCAACTTAAAGAAATGCAGCTTTGCCCAGGCTAACGTGGAGTACTTGGGACACGTTTCCCAAGAAGGGGTGGCGACAGATCAGTGTAAAATTGAAGCAATGCAGAAATGGCCAAGGCCTAAAAACTTAAAGGAGTTGAGGGGTTTTTTGGGGTTAACTGGGTACTACAGGAGGTTCGTGAAGGGATACAATGCGATTGCTTGGCCTCTGACTGAGCAACTGAAGAAGGATGGGTTTTTATGGGGAGACGCAGCAACCCATGCCTTTGAGAAATGAAGGAAGCCATGACTACAGTTCCAGTGTTAGCACTTCCCGATTTTAGCCAGGTCTTTGTCATGTTAACTGATGCATCAGGATATGGGCTGGGGGCAGTGTTGATGCAGAACCACAGGACAATTGCATACTTCAGTCAAGTGCTGTCAGCCAGGGCTAGATTGAAGTCAGTATATGAGAGGGAGCTAATGGCCATTGTCTTGGCTATTCAGAAGTGGCGGCCTTATCTGTTGGGACGGCATTTTATTGTAAGAACTGATCAGAGAAGTTTAAAATATCTGCTAGAGCAAAGGATGGTGACCGAGGAGCATCAGAGGTGGTTATCCAAATTACTAGGCTATGACTTTGAGATCTAATACAAGCCTGGTTTGGAAAATAAAGCAGCCGACGCATTATCCAGATGTGTTGGGGAGCTCCAGGAATTAACTTTGTCAGTTCCATTGATGGTAGATTGGGGGTCCATCAAGGAAGAAAGTATATCGAATGAAGAGTTGAGGAAGATTAGGGAGGATCTGGGGAAAGATAAGAGCAGTCATCCGGGCTACTACCTTGAGGGAGAGAGACTCTTGTATCAAGGGAGGTTTGTGATGCCACGAACGTCCATACATATTCCCCACTTGTTGCAGGAGTTTCATGGCAGCGCCGTCGGGGGCCATTCAAGAGTTCAGAAGACATACAGGAGGTTAGCATCCGAGCTCTACTGGAAGGGAATGCATAAAGATGTTGAGGAGATGGTGGCGAGGTGTGAAGTGTGCCAGAGAAATAAGTACATGGCCATGGCTCCAGGAGGACTACTACAACCGTTAACACTCCCAAACAGAGTTTGGGAGGAAGTGTCCATGGATTTCATCGACGGTTTACCAAGATCGGAAGGATTCACTGTTATCTTGGTGGTAGTTGACAGACTTAGCAAATATGCACACTTCATCTTACTACGACATCCTTACACCGCTGTATCAGTAGCAACAGCTTTTATCAGGGAAGTGGTAAGACTACATGGGATTCCTGAATCAATTGTGTCAGATCGAGATAAAGTGTTCCTCAGCCAGTTTTGGAGAGAGCTGTTCAGAATGCAAGGCACTATCCTCAAAAGAAGTACCGCTTACCATCCACAGACAGACGGGCAAACAGAGGTGGTAAACCGAAGTTTGGAGACTTATTTGAGGTGTTTTGCTTCTGAAACACCGAAGGTGTGGGCAAAGTGGCTGCCATGGGCCGAGTACTGGTACAATACATCGTACCATTCTGCATCGCAGATGACTCCCTTTAAAATGTTATATGGAAGGGACCCCCCACACCTAGTGCACTATGGGAAAGAAAATACGCTAGTCTCTTCAGTTGAGCAGTACCTGGAAGATAGGGATAAGGTGTTGGAGGAATTAAAGAAACATCTGCTGAGGGCACAATAAATCATGAAGAGGCAGGCAGATTTACACAGAAGGGATATCCAGTTTGAAGTGGGGGAGAAGGTTTTCTTGAAATTAAGACCCTACAGGCAGAGGACAGTGGCTAGAAGGAGGAATGAGAAATTGGTACCAAGGTACTTCGAGCCCTACGAAGTGGTGGACAAGATCGGAGCAGTGGCGTACCGACTGAAGCTACCTCCATCAGCTACCATACATCCAGTTTTCCATGTCTCTCAGCTGAGAAGAGTGATAGGAGATCACACCGCCAGTATAAATTTACTAGAGACCCTGACTAAAGACCTGGAAGTAGCCCTTGAACCACTGGAGCTTACAGGGGTAATATCAGACAAAGAGGGCAAGACGGAAGTACTGATTAGGTGGAAAGGACTGCCAGATTTCGATGCAACGTGGGAGCCTTTGGAAAGTATGAAAGTTCAATTTCCTTCTTTTCACCTTGAGGACAAGGTGAATCTTTGGGAGGGGAGTAATGTTAGGCTTGGACCGGTCCAGCAGGGACCGGTCCGGTTCTACACCCGCCGGCCCAGTAGCGGGCGGAACCAGCGGGACGCGGACACAGGGGAAGGGGGCGGAAGTTTGGTGGGCCCAAGTAGGGTTTAAACACATTGTTTGGAGGGAAATTTTGAATGGGAAGGGTTGTTTAGACATTTTGTAATAATCCTTTATTGTTAATTAGGGGATTGGGAGGGAATTAGGGTTATCTTGAATTTGATTGTATTTTTGAGATCTAGGGTTTCGCGGCTTGGGCTCTTGGCGTTGCCGGAGATTAGGAGAGTTGTTCTTCCTCTCGAATTGAAGAACATTGTATCTTGCTTTGGTTTTGTTCCTCTACTAGTGAAATACAAGTGTTTGTTTGAGTTTTCCTTCAGATTTCCACTGTTATTTCGCTGTTTTATTGTGTTGGCTGCTGTCCACTGCTGTAAACAGCAGATTTCTGCTCTTTCTCCTCATCCGGATCAATAGGAGTACTTGAATCCAAGTATTTCCTATCAATCTACATATGATATTTATTTATTTAGAAAAAGCATATGATAAAGTTCCAAGAAGTGCTATGGAGAGTTCTAGAAAAGAAAGGGGTTAATAATGCTTATATTCAAGTCATTAGGGATATGTATGCAGGAGCTGTTACTTGTGTTCAAACACAAGGTGGTTTGACTAAGTATTTTCCTATTTCATCTGAATTACATCAAGGATCAGCCCTAAGACCTTATCTTTTTGATTTAGTCATGGATGTTCTTACTAGACATTTGCAAGAGGATATACCTTGGTGTATGCTTTTTGCTGATGATATTCTTCTTGTTGATAAGACTAGAGAGGGAGTTGAAGGTAAACTCGAATTATAGAGGTCAGCCTTAGAGTCTAAAGGTTTTCGTTTGAGTAGATCTAAAATTGAATACTTGGAGTGTAATTTTAGTAGTAATAGATCTAGTGGGGGGTTTGTGACTTTGAGCAATCAAGTTATTAATAAGTATACTCGTTTTAGATATCTTAGGTTTATTGTTCAGAGTGATGGTGAAATAGATGGTGATATTATTAAACAAGTTGGATGGTTGAAGTGGAGAAATGCTTCGGGTTTGTTGTGTGATAGTTTAGTACCACTCAAACTTAAGGGAAAATTTTATAAGATGGTGGTGAGACCTGCAATGCTTTATGGCACAGAATGTTGGCCATTAAAAGAGAAGCATAATATTAAGTTGAGTGTTGCTGAGATGCATATGCTCAAGTGGATGAGTGGATTTGCTCTTAGAGACAGGTTACGAAACGAGCTTATCCGTGAAAAGGTTGGAGTAGCTCCAGTGATAGATAAGATTAGAGAGATTCGCCTTAGATGGTTTGATCAGGTAAAATGGAGGCCTTCCGATAACCCTATTAGGAGAGTAGTTGTATTAGATTTGGCCCATGTTAAGAAAGGTAGGGGTAGACCTAAAATGACTTGGTTAAAAAATATTAGAAATGACCTTTCTTTATTAGATTTAAATGAGAATTTGACTCTTAACAGGACACAATGGAGAAAAATGATTCATGTAGCCGACTCCACGTAGTGGGATGAAGGCTTGATGATGATGTTGTTATTGTTGTATGGTTGCCACCTAGCCCATCAGCCTTTATAAGAGTTGCGCAAGCTCTAATATAGTACTTTGAACGATTCATTGATAAAACTTGGAATACTTCAATGTATAATTATCTAGAGTTGAGAGCCCCTTTTTTGCCCCTTCAAGAGGCTCATCTCATCAGCACTTATGTCCTTCCTTGTGCAAGTCATCATAATTTGCTAACATATCTTTATAAGTATTTAAAATATACTTAGCAATATTATGAGCATGTATTGCCAATCTATATCAAACATGTGTCTAAGACATAAGCATGACAACATGTGAAATAACATGTGATTACTTGAATATGCATGATAGATCTAAGACATTTGCATGATGATTACCATGAAATTTATGGAAATTTAATTATATCTTTATAGTGATAGATCTTTTTTCTAAAATAACTCATTTCATTCCATGCTATAAATTTTTTGGAGCATCTCACGTGGTTGAATTATATTTTAATGAATTGTTAAAATGGCATTACTTACCTAAAGCTATTGTGTTTGACAAAGACAAAAAATTCACAAGTCACTTTTGAAAAGAATTCTGGAAAGGATGGGGACACAACTAAAATTTTTTACACGAACTAATGAATATTGAGATATTTAATAAGAGTTTGAGTGCTCTATTATGATGTTTTGATTAAAGAGCACTTATTTGGTTGAGATTTGATATTGCTTATTATTGCTTTTGCATGTAATTCCTTTGTCAATAGGTCTATTGGTATGAGTCTATTTAAAATAGTTTCAAGTTAACCTGTAAATCTAATAATCCTTTTGAGCTTCCAATTGAGTCTAGGTTAATTGAGTTTGTACAATTATTTGTACAACATATGCATTATTTGTAAGAAGATATTCTCTCTAAATTATTTGTCAGGTTTGCTGTTGTTGTGAAACGAAATATATAAAATTCAAATAAGGTGATACGATAATGATACATCTAAATTCTTTAGGATTTCCTATAGGAACCTTCATGAAATTACATGCTAGAAAGGTGAGATCATATGAAATCATACAACACGGGGGAAAAGTATTAATAAATTAGTAATTTCAAGAAGTTTATGAACCTACCACCAATGCCTTAGATTCACCTTCCATCTTCTCATTGCGAGTTTACATATAGAACTTTACTAAACAACACTACAACCCTCAAGTTATTCTAAATTGAGAGATTGTGTCACAGTGGAAGATGTATATTTAAGGTATTATGTGTATTGAAGTGACATATTGACTTGCATTGAGTTATGGATTATTTTCTATGAAGCATAATAGTTAAATTCGTATTTGATTGATGAATATCAAATGTTCAATTCTTCATAATCAAATTTTACCAAGCCAAATGCACTCCTTGGAAACACAATATGTGAGTATTAAGCCAAGCTTATTATTATTTTGAGTTTTGGGGTTGCTTTAGGTGTTCTTAAGGTCATTTCAATTTAATGTAAACGGACCTATGTTAATGATTCCTAAGAGGATGTGATATGCCCTAGTTTTGGTTTATTGTGAATTCACTGTTGCTAGTAACCTGGTTGGTTGTTGTTTATTTCTTTGTTTGATCTTATGTGTGATTGCTAGTTTGTTGATGTTTTGTTTTTATTGATATTTTTTCTTGCTGATAATGATTTACAACTAGTTTTTCTTGATGGGAATTCACTGAATCATTGTATTCATTTTGGACAAATGAAATCACATCTCTTCATTTTTAACATTGTAGCTCTTTCATATTCTACTGGAGTCTAGGCTTGTGGTTGATTGCATCGTGTTAGGTATTCAATAACTACTTTCCTCTGATTTTGATGCTGTAGCAAGGCGTAAATTTGTTTTTGCTCTGGTTGAAATATAAAACATGCTATTATGCACTGCTGAGATAGGGACTTACAATATTTTGCAATATTCTTGGTGTTATATCATTATAATATGACTTTGAAGTCATGTAAAAATTTAATCTATTGCTTAATAAATTTTTTTATTTTTTTCATACTTTTTTGTGCTCGTTGGATGTGAGTTCTTTGAATTTAGTGCAAATATTGATGATCACGTTTGTAGGAAACTTTCTCCTTGTGCTAGCGTAAGGCTTGGAACTTCTATTTGGTGATTTCTATCATTGTTCTTTATTTCTATATGTTTTATGATTGGTTTTTTGTGTGATTGTGATCAGGTATAATCTATTACAATATTGTTTTTGTTATTATGATATGAAACTTAATTGTTGTATGGCTTTGGTCAATTTAAGATTTCTTAAAAATCTCCTTTTTTTCAACGATCTTTAAATTATGTTTTGGAGTGAACCAGACTTATTTTCTAATTTTCATCAAAGAGAAGACCATTTATAAATTTGATGGATTGTGAATTTTGATCTTTTTTGTATATTTCTGTGCATTTTATCCTAGATTTATTGTAGGGAAGCCCTAGGCCTCTAGATGTCCTGTCCCTCTAGTTACTGTGCGACTGAAATTCTTGAAGGAGCAGCTTATACTGCTGCACTCTCTTTTTTAATGAAAATTTCTTCTCACAGTGAATTCAGCATGCTTTGGATGCGACTTAAAACTGAACTGGGATTTCACTCTGTTCTAGACTTAAATCATATTTCTTTTGATCTTTGACCATCTTATTTACATGAAATTTAAGTTAACCAAAGTGTATATGAAACCTATGTCTACATTGGCATTATTTTGTAATCTTGCTTTTGATTGTGTTTTTATTGTCCCAGTTCAGCTCTATAGTGTATTGCATAGGTTCCTCTAATATGCTTTATCAATGTCATTGCAGCAATTATGATAGGATGAATCAGTATTAATGCTTGAGACTTGGTCTGTGTGATCACAAACCATAACTGATATTGAATCATAAATTTTCTTATGATACTAGAAATAGAGATTATTCATCATCTCATATTTGTCTGTCTTGTTACAAGTAAGTTGTAGTAAAGCTTCCATATTTCCTGCTGCTTAGTGATTCATAGATTGTGCTTATGTCATTTCTGTTTATATTCAGTGAAACTTTTTTGGTAGTTGAATCTTCATTCTTAATTTTGATGTATCTTATGGTGTACCCCCTAACTTTAATTCATCTATTTCACTTAGATTGTAATTGCAGATGAATCACATTTTTTGAAGAATGCTCAAGCTAAGAGAACCAGTGCTTCACTTCCAATTCTGCAGGTATTGGCGGTTCTGTCAACATAATTGTGTTATTGCTTGAGAAACGTATTGTGCATTGAATTTTGATGATCTCATAATTATGATGATGCTTTACTTTCACCAAATTTGGTTTTGAACTTGCATTAGTTTTAATAGTGGCATTCTTTGATTTTTTTTGTAATCACATCAAGGATGGTTACGGGAACAAATAAGACCATCTAAGAGCAGCCATGATGTTTTTTGGTCTAAGAAGTAAAAGTTTGGATACGACACATCACAACACAATGTTATATTTTATAAGTTATTAATGTACCGACATGACATAATTAAGTAAAAAAGTTGGTTACAACACGTCACAGCACAATGTTATATTTTATATGTTATGTAAATATATAGTGTCTTGTATTTTATACTAAATGAGTGATTGGGTGAAGTACAATGACTTATATAGGAGAGACTACATGTAACACTCCACAGTACCTCTTAACAGTACTGTAGAGTGTAACAAGAATTAAACATAACATTTTCATTACTAAACATCTCATTTCTTTTATTTCAATTCAGATCTATATAAAAGAATCATATAAACATCATCTGATACAACACAGGAAGCATCTAATAATTCCCAAGTTTCATTAAAGACCTAGTACAGAGCCACTAAGGAAATCTAAACAAATACAAAGTAACACAACATTAAAATTGTTTACTAACATCAAGAGTAGACTTCCAAATTTAAAATAAACATTAACATACAACTTAAATACTTGCATATCAAATTTCCTCCACTTTTCCTTTCTCTTTTCCTGTAAAAACAGCCAGTAAGAAAAATACTGGTGAGCTGTGAGGCTCAGCTTCGTATTATTTCAAGCCACACTTGGATAAGGATTTCAGTGGGGGCCCACAACAAAATTGAGTAACTGTTCTCATAAGTCCAAAGGAAGCATCTTTTCAGATAATTATTAAGAATTACTTAATGCTATTTATTCTAATTTTTAACAATACTTAAATAATAAGATAAGATGAAAATTTTCTTAAGTTAATTTTTTTTTATTACTTGGAATTTAGGTATTATAATTTTTCCCTCCTTAATAGAATTTCGACCTCGAAATTCAACTTTCATGCTTCTTCAAACAGATGAGGAAACTTCTGCTGTACATCTGCCTCTTTTTCCCACGTAGCATCTTTCACTGATCGGTGCTTCCATTTTACCTTAACAAAAGAAATCATTCTACTTCTCAATTTTCGAACATCCCTTTCCAATATCTTTTCGGGCTCTTCTACAAATGTCAAATCTTTTTGAAGTTCAATATCTTCCTGAGGAACTCTTTGACCTTCATCTGTAACCCACTTTCTGAGGATTGATACATGGAAAATATTATGTATATCGAACATATATATAGGTAGAGCTAATCTGTAAGTTACTTGTCCCACTCTTTTAATAATCTTAAATGGACCAATAAATTTAGGATTGAGTTTTCCACCTTGACCAAATCTAGAAACACCTTTTATTGGTCTCACTTTCAAGAATACAAAATCTTTCACTTCGAATTCTATCCTTTTATGCTTGGAATTATAATATTTCTGGTGGCGGTCTTGAGTTACTTTTAATCTGTCTCTAATAAGTCTGATCTTTTCAGTAGCCTGGTCTACCAACTGTGAACTCAACGATTGCCTTTCACCAACTTCAAATCAATTTAAAGGAGTTCTACATTTTCTGCTATATAAAGCTTCATATGGAGCCATTTTGATGCTGAATTGGTAGCTATTATTGTAGGTAAATTCGATCAATGGAATATGATCTTCCAGCCACCCCCAAAATCCAAAATACATAGTCTTAACAAATCTTCCAATACTTGAATCAGCCTTTCTGATTGACCATCTATCTTTGGATGAAATGCAGTGCTGAATTTCAATTTTGTGCCCAAACTTGCATGTGTACTCTTCCATAACTTAGATGTAAAACGGTCATCTCTATCTGATACAATAGCCTTAGGAATTTCATGTAATCTGATGATTTCCTTCACGAATAATTTGGCCAATTTCTCCACTGAATCAGTCTGACGGATAGGTAGAAAATGGGCTGACTTGGTGAGTCTGTCAACTACCACCCATATACTATCATGCCCTTGTCTTGACCTAGGAAAGCCTGCAACAAAATCCATGGCTATCTCTCCCACTTCCATTCTGGAATTGGTAAAGATTACAACATTCCACTGGGTTTCTGATGCTCAGCCTTAACAACTTGACACTTTTCACACTTAGCCACATAATCTACCACATCTCTTTTCATTCATGACCACCAAAACAAAGTCTTCAAATCCTTATACATCTTTGTACTTCCAGGGTGAATTGAATAGCTGATACTATATGCCTCAAACAAGATTTCTTGAATCAAATCTTGACTCCTTTGGTAACCACAACCTCATATTGTATATGATTCTTCCTTATTCATCAACACTGAGTTCCTTCTTTAATCCTTCTTGCACTTGATCCATAAACTTCTGATAGTTATTGCTTTTCTTTTGAGCTTCCTTAATTCTTTCCTCCAATGACAATTGAACTGTCATCTGATTAATGCTAAGTGTATCATGATCTCTTTGTATTCTGACTTCTAATTGTAAGGCTTTCATTTCTTTAATCAATCTTTCTTCACTAGTCAACATATTCAATTGTATTTGGGTCTTTCTGCTCAACGCATCATCTACAACATTAGCCTTGCTTGGACAGTACTGTATGTCCAGATCATAATCCTTTATTAGTTCCAAGCATCTTCTCTGTCTCAGATTCAATTCCTTCTGAGTGAAAATATATTTCAAACTCTTATGATCTGTAAAGATCTCACATTTTACCCCATACAAATAGTGTCTCCAAATTTTCAATGCAAATACCATCGCCGTCAATTCTAGATTATGGGTTGGATAATTATTTTCATGAGGCTTAAGCTGTCTAGAAGCATAAGCAACAACCTTATTATTTTGCATCAACACACATCCCAACCCTTCTAAAGAAGCATCACTGAACAACTGAAATCCCTCAGTTCCAGAAGGAATTGTTAATACTAGTGCAGTTGTCAAATATTGCTTTAATTCTTGAAAACTCTGCTTACAATCATTGGTCCATTCAAATTTTATATCATTCATAGTCAATTTAGATAAAGGCAAAGCAATCTGAGAAAAGCCCTTAACAAACCTTCTGAAATAACCTGCCAATCCCAAGAAACTTCTGATCTCAATCACATTAGTTGGTCTTGGCCATTCAACTATTGCTTTTATCTTTTCTGGATCCACAGATATTCCTTCTCCACTGACAATATATCCCAAAAATGAAATTTCCTTCAATCAGAACTCGCACTTAGAATATTTGGAATTCAAGTACAACCTCCGAATGCTCTGCATGGTCTTTATCATTCTTAGAATAGATCAATATATCATCAATAAACACAATTACAAATTGATCCAGATAAGGTCTGAAAATTCTGTTCATCATATCCATGAATACTGCCGGAGTATTGATTAACCCAAATGGCATAACAAAAAATTCATAGTGCCCATATTTGGTTCCAAAAGCAGTCTTCTCTACATCACATTCTTTCACCCTAACCTGGTGATAACCTAATCTCAAATCAATTCTGAAGAAAATAGAAGCACCTGCCAACTGATCAAATAAGTTATCAATTTTGGGAAGAGGATACTTATTTTTAACTGTCACCTTATTTAATTCTCTATAATCAATACATAGTCTCATTGAACCATCTTTCTTTTTAACAAATAATACAGGTGCACTCCAAGGAGATGAACTAGGTCTGATAAAACCATTTTCAATCAATTCAGCCAACTGACTTTTCAGTTCTTGCAATTCCTTAGTTGCCATTCTATAAGGTGCCTTGACAATAGGATTTGTGCCAAGTTGTAAGTTTATTGAAAATTCAACCTCTCTCTCAGGAGTTAAGGCCTTCTATTCCTCAGAGAAAATATCTATAAATTCGTTCACAATAGGAATGGAATGTATATCATTACTTTTCTCTTTTGTAGTTTCTAACTTTGCTAAGAAAATTAAGTCACTTGCTCTTAGACTTTTAAGCACCTGACTAAAAGCAATCAATGAAAAAACTACTCCTCTTTCACATTGAAAATAAAATACTTCTTCTCCAGGCAAATCAAATCTGACATTCTTCTTCCAACATTCAATAGTTGCAAAGTACTTGACTAACCAATCCATTCCCAGAATTATATCAAATTATATTAATGGGAGTACTATCAGATTTGCTTGAAATTTTCTACTAGCTATCATAAAATAAACTGAACATATTGTATTGTCATTTAAATAATTACCCGCAGGTAATCTAACATGTAATCCAGGAGTAAAAGAGACAGGTTCCATATACACTTTCTTACAAAATATCTCAGCTATGAAGGAATACGATGCACTAGAATCAAAAAGTACTCTAGCAGGAAACTCTGAGAGATTTAAAGTATCTGTCACCACCTCCGAAGAATCCTTGGCCTCTTGAGAAGTCAAAGTGAATACTTGAGCTGGTGCTGATCTGACTGCTTCACCTGAGGCTTCTCCTTTAATCTTTAAAGCAGGTTGATTCATCTGTGGTCTTGCACCTCGGTATTGATTGATCCTCTGACTGCCTCTAATTTCTGTGCCTCTTTGACTATTCCTTGGACAGTTCCTCTTGATATGACCAAATTCTCCACACAGATAACACTTCCCTGAATTCATCAGACATCTTCCTGGATGAGATTTTCCACAGGTTGTACAAACTGGTATTACAGGTAATCTCAGTGACTGCTGATATTGACTTTGTTGGAATTTCTGTCTTTTTGTGGATCCTCCCTTGTGATCACTTTGTCTCTTTCTATCATTATTATCCCATTTCTGCTTAACCACTTCTATGTCATTTTTCAATAATCTAACACTTTCAACCAGTTCAGAAAATTCCTTTATGCGAAGAGGGATTAAAGACTCTCAACGAATCCCTCAAACCTTTTAAGAATCTATAACATTTTTCATCTGGAGTACTAATGAGCTGTGGAGCATACCTTGACAGAGCTGTAAATTCTGCTTCATATTGAATGACAGTCTTTGCTCCTTGCCTCAGGTTTACAAAACTTTCCTGCATTGCCTGCCTTGCTGATGGAGGCACATACCATTCTCTGAAGATCTGCTCAAATTCTTCCCACATGATTTGTTCCTCTGATCTACCTCTGAATTTCTCCATTTGTTATCCCCTCCACCACCTTTTTGCTTCACCTTCTAGCATAAAGATTGCTAAGGCTACCCGTCTATTCTCAGGACATCTCATTTCATTTAAAACTTTCTCTATTCTAATAATCCAATCCTCAGCACTTCTGACATCAACTCCTCCTTTAAACAAAGGAGGTTTTAGGCTTTGGAAAAGCTTTAAATGCTTATTCACTTCTGCACTAATAGGATCACCTGCCTCTACATTTGTACTATTACCAGGAGGGGTAGGAGTGACTGGTGTAACTATAGGTGGAACACCAGGTGCTGCATATCCCACCATAGACTGCATCTTTTCCATCATCTGCATCATCATAGTCATCATTTGCAGTTGCATCATATTCCCTGGCGTTGCATTTATAGCATCCATTCCTACAGGTGGAGGATCTACACTTGGTGCACTGCCTCCTACTGGTGTCACATTTTCAGTATCTTCAGAGATCCTAATAGACTGAGATGACTGACTCTCCTCTCTTTCAGGTATTCTTTCAGCCATTAAATCTGTAACACATTATATTAAGAGTTATGCATTTATATAATCATGTGTTCCTATTTAGACGTTACCTTCATATACTTACATACAAGTCAGATTAAAAACTAAACATGGTTACATATAAATCAAATGAAATTAGACTCATTACTCAACTTAGAAATATTATGTTTCCTAGGCTCTGTAATAATTCCTTCCGATCCATCTTATTCTCTTAGACAATTCACCTTACTTATGCTTCCATATTTAAATCCTCAGAACCTTAAAACATTGCTCTGATACCACTTTTGTAACACCCCACACTACCCCTTAACAGTACTGTATAGTGTAACAAGCATTAAACATAATATTTTTATTACTAAATATCTCATTCCTTTTATTTCAATTCAGATCTATATAAAAGGATCATATAAACATTATCTGACACAACACATGAAGCATCTAATAATTCCTAAGTTTCATCAAAGACTTAGTACAGAGCCACTGAGGAAATCCAAACAAATACAAAGCAACACAATGTTAAAATTGTTTACTAACCTCAAGAGTAGACTTCCAAATTTAAAATAAACATTAACATACAACTTAAATACTTGCATATCAAACTTCCTCCACTTTTCCTTTCCATTTTCCTATAAAAACAGCCAGTAAGAAAAATACTGGTGAGCTGTGAGGCTCAGCAAGTTAGCATAACATGAATAATTACAACATTGAAATCATTACTGAAAACATTAAAAGTCATACTTAACATTATGCTTCACTGCTTTTGGATTTCTGTTGAATATAAATTTTCTGTGAAAGATTTGGCTATACTTTCTTAACTTTATTCAATGGAGCCCAGGTAAACCTGGCATTATCGCCACTGAAATTCATAGAGGACCCTTTTGCCTCTTTGGGGTCCCTTTTGCCCCACCTGCCAAGCAGGTACCATAATTCTTGGGGTCCTTTTGTCCCACTTGCCATGCAGTTCTTTTATGAGAACCCTTTTGTCTCAACTACATTGGTAAAACATATATCATATATAGCCAAATTTTACATTAATTTAGTATTCAACATTCTTTCATAATCACATATCTTATCTGTCTTCATCAACATTCATGATATATATCTTATGTGAGATTAATATGCATAAATTTTCAAGAAACATTTACATCCTTCCAAAAACCTTCTTAAATAGAAAAACTTTTAAATGATCTTACAAAACATTATCTTCAACTTATATAATAGCAAAGGAATAAGCAGTAGGTCATATTCAAAATCTTGGAGAAAAAAACCTTCTAAAGCAATTTAAATGATTCATAACACATAAGTTTCTTTAAACATTAATTTTGCATTTCTTACCTTCTTGACGAGTTGTTTCTTCCATCCCGTCCCTTCTTAATCGTCTACGATTGTAAGTTACTTCGTAACCTCCCCCTTGCATGAACTCAATAATCCTATGCAACAATTTGATTCAACAACTATAAGACTTTCTCCACTAAGTGAAAATTCTTATGATGCATATAATAAAATTATTTACCTTGATTCCCTCTTTCTTAAATTTCTTCTTCCTTCTCCAATTTAACCTTTTTACTCTTCCTTTACTACTTCCTACAATAACTATAATTATAATTCCAAACTACGGCCTGTACAACAAAATTAATCAGTATTTTTGTAAACCAAATTTGCTCTAGAAATTTTGCTCTAGGAAATCTGCTCTAGGAATTACAAATTCTGCACTCACCGAAACCTGCTTTTGCCGAAATCCTGTTCTCTACCGCCTCATGCTACAGTTACAGGAGAATTGAGATCCTTGCTACAGGAAATCTCCGCCTGTATGCCTCTGAACAAATGAACAGTGCTTCCTGCACTGTGCCGAATTCCTTCAGATTCCCTGGCTTGCGATTATTCTCCACAGAGAAAGGGATTCGTATGTTTTCAAGCCACACTTAGATAAGGATTTCAGTGAGGGCCCACAACAAAACTGAGTAACTGTTCCCATAAGTCCAAAGGAAGCATCCTTTCAGATAATTATTAAGAATTACTTAATGCTATTTATTCTAATTTTTAACAATAGTTAAATAATAAGATAAGGTGAAAATTTTCTTAAGTTAATTTTTTTTATTACCTGGAATTTAAGTATTACACTACATAACCTATGAAGTGTTTAATATATAACATATAGTTAACTATGCAAGAAGCATTAAATGCAAGAAGAATATGAGGAGTGAATAATGGCGTGCTCTAAATAAGTTATAATATTTCTACATCAAACTATAATATACATATAAGAAAACACTAGAATATATGATAAATTCTACAAATTTAGACAGCTGATGTTCATTAACAAAAAAATCACAAGGCAGGAACTCAAAGTAATAACCAGGTGATTTAGTAGTTAGAATAATCAATTAATCATTTAACAATCCTATTTTTGATCTGATAATGTTGACTCTTGTAAAGAAGAATGCTCGTAGAAAAACACAATTAATAACCAAGTGGAATACAAACTTGCTATTGTATGTAGTGTAGGCCAAACCTTGATGGCGAAAAAGAAGATGCTTGGGCACATCAATGACTTGTAGAGAAGAATGCTTCTGCAACCTTGGATTGCTTGTAGATGGCGCCCGTCAAAGTCAAGCATGCTTTTAGAAGGTTCGTGCAACTTTTGATTGCAGAGAAGAATGCTTGCATGATCTCTAGTTGCTTGTAGAGGGCACACCAACTTTGTGCTCGTCGAAGAAGGGGAGAGGCGGCTAGGCGTAATTGGGTATTGAGGCGTTTTTTGTTTGTGAGGCGAGGCGTAAGCCTCAAAATCAAAAGATTGCGTAAACAAAAAATAATAAATTTTTTATATACTAATGAGTAAAAAATATAAAACATAAAAAGGCATAATATATGAAGTGAAATTAAAATTTTCAACTGAACGAATCATGTTGTAATAGGCAGGTGATGATGCAACATTAAATGGAATTGCATTTTCATAGAAGAATCTGCCTATATCCTTACACACTCTTTTTCGTGCCTCCTTTGCATCCTCTGGGCCCCTCTTCTGTGTAGTAGGAGGTCTATCCTCTGATGTTTGCACCATATAATGATCCATCGGACCTCTAGCACCCCTAGATGAAATGGGATTCATCGAAGAAGATGAATCCCTAACGCTACGCTCACTCCCGTAGTAGGAGCCAACATCAACTCTGTCCTCAAACTGCTTCTGTGCAAGATGTTTAGATGTGGTAGACTTATTCATGTATGACTTTATCTCCTCCCTTACATTATCAGGCACTTTGGAGCATGGTGCAACATTCTTGTGAGACCCTGAAAGGTGCTCCTTTATCCTAGTCACACCACCTTTCACAACTTTGTCACAGTAATTGCATTTCAGATATACATATGTTTTATCACTGCCTCCTACATCCACTTAAGTGCTATATTTTCATGCTGGATCCTTTCTATGACCTGAAGCAGCTTTATCCTTACTTCTGACCATCCTTTATGAGAATAATATATTAGTGCAATATATCAAACCCCTAAAGATAATGCTTCACTTATTCTACATTAAGTTAACTTATACAAAGCATGCACTCATGAAGAAGCAGACTAACACTAACAGCTATTACTAAATATGATGAATACAACAATATGCCGGGCAGCCGGGGGTCCAAGGAGGCGCTGCTCCTTGGCGGGGTTCGACCTTGCGGGGGTCAAGGGGCAGCGCTCTTGCGGGAGTTTCGGGGGGCAGCGCCCCCGGAACAAATTTTTATTGTAAGAGTAATTTTGAAGTTCTGCTTATTTTTAAAGTTCGTAAGTCGTTTGTACCGAGCGGTACCGAGCATGTACTAAGCGGTACCGAGCGATACCGAGCATGTACCGAGCGGTACCGAGCTGTACTGAGCGGTACCGAGCATGTACCGAGCGGTACCGAGCATGTGCCCAGCATGTACCGAGCGGTACCGAGCATGTACCGAGCGGTACCTAGCGGTACCGAGCATGTACCGAGTGGTACCGAGCAGACAGACCGATTGTGGAATCTTACTCAGCTGAATATGGAGGTCCTTATGGCAGAACAGATCGATCTTGTATTTCACAATAAGGTGATAGATGGAACCACGAAGAAGAAGAGCTTTCAGCGGTCGATCGAAGGAGAATCCAGCCCAACTTGCGGTAGAAGAGAACTCCAAGCAATAGGTGAAGAACAACTCACAGTGGAAGGAAGCCGACGCTGGTCGAATGGAAGGAACTCAGGAAGAGGGGAAAATGTCGCTCGAAGAAGAAGGGAGAATAAACCTTGTTTCGGTTCGGAAATGATCGAAGACGCACAGGGGTGGGGGTCCGAACCGAATAGATATATATTAGGTTAGATTTTTTTTTTTAAATTTTAAGAGGCGGACGCCTCTAAAACATGAGGCGAGGCGCGCCTCAATGAACTTGAGGCGTACGCCTCAATGCCAGCTCTCATTACGTAGGCTTTGAGGCTTAAAAGTTTAAAATTGTGCTAAGGCGCGCCTCTTATTGTGCAATTTTAAGCCATGCGTTTGATTAAAATAATAATTTACATTCTCTCAATCAAAACTTTCATATATTTTTGAAATTTCATTTTCTTTCTGAAACATCTGAACTCAAGAGTTTTAAAGGATGATGCAATGAATTCAGAATTGATTTCATAAGGAAACTAGAAGAGGAGAATGGTAAGAGTATTTGATTCTTAAAAACTCAGATGGATTCAATATTAGCTATGTTGGGCTTTATATTTTGAGATTGAATTTATATTAAAGTTGATCGATTTTATTTAGAAGGTTGGGCTTATATTCCAAGAACACTATTAAAAAAATGCCTTAATGAATTTAGCAATTGAAAAGAACATACATCTCAGATCTTAAATTTAAGGTAAGATAATAGGTTTGACCTAAAACTATCAAAATGCATGGACTTTGTAAACTTAAACCTTACATGCAGTTAAATCAGTCTAATATATGATCTTATAATCATGCCCAGAAAGAACGACCATTTAGACCCACCTAAATTCTTTTAAAACTATATAATTTTTAATTTGTTCGCCCCTCTAAGCATAGTCATCTGCATGTAAGAACAAAAATCTCTATCATAACACTTAGTGCTTACAACACCAGCAATCATTCCATGCTTAAAATTACAACCACATGCACAAAGAAATCCTAATCCCTAGATGCTTAAAGGGCTTTGCATCCATTGCGTGCTAGTTTTGTATGATTGTCACATTATTATTTAATGTATTCTTTATTTGTGTAATAGAAAAAGATTTAGGCTTCATTTGGGACAGTTTTTCTTGCTGTTTTCTAAAACTATTTTCTTGTACAAAAATTTTTTATTCTAAAAATTTTTGTACTAAAAAATTCTTTAGAAAGAAGTAAGAAAGTTGTCCCAAACGAAGCCTTAATTTATTTCAAGAGTGGTTTTACGTTAAATTATTTGTGACTTAATGATTTTATTTAAATTTTAAAAGAATTATATATATTTTAAATAAATACGAAAAATTTATGTAGGGGCCGTTTGGTTGGCTGAAAAAGGAATGCAGTGTAAAATGAATACTTTGAAGTTATTTGGATGAATGTAAAGTAAATGCGGGTGAATTATTTTTTTGTTTAGTTAGAAGTAATGAATGTAAAGTCTTAAATGGTGACGGTCAGCGATTGCGGCAAGCGGGCAAGCGGCGGTGTTGGCCTTCAGTGGCGATGCGACGGAGCGGCGGTAGCAGCCGACAGTGATGCTCAGTGGGAGGCTGCGACGGCGGCCAGCGGGCGGAGGAGGGCGGGTGGTGGCGGCAGCCAGTGGTGGACGACAGCAGGTGGTGATCAAGCAAGCTTTTAGTGTAAATGATTTTTACTCAAAATCGGAGAAGTTTGGTTTACACTCAAAATGAACTACTTTACTTTATATTATATTTACTTTGCATCATTTTGTATTCTAACCAAACACCTAAATTTATAAAACTCCTGCATTTGTGATACTTTACACTACTTTACACTGTCACGACCCGGCCCGATTAGCCTGAATTAACAGGGCGGGAACAGAAGGTCGTACGGAGGAAAATCAAAACATTAAACTTACAGAACATATACTATTTCATCCAACATATGCATATAAAAGAGCCACTAAAAATTTTCAATATAGAATTTGTTCAAACTTCAACAATATTAATCCAAACAGGAAAACATAAACATAACTTAAATTTTAAACTTAAACAACATTGAGTTCACATCAATAACCCCTAAGTTCATCACTCAAACCTTAGACTCAACACAGATTTAACATAAATAAACATAAAGGAACCTTTCTTCCTGAGTCCCTCTACGACGGTAAGTGTACTGTCGTCTCGTTGCCGTCACTTCCTAGATGGTTCTCCTGAAAAGATTCCCACAAATAGGGGTGAGCTTGCACGCTCAGCAGATAATTCATATCATTCATAAGAATTTGTATAAAACCAAAATAAAACATCTTTTTAAAATGAAAAGTGTAAACATCGATAAAGCTTGCATCATTTCATAACTTTTTTCATAAGAAACTTTTCATAAAAACTCTTTCATATCATTTCCTCAATCATAAACTTTCATTTAACCTTTCCTCAAACATCAATGTCATTAATGCAAAGAAAACATATGTAAATGATATTATGCATAATGAATATTCTATCACCCGTCTCGGAGGTACCCATAAATTTCTGTACTGATCAGGTACACATTTTCATATCATATGGCCATTCCTTTATCATTGACTCTTTTGAGTCCCTTTACCATTTGGCTTTTTCAAGCCTCTTTACCATTTGGGCACTCCGCATCAACATGCACATTCTTAAATCATAATTTATAATCTATATTCAGTCAATTATGTATGCAAAATGAAACCATCATAAATCATTTCATTGGCTTAAAACATGAAAATTCTGAATTAAAACATAACATGACAATTTAAAGAATCTTTTGCAAAATTAACTTCAAATCATATAAACTTTAAAACTTTAAACATTTGCATTAGCAATTGAATAAAACGAAAGCAGAGTAATACATGAAAGTCTTATGATCGATATGAATACCTACCTCACCAATGCAAAGCAATCACTACGACGTACGACGTCGTTTAGACACGTGTCGTCCATTTATGTTCAAAACCTAAGATCATAAAGAAGTGTCAACATTAAAATTTTTTTAAAGCTTTATACAATTCTAAATCTTCTAAACTCTTCCTTTATTACTAATCGATCCTTACTTTGCTTAATGAAATTAAAAATAATTTAATTAAATTTTCGGATTAATTAAATTACTAAAATTTTGGAAAGTTTTAAATCATCAATTTCATTCCAATATTATTCCAATTTTTCCCTTAAGCCTAATTTATAAATACCTTAATGAATTTTCGGATTTATTTAATTAGAAAATTATGAAAATAAAATTTTCATGCAAAACTTTAATTCATGCCATTAGAAACTCCCTTATTATCCTTTGAAATCATAAATGTGAAAAACTTCAAAGAAAAATGACATTTGGAGAAAACCCTAATTTTTCAAAACTCATTAGAATTTCGTAAAATTCGTTTTCCACCGCTAAAATACTTCCCTAAACTTCTCCTATTGATTTTGCAATGAAATTCCAAGTTTCGTCGAAACCCTAAAAATTTTCGATCTCAAAATTTTGGAAAAACATTTCATTTCTACTGTTAAAATACCTCTCTACATCTTTTCTATTAATTTCATAAAGAAAATTTGAACAAAAATCACGTTTTGGAAAAACCCTAGAAATTTCCTTTGTAAATAACTTGAGATTGAGATGAATTTGCTTAAATTAAAACATACCTTTAGACTCCCCTCGACGTCCTCTTCGATTTCCACAAATTTTCTCGCCGGAAAACCGCCGCCGGAGCCGCCGAAGCCACCCGTCGCCCTTCTCCCGTCCGCCTCCGCTTGCGATTCTTCGGTTCGGCCGAATAGGAATGAGAGGGGAAAGGTTTCGGTTTTACCTTTTTAATTCCATTACATGGCCAAAAGACATAAATGTCCTCACTTAAACATTTTCGGCTCTAAAAACCATTAGGGGTAAATTAGGTATTTAGAGACTTCTATATTTTATATCTCTCAAAATAATCAAAATTAACTATAAGTTCTATACATCGATTTGTTCAGAATTTTGCGTTGAATTTTATAAAATTATTTTCGTTACATTCCGTTAACTTTAATTTTTCACTAAAATTTCGCCGCGATGCATCGAGATGCGTGCGAGGTCTACGATCGTCGAATTTTCGGGTTTTACATACACCCTAAAGTAATCCAACCAAACAACCCCTTAATGATCACTGTTTACTTTTAGGCAAACTTATCATTCATAGTGTCTTGAGATCTAATGACATGGATATTACAGATTTTTGCGGTGAAATGATACCTCATTGCATTAAAAAGCCCAAGTTGTTTTTATAGCTTTTAGTGATTTTCTCAATGTTTGGTTGAAAGATAGAAAAGTTTACTTAATTGAGCTAAACAAATTTGTCTAAGGGTCCAGTTAAACCTAGTGAAATTCACGTAATTGGGCTAGCAGAATTCAATATGAAGGATCTTAAAAGTGACTTACAAGTTTGAATTCAATTTTAGATGGATTCACCTATTTTCAGTTAGGTGATAAAATCTAGAGTTTGGGTCTAAATAAGAAAATTAATACTTAATTGGGTCAAATAGATGTACTTTGGTTTTAAGGCCAATGGAAAAGAGAGCTCTTATTTGATTTGGATCAAATACGAAATGTCTATTAGGATTTCGTGCTAGGCTAGATGTATTCAATCACTTTGTTTTGGGCCCAAGCAAATGAAGTCAAATGTTTCAATAGCTTTGGGACCAATGAAACACAAGAGATTCTATAGCTTTGTCTTGACACAATTTTTGTGTCGACTCTACTCAGATCGAGTCAAATTGAACCCAATTAGGCCCGATTGAATTTGATCAACTCAATTAAATCAAATCAACCCAAATCGATCTAAATTCAGACTCAAATGAAATTAAAATCAAGTCGATTTGAGTTCGATCGAGCTCGATCGACTCTAATTAAACTCGATTTGATCAAATTAGATCCATAATTAGATCCGTAAGTCAAGAAATCTTAATTGAACGGCTACAATTGCCTTGAAATTTCAAACATGTGTTGTCGAATTGCGGGATTTCTTGATTAGAAGCACATTTGGGCGGCTATAGCAGGGATCGAGCGACATGTAATCAAGTGTCGAAGTCTTCAGTTATTCCTTCACACGAAACCAAGAGCTTCTCCCCTCATGCGTGCTTCATGCTTGTGAATCAAAAGAAAGGGAGAGAACACGAAGTCGGGCGAGAGAGAGGGCTGGAGGGATCGGCTTCTGCGTGTGACTCTTCTAGATAGAGTGACATATGATCAGTAGACCCTCGTGTGTGTGTGTTGGAGCCGGATCAAGCAAGGGTTGAGTGGCTAGGGAGTTTGAGAGGAGCTGCTTCCTCTCGCGTGCTTGGGAGCTTCTCCTTTTGTGCGTACCTGGAGCCAGACTGAGCAAAGGATCAAGCAAAAGACTTTTATCCGTGTATGTGCTCGAGCTGAATCGAACATGATCGATCTCCTCTATGTGTGGATTACTAAAACTGAGAGAGACGAGGGGTTGTCGAGTTCATTTTTTGTCAAAGAATTGAGAAGGTTGTTGCTCTAGAATTTCTCTTCCTTTGACTTCCAAAATCAAAGGAGGGTGTGGTTTGGCTAAGAGGAAAGCTGTCTAGCTACTGCTAATATCTTTCAAAGCCAAGAAGATTTTTGTATTTCCTCTTTTCCATAGTCAAGAGTTTAGAAGCTTCTTCCTCCTCTTCACTAACTCCGGCGAGTTCGTAGTAGTGAGACGACATTCCTAGTGGCTTGGTCAATGACGAGCTTGCATTTTCAATCATCTTTACCTCTTCAAGGTAAAGATGCCATGGCCGGAATCGTCGGACACTAGCTTTGGCGAGGTATATCCCTCAAATTTAGGAAACTTAGGTCTATCATCTTTGTGGTTGTATGTTTGATGCTCCCAAACCCCTAGGTCCCTTAAAAACTTACTTTTTGCTCTCCAAAAATTCATATGTTCGCTGTCCACTCCGCAAACCCATGGGAATTCGGTGATTTTCCATGTGTTGCTCTCATATGAGAGCCCATGGGGGATGACAACGTGTGTTGGGTCATTGGACTTGTGTTCAACGACCCTCAAATGCATGTAGCGCATTCATATTGCATCCTCACTATCGCCTACAACTAAATCATAGGTTAGGTGTTGTTATTTGATTCCAATTCAAATGTCAGCTTGTAGATTTTCTCAAATGTTGCAAGTTCTATTTTTCTTTCTTCATGACAAAATTTGCATAAAGCATAGGAGCTTGCATTGGCTAGAGCTTGTGGATTTTTAATGACTTTGTTGGATGTTCAAAATGCATTTGCTTGGTTTGGAAAATTAGCAACTTGTTTTAGGATTTTACATGAATCACCAAGGGTTCATTTTGCAAATCCTAGAACAAGTAAAGCTAATCAAACTCATTTTGGATATTTTGTAAAGCTTGTAGAGATAATAATAAGTGATTAATTGCTCTAATTTGCTAGATTCCTAAAAATTAAAGATCTGTCTACATGCTATTAATGAATCAAATCTTATCAAAATTGATTGGAAATCTTTCTAAAGTCATAGATGTGATTTTCATATTTTAACATAAATCAAAATAATGTGTCATAGGTCTCTTGCTAGTATCACGATCCAACCCGGAGTCTCAAATTAATGAGGCATGAATGGACGGTTAATACATTTCTTCAATTACATACAAACATTAAAAATTAACATCCTCCATAAACTGAAAAGCCTCTAATAAATTTTACATTTAAACATTTACATAAACCATATTTTACCTGATTTCGTTTAATCATTGTCTTCTGTAGGCGTATTCTTCTCTTTCAGCAATTTGTATTTATCAAGAGGCTTACCTGAAAAATTTAGTATTATAGTTTGAGTTTATATGATAAACTTAGTGGATAATTACCATTAATATATAACATTTAAGCATATATAAAATACACTTGCATATTCTTCATTTCTTATACAATTAAAACATATATAACATTTTATATGCAGTTTATCCTTATAGTTAGCCTTTTCAATTAATTCATTTTTTTTCTGTTTCATTTGTTCTTTTCCATTTGACATTTATTTATTTTATATTTCAATTAGTACATGATCATCGTCTAAATATACCAATAAAGGTACAACCATTTTCATTTTCATTTGCATTCTCATTTAACGTGCACAGGTAAGTTGCACCCGCAACCAATACCATAAGGCGGCGAACTCCTGTATTTGCATGCATGTATCTTTTTCTTTTCATTTATGCTTTCATTTACATATTATAAGTTATTTTATTCATTTAATTAAAATTTACCTGTAGTTTAAATAATATATACAGTTTTTAATTTTTCTTTCACACATTTAAATTCACTTCATTTTCCCCTTACATGTGCTTTAATTTGATATATGCACATTTCACATATACAAATACATTCTAATTTCAAAATTTTATCATCTTGAACATAATAGCATTCAAATATAAATAAATAGATAGATAGACAATGTACTACATTTAGAATTGCAATGGAAATAAAATAATATAATTGTCATAAACAACTATAATTACCCACTTGGTTACTTTCATGCTTCAATTGCCTTCCAAATCTTGAGCTTGATATAGATTTCCAGTACTCTTCTCAGTTCAATTATGAAAATCTTTCATTATTCAAAATTACACAATGATATCTTAATACTAAAATCTAATTTGGATGCCTCAAATATCATCAAAAGCAACATTAAATTTTTTTACACCTCTTAAGTTAACACAAATTACTTCAACCATTTCCAAAGAGAGCTGTTAACTAATTGAACAATATTACATAATATTGAATGGCTCTAAATCCTCCACAATTCCCATTACACCATCCACCTTCCTCTCTAACATAATATAAAATTATTTTTTTTCAAATCAAAATTATTACCTCAATAAATTTTCTTTTCATCCACTATCAAATCAAGGCTTATTTTGCTTGGATTCTTCCTAACGACAATAATATTTTATTCCTTCAATTAGAGGAATGAAAGTGTAAAAATTTTTTATCTAAGTTGAACATAAATTAATAAACTAAATCACTTACTACTTCCATCGAGATAGGAGAAACTTCAAACTCCGAATTCGTTCTCTTCCTCTTCCAAATTTTCTTCCTCTGCACTTAAATGAGATATTTACTCCTTTTGTTAGATTTAAATCATGGAAGAAATTTCACCAAAATGCACAAAATCGACAACCTACCTTCCTTCTCCATCCTCTCGGTCAGCCTCTGTTCGCTTTTTTATTTGTGTTGACCTCCAAACATACGCCAAATTGGTGCGAGAAAAATTGACGAATGCGATGATCGACGAGCACGATCATCAGCGAGCATGACACGCCACTTAAATGCTCAAATGACCTCTGATTGCCAATGAGGGAGCCCCACGCAGGCGAATCGAGCAAGAGCAGTCAAAATCGGCGACTAACATCCGAAAATGCTGCTCAACACTGCCCAAACGGCATCCAATCGTGAAACGGACTTCGCCGTTGCGTTCGGAACTTTTGAGTTATCTAAACTTCACGGACCTTGAGACGACGGCATGCAAATCGAGGCAAAACTAAAAATTTTGTTCTCTATTTTATTTTGGCTATCCTATAATAATAATAATATTTTAAATAATAATAATATTTTATTATATATATGTAATTATATATATATATATAAAGAAAATCTCATTAAATCCCTGAACAGTCGGCTGCCCATCCTTATTCTCTGCCGGGGATACTGCTCAAATCCCTGCAATTCGTCCACCTATTCCTTGTACATTTGGCGTCGAACTGTCTCTTCCCGTTCTCTTTTATTTCCCGCGTGCACTTCCGCTCTCGTTATTAAAATGAGAACGAAAACGGGCTCTTCGATTCTTCTTCCTCCCGCTTCTTCCATGCTCAAACTCCAGTCGCATAAGCTCCCTTCCTCAGAGCTGGATCCAATAATAGCCTCTCGATCCAAACCCCTCTTCACGTGCGATTCCTGCCTTCGACCTTCTGCTCCCGACCGAACATCCCAACCTCTCAATCACACAATCCCTTTTCCGACCCCATCCTCCTCTATCCGACGCAAGCCACAGTCGACCCAAGCTCCTATTCACACACGTACAGAGCCAAAGCCCCTCCAACCCGCTTCCAATTGTGGGCACTAGCACCTGACCGATCAATTTCCACCCTACGCTGATCAGATCTGCACGTTAGATTGAACTCGACACCCATACCTCCCTCCTGCTTGCGGAGCCTGTCGACCAACCTGCCACATCTCTCCTCCATGAACTCCCTGTGTCGAGCCACCCCGCCCCGTAGCTCCACTATCCGACTCCCTCAGCTCACCCGGTCATACGATTCCGTCGATTCACACCCAGTCAACATCTCCATACCTTCCAAACCCGACAAAGCCGTCCGTCTACACCACTGGGGCCAGGCAACTTGCTTCCTTTCTCCAACAATTGAACACTCACAATCCCCCACACAGACTTCCACTCTACTTCCTATCCAACCTAGTTAAAGCCTTCCACAACTCCACTCTCTCACAACAGTAGCAGGCCTCTTACCCAACAGTACTCTTCCCCCTCCACTCAAAATAACCAACCTACAAAAACTTGCGATTCAAATAACCCCTTCACACATAAATCCACTAGATGGCCCACCTCTGCATTTGAAACATCGAGCTTCACCCAAACGATTTCCTCTCTTACAGCCACCTATCTCTCCCTCTCCCTATCTTAATATTATTAATAATATTAGTAATTAGTGTGATGTTATTATTATTGCTACAAAAAAGAAGAAAAATATCAGAAAAGAAAAATAAAATCGAAAAAGAAAATTGTTGTGATTTCCACCACCGCTGTCGTTACCCTCCTCGCAAAGTTATAAATGCCCAAAACTCAAAAACTCCCAAAACCCTATTTTCGGCGCTCGCGTCACGGCGGAGGATCACCTATAAATGCTTTTCTTAGCGTGGTGAGAGGGAACCTTGTGCGGCGTTTGCGGTGATGCAGGTAGGCCCTGTACACGCTGTTTGTAGCATGTCGGAGACAATCCTAAATACCCGTGTATGTGATTCTATGCCTACGGGAAAAAATTGCAAATTCATCGCACAGCTACCTCGAAGACCCATACATGCTCTTTTTAGCATGGTGGGATTAAAAACCACGGCCGCAGTGTTGCATGACACCAACCATACATGCTCTTTGCAGCGTTGTGGGAAGGCCAAACTCCTCAAAATTCTCCTAAACAGGGGAGACACCGGGAGGCTTCCAAAATTTTCAACAAATAGGGGACCTGGACTTAAACAAAATGCAGGGGATAGAACTTTAATTTATAGGGAATCGAACCTAATAATTAAAATAAAGCTGCAACTTGTAAAATAATAAAAAAATCAAATAAAAGTGTGCAAGCAATGACTCGTGGTGGACAAATTCACAGTGCACATGAATGATGAATAATGAAATTTAAGTATTCAACCAACCAAGTTGCAACTAAGAGCAAGTGACTCGTAGACACCACAAAGGAGGGATTTTTAATGAATACATTAATCTACTAAAGAAACATTAAGCTCAAGATGAAGTGTGGTCCTCTTACAATCAACACTAGCTAACATGCATAAAGAGATTGGAGATGAGTGTAGCTCGACCGGCAGTCAACATCAACTAACAAATGAACACACTAAACTTGCCTGCAAATGATGGTTTTCCCTGCAGACATACACAGACAGCATGCAATAGATGCTAGGATGTTCATAGAGTCAACAATAATCAAGCTTTTAGCAAATACATCAGTATCCTGTAAGCAAAGGTGGTCAATCCGTTATTAATATGAACACCTATGAGTTGCTGCAGAAGACCCGCCATGTACACAATGTGCTATTTGCAAGCAAATGCAAAAAGAACTATGATAAATGCGAGCACCTACGAACCGCTATGGGAGATTCGGCAGTGCACGACAACTCATCTGTAAGAAGCAGTAGGCGACCTGTAGTGCAGCGCTACGACCCACCTATAAGCAACATCGAAAGGTTCACGTTGAACATGATGCAACAGTCGGTGGCTCTTGAATACCTAGTGCTGGATCAGGAACAGTGTTATAAAGCTTGCATTGCGCGACATCCTATTTGCATAAAGCATCAAATGATCTATAGCGCAATGCTACAATTCACATGCAAGCATAAACAGGGAATTAGTAGTAAAAACTTTGGGCCATTGATAAATTGAGGTAGTAAACTTGCAGAGCCAGGCTATCACACCATATATCAGCTTACTTGCAAGCGACAGGTAGGTGACGCTCCACACAGCTTATTCGCCAACAGGAATATACTCTTGCATGCTAAATATTGAAGAAAACGACAGCTTGTAGAAGAAGAAATGAACTAAATAGCATCGTCGATGTGAAACAAATAAAGCTTAACGCACTGCTAAATAACGCCACTGGAGCCGCAACATCCGTACAAGTAGACAAAATGTGTTCACCGACTCTTTAAGGGAGCTCGTGCATCTTTCAAATGATCACAACTTGCCAACAAGAGTTTAGTGCTGCACGACAGCCTACCTACAATAAGCAACGGGCAACTCATAGTGTAGCGCCACGCTACCGGATTTACAACATTTGTACAAGAGACATAATGCATTTACAAGCCCCTTGAGGAAACTCGTGCATCTTCTAAATGACAATCACTTGCAAAATTGATCATATTTAAATATTGCAAAAACATTCCCTCATGCATTAAAATGCGAGCTGACACATTCATAACATGCATACATTTTCAATATGCAAGGTGCATCATGCAAATACATCACTTAAAAATGCAAGATATGTCATGCTATGGAGACACTGCATTAACATGCAAAATGCACTGTACATACTACGCTGTGGCTACACACTGCATTAACATGCAAAATGCACCGTGCATATATATGTTGTAACACACAAGATGCATTACGTAAGTACACCATCCAACATGTAAAATGCACTGTGTCGTAACAACACGCTGCAACGATATGCAAGCACAACATTCATTACATGAGAACACTAAATTATCATGCCAGTGTATTTTGCAAACAAGCAGGCAATGCATGAATGCATTATAGATACGTACATACTAATGCATCTTATACCACATTAGTATGCTAAGCCATACTACACAACATGTCATGCAAGCACACTGAATAGTGCGCAAACGTATACGTCGACATACATGCGTACATGCATACATACTAATTCATATGCATGAATATGTTAACATGTAAAATGAATATGCGAATGTGTATGTGAGCATGTAGATACGTCGTGCACACCACTACATTGCATATATACAACCATTATACAAACACATCATACAAAATGAATTCAAAGGCATATACCCATATGAGCTCCGACAAGTGTGATGTATGTACATACGTGACATCTGAGGATGCTGCGTGGATCAAAGATACTTAAAGCAAGATACTCATCCCCCTCCGCAATAGTTTGTCGAGGAGGATAAGTTTGAAAAGTACTTCAGCTTGTAAAGAGCGAATATCTAGTCGAGAATATCACTAAATTTTATTCTCAAATCGTCTCTTGTCAGTAAGGACGTGGCACGTGTCCTCTAACAGGTGGTTTTGTAGTCAAATGACATCATATGTAAATGATTATGAACGGGACCCTGATCGGGTGGTTTTGTCGTTAAATGACATCATTAAATTATGGTTATGGTCAGAGCCTGTATGTTCTCCAACAACGTTAAATCTTTAAGTATTGAATTAATATGATATGACAGATAGGGCACAAAGCCCTTTGTCAGCTAAGGTGAACTCAAATCTGTCACCTTAGGTAAATATTCACCCCATGTCTACAAGATACCCTTGGACGAAAAAAACCATTAGCTGCCGATAATGATCATTCGGTCAGGTTGGGTCAACTACCTCCTCTGACTAAGTAGACTAGGGAGCATGATGGCCTGGGACGTCAGAATCATTGGATCTTGATTGGGTCTATCATCGTTCCGCCCACCATCCGCTTTAAGTACAAGGTGGTGAATTTCTAATTTTAAATGTTAAATTTTAAATACATAAACATGCTGCTACTATACGCTGGATACTACGTATCTATTTGACAACTAGGCTTAATCAAAAGTTCTCTCTCGTTATCGGGAGGAGTAATTAACTATAGGAGCTTGTGCCTATAGGAAACCTGAACTCAGATCATAAAATCCTCGCAAAATAAGGGCGAAATCTCTGGGTAATGTCTTATCTAAACCCAATCTCCCTTTTGAAAATTTGCCTTGGAACCTACTCATTAAAACTCTCTTCGACGACTCGAAAAAAAGAAAGAGGATCGTGGAGAGGCCGGGGCGCGAATTTTCAGAACCCACACTTTGTTTGGCTTAACTGGATAAGTGAAACGAATATATATCGTATGAGGAGTCGTTTTTTCACTTTCTCATGTGATTATCCACTTAAATCAACAATCCCACCCATCCAGGAGACTCACGCACGCACGCGGTCTGTTCGGGTCGTTGTTCTGCTCGCGGTTCTGCTTTCTGCTACACTAATAGGCCGGTTTAATTGAACCGGCTGTACCGGTTCTTACAACTAGTGTCACAAAATCTATTAAATTAGCAAAGTTCTTAAGTAAGCTCACCTAATTTTAAGCGCTTATGAAACTAATATGGAGTATTTCATGGACCCCCAAAGGCCCATAGCCTATACCCCATCACGCTTAAAATTATTTAAACATATTTGTCCAACTTGCAAATTGAAATAGCTAAGTGTGATCACAAACATTCTAAACAATTGATGAAAACCTTGAAAGATTAAAAGTCCTATGAGATTTCAACAAACTAAGTCATGACAAAACTGATTTAGAAATCTTTCCAAAGCCATAAACATGATCTCTCCTATTTAAATGAATTCAAAACATTTAAAACCTAGATGGGAACTCTCTTTTAGGAATCACCTTCCCTTGTGCATGATGTGTTAGAACTCTCTAAAGTTTCAAACACATCATGATATGAGCTTCAAGATCCTAGGACAAAATCCTAAGTTGGCCACCTCATTTGTTGAACCTAAAATCAATAAATGATCACCATGTCAAGTTGGGACCCATATTCTAGCTCCCTTCCAATCTCCTAACCCAAATTAGGTGAGTGAACACTTCTCTCTAAACATCCAAAAGTTTAAAGAATGCCTCTTGGTTTGTAATCCAAATCTGAATATCACACTCCTTACACCAGTCTAAAAAATTTATCTTGCATTTGTCTCCTCGTAGAAAGAGGCACAAACCAATCCCTGAACACCTGAGTAAACTCATCACATTTGATCTGGATATTAGGTATCCCTCCAAACTTATCCTGATATTGCCCTGTCTACCACTTTTCAGCCTCGCCATCAAGTGCAAATATTGCAAGTGAAATCTTTCTTTCTTCTGGGCAGAACATACCTTCTAATATCTTCTCAATCTTTAATGGCCAATTTTTTGCCTCTATTGATCCTTCTATTCCTTTAAATAATGGCGGTCTTATATCCTAAAATAATTTTAACTATTTATCCATTGACATGCTACTACCACTACTTCCTGATGACTGAGATCTTGAATCCTGAATCAATTGAGGCATTGCTAACATCATTTGGGTCAGTGCATCAGTATTAATAACAAAACTCGGCACAACCTTTCCATATTCTCGTAAGGATCATTCTGAATCATGGAATAAAGTAAAACATTTAATTAAAATTCATAATTATATCATATCAACTTTCTTATATTTAATAATCAACCTAATAACCCTTTCAGTACGATTCATATTTTATTTGGGCTCTAACACTACTTTTATCAGGACTCAGTCCTGAGACTCAAATTAACGAGGCAAGAACAGACGGTCAGACGATTAATACAATTCTTTTAATAACATAAAATACTCAACAGACTAATATCTAGTATAAAATTGTAGAGCCACTAAACCAAATTTTCTAAATTCAACATATAATAAACCAATTTACCTGATAACATTTGATCCTCTTCTTCGATAAACAAACTCTTCTCTTTCAGTCATTTAATTCACAATAGATTTACCTGTCATTTCAATTTTAACAATTTGAGTTCTTATAATAAACTCAGTAAATAATTATAGTTCATAGCATGCTAAATAAAAATGTATATATAATCATGTTTATTTGTCAAACTTTACATCAATTTCAAATATACAAAAAATTTAGTATAAACGTGGAATTAAGTTCTATCCTTTATATAATATTTATTTATTTTCTATTTCATTTATTATTTCTCATTTTATTTATTATAGGAGCACCGTTAAATTTTGTAATAATGAAGGTACAATTATTTACATTTCTTTTTCTATTTAATGTACACAGGTACGTTACATCCTCAATCAGTATCATAAGAGGGTGAACTTTTGTATTTGCCTGTATATATATTTTCCCTTTTATATTTTTTTCATTTACATAGTCATATTCATTTAATTTATTTCATTTTTCCATCACGTCATTTTAATCTGTATAAATATTTTTCTATATATATATATATATATATATATATATATATATATATATATATATATATATATAAAGGTTTTAAAAGGCAAAATCAGAAATCGATGCATTTTGTCTAAGAGAACACCTTTGTCTAAGCGAGGCAATGCGTAAGCCTCAAAAAGATAAAAATAAGGTAATTTAAAATTATAAATAATGACATAAAATGACAAAATATTAAGTCAATTATGAACTTGATGATTTGTTCTAATATAATATTACTGGAATACAAGATTCAAAATAAACTCACTTAAAAATAAAATACGCCCTTAGGATAAAATCCCAATGCAAGCTCATCATCACTTTGATTGTCTTCAGAAGAATCCTCATAATTTATATTAAAGTCATCCTCAAACTCTTCTTCATCTATAATTTTTTTTTTCTTTATCCCCTATATCAGTTAATATTTCATTAGTTCTAAAATTAAAAAATAATAACATAAAAAATAATTTATTATATTTAAGAATACTTTTGAATTTTTTTGAAGCTCTAATCTCACTTTGTTTCTTTCTTTTATATACTTGGGAGTTGAAAGATAACCCCAATTCAGCAGAATTTTCAATATCTACAGGGGTTGCTTCATTGTCCTCATTGATATAAGTTTCTCCTTCAGTTTTAACTTCAGGAACATCAGCATTCTTAGGAGTAACCCATTCATTATCAGATTATAAATCATCAACAAGCAAATGGTCAATTTCATTATCATTGCTTCTGCAATTTGAGATGTCTATCCTTCAGTTTTTTGTTAAACATAACATATACTAGTTTGTTCATTCGATTTGCAGCCAATCAATTTCTTCTCTTTGTATGAATTTGATTGAAAGTGCTCCAATTACGCTCATATGCAACAGTCGAACATGTTAGGCAGAGATAACAGAAGCTCCATGGAAGATAACAGAAACTCTATGGAAAGATTTATGAAAGTTACATGTGGAGAAAATATATGCCAATGAGAGCATGGTTTGATAGATTCATAAAAAACATGAATGAAGTTGGATGTATAAACAAACTGACACTGATTGTATATACAAAATTACAAATGATTTGAATCTTTTAGCTTTTTTTCTTTTTAAACATCATAATTTTTTATATTCTTATGATGTAGAATTTGATGGCTCATATCATATTTATTTGATTTGTGCAATTTCTATACCATATTTTTTAATTTTTATGATATATAAATTATAATGTTGGATCAAAAGCATAACAAAAGCATAACCTTGCTTTGTATTTTTAATAATAAGCATGTGCCATGTGATGTCTAAGCAGAAAATAAACGTTATTATATCTCAAATTAGTATTGCAAAGAAAAAAAGGAATTTTAATGCTTATGTAAGACAAAAAGGAAGAATGAATAAAGAAATAACTAAATGAGAGGGATGATTGTTATAATATCTATTGAAGCTAAGGTATGTGATGAAAAATAGAAAGGTGGTTTGAGAATTTGCATAAAAATTTAAATATTCAAAATTAAAATTAGATAAATTTAAGATGGACTTAATGTTTCACAAAGAATTCAATCGAAAAGAATGGAGAAAGATGATTCATGAAGTCCCCCAATAGTTTGGCATATGCTAATGATGATGATAATGTCACATGAAATAATGAAAATTTTTTTAGTAGATCATTTTGATATGAGATTTGATGAAATGAAGCATGCTTCAAGATGTGTTATTCATGAACTCTGTAAATTAGCTACTTTGGTTTATTTTTGTTGTCATTCATTATGGCTCTCTCAAAATTTGGATTAAAAGATGTGTTATTCAAGAAACTAATTCACCAAAATTCACAACAGCATGGATTTTATGATTTACTAATGTTTTAATAATAGGGGGGACGAAATTTTTAAATAAATGATTCATATGTTTTCAAAATTAGCACCGAAACTTTCTTTCTTATTAAACATGTATACATATATACCATTGAAATGTATGAAGTGCATATACTAGTGATATAACCATGAAACGTGTATAGCAATTGGAACACTAGATGTACGCTTAACTTAAATGTAACTAACCTCTTAAAACGTGGTTGTCGAAGTCTGAGAGGCACCGAAGTGAATGGACGAAGTCAGAGAGGCACGTCAAAGTCGAAAAGGCTGCAAAGTCGGAGAGGTACCGACGGGAATGGGACGAAAATCATGCGAAGATGAAGAAAACGATGGGGGGAAGAAAGATAGAGGTTAGAAACGGGAACGGAAACCTTACCTTCACCTCCAGGTACGTCGACTTGGAAACAAGAAGGAAAAAGGCTGCTTGCGTATCGTTTCAAGAGAGAACGAGAGAGAATAAGCGGATGAAGTTCTTTGAAACAAAAGCCCCAAGCGTGCTCTACTCACGCACACGCATATACTCTAGTGAAAAAAGAAAGAAATAAATCAAGGAGCTGCCTCGATTTGCCTCGACACCTCAAGCCTTGAGGTGTACCCCTCAGTGCAAAAAGGCGTGAGCTTCCTCCGATCAGTTGAGGCTTAAGCTTTAGCTAGTACTTGTGCATGATATAATATTCAATAATAACAATTGAATTAAAGAAAATGAATTTGCTACAAACAAACGTAGTCACCCACTTTGCTTTTCTCAATTTGATTCATTTTATACAATTAAGCATTCAGTCCCCATACATGCTACAACATTCAATAATTGCAATGAAATGAAAGGGAATTATCCCACTTTAATTATTTTTGTGCTTCAATTTTTTTCAAATGCTCGAGCTTTGATATAGCCTTCCTTAATATAACACCTAAGGTCACATACAAAATTTCATAAATCTGTACTGGAATTTCATAACTATACTTTCATTAATTTCATTTAATTTATCATTTACATTTTAAAACCTTACCTAAATTTCCTCGAGAATTTTTGTTTGGTTCTAGTGCTTTATCGCAGTTCAACAATTAAATTTTCTTCCCTGTCCAAAATAACAGTACTTGTATTACGTTTTATTAGCTTGAAATCTTGAAACTTCAGGTATTGTCAAAGTAACATTGGATGACATCAAATCTCTTTAAAAAAATAACATCGAATACATCAAATATTCTAAATCACCGTCCGATGGTCTGTCCTCGTCTCGTTAATTTGAGTTTCTAGACCGGGTCGTGACGCTAAAATAAGTGCTTCTATGTTAAATTAGATATCGAAAGAGGAATGCTGTTTTCTTTAAACTTGTCTAATTCATTATGTTAGTATTTAAATGATGCAACTGTGACAACGTTTCTGATTGTAAAGCTAAATCACTTGAATATATTGTGACTGCAGAAAGCTCAATATGCAATTTTACTAAGTGGAACTCCTGCTTCATCACGACCTATTGAGTTATTTAAACAGGTATAGTTCCTATTATTCTCTGTCAGCTAGTGCACGCAAAACACCATCTCTTTCAATGTCGTGCAAACTTGTGTGTATGAAAATTTTTCCTGCTTGTTTGAAATGCAGCTAGAAGCCTTACACCCTGAAGTGTATAGAAGTGTGCACGAGTATGGTAATCGATATTGTAAAGGTGTAAGTGTTCCATTTTCCGTTGTGCTCAACTAACTTTATAGAAATCTTTGGGATACAAGTTTCCCCTGATGCACATTTATTTTTCAGGGCGTTTTTGGATTATACCAAGGGGCCAGCAACCATGATGAGCTGCATAGTTTGATGAAAGGAACTGTGATGATTCGTAGGCTAAAGATTGATGTTCTTTCAGAGCTCCCTGTGAAGCGCCGACAGCAGGTTATTGTCCACTTTCTAGCGTAATCTAACCCCTTCATGGCTAAAAATATGTTCAGGAGATGTCTAAAGATCGTAACAAGAAACAGCCACTACACACCTAAACCCGCTGCATCTCTGCCCCCTTTTATGCTTTTATTTGCGACTTTTGCAATAACAGACATTTACATGAAAGCTATAAATTGTGAATGAAACATTTTTCTTTTTTGTATTCATGGTCCTTCTGAGGTTTGAACTCGTCAAAAAATAATGCAATATTAATTTATTCCCATGTGGCCTATAGATATTGGAAGAGGTATATCGAAATATTGTTGTAGGATTGAGAAATATTACTCCGACATGCTTAGATTTTTTTACTTGGGTTATTTTAATATTGATGTCTACTTTGGAATTTCTTATCAAGTGTGGATTGGGAACATTAATATAATGGTGCGGAATTATTTCAAGGATGATGTGTATATAGGTTTAGCATAGAAGTATTAATTGCAAACATATTGCTTCTTTAATATTTGAGATTCTTTATTCTCTTATATCAATGAAATATACATTTAATTTATCTTCAATGTTAGTCTTCGTCTTAGATTGAGAAAATCTAATTAAGCTTCAAGGCATATGATATATCACAGTTATGTCTTACGGTTGCACCTAAGCTGATTTTATTAGCTGTGTTAGGCTGAGTTGCCTATTGATTGTACCAGGAATAACATGAAAAGTCACAAATGAAGTTTGTTGAAATAAGAGTTTAAACAGTTATGAGTACTTGTTAGGGTGAAAACTATGTTTCTAAAGTGAACTTGATTAAGATTAACCTCTTTGCATAGATCTATTGCCAATAGAATATGGTTTTGCAAGGTTACAGTTATTATTTAATTCACAATGTCATCAACTGGTCTTCGTTTTCTTCCTTTTAACATAACCTAGAGGGTAAATTATTTCAATTTAAAATTTTGGAATATAAAGTTAGACAGGTGAGGAATTCTAGAGTTATTATTAATTGTTACTAATTAACTCGCTTTTCAATGCTAAATATTTCTTTCAAACCCATCAACTTATTCATTGTAATTTTTTGTTCATTTTCTCCTATGCTCAATAGGCATTGCACTTCAAAAATTTATATATGAGCAGTTGTTACTGTAACTGATATTCAGGTATTCCTGGACTTGAATGAAAAAGAATTGAAAAAGATCAGGGCCTTGTTTCATGAGGTAATACATTCTATAGACTCTATCAGAAAATGGCTTTTTATTTGTGTGTAAATATTGAGGTATTTTTCTAGTAGTCTTCCATGAATTGATTGCAAACTTTTTTGTTACATTCTACAGTCTCTCACTTTTAGTGAAAATAGTTATGATAAGCTTCACCCACATTTTCCAAAATGCACTTGAAATTGGATACCTATGAAACATATAATGTTCACATGGACTGGTAAGATAATGCTTCAGGAGATAAGTTCTTATGTGTTTTTATTTATTTGTTTATTTTTTTTAATTTATAAACATGCATTCACACTACATGCAATAGTGTTTTCTGTAAGGACAATTAACCAAGGATTGAATTTTACAATTGTAATAGCATGGCAGGAACGATAGTCATCACAGTAGCATGGTCTATGAAGTCATCATTGCGGTAATCATAAGCAATACTATAGATTAAATCAAATTTCATGAGGATAACAATGACATGATATTTGATCATAGCTATTTATGTTAAACTGCAAAACAATCATGTAATTTCTGAAATTCCAAAATGATGTAGCATTACATATCTGATTCATATCAATATGAAGGATATTAAAGAATGAATATTTCATACAAAACATACTATCAAAAGAACCTATATCGATAAATGTAATTCATGTGCAATAAGTATAGAAGAAAGAATGATACTCTTAAAGAGAATTACAATTACCCACTTTATAGAAGTTTTAATCTCACGCGAAGTCATGATATCTTTTTAGGACGTTCATTGACTTGTCCTTGATAGTCCCTACAACCAAGCATTAAGTCACACATAAAGCTCCAAACATAAAACTTAATCATTTAATCCTTCACTTTACCCTTTTTATATTTGCACCTTAAGGATTAGGTGGGCCCTTATAATATATTATCAAGTTGAGCATAATCTAACTAGCTCTTTTCTATGTTCGGCTTGTTTAATAAATGAGCTAAAAAAATTTCTTCAATTTTTACTTGGCTGCTTAAAAACTAGTCAAACACCAACTCCTCATGAATATTGAGTATTTTTTACATCCTTACTTCAAACATGTGCATTATTATTTAATGTGTCATTTTCACAATTTCAATATACTATTCGCGCCATTGTCTGTTTTAGGGAACATCAAACTTCTCAAATACGACTTGTTAACTGGGCATGTGGATTGACTATTTTATTTCCATAAAGAAAACAAAGGGCAAATGGATATTATAGGCACTTCGTTCTAAGCTGAGTTTGCATTATGATGGTCATCCAATGTAAATGCTTTTAGAAGATGCGCTTAGTATTTTTATGTGTTTGTTAATGTTGCATGGAGTTCTGACCTTATTCCTAGTTCTATCTTATGATGTTTAGCTTGGCCTCTGTCTAAAATGTCTTTATTTGTTTTATCCCTATTTATGTCAAATGAAGTAGATTTTCAGGAAAACATGCATTTCATGAAACCTCTATATGTCGAAGACATTTTAACTATCAAGATAGCCTTGCTTCTCTTTTTCTTTCTTTCTTTTATTTTTTTTCATTTGGTTAAAAAGGTTTTGATAAGTTGGACAAAATAAGAAGCTTGTATATTTATTGAATAGTTAAGATGTAGTAAATTATTATGTGTTTAATTGCCGCATGTTAATGGTTTTCTTTTAATAGTGCTATTTTTCTTGGTTAGGAATAGATTAATTTGATTCTATTGTCTTTTTAACACGTAGTTGGAGTTGGTGAAGAGCAAAATCCAGATATGTAACTCTGAAGAAAATTTAGAGGCGCTAAAATTTACTCAAAAGAATCTTATCAACAAGGTATCATAATGGTGAAAATAGCATTTTGATATTTCCTTCTCTAATTGCTTACATGGAGTACTTTGTTGCTCTTAAATTATCCGTTTGAAGTTAGTTTTTCCTAATTGGGGAGTTTTTGTAATAACTTGTAATTTTCATCGCTATTCATATTTCAGCTTTTGTTAGAGCTATCTCGCCACCCATTATAATGTCTTATTAGCAATGTATCATATTATGATTGGAGGCAATAAAATTCAGCTTTTGCACTACTACGGAGATTAGGGATTCACTAGTGTTTTTTTTCTTTTTGAAATGAAACTTTATAATGAATATAACATGAAGCAATCAAAATGAATTACTAGATGAAAACACGAAAAACAAAGACCCAATTAAAGATAACACGATGACATAAGAGAAAATCTCTCTTAGACAATTAATAAAAGATTCTAAAAAACTCTTATTTGTAGTGCCTTCTAGCCGAGTAAATCTCGGTAACTGATGATAAACTTTGTTTTCTCCTGCCCTATACACTTAGAGCTTCTAAACTCTGAAGACTAATAATGAGAATCATATAGTTGCTTAGAGTCTAGGGCAATGACATCTGCAATAACATGAAGAGGTTGAGGTTGAGGGGCTAACTAATTGGAAATATCTGAGTCAATGTTCTTGGATGCAGATGAGATATTGATTACATTCATGGGGCCTAAGGCCACAAGTGAAGGCTCTGATTCCATGTTAAGATCAATAGTTGGTTTCAAGTTTTGTGTGTAGGCCTAAACTTTAGTAACTGGAATTGAATCCTCCATATATGAAAGGCCAAATTTGATCATTTGTATGCTTTGTTTGTTCCTAAATATAAGGATCCATGGCAGGTGATTTCCTTAATCTCGGGTGAGCCTTGAAACATTCAATGAAGTTATGATAAAAATTTTTACAAGATAAACTATAGGAAAGAACACCTTTAAATTCAACAATTAGCCAATAACTATAGGGAAATTTGTGATTTCCATCGGAAAAATCAGTTGAAAATCTAAGAATTTCTGCTGATATTTTTAATTTCTGGCGGAAATCAATCTGATGCTATTAACCACGTAGGAAAACAATCTCTGATGATACCAAATCTTATGAAATAGACTATGAAGAAATATTTTCTCTAGTTGCATAATGAATATGATTTGTATCCTAATCTCTGGGTTACTATGTTTGGATGTTCAATGTAATAATATGATGTAAAAAAATATTTTTACATGGTGATGTGGAAGAAGTTTTATGCATCCTCACCATGATTCAAAAGCTCTTTTTCAAAATATTCAATATGCAAACTAAAAAAAGGCATTACACAGAAAGCAATCTCCAAGAGCATGATTTGAAAGATCCATAAGAGCTATATGTGAATGGAGATATACACAAAGCCAAGGAAACCATACACTCTTTATAGCACACTTGATTGAGTAGAGTTGTAATTCTTATCATGTTTATTGATGATATGATTGTAATAGATGATGATGATGAAAAAGAATCACACTGAAAAAAAAAATTACTATAGAAGTTGAGGTCAAAGAACTTAATAAGCTCAAATACTTCCATGGTGTAGAAGTGGCTCACTGAAAAAGGTAGGTTTGTCTTATCAAAAGTTTGTCATTGGCCTATTAAGATAAACAAATATGACAAATTAAAAATTGTGTAAAACTCCAACAGAATCAGGCCATAAACCAGATATTGATAAAGGGAGAATCCAAGTCAACAAAGGACGATATTAAAGATTAGTTTAACAACTAATTTATCTATCCCATAATTGTCTAAATAGTGCATTTGCGGTAAGCCTCATAAGTCAGTTTATACATAAAACAATGGAATCTCACTTTATGCTGCTTATAGAATACTTGGGTATTTTTTAATCTAATCATGGAAAAAGAATTCTTTATAAAAGACATGAAACTTTAAAACTAGAAAGCTATGCTTATGCTAAGCATGTGGGATCGCTGGTGGATATTGCTCATTACTCAAAAGGAAATCTTATGAACAAATAAAAAACAACTCTGGTCGCAAGTTTAAGTGCATAATCAAAGTTAAGAGCAATTAATTAAGGAATATTTCAACTTTTTTTGTTAAAATTTTTACTAAGTCTAATGATTAAATAGAAAAGACTTATAGGGATATCTTAACTCCTAATACATGTTAAATGTGTTGGAGAATGCAAGAAATGATGCACAGGCTCCAAATGGAAGCCGAACAACTACATTGCTTGCAGGAAGGAAAGCACAACTACGATAATAATTACAGGAGGTTGACTGTCGATTGAATATGAAAGGTGTCAAAAACAAGAGGTTTGAGAAGAAAAGCTTACTTTATTCTATGATTTCTTCCCTATTTATAGATCTATACAAGAAATCTTAATACAAACAAATAATTACAGAATAACTCTAATAGAATCCTTCCTAAATCAGCTACCCGAACATGGAAAGAATTCTGCCGTGAGTCATGTGCCCCACGAATCATGCACTGTAGCTGTTGGATCTTATTTGCATTGAACAGCTGGATTTTAACACTCCCCCACAAGCTAGGCAGTATGGATCTGTCATTCCCAGCTTGACTATCATTCTGAGAAAGATGGCGTTGTCCACTCCTTTGGTAAGGATATCTGCAAGTTAATCTTTGAATGGTATATGGTTGATACATACAAGTCCACTGTCTAATTTTTCTTTTATAAAATGTCTGTCAACTTCTATGTGCTTGGTTCTATCATGTTGAACTGGATTGTGAGCTATGCTAATTGCTGATTTATTGTCACAATATAGTTTTATGGGTTTGTCCCATTTGATCTTCAGATCCTCTAGAATCATTTTGATCCATAGTACCTCACATATTCTCAGGGCCATAACTCTATATTCTACTTCTCCACTGGATCTTGCCACCATGTTCTACTTCTTGCTTCTCCATGTGACTAGGTTTCCTCTAAGGAATGTGCAGTACCCAGAAGTAGATCTTCTGTCTACTGATGATCCTGCATAATCAGCATCAGTGTATGCCTCTAGGGTTATTTCTTAGTTTCTTTTAAAGAGAATCTCTTTTCCTGGGTTACCTTTAAGGTAGTGCATGTTTCTTTTAGAAGATCTTTAATGTACTTTTGTTGTGAGATGAAGATTCCTTTGCTGGAGTGAGCTACTTCGATTTCAAGAAAATATTTTAGTCTACCAAGTTCTTTGATGTCAAATTTCTTGGTAAGACTTTTTCTTAGACTATCTTTCTCCTTTTCATTATTTCAAGTCAAGATAATATCATCCACATACACTAACAATATTGTGACTCCCCCTGAGTTTGAGTGTTTAAAGAATAGTGTATGTTTCCCTTGGCTCTGTTGATATCCATTAATAAGTATGAATTTGGAGAATCTTCCAAACCAGGCTCTAGGTGACTGTTTTAACCTATATAGGGCTTTTTTCAACTTGCATACCTTCTCACCTCCAGATCTTTCTTTGAATGCTGGCAGTATTTTCATAAATATCTCTTCCTCCAAGTCCCCATATAGGAATGCATTTTTTACATCTAATTATTCTAGATGCCAGTTGTACTTAGCTGCTAGTGAGAGTAAGATGCTGATAGTGTTCATCTTGGCTACAGGTGCAAAGGTTTCCTGGTAGTCAATGCCATAAGTTTGCGTATACCCCTTCGCCACTAATCTTGCTTAGTACCTTTTCAATGTCCCATCAGCTTTGTATTTTACAGAGAATATCCATTTGCAACCAACTGGTTTTTTTCCTTTTGGTATGTTGATAATTTCCCATGTTTTGTTCTTTTCTAGAGCCTGCATTTCATCTTTCATGGCATTTTTTCATTTTTCATCAGATAAGGCCTCAAAAATATTATTAGGAATATGAATTTCTTCTAATGTAACCAGGAAGTTTTTGTGTGAGGGTGAGAAATTATTGAATGCGCTAAAGTTAGTTATGGGGTACATAGGAGGTGATGAATTTACCTTAATTTCAGGAGATGATTTAGATTCTTGGATCTGCTTCAGAGTGCAGTTTGGACTTGTATGTCTGGAGCATACATTCCTAAATCTATTGACAGCTTTGTCGTCCGTCTCCCTATTTTTGACTTCAACAGGAGTGGTTTGAGATAGTGGAGGAAGGTCAAGAGGGGCAAGCTCACTTTCCTTATCTTCCTTAATTTCAGTCTCCCCCTGAAGATGAGGTTTGGTAAAATAGGAGTTTTGTTCATCAAAGATAACATCAACAGAGACAAGGGTTTATTTTGTAGGAGGATGATAACACTTATAGCCTTTTTGGGTGGCGGAATATCCAACAAAGATGCATTTTAGTGCTCTTGGATCTAACTTTCCTCTATTTTGGCTGTGAAGATGAACATAGGCAGTGCACCCAAAGATTATGGGAGTAAGGTTATTATGGGTGCGGAACTCAGGGTAAAAGGTGGACAGGATCTCCATTGGAGTCTTTAGTCCCAGTGTTGTGGAAGGTAGAAGGTTTATGAGGTAAGTGGCGGTTAGGATGGCTTCCTCCCAATAGGATTTGGGTGTATTGGAGTGGAGGCTAGAAGGTGATCATTTCTCCTTTCTGCAACAACATTTTGTTGTGGGGTATGAACATAAGAGGACTCATGGATGATGCCTTCTTTTTGGAAGTAGGAGGATAAGGTTTGGTTGAAATAGTTTTTAGCATTATTGGAGCCAAATTTTCTTATTTTTACTCCAAATTGATTCTGGATCATGATGTGAAATAAGGGAAGAATGGTGCTAACGTCGAATTTATTTTTGAGGAGAGAGATCCAAGAGACTTTCGTACAATCATCAATGAATGATACAAACCAGCGGGCCCCAGAGATGTTGGGGATTTTTTAGGGTCCCCATATATTATTATGAATAAGATAGAAAGGGGTATCACATCTCTCATTTTTATTGGGAAAAGAAGTTCTTTTATGCTTAGCTAACTCACAAGTTTTCCAGTGAAAAAGTTCATTTTCTAATTTTTGAAAAAATTTTGGATACATATGTTTTAGGATATCAAAAGACAGATGTCCTAATCTATAATGATGAAGCCAAATAGTAGATTTCCTATCAACTAGGGATAGGGATGACATGGAGTAGCTGTTTCTAGATTTGTTCAGTTCTTCCAGGTAGTACATTCCAGCTTTCTCCTTAGTAAATCCAATCTTCTTCCCCGATCTCTAGTTCTGAAACAGACAATAAGTAGTTCTTCCCATTTAGGCGATAGGAAGGTTGTATGCTTTGGAGGTCACCTCGTCCTTGTTGCATCATAGAATCCTTAAATTGGTAAATTCTTTGGGAAGAATTAATTTTTGACATTATGATGTCAATTGAAGACTATCTTTGGGTAGCAATGAAGGCTTCCCGAAAAAAAAATTCTCCAGCCTTTAGTTACGGCGGTAAAGGCCAATGTTTTAATAATAATTTTTTTTTTCTTCTTCTTCGGTTTACTTATAGGGCAAATCGAACCGACCCAACCTTGGATCAGCTAGCATGTGAGGAGCTTCTCCCGCAAGGTTCCGCCCACTCAACTCTTGCAGTCGGATCTTCCAGACGGGTCCCGCACGTCCGCGTGCGAGTCTTCCAGTCGACGCACGTCCGCAGGGGAAGCCGCGGTTGTCGGCGGTGCAGGGCTTTTTCTTCTTCTTTGTCTCTTGTACGCGAGGATCGTCAAGTCGTCAGCAAGGCTTCGTCCTGGAAGGTCTTGGCTTCTTCCGTCCGCGAGGCGTCGGCAAAGCTTCCCTATGCAAGGTCGTGTCTTCTTCCGTCAGCAAGGCTCTGTCCGCGAGATTAAGGTTTCGGCTTCGTCCTTCTCGCTCGACTTCTGATGGTTTACTTTCTTCTTCGTGTCTCTGATACCATGTCAAAAACAAGAGGTTTGAGGAATAAAGCTTACTTTATTCCATAATTTCTTCTCTATTTATAGATCTATACAAGAAATCTTAATATAGAAACAAATAATTATAGAATAACTCTAATAGAATCCTTCCTAAATCAATTACCCAAACATGGAAAGAATTCTCGTGTGAGTCATGCGTCCCATGAATCATGCACTGTAGCCGTTGAATCTTATCTGTGTTGAATGGGTGGATTTTAACAAAAGGTTTGACCGATTAGGAATGTAGAGGTCCACAGATTCATATGGTTATATGTAATAGATTGCAAGACTGACCAAATAGAAATGTAGAAGTCCACAAATCCACATAAGTAGAGTGCAGCAAAATAGCAAGAAAGAACATTAGAGGCAAATGAATTCAAGGGATTACTTAGCAAACTTTTTTGGGTGGTTAATATTCTTTTCTTAACGTGTATATGCAGCTCTATATATAAATAACTTTTAATTATATTATAAAGCAAACAAGCCTTTAACTTTTTAGAATGATCTAAGTTCTTTTTAACCATTACAAGTTTTAATTCAGTGCATTTGAATTTTAGAAAAAGAATAGGTTTCCCACTTCAAAATCATTTTTCCAACAGTGCAAACCGGAGCACATGGAAATCAAAGAGCTAAATCACTACTGTAGTGCTCACCTAGTGGTGCTTAAAAAAATTATGAATTTCAATTCCAGACCTCTAGTTTAGTGACTTATCGTAATTAACAGACTGACAGAGCCAAATAAGGAAGTCATACAATGGCACTTGGCACAAAAGAGTAGTGGCAAAGCTACTATGGCCAGAGTAAGGAACTAAGAACTCTTGGTGGACCTGGATGAATTTCTTAATTGGCTTCATACCGCAGAATGAATTCTTGAATACAAATAAGTACCACTTGATCGCATTGTAAAACTGGTAGCAATCAAATTAAAATGCAACACATCCTTGTGATGGGAGAACTTGAAGCTCACAAGACAACGAGAGGGGAAAACCAAAAGATCTTCCCTTGGGACAAGATGAAGAAGGAAATGCCGCACAAATTCTTGTCGGCCCACTACTAGTAAGATATGTTCCTTTGCCTACACCATCTTCAACAACAAGAACTCTTGGTAGAGAGTTATACAGCTGAGTTTGAACAATTAATGCTTAAAAGCAACTTGGTGGAACCCGAACAAAATACTATAGCATGGTTTATTTAAGGTTTAAACCCCTCCATTGCCAATGTTGTGCAGCTTTAGCCATATTGGACTATCACCAATATCATCAAGCTCTCTCTCAAGGTAGAAAAGCAACAAAGAATAGGAAAAATCCAAAAAACTAGACTAGTTCAGGACACAAGCTAAATCAATTGGCTTAACCAATCAAGCTCTCTCTCAAGGTAGAAAAGCAACAAAGAATAGGAAAAATCCAAAAAACTAGACTAGTTCAGGACACAAGCTAAATCAATTGTCTTAACCAACCGATCAAGGAGCACCGACATCATTGTAGGTGCCTAGCAGGTTCTAGTTAAATAAAGAATTCAGCTAGAATAGTCATATTGCCCATTAAAGGCACACGTTACCGGGGAACGTGACTCACCATAATTTACCGAATCAAGGAGTCATCCTAAGCACGCACACCAGGGAACTTGTATAGGTTCGTACAACTGTAACAGAGACATTCTGATGAGGACATCATTACATGGAAGGTTTATCATAGACGTGGTCGTCGATCTACGGCCACGATCGAGTCTTTATATTTTTGAGTTTTATTGTATCGTTGTTTTTTTTATTTTATGATGTTATTTCTTTTACTATTTTACCCTTACTCAAGGGTGGATTGTTTGTAAGCCCAAGAGGGCAATGCTGTCTTTTCTTTTAGTCCTTTGTTTAGAGGCTATTTAAAGGCCCTATGTTGTATTGTTATGATTCAATGAATGATTATTAAGAAAATCCCTGCAATCTTGTCTTGAAAGCTTGAGAGTTGAGAGCTTTGGAAGAGGATCCTTAGGAGAGGGAGAGTTGTGCATCACCCACCAACCTAGACGTGTCGGGTTCGTGGTTTACTCATTGTTCTTTTCTTTTTTCCCTCCCCAAATCCCACCGCCGGCCTCCTCCTCCACACCACCCCACGGCCTAAACCCCCCACCACCCCCCACGGCCCAAGTCCCCTATTCCCCACCCACAGCTAAGTCCCCCACTCCCCCACCCACGGCCCAACCACCCCCTTCCTCCACCGCCGACCACCCAATTCCCCCCACACCCTCACACAAGCCGCCGGCCCCTCTCACCCCTATCTCTCTAGTTTGGTTTCCTAAATTACTTTGATGTATATTTGGAAAGCCTTTTAAATTTGGATTCAATTTGAATTCACAATTTAATACCTTCCAAATTTACTAAATCTATTTTTGGAAAGTTGCCTAAATTAATTCCTATTTGAATTTAATTTGAATAGGATTAAATTATACCTTTCCGATTACTCATATCTTAAATTAGGTTACCCCAAATCCAATCCCTAAATCCCTTCCCCCTCTCTATTGCCGCCGGCCCCCCCTACCCTATTCCGCCCCCCTCTCTCTCCAATCCCCCCCTCTCTCAATTAATTCCTACTCTTTGGAATTAAGTCCTAGTTTCCTTTCCCACCTCACCCCTAATTCAAAATCTAAAAATAATTTTAGATTTTGGACACATTACCCTACCCTAACCCTAACCCTACCTCTCCAAAAACTGAACCAATCTCCCTCCATCAACCCTACCTTGGCCGGCCCTTCCCACAACCGCCTTCCCACTTGAATCTCAAAGAAAATCTTCAATCTCTTGAGAAGAAACTTCAAGGACAGCAAAGGAACATCATCGTCAACCTCTCTTCTACATAATCAACATGAATGGAGGTCCCCGAATGTGACTATGGTTTGGTGCTTGATGACCAAGATAATATCGACATACTCCGCTCACCCTTCTTCGACGTGGGCTTTGACTTCGATAACACCGTCGAAGAATACATTAACCGGATCCACATCACCTTGGCTGATGTGATTGACGATCAACGATCAAAAGGACTTTGGGCCATCTTCGGCCGGGCAACGACCGCTACCTCTCCGGCTACTTCATCACATTCAATCAAAGGTTACATCATTGATCTTCTACACTTCCTCACCAGAGCTATTAGCAATCAAAGAGACCTCATCCGGCGGCGATTCTTTTCCAGATTACAATAAGGGTGAGTTTTTCCTCCCTATTCAATTACTTCTTCATTCCCTAACCTTGTAGGTGATGACGGAATCGCAAGGGATCAAACTCCGCTTAATTTGCTAAAAGCTTAGTAAACGTAGGTTTTTGAGTGCACCTTCTTTGTTGCTTAATTCATTGTTAATTGAGGGATGATGATTGAATGCCTATTATGTTAGCATGATTTTGAGTTTCTAAACTATTTGTTTGTTCAAGCATTTCGCAAGTGATTTGGCCTAAGCGCAAGCACCCCTTTCTTGTTTTATTTTGTCGTTTCAATTGCTAGTAACTTAATCAATAATTGCTATCTTTACTAAGTCGTGCTAATCCTTATTATTTTCATCTAAAAACATCGTAGTCCTACATCACATTCACCTTAACAAAAATTGGCCAACTAAGATCACTCGTCGTCATCCAAGCCATCATACCTCCATTGACGTCCTTTGATCTAGCCATAGGAATTGCACACCTCTGGTTTTTTAAACTACAACCCTCAAAACTTGACTGAACCTCAGCTCGCAATCATCACCTCCCGAAGGGACTTATCCCTTGCACCCTATGGTCCATACACTGCCCCTAGGGACTCAGCCACATCTAGAGGGCTCGCCCCACACAAACTCATCCCATATGCCATGTCACGTGGACTCACCTAGAACACTCGCTCATGAAGACTCGCCCAAGGGACTCATTATGGAATAGTGGGCCACATCAGAGGCATATATTCATGTGGAAGCTCATAAGCCGAGCCATGTGTTAGATATAGTCTGTAATGAGTCACATTAAGAATTATTCTTTTTATCTTCTTACTTTCTTTTAGTGTAGCCTTCTTTATAGCTCTCTAAACCCTATAAATAAAAGGTGAAGAGGTATATTTTGGATTTTTTGGATATTTGCTGATCCTTTGGTATACTTTGAGCATGCTTTGCACTCCCGTCTCTCTCTCTCTCTCTCTCGACTCATCAGGATCTCTCTCAATCATACTTGTCAGCGGTGAATGGCGCAGTACGACACAAAATTTCCAGTGGAGACATGGCGCACGGTGCGTCGTACGCCATTTTGAATACGACGCAAAATAAAAATTAATTATAAAAATCTTTATATGGATCCTATTTTAGAGTATCAATCAAGTTGGGTAAAGCTTGGTTCAATATGTTTGTGGTCCAATGTACAAACCATTAAAGTGAGCTCCAAGTTCGTCCAAAAATTTTACTAAAATAAAGTTTAAATAAAGTCTAATAAAACCTAACTAAACTATTTTAATCATATCAAATAATTTTAAAATTAATTATTACATTATTTTAGAAGTGAAAATATATAAATATTAAAAACTATTTATAATTATATTAAAAAATTCCTAAAATTCAAATTTCCCGCGCCGTGCGCTTGTGCCATTGCACTCGTCGTAGCGCAAATGGCATGTGCCAACTTGAACATGTGCGTCACACTATGTAGCTGGTGTCATAGGTATGCCGCGCCATGTACCATGGTGCACACCATTTTACGCCATTGATAAGTATGCTCAATTTTCTAATTCTTACCTAGGAGATTGCTCGCTAGTATAGTCGGGTATTTTTACGGAAGTTCTTGTCTGGGACATTGCTTGCTAGTATAGTCAGGTATTTTTATGAAAAAATCTGCATCCATTAGGTAAGAAATCAAAGCTAATAAGGTAATAAAAAAGTAGGGAAAATATCCTATTTTTATAGGGACCATTGTTATTATAGGCATATTGCATCCAATTTAAAGAGACAAAACTAGCACATGACTTGCATATTCATGAGTATAGTTTACAGATTTGGATCGATCAGCCATCCAAAATGGAGAGACGTGTTATTAATTGGGATTAATTCGGATTATTCCCACTTTTCATCAGTGTGGTTGCTTCATTGTTTTCCACATTACAAAATACCCGGTTGTAAGAGTATTGCTCTAATCAAGGTTCCATGATGAATGCACACGTTTGCTTTTTCATTTGTTATTTTATATTTGGACTTACTTTTTAAGTAGTAAGTTGCTTTTTCATTTGTTATTTTATATTTGGACTTACTTTTTAAGTAGTAAGTTAATCCTCCTTCCCCTTTTGTAATATTTTTCAGATATACAATGATTCAGCTGAAGCTAAAATACCAGCAGTTCTTGATTACTTGAGTACTGTCATTGAGGTATGAAATGCTTCCATTTCTATGTATAGTTTGGATTGCTGTCATGTTGAAGTATGAGATTTAGTCACATTTTCATTTATACCTTTCATTGCTTTACTGTTTCAATCAAATTCTTTTTTTTTTGGGTAATGTGGAAATATCTGCCTAAGAACAGTAATGAAATCACTGGTGCACTAATATAATTATTATCATCATTGATGGATTTCCTTTTTGCACCTTTTTGTTGTTTTATGTATGACCTATTTAGGTGTTCATACCTAAGTTTTTCCCCCTCATTTCAGGCAGATTGCAAATTCCTAGTATTTGCACACCATCTACCAATGATTGAAGCGTTGCATAATTTTTTTTTGGTAAGATTTCTTGACGTTTGTCTACTTAGTATCAAGAATTGTTCATTCCATTACTTAAACTTTGTGCAGAAGAAGAAGGTTGGTTGCATTAGAATTGATGGCAGTACTCCAGCAACATCAAGACAAGCTTTAGTTACTCAATTTCAGGAGAAATCTGAAATTAAAGCAGCAGTCGTAAGAAAAACTCTTATACTATTTTACTGCTTATGTATCTTGACAGGGTAATGATTTTTTTATTTACCATAGTCATATAAGTTGGGATAAATAGCAATATCGGTTCTATATCTTTTAGCCATATTATCTGGGTACTTATATAAGATTTCTCAGCTTTCTATTCGAGCTGGAGGTGTTGGGCTAACTCTGACAGCAGCAAGCACTGTCATCTTTGCTGAGCTTTCTTGGACCCCGGGTGATTTGATTCAAGCAGAAGATCGTGTTCATCGAATTGGTCAGGTAAGTACATGGCACCTTTTTATTGATGGTGTCTTCAGATTTCCCTTTGTTTACCATTTAAAAAAAAAAGAAGAAATATATACCTTCACCCATGTGACCTCTATTCTCCCATGCCTTGCTTTGACTTTGCCTAAGCATGTTGTGTTCGCTCGCCTTGCTCCATCTACCACAACACCCTTGATGCCCTTATTGCACTGATTTCCTCCACATCGATCATAATCGTACAATCTCCTCATCGATCATGTGTCTCCAACCTACTCAACAATATCACACTTATTCTCTGGACTCCACAGCAGCCTTTGTATCCTTTCCCTAAGCAAAACAATTAATGAGGACGAAAGATATATTGATAAGTTAGCTAAGCAAAGAGATAAGAGAAGTAAATTTTTAGTTTAAGTGTAGTGCATTAGGCATGAAGATCAAAAATTATTTTTCTTAGAAGAGAATATTCAACATAGTAAATGAAATATTTCAATAAACTTTTTAATGTTGTGAGAATGAAAATAGAGATTGACCTTGACACCCTAAATGAAAATAGAGATTGTTATTTCTATCATCGTAATAGTAAAACTGAAGTTTAAGAGGCTTTAAAGAAAATAAAGTGTGGCAAAGAAATAGATCTAATGATATTTCAATAAAGTATAGTAATAGTTAGGAGCTCAAGGAATTTATTGGCTTACTAAATTTTTTAATATTGTTTTGAAGATTAAAAAGATACTAGATGAGTGAAGGAGTGTGTTCGTTCCGATTTTCAAGAATACAAGTAATGCACAATAATTTTTGAATTATAAATATGTCATACACTAAATTTATGGGAGAGGATAATTGAGCATAAGTTATGATGTGATATTAATATTTCTCAGAACAATTATGGTTCAACCTTCTTGCCGAGCATATTAGCGACGACGCAAGCTTTTGCATGATTAGATATCGTAGTTCCACGCTACTAAATATATTTTTCTCACGAAGTATAATGGCCATTGCCTCCTTCCTTGACGAGCACAGAATTGATTGCGTCCTTGCCGACCCCTAGATATAGTAATAGTGTTTAACCCAAATGCAGGCTTTGGAGAAGGGGTGGCGATGTGAGGAGCTTCAATTGCTGAAAGGTTGCTTTGCAATGCTCGGCCCAATAGAACTTTTTTGCCTTCCGTGGGACTTGAAGAATGGCAACATCATTTAGCTCAGCAACTTGCCCGGTGAGTTGTTGCACCTCCTTAGCTGTTTAGGGTGGCTTAATGTCAAATATGGCTTTAACCTTGTCACGGTTGACCTAGGAACTTTCCTAAACTTGCACTAAAAGTACACTTTAGCGGGTTCAATAGCATATTGTACTTTTTAAGAGTGGCGAATGACTCCTTCAAGTCTTCATCTACGTAGACCTCAATGTTTCTTTCTTTTTGCTCTTAAAGACCTTATTAATCATTCTTAGATAGGTCACCCCTGCATTTTTTAGCCCGAAGGGTATAACCTCATAGCAATACAAGCCTTCCACTGTAATGAAGGACGTCTTTTCACAGTCGTACAAGTGCATTTTGATCTAGCGGTAGCTGGAGAAGGCGTTTAGTAAGCTTATTAACAAGTATCCAACTGTCGAGTCGACCAGAGCATTGATCTTGCGTAGCGAATACTCGTCCTTCGGGCATGTCACGTTCAATTCATGAAGTCCACACACATCCTCTACTTCTTTGTTGCTTTCTTTACCATAATGATGTTGGAGATCCAGCCCGAGTACTGGACCTCTCTGATGAAGTTCACAACTTTGAGTTTTTCCACTTCATCCTTGATGGGTTTGGTGAGTTAGGTGGTTATCTTATTTTTTTGCTTTACAAGGTGTGCATCCTTATTCACATTGAGTCTATGATAGGAAACTTTGTCGATGCCTGGCATTTTTGCAGTCCATGTGAATATGTCGAGATCGCCTCGCAGCGCTTGAACGAGCTCGTCTCGATGTTCCCTGCTAAACAAGGTGCTGATTCTAAAAGTTTTGCCTTGTTCCCCTTCCATGGAAGGTAGTTCTTCCACTTCCTCAGATGTCTCTAGACCTAGATCATGCTCTACATCTAGTTGGAGGACTTCCTCCGAGGTAGTGGCCACTTGTCGACTTCCTTTAGATAGTCGATGTGCGATTGGATGAGATCACCCCTCATCATAATTTCTTTTCCTTCTATTGGAAACTTGACGGCAAAGTGGTAGGTGGATACCACGACCCTAAAGATATTCAGCAGAGGCCTGCCAAATATGGCGTTATAGCTTGTCGAGGCATCAATTATGATGAAATCGACCATTGCAGTATCCTGATGTTCTCCATCACCCCAGGTAACTAGCAGGGTGAGCACTCCTTTGGTATCGTCGCGCTCGCCATAGAAGTCATGAAGAGGTCCTGCAATAGTGGTAAGTTGGGAAGCAAGTAAGTTCATTTTATCAAAAATGCATTTAAAAATGATGTTGACTGAGCTCCCTATATCTATCAAAATGTTATCGATTTGATAATTGCAACGGGTGCAGTGACTGTTGCATCATTATGTGAATTTTCTCTGGTCAGTCTGTCTTCTTCACAGAAGGTGATGGTGGTGATGTTAGTTGTGATGGCTCGACAGAGAGATGTCGAGTTGACCTCTTCTGCTCGTGGTCTTTTGGGGTTTGTACGCAAATCCACATTCTCTCTGCCCATGATGGTGGGTACCACATCAGTTATATGCACCGAGCAAGCTAGTACTGACTCATTTGTGTTGCCCTCAATAGGGTCCTTCCCCGTCCGTGGCCTGAGTCGGCGAGCATGAACTTTTTCATTTACCATTTTTAATTAGTTCATCCACGAGATTGTGTAGGTGACGCATTTCTCCATGTCATGACCATGGTCCCTTTGGTAAGCATAGTATCTAGAGGTGCCGCTAGGGTTGTCGGTTACTTTCATCGGCGGTAGACGCCTAAAGAACTCTATGTTGTGAATGGCCTCTATGAGCTCAACCATTGATACCCTTAGGGGAGTGTAAGTGGGGTAGGTGGGAGGTTGACAAGCAATCTCTTTATGGTAAGGTTGGATGGCTCGAGAAGGCTTCTCGACTCTGGGTGCTGGCAGCTCCATTATCTTTAAGGGTCTTTGATGCGTGGGCATTCATTGATGCTTAGGGCGCCGACAATCGTACAACTTGGTCAGGTTTTATGTCCCTTCTGTCCCTAAGACGGGATCTTTCTCTATCCCTTCCTCAATGGAGCTCTCACCTGGGGGCGATCTCACGCTTAGGATAGCTGTAGAAGATTTTGCTTCCTGGTTTTATTCTTCAATGTTCACATGATTTTTAATCATATCTACTATTTCAAAGAGTGTTTTAGCTATATATCTAAAAGGACCCTTCCTTAGACCTTAGGTCAAGGTGACCTGGGTGACTGTAGAGCTCCAGATCCTTGACGTCTAGCATTTATATTTGGAACCTCACTATGAAGTTCCTCAGTGATTCCTCAGGCTCTTGTCGCATCTTCAGTTGGGCCTCTAAGTTCTTCGGGGCTCTCTAGGCCCTGATGAATTACTTCACGAACATTCATTTGAACTCAGAGAACGAGATGATTACTCCCATAGGAAGGCGAGTGAACCATCAGAGCCGATTCTTTGAGCGTCATGAAGAAAAGACAACACTTAAGTGCGTCATTTACATCCAGTATGGAGATCATAGATTCGAAAGTGGCCACATGGTTAGTGCGGTATGTCTTGCCTCGATTTGGCTCCAGATGAGGCATTTTGAATTGGTGGAGCAGTTTTGCCTTGACCATTGCATTTGAGAATGCATTGGTTGGTTCTGACTCCTTTTTCCAAACTTGTATGCTTGACGAGCTATATTCCTCAATACTCAACTAGGTGCGAGTGTGGTTAGTAATTGGTGCAGAAGCAAACACCTTGTGTGAGCGCCTTTCTCGATTCAAATGACTCTTTGGGCGTATCTTCTGGCTGTGTTCTTCCCATCTAGCTGCCCAAAGCCTCCCTGGTTATCATCTTCAGAATTCATTCTTCCCCTCCATATCCTTCAGATCTTGCCGAGTGGCGTACTCTGCATTCTCCATATCAACGGGTGGTTCTTGCTAATATCGCCTATCAAGCAAGGTCTGTCTTCTGTTCTGTGACATTGATCCGCGCTCACTACACTTAAGAGGATGTTGGATCCAAAATTGTTTGATGGATGATACCAGACCCTACTAGCAGATTTGTTTATAGGCTTAGAAGAACATGTTGGTGATAATAGATAATAAGAGAGAAATAAGCTAGTAGAACTTTTGTTATCCCAGTCAAAAATATAATAACAAATTTAAGGTTAAAAAGGCTGGATTTCTAGAAAATCAGAATTTAGACCTTTAACCATTCCTCATCACCCCATACTTACAGGATTTTGAGGGTTACTGGAAAGGCTTCAGGTAGATGCTGGTACAATGCTACACACTAGTTTATGACACGTGGCACTTTTTTGACTGACCCTTGGGAAGACTGTGGGCTCCAAAAATTCGGCCCCGGCCTCCGCCTGCTTTTGCTTTCTTCAGGGGGAGTTTTAACGGAATTAAGTTCCGGGATAAATTTTGGAAGGCAGATGAGTATTGTGGATTAGACACTACCCAGAGATTTCGCCCTCATTTTGCGAGGACTTTATGATCTGAGTTCTGGTTTCCTATAGGCGCAAGCCCCTATAGTTAATTACCCCTCCCGATCACGAGAGAGAACTTTCGATTAAGGCTAGTCGTCAATCAGATACATAAAAATACGTATATCTGGCATATAGTAGCAGCATGGGTTGAAGGTTTGAAAGTTTGAGAAATTTGAGAATTTAGAAGATTGGGAGATTTGGAGATTTGAAGATTTGATATTTAAAATAAAAATTTTCACCATCTTGCACTTAAAGCGGATGGTGGGGGAATGGATGATGGACCCGATCAAGATCCCATGGTTCCGTCGTCCCGGGCCATCGTGGTCCCTGGTCTACTTAGTCAGAGGAGGTAGTCGACCCAACCTGACAGAAGGATCCTTGTCAGCAGCCATGGGTTGCTTCGTTCAAGGGTACCTTGTAGACCTGGGGGGAGTGTTTGTCTAAGGGGGCAAATTTGAATCCACCTTAGCTAACAGAGGGCTTTGTGCCCTATCGATCATATCCTATTGATTCATATCTCAAGAATTTGATGCCATTGGGGAGCATACGGGCTCTGGCCATAACCATAATATAATGGTGTCATTTGGCGGCGACCACCTGGTTCAGAGGGCCTCGAGTCATAACCGTTTATCCTGCAGTGTCATTTGGCGGCGAAACTGCCGGTTACAAGACTCGTACCACGTCCTTGCTAGCAGGAGATTGTTTGAGAATGAATCCTAGTGATATTTTCGACCAGGCATTAGCTCTTTGTGAGCTGAAGTATTTTTCAATTTGTCCATCTCGGCAAACTGTTGCGGAGGGTGGATGGGTTTTGCTTTATATGTTTGATGATTGGATTTCAATTTTTAAATATTTTTTTGACTTTTGGGATTTCAGAATTTTTGAGATTTTTGTGGGAGTTTGGGTGGCATTTGATAGTGTTTGTGAACCCCTCCGGTTGAGATTAATATTCAACACGGCCATCATCGGGTGTGGGGTCATTCATATTTCTGTATTTTGAACCTTGTCGACTCTGTCTAATAATTGACAGAGGATCGGGTTTCGTAGGCTTTGTGCCCTTTGTAAGTGAATTCACTTGATTATAGGCCTTGAAGGCCTAATATACAACAACAACAATAACAAGCCTTTGTCCCACTACGTGGGGTCGGCAACATGAATCCTTTTTCTCTATTGTGTCCGGTTCAAAGTCAAATTCTCGTTTAAATCTAATAGAGAAAGATCATTTCTAATATTTTCTAACCAAGTCTTTTTAGGTCTACCTCTACCTTTCTTAACATAAGTCAAATCTAATACCTCTACTTTCCTAACTGGGTCATCGGAAGGCCGCCGTTTTATGTGACCAAACCATCTAAGGCGACTCTCTCTAATCTTATCCTCCACTGGAGCTACTCCAACCTTTTCACGTATATGCTCATTTCGTATCCTGTCTCTAAGAGTAAATCCACTCATCCACCTAAGCATCCTCATCTCCGCAACACATAACTTAGTATTGTGCTTCTCTTTTAATGGCCAACATTCTGCACCATAAAGCATTGCAGGTCTCACCACCATCTTATAGAATTTTCCCTTAAGTTTAAGGGGGACTTTTCTATCACACAACAAGCCCGATGCATTCCTCCACTTCAACCATCCAACTTGAATTCTACTGATAACATCCCCATCTATTTCACCGTCACTCTGAACAATAGATCCAAGATATCTAAAACGTGTACTCTTATTAATGACTTGATCGCCCACACAATCCCCTCACTAGGTCTATTACTGCTAAAATTACACTCCATATATTCAGTTTTAGATCTACTCAAGCGAAAACCTTTAGACTCTAAGGTTGATCTCCAGACTTCAAGTTTACCTTCAACTCCCTCTTTAGTCTTGTCAACAAGAAGAATATCATCAGCAAAAAGCATACACCAGGGTACATCCTCTTGTAAATGTCTAGTGAGAACATCCATGACTAACGCGAAAAGATATGGGCTTAAAGCTGATCCTTGATGTAATCCAACCGAAATAGGGAAATACTTGGTCAAACCACCTTGTGTTTGAACACAAGTAGTAGCTCCTTCATACATATCTTTAATGATTTGAATATAAGCATTATTAACTCCTTTCTTTTCAAGAACTCTCCATAGCACTTCTCTTGGAACTTTATCATATGCTTTCTCTAAATCAATAAATATCATATGTAGATCCTCCTTATTCTCCCTATATTTCTCCATCAAACCTCTCAATAAATGTATGGCTTCCATAGTAGACCTACCAGGCATGAATCCAAATTGATTTTGAGAAACATTAGTATCACGCTGCAGCCTACGCTCCATAACTCGCTCCCATAGTTTTAAAGTGTGACACATTAACTTAATTCCTCTATAATTCGTACAATCTTGTGCATCACCTTTATTCTTATAAATAGGAATCAATACACTCATTCTCCACGCATCTGGCATCTTTTTAGTCTTCAAAATATTATTAAAAAGTTTAGTTAGCCAAGAAATTCCTTCATCTCCTAAGCATTTCCACATCTCTATTGGGATATCATCAGGTCCAACAGCTTTTCCACACTTCATTTTCTTTAAAGCCTCTCTAACTTCGGTTTTACTAATACACCGATAAAAACAGAAATCTTTATTTTCATTTAGGATGCTAAGGTCACTAAAGTCAATTGTATTCCTACAATCTTCATTAAAAAGTTTATCAAAATATCTCATCCACCTTTGTTGAATATCATCCTCTAAGAAAAGTACTTTTTGATCTTCATCCTTAATACACTTCACTTGAATTAAATTCTTACTACTCCTATCTCTTTGTTTGGCTAGCTTATACATATATCTTTCTCCCTCCTTAGTATCTAATCTATTATATAAATCATTAAAAGCTAAGATCTTTGCATCACATATTGCTTTCTTAGAATCATTACATGCCTCTTTATATCTTTCCCAATTATCAGAATTTTTACATCTAAACCAATTTTTATAACAAATCTTCTTATTTTTTATCTTTTCTTGCACAATTGGATTCCACCACCAGCTATTTTTACTATTAGGGGCTTTTCCCTTTGATACTCCAAACACATCTTTAGCAATATTTTTAATATCACTAGCCACTTTTCCCACATAACATTAGCATCCTCATGCACAAATAAAATCTTAGAATCTAAAATCTTACTCTCAAAAATATTTTTATAACTATTCTTTAAATGCCCCCATCTAATCCTAGAAAATCGCTTTACTTTATTTTTTATTTTCTGTCCTTTCATCTTAAAGTCTAAAACTAATAAGCGATGTTGGGTACATAAACTTTCACTCGGAATAACTTTACAATCTTTGCAATCTAAACGATCTACTTTTCTTATAAGAAAATAATCAATCTGAGTTTTACATACGAATATATAAAATAAATATCTCGGTCGATCTCGCGACCGTATATTTATTTAATAGTTCGAGCCGTGTCAACTCCTATCTACCTGAATAGAAGGATCTGGCTCGAACTTGAATTCACATATTGACCCGCGCAGCATCCCTAGACGTCACGTGTGTACCAATAACACGCTCACCGGGGCCCATGCGGGTTATGATTGTATTTACCCCTTTTGTGTTCCTATGTGTATACAAATTAAGGTGCACATGTGCGGGGGTATTTTAGAAAATATTTGTGAACGCCTTCTGTCTGCTTTTACAAAGGTTGCAGATCCGGTGGCGTGGTACTACGGGTTGCCCATTATTTTGTACAGGTAGACTGTTGTGTACTACTTGCATGATTTACGCAGGTAGATCATAGTACACTAACGAATCTCCTGCTTTTGAGGTGTTTTGAGTGGTTGTGGTCATTTCTTTACATACGAGTCTTCTAGAATTGACTACTGGCATTTGTATTTGTTGTAGTTGTTCTGCATTTTGCTTGTGGTTGACACCCCCCGGGTGTATAACGGATCTTCTACGATAGCTTGTAGGCAACATCTAGTATGTGCAGTGGATCTTTCTACAGCAGCCCGTAGGTATTTGTATATATTGCATATTATCTTCCCTTGCTTGTGATGGATCGATGCATTTGCTAGCCATTTTAATGATAGTTGATCATAGGGGTATTGCAGCATCTACTGCATGTACTGATTAGCACTTGTAGGCTTGTTGTGATTGTGGCAATTTTTCCATCACCGCCAACAGATGTTTGTATCTACAATAGTTCTCATCGCATCTTTCTTGTAGGCAACATATTAGATGTATAATGGGTCTCCTACGTCAACCCGTAGGAACTTGTGTTTATCATCAATCTCTCCTTACATATCAACTGTGAGGGCATCTTTATAACCACTGCATACATTATCATCATGGCTTACAGAGGGTTGATGTATTTGACTGATATAGAGAAGTTGCCAACGTACACTAATTTCCTTTACTTGCAAGGGATCGATACGCTTGCTTGCATGTTGACTTCAGAGAGAGATTATGATATCCCAATACATTGTTTGTAAGTGAATTGGTATATTCACCTACCAAATGTTGATGCTGAATGTATATTGGTGTTGGTTGCAAGATATTGTTGCATTCATTACATGACTCTTGGATTCACTTGTATGTTGGTAAAAGATTTCATTGTTTGCAGAGGTTACTATGTATTCTTCCACGAGTGGATTGACACTAATTGTAGGAGTGTCACAATATTCATCATATATTACAATGAACCTTTTGGCAAAAGATCACATTGTTTGTGAAGATTGTTGTGTCTTTTGCAAATGTCACATGTATTGGCTAACGAATCGTTGGGTCCTTTATTGACTTTGAACATAGCTTGGTTCTTGTGTGGTGGCTCTCCTTATTGATATTTGAATGTTGATTGGCATGATGCTCGTCTGACATTTTAATGAGATTCCTTGATGTTGATTATAGACATATCATTGCATTCTCCGTTCAAGCTTTGCTTGCATGATTAATGTTGTTGCTTTGTAAAATTGCAAGTTTTTATTTTGGACATTTAAATCATGTTACATACCATTCATTTGATGTTCAAATTGTAATTCAATTCCTTATCATTTGTTCAAAGTGCAAGCTCAAATCATTAGAGTTCAGCTCTAGTCCAGAGCATGAGTTCAAGTTCTTGTTCAATGTCAAAATACAAGTCCAAGTCCCCTGTAGCCTTGCAAGTTCAATTGCTTGCTTGATGTTGTATAGTTCGAGTTCAATGTCCACAAGTGCAAGTCCAAAATTGAGTCCAAATTCTGATTTCATTCAATCATCATTTGATTAAATTTTATTTTAAGTTTGATTTGAGTTTGATCTTATGCTTGAATTATGTCTAAATCAGGTTTCAAGATTTTTGTCCAAGTTCCTTGAATTTGCTCTGAATTTCGGCAGCCTTCCGGCGTCTCCCCTGTTTAGGGGAAAAAACCAAGAGGTTGTCTTCCCCTCAACGCTACATGAGCGCTTCAGGTAAATGTCCATAGACATCACGGCGGCATTTCTTTCTTTAATCCCCGCCCGCTACATGAGCATTTAGGGGTCTCGGGCACCTGTTGCAAAGGACAACACAGTTTGCTTTCCCCCCTCTATACTACATGAGCGTTTGGGGGTACTTAGTTTTTTTATTCACTTCACGCTACGTGAGCGCTCCGGGGATTACCCACCTTGTCGCAAGCAACGCACCGGCTTCCCTCCCCACTACGCTACGTGAGCGCGTGGGGGGTTTGCCGGCTCGTCGCTAGCGTCGAGAGCGAGATTTTTTTTAGATGATTACCCGCCTCGTCGTAGGCGTCGCACCGGGTTTCCTCTCTACTACGCTACGTGAGCGCATAGGGGGTTTGCCGGTCCGCTGCAGACGACGAGAATAGGAAATCTGAGTTTAGAGATTTATACCTTTGAGGTTGGCGACGATTGCAAATTTACAAAATGCACCAAAAACAAAAAATCTCCACTCTCTTTTTTTTGTATTTTTCTTTTTCTCATCTCACTTACCTTTTTCTTCTTCTTTTTTTTAATCTCCCCACTTCTTTCTTCTTTTTATTACACATATGTACATATAACAGGGCCAGCATCTAACAATATTAATAAAAGAAAGAATGATAATCAAACAAACTAGTAACAAATACTAGTAATAAAAAAAAACTTAGATTTGGGTTTCTGTAAAAAAAAAAGATGTTGGATAATGGGCTGAGGGTTGTTTTGATAACTTGCTGAATTTATTTCAGCAAGATACACTAGGCAATAGCGCTGTTATGGGGTTCTGTTGTTGGGCTGCAAGGGGGTTGGAGTTGAGGTGTGAAAGTGGGTGTAATGAGCTTGTGGAGTGTTACAGTAAGTGGAGGAAGGGGTTTGGGCTGATTGGAGTGAAGCAGAATTGTTGGAAATTGGTTTATTTTGAGCTAAACAAGTATAATGGCTGCTGTGAATCTAAATGGATTTGCTGTTATAGATTTTGGGAGCAAGCTATGGGCCTTGAGTGGGCTGTTTTGAGCGGAGTATGTGATGGGGCTGTTGTAACGGTTTAAATGGGATGAGAGGTTTGAAATGGGACTTAAAGAATGATGGGTTTGCTGTTATTGGGCTGCTGTTGGAGAATCAGGTGGGCTAGTAGGAGAAAGGGAAGAGATAGGTGATAGTAACAGGCTTTTCCCTCTTTTCTTTCATGGGCTGCTGAATGACTCCCCCTTTTTTTTTGGTTGGATGTGCCGTGGAATGCAGTTGTTGGAGGAGAAAGTACAATGAGTTTCACGTGAAAGAGGAGGTATGAGTGAAACGTGGCTATTAAAAGCAAAGCTTTTCTCATGAACTTCGACTTGCCTGAGAATTATTAAAGGTCTGCGAAGTGATATCAGACTACTTTGGACTTGGTTTGGTCTTCACGGCTGAAATTGGACGGGAAAATCGAGTGCCAAAGGGGCTGGCTCAGAGGAAAAGGTGGAGTTGCTGTGATTTTTTTTTTAAACAGGCAGCAGCAGGAAGCCTTGAACATCCGGTTTGGAGTGTAGCGGACTGCTAGGTTTGTTGCAGGAAGCGTGGACCTGGGCGTTTGGAGGCTGCTGTGGAAGGGATTGAAGGGTGAAACGGCAAGGCAGCTAGAGCTTAAGGAATGGGTGTCTGTATCTATTATGGAAGCAGGATCAAAACCTTGGCTTTGAGAAAAAAAAGAAAATCGGATGGGGATTTTGCTTGCTGAAGTGTGAGTTTTAGCTACCTGTGAACAGAGGAAGAGGGACAAGTATTGAGGGTTGACGGTTTGCAAGGCTTGGACGAATGAGAGAGTGTGAAAGTTGGCTGAACAATAGAGGCTGTAGCTCACAGTGGTCCGAACAAGAGAACAAAGAAGAAGGATTTCCTGAGAAGCAGGTTGCGAACAGGGGAAGACAGACGTCTAAGGCTTGGAGGGATTTTTCTTTGCGTGAGAGTGAAGTTGAAGAAGCGAATAGATTCATTTCGATCTCATTTTAATGAAGAGGCCAAGTACTCTTCTGAGTAGATTGATGGATTGACGGAAGCGAAGGAAACTTCAGTGAGTTTCATAGGATTTGCAGGAAATTCAGAACAAATTTCGACAATCCGAGGTAAACGCATTGAATACTATTAATTTGGATTTGAAATGCCATTTGACTTCTATTTTTTATGAAATTAATAATAATATTAAATATTAAATATTACAGTTAATATTATTACTAATCAGATTGTCAGCAAAGCGATGATTTCCTTAAAAAAGAGTATCGATTCGCGTGTAATTTTCTCGGTTCGCGCATCAATAGCTCCGTTTTGCATGTCGAATTTGCCGGATATTGAAATTAGACAAATTAATAGTTGATTCACAGTATTGCCGATGTTCCGGTCGCAATGACGCAGTACATTTCACGATCGGACGTCATTTGGGAAGCACCGAGGTTCAATTTTCTCGAAATCCATGCCACCAATCCGGATGATCCAATTTGAACATAAAAAATATAGTTTTTAAGTATTTGCAATATTCCGATCGCAATGGAAAAATCTGTTTCGTGATCGGACTTTGTTTGGGCACAAATTTGTGTATTTTTACCTTGGGATTACCTCGATTTGCATGCACCACCTTAATTTAACAAATTGGTAGTGCATTGAGGGTATTACCGACGTTCCGGTCGCAACGACGCAGTCTATTGCCTGATCGGACATCGTTTGGGCATAAATTTGTATATTTTTATATGGGAATTACCTCAATTTGCGTGCACCACCTAAATTGAACAAGTTGGTAGTGCATTTAAGGTATTGTCGACGTTCCGATCGCAATGACGCAATCCGTTTGTCGATCCGACGTCATTTAGGTAGCGCCGAGCAATATTTTCCTTAAAATTTGTGTTGTCTCGAAATTCGTGCCACCGATCTGGATGATCCAAAAATGTAGTTCCTGAGTATTTGTAATGTTCTGAATGCAATGACAAAGTCCGTTTTGCACTTGGACCTCGTGTGGGCAATGCCAATGTCTCTTTTCCTCGATAAGCGTGTTGCCTTAGGATTCGTGCCGCCTATTCAGATGATCCAAATTGAACACGGAAAGTGTAGTTCTTGAGTATTTGCGACATTCTAATTATCATGACGAAGTCCATTCTGCGATCGGACGTCGTTTAATTAGTGTCACGCTTTAATTTTGGGTGTCAGTTGTCCCTTTTGACCGATCTCATCCGATTGGACTGAAATGGGCCTCGATCTAGCAGAATTCAACGTTCTGATCGCAATGCCGCTGTCCGTTTGGCGATCAGAGGTCATTTAACCCTTCAAGTGATTTGTCGGACCAACCTGCGCACTACTTTATTCATCATTTTTGTCCTTTCATGCGTGGTTTGAGTTTTGGGGGTCAGCAAATGCCCCCCAACAAATGTAGTTCGCGTCTAGAGTGAATCACGTTTGTTGTATGATGATTGACCCTGTGGATCTTCAAATATTTACTCTGAATGTCATACAGTGGATCTCATTTTGTGAATCTCCAAAAGCTTGTTTGGATGTCACATACTAATTTTCTTTCTCTATAGATCCTCAAGAGTCCATCTCTATGCCTTTGTAAATCTTTAGATGCACTTGTAGTCAATAACATGATTAACATGTTGGCTCTTGTCAAATAGAAATCCATATAAGAGTGATAGAATACTTTCTCCTAACACTTATTGATATCATTGATGCTTTTTTTTGTTTGCCACCATCATGTGTAGATGTAATATTTTTTGTCACTTTTGCTGGCTGTATCTTGCTCAGGTTGCACTTTATGATGATAACACATTTGATTTACGGAGGACCTTCCATTCTCCCATTCTTTACTTGCATTTTAGCAAGAAATTTTAAATATTTATTTGGGGATCTCGGCACGTGGCGCGATGTCGACCAAATAAATATTTAAAATGCCCCCAGTCTTTAGGGACATTTATAGATGTCATTCAGGATGGTTGCTTTTCGTAGCTTTTACTTGAGTCCTGAGATTTTGATTTCTCCTGTCCTATGCTTTGTGTGGCGGACATTAATGGAGAATTGACTTATCTGGTGATTTTTGTACCTTCTACCCTATGCTTTTTGCTTTGGCGGGCTTGATGAAGGGGTAGATGCTGGTGACCTAAACCTTTCAGGTTTACATCAGGTCGGTGTCAAGGGGTCATCGGTCCAGAGCTTTGTGCGCAACAGACTTGATGCTGAAATCCTCTTAGTTCAGCCTTAGGCTCTATGTGAACTTTGGGATAATTTCTTCGGTCCTTTGCTTTGTGCTTTGACGGACCTGTTGAAGAAGGGTTCCTTTGATCCTCACTTTGAGCTTTACGGATTTGTTAAAGGATTTGCAGGTTTTTGGATTTAGTTGATAGTACCAAATGTGGGTGGCATCTTGATCCTTAACCACTTGAGGAGACTTTAATCTGAGTTACTTGAGTTCATCAGATTGGGTGAGCTGAGATTTGATAGCTCTTCGTCCTCTGGTTGCTGAGATGGGGGTTCCTCTACTACCACCTTTCTTATGGCGTGTTGAGTAGACAGAGCTGCCAGCGATCCGGCCATATTTGGGCGTGTTGGATCCGGCCTTTTACACCCATTCAGGTTTCAGATTTGAGCTATGGGAAATGTGCTTCCCAATGCTGATTTACTGAAGTTGGTAGATTTGGAGCCCTCAGTGGTTAAAGATTTGGAGCCTACGAATATTTGATAGTTGCTCGCAACGCCTTCTTCCCACTGGAACTTTGATTCTCTGGTCAATTAGGAGAGTCTTGTGGACTACGACTACTGGAACTCGTCGAGTCAAATTGGCCTTCGTTCTTCCTACAGTCCCTACTGATGGGTTGACGAAGTGGGGGTTCCGCTACTACGGCCTTTCTTCTGGCGTGTTGAGTAGACGAAGCTGCCAGCGATCCGACCATATTTGGGCGTGTTGGATCCGGCCTTTTACACCCATCCGAACCTTAATGCTTCAGGCTGTTGGAAAACTTCAAGCTTTTTCGGCTCGATTTGTTGGAGCGTGTAGTTACAAAAGTCGCTTTCTTGACTTTTGAAATCTTGGTACAGTGGAGGAGAATGGTGTCCCGAACTTTCAGGAAAATCACCTGCGTATGTGTGTTAACAACGGAATTTGTCGTATCCCTATTCACAGGAAAATAAGGCTTGATGATTTGAATATTTATTTGGAGATCCCGGCGCGTAGCACGGTGTCGACCCAAACAAACACTTGAGTATCTGCCCGTCTCGTAGGGAGGTTTTGAAACGGGATAAATTTGAAAATTTTGAGTTTTTTTTTAGATATTCACTTAGGGATCTCGGCATGTAGTACGATGTCAACCCAAATGAGCATTCAGATGCCTTCTGCCTTCTAGGGGGGATCCTTAAGCTGGGAGGAATTCAAACCTTCAATATTTTAAACATTTGTTCGGGGATTTCGGCATGCAACGCGATGTCAACTCGAATAAATATTAAAATGCCTATTTTTTTCTTCTTTTTTTTAAGTTTTGAGATTTTAAATATTTATTCGGGAATCTCGGCACGTGACGCGATGTCGACCCGGATAAATATTTAAAATGCCCCCTGTCTGGCAAGGAGTTTTTTTTTTTTTGGGTAAACTTAAAAGTTTGAGATTTTAAATATTTATTCGGGGATCTCGGCACGCGGCGCGATGTCGACCCGGATAAATATTTAAAATGCCCCCTGTCTGGCAAGGAGATTTTTTTTTTTTTGGCAAACTTAAAAGTTTGAGATTTTAAATATTTATTCGAGGATCTCGGCACGCGGCGCGATGTCGACCCGGATAAATATTTAAAATGCCCCCTATCTGGCAAAGAACTTTTTTTTTTTTTGAAATGCCTTCTTGTATTATAAGAGAATTTCAAAAGATGAGTCATATATATATCGATGAGTACATTATTATCCCTATGCATGGTATTTCTTCAGGTATCGGCCATTGATCGGCGGCATAGGTCTCTGGCCCTCCAGATCAATCAACTGATAGGCTCCTCCTTAATACACTTTCTCGATAACAAAGGGGCCCTCTCAATTGGATATGAATTTACCACTAATTTTTCGGTGAGGGATGATTGGTCTTCTCAGCACTAGGATCAATTCCCCTTCTTAAAATGATCGATGACGCACCATTCGGTCAAAAGATTTCGCCATCCTTGCTCGATAGATCTCCAAATTTTGTTGTGCTTGCAACCTGGTTTCATCAAGTGCATCAAGCTCTTCCATTCTTAATCGAGCATTTTGATCCTGAGTTAGCTCGTGCTGGATAGCTACTCGAAGTGACGACAGTTCAATCTCTAGTGGCAACACTGCTTCAACTCCGAATACTAACGAATAGGGAGTGGCTTTAGTTGGCGTCTTGTAGGTTGTACGGTATGCCCATAATGCTTCTGCCATCTTTGTATGCCACTCTCTCTTATTTTTTGTGAGGATCTTCTTCAACAACTTCACCAGCGTCTTGTTAAATGCCTCTGCCAGGTCATTGGCTCTTGGATTGTATATGGAAGAATATCGCTAATCAATCTTGTGTCGATCAACAAACTTGTAGATTTTTGTACTCTTGAACGCTGTGCCATTGTCTGAGATCACGCGTCGCGGTACACCAAATCTGTAGACGATGTTGTGGGTGAAGAAGTTGATTACATGCTCAGATGTGACTTCTTTGAACGGAGCTGCTTCTACCCACTTGGAGAAGTAATCTGTAGCTGCCAATATAAAGCGATGTCCGGCTGATAATGGTGGATCTATCGGCCCAATTATGTCTATGCCCCAGCATTTAAATGGCCAGGGCGCTACCGTCGGGTGCAGTGGATTTAGCAGTTGTGTATAACATCACCGTGGATCTGATACTCGTGGCACCTCTTAGCGTGTTTAATAAAATCTGTCACCATTGTTGGCCAATAATAATTCATTCTCTTGATTTTAGCAGCCATCTTGGGACCTGACTGATGTGCTCCGCAGAGTCCTTCATGAACTTCTGCTACCACTTTATCAGCTTCCTTGGTTCCTAGGCACCTTAGCCACATTTGATCAAAAGCACGTCGATATAACGTGTCATTGACAAAAGCATATCGTAATGCTCTTTTCCTGATTTGTGCTTTCTTCGAAGTAATCGATGAATGGTTTATCTGTTGGGAGTTTGCTTTCTTCGAAGTAATCGATGAATGGTCGCTCCAATCATCTTCGACTTCAACATCTAAGCAATACCACCATGATTCTGAAGCTAGACTGGCCTTACGTCTTCTCTTAGGAGCTTGATTTTCTTCATGTCGATATTCAAGGTCGACTGGTTAGGGATGTCGGGGATCAACCGAGGTTGTCCTATTGGCCTGAATCTGGTACTCCCTCTGCCCGTGGGAATTGTAATATTGCTGGTTCTAAGACCCGACGATTTTCAACCGCAATAAATATAGGTGGCTTCTTGTCTTCACTTGCAAGCTCCTTGGCCAATTTAGTTAGACAATCTGCTTTTGCATTCTGTCCTCGGGGGCTTCGAGCTATCTTAACGTTTGGCACTTGCTTTAGGAGCTCGAGAGCCTGTCGGTGATAGTGGGCTAACTCAAGTTTACAAATCTTGTAAATGCCCAGAACTTGATTTATTACAAGTTGAGAATCGCCGAAAATTTGAAGATTTATGATTTGGACACCAATCGCAATTTTCAGTCCCGCTATCAAAGCTTCATATTCAGCTTCATTATTGGTCCGAGGTTCAGTTAGACTAAACGAGAATCTCATGATGCCTCCCTCGGGTTCTATAAAGACTAGACCGATGCCAACTTGGGCCTTTGCAAGATTTGGAGGTCGGGGAGATTTGATCGACGATGCCCCATCAAAATACATCTCCCAAAATTATAATTTCTCCTCTTCATCAACTTGCATGATTTGTTTATCCGGCAAATCATCATTGAACGGAGAGTCTGCTGGAATTGGATGTGCAGCGAGGAAATCTGCCAAAGCTTGTCCTTTTACTGCCTTCTGTGGTATGTACACAATATCAAATTACAGTAATAACACTGCCCACCTTGCTAAATGACCTGTCAACGTTGGTCTTGTCATCAAGAACTTCAGCGGATCGATCTTTGATATCAAGGTAATTTTGTGGGAGAGCATGTAATGGCGGAGCTTCTGGACTACGAAAATCAACATTAGACAATGTTTTTCGATTGGAGAATATCGCACTTCTGCTCCGATCAATCTCTGACTGATGTAGTAGAGTGCATTCTCTTTTCCTTCTTCATTGTGTTGGGCCAGCAATGCTCCGAGGGACTCTTTTAGTGCTGCCGTATACAGTATAAGAGGCTTCCCCGGAATTGGCGCTGCAAGAATGGGTGTGTTCAACAAGTATCTCTTAATATTGTCGAACGCTTCCTGGCATTCTGCATCCCACTTGAAGCGGACATCCTTCTTCATTAGCTTTGAAAATGGCTGGCACCTACCCGACAGATTCGATATGAATCGTCGAATGAAAGCCTGTTGTCCTTGCAACGAGCGAAGTTGACGGAGGTTTCTAGGCGCCGGCATCTCTATAATCGTCTTGATTTTATTGGGATCAACTTCTATGCCTCGGTGACGCACAACATACCCAAGAAATTTACCGGAGGAGACCCCGAAAGCACACTTAAGGGGATTCATCTTCAAGTCGAACTTTCTGATCCTCTCGAATACAATTCTCAAGTCATTTAAGTGATCTCTGTGGTCTATGCTCTTAACGACCAGGTCGTCTACATAACACTCGACCTTTTGATGTATCAACTCATCAAAAATATGCGTCATCGCCCGCTGGTAAGTGGCACCAGCGTTCTTCAAGCCGAAGGGCATGACCGTATAGCAGAAAATGCCGATGGGCGTTCTGAATGATGTATGCTTTTCATCTTCGGACGCCATCTTGATCTGATTGTATCCCGATGATCCATCCATAAATGAGAACATGTCGTAGTTGGACGTATTATCCACTAGTAATTCTGACACTGGGAGTGGAAAGTCATCTTTCGGACACGCCTTGTTGAGGTCCCTGAAATCGATACAGATATGAATCTGATCGTTCTTCTTTTTCACAGGAACAATGTTGGCGATCCAATCGGCGTACTTTTCTTCTCGGATGAAGCCCGCCTCTATGAGCTTCTTTGTCTCTGCAATTACCTGTTCTTCAATCTCCAACCTCATTCTCCTTGGAGCTTGTTTGACAGGTGCCGCATCTGGTTTGATTGCCAGTCTGTGAACTGCTACATCAGGGGATAAGCCAGGTATTTCAGCTCATGTCCAGGCAAAGCAGTCCTTGAATTCGCAGAGAAGTTCTTTTATTTCTTCTGCCTGCTCTTCTGGCAGAAGGGAACTAATGAAGGTTGGGCGAGGGTCCTCCTCGGTTCCCAAGTTGACTTCTTTTAACTCATTCATAGTAGCCGCCTGCCCACCATCTTCAAGTTCTTCAAGTGCAGGTTTGGCTTCTACTGGCTACTCCTCATAGTCATCAACTTCATAAATTTCTCCATCAGACTCGTCATTAGATCGGATTTCCCTGCATGTGATGACCTGACATGGCTTTTTTTTAGGGTGCTTTTGTACGACGAATCTGAGGCCTCTCCTTGCGAGAATATCCTTTCTTCGCATCGCATGGGGATTTCTTCGATACCAGAGCTTTAAACAGGTACGGAGTTGTTGTACGGGAGTGCGAATTCTAGCTTGTTTTCGCAACATCCTTCGAATATTTTCAGTGTTAAATCTGGGCATTCTCGTGAGTACTAATTCCCGACTTTCGATGGGTCTATAGAGCCAGTCTCGACTCCCTTCTTCCTCACGCTCCCCAGATTTATAAAACAGGGTTCCCGGTCCATCCTTTTTGTTCAAGGGAGGTACATAAAATGTTACGAGTTCCTCAACATTATGCACCTCTCGGGGAATAATTTCTTTGAAGTGTTGTGGGGGAACATGTGTGACAACACATTCATTGTCTGAAATTATTAGATTATTTATTCTCCTTGAGAGTACACGTACATTATTCATATAGGTAGACTCATAGTCGTAGTCATCATCTCAATATTTCATCTTCTTCTTCCCCCTAGCTATTGATTGGCGTATTTCCTGAGATTTAGCCGGGGCGGCCTCATCCTCCTCTGTGTCACTCCCTAGGTGAGGCACATATTTTCTCGATCTAGAAGTGATCGCTGCCTTGGGAAGAGTTGGCGCTGCCTTCTTTCTCCCCGCTTGCTTATTTTCAGCTTCTTGTTTGGGCCGCTTTGCCTCCTTTGGATTTGTTGCCTTAGTCTCGAGAGAACTTGACAGCTTTGGTTCTTTGGGGATGAAGTATCTCGCATCTTCATAAATTTTCACCTCATGAACCGCAAACGGCTGAATATCACCAGAGATTCTAAACTCCTCTCCATCCCTAATATATTTCATACATTGATGTAGTGTTGACGGGACTATGCCGTAATCATGCAACCACGGGCAACCTAGAAGTGCCTTAAATGAGGTGTCCGCGTCAATCACATGAAACTTTGCCTTGGTATGAAGTTCTCCGAATGTTAGGGAGAGCATGAATGATCCTAGGGTCTTTTGCCCTTTCTCATTGAAACCATGCACTATCAATTTATCTGGCCCGAGATGCTGAACATCGAGACATAACGATCTTAGTGCTTTCAAGCTCATAAGGTTGATAGAAGACCCGGGGTCAATCAGAATCCGGCTGATTATCATTCCATCACTCTCTGCAGTGACATACAGAGGTCGATTATGGTCTGCCGTTCCAAGCATCATATCATCCTCAGCAAAAGTGATGATTGGTTCATTCCGAGCTTGTAAGACTTCTGTCAAATTACGCTCAGCAAAATATGCCTCATATCTTTCGGGGTCCTTGAGAGCCTAAATCAAGGTCTCCCGCAGGTCTTTAGACATCACAAGAGCATCGTATATACTGAGCTGTGCTGGGATTTTTCTCAGATGGAATAGGATATTATAATCTATCCCTTTGTTTGCGGCATCTTTCTTTTTCGTATCCTTGGGGATAATATCTTCATTCACAATTATCTCTTTCCCTTTATCATTAGTAGGGATCCCTTTCTTGGGCGGAGAGGGTAGCATTTTGCCACTTCTCAGCTGCACCTGGGCGATCTCCTCTTGCTCAGACTCATTTGATAGTGTATTTCTTTCAGAGTCAGCCATTATCGTGTCTGGAGATTTATCCGTTGATTCAGAATCACTACCCAAGTTCACCTGCTCCATCTGCGAAGCGATATCAGGTTCTGATCCATCTTCTTCTGGAAAATACAAATCTTCCTCCGAACTGTGATCCATTGGCGATACCATCATACATGATTCAGAGGGTGTTTCTTTTTCCTTACTGATTGCAGCCACTGGTGTCATCGAAATGACCCGACAAGTTTCTACGGGGAGTGGCTCTTCGTCAGCCTCTTTTGTGTCCTCAACTTTAAGTTCTGCCATAAAATCAGCAAGCCTAATAGGGCGCCTTGCAGTCTGGTAGTATTCATCCAAACTATCGATAACCCTCTGGGTTGCTGTCTTTTTCTCCTTGGGCTTCTTCAGCTTGGTCTTCTTCTTAGAGGATTTCACTCTCCCAGACTTTGAAGTGCCAGCTTGGTTGTGGAATTGCTTAGAAATAGAAGCTCGCACCGCAGGCAGCGCCTTGAGATCTATTGCCAGCTCCGTAGGAGATTTCCACTTTATACCTGGAACTCCTTCAAGCTGTTTCAACATCTTTACGGTCTTCTTGGAGACCACAGTCTCCCATTGTTCCTCCTGAACTGGCTTTTTCTCATTTTTTCTTTATCAACCGAGGGTACGGAAGAGGACGTAACTACCCGAGTTGATTCTTTTCTGGGATGAGTTAATCAATTATCAGACAATGTGAGTTCTCCTTTTCGATACTTCCTCTCTAGCCCGTCTTTAAAGATGTAACAATCTTCAATAGGATGGCCGAGTACCCGATGATATGGGTAATAGTTTGGGTCGTCAGTTTGCTTCGACTCCTCAGGTCTCTTGCACTCCGGCAGTTCTAAACCCGCTTTCACCGCCTGTCGAAACAACTTGGCGACACTCTCCCTTTTGAACGAATACTCTTTATTCATTTTATCTTTGAGGGAGGGGAACACCCTACCACCAGTTCCCATTACTTGCCTCGGGCGCTCTCCTCTGCCCTGAAAGTTTCGTGGTTTATCATTACCCCTGAGTATCAGCTTCGATTGGGGGTTTGAGTTGTAGACCTGCTTAGGCTTTTCTTCGTATTGCATCAACTGCTTGCCCTTATCTACATTATAAATCACTTGTTTTCCCTTATTTGCTCTAAGGGAGGACGTAGAGTAGGTTTCACCCTTCTTTGTATCTGAAGACTTAACCTTTTTAGTCTTATCAAAATGGTTATCTGATTTTGACAAATTCAGCTTTTCAAACTTGGTCACCCTATCAAGCAGATTTTGAAATGTGGTAATTGTAGCCATGCATAGAAATGATTGCATCTTATCGTCGATGTTTCCCATCAGTAATTGCACAGCGTGTTCTTCCTCGAGCTGTTGCTCACATTTCATACTTAAATTTTGCCAACGAGTGATGTACTTGGTCACTAGTAATTCTGACACTGGGAGTGGAAAGTCATCTTTCGGACACGCCTTGTTGAGGTCCCTGAAATCGATACAGATATGAATCTGATCGTTCTTCTTTTTCACAGGAACAATGTTGGCGATCCAATCGGCGTACTTTTCTTCTCGGATGAAGCCCGCCTCTATGAGCTTCTTTGTCTCTGCAATTACCTGTTCTTCAATCTCCAACCTCATTCTCCTTGGAGCTTGTTTGACAGGTGCCGCATCTGGTTTGATTGCCAGTCTGTGAACTGCTACATCAGGGGATAAGCCAGGTATTTCAGCTCATGTCCAGGCAAAGCAGTCCTTGAATTCGCAGAGAAGTTCTTTTATTTCTTCTGCCTGCTCTTCTGGCAGAAGGGAACTAATGAAGGTTGGGCGAGGGTCCTCCTCGGTTCCCAAGTTGACTTCTTTTAACTCATTCATAGTAGCCGCCTGCCCACCATCTTCAAGTTCTTCAAGTGCAGGTTTGGCTTCTACTGGCTACTCCTCATAGTCATCAACTTCATAAATTTCTCCATCAGACTCGTCATTAGATCGGATTTCCCTGCATGTGATGACCTGACATGGCTTTTTTTTAGGGTGCTTTTGTACGACGAATCTGAGGCCTCTCCTTGCGAGAATATCCTTTCTTCGCATCGCATGGGGATTTCTTCGATACCAGAGCTTTAAACAGGTACGGAGTTGTTGTACGGGAGTGCGAATTCTAGCTTGTTTTCGCAACATCCTTCGAATATTTTCAGTGTTAAATCTGGGCATTCTCGTGAGTACTAATTCCCGACTTTCGATGGGTCTATAGAGCCAGTCTCGACTCCCTTCTTCCTCACGCTCCCCAGATTTATAAAACAGGGTTCCCGGTCCATCCTTTTTGTTCAAGGGAGGTACATAAAATGTTACGAGTTCCTCAACATTATGCACCTCTCGGGGAATAATTTCTTTGAAGTGTTGTGGGGGAACATGTGTGACAACACATTCATTGTCTGAAATTATTAGATTATTTATTCTCCTTGAGAGTACACGTACATTATTCATATAGGTAGACTCATAGTCGTAGTCATCATCTCAATATTTCATCTTCTTCTTCCCCCTAGCTATTGATTGGCGTATTTCCTGAGATTTAGCCGGGGCGGCCTCATCCTCCTCTGTGTCACTCCCTAGGTGAGGCACATATTTTCTCGATCTAGAAGTGATCGCTGCCTTGGGAAGAGTTGGCGCTGCCTTCTTTCTCCCCGCTTGCTTATTTTCAGCTTCTTGTTTGGGCCGCTTTGCCTCCTTTGGATTTGTTGCCTTAGTCTCGAGAGAACTTGACAGCTTTGGTTCTTTGGGGATGAAGTATCTCGCATCTTCATAAATTTTCACCTCATGAACCGCAAACGGCTGAATATCACCAGAGATTCTAAACTCCTCTCCATCCCTAATATATTTCATACATTGATGTAGTGTTGACGGGACTATGCCGTAATCATGCAACCACGGGCAACCTAGAAGTGCCTTAAATGAGGTGTCCGCGTCAATCACATGAAACTTTGCCTTGGTATGAAGTTCTCCGAATGTTAGGGAGAGCATGAATGATCCTAGGGTCTTTTGCCCTTTCTCATTGAAACCATGCACTATCAATTTATCTGGCCCGAGATGCTGAACATCGAGACATAACGATCTTAGTGCTTTCAAGCTCATAAGGTTGATAGAAGACCCGGGGTCAATCAGAATCCGGCTGATTATCATTCCATCACTCTCTGCAGTGACATACAGAGGTCGATTATGGTCTGCCGTTCCAAGCATCATATCATCCTCAGCAAAAGTGATGATTGGTTCATTCCGAGCTTGTAAGACTTCTGTCAAATTACGCTCAGCAAAATATGCCTCATATCTTTCGGGGTCCTTGAGAGCCTAAATCAAGGTCTCCCGCAGGTCTTTAGACATCACAAGAGCATCGTATATACTGAGCTGTGCTGGGATTTTTCTCAGATGGAATAGGATATTATAATCTATCCCTTTGTTTGCGGCATCTTTCTTTTTCGTATCCTTGGGGATAATATCTTCATTCACAATTATCTCTTTCCCTTTATCATTAGTAGGGATCCCTTTCTTGGGCGGAGAGGGTAGCATTTTGCCACTTCTCAGCTGCACCTGGGCGATCTCCTCTTGCTCAGACTCATTTGATAGTGTATTTCTTTCAGAGTCAGCCATTATCGTGTCTGGAGATTTATCCGTTGATTCAGAATCACTACCCAAGTTCACCTGCTCCATCTGCGAAGCGATATCAGGTTCTGATCCATCTTCTTCTGGAAAATACAAATCTTCCTCCGAACTGTGATCCATTGGCGATACCATCATACATGATTCAGAGGGTGTTTCTTTTTCCTTACTGATTGCAGCCACTGGTGTCATCGAAATGACCCGACAAGTTTCTACGGGGAGTGGCTCTTCGTCAGCCTCTTTTGTGTCCTCAACTTTAAGTTCTGCCATAAAATCAGCAAGCCTAATAGGGCGCCTTGCAGTCTGGTAGTATTCATCCAAACTATCGATAACCCTCTGGGTTGCTGTCTTTTTCTCCTTGGGCTTCTTCAGCTTGGTCTTCTTCTTAGAGGATTTCACTCTCCCAGACTTTGAAGTGCCAGCTTGGTTGTGGAATTGCTTAGAAATAGAAGCTCGCACCGCAGGCAGCGCCTTGAGATCTATTGCCAGCTCCGTAGGAGATTTCCACTTTATACCTGGAACTCCTTCAAGCTGTTTCAACATCTTTACGGTCTTCTTGGAGACCACAGTCTCCCATTGTTCCTCCTGAACTGGCTTTTTCTCATTTTTTCTTTATCAACCGAGGGTACGGAAGAGGACGTAACTACCCGAGTTGATTCTTTTCTGGGATGAGTTAATCAATTATCAGACAATGTGAGTTCTCCTTTTCGATACTTCCTCTCTAGCCCGTCTTTAAAGATGTAACAATCTTCAATAGGATGGCCGAGTACCCGATGATATGGGTAATAGTTTGGGTCGTCAGTTTGCTTCGACTCCTCAGGTCTCTTGCACTCCGGCAGTTCTAAACCCGCTTTCACCGCCTGTCGAAACAACTTGGCGACACTCTCCCTTTTGAACGAATACTCTTTATTCATTTTATCTTTGAGGGAGGGGAACACCCTACCACCAGTTCCCATTACTTGCCTCGGGCGCTCTCCTCTGCCCTGAAAGTTTCGTGGTTTATCATTACCCCTGAGTATCAGCTTCGATTGGGGGTTTGAGTTGTAGACCTGCTTAGGCTTTTCTTCGTATTGCATCAACTGCTTGCCCTTATCTACATTATAAATCACTTGTTTTCCCTTATTTGCTCTAAGGGAGGACGTAGAGTAGGTTTCACCCTTCTTTGTATCTGAAGACTTAACCTTTTTAGTCTTATCAAAATGGTTATCTGATTTTGACAAATTCAGCTTTTCAAACTTGGTCACCCTATCAAGCAGATTTTGAAATGTGGTAATTGTAGCCATGCATAGAAATGATTGCATCTTATCGTCGATGTTTCCCATCAGTAATTGCACAGCGTGTTCTTCCTCGAGCTGTTGCTCACATTTCATACTTAAATTTTGCCAACGAGTGATGTACTTGGTCACTGACTCATCTCTTCTTCTCTTATCCAAAGCGAGGTCAGTGATTGTGATTTTCTCTGTTGCGCTGGCAAATCTCTTCACAAACATTGATTCTAACTCCGCGAAAGTCTTCACAGAGTCATTGGGCAACTCGGCATACCATTCGAAAGCCGTCACTGTCAAATTGCTTACAAATTGTCGGAAGAGCAAGGCGTCATTCCCTCCTGTATTTCCACAAGTGGCCTTGAACTGTGCCAAGTGTTGCCTGGGATTATTGTTACCACTACCATTAAAAGTATTGAATTTTGGAACAGAGTACCCTTTTGGGTATGGCACTTGATCGTACTCCGCCGGATATGGGCGGCCTCTACTAACTAGTTTCTCCGCCTGATCAACGGCTATAATAGCCTTGATCTTCTTGGTAATAATTCCCTCGAGCTGTGCCGCCGTCACAGGCTCAGAGGTACTGGCAATATTTTGCGGAGTGGGCTGGTGTGTAATGTTATTGATTTCATTACCACCTTCAGGAGCGCCCCGTACTCCTGAGATTTGATGCATCTGGAAGTTTGGGGGATCAGCAGGAGTAGGTATGGGACCCGTGGCAGCAGTTCTTTGCATAATTTACATCATCGCTGCCATTTGAGTTATCATCTGTCATCTTTTCATTCAGCAGAGAGATTTCTCTATCTTTAGCCCTCATTTGACGTCTTATATGTCTTTGCATGTCCGCCAGCATGGCACTCTCGTCAGCAAAGGGATTCTCCTCGTCCTCTTCTTTTTCTTCTTCTGAAGAGCGGCCACCTCTGCCGGTGGTGGACCCAGCCCCACGGCGATGTCGGTATACTTGCCTAACTGGCGGTTGTTGATTGTCATCGTCCTCGCCGTCATCATAGTAGGCTTCATCATTCATGTTGGTGTGTCTCACCATATAAACAACTTCTATGTTCAGGTCGTCATTTATTTCTTCCATTCCTTCTTCTATATTTTCCACATCTTCTTCTTTCTCCTGGATTCGAATTTCAGAACGACGACGCCAAAAGACCTCCGATTCTTCATTTGGCAAGAAGATTTACTCAACTCGCGGGCTGCGGTCGAAGTTGGTTTCCTCCTGCGGCAGGGTTGGAGGGCGACGGGATCCCCTGGAGGATTCTCCAAGGTGTCGACCGTCGGGGCGATCGTCAGTATGGGTCCTCTTTGGAACCCATTTTTGACGTGTTTTATTAGCAGGGGCGGATCTCCGGGAAGCCGTACTGGATGTCACGCCCGGATCATTTCTTCCTTCTCTTTTATCTTCTTTTTCTTCTCTACGAGGCCTTGGCCTCCAGATTTCTTTTCCTTTCTGCCGGGACCTTTCGGCAGCGGATCCCTGAACCTAAGGTTCAGGTGTCACGCCCCGATGCTCACCGGATGGAATTTGTTGTCGTCTTCTTCTGCCTTCGGCTATCAGATCAGACGATAGCCTTTCCCTCAGAGGGGTCCTTCTGGCCTCAATTGTCAACGGTTGCTGGAATTTCTTCTTTTTCAGTCCCCTATCCTTTACTGTCTTCAGTACCCTGTACACTCGGGATGACAGGGTTTCAGGCTCTTTCTTCCTTGGAGGGGCTGGGACTTCAGGTTGTCGGTCCCAAAAAGACTTCTTCAATTCCCCAGTAGAGTTGTTCCTTCTCACCCACCTTAAATCAGAAAACTTGTTACGGGTGGGAACACTAACTTCGGGTTCCTGGGCAGGTAAGTTTGAAGGGTGGGCTGGCAGTTGTTGCTGCTGAGCACGAAGCTCAGCATTCTTCTTCCTTCTCTGCCTCCTTGTGAGTCTCCCTCCAGATGAGGAGGCCTTAGCATCATGTCTTCCGGGTGCAGGTAACCCATTTGGTAGAGATGTGGTGTTTGTAGTCATCACAGAAATTCTTTCACAGGTCACAACTCTTTTGGTGGCCGTGGCCTCTGGCTGTGAAAGTCGCTCAAACACTGAAACCCTCTTCCGAGGATTTTCAGCAATGGGTTGTTGTGCCGGCAGATGCACACGACGGGTAAAAACTTCAATGGTTGGTCGCTGCACTAGTAGACGTGCATGACGAGTAGGGGCTCCGGTAGGTTGGAGTCTCCTGACAGGCCTTTCAGAATTCATCTTGTTCACATGAACGGCAGTAGTCCTTGTAGTAATTGCCGGGAAGTCAACACTACCAAACTGGATGGTAGCTCTGGCGTTTCCAGTCTCGATAATAGCATTTGCCAGTTGGATCCTGGCTCCTTGCCCCAGCTGGACAGTCATCGGTGTGTTCTGTAGCTCCATCTACATAAATGAAAGATAAGTGTTAGTAATCAGAATCTGATACATCACCCCACACTTTCAAAAATGCAGAAACTTGCACAGAATAGAAAACAAAGTAGATAATATTAACAAGCAATTAAAATAATACAAAATTAAAATACTGCTAAATAAGTTATCTTAATAAATTTGTTGAACGATCATTTTAGAATATTCAAAAATTTTAATTCTTAGTTAAAAATAGCTGCTATTATATTACTGAGACAACTAGCCAAAGATGAAAAGAGAAACCAGTCCCCAGCGGAGTCGCCAGAAATTTGTGGCCTCCAAAAATTCGGCCCCGGCCTCCGCCCGCTTTTGCTTTCTTCGGAAGGAGTTTTAACGGAATTAAGTTCTGGGGTAAATTTTGGAAGGCAGATGAGTATTGTGGATTAAACACTACCCAGAGATTTCGCCCTCATTTTGCGAGGACTTTATGATCTGAGTTCTGGTTTCCTATAGATGCAAGCCCCTATAGTTAATTACCCCTCTCGATCACGAGAGAGAACTTTCGATTAAGGCTAGTCGTCAATCAGATACATAAAAATATGTATATCCGGCATATAGTAGCAGCATGGGTTGAAGGTTTGAAAGTTTGAGAAATTTAAGAATTTAGAAGATTGGGAGATTTGGAGATTTGAAGATTTGATATTTAAAATAAAAATTTTCACCATCTTGCACTTAAAGCGGATGGTGGGGAAATGGATGATGGACCCGATCAAGATCCCATGGTTCCGTCGTCCCGGGCCACCGTGGTCCCTGGTCTACTTAGTCAGAGGAGGTAGTCAACCCAACCTGACAGAAGGATCCTTGTCAGCAGCCATGGGTTGCTTCGTCCAAGGGTACCTTATAGACCTGGGGGGAGTGTTTGTCTAAGGGGGCAAATTTGAATCCACCTTAGCTAACAGAGGGCTTTGTGCCCTATCGATCATATTCTATTGATTCATATCTCAAGGATTTGATGCCATTAGGGAGCATACGGGCTCTGGCCATAACCATAATATAATGGTGCCATTTGGCGGCGACCACCTGGTTCAGAGGGCCCCGAGTCATAACCGTTTATCCTGCAGTGCCATTTGGCGGCGAAACTGCCGGTTAGAAGACTCGTACTACGTCCTTGCTGGGGCCCATGCGGGTTATGATTGTATTTACCCCTTTTGTGTTCCTATGTGTATACAAATTAAGGTGCACATGTGCGGGGGTATTTTAGAAAATATTTGTGAACACCTTCTGTCTACTTTTATAAAGGTTGCAGATCCGGTGGCGTGGTACTACGTGTTACCCATTATTTTGTACAGGTAGACTGTTGTGTACTACTTGCATGATTTATGCAGGTAGATCGTAGTACACTAACGAATCTCCTGCTTTTGAGGTGTTTTGAGTGGTTATGGTCATTGCTTTACATACGAGTCTTCTAGAATTGACTACTGGCATTTGTATTTGTTGTAGTTGTTCTGCATTTTGCTTGTGGTTGACACCCCCGGGTGTATAACGGATCTTCTACGATAGCTCGTAGGCAACATCTAGTATGTGCAGTGGATCTTTCTACAGCAGCCCATAAGTATTTGTATTTATTGCATATTATCTTCCCTTGTGATGGATCGATGCATTTGCTAGCCATTTGAATGATAGTTGATCATAGGGGTATTGCAGCATCTACTGCATGTACTGATTAGCACTTGTAGGCTTGTTGTGATTGTGGAAATTTTTCCATCACCGCCAACAGATGTTTGTATCTACAATAGTTCTCATCGCATCTTTCTTGTAGGCAACATATTAGATGTATAATGGGTCTCCTACGTCAACCCGTAGGAGCTTGTGTTTGTCATCAATCTCTCCTTACATATCAACTGTGAGGGCATCTTTATAACCACTGCATACATTATCATCATGGCTTACAGAGGGTTGATGTATTTGACTGATATAGAGAAGTTGCCAACATACACTAATTTCATTTACTTACAAGGGATCGATACGCTTGCTTGCATGTTGACTTCAGAGAGAGATTATGATATCCTAATACATTGTTTGTAAGTGAATTGATATATTCACCTACCAAATGTTGATGCTGAATGTATGTTGGTGTTGGTTGCAAGATATTGTTGCATTCATTACATGATTCTTGGATTCACTTGTATGTTGGTAAAAGATTTCATTGTTTACAGAGGTTACTATGTATTCTTCCACGAGTGGATTGACACTAATTGTAGGAGTGTCACAATATTCATCATATATTACAATGAACCTTTTGGCAAAAGATCACATTGTTTGTGAAGATTGTTGTGTCTTTTGCAAATGTCACATGTATTGGCTAACGAATCGTTGGGTCCTTTATTGACTTTGAACATAGCTTGGTTCTTGTGTGGTGGCTCTCCTTATTGATATTTGAATGTTGATTGGCATGATGCTCGTCTGACATTTTAATGAGATTCCTTGCTGTTGATTATAGACATATCATTGCATTCTCCGTTCAATCTTTGCTTGCATGATTAATGTTGTTGCTTTGCAAAATTGCAAGTTTTTATTTTGGACATTTAAATCATGTTACATGCCATTCATTTGATGTTCAAATTGTAATTCAATTCCTTATCATTTGTTCAAAGTGCAAGCTCAAATCATTAGAGTTCAGCTCTAGTCCAGAGCATGCGTTCAAGTTCTTGTTCAATGTCAAAATACAAGTCCAAGTCCCCTGTAGCCTTGCAAGTTCAATTGCTTGCTTGATGTTGTATAGTTCGAGTTCAATGTCCACAAGTGCAAGTCCAAAATTGAGTCCAAATTCTGATTCCATTCAATCATCATTTGATTAAATTTTGTTTTAAGTTTGATTTGAGTTTGATCTTATGCTTGAATTATGTCTAAATCAGGTTTCAAGATTTTTGTCCAAGTTCCTTGAATTTGCTCTGAATTTCAGCAGCCTTCCGACGTCTCCCCCGTTTAGGGGAAAAAACCAAGAGGCTGTCTTCCCCTCCACGCTACATGAGCGCTTCAGGTAGATGTCCATAGACATCGCGGCGGCATTTCTTTCTTTAATCCCCGCCCGCTACATGAGCATTTAGGGGTCTCGGGCACCTGTTGCAAAGGACAACACAGTTTGCTTTCCCCCCTCTACACTACATGAGCGTTTAGGGGTACTTAGTTTTTTTATCCCCTTCACGCTACGTGAGCGCTCCGGGGATTACCCACCTCATCGCAAGCAACGCACAGGCTTCCCTCCCCACTACGCTACGTGAGCGCGTAGGGGGTTTACCGGCTCGTCGCTAGCGTCGAGAGCGAGATTTTTTTTTAGATGATTACCCGCCTCATCGTAGGCGTCGCACCGAGTTTCCTCCCTACTACGCTACGTGAGCGCATAGGGGGTTTGCCGGTCCGCTGCAGACGACAAGAATGGGAAATCTGAGTTTAGAGATTTATACCTTTGAGGTTGGCGACGATTGCAAATTTACAAAATGCACCAAAAACAAAAAATCTCCACTCTCTTTTTTTTTTGTATTTTTTTCTTTTTCTCATCTCACTCACCTTTTTCTTCTCTTTTTTTTTTTAATCTCCCCACTTCTTTCTTCTTTTTATTACACATATGTACATATAACAGTGCCAGCATCTAACAATATTAATAAAAGAAAGAAAGATAACCAAACTAACTAGTAACAAATACTAGTAATAAAAAAAAACTTAGATTTGGGTTTCTGTAAAAAAAAAAGATGTTGGATAATGGGCTGAGGGCTGTTTTGATAACTTGCTGAATTGATTTCAGCAAGATACACTAGGCAATAGAGCTGTTGTGGGGTTCTGTTGTTGGGCTGCAAGGGGGTTGGAGTTGAGGTGTGAAAGTGGGTGTAATGAGCTTGTGGAGTGTTACAATAAGTGGAGGAAGGGGTTTGGGCTGATTGGAGTGAAGCAGAATTGTTGGAAATTGGTTTATTTTGAGCTAAACAAGTATAATGGCTGCTGTGAATCTAAATGGATTTGCTGTTATAGATTTTGGGAGCAAGCTATAGGCCTTGAGTGGGCTGTTTTGAGCGGAGTATGTGATGGGGCTGTTGTAACGGTTTAAATGGGATGAGAGGTTTGAAATGGGACTTAAAGAATGATTGGTTTGCTGTTATTGGGCTGCTGTTGGAGAATCAGGTGGGCTAGTAGGAGAAAGGGAAGAGATAGGTGATAGTAACAGGCTTTTCCCTCTTTTCTTTCATGGGCTACTGAATGACTCCCCCTTTTTTTTTTTGGTTGGATGTGCCGTGGAATGCAGTTGTTGGAGGAGAAAGTACAATGAGTTTCACGTGAGAGAGGAGGTATGAGTGAAACGTGGCTATTAAAAGCAAAGCTTTTCTCATGAACTTCGACTTGCCTGAGAATTATTAAAGGTCTGCGATGCGAAGTGATATCAGACTGCTTTGGACTTGGTTTGGTCTTCACGGCTGAAATTGGACGGGAAAATCGAGTGCCAAAGAGGCTGGCTCAGAGGAAAAGGTGGAGTTGCTGTGATTTATTTTTTAAACAGGCAGCAGCAGGAAGCCTTGAACATCCGGTTTGGAGAGTAGCGGACTGCTAGGTTTGTTTCAGGAAGCGTGGACCTGGGCGTTTGGAGGCTGCTGTGGAAGGGATTGAAGGGTGAAATGGCAAGGCAGCTAGAGCTTAAGGAATGGATATCTGTATCTATTGTGGAAGCAGGATCAAAACCTTAGCTTTGAGAAAAAAAAAGAAAATCGGATGGGGAGTTTGCTTGCTGAAGTGTGAGTTTTAGCTACCTGTGAATAGAGGAAGAGGGACAAGTATTGAGGGTTGACGGTTTGCAAGGCTTGGACGAATGAGAGAGTGTGGAAGTTGGCTGAACAATAGAGGCTGCAGCTCACAGTGGTCCGAACAAGAGAACAAAGAAGAAGTATTTCCTGAGAAGCAGGTTGTGAACAGGGGAAGAAAGACGTATGAGGCTTGGAGGGATTTTTCTTTGCGTGAGAGTGAAGTTGAAGAAGCGAATAGATTCATTTCGATCTCATTTTAATGAAGAGGCCAAGTACTCTTCTGAGTAGATTAATGGATTGACGGAAGCGAAGGAAACTTTAGTGAGTTTCATGGGATTTGAAGGAAATTCAGAACAAATTTCGACAATCCGAGGTAAACGCATTGAATACTATTAATTTGGATTTGAAATGCCATTTGACTTCTGATTTTTATCAAATTAATAATAATATTAAATATTAAATATTACAGTTAATACTATTACTAATCAGAATGTCAGCAAAGCGATGATTTCCTTAAAAAAGAGTATCGATTCGCGTGTAATTTTCTCGGTTCGCGCATCAATAGCTCCATTTTGCGTGTCGAATTTGCCGGATATTGAAATTAGACAAATCAATAGTTAATTTACAGTATTGCCGATGTTCCGGTCGCAATGACGCAGTCCATTTCGCGATCGGACGTCATTTGGGTAGCACCGAGGTTCAATTTCCTCGAAATCCGTGCCACCAATTCGGATGATCCAATTTGAACATAAAAAATATAGTTTTTAAGTATTTGCGATATTCCGATCGCAACGGAAAAATCTGTTTCGTGATCGGACTTTGTTTGGGCACAAATTTGTGTATTTTTACCTTGGGATTACCTCAATTTGCGTGCACCACCTTAATTGAACAAATTGGTAGTGCATTTAGGGTATTACCGACGTTCCGGTCGCAACGACGCAGTCTGTTTCCTGATCAGACATCGTTCGGGCATAAATTTGTGTATTTTTACATGAGAATTACCTCGATTTGCGTGCACCACCTAAATTGAACAAGTTGGTAGTGCCGATGTTCCGATCGCAACGATGCAGTCCGTTTGTCGATCCGACGTCATTTGGGTAGCGTCGAGCAACATTTTCCTTAAAATTTGTGTTTTGTCTCGAAATTCGTGCCACCGATCTGGATGATCCAAAAATGTAGTTTCTGAGTATTTGTAATGTTCTAAATGCAATGACGAAGTCCATTTTGCACTTGGACCTCGTGTGGGCAGTGCCAATGTCTCTTCTCCTCGATAAGCATGCTGCCTTAGGATTCGTGCCGCCAATTCAGATGATCCAAATTGAACACGGAAAGTGTAGTTCTTGAGTATTTGCGACATTCTGATTGCAATGACGAAGTCCATTCTGCGATCGGACGTCGTTTAATCAGTGTCACGTTTTAATTTTGGGTGTCAGTTGTCCCTTTTGACCGATCTCATCCGATTGGACTGCGATGGGCCTCGACCTAGCAGAATTCAACGTTCTGATCGCAATGCCGCTGTCCGTTTGGCAATCAGAGGTCATTTAACCCTTCAAGTGATGTGTCGGACCAACCCGCGCACTACTTGATTCATCATGTTTGTCCTTTTATGCGTGGTTTGAGTTGTGGGGGTCAACAAAGACAAAATTAATGACCTAACATGTAGCCTATCGTTAGGCGAGAGAGAGAGAGAGAGAGAGAGAGAGCAAGTGTAGGGTGAGACCTAGGATGAGTTGTTGCCAATTGGGCATGTGATTGTTGAGGTAGGTACCTTCCCTAGATTGTTGAGTTCGGAACGCCACCCGAGGATAAGAGCTTGACTGAGGTGAGCAACGATCTGCTTTCTTGGTCGGAGGACCTTCTGGTCGCCTGTCATAGGGCAAGTTTTTCAAGTGTACGCGGGTGAGTGCCGCCTTTCTCCTTGGATGGGTTCCTCTGGTGTATACAGGTGAGTTTGCGAAGGCATCTACTCCTTGGAAGACGTACACTTGTTGCGACGGGCCACTACATGTGAAAACACATGTGAGGGAAACAAAGGGTATGTAAGGATAAAGGCTTATATGTATCTATATATATATGATTTTGTTGTTATTTTTTTACAAAATAACACTCAAAGGGATAAAACATACATGAATGAATCTCTCGTGTAATTTATTGTTCATGTGCATCTCGATTTGCATGCCATCACCTCACATACTGGCAAATTTTGCGTTTTTAACTCATTTAGAAACCAATTAATATGGGTGTCATTTTTTAATAATTTTGACATCATAGACACATTGATACCACCTGTTTCACAAAAGGCGATGTTTGAGTGACTTTGCATAACGTTGCGTCTGTAATTCATCATTTTCGACTACATTTGCTTGAATTGAAAAAATGGTATTTTCTTGTTAATTTTGATGTTCTGAATGCATTTACGAGATTCATGTTTGCTTTAAGGTAGAAGTCATTTCAATAAAGAGAGAGGTAGAGATAGAGGGAAAGGTAGATGAAGATTAATCATCTTAGCTATAAACGATAGTTCACACACACAATCAAAGAAGTAAATAAAACAAACAACCGACAAAATAACTTCTTACATGAAGACTTCATAAAGAATAAAACAACAGTGTTAAGGCCAGAGCTTTCATTAATAGTATATATTTGTTACAAAAAACTCTTCCTTAAACTCAAGGACATAATTAGAAAGCAAATGAAAACATAATTTTGCTAGTATCCTGGTGATAGCGACATAAGAAGTCGATAAGGTAGATAGAGGTGATTGTGCTAGTCCTTCTAGCAGCGCAAGTGGCAAGTCTTGAAACATCTGGTGAGGTAGAGCTAAAAGAAGATTTGTTTAACGAATGAGGGACGTTCAGACGTTTTCGCGTAATGTCGCATTTGTGACAATTATTTTTGCCGTTGTTCGATCGAGTTAAGCATGTAGGGTACTTCTTTGGTAAATTCAGTGCTTTGAATGCGTCAAAGTGGTCCATTTGTAAACGGGCAATATTCGAGTGATTACGATAGCAGTCGAGGTGCTACGAACTTGTTTTGCATGACATATTTTTAGTGAATTGTCATTCGTGTTACACAACATCTTGAATTGATCGTGAAATGCACATTTTGGTCAACAAGTTCAAGTTGATAATTTTCAAATAGCATTGGCATTTTATTAGGTCATTAAATTGCTTAATATTTTTGCTCAATCACGGAAGCTTGTAGCCTAAAATGCATAGGAAAATATAATTTACATATTAGATATACTTATAATAGTATGAAGTGAGATGTCATTGAAATGTTATTTTTTGAAGAATAAACATGCAATAAAAACAATAATTTTTATAACTCTTGTACGACTTTACTGTCACGGCATCATATCATCACTTAATCCTCTATATATAATGCTTATATTAGTGCGAATCCGCGCTTAGGAACTCCCAGATTCACTGTTAAGACCTCATTATGAATCAAAGAGAAATCTTGTGCGCCTATGTTTTTTGGGAAAAAAAAAGGTATCTAAGATGTTCCCCCTTGAATCTGCTTTGAGTGTAACGCTAGACATTGTTGTGATTGCCTTTAGTGCTTAAGGTTTTTTCCAACTCAACATTACTTGGTATTTATAGGAAAATCAAACCAGATCTAAGTGCATTGTAATACTCTTCGAATATATATTTTTTATTGTTGCTGGATAATATTTTATTCCAGTCCTCAATGATACACGTGTGACACTGCGATTAATTTTTGAGGGATGTACATACGTACCACAATTTTTATATATTTATATTTCTAACACTTAAATTTGTATATTTTTACAGCACTTTAGTATCTAAATCACATCAAAGCATATGCATGAAAGGTGTATTTAAATAAATTAATGTTATTGGTTTTTTAATACTATTTAGATATTTGAGTGTTATATAAGTACATATAAAGATTTAGGTGTTAGATATGTGAATGGATAAGAATTTTGGGTTATGTATGTAAATCCCCATAATTGTTTTATCAAATTGTAGTATAAACTTAATTTGGACACTGTGATCCAAAGTCTTGTTGGCTCATTAGTTCAAGAAATTCATCCTTTACATGTGTAAAGCTTAAATGATATCGTTTAAAAAACAATAGTTTACCAAAGGAGATATACTGTTATTTAGATACAATTTTAGAAAAGAAGTGAAAATGCTATTTAGTCTCAACCATGCTCCGGGTTTATAAGATAATAGGATAAATAATAGGAATTCATTCCTTTAGTTTACCTTTTACACAACTCTTTTGTATTGCATCAGACTCGACTTTTATCAGTCCTTGCTATGTTCAGCATAATTTAGTAAATATCTCGTCATCCATTTTCAATTATAATACATGGATGGCTAATATCTATATTAGATATCCTTTTATTTTGGGTTATAAAAGGTCAAGCACACGTGGAATTATAGGCCTTGAATTGGTGTACTAGGAAGTAATAGTATCTTTCGTGAGTGAGTTTATAATTTCTTTTGCCTGTAATGTGAGCAGAAGTCTGGTTACTGCTCTTGCCCTCAAGAAAGAGGGAAAAAAAATCACAATCAATAAACTCTTCATAACTTCTAACTTGGTTGTCAGGTAACATCAGTAAATATATACTATCTTCTGGCTAACGAGACTGTTGATGATATAATCTGGTATGGCTGTTTCTACTGTCAGCATCTCTGCTTTATGTTCTAATTCCTTAGGAGAAAGTTTGATGATAATATATATATTTTTAACAGGGATGTTGTGCAAAGCAAATTGGAGAATTTAGGCCAGGTTCTCTCTCTCTCTCTCTCTCTCTCTCTCTCTCTCTCTCCCCGCCCTTCTTAGTTGTGTACACACGCACATGAAAGAATATGTTTGTACCGCTGTGGTAATGAATTTCAGAGTCATATAGCATATCTCTCCATTTTTCATCTGTCTGTAGCTATGCACTTGGCTTGGCAATCTAATTTTTCTTGCTTTCATATGCCCTAGTCTGCAGTTTTTGTTTTAGATTTCTGAAGCATCTTATCGGCTTGTGTAGTCCAATTACATCTTTACAAGAATCATGTTAGCTTTTTTTTTTTTTTTCATTTGGCCGGAGTCCTTTGAATTGCTCTTCACTTGATATCTTCTGTTATTTTCAATGTTGTTGACGCTGGAAGATTGCTTGAGTTGAGATGTTGTGGAGCTACTTAAGATGGCTCACGAAAGTTCAAGGATGAGGTTAGATAGTTCGGTTGAGTCAAGTGGCAAGTTGATTCACTCAATTCATGCTTAGTTTAAGGACTGCTAAGTTGGAACATTTGTGCTATTTATATGATGTTTTCGTTCATGGAGGGCTCATAGCTTGGTGGCTAGGACAAACTTGCCTATATCATCCTTTCTTTTTATCAGGGGCTAGAGCATGCTTATCTATCTTACTGTTTTTTTTTTTAAACTTTTGCATACCTTGCAAGAATGAATCATAGATTCTTTGATGCCTCTCCATAATAATCCTATAGCTTAGATTAATTAAGTAATTCAAGTTAATTATAGCTTTACTAAAATTATAATATGATTTATAAAGTTTTGGCCTCTAGGCCTAATGAATTTGGCTTGAAGTATTATAAGATGAGTTTTAACTTTTTGGTACAATCAATTATTGGATCGGCATGTGCTTGAAGCACTTGGCCCGGATGCATTGCTCTTGTAACCATGTGGGGATTGATGGCTGGGAATCCTTTTTAGCTCGAAATCTATTTCTTCCTCTTGTGGCTACAGAGAGATTTATGGCCTGGAGATATTGCTCTTGTATTATGATTTGAGTTTCATAGGTTGAAGTTTTTCTCGCTCAGATTACTCAATGGACTTTATGGCTTGAATGCGCTGCTATGCCAACTTGAGTTTTGTGGCACAAAATCTATCCACGGTCAATTTCGATGGACTTGAGTTCTTATGACTACTCAGCTTTGCTTTGGCTTTCTCGGAGAATGTTTACTAGTTGCCACAGCATCTGGTCCAAATTTGTATCATCTACAAATTTATTTGTGTATTGGAAATAGTGGCTTCTTATTTTTTGGAACCATTAATTTATATCCATGATAAAACAAATTTAATGTTATCTATAGTTATAACATTTCAACCTAAGATTTGCATATTTTCTTGTGAACAACAAAATTGTAAGCTTTATTTGCCCTTTTCATATGGGCAGGTACTTGATGGTGAGGAAAATAAGCTCCAGGTGGCAAGCACCCAAACAATTAGCAGCCCTGCAAAGCAGAAAACCTTGGATTCCTTCCTTAAACGTTGCCCCCGTTCTCCGACGGCTGCTCCGAAAACCAAAATTCCAAAATACTGAAAGAAACATTTTGGTCTCTCTCACTCACTTTTGCAGCTGCGGATATGCTTTTCGCAGCCTATTATGATCTTTTTGATGTAGTGATTGGGGGAGTCTGCTCTCAACCCCTGTAGATTCTTATATAAACAAAAATTATATAGTTATATTTATGATGTGAAAGTTTTATCAGTAAATACTTATCCCATTATGTATAAGGATGAAAAAGTTTTGTCGGTGAGTTGGCATTTTATTCCTGTTAATGAACAGGCCTAAAGTTAGGCAAAATATATAGTATCTCACGTTTTGTGTGGTCTTTTTAATGTAAAAGTAAATGGTATAAGGATGAAAAATCAAACATGGCAGTGAAGAAAGGGTATAAAATCAAAGTATATAAAAACAACAAAAATATATATATGATCAGTTGCATCCTGCCATGTAAGGCCTATAAGAAAGGAAAAATTATTAGGTGCGGCGTCCGGATTCGGCCGGAGGCAAATCTGGATGTGTCATGTCATCCGGGGCCCGATGTATATAGGTAATGTGACGCATCCAGATTCGTCTCCAGACGGTTCGGACGCCGCACCTAATAATCTCTCATAAAGAAGCTCTGTTTGCGAATATAAATTTATACAATACAAAGCCCAATATGATCAGAAAATATGCTCGCTAATCTTCTAAAGATTTAATTTACAAAATATATAACGAATCTTTTGCAGCTACAATATTTTAACAATACTTTAACAATTCTGAATTCTGATCGTTAAGTAATCATTATGTTAAAAAGATTCATGTAGCTGATATCATATGGTGGGATACCGTTTGATGTTACTGTTTAATAATTTTAGTTTAAAAATTCTTCACTGGAACAATTATAACAAAACAAAATTATGAATATAATTGAAAACTTCTCGCAAAATATTCATAAAAAATATCATATTAAACAAAAGTGTGACTAGGGCTTATAACATTGCACCTGAAAAGGGGCATAATTAAAATCCTTTTCACAAATATGTCCAAATCGTTGATCATATGATTTTGCATGCACGCACAATCATTTTGCCTCCAATTAGTGATTCTCAAGATTTGCGTAATTTTTCTAAGTATCATATAATTTCCTCAAAGGCAGCATTGATACAGCTCCCTTTAGCCTGCACAGATTAACCCAAGTAGGTACACTCAGTTGAAGAGAAACTTCTTCGAAAGCTGCAAAAATGGTATTTAAGATGGAGTCCTACCTTCACTCCGATGGCCAAAGCAGTTTTTACGTTTAATAGCCCGCCCAATCTTAAGGAACCTCCTTTCCCATCCCTCACAAGAATAACAGGGACCTTTCTTGAGGATGCCAACGCTGGTATATGCTTCGTCAGCCATTTGGGGTTGCAATCAGCGGCTACAAGCACAACCTGCTACAAGAAATGAGGATACGTCTTATGTAATGCAGGATTGTGTTGAGCTTCTAACTTCTTCAAAGGAAAGTCTACCAATAATCACAACAGATTTTAAAAATATACTTTTCCGCCATTATTCTACGGCTATTTTTACAAACAGCTGCAGAATCTCCAAACGGACACTAAATCTCTAGATTAAAAATGTATACGCATGTAAGCTTTGGGCTATGTTGGCTCAAAGCATGATAATTTAGCCAAAGTCTAAAGCAGCCCAGCAAAAGAAATCGAGCAAAGTCAAAACGGATTTCGAGCCAGATCTAACTAGAAATAGCTTTTGATGAGATGGGTTAATTTGATTAGGTAGGGTCCTCAACCTATGACCAAGTCTCTATGCACCTATGTACCACCTTGAACAGCCAAGAATGCAAGGCCAAATAAGAACTTGAAACAGTATTGATTTCAACTGAAAAAGTTTGGCATGTTCATTACAGAATATACATTTTCATTTTCTGCAGGTTGACAAAAAAAAAATGAAGGCAATAAACGAACGAAAATCAAACATTGTAAATAGGCTATTGAAAGAAACCAACTCTTCAAAACTAGAACAAGCAGACGGCAAAAACATGAAAGAAACCAGCATTTGAACGTTTTTAATGATTTATTTGTAGACTTGATTTATAGGGCATTTTTTAAGAAACTTAATTTTATAACTACAAATTAAGAAAAAAGTTCCAAGAATAAATTGTTACATAGGCTTGCCCTCATAAAAATAGAATAAAATATATTGAATCATTATAATATAACACATCGTGAGTAATGTTCATCCAAAAATAATGAAGCATGCCATCATTCAAACATCTACTAAGTCCAGAAAGCCAAAAATCATTAAAGGAGTTATTAAATCTAGCTTGAAATATATTAAATCTGCGAGAATGGAGAAAGACTTTTTTTTTAATTAGTATCTCGACAATAAAACACAAGTTGAACTATTTGATCAATAAAACCAACTGAATTTCTAATAAAATTTTGAGACTCAAAAGAATTTCAATTTGACTTTAAAAGCGTATCTAAGATTCATTGTACTTTTTATTCTGTGATTTTGGTTTCAATTAATGGGCTTATTGGCATAAGAGTAGGCTCAAGTTTAAGCGGAGTTGGGGTTTTACATCTATCGGAAATCCAAGTTTAATTTGAATGGGTCTTCCATCCATTGAAAGGCCTAGGTTTAGAGTTGGCAGGCTTATTGGCTTTGTGTCAACCTGATTTATTTGGGATGGGTCCTACATCTATCAAAAGGAAGGTAAACGGGACTTACAATGTCAGAGAGTAAAACTCAATGATAGGTCGTATGGCCTTACCATATAGGCAAGATAGTTTTATTGATTTAAGTTTAAATTTATAAGCTTCAAATCTTAGTTTTGGCCCAATTAATTTAAAATAGGGCTACAATTGACCGAACTGAGCCGAGTAGACGCTTATTCAAATTTGAGCGCTTTTTTTATCAGCTTGTTCGAGCTCGATTCAAACTTTTACGTTTGTGTTCAAGCTTGATTCGTTGAAAATGACAGATGTTCAAGTTTGATTTATGTTCAACTCATGTTTGGTTTGTATTAATATTGTTGTTGTCAAGTCACAATGCCTGAATGAGAAAAGTGGAGAATTATATTAGATAGTCTACAACCAACGTAAAATCAAAATGATCATGGCATGAATCATTTAATACATTGTGTTAATGCTAGGACGTTCCCTGAAAACGACGCGCTATATGGCATAAATACAGCGATAAGTATGTAAGGGCCACAATACCGATGCCCGAGTGCAGTGTTAAATAAGCAAGGGTTCTCATATCATGGGCGGATGTAGGCAAAGAAGCTCATCCATAAAACTAGAAATAGGCTAGAAACTTCGATTATATGTTATCTTGTAGGCAAATTAATAGAATTAATAAATATTATGGTTCATAGGAAGATAAATATTTTATGCATTCAAGAATCTAAATGGGTTGGAGAGAAAGTTAAGGAGATTGATAATTTAGGATTTAAACTATAATAGTCAGGTATGAGTCATACTAAAAGTAGTATAAGTGCAATTATAAATAAAAGTCTGGAGGATAATGTTGTAAAAATTAATAAAATTAGAGATAAAAATTATACATTTAAAGATTATTGTTGATGCTAAGATTATCAACATTATAAGTGTTTATGCTCAAGTAGGTTTCGATATGTACTTAAAATGATGAATTAATATAAGGAATACCTCTTGAAGAAAGAATTTTTATTAAATAAAATTTAAATGAATATATTAATAGAGTGATAAAAGATTTTAAAAATATTCATGATGACAATGAGTTTTTGCCGACTAATAAAGGTGGTAGGACCACATTAAATTTTACTTTAGCTTATAATTTTGTAATTGTTAATACCTTATTTAAAAAATAAGAGGAGCATCTCATCACTTATACGAATGGATATAGTAAAACTCAAATTGATTATTTTCTTATTAAAAAACATTAGAGCGACTAGATTGCAAAAATTATAAAGTTATTCCGAGTGAAAGTTTATGCACCCAACATTGCTTATTGCTTTTGGACTTTAAGATGAATGAGCAAAATATGAAAAAATAAATAAATTTTATCGTAGATTTAGATGGGGGCATTTAAAGAACACATTAAATGACTTGAATATAAGAATTATTAACTTGTTTCTTTTCTAGAATTCTACATAGCACTTCTCTTGAAACTTTATCATATGATTTCTCTAAATCAATAAATATCATATGTAGATCCTCCTTATTCTCTCTATACTTCTCCATCAAATTTCTCAATAAATGTATAGCTTCTATAGTAGACCTAACCAGTATGAATACAAATTGATTTTGAGAAACATTAGTAACACGTCGTAACATATGCTCAATAACTCTCTCCCATAATTTTATTGTATGACACATTAACTTAATTCCTCTATAATTCACACTTTATTCTTAAAAATAGGAATCAACACACTCCTCCACTCATCTGGCATCTTTTTAGCCTTTAAAATAATATTAAAATTTTTCGTAAGCCAATAAATTCCTTCATATCCTAAGCATTTCCACACCTCTGTGGGGATATCATCAGATCCAATAGCTTTTTCATACTTCAATTTCTTTAAATTCTCTCTAACTTCAGTATTACTAATATGATGATAAAATCACAAATCTCTATTTTTATTTAGGGTGCTATGGTCACTAAAATCAATCATATTCTCAAAATCTTTATTGAAAAACTTATCGAAATATCTCATCCACCTATGTTGAATATCCTCTTTTAATAAAAATATTTTTTGATCTTCATCTGTAATGCATTTCACTTGAACTAAATCCTTCTTCAATCTTTTTGCTTAGCTAACTTATACATACATGTTTCGCCCTCCTTAGTATCTAATTTATTATATAAATTATTAAAAGCTAAATTCTTTGCATCGCAGATTACTTTCTTAGACTCCTTTCGGGCCCCTTTATATCTTTCTTAATTTTTCGAGCTTTTACATCTAAATCAATTTTTACAATAAAGCTTCTTATTTTTTATCTTATCTTGCATATTTTGATATCACAAAAAAAAAAATTTTAATATTAAGAGCTTTTTCTTTTAATACTCCAAACATATACTTCATGACATTCTTAATATTACTAACTACTTTGTCCCACATAACATTAACTTTCTCATGGACAGTCAAAATCTTAATATCTTAATCTTACTTTCAAAAATATTTCTCTCCTTTACTAAACAAGTTAGATTTTGATCATTATCTTTCATCAAACAAATGATAAAAAGAACCTCTTCCTTCTTCTCCAATATCATCAAGGAGGTCATAGTGGTGATTGTTAAATATCAAAACTTCTTATGATCCTCGCATCACTCAACTTTCTTGGAATATTCTTTGTTTCGTGAGTTCTCCCTATCTTGCTTCACATTCTTGAAACATTTAATGGAAATTCATTATTTTCAAAACATTGCACAAAGATGTATTTGATCACAATAGAGTTATTATCAAATTAGGCTCAACTATAGTCTTAATGAGCCTAAATGGTTACTTTTCAAAAATGTCATTGACAATGCTCCTTGTAACCATTTCTGCAAAGTGCGGATCCAATTATCTAAAACTTGTGAGATGTACAACTTTCAAATAGATGATGATTACATTCCGAAAATTCCTGCCCAAGTCTTGTTGATTATTATAGTAGTTCAATGTTTAAATTTTCAGAAGACGGAATTCAAACATGCATATCATGCAAAGAAATACTTAAAAAATAAATAAATTTCAGAAGAAATAAAACATCCCTGAGTGGCAAGTTAGTCACCCAATGACCAAGCAACTACTACTAGTCATTCAGTGATCAAACAATTAAAGCATGTGTAGTAAGCCGTTAACCTATACTCACTCAAGCATCTTGCTCTCGACCTGTGCAACTAATATAACGGGTTAGTGTTTATGGTTGACTTGGCTAACCCCATTACATATGCGTGCGGAAGTTCTCCAAGGAGCCTCATGTGTGTGAGTAGATGTTACATTGTAGCATCTTGAAATATGAAAAATTGTCACAGACCTCTTCAACATGAGAATCAATGGAAGGCAATTTGACAGGAGATTTTAAAAATTTTATCGTAATGGCATGAGATGTCAAAGCTTCTTTAAAGAATTATGGAATGCTAATTTCCCATAAGCACGGGACCCCATTATTAATTACACCTTGAGTGAGGAACCTAAGAAAATTCTCAATTAAGGGGTTGCTCATTCATGTTCTTATATATAGTACTACCTAGAAATTTCACCCTCTTATGAGGACTAGATGATCTAGTTCAAAGATTTCTTATAATCACAAAATGCTATAGTTAATTACCTACCACGATCACGAGAAAAAACTAAAGCTAATCAACAAGCTCTATAGTGCTTAGCTTTTAGTAGCAACAATTTGATATGAGAAAAATTAAATATCACCATTATCTTAGAATGGATGATGAGGGGATAATGATGAACCCGATAAACATATCATGATTAGATCAACCCAATTTATCATGAACACTTGTCTATTTAATATGTGAAGATGGTTGACCCAACCTAACCGAAAAATCCTTATTAGCAAATCATGAGTTACAACATCCAAGAAGACCTAAAGAAACTGGAGGGAAGGCTAGTTAAATGGGTCAATTTTAAGCCAACTTTATATAACAAAGAATCGTGCCCTATTAGGTTTATCTTATAGCTCAAAACTCAAAAAGTTAGCTATTATAGAACATTTAAGCTTTCATTATAACCATAATAGAGTGGTATCGTCATCAGGCTAACCACCCAATTAGAGGGCACATGCCACATCTTTGCTGACATGAGATTTTTAATGTGCTCATAGGAATGCATATGATATTAGTACTATGAGAATTTGTTGAATTTAAATTTGTTGTCCTTAGCAAAGTTATAGATGGATAGCTGCCCAGAGTATGAAGCGATCGATCATTGCTCAATTTTCTAGCTTTTATATTTTACAATGTAAGTGGGGATTTACATGGAATTTCCTTGAGTTATAATTTCATTTTAATTACATGCATCATCGAGATGAGAACCCAAAGCAATTTGCCTTCAAATTTAAAAACATAGTTATAATAAGTACCTCTCATATTATGATATTCTAAAAATCAAACTCATCATCAATAAAGAGGCATGATTCTTTTTAGTTTTATGCATGAAACTTGATGCTTTGGTCTTAATCAATTCCACCTATTTGCTAGTAGAGGATTTGGTCCATGGATTTATTTTATATGACTACTAAGTCACTTGGACAATTAACTCCAATATATAGAGGGTGAGATAGAGACATATAGCCCTAATCTCCAACCAAGGTGGCATAGAGTTTTCCTTATAAATGAATTTTCATTTAAAAAGGCCCTGTGCAAATATAATTTAAAATATTATAATAAGATTTGAGGAAGAGTATTTGATCCCCAATCCATTGTGTAGTGAATTTATTCAATTAGATTGGGGCAAGAATTGCTAATGCTGAGATCAGCCACATCAGCAAGAGAGGAGGAAAATTTAAAGATTTTATAATCTCAAGATCAATTTCCTCTTCTATCTTGGCCAAAATCTTCTCTTTATGGAAGCATTTTTATTGTAAGTTCTGTTATTTTGATTTCCTTAACATTATGACATGTCATCAATCAATGTAGTAGTATTTTAATGGCTCTTCTTAAGCAGTCATAGTCCTAAAAAAAACATATAAATACCCCATGCTTTCTACTCTTGAAATTCATTAATAAAATTATCATTTGTTTGTGTATAATTCATATGGAAAAGTATGAAGCTGCTCTACTCTTTGATGAAGCTTGATGGCTAATCTATGAGAATTTGGTGAGTCCTTAGTTATCCCCTCCATCATCTACTCCTCTCCTCCACAACATAACCCCCCTCACAAGCTAGGCTAGGCTCGGTCAAACCCTAAACCCCAAGCCCCACCAACAACTTTCATAATCTTCTATACATTCACCAACTTTCCAATGCCTCAACTCCCTATTAACCCTAGGATATCATAGGCAAAAGCAATAGAATGAGATAACTTTCAACTGAGTAATAAGATTAAAAAATTCACAACTACTTTACTATTGATCCAAAACACAAGTGGATTTCCAAAAAATTAAATAAGGCTTTTGCAACACCATCGTGTAAAGGGGAACTCAAAAGCACATCAAGCCTGCACGCCATGCCAAAAAAAGGCATGCATGGTATACAAGACAGCACAATTGCATTTTCAAATCCATCAAGCCAAAAAAGATGTGTATGAAATTTCCTACAAAAAAAAAACAACAATGCAATATATTTTTCCCTATGGAGTCAAGAAAGATGCACATGGAGCTTACCTATCACATCAAAAATGGCACATACGAGGTTCCCAAGTGCTATGAAACGCTTGCATAAGTTCCGCTCATAGCGACAAAAATGATAATAATGGGCTTTGCAGGATGACAAGATTGTCATGTTATAACTTGGTGAAATGATGATGATCATCATCACCATTATCAACATGACGATAATGATGTCCATTAATATAACTATTAATTATTATTACTATTATTATTATTATTATTATAAATGGAAGTTAGATGGGACCACATCATTTTGGAGTCATTGATCTTATGGAAAGTATTGAAAAATGCTTTCTCACAGTGGAGAGACACATGACTAAATAATTTCACCAAGGGCATCTAGGTTATCCTCTTCTTATCTTCCATTTGGAATTTTTGGCAAGAAAGAAATAATAAATGCTTTAATAATAAAACAAAAACAGGAAAAAAAAACATCTAACAAAACATCATCTCCCAGGTGTACTTTTGGATTGATAATCAGAAGGGTAATAAGGCATTGTTCATTACCAAAAAGAATTTGGAATATGGCACTGCTCATTCAACAATAACAACAACAACTTCATCATCAAGCCTTTATCCCACTATGTGGGATCGGCTACATGAAGTCTTTTTCTACATTGTCTCTTGTTAAGAGTCAAATTCTCATTTTAATATAATAAAAATAGGTCATTTCTAATATTTTCTAACCAAGTCATTTTAGGTCTAACTCTACCTCTCTTAACACAGGTCAAATCTAATACGCCTACTCTCCTAACTGGATCATCATAAGGTTGACGTTTTATGTGACAAAACCATCTAAGGCGACTCTCACTAATCTTATATGTCACTGGAGCTACTCCAACCTTTTCATGTATATGCTCGTTTTGCATTCTTTTTGGTAATGAAGAAATTGGAAATCACTGGAGCTACTCCAACCTTGGAATAAGGCGCTGCTCATTAACAAGAAGAAATTGGAAACCACCCAGACAAGATCTAGATTTATTTTATGCAACTATTTATCTTTAGAGCCGCTTAGCTATTTGGTTCTAAGCTCTTTTCTCTCTCTTATTCTTTCTTTGTAATCTTTTAATCATTTTTTCCTTTTGAAGAGATGGAATTTTCCCTAGCTTTCACTCAAAAAAATTAGAGTTCATGAAACCTACTAAGTTGTGACAAAAAAAAAATTCTCTTCAAAAAGAACACCGACACTAAACCAAAACTATTTTCTATAATTATTACTTAAGGTATTTTAAGCCAAAATTCTCCAAAAAAAAAAAAGTTAATTAAATCAAAAAATATAGTTGTGTGCAGTGGTAATCATGAAGTCTCACCTGAAGTGACACCAAAGTAGCTTTTCGCATAACATTGTCAAAACTACATGAAATATCACGAGTACCTCCTGTTGTTTCAATTTGAGGCATCCTCTCAAGTAATCGGGTAACATCATTGACTCCAATTGCAAATTGTTGCTGCACATAACCAAAATGAATTACTACAACAACCAGGCTACATCACAACCAAGCTCTCCAAAGCATGCGAGAAAAAAAAAGGAAAATCAAACCCTCTCTTCTAGAGTTGAAATGGTAACATTCAAGATAAACCAACCTTGATCCATATTTTATCAGGCAACTCTCTTTTTAAAGGCTTTGCCGATTCAATGCTCCTAAAACAGAGATGTACTGAACTAATTATGAACAATAACACAAAACGTATGACCTAGATAGAGAAGCCAGCAGGTTACCTCCAAATTTTGTCTAGAAGACCATCAAGGCGTTGCCCTTCATAAGTATCTAAAATCCTTCTGCTCAGAGTCACTCCTCTGTTAAACAAAAATATCAAGGGAAACAAGTAAGAAAAAGAATGCAGATCTTGAATAAAGAAAAAACATTACATACTGCTCTTGAGCATCCTTGGTGGCCACGAAAGGCCTACGAGATTTCTTCTTCTTGCTCATATATCAAAATCCGATTTCCAAAGTCTCGAAGTGCTGATATATCCAGACAGATAAAATGCTACCAACACCAGTTCAGAAACCTAGTTGGCCCATTCAAGCCAAATTCAAGGATGGAATGTTAGTAAGTTTGAGTGTTTTGGTTTATCGTACAGTACTAAGCTGTACATAATAGGGAAACAATAATAATCATAAAAATAAATGATTTCGACAAATTTACTGATATTAAAACAAGGCTATTGTTGAATCCAAATATATCCGTGAATGACACCCGACCTTACTAGCAAGCAACCTCTAAATAAGAACTTGCAAACTTAAAGTGAGCATGGAAAAAGAAAGAAAAAGATTTAGAAAATTTGAGAGAAAAATTAAGAAAATCAAGATCTCAACAATACTCCAATAGATCAATAATGCTCTAAAAATGGTCCAAAATGTGTCTCTTCACCTTATTTATAGGGATCTTAGAGCTACAAGAAAAATTACATCAAAAGAGGTAAAACAAAATACATCATTTATTGTGGCCCATTACATGTTGTACATGACACGTGTCATGACCTTAAAGGTACCCATGTGATTCTCTGTTTCTAGCTTGATCCTCAATTTCAAGGTGAGTCCCTAGGATAAGTCTTCGCAGGTGAGTTGGTATGGCGAGTCCTTTAGGCATGCTAGCAAGTTGCTATGGCGAATCCTCTGAGAGCATTGACAAGTCTCTAGGTGCGCTTCTTGAGATGTTAAGTACAAAGGGCGAGTCCCTTCAGATTGTGATAATGATGAGCTAAGTGTTGAAATTTAATAAAATCACAATGTGATAAAACTGCTAAATCAATGTCAGGACAAAAGCAATGCATAGTTCTGATAGTTTTGGAGCAAGAGAATTAAAGATCAAAGACATTTTCGTGACAAGGCATACACATCATTTGTGGCCAATATGGTCAATAAGGGTTCATTAATTTTAAGAAATCTTAACCCCCATAAAAAATAATAGAGGGAAATCAAGAAAACCCTTTTTGCATAAATGAATATGGAAAAGACGGATGCTCTTAACTTAAGTTGAATTATTATAATTTCTAATTTACAATCACAAGGGGATATCTATATTGATGTGCAATAATTGGTTGTTATTAAAGGAGATCCCCTCTGAACAATTCTCAGCCCGACTAAAGTCTCCAAAGTATGATTGTACATCAATCTCAAAAAAAAGTCGAGTCAATTTGGAAAGATTCATCTCCATAATCTTAAATCAAACCACACATGTTTTGTATTGTGTCATAATCGTTCATTGACAAGTCAATTCAGACTCCTCCAAATGGACTACGATCATCAATTATGACTTCGACCAACAGTCTTGAGATTTCTTTTCATATACTACAAGGTAGAGACATCATTCCCAAAGAGCGAAATTAAGCCCAAACAGATGCAAATCAGATTGGACCTCAATAAGCTCAACTTAACTCCCTCAAAAAATAGATTTAAGTACATAATGCTGTAGACCTTTCAAATAAAAAAAAGGGGCAGTTATGATTAAAGGACGTGTTTGAATATTGATATTAAGCACAAAATTGGAGAATAGATAGGAACAAAACCCAACTGTCGTCAGGCACCGTTGAAAGCAGGACTCAGTAAATTATACAACGATACAAATAGCAGAAATGTGCCGATGTATAACTTCCTCACGTCCTGGCCACTTTCCCATGTTGTCCACGACATGTCTTATGAATGTCACATAAAACAAATGAAAGAAAACGAACGGGGTTTTTCACGCTTACGGGGATTGATTCAGGTCTCTGTCGCTAGTTTACTGGTTCCAAACGCAAGCAAGGTCCGATTTTCTCACCCGCACTGCTCTTCACGCGAATTCACAAGCCTCGTCCGTGTCTGCAAGCGCCCGACTCGACGTCGGCTTGCCTCCATCAACCTCGCCTCCGATTTCTTCAAGCGAACGACATTGGATCGTTCGGCCCTAGGTCAGACGTCGACCTCCTAACGCGAGTTCACAAACCCGTCTCTAGCCGTCTGGCCTCCTCCCTCTCTGTGAACGAACAAAGCTGCGCGTCCGACCTCCTCCCTTGCGTGCGAACGAGCCGCACGAATCCGCCTCCCTTCCGATTCCTTTCGCTTTCTGAATTTTGAAACAGTAAGCAAGGGAGAAGAGTGGTATTCAATTATTTGTTAATAGGACACAATTAACAAATAATTTATTAAAAATCAGATGGATTTATTGTGTCTAATAATAATTGATTAAATTTTTTTGATTAATCATTATTTATTACTATAAAAAAAGAAGAAGAGAAAAGACAAGATGCACTGCAATTATGGATTAAAGGAAGTCTCAGAATTGATTCAGACCCCCCGAAGCTCTCGACCGTTGATCTGATCCAATCAAGTCGAGCTAAAAAGGTAACTGCCCTACCCTAACCTCCCCTAGCAGGAAGGGGACGCCGGGACGCTATTGAAATTCCCTCAAAATAATTTTATATATGTTGAATTTGAAAAAGGTCGAAAAAAGTGCTCAATTCATCAATTTGATTTAAAATTGATTAATTAATAATATTAAATTAACTCATTAAAAATATGATGATCAAACAACTAATTGGTTAATTATTAAAAAAAATCAAATCAAAATCAATTTGAAATAAAATTGAACCGTGAGTTAATTAAGAATAATTAATTTAAAAATAAAACCAGACTCTCACTAATTGATTTAATTAAAAAAAAAAAAAGAGACTCGGAGATTTAAATTTAAACTTTAAGCTCTAACAGTTAACATATTCAATAACCAACTTAATTAATTAAGTAATTCTGTTTTTTAAAATCAAACTTTTGAAATTCAATTTACTGATATAAAAAAAATTCAACAATAAAACTAAATCAACTCAATACTTCAACTGATTTAAATTAAACCAACCAAATCAATTTAAATCGATTAAAAGAGATCTAAGTCTTTAAATGATTGTTCAGTGTGATATTTAATTTAAAATTAAATAAACATTCAATTAAATTAATGAGTGATTAAAATTAATTAATAATATAATTTAAATTAATTAAATAATATTAAAATATCATTTAAAATATTCAAACAAATTAAAATCAAATTAAGCAAATTAAATTTTAATTAAAATTCAACATTTTAATTAATCAACTTAATTAATTAATGCAATTAATTAAATCAAAATAAAACATAAAATCAATATTTTTCACTATCCAATCAACCTAAGTAAGAAGCTCTCCAAAGCTCTCCAAATAACTAACAGCTCTCACAACAGCTCTGAACAAAATAGAAACCTCAAACAACTCTCTCAAACAAACAAACTCAAACCTACTCAGAACCTCAGCTGTAGTCTAAACTACACCTCTGTATACTCACTGAGCTGTCACAAGTACCACAAACCTGCAAGCGAATAGGCAAAAGTCAGCACATCATAAAATTAAATTAATGCTGGAAAAAGAATAAATCTAACTACTACATGTAGAATAAAGTGCTGAAAAAATAAATAGAGCAACAAACTACTGTAGTAGGAGAAACTACGAGCATAAAATGACAAACACACTACTGAAAGCTAGAGTAGAAAACAATTGCTAGCAAGTAGGTGTCAAAATCACAGTCTAGTGTCAAACTAGCAAACAACTACAAACCCATGGGCTACTTATAAGCGAAGCAATAAGACCCGCGTGTTAGGAAACTTCGACATGAACGACCCTATATTCAAAATTCAAACCCAAACGGGCAGACTTGTTTATAAGAACTAGGTTATAAGACCCACCATCCGGCAACTTCTGATAGAAGCCGTAAGTCCGACTTCTGAGGAAAATATTTAGGTAATAACATAACCCTAGACCCCTCACCCGGGCATCCTGGTCTATAGGGCTAGGTTGTAAGCCTCACCATACGAGCCACTTAGCTTACAGGGCTAAGTCGTAAGACTCATCATCAGGCTACTTTTAATAGAAGCCATAAGACTCACTCATGCCCAAAATCTTCGGGCCACCTCTAATAAAGGCCGTAAGTCTCACTATTAGGGCTACTTTCAAATGAAAGACGTAAGCCCCTATCAAATCCAATCATATGGGAAACTCTTAAACAGAGTCATAAGCCTCAACCCAAATTAAACTAAATTAAAATCTACACATCACCACTTCAGTTTATTCGAGATCCCTGAGATGAGGCAACCCATGGCTGCTAATCAGATTCCCTAGACACTACAATCAACGATTATTAGCGTTAGTAGACTGAATCCACAATATACCTGGGACAACGCGACCATGGGATGTTGATCGGGTGTACCTTCCTCCCAAGGTTGACTCTCTGACTTGACAGACCTATGCAAGTCAAATTCCTCAACCAGTGAGTGCTAAGGAGAGCAAGGAGATTATTCTAGTTGAGCTCTTGTTACTATAACCTATTAGGTCCCAGTTCTTCTGTCTGAACATGTAAATGTATTGGTGTATAGTGAAAGTCCTACATGAATATGCACGATTATACAACTATAAAATCAAAATCCATCTAAGGCATTACCCTTTTCTTCAAATGAATAGGATGAAAAGAAATAATGCATCACCCACACTCTTGAAACATCAAGCCGCTAATACCATAAATAGGTATTGGTATAATGGAACTATACAACTTTTTAAACCTCAAGAATTGCAAATAATATATTTAATATTAAGGATATATTGTCTTATTAGATAATTATTAAACCTCAAGAGTTACAAGATAACCCTATTGCAAGAGACACAAATCAAATTTTATAGGTTTCTCATACCTAGCAATTTTTAGATATTGATACATCATTTCAAAAGAATTCTCCACATTTACAAGCACATCACCCAAATTATTGGTTAGATGGAAAAATCAACCTCCTTCATAGGACACTTAGAGAAAGCTTGCCTTAGGTCTTGTTGATGAGCACATAGACTTTAACTCTATAGAAAAAAATTCTTTGAGATCAAATGAAGCTAATTTAGCACCAAGATAAAGGCCAAGGACAAAGTCACAAAGTAAGACATTGCATCATCAAGCACAACTCTCCATGCAAACCTATGGTTGACCCATAATATCTCTAAACTAGTTTTACCACCACCAAAATAACTCTTTTACCGTGACCCTAAGAGGCTAACAATAAAGTTGTTGTCTTCAACATAAAAATCATATCGATCCCACATCACTAGTAACTATAACTAGTATAAAATCATAAAGATCTTATAGACCCTATATCACTAATAACTACTCAGAATGATATATATATATATATATATATATATATATATATAACAAATAAGTAATTTGAATAAATTGAAAAAAAAAATGCAAAACTGCATATGCATAATCCAACATTATTGATAGTGGATTAACACAATGTTAGTTCATTAATATTAGAAATTCAATCAAATAAGAATAGCTTAGCTCCATTATTACAATCTACATTACTGATGATTGACTAGCATGATGTTGGCTCAATTAAATAAGAATAGCTCAACTCCATTACTACAATCTTATTGAATAAAAAATTACATCATGATGTGGGTGTCTAACTTATTTGATAAAAAATTTGATAGCTATTACTGAGGTCCTGAACTTGAATCCTAACACTCTAAATTTTCTCAAAAAGAAAAAACTTACACCTTATCAAAATAAACCAACAATACATGTAAGTTCTTAGCCTTTATATCCATTTAGCCATGAAATTGCTTCATTGTAGGGTATCAATTTGCTGTATCAATTTGCTGCAATGTAAATGGAAACTCTTGAATTGCACTAACATTTGATGACCCATAATTATAACAAGCCATCAAAGCAAATACAACGTGTTGTTTGGTAACCTATCTTAGGTAGGATTTAAGCTGAATATAGCTTAAATCCAATAATATAGAATTTTGGTGACTCTAAATCATATTGTTTAAATAAATCTTATTTCAGCCCTAAAAATTATTGATTAAATCCAGGTTTTCTTAGATGCCACCATTCAAAGGATTTAACCAATCATCTATCTTGAATCTTGAAACAAATAACCAAACAGTAAATAAATAAGGCCATGGCAAAATTTAACAGTTGTGATGCCAAAAGATATTAAAACTTTCATGCTTTACTAATTCTGGATTTACTTAATGACATCAAAACGAACAAGCAAAATAATAGCAGTGATAAAAATGCAAGTTCGAAACAACAACAGCAAACTCACAATCGTGTTACAACAATAACTAGCAAACTCATTTCGTCTGAAGGACAAGCAACACCTACAAACTAGCAACACTCGGTGGCTGTTTGTCTGCAAGTAGGATTTAGTAAATCCGGATTTATTAAATCCCGAGGCAGTTAAATTTTGATCAACATAGCTCACATAAGTCTTTAATAATAATTATTGATGACAAAATTAAAATATGTCCCACAACTGCAACGAGATTAATTAAATCATACTTGATCCCGATGATTTAAGGCTGTTTGGCCGCAGGTTTTGAGCAGATCTTAAGCAAAATGTAACTCAAATATTGCCAAAAAGTATTTAAAAAAAAAAACAAAAGAAGAAGAAGAAGAAGATGAAGAACTCAAATCCTTTAAGAATATCCAATCCCGTTTCTCACCCGCTTTACCTTTAATCCCAAGTTTACTAAATCCGGGCATTCGCCTGTTTTAACCAAAATCCGCAGCGACTCGCAAACTGATATCCTCCTTCACACGCCTCCAGTCCCTTCGATGGCTTCTCCAGCCAACTCCCGTCGCTACTTCCTCGCTTCTTCGCCGTCGAGGGTTGCGTGGGTGGAGAAAGACAGGAGAGACAGAGGTTCAGGTTGTTCGTCGTATAGCAGTAATTATATATAATTCATTAATTTGCAATTTATTTTTTCTAATAAAATTATTTTGCAATTCATTAATAAATTACTAATAAATTATTAACTGAAATAATATCTTGAACTAATTATATTTAATTATTCTAATTTGAAATTATATAGACCAAATAGATATAATAAAATCTCAAATTCATAACAATCATTAAATACAGAAATAAGCAAATAAATAAAATTTAATTAAATTTAAGATCTATCATGTCATAAAATTTTCAAAATATAACGCTCATAAAATTTATTAAATTCAAATTCACAAGATTTACTGAATCCAATAACGAAAAAATGATGCAAGGGAAATTCCACATGGATGAATTATCAGCTCTTCAGTTCTTGAATAAGAAAATAACTAAAAAATTAGATCATTCACATTAGCTTTAAAAACTGACTCTCTCTCAGAATAATTATACAGAGAAAGCCAACCCAAATGGACCTTTAGTTAACATAGCCATCAGATCTCAAACGAGCGCAACCAGCAACTTTGCTGTGAATAAAAGAAAAGCAAATACTAAAGTATCAATATTGTTAATTTTATAGGGTAAATTAAAAAAAAAAATATCTCTGAAAAGCATACTGTAGCTAGCAAATATTTACAAGGACATAACAGTAGCAAGAAAAACACAAACTAAGGAAAGCCACCTTGTTTTTCAGTCTGAGTGGTTATTTTCTAAGCACCATAGAGGCCCATATCTATATTCTTCTCACCCAAGAAATTAGCCACTATGACGCTTACATCCTCTAAACCAACACCAATGCACAGAGGCTTCTTAGAAACTTCACCAAGCTCATCTTGTAAGCTGTAATGATTCACAATTCGAACATTTGGTCCCTCCTTACATTTCCCCATGCACTTACAGCCAACTACAGCACCTTCTATGCCAACCTTCTTCTCCAACTCCTGCAATAGGCCGATGGCACCAGATTTCTTGCACTTACCTCCCATGCACACCTCAATCTTATCCAAAGGTTTTGCAACTGCTACTACACTGCTGCTGCAATCAACAACTGCAGCATTGTTCATGCAGCTCATGCTACTAAGCTCTTGCTCAAGCTTCAATTCAGTGTGATTTAGTTCCGTCTTCTCATCAACTTCAATTTCTAGAGATGACTCTGCTTGATGGCATTCAGGTGACTGATCAGGAAAATCCAAAATGTTAGGCTTGACTTCCTGGAGATTTTTCCCAGATTTATTCATCACTACAACTTCGCACTCACTGTCGCTGGATTCAGAAGAACTTGAGGAGGACATTTCTGCACAGTTACGCATTTTTGCTTGATTGCTTTCAGGTGACCGATCAGGAACATCCAAGATTTTAGGCTTGACTTCCTGGAAATTTTTGCCAGGCTTATTCATCACTACAACTTCACATTCACTGTCGCTGGATTCAGAAGAAGAGCTTGAGGACATTTCTGCACAGTCACGCATCTTTGCAGCTTTCAAGGCCTCCTTCTCTTCTTTCTTCCTTTTCTTCGTCTCCTTTTCTTTGGTTTTCAGCTGGTTCAGTTGTGCTAAAAGGAGCTCGGCTGCTTCCTGCATTACAACAAGAGAAGATTTAACACAGTATGCTAATACTGGAAGTAAGCAAGCTTCTTCATTTTCTTCGTAAGATCAATTTTAAAATAACAATTAAGGGAGTTATTAAACTCTCAATTCCTAACAAAATTCGATCTAATATTCAAGAAAATATAGAATAACAGAAATTTTAAAAACTCCATAGTGTTAGAGAATGGCAACTATAAAATAATGACATGCATAGAGGTGTCAACATATTACACAACTCGAAAATCTGGCCCGGACCCGACCTGAAAATTTCAGGTTTGAGTCAACCCATTTAACAAACAAGTCGAGTTAGGGTTTAAGTTTTCGACCCGATTGAAATATTGGGTCGGGTTTGGGTTAACCATGAACCCGAATGCAACTCGTTTGACCCGAACCTGTCACCCGCATCTTACCAGTCGCGCAATCGCGCTCGCTGTTCACGCTCACTCGCCTACAAGGGCGGATCCAGCTTCTTTTTTCAGGGTGGGCAAAAAAAAAAAGATTTGTGGGGGATGGGCAAAATCGCTTATGATTGATAAAATTAGGACAAAAAATTTTTTTGAGGGGGGGCAAAATACCCAAAAAATCCCAAAATATCCCCTCTAAATATTTAAATTTTTTTTTTGAGGGTGGGCATTTGCCCACCCTTAGGTAAAGGGGGATCCGCCTATGCTCGCCTACCCGCTAGCTCGCCCGCCCGCCCTCGCCATCTAGCCCTCACACTAGTATGTCGCATTCAACCGTATCAATGGATTGGGTCAGGTTGGGGCCAGGTTAGGCTCGAGTCTAAATTTTTAACCCATTTGTACAAATGGGTCGAGCTTGGGTTGAACGTGTTAAGAGTGGATCAATTTCGGGTTTGACCCGAATCCAACTCGAAAACCTATTTTGACACCCCTACCTGTGTACATAGTGAGGACCAAAGAGGAGCGCTTAATAATGAAAGTAAACACTCTCGAGAGCTCACCAAGGGATGAGCGAAATTTTTACAAGGATTTTTGGTTTCAAATATGCATTGATAAAAAACCCAGTACAACATAAAAATACCATTTACAATAGAGTTTAAAACACACAAAACCAATAACTCTATGAAAACTTAACAAATTTAATAATATGAATAATGTGATTTAATCATAAGAATAAAATCTACTACATGAACATAGAGTCTTACTACAAAATCAAATACTTCAAGAAACTCTTAACATGTAAATGAGTTCTTATGATTGCACTGCATCATTTGGAATAGAATGCTTCACTCATATTTTAAAAATAAAAAAGAGAGAAAAAAAATACTTGTGTTTAAAGGTTTCAACCTTTTAAAAAGCCAAATTGTATTGCTCGATGTAATTATTCGTGATAGCCTTAGTTGAAGACATTAGAAAAAGGTACTCCGAGAGTTGCTAAGTGTTGGCTTGGAGAAGTGTCTTTTGTCATAGTCAAGGTGAGCGTGCTCTTCTCCTATGAAGGAAGCTGTGATGATTTCACCACCTGCTTCCAGGGGAAGGATTAATTAGTAGTAAAATCCTATGCGAGGGAGTGCTTAGGCTTGGATGCTGACTGAGTTGGCCCAAACCAAGTAAATATTATTGTGTTATATTTCTTTATAGTAAAAGTTACTTTACATTGCACTTAATTTAATTTACATGCTTATTATGAATGAATGATTATATAATCACATGTTAATGTTATGAAGAAATCTTTACAATCATCTTTCTTATATATTTTCATAAAAACAATTAGCATTGCATCATACTTTCTATAATCAATTAGATATTGTGTTACATGTTTATCTTGTGATCCATATATTGAATGTACTTGTGTTTATAAGATAGAGTTATCATTGCACTTGTGATCTGGATTATTTAATTCACTCATAGCATTGTGGTTTCCATTCCTATAAGCATCATATGTTATGGGCATGTGTGTTAAGCAGCTTAAAGATTGTGCTTAGAGCTTGATCATGAACTTGCTAGCACTACCATAATTTGTAGATCTTTTTATATACATAGCATTGTCTTGTTAAATTATATTTGTTTAGTTGACTCACTTGATCGTATTCTAATGTGCATAGCATAGAGTGTTTTAAGTTTTTTATGTTGTGCATTATGTCTCATGTTGATTGTGCGCATTACACGTCATAATCACCACGTTCTCTCCCTATCAACTGTATCATGGTTATGTTAGAATTTCAACTCATCGCTGACTTTGAATGAAAGATTGAGTTTGAGAGGTGGAGATTTCCTTCTTCCTACTCAACAGTTGACACTTCCAGATCACTATCTTATTCCTTTGGAAACATTGGCCTCCAGCCATGTGGGTCATGGCTAATGTAAACGATATTCTTCTGATTTGGAGGGCTCAATATCCTAATGTATAGTCATGTACTCCATGAAATTGGAAAAAAAGGCTCTCAAGTTTGCCCGTTCTAACTACTAGACAGCCATAGTCAACCAGAAGTTCTCTCTTTTTGTATTACAAGATTCAGTGGCCTCATTAGGCTCAAAGTCTCAAAGTGAGTTGCTCTCAATCTCAAAAATTTTATCCTCACAGATAAGGATCTATGCTTTGATACCACCAAGTTCTTGATGAACTAGCACTAATAATAATATAATGTTCAGCCCCAACCCCAAAACAAGATCTGAAATCAAACATAACGATCATGACATTTTTTCTTCATCCATAATGTATGTTTCTATTATCAAAATCAAGATTTAAAATTGCGCAATTGGGTATTGAGGCGTATTTTGTTTATGAGGCGAGGCATAAGCCTCAAAGCGTTATGAGGTGTAAGCCTCAAAATCAAAAAATTGTGTTAAGTCAAAATAAATGTTAAAAGTGATTTTTTATATAATACCCAAATAATATGTTAAAGGATGACACGTTAACTTTCTATTGAATTATGAAATAACAAATTAGCATACATATGAAATAAAAATTGCACAAGACGTAAAATGACAAGTGATAAATTGCATGAAATAGAATTGAAATCCAAATATTACAAGAGCAAAATAGTACTAAATATAGGAATGACATAAAAGTATCATATCAAGTTCAACTCCAAATTCCTTATTGTTATAATCGGTTGGCTAGGCCGGTTCAACCGAACCGGCCAGCCTCCTAATATAAGAGTCGCGACCCCAACAGGGGGTCATTTCGCGAAACCGACAGGAAGGGCGGACTGGGCGGACGACCGAACGCATGCGAAAGGGGAATTGGAGGATTTCTTTCGCCAATTTTAGCAAATTTTCGTATTCAGAGATAAGAATTATCAACTCCTTTCCATTCTTATCACTAAAGGAGTGTAAATTTGGAAGAATTTGTAATGAGAGAGAAGAACGACGAGAGAAGGAGGAAAAAGGTTTGTTTTTCCAAATTTTTTTGTATAAATTGTTCGATATTCTTCCTCTAATTGTTAGAAATATTTATTTGAAGATAAGGAAGGGTTTGCAAGCGAGAAGGAAGAATTTGAGAGAGAAAGATAAGAAAAAATTTAACTGTGATATTTCTTCTTAAGGAAAGGTAAGAAGTTAGTTGATATCATATGTTTTTATTTATGGTTTCTTTTACTGAATAAACAATGAGGACTATATTTGGTAGGAAGAAATCAAGTGATATAGATTTTGTTAGACGGTGGAGGAAGAAAGTTTTTGAGAAAAGAAATGAAATCTTGTGAGGTAAGCTTTGTTGAAAAGAAATCAAATGCTTATTGATATATTTAATTGACATTAATTAAATTGTTATATCCTTGTGAATAGTTAAAGGCTTTCAAAACTGGACGAATATTGGAAAAGAATAATAAAGTGGGTAATTATAATTATTTGAAATTTCATTATTTATTTCCATTTCCACATTGAAAGGAAGATTGCTTTGTTTATTTTGAGAACTACTGTGAATGAAACTGAGAACTACTGTGAATGAAACTATGTAAACTTCAAATGTATAAGATAGTGTACATAGATTATTCTGATAAAGTATATAGAGACGTCATGTGAAGGTTAACATAAATAGAAAGATAAAGTTTAAAGCAGTTATACCTATCTATGTTACTGATATGTATTTAAAAATTTACATATGAATAAATGATATAAAATGAATGAAAGATAAATGAGAAAGAGAAAAGGATATGCATGCAAACTTACAAGAGTTCACCCCCGTATTATACTAGCTATAGAAGCAATGTACCCGTGCACGATAAAAGGAAATGTAAAAGGAAAAGGGGAAAAAAAGGAAAATGAAATGGAAATGGTTGTACCTTTGGGTACATTTAGACGGTGCTTCTGTACAATTTAAATGGGAAAAGGAATAAATATTAAAGTTTCATAATATTTTAAAGGAATATTACCCGAAATGTATAAATGACTGAAATGAATGAAAGAAAATTAAAGAAAAGATAAGATGCATATTAAAGATTATAAGTGTATTGTAAATAAAGGATATTCATATTGATTGTTTTAACAATTACCCACTGAGTTTACTTAGTAAACTCAAACCACGAATATAAATGTTTCAGGTAAGTCTTCAGAGATTTAGAAATGGCTGAAAGAGAAGAGTTCGTCTATAGAAGACGTCCTGCAACTGATAGCAGGTAATATATGAATTGAGATAAATGTTAAGTATTGGAGAATTTTTGTTAATGGCTCTTCAGATGAGAAAAGAGAATTTGATTTTTAAATGTTGTTATGTTTATGAACTGAAATGAGTAGATCCTACCGTCCGACTTTTAGTTCTCTCCTCGTTAAATCGAGTATCCGGGCTGGGTCGTGACACTTCTTTCTCAGTTCCTTACTCATCCACATTTAATTCTTAAAGAAAACTGAAATAGCTGACAAAAATATAGAAATCATCTGTATTGTCATCACTGAGAGGTTTTTTTATTTGAGTCATCATCATAACAAATTGATCTCTCATATCTCATCCTATAGAGTCCAATGCCTCCCAATTTACTTCTTCATTTATTTCAGTCATCTTCCTCTTTCATAAATACTTTTCATTAACATAAAGATGAGATTAATGCTCTTAAAATTTTAGAGGAGGTGGTGGTGTGAGGGTTTCAAGTTATCCCGGTGGCGGTTACGATGGTGATGACTATGGAGAAAACGGAGGGCTGAAGGTCAAGATAGTCAAAAGGAAGTTGTTGGAGCGTGAGGGTGCATTAATGCATGATTTGTTCGGGGCTTTAGTTTAGGATTTAAGTTTTAATAAATATATAAATATAAATATAGGGTGAGGCACAAGCGTCACATCAGCGAGCGTGGCGGGCCTCAGCCAAGTTGAGGTGCAAGTCTCTTAAAAAAAGTTTGAGGCATAAGCCTCGATGTGTTTTTCACTGGAATTGCATTGAGGCAAGCCTCATATTGTGCAAATTTAAATAATGATCAAAAGTATGGACAACCTTAATCTATGAAACATCAAATATAGTTAATAAAAATAAATAATAACTTAAATCATTGTGCGAGAGGACACTAATAAATGTAGGAATATCAAGAATTAAAGTAGCTAGGCCATATAATAGAAAAACCAACGCCTTGTATTCTTTCTTGCGGCAGATTTAGCAAATAAATGTGGCTTATGGTAAAGATATGGTGTATAACCAAAACAAAAGGGCGATGATGTGCACTAAAGAGCTAAAAAGATAATTAATTACAAATTAGTGTTTGGCGCCTTACCAATCTTGCTTATGGACTTCTTGATGGAAAATCCCTTGAGCTCTACCTTTAGTTCTTCCTCCTTATCCTTTTACTTTCTTTTGTTTCTTATTCTTCTCTTCCTTGATTGATGACCTCATTGCTTCCTTGAAAGTTCTGAAGTCCCTTCTTATAATTTTTGGATAAGAGTAAGAAAACAAGATGAGATAGAATCTTCCAGAGTCAGAGGTAATAGAATGACTTGAGGGTGAGGGAAGAGTGAGGTGGCCAAAGATGTAAGCTTGCAATACACCCTTGTGATGATGGATGGCTAGGGTTAGAGAGGGAGATAGGAAGAGTGTGTGTGTGTGTGAGAAAGAGAAAGAGAGGATATACTTGAATTATAAAATGATAATATTTATAGAAATCTTAGATAACTAAATGTAAGAAAAATAGACTTAGGCTTCGTTTGGGACAGCTTTCTTACTACTTCTTAAAACAGTTTTTTTAGTACAAAAATTTTAATTTATGTACTAGAAAGTTGTTTTAAGAAGCATTAAGAAAGCTATCTCAAACAAAGCCTTATAATCCATGAAGCATAAGTTATCGGATAAAAGAACCATATCTTAAGTAATACATATCACTGATAAAAACATCCAAATTTTTTGATATTTTCCTCAAAAGTTCATGGAAAGTTGTGTTTATTCCACTCCTTATCATACAGCCTGCTAATGATGGGTTAAAAGAACTTTATAGAAAGGGAATCGTACTTTTCTTAAATTTCTCCACTTACATTTGAACTTAGCATACAACTTTCTCCTTTCTCCAAATTAAAGTGGTTGTCCATTGTGATGAGTGGCTTTGCATTTGAATTTAAGAACATTGTAGCATGCTATATTACTATCATGTAGAACCTTATGCTTCATAGACCCAATCTGCCATCTAGGTTAGACCTAATTTTGAATTGGGCTTGCAATTTAAATGGATCAATTTGATGTTGGAGCCATTGAAAGAAGTTATGGTGAAGACTATGATTATGGATAATGAGATCGGTTGTTGTCAAGAGAGGAGCATGTATCATGTGCAAAACTTAGGAGAGGAAGAGGGTTTGGTCATGCTTGGATGTTTTGTTGAATTTTAGTGATGATGAAAGAATTTAAAAGAGAGTGTTAATTTTCTTTGAAAGTGCTAAGTTAAATGGAAACTAGAAAGAGAAGGAGAAAAAAATAAGTGCTTATGAAACATGATTTAAGTAGATTTAAGAAATAAGAAGTGTTATTACATGGGTTTGGGGATGATTCATTAGTGCCAGCAAGAAACCAAGAAGTTAGATCTGAGGATATATTGAGCAAGCGACAACAAAGGGAGGTAGGGTTGTTTAGATTCTTTGTCCTGGAGCAACAAACTAGAAGTTTCATTAATAAGAGAATTAGGTAAAATATAAGGAAGATAATACTTATTTGAATCCCTCTTTATATAATTCTCAAATACCATAGAGTTTTCTCTCTCAACTATGGGATATATATTTTCCAAGTGGCTAGGATGCTCTCTATAAAGTTCTCACTCAAGAAGCTTGCACAAAATAAGCTAAATTTTTCCTTCCTACGATACCGCTTTATATAGACATCGTATGTACCCTTTTCATATAGCTAAGATATATGCCCCTTTTATATAGATAGGGTATGTTGGCTACAAAAGGTAAGCATTTATGATAGCATGGCATTGAAAGTGACAACATAAATAATACAAACAATCATGACTCTCTTTTCGGGAAGTTACAGAGAGACGGTGCTAAAATCGTAGAATATTGGGCTCTCGTTGTCATCATTATTAAGCAATCAGTAGTTCCCTCATCTTCATAGTAACACATTTCAGGACTCCGTTCTCTCATCACTCGGCCCATGTTCCAGCCATCATCTCGAGACCATTCATGAGTTTTCTCTTGACCTTAAATTCTCTCAACAATAACAATTATGCTTAATTATCTCTCGACAACACCAAAAATTCTCTCCAAAACCCTGTTCAGTGTCCAAATCTACTCACCTAGTCCCCATCTCACAAAGTCTACTAATCTCTTATTAAGGTAAAAGAGGGGGTTATAATGAAAGAAGACAAAGCATTTAATGTAGTTTAAACATGTTAACTTTGACCTAATTTGACTGGAAAATGAAAAAGAGGCAATCAAGGGCAGCTAAGGGTGTAGTTTAACAAGTCATTGGAGGTGAAATGCTAAGTTATGGTAGGACTTGGGTTGGCATAGGTTAATTGTGAAGGTTTGGGCTAAGTTGGATTTAGAATAATAATATGGATAGAATTATGGCCGATCAGGCAGGGTTTGGGTTGTTTGAGCTCATTTCAAGGCATTCAAGATAAGAAGATTTATGGAAAAACATGTGCAACAAAAATAGCACAAAATTTCAATAGTGTAACAAGTGTCCATTTAGAGGGGGATACTTGTATATAAAAGTGTTTATAAAACTATTGTTAAAAAAATAATAATTTTTTTAAAATTGTTGAAGGTATTATAAACTTTTTTTCATTTAAAAAAGTCAAGCAATAATTTGCATACATATACCACATTCTAATAGATTTGGCTATAAAATACTACTTGTCACCAAAAAAACTTCTAATAAATAGCAAGAAAGTTATAACCAAACAAAAGTGTGGTAGTTGTCTGGAAAATAGAGATATATTAAAAATCTATCCCAAACAAACTTAGCGAAAGGATTGAACAAAAAAGAGACTAAATGGTGTTAGAACCAGTATTTTCAACGCTCCATACAACGTGCAAGGGTTTGTTTTTGCTTCAATATGAAAAACACAAAACAAAGCAGCACTTTTATCAACCATACCACTTTTATTAAAATATTCATATAATTACTTTAATAAAATTATACTCACTTATTATCATATCATCGAGCTGCTATAGGTCATGAAGGTCGAGAGACTCAAAAGGATTGAAGATAAGGGATGCTGCAAGTCTACAAGGAAGGATGTGGGTGCATCAAATGGTCAAGGGCGAATCATGTGATGCTGCAAGTTGAAGGTCAAGGGCAATCGATGATCTACAGCAATGCATGCATCGAGGGGAAAGCTTTGAGTGTGGTCCAAGGCGAAGGCTGTTGGTCAAGGGAAAAGTTCTTATTCATTCTTTTTATCAGATAACTTAATAAAACTATGAAACTAAACCTGACGATCCAAACAAGAATTGAGCAATCAAAAGCCACAACACTACTACACTTCAAGCAAGTGCTTTAGCACTCAAAGGCATAAAGCGAGCACTTCGACAAGTCAAGTTGCACCAGAATGAAGAAAAGCATAGGTCACTTGCTTTGCTATCAAAGCATGCTTCAAAATACATTTTTAACAACACTGCTTAACACTAGAATCTTCAAAGGATCGGAAGAGCACTCCTTAAAGAATGGTCGCTAAATTTTGTGCAAATTAAACACATTTGATATGGAAACCAACAAAAAACCAAGCTACAAGTAGGTGAATAATTTAACGAGATGAACTAAGAAGGTTTGACATATAAGAGGGGAAATAGGTTAAACATGTAATGATACTTCACGGGAAAGAAGACTACTTCCTGACAAATGATCCCACAAAATTTCACATAATCGAATACATTTACTTGACGAACCAACCAAAACAAGAAGATCAAAATAAAGAGTTTAAAACCAAACTAGAAAATTTCAGCACCAAGGCAAGTTAAAATCCAAGGAATCCAACCACACACTAACACCAAAATGAAAACAAATAATAACAAGAGAATAAAGAGGCCAAGAATGAGATGAAAGATGCAAGAAGAAGCAGGTAAATATTGGACGCTAATTTTAAACTCCTAGGACATAGGAAGGAAGAGACCCTTGGATAGCATGGAACATTTTTTTTTTTTTTAGATAGCATGGAACATGAGGAGTACTTAAAACAAAAAGCAGCCATTCCATATTCTCACCAGGGATCAGTAAAATTTCCACTAAAGAGAAGTATCATTCATCAGTCTAATACATGATAAAGAGAACCTTTATAAAAGCACATAAAGACAGTAATAACCTTTTATAAACTACATAAAGTACATAACATCACTTACATTATATAACCATGAAAACTAAACATAAAGCTACATAAACACAAAGTCCTACAAAAAAATTAAATGCATCACCAAGTTATTAATTGTTTCCCCAAAAAAGGAAAAAAAAAAAAAAAGAAAAAACAAGTTCTTAATTGCATTGCATAGCATGAACATGGCCCTAAACATATAAACAACTGTTTTGAGCTTATGATCATCCAACATTATCCCGCATCACCTTAACTCATTATTAGTAAATATTTTTTAACTATTTTGCTGAAAATAGGATGAAATGAGATTAATTGTTTCCAGATGAAAAGAAATGTCCTCAACAGCCAAAGCATTTTTCTCACATCATTATAATAAAGGAAAAAAACTACCTAATGACAGAACATAATCAATCACTCTGGTGGTTTATAAATAACAGCTAAAGTGAAGCTAAATAATATTATTCTATCAATTTCCAACAAAGCAGTACCACGTGAAAAATAAATAAAATTTACACAGTTAATAATTCGAAATCAATAAAAAAACAGCACAAAATCTAATATCATCAGCTAAACCTAGAATTCAGAAAGGAAGTTTCGCCCAAAATATCATTCGTCTAAAGCAACCTCGATAAAATTAATTATATGAGAATAACATCAGAAAATGGATCACGGAGAAAGAACTCGCCTTTATCATTTTTTCCCTGACCTCACCATCATTCCCTTCTCCGCCGTCCATCCCCAACCCTGTAGAATACAGCGCAGCCAGATCCCTCGACAGCTCCGTAACCAAAGCGGCCCTCTTCTTCTCCTCCTTCCTCTTTGCATCTCTAACGCCGCCACACCTCGGCTGCGACGCGTAGTACAGCCGGTGGCCCTCATCCGACCACGGCCTCACCACCACCACTGACCTCTGCCGACCAATAACCCTTATCTTAGCGCTAAAAGGAGAGGATTCACCGGCGCCCCGCAGGAAACTAACCGATTGCCGGATCACCGTGCTGGAAACCTCCATCGTCGCCGGTGGGAAGGGCAAAGAAAGAGACAGAGAGATGCAGGTAGAACAATCTGGAAAGGGAGCAGTCGCTAGCTTTTTCTTGAGACGGCTTGTTGTCCACGTGGCAGTGCGGAGGGTTCGGATTTGTTCTCGGTGAATTATATCAGTTGCCGCCTTTGATTTCCGCGATCCTGCGCGTGATCGATTTTTTCCGGCACGTGCGAAGAAGTGAAACTGACCGTCGGATCTTGATTTCTTAATCCAACGGATGAAAGTTGACACGAAGTGACGTGCCATCAACGTCAAAAAGGATTTTTTTTCCCTTGCGAACACAAGATATTTGAATATGTTCACTGAAAATTTATAAATGCCTAAAAATATATTTCTGCATTTTGAAAACTTTTAGAATTAAAATCAAGATTATTAAGTTCTAACTTACAATAAGCTTATAGTCTTACTAAACTTCTCAATGAAACAAAATCAATGACAACAAAAGTAATCTCATACGACTTCAAATTAATCTAGATTAAATATTTGAAGTGTAATTCAAAATTCATATATTGATTTAGGGGTGTCAATTTTTGGCACAACCCAAAACCCACTAGAAAAATCTGGATTCTAGTCGACTCAGTTAGCGAACAGGTCAGGGTTCGAATATCTGACCCAATTTGAATTTCGGGTCATGTTTGGGTCAACCCAACAACTCGTCCGAATTCAACCCGCTTTATTCATTAATATTACGTAGGCTTAAGGACAGGGCTAGGTTACTTCGCTCCGTGCCTTGCCCTAGTTTCCTTTTGCGTTCTTCGTGATTGAGTGGTTGTTGTAGGCTCGATTTCTCAAGAATCTCAGGTGATAAATTCAAGTCTCCTTCTCTCCCCTCATAGTTAAATACTTCCTAACAAGCTTCAAATTTCGCTGGCATATATCGACAATCGGTAGCCCTTTTGCATTTAGAGATAATGTGATGATAGGATGATTGCTTAGCAAGATTTGTAGTCTTTATTATGAGTTTTCACTTTTTTTTTCATTTTTGAGCTTTTGAGATTTTAAATGGTCCTGATTGTGATGAATTTGCCTGTTAAGTGGATGTGTGTTCTCTGTTCTGTTCTGGATTGTTAGTGGTTGTTGGCTTGCTGTTGTTGAATTAACCTATTTAATGAAGAACTAGTTGTTGAATTTGCAGCAGTTCTGAAACTTGAAATACTTATGTGCTGTTATTAGATATGTTGTTGAACACCTAATTTAATGTTTATATGGTTTTTGCTGTTATTTAAATGTTGATTCAGTTCTCTGTTTTGGACCTTTAGGTATCTATTTCGCCTGTTGGATCACTGAATAAATTTGTGATTTTTCCTGTTTCTAATAACAGCACAAAAGCATTTAAATCTGTTGGCCTGTAGTTGTTTTTGCTGTTGTAGTGAAGTTGTGATTTTTTCTGTTTTTAATAACACTATAACAACACAAAAGCTTGTTGGGTGTTGCTGTTTTTTGTTTTCCGAAGCTTGTTGGGTGCTGCATTGCTGTTGTTTTCTATTTTTTGAAGCTTATGGCTGTTGTAAATCTGTTGGCCTCTCACCTATTGCTAAGTTGTGCAGAATGGCATTGTGGGTTGTTGCTTAATCTAAACTTCTGATGCTCAATCAATTCATCTATTTGATGAATTAAGGTAAAGGGTATAGCTATGAAAGCTCAAGTAATGATGAAAACCTTCTAAACTGAAAGTGAGAGTCGTCGGGTGTTGGGGGTAAATACTATTGCAACCAGGTGTCATTTGTGTTAGCTTAAATCAAGAGCAAATACTTTATTATTTCTCAGATACTATATTAAGTTATTAAGTTTAATGCAAACTGCCACCTTGAATGGTAATAGAGAATTAGAAAAATCAAATATGCATTATTTACTCACTTGAGTTACTTCTCAATAGTTGCTAAATGTGTTAGGGTTAACCTGAGCTATTCGATAAAGCTTTCTAGTTATACAATCTCATTATTTAGAATTTTATGATTTTTATTTGTTTATGTCTTTTAAGTTTTAAGTGTTTAACCATATTTTTTTTGTAGTTAATTCAAGTTGAAGTGTAGAAGGTTTAATGATATCTTCATTATTCAAGTTGAAGTGTAGCTGTATAAAAAGTGTAATTTGAGCTTATTTGTAAATTATGTACTTCGTAAAAAATGTAATATGTAACATTGTAATTTCTAAACAATTTATACAATAGTTACAATTTTTTTGTATACATTACCTTGCAAAATTTCATGTATTTAATTGCAAATTAATTTTCCAAATTTCATATTTTTCATTTATTTAATAGTTTACAGGTCGGGTATACGTAAACCCGAGCCGGTTCGGGTTCGGGTTAGGAAAATTGACCCAAAACCCGAATCTAGTCAGGTTCAGGTCGGGTCAGAAATAGCCGGGTCAAAATCCGGTTTGACCCAAACATGACCCGTTGACACGAATTGACACCCCTATATTAATTAGAGGACCAAATAATCTCAGATTATTTTGATTATTGTTAATTTAATAAAAATTTTAAATGTAAGAATAGTTATAAATTAAATAAATAAATTCACATGAATGCATACCCGATGTATAGCTCATGAATTAAGGAAGAATAGACTAAGAATTAAAGAAACATTGAAATGAAAGAATTAGTCATAAAAAATAATTGATGCGCGTGATTATACTTTTAATTTATAGTAATTAAGACTCTCTTAATGTTTCAATACATTTACTAATATGATTGTTGCGGACTCAAATATACGCGGCGATAGAGTTTAAATTTCTGTCTCAGCGTTGTACGTATATCCAGCACACAAACAGAAGAATGAAAGAACACCAGGATTTTTACGTGGAAAGCCCTGAAAAAGGGAAAAACCACGGGGCCACGCCCAGTTGAAAGAGTTCCACTAGTGTTGTTTGAAATACACGAGGCTGATTCGTCCTTTAAATTCAGGATGATCAGATTACAATGAGTATCAGTTACAAGGTCAAGCAGAGTTTCGACGTCACTCGGGTGTCCGGCAGAATTCCGGCGTCACTTGGAAAGAATTCCGGCGTCACTCGGGCGTCGGGTAGAATTCCAGTGTCGGGCAGAATTCCGACGTTGCTCCGGCGTTGGGCAGAGCTCCAGCGTCCCTCGGGTGGTGCTCTGGCGATGCTCCGGTGGTGTTCCGGCGGAGTTCCGGCGAAGTTCCGGCGGTGTTCCGGCGGTGGTCAAGGAGGAGCTGTTCCCTCCTAAACTTCTCTTCTCTTCTTGGCTTCTTGGCTTGGGTCCCCTCTTAAGAGAAATGAGGGGCTATTTATAGTTTTTCTGGAGTGGCATAGCCCGTAAATATGTGAGGGATCAAGGGCAAATAAGGAGTGATCCGGATGAACGGTCGATATTGAATCCCTTGATCATGAACCGTTTATCAAGCATTTGAAGGTCTTAATGATATCAGAATTCTGCGATCTTGGGCTCGTTGGATTCTTCTCGTCGAGCCGCTCGATTCGACTATAAGCTCGTCAAAATCGGAGACCGTTTGGTAACTCAAATTGCTGTTTGATGCTTCCAACAGCACTTCGGGTACTTGATTTGGACTCGTTTGGGCTCGGATTGAGTCGAATTTGGTGTTGTTGGATTCGTATTTCCGAGACGCTCAGTTCGACTATAAGCTTGCTGAAATCGGAGTTTAAATAGTCTCCGAATTAATTTTTGAAGTTTCCAACTTGAGTTTTTCCTCGAGATTCGTGCCCGATCAAGATAATTTTCCGATGACGTATCAGTTGCCCCTCTATTTTTGGACGTCAAAGCTCCAGGAGTCCAAAAATATATGTGTCGACTTTTCACTTTGGCAAAATCGCAAAAATTTGCGTTCCAAAAATTAAATGTTTGCTCGAACTTGATCATAGAGGCCCCGTTGAGCTCCGAAAGTGTCAAAATTGAGTCCGGAACGTCGAAAAACGTGTCCGGGGACCCCAAAAATGTCGAATTTGGACCGTCCGGGCCCGAAATCGGAGCCCGGGAACGCGTAGGCGACCGAACCGGCCGGCCGGCCGCCGCCGCCTGCGGCGTCGCCCGCGCCAACAGGCGCGTCCGCACGCAGAACCGCGCGGTTATCTTTTTAAAAAAAAAAAATTTTTTTTAAATGTGGGCCCACATACAATAAAAAAAATCCAAAAAAATCCGAAAAAATTCCAAAAAATTCTGGAAAAATTCCGAAAAATTCAAACTTCCTTCTAGAAGCTCTCTCCCTCCAATTTTTAAATATTTTCCCCCCTTTTTCTTCAATAACTCCCTCTCTTTTCATCCTATAAATGCACCCCTTGGGGTAGGGGTCAAAATGCTCCTCTCTTCCTCCTCTCCTGGCCTTCTAGCTTTTGGCATTCTGAGGCTTTCCGCCGTTTTTAAGTAGGTGACTTCCCTACTTGATTCGGCGCCCCTCCTTTTGCGCAGAAGTTAGCGGCTTCTTCTCTTTTTTCTCTTATTCTGGCTTTCTGACAGTTGAGGCATTCCGTTGTTATTCAGTATGTGACTTTCCCTACTTGAGACAACGCCCCTCCTCTTGTACAGGAGTTAGAAATTTCTCTCTTCTCCCCTCTAGCTTCTGGCATTCTGAGGCTTTCCGTCGTTTTTAAGTAGGTGACTTCCCTACTTGATTCGGCGCCCCTCCTTTTGCGCAGAAGTTAGCGGCTTCTTCTCTTTTTAGGAAGGGAAGCGAAATGGGAGTTAGAATTTCTCTCCTTTAAGAGATCATGTGGAGGTGAGATGTTAGTTAGAGGGAGTCTGAAGATGGTCGGAAGTCAGATGTCGGAAAGAAGTTCAGCATCAGGTAGAAGTCCGATGAGGGTCCATTGGCGGGGAGAAGTCCCACGACGGGTAGAAATTTGGTGTCGGGTAGAAGCCCGACAAACATCCGACGACGGGCAAAAATCCAACGTCGGGAAGAAGTACGGCGTCGGGTAGAACTCCGATGAAAATCTGTCAGTGGGTAGAAGTTCCACGACAGGTAGAAATTCTGCGACGGGAGAAAGATCAACATCTGTTAGAATTTTGACGAAAGTCCTGCGATGTGCAGAAGTCCTTTAACGAGAGGAAGCTCAGCATCGAATAGAATTTTGATGCTATTTTAACGGAAGTTTTTTGATGATGAACGATCGTGTGGAAGTTTGTTAGCAGTCAACGACCAAGTGGGGAGCAGAAGGAGAGAGTTCAAGGGTGCTGCTATCAGCAGTTGAACGAGAAGCCGATGATGGCTGATATGAAGTAAAGAGCCGCCGATAAACATCAGGCGAAGGGCTGATGATGATAAGTGCCATTTTGTTAAGGCAATATATATCCAAACTGAAGTATGTCGACATCAGATATTACTGAATCAAGGGACCGAAGTAGTGTGATATGCCAATATTCTGGCAATACACTAATACTGTCAACTGAGTGGATGTCTGATGATGATCCAGTTATGTCCTTTCTTTAAAGGAGCATTTATAGGAGATGCTTGCGTGCAGTAAGGGAGAAGTCACTTAAATCCACCAAGGATATTTGACTGTGTTAAAGTTACTTGTTGCTTGATGATACTAGCTTGTATGAATGTCACCAGTGTACCTTTTGATTTCAACTTCTGGTGAGAAGAAATATATATTTGAATCTGAATTTATGTAACTCCAATGATATTGTATATGAAAATTTGTCCCCTAGAGGGAGCTGAATTGTTATTGCATCTGTAAGACATGCTTTGATATATCTGAGATTGTAAGTCAAAGCTCCTGCTTGATGATGTTAAGGGAAGATGTTAGATTAAATCTCCCTAGGAATGGTCTTCCAATGAATGAGATACAAGACATCCTCCTATGACGTTTGACCTATATGAGGTTGTATGTCAGAGCCCTGCTCAATGACGTTAACCTGTATAGGAGAGGTCGAGGGAATCCACCAAGGATGTGAAACTCATCCGAGGTTGTATGTCAGAGCCCTGCTCGATGATGTTAACCTATATGGAAGAAGTCGAGAGAATCCACTAAAGATGTGAGACCTATCCGAGGTTGTATGTCGGAGCCTTTGCTCGACGACGTTAACCTGTATGGAAGAGGTCGAGAGAATCCACCAAGGATGTGAGACCTATCCGAGGTTATATGTCGGAGCCTTTGCTCGACGATGTTAACCTGTATGGAAGAGGTCGAGAGAATCCACCAAGGATGTGAGACCTATCCGAGGTTGTATGTCGGAGTCTTTGCTCGACGACATTAACCTGTATGGAAGAGGTCGGATCGAATCCCCCTGTGATCGATCTTCTAATGATTGAGATGCAATAAAGACTGCGTATTTCTCAGATCATGGATAAAGATACTATATTTGTCAGTAGTTTTTCATTGTCATTTATATTCTTTTTAAAGAAAGAGACAATATCAGAATTGGACGAACAACGCATTATACTACTGTAAGACAATACAATAGTTCCCTTGCACAATATAAGAGATACATATAGGGACAACCACATCATTTGACTTGGTAGAAATACTAAGGACATTAGAGTGACGTCCTACTTATCATAGAAGAGATACACAATGCTATATGACAAGTAGTATTACTAATACAACTACACAAAGTGCGTGGTCATTCAATCTCGCCAACCATTTGAATATTATTCAACTGTTGTCTTTGTTGTTGTTGATTTTGCCCCCCAGTTGGACCAGCTTCATCTCGAGCAGGTGAGTTTTGGATGAATTGTCGAAGATATCCTTGTCGGATCAACCTCTCGATCTCATCCTTGAGTTGCTTGCAGGCTTCAGTAGTGTGTCCACGACTACGGTGGAAATAGCAATATTGCTCATGGTTCCCAACATTTGGCTTCAAAGAATTAGGCCACTTGATATTTTCTTTATCTCGAATGGCCATTAGTATGTCGGTTCGAGTTGCATTGAGAGGCGTATACTCTTTTTCATGTCGGAACTCGCGTTGTGGTATTGGGGGTCTAGGAGATGAATTTTTCTTTCGTTGCGAAAATGATTCCTCTATTGTAGGGGCGTTCTTACGCTTTCCAGTTGTTTGCTCAAATTACTTTCTATGAGAATTAATGGCTTCATCAGCAGAAATCTGAGCTTCTACACGATGGATCAGGTCAGCATATGAATGAACCGTGTCCCGCATGAGGGCCGAATAGAAAGGACCAGGACGAAGGCCTCCAAGGAAGACCCCTCGGAGCAGTTCTTGGTCCACTCCCGGAATCTGTCGAGCCTCGGTGAAAAACCGTTGAAAATATTCTTTTAATGTTTCTCCCTCGTTCTGACGGATCCCAGAGAGATGAGAAGTATCCTTAATAATTCTTCGGTTGGCTACGAACTGTTCGACAAATATTTTGGCCAATTTGACGAATGTGGGGATCGTTCCGGCTGGAAGTGAATAGAACCATGTTCGAGCTTGTCCTTTAAGAGTGGTAGGGAAAACCTGGCAAAGGAGTGCGTCTGAGGCTCGTTGAATATGCATAATGGTCCTGTAATGGTCGATGTGCTCGTACGGGTCAGATGTCCCATCATAGGACTCGATGCTTGGTAGCTTAAAGCCAGCCGGAATAGGGTATTGAAGAATGGCTTCCGTCAGGGGTGATGACTCCTGGAAGTCCCACTGACGAAGAGGTTGCCTTACGCCTCCTGTAGGGAACTCCTCTCGAACCAATCGTCGCAGTTCGTGGCGTAGGGTATTGCGAGGGAGCTCAGCAATGTGATGTTGGGCTAGCTCCTCAGGGAGGTCTTGAAGAAGGAGAGATTGCCGACCTGTGTGCGGAGGATGGGTAGAACTTGCTGTATCAGCCAGTTCGTTATCTTGATGTGACTGCGAACGCCTCCTGAGTGGAGGAAGAGGAATCTCGTCTTGAAGATGTTCGATTTGAACAGCTTCGACTCGTGGTGGATCTCGAGGGAGAAGAACCTCCTCCTGAGGTGCTAGGGTCGGTTGTCGAGTCTCTCGCAAGAGTTGTAGGATCTCGTTTTGAGATTCTTCCATCTTTCGAATTCTCTCTTCTAGGGAGGGTCCCGAGGTCCCTTCTCCAGGTGCGTTTTGCCCCCCGGGGTATAAAGAGGCAGATATCGGACGTCTATGATTCATAGACTGATTCCTGGATTGATGAGAGTGAGAGCGGGAGGCTCCTATGAGGCGACTGTTATGCCTGTTGACCATCGTAGCAATACCTGAAGTTGTGGGATAAGTTTCCCACAGACGGCGCCAAACTGTTGCGGACTCAAATATACGCGGCGATAGAGTTTAAATTTCCGTCTCAGCGTTGTACGTATATCCAGCACACAAACAGAAGAATGAAAGAACACCAGGATTTTTACGTGGAAAGCCCTGAAAAAGGGAAAAACCACGGGGCCACGCCCAGTTGAAAGAGTTCCACTAGTATTGTTTGAAATACACGAGGCTAATTCGTCCTTTAAATTCAGGACGATCAGATTACAATGAGTATCAGTTACAAGGTCAAGCAGAGTTTCGACGTCACTCGGGTGTCCGGCAGAATTCCGGCGTCACTTGGAAAGAATTCCGGCGTCACTCGGGCGTCGGGTAGAATTCCAGTGTCGGGCAGAATTCCAACGTTGCTCCGGCGTTGGGCAGAGCTCCGGCGTCCCTCGGGTGGTGCTCTGGCGATGCTCCGGTGGTGTTCCGGCGGAGTTCCGGCGAAGTTCCGGCGGTGTTCCGGCGGTGGTCGAGGAGGAGCTGTTCCCTCCTAAACTTCTCTTCTCTTCTTCTTCTCTTCTTGGCTTCTTGGCTTCTTGGCTTGGGTCCCCTCTTAAGAGAAATAAGGGGCTATTTATAGTTTTTCTGGAGTGGCATAGCCCGTAAATATGTGAGGGATCAAGGGAAAATAAGGAGTGATCCGGATGAACGGTCGATATTGAATCCCTTGATCATGAACCGTTTATCAAGCATTTGAATGTCTTAATGATATCAGAATTCTGCGATCTTGGGCTCGTTGGATTCGTCTCGTCGAGCCGCTCGATTCGACTATAAGCTCATCAAAATCGGAGACCGTTTGGTAACTCAAATTGCTGTTTGATGCTTCCAACAGCACTTCGGGTACTTGATTTGGACTCGTTTGGGCTCGGATTGAGTCGAATTTGGTGTTGTTGGATTCGTATTTCCGAGACGCTCAGTTCGACTATAAGCTTGCTGAAATCGGAGTTTAAATAGTCTCCGAATTAATTTTTGAAGTTTCCAATTTGAGTTTTTCCTCGAGATTCGTGCCCGATCAAGATAATTTTCCGATGACGTATCAATGACATATTATGTGTATAATTGTCTGTATTTATAACTAAACTTTACATTAAAAAGAAAGAATTAAATGATCTTAATAAAAACTAAATGTGAAAGGAGCAAGCTCTTGATTAAGGCTCAAGCATTAATGGTTTAAGCAATTAGCCAATTTGAATTGTATGTATTTGATGAGGATCTTAATGGTGTCATTGATTTGCATAGTAAGATATACACTTGTAGAAAGTTCGAAGTAATGGGTCTTCCATGTGAGCTTGCATTGGATGCAACTCGTGACCAAGAGTGTTAGCTACTCCATATGCTATGGGTTTTACACTCAAGAACCCTAAAGTTAATTTCACATTTGAAAATTTATATATGAAAGTTGCGACTTGCGATTTTGGCCAGCAAACATAATTGGGACATTTTGTGGTTTACAACTAATAAATACAAAGAAATGTAAATTTCTTTTTTGTAGCTATTAGTGGCAAGCCGGTGGTGACCATCACACAATTCACATATTAAAGTTTCAACGAGCTCATTGATAGAAAGAATCCACATAAAATTTTATATATTTTCTTAAATTTCAAAATAACTCCAAATACAAAAAAAAAAAAAAAAAAAAGAAATTATAAAAGTCTTAGGGCCTTACAAGTTACAACTCTATAATATGAATTAAATTAATTATTGTTCTCACAAATTAAGACACGTAAAATGAAGTCATATTGAGCTATAAGAAAATAAATACTTTATTCATTTTTTTTATTGTGACCTATTATTTTTGTGTTGCAACTTGCAACTGCTTTTTATTTTAATCTTTTGGCATTTAATCGTCAAATATCCTTTACTCGTTCGTATTTGCAACTCTTATTCCAACTGTTGCATTATTTTATATGAAATGAATTAATTATATACTTTATAGGCTATTATTAAATCACATAAGAGTTGTCGATTTTTGGCTTATTTTCTAAATTCTTATGACATTAATTAAGCATCTTATAAGAAAATAATTTTATGATTGCTCTCCTTTTTTATCAATTAGTTCTCTATATATATATTTTTATTCTGAATTAGGTTCGATCAAAGAGCCCAGTATTTTTTGCTTAATTACCACCGCTTTTAGTTTTAATCTTTTGGCAATTCAAAAAATTAAAAAAAAAAAATTTTGCTGTATACAACTTCCAACTCATTATTAAAGTAAGCATCAACTACTTTATCGTTTTGTAAAACTCTTCTTCACCAAACATATATAAGTTCATATTCATAAATATTTATATGCAGCAGACCTATGGCTGCTGCTGTATAGGGTATAGATTCTGAGGAAGGAGATGGCAAGCATAAAAGGTGAAGACAGAGGAGCAAAGAAATATGAGGAGAAGAGCAGTTCTCTTCCCTTTTACAGATTATTTGGTTTAGCAGACTCCATTGACATAATCCTCATGATCCTTGGCACAGCTGGAGCTATAGCCAATGGAGCTGTCATGCCTATCTGTATGCTGCTAGGAGGAAAAATAACTGATTCTTATGGAGCTGGTGATGTCAATGATGTTGTTCATAGAGTTTCCAAGGTACAACTATAATTTTTTTTTTTTCCCTGCTATCCTACTAGTTGTTTTTCTAGAACTGCAAGGAGAAAAAATTAAGCTTAAAAAAAAAAAAAATTGAAAGAAGAAACTCTTTGGTCTGTACAGACAGATGGCTGCAAGGAGAAATTCTTAGGCTATATTTGAGATAATTTTATGAAAAGAATCAGGTCTACACCTAAAAGGATGTGATAATTATAGCAAATTATCCCAAACATCCTTTGATTTAATAGTAGTTAACAACAACAACATCACCAAGTCTTTATCCCACTACGCAGGATCAACTACATGAATCTTTTGTCTCCATTGTGTCCTCCTAAGAGTTAAATTTTCATTTAAATCTAATACAAAGAAGTCATTTATAATAGTTTCTAACTAAATCTTTTTAGGTCTACCTCTATCTTTTTTAATATAAGCCAAATCCAGTACATCTATTCTAGTATGACTCCTGATAGAATTATAATACCCCGAACCAAGGTCTTGTATCGTGAAGAAGTTGAAGAAGATGAAGCAGAAGAATGATCTTTCATTACTCGGAGCCACATTAAGATGAAGAGGTTGAAGGTTCCTATCGTTTCGACACTTGAGGTAGCGCAAGAAGTCAGAATCGATTGCGATGCTTTCGTCGCTTGGGCCACAGAAGACTAAGGAATGAATACGAAGCAAACGAGTCGATTCAGTCGAAGGATTCTACCTTTCTATAAATTAGGAATGAGAGGTAGAGACGAGGGAGACCAAGAGAGTGAGTGCGAAAGCAAGGAAAATGATCGCGCGAGCAGCAATCGACGAGCACGAGCAGCTTGGAAAGGTAAGATTAAAATCTATAAATAGTGATTTATTTTGTAAATAGTAAATTCTATTAAGAAAGTTTAATATAAAATCTATACTTTGAAAATAAATTAGAAAAATATTAAAATTAAATATTAGTTTTGAGTATTAATATACTAAGAGCATAATTATATTAATATATAAGATTTTAAATTAGATAGGGAATAAATTAAGCTTATATTATGTTAAATCATAAATTAGATTTAGAAGAGTAAATACTTGAAAAGTTAAAAATAATTTGCATAGAGAATGAGAGTATATTTAATAAGTCAAGTTAGTAATAATTAAATTATGATTTTATTCATACTAAAATGATAACAATGAGAATGTATTTATATAGGATTTAAGCTGACTGCGATGGAGGGGTGATTAAAGTAAATTGTTAAGGCATCCGATTTCGAGATGAGTACTCATTTCTTTTAATTATAATAATGATTTTATTTTCTCTTAAATTAAATGCATCAAATATAGTGTTACCTGCTTATTTAGTCTTTATTGCAAGCTAAATCATGATTTGCCTTTCTCATATTCAATGATTGGTCATTTTGAATCAAATAAAAATTTACATGTGTTTTAATGAATGCTATATGAATGAAATGACTAGATATATATACTTGTATGTGCAATATTGATTGATGGAGCACACCCCTTTATAGTACTGGTTGGGATGCAATGCACCTGCGCATGTAAATAAAAAAAGTTATAGAAAAGAAAAATGAAATGGAAAATGGATACCTTTATTAGTACTATTTTAGACGGTATCTCCTGTGACGGTTATATTATTTATGAAAAAAGATAAATATATGAAATATGCATAACATTGATGAACATGTCTAAAAAGTTAAATTACAATTGTCTTATATTTTGAAATAAGCATGCATATTATTCTCAATGTCTTGTGTTATTGTAGTTTAGAAGCATGATATGCTCACTAAGTTCTTTTATGACTCACTCTTATAATTATAAATGAGTACAAGTATTATTCATAAGATTAAAATGAATAGAAGATGAGAGAATGTATATCATAAGCGTAACGCTCTGAAAGAATGTTATTTATAGAATTTGATTTTGAAATTTTGAGGTTTTAGTGGCTCTTTCTATGTATTGGAATTAGTTAGTTAGTAGTTGAAGATTTAATCAACCGTCTGACTATCTGTTCCCGCCTCATCAATTCGAGCATTCAGGTCGGGTCGTGATAAGAATACCATCGTTTAAATTCTAAGCTATCAATATGTTTAGCCTTCTCTCCAGCCCATTTAGTTGCTTGAATACATAAAATATTTATCTTCTTATGAATCATAATATCTATAAACTCCATTAATTAGCCTGTAAGAAAACTTTTCAAGTTTCTATCATAATTCTAGTTAATTTTATGGACTAACTCCATTAATTTCATCGTTTAAATTCTAAACAGTTGTTATAATTCCATGAATCATAATGTTTAATTGAGTGGTAATAACTATAACACAAAAAAACTGACTTGAAGTCTACATGTGCTCATAGTTTTTTATTAACTTTTAATTAACAAAGTTTTTACCAACTTCATGATATTTTAAACCATAAAGCTGCTACAATATAACAACTGACATCACCACCACAAAAAGTTTGTATAAGCCTTTCTTGGCATTGTGACAATTGTCAAAGCCTAGTTTCGATAAAAAATTTTCTTACAATTAATAACTAAAATTAACTAATTGAAATACTAAGCTCTTTACGCTTGCAGCTGACTCTGCAAATGTTCTACATGGCAGCTGGATCAGGGCTTGCATCTTTTCTCCGTACGTTCTTGACTTGAATTGTTTTTTAAGACTAAATTTCAGAAACTACAATTTATTAATGTTCTTCTTGATAAATTTCAGAGGTAACTTGTTGGATGGTCACTGGGGAAAGGCAAACAGCAAGAATAAGGAGTATTTACTTTAAATCCATATTAAAACAAGAGATTGCGTTCTTTGATTTGGAATTAAACACAGGAGAAGTAATGGAAAGAATGTCAGGGGACATCATCCTCATTCAAGAAGCCATGGGTGAGCAGGTATTTATTTTTACCGAATTCATTCTCATCTAATATGCATATAACTAAGAATGAAAGAAACAAATGTCTATCTTAATATCAACGCAGTGGTGAAATCAATGAGTTATAGGAGCAACCTACTCTCTCTCTCTCTCTCTCTCTCTCTCTCTCTCTCTCTCTCTCTCTCTCTCTCTCTCTCTCTCTCTCTATATATATATATATATAGTCAATTTGGAATGATAATGGAAACTCCCTTTCTTATCTATGTGGAGTAAAACAATTTCAGAACTCTATTAAGACCCTTCTGGCAGCATTTCTATTAATATATGTCAAAGTTTTAGAAGAAAAAAACCTATTACCCATCTCTAGTAAAACACTTTGGGGCATTTTTTCAAACTGTTGGCATGTATGAAATAAAGTAATTTTGGCAAGTTGAAATGTTTGACACTTGCCTACTTATAAATTGGATGTCGAACATGAGCGGTGTGGTGTCAGATCAAATAGCTCATACAAAATTAACAAATAAAGCATTGCATGTTATCTTACCTTTACCATCTATGCCGAACATTTTTAGCCATGCCATCATTTAATTGAATACTCAAGATTAGTTTGGCACTGAGAATTAAACGGTTTTGGTGTTATTCATAAAGTTTTTAAATGTAGCACATTACTTAGAATAGAGATTTGAATTAATCTGTAACTATCTCAGTTGCAATTTTACAGGTTGGAAAGTTCATCAATCTAATATCAACATTCCTTATTGCCTTCGTTGTTTCATTTGTTGAAGGATGGTTACTCACATTGATCATGCTGTCTACAATTCCACCTATGGTGGTTTGCGGTGCTATTATGGCAATTGTTCTATCCAAGATGTCTTCAAATGAACAAAAATCATACATCAAAGCTTCAGAAATTGTTGAACAAACTATAAGCTCAATAAGAACAGTAAGTAGCAAGTGAAATAAAGCAAAAAATCAGTACTTCGAAAATTGCATTAATAGACCTAAACCATACATTCATAAACTAAATATGATGTTTATCTTGCTAGGTAGCATCTTTTACAGGGGAGAAACTTGCTGTGCATAAATATAAGAAGGCTTTAAATGGTGCCTATATTTCTTGTATTTATGAGGGACTGACTACTGGGTTAGGCGCTGGGCTTGTATTGTTCCTTAACTACAGTAGCTATGCTTTTGGATTGTGGAATAGTTCAAAGCTGATATTAAATAAAGGATACACTGGTGGAGATGTCATTGCTGTTATCTTCACAGTCTTGGTTGGTGCTTTGTAAGTTATTCATTTCTTGCCTTTTTTCCAGTTTGATTAATTTTACTAATAAAGACGCGCAAAAGATGGAAAACATTTAAAACTTGTTGTCTCTTATGCAACAAAGATGGCATTAACTAAATGTAACAACTACTTAAAGGGAAAGAGAACATAAGTAACATGTCATCTCTTGCAATACGGAATACACACTACCTAACTCAACACTACAAATTTTGAAGTTGATGCTCTCACATCACATTAGGTTCCTTTTGCAGTAAAGCAACAATTATAATATATTTGTTTGTAACATTATGAGTGGTTATTTTGCTAAACTTTTTAAGGAAGAATGTGAAAATACGATTGACTTTAGTGACCTTAGCATCCTAAAGGAAAATAAAGATTTTTGTTTTTATCGACGTGTTAGTATAACTGAAGTTAGAGAGGCTTTAAAGAAAATGAAGGGTGGAAAAGCTGTTGGACCTTATGATATTCCAATAGAGGTGTGAAAATGCTTAGGAGATGAAGGAATTTCTTGGCTTACTAAACTTTTTAATACTATTTTGAAGACTAAAAAGATGTCAAATGAGTGGAGAATAAGTGTGTTAATTCCTATTTTTAAGAATAAAAGTGATGCACAAGATTGTGTGAATTATAGAGGAATTAAGTTAATGTGTCATACTTTAAAACTATGGGAGCGAGTTATGGAGCGTAGGTTGCGGCATGATACTAATTGATGAGGACATAAACCCGAGATTTCGACACGTGTACCATCAACGGAGATGTAGATCGACGGCCACCATTTGTAGTCTTTACTTTTGATGTATTTTGCACTTTGTTTATTTATGTATTTTCAATTTTCCAGATTACCCTTAGGGGTAGTGAGTCTCTATTGTAGCCCCGAGGGCATATATGTCTTTTATTTTTATTTTCCTAGTCTTGAGGCCTATATATTAAGGTCTCCATGCATTATATTTGGTTAATGAATTTTGAATGAAAATTTTCACTTGTTGTCTTGATCTCTTAGTGAGTTCATGATAGGAGAAGGATCTCTTTGTGAGTTTCAAGATTTCAAGGTCTCTTTGTGAGTTCTTGAGGAGGAAACACTTAAGGTTGGTAGCTTCTTTGATTCCCCAAACCCTCTCATATTTTTTCTTAATTGAGTTTTTCCCCCTCCCCAATTTCCCCTTGCCGCCGCCTCCTTGGGCCGCCCAAGACCACCGCCACCGCCCCTCCTCTCCCCTCCCCACCCCTTGGCCTCCCACACCCCTACCCGCCGGCCTTCCCCTTTCCCCCTTCTCTTGGGATCAAATTTGAAATTCAAATCTCCCAAGAGACATTAATATCTTTCCTAAAATAAGCTCAAGATTTTAGGCAATCTTCATAATTGAAATTCAATTCCAATTTGAAATTCAAAATATTGCCAATTACTTGCATTTAAATTAGGAAACTTCCTTTTTATAAAAATCTGAAATTTACTCCAGATTTTGTTTCAAATCTTAGATTAATTGAGAGGGCCCCACCTAATTAAACACCTACCCCTCTCTCCTACTTATATGGCCTTATGGGGTTTCTCTCTCTCCCAAATTAATTCTAAAACTCCACCAAATTAGCGCCTAATTGCCTCCCTAAACCGCAACCCCTCCCACCCTTATTTGGATTAATTTGTAATTCAAATTAATTCCCCCCTTCCCTCCAAATTCCCTCAAATCTGAATTAATTTCAGATTTCTGAAATTTCCCAATTCTCTCCTCTTTCTAGCCGCCCCCTTCCCCTTTCTCTTGCCCCAACCCTAGCCGCCCTCCTCCCTCAAGGACCACGAAGCCGCCGTCCTCTTTTCCTCTTTGTACTTGTCTTCTTCTTCACCTCAAGGCCGATCCGGACGTTGATCACGGATTCATTGAAGACGCTCAAGGAAGAATCGACATCCTACGCTCGCCGTTCTTTGATCTCATTCCGGACTTTGACAACTCGGTGGAAGAATACGTGGACCGCATTTTGTTTCAATTAGCACTCTCAACGGAAGGACACATCCTCCCGGGGCGTTGGTACGTTGTCAACTATTCAACCACTTCTCCCACTCCGATTACTTCTCCAGCGACTACTACCTTACGCAACACGTGTCTCCTAGTGGCATCTCTAAGTTTGCTTGCAACGTTCTTCCGCTAATTCCCCACCTTCAAGAGTTGGAGTGAGGAATCTCTAGGTGATAATTCTAAATTTTAAACATTGGGCTTTTTTAATGTGCCATTTGGATTTACTTTAATTTTGGCTAGTAATTTTGCAAGACTTGTTAATCTCAAATTGTTGTTATTTGCTATTATTTAATCTCTTCACTAAGAATTTCTAAAGTCCAACTTGAGCATGTAATAAGTTTATCAATGACAAAGCAAAGTTCTTCAATGTTCTTAATTTCTTAATGGCAATTCCTATTTCATCATATATGTTTCACATCACTAATGTTTCTCAAAATCAATTTGGATTCATATCGGGTAGGTCTACTATGGAAGCCATACATTTATTGAGAGGTTTGATGGAGAAATATAGAGCGAATAAAGAGGATCTACATATGATATTTATTGATTTAGATAAAGCATATGACAAAGTTCCAAGAGAAGTGCTATGGAGAGTTCTTGAAAAGAAAATTGATTTAGATAAAGCATATGACAAAGTTCCAAGAGAAGTGCTATGGAGAGTTCTTGAAAAGAAAGGAGTTAATAATGCTTATATTCAAATCATTAAAGATACGTATGCGGGAGCTATTACTTGTGTTCAAACACAAGGTGGTTTGATCAAGTATTTTCCTATTTCGGTTGGTTTACATCAAGGATCAGCCTTAAGCCCATATCTTTTTGCTTTGGTCATGGATGTTCTCATTAGACATTTGCAAGAGGATGTAATTTGGTGTGTGCTTTTTGCTTATGATATTCTTCTTGTTGATAAGACTAGAGAGGGAGTTGAAGGTAAAATTGAATTATGGAGGTCAACTTTAGAGTCTAAAGGTTTCCACTTGAGTAGATCTAAAATGGAATATATTGAGTGTAATTTTAGTAGTAATAGACCTAGTGAGGGGATTGTGACTTTGGACGATCAAGTTATTAATAAGAGTACACGTGTTAGATATCTTGGATCTATTTTTCAGAGTAATGGTGAAATAGATGGGGATATTATCAACAAAATTCAAGTTGGATAGTTGAAGTGGAGGAATGCATCGGGCTTGTTGTGTGATAGAAAAGTCCCCCTCAAACTTAAGGGAAAATTCTATAAGATGGTGGTGAGACCTGCAATGCTTTATGGTGCAGAATGTTGGCCATTAAAAGAGAAGCACAATACTAAGTTAAGTGTTGCAGAGATGAGGATGCTCAGGTGGATGAGTGGCTTTACCCTTAAAGATATGATATGAAATGAGCATATACATGATAAGGTTGGAGTAGCTCTAGTGGAAGATAAGATTAGAGAGAGTCACCTTAAATGGCTTGGTCACATAAAACGACGGCCTTCTGATGACCTGGTTAGGAAAGTAGAGGTATTAGATTTGACTTATGTTAAGAAAGGTAGAGATAGGCCTAAAAAGATTTGTTTAGAAAATATTAGAAATAATCTTTCTTTATTAGATTTAAATGAGAATTTGACTTTTAACAGGACATGATGGAGAAAAAAGATTCATGTAGCCGATCCCACGTAGTAGGATAAAGGCTTGATGTTGTTGTTGTTGTAACATTATGAGTGGTTCGAGCTAAGAAATATGGCTACGTTACTGAAGAGCAACTGCACATAATAAGGAACATACACTACCAAACTCAACACTACAAATTTTAAAGTTGATGCTCTCACATTATTACATATGCCATCTGAAGAGCAACGGCACAGTAAAGAAACTCACCTGCACTCGATCTTTTACCTTATTCTAGTCAGCTTGAAACTGCGTTTCAAAGTAACAATATTACGTAAAAAATTTTAACTAAAAATATTATATAAGCATTTATCATTTGTTAGCAAAATAGTGTTCCTAACTTTACACTACAAAAGTGTCAACCTAGGAGAAAATATGATGCACCACAAAGTAGTTGCAAAAGAAATCAAGCGTAAAAAAAAAAAGGATAACATTAAAATTTATATGGTTCCACTGAAATAAGCCTACATCCATCAGGGGTGAGAGAGTATCTAAACCACTGACAAAGAAGCTACAATTATGATGTACAATAAAAAGATACTCATCAACCCTTCTCGAAACCCAAATAAACCCTCACTCATCAAAGAAAAGGGCTGTCTCAATATCAACCATGTTGGTTAATGGCTTTTGAGAAAACCTATAAATATCGCAATATCAACCATAGGTCAGCCTTATAACTAATGACCAGTGATAGCAACACCTTTGCAGAGCTTTAGGTCAGGCATCTCCGTGCTTGAAAGCATTTTCAGCCGGACAAGCAGCAGCATACAGAATATTTGAGATTATCCACAGAAAGCCAGAGATCGATGCATATGACTCAACGGGTAAACAATTGGATGACATTCACGGTGATATTGAATTCAAAGAAGTTTATTTCAGCTATCCAACCAGACCAGATGAACAAATATTCCAAGGGTTCTCTCTTTTTATTCATAGTGGCACCACTATAGCATTGGTTGGAGAGAGTGGTAGTGGGAAGTCAACATTAATAAGTTTGATTGAAAGGTTTTATGACCCACAGGCTGGTGAAATCCTCATTGATGGAATAAACATAAAACACTTCCAACTTAGATGGCTAAGGGGGAGAATTGGGATCGTGAGCCAAGAGCCAATTCTTTTTACCTCAAGCATTGGGGAAAACATCTCATATGGCAAGGATAATGCAACCATTGAAGAGATCAGAGCAGCTGCTGAGCTAGCTAATGCTTCAAGATTCATTAACAAGATGCCTCAGGTAACAATGCGTATAATTATGACAAGTGAAACTGTAAGGGATAGTAACTGATGTATTTTTAATATTGTCAGGGGCTAGATACCATGGTTGGTGAGCATGGGTCTCAACTATCTGGGGGACAGAAGCAAAGAATAGCACTTGCAAGAGCCATACTGAAGGATCCAAAAATATTACTGTTAGATGAAGCCACTAGTGCACTTGATGTCGAATCTGAACAAATTGTGCAGGAGGCAATTGATAGCATTATGTTGAACCGAACTACTGTTATAGTTGCTCACAGATTGAGTGCCGTAAGAAAAGCAGATACCATAGCAGTTATGCATCAAGGGTCCATTGTTGAAAAAGGTATAACTTGTAATTTGAAAACATTTGATAATTGATCCAGGAGGTCTAACCAGATATAATAGAACATGTAGTTATTCTGTTTACTTTTGTGAAATCTCAGGCATTACTTTAAACTGATTTTTTCTGCACTGCATTGATCAGGCTCAGCTTCTGAACTTGTGAAGAATCCAAATGGAGCTTACAGCAAATTGATAAATCTACAGAAGATGAACCGATGTTTTGATAAGACATCTCTACTTGAGGACAGAACAAATAATTTATTTAAAGAAACAAGATCTAGGAGTCACCACATGTCATTCAAAGAGGAAATTAGCAGAGAATCAACAATGGGGAAAATCAGCCAACGCTACTCATTCAATATAGAACTGGGTGAATCATCTCGAATTCATAGTAGCCGCCACCATACATTCAAATTAGAACCTGAAGAATCATCCCCGGGCCTGGGGGATAGTAGCCGCCGCTACTCATTCAAAATAGGTCTAGGAGTTCCATTAGAAATTAAGGTCCAGGGGGGTACATCAGAGGAGCTCAAAACCACCATTCCTGATGATAAAACAAATGATGTGCCGCTCCGCCGGCTTGTTTGCCTAAACAAACCAGAGATTCCAGTATTGTTGATTGGTTCGGTAGCTGCAATCATCAATGGAGTTGTCTTCCCCGTTCTAGGAATAATGCTTTCTAGCATGATAGTTACTTTCTATGAGCCACCGCATAAGATGAAGAAGGATTCTAAGTTTTGGTCATTAATGTTTTTGGTAATTGCAGTAGTTTCTCTAATAGCAGTACAAGCAAGGTCATATTTCTTTGCTGTAGCTGGTTCCAAGTTGATAAGGAGGATAAGAATGATGACTTTCGAGAAGGTTGTAAACATGGAGATGGCCTGGTTTGATGATCCTGAGAATTTCAGTGGTGAAGTTGGTTCAAGATTATCCACTGATGCAGCTAAAGTTAGAAGTATTGTCGGTGATAGGCTCGGTCTGATTGTTCAGAACGCTGCATCTTTGATTGCTGGCTTAATCATTGCCTTCGCAGCCAGTTGGGAGATCTCTCTCATTGTCTTGGGAGTGGTCCCCCTAGTTGGTCTCAATGCATGGATTCAGATAAAGTTCATTAAAGGATTCAGTGCAGATGCAGAGGTCTGCCTCTAAAAAACATTAATAACTCTTAGCATTAACGTCATACCTAAAAGCTATACTGAGAATTCCATGAATGCCATAGTACTTAAACTAACATCTAATTTTATTGGAACTGGTTTGTTGCAGAACATGTTTTTGGGGGCTAGCCAGGTGACCAATGATGCAGTGAGAAACATAAGGACTGTTGCTTCATTCTCAGCAGAAGAAAAGGTAGTTGAACTATACAAAAAGAAGTGTGATGATCCCATGAGATTGGGGATTAGACAAGGAGTTATAAGTGGCATTGGTTTTGGGATTTCTCAGCTTTTCTTATATAGTGCTTATGCTACCATCTTATATATTGGAGCTCGCCTGGTTCAAGATGGGAAGTCGACATTTGAGAAAGTCTTTAGGGTACGTACAGCATTAAAATTATCAGGCTTTACCTTTTGTCGCATCTAAATAAACTAGATATCATAATCTGACTTTAACAAAATGTATAACCAACCCCTAGGCCTTTCTGATCTTCCTATCTTCACAGATTGCCCATTGCAATTTTCGTATTTACGCGTGCATAAAGAAATGTCATTCTAAATCTAAAATCCCACAAAATTATTCTCTATTTCATTTAATTTAGCTTTAAAACAACTATCAAACCACTATTGTATCACATGCAAATACGGCAAATTCTCTATTTTAAAGTCAAAAAAGAGCAAAGAATGGCTTGGGAATGATAATGGTGCAACCATATAGTAATTGAAAAATCTCTTGCCTTTCTACAGTCTTCAAACACCATTGACATTTCATAATAAATGTAGAAAAGTTGAAAAGTAGCAAAAATTACTTAGAATTTTATTGTTTAATTTTATACAAAGTGTACAAACATTTATAGACTTCTCTAAAATGCTTAAAATGAAAATATATCAAAGCTATTTATACAAAAAGAAAAAGTTCCTTGATAGGGGCCGAGGGCTATATAAGAAAAAGAAAGCATGCGGATTGTGATCTAAGGGCCATAAGATGATTGATACAATGGTTAAAATCTTTAATTCAAGAAATATAGGTCCCACAATCATTTAACACTTTCCCTCAAACTGAATGATATAAATCTACTATTTCAATTTTTCTTATAATAGTTTAGAATGTGGGATTATATAATCCTTTGGTGATAATATTTGCAAACTAGTTTTCTATTGGCACATATAAAGTGCAAATCAACCCACTGTGGGTCCTGAAAATTCGCACCTCGAGCTTTTTACTAGGAGAGTTTAGGATGTGTTTTGGGTCAAATTTCAAAAGTCAAATTAGGTTTAAGATAGCACACATGATCTAGTTCTAGATTTTTCATAGGCACAAACTCTTATAGGTACTTATGCCCCTAATGATGAGAGAGAACTTTTAATTAAGACTAATTGTTAAATAAGAATGAAATACTGAGAATATAGAAGCAACAAATTTGGTATTGAGACTTAAAATTTACCATCCTACACTTAAAATGGATGATAAGGAGAATAATAACAAACTAGCTCAATATCTCATGGTTTCATAGTCTCGGATTATCATGGTCCCCAGTCTATTTAATCAAATGAGTTAATCAACTTAATCTGATTGAAAGATCTTATCTGTAGCCATAAGTTGCTTTGTCCAAGATTACCTTGTAGATCTAGGATGAATATTAGTCTAAGGGGATAAATTCAAGTCAACTTTATCTAATAAAATGTTTTGTCCTATGAGATGGACCATATAATTCATTACTCGGGGTTTTTAACCATTGAGAAACACACTCTAGTTATGACAAAAATTTAATGGCGTCATTTCATGGCAAAATCAATGGATCAAAGTGCCCCGATCATACACCTAAAAATTGAGATCATTCTCAAATTATCACATTTGACAAACGACTGTAAGGATAAATGAATTTTAATTTAAGATTTCGGTGGGATGAATTTCACTTTAAACATTTTTAGGTTTTTTTAATAATTTTATTAAAATTTCATATTTTTGTCTAAATGTGGCCCCAAAATGATTTGCATTAGAATTTGGGGACATTTTAAAAGATATAATCGCCTCCAATATGTATTTTCAATAAACACAGTAAACATTGAGTTATTAGAATATTTTCATTTTGTTATTTTTGACTTTATCGACTCTATTGCTTACAGAGGATCGGGCCTGGTCCAACCTTAATTTAAAGCACACCCGAGAGCAACATTTATGACTCAAATATTAGGGTTGCCTGTTAATGGACCTTATAACCTTGACCTATGGGCAAGATGACTTAAACTAAGTTGTTTATATAATTTTTTTGCATTTATGTTGATAAGTTTGTTTTAATTAGAGGATTTTTATTCACAACCACAACTTTAGTTGTCAAATAAATAAGGCAAGAATATATGGTCAGATGAGTATATAAAAATTTTATTCTCTAATGTTATTAATGATAAACTATTTCCAACATACCAAAAAACCATTAAAAACTCTAAATGTATTTTAAAGAAAAAATATTATAACTATTTCAAACAAATATCTCTCTATCAAAGTTTTACGCCTACAATACACGTTCTTTCCTCTTCCACTTATTTAAATTTCTTATGAAGATATAAGTGTACATTTGTTCAATGATGGGAGTGAGTTATAATATATCTCAGTAAATACTTCTAACTTATAGTAACATAACAAAATTTTGTAATAATATATATGCTTTCTTTCAAGCATACAACAACAACAACAACATCAAGCCTTTATCCCACTACGTGGGGTCGACTACATGAATCCTTTTTCTCCATTGTGTCCTATTAAAAGTCAAATTCTCATTTAAATCTAATAAAGAAAGATCATTTCTAATATTTTCTAACCAAGTCTTTTTAGGTCTACCTCTACCTTTCTTAACATAAGTCAAATCTAAGACATCTACTTTCCTAACCGGGTCATCGGGAGGCCGCCGTTTTATGTGACCAAACCATCTAAGGCGACTCTCTCTAATCTTATCTTCCACTGGAGCTACTCCAACCTTTTCACGAATATGCTCATTTCGTATCCTATCTCTAAGGGTAAAGTCACTCATCCACCTGAGCATCCTCATCTCTGCAACACTTAACTTAGAATTATGCTTCTCTTTTAATGGCCAACATTCGGCACCATAAAGCATTGCAGGTCTCACCACCATCTTATAGAACTTTCCCTTAAGTTTAAGGGGTACTTTTCTATCACACAATAAGCCCGACGCATTACTCCACTTCAGCCATCCCACTTGGATTCAAATAATTTTCAAGCATAGATTAAAATAATTTTAATAAAATTAATTTTGTAAGAGACCATAGATCATGTGTTATGCACAGCTACTACTCATAACATAGCTTATCATTTTCCATTAACTAATACAATCATCACATGAAACACTGCAAAAATAATATCAATTATGGTACTTTCTTTTTTTTAAATCTTTTTCTAATTCACGTGCATTGGTGCATTGCGTCCAAAACCTGTTATGTGTGGAATCTGATTTTGTTAATCGATTTGGTTGTTCTGTTGTCTCGGACCTCAAAGCTTGTTGTGTTTGTTGGGTTTACCCCCTGCTTGGGTTTTATACAACGCCCCGGCGCTGCATACCCAAGCTCCCCGGCGATGTGTCCCCGAGCGCCTCGGCGCTGAACGACAGAGAGCAGAGCGCCCAACAGTATAGATACGGCACTACAGTGGTACATGACAGAGGCTTGAGCGCCGCAGAGCTCCAAAGTGACGCCACAGCGCTGCAAGATGGACTGGACGATTTTCTTTCTCGTTTTTCTGAAGGGTTGCGTCCCTTGGGGTTATTTTACTTGGTTCTCTCTTGTCTTTTGAGTGTGTAGACATTGAAAATGGTGCATGCGAGAAAAGAAGGAGAGAGTGAGAGAGAAGATAGAGATCTATACTTATTTCTCCCAATTTTCATAGTGGATTTCATGGTGTGGTGTGGCTCCGTAATTTTTTTCCTTATTTTGGGTTTTTCCACGTTAAATCCTGGTGTCCTTTACTTTTCCACTGCTTTTACTTTCTTGTTTGTTTCGTTATTGTGGTGTTTAATCCTCCTCATCTCCCCAACACAATCAATCCCATAAGAGGGTTTATTCCATCAATCAAGATTCACATGCAATCATTTCTATCTGATCATTTTATTGATATATCATTCAATAACTTTCTATAAGATATGTGATCAAATATCATGCTGCTATTAATAATTTCAATATGATCATTCATTGCAATATAAAAGATAAATCAGGCATGAATTTTTCAACAACAATAAATTAAACAAGTGACAATTAATTCAAAACAATTAGTTTAAAGGAAGTAATATTATTACCATAAAATGGAAATATTGATACTCATCTCAAATTCAAACGGATAGTTTTTGTCTTTTCTATTCTTTACACTGACTCCAATAGTTTGATACATATAATCATACATTTAAAATATTTTTATTACCTTAATTATACATCTACAGATGTATCTTGACAATATCTCTCTTTAATTAGCCTCTTAAATGTTTCCCATTTTTTATTTTATAAAATCCTCATAAATTCAAAAACTTTTTATTTAAATATTTACATTATTTTAAAAATAATTTTTCATTATAAATGCTTATATATATATATATATATATATATATATATATATATATATATATATAATGTTTTTTAAAATTGATGAAAAGTAATAATTTAATTATTATTTTTTAAAATAAAATTTCTTTATTATGATATTTTAATTTTACTATTACAAAATAAATTTTCATCCTTTAACATATTTCCATATTTTATTATTCTATCATTTAAATAAAAATACATTATATATAACTTCACTCATTCTTTTATTTTTATGAATTTAAAATTTACTATTATTTTGATTAAAAAAAAGAATCTTAATTTTTAAATTAATATTTTTTAGATAATAATAATATTTCATAAAAAATAAAATTATCAATGTAACTTTTAATATTTGCCTTCCTCATTAAAACCCTAATATCAATTTCTAAAAACAACTTAAAATTTTTCTTTTTTTAAAAAAAGAAAATTTCCATTAAAAAAACGAGTTGAGCCTCTCCATATCTAAAGTGCTACCGCTCACACCTCACACACGACTTCATCACTAACCTTCCATTTTGCTTCGCCGACAATCCTCACCCTCTATCTCTCAGTGTTTCACTCACAGAACTCCCCCACCCAATGGCTCGTTAGCATGTTTCCTCTCTCTCTCTCTCTCCCGCTGATTCTTTCCTCTTCTCTCAATCTCATCTGCGTAGACCCCTATCTTGCAATTTAATGCGCAGACCATTCAATTTCAAGATTCTGAATGACGGAGCTAATCTTTCCTTCATCTTCCTCGACACCAATTGACGTTTCCTTGACACCAAACAACAGTTTGATATGTATATTAGATTAGTGAAACCCAAAAAGTTTGAGTTAGTTTATGTTTTTTTTTTTTTTGGCTATTTCTTGTAAATTAGTTTGATGTGATTCAGTGGATTTTAAACTTGAATTTTTTTTTTATTTAAAGGTTAGCTTGAAATTTAATTGATTATGGTGTTATGGAAGTCTTGTCCACTTTATCTTCATGTAATATATCAGGTTGAATCTATTTAACATGAGAGACACACAACCCATAAAAGGTTGATCATACGGGAGGTCGTCAATGAAGAGAGAAGGAAAGGTGAAGATTTTTACATCCCAAAAAGGCAAAACATTTGCACATATTTCTTTCATTTCAACTTTAGGAGTTTACTTTTACTCCCTATGAATGGAGTCCACGTTCATTGTGCTTACACTACAGGATCACTCATAGTCAGCCATGGGCTCTACCATGGTTCAAAGGGAGAAAATGGTTGATCATTCTCCTGTGTTTGGGCATGAAGAATCTCAAAGCATGTAATATATCAGGTTGAATCTATTTAACATGAGAGACACACAACCCATAAAAGGTTGATCATAAGGGAGGTCGTCAATGAAGAGAGAAGGAAAGGTGAAGATTTTTACATCCCAAAAAGGCAAAACATTTGCACATATTTCTTTCATTTCAACTTTAGGAGTTTACTTTTACTCCCTATGAATGGAGTCCACGTTCATTGTGCTTACACTACAGGATCACTCATAGTCAGCCATGGGCTCTACCATGGTTCAAAGGGAGAAAATGGTTGATCATTCTCCTGTGTTTGGGCATGAAGAATCTCAAAGCTCCATTTCATTCCTCTATATGCTAACATCTTCGCTTTCTATTGCATGGATGAAAAATTATATTAGAGTTAAGAGTGCAAATGAGTCAAGTCGACTACCTACCTAATCAAGCTAAGCTTGTTTAATTCTTATTGAGCTCAAACACAATTCGTTAAAAAAAAAGGCTTGAGCTCATTTGGAATGCTTGAGCTTAACTCAATTGTTGAGCTCGATTTCTTAATTTTCAATTAACAGTTTCATTTTTTTATAATTTTTACTATTGATAGAGAAAAAATTTAAAAAGGAATAAATTTCAAAATAATCCATCGATTATTCGTATATGATCATTTTAGTCCCAGAGTATAACATTACTCCAATTTAGTCCTTCGAATATACAAAATTGATCTAAATTGGTCCCTTTGGGGCTAAATTGTGATCAATTTTGTAAAGTCGATGAACTAAATTGGGATCAATTTTATATCACAATTACATTGATGATTTATTGTTTATATTGATGATTTATAGAACATTTTGTATATTAAAATGATAAATAAATAATTCTTCCAAATTTGATTCTGGAGCATTACAAATTGGTATCAGAGTGGTTGTTAGAAGAATTGGATTGTAACCAAAGATATAGGAATTGATTTATGAGTAAGGTAGAAGTTGGATAGTATAGATTTGTCATTTCTGCATTTAATTGATTGAGTTTGATGAGTTTCGATTCGTGATTTATTTCGATTCGATTTGAGTTTTGAATTTACAAATTTTTTTTGTATTGATTTTGTGCACAAATCCTTAAGGGAAATATCGGAGACGACATTTTTCTAAGGTAGGTAGATTGTAATAATTCGATTTTTTTTAAATGAAAAATCTGAATTTCAGCATCGTGCCTTGTCGAAGAAGAGAGAAAAAGTTATTCGGAGCTTTTTCATCTGTCAATTTTGTTCAGAGATTTCTTGTATTATTTATAAGTAACTCAAATCTCATTTTAATTTTTAATAATTTTGATTATTATATAAATTTTCTTATATTGAATAGAATTGATTATTTCCTACAGCATTTTGATTGTGGTATTTGCATAAGCAATAAAGGCTGGCTGTTAATACTATAAAATGGGTTAGTTACTAAGCATAATACCATGCGCAGGAGGGTGGGCCAATGAGCTTTCCTTTAAAAATGATATGAGGTGTTATCCAAGTTGTAGCCTGTAATAGATGACTGATTACGCCGACGGGCAGGGAGTGACGACTTTTTATTGATTTCATGAAGTCACATGTAATGATAATTAATTAATTAATTATAATAATTGATTAATTGGATAAGTGATAATTAATATGACTGATGACCAATTGGGAATCAATTGGGATAAAAGATATTGAAAATACTACATTAAAGTTGGATATTCTGCCTTGCTAAATCATACATTAATGCATGCATTTATTGATAGCACTGATGACATTAACAGATACATTAATATCATTGACAGTATTGAATGATTTGATAATACATAAACGGATGATACATATGAATAGATAAAATAGATTTTTTTAGTAATTTATGAATAATTTTTGCACCATTGTTTTACCGATTTATTGAATTTTATCACAATTATTGATTTTTATATTCATTGTAATAATTCCCTACTTTTATTATTGATCATTTTGAATTTTATTAATAATATTTGGTCATTAACTATATTGACTGCTATTGATTATATTAGACTAAGCATATCTGATGTAGAATGTACATGCAAAGATGAAATGCTTAATGAATTTGCACGCTTAGTATTTAGATAACAAAATAATTATATCCTTCAAGTGAGTTTGAGCGACGAAGTAAAACACAATGAGCGGTAAAATAAGTTTAGGCCGAATTACATGCATAGAAATTAAGATTTTAAAACAGTCAACTTAATCTAATGTTGCATACATGAATGGTTTCAACAATAAATTCCAATGCTAACAATAAGATTAGTCTCTACAAGATCCCTCACTCAACTCTCCCAATTTCTAGGTGTTAGCGGAGAAGTATTAACATTATCTTCATGACTATAATAATAACGACAATCAAGGATGTAACTTTGGAGATAGTGAATCAGGTGTTGAGTTTACCCAAAGACAAGAGGGATACGCACTCCGACAAGATTGTTTGGGTGTTGGGGATGACTATGACAGCCACCATGAGCTTCCTCGCACCATAGAATAGCCAAGACAAGGTGCGGATCTTCAAGACAGCGGCAGTTTTTGATCTAGACAGATTCTGGGCATCAATTGGAACCTTCTGGATGAAGTTATGGTACTGGGAGGTTTGTAGAATCAGCAAACAGCAGGTTGTAGGAGAGCAGCCAGCAGTTTGAAGGTTTTAGGTGGCAGGAATCCAGGTTTCCCTTGGCTGGAATTCTGGGACAGCAAGCAGGCAGCCTGGGACAGATTCTGGACAACAACTTATGGCCCTCCAGGATGCTGGACAGCAGTTTTCTTGACTCTGAAATTCTAGACAGCAAATTACACCATCCTGGAATGCTAGACAGCAGCTGGACGGTCAGGGATAGCAGCTTGTGAGGCTAAGGAATCCTTAGAAAGATCACAGGACTTGCCCACAAGCCTAAGCAATAGCTTGGCGGGAAAATCTCAGACTTCCAAATCTCTGGAACCAGGGAACTAAGGTGATATTCTAGGGAATCTGTGAACTGCAGCAGGAATAACCTTGGGATTGATTTGCTTGCTTAGGTGGCAAGTTAATTAGATCCCAAATTAAATTGGAGAGAGGGGTAGGCCGGCGGCATTAGGAGGGGATTAGGGGAGCATGTAATTGTGATTGGGAGTTGATTAGGAGAGAGAAAAGGCAAGGGTAGGGGCCGGCCACATGAGAGAGGAGACAAGTGTCTAGATTCGTAGTATGTGGGGTGAAAGGTATTAAATGTTGATTGAAGTCAAAATCTGAAATTAATTATCTGATTTGATTGAATTTAGGAGGTTTCCTAAATGAGTTTCTAGCAAAAGGAAAGTATTTGAATTCAAAATATTTAATTGAATTCCCAATAGGAAACTTTCCTAATTGATTAGGACCTAATTTAGGAAAGTAAATGAAGGCAATTGATATTCGAATTTTAGAATTTTGGGACAAGGTGGCCGGTGGGTTAGGCTCGGGTGGGAGAGGGGTGGTGGGGTGGGGGCCGGCCGCCGGGTTGATGACGTGGCCAGCAGCTTGTTAGGTGAAGGGGCGGCGGGTAATGGGGAGTTAAGGGGAGGGGTTGAGGCCGTCAGTTTGGGGAGATAGGGAGGGGATTGCTGATGGTATAGGGGAAGAGGGAAGAGGAGGATGAAGACTAAAATAAAGAACCAAAAACTCACAAAGAGATCGTGGAACCACGAACCTAGGAATCCTCCAAAGGTTGACGGGTATTGCTTTCACCCACCTAGGGTTTCTTCTCTAGAACTCACTAAGAGATCAAAGAAAGCTGAAATTTTTCTTCATAATTCATCATCCTCTAAAATACAAGAAAACTAGCCTATAAATAGGCCTCATGAAAAGAAAATAAACAATGACTAAAATGCCCTTCGGGCTACAATACACTAAACTCCCCTCATAGAGGTACAATGGAAAAAATAGAAAAATAAAATAAACTCGTACATAAAACACATAAAAAAAAATAAACTCCAGATCGTAGCCGTTGATCTCCGGTGTCCTCATCAATATCATATTGATTCTTTAGTCATTGCATTGAAAGCTTCAGTGAGTTTTGGATTACTGTTGGGCTTTTAAGCTCATTATGTGAATTTTTGATGATTTCAGATCAAGGAAAAGGTCATGTTAGAGATCCTTCTATTTTTTTCAAAATTTTATTCTGTATTTTCATTTATTCTTTTATAGTCAGGAGCTTGTGATAGATTAGTGATAGAGTAATCTCCTTGCTAATGTAAATGATATTTTGGATGAATAAATAGTAAAATATTTTAATGTATATGATTTTAATTGATTTCGCTGGTTATTATTTATATTGATGATTTATAGAACTTCTGGTATATTTTTAAAATGATAAATAGACAATTCTTCCAAATTTAATTCTAGGGCATTACAATGAAGATGTCCATAAGGCTTGTTTTGAAAATCACTTATTCAAAGTCATTGTGACGCTCATGGGGACTCCACCTAAGGCACTGCAAACCTTAAGCAAGCTCTCCGCTATAGCTAGAGACAATAGCTCATGGGGACTCTACAGGGGAATATATCACTTTATATCATATGAGGCTTAGATTCTCCTTTTTAGTGACTAATTTTCTTAATATATTTTATTCTTAATATTTTTATCGCCTTAATGAGAACTCATGATACAACAACAAAACAAGAGAGAAGGGAGAATAAGGACTCATAAAGCTTATCATCTCAAATAGTCAACATAAAGCTAATGATGATAGCAATTATGTTAAAAAAATGATAGCAATTATCTATGTGCATAATTGGGAACTTTTGTACTCTTCCAAGAAAAATAAGGTGTGCATTTTTCTTTATAATTAATAATAAGGTATGAGAAAAAGAGCGTGTAGCATCAAAATGGAATTAAGTGAGTGTTTGTCTTAGAGTCAGAGAGGAAGAATAAATTTATTTCTTTAAGATCTAAAAGTTGTATTGGTTTGTTCTTTTCACTAACTTATTTCATGATGCTTTTTCTTGCTATCGACTCAATGATGACTACAGAACCTGCTAAATTATGTTAAACTTTTCTTTCCAACCACTGAAAGTGGAGATATTCTTTGTAATGAGCTTTCTTGTATATTATTTTCATCATCTCTATGTTTATGAAATAAAAGAATGAGTAAAGCACCTTAGTTATGCCATTTCATTTCACATTGTGAAAATTTTTCTTCTTTACATGCATTTCTCTTTCTATAAATTTTACCAAAAAGTTCTATAGAACTCCCTAATTCACTTGTGTAAATCATTATGTTTGTCACATGTTATTTTCTTTGAAAATTTATACCCTAAGGTAATAAATGTTTGGCTCTCACAATGGAAAAAGGCATTCTTTTCAATTTCAATTTATTTAGCAAAATATTATAAGCTTTTTATCTTTAATATATTTAAATGGAATGCATATTTTCCTCAAACTTGAATTACAAAATGTTCTTTTATGATCCCTATGTCTGCACAATAATTTTGTTCATGTACTGATTAATTCCATGGAATGAAATTTTGCAGGCTTTCTACGTCCTGGTCATAGCAACAATAGGAATTTTTCAATCAAACTCCCAAAGCCCAGATTCCAGTAAAGCTAGAGCTGCTACAGCTTCTATTTTTGCACTCATTAACCGTAAATCTAAAATAGACCCAAGCATTGATTCTGGAATAACCCTAGAAGTTGTTAAGGGTAATATCAGATTTAACCACGTTAGCTTCAGGTACCCAACAAGACCTGATATCCAAATTTTCCAAGACATGTGCTTAGAAGTTCAAGCTGGAAAGGTAACATGCTACATTAGACAAAACTAGTTAGAAGTTGGATGAGTTTCGTCATCTTCTTTTATTTTCTTTTTTGGTATGTTTTGAGTTACAAAATGCAGTTTATTGGACAGAGTATTGCATTAGTAGGAGAAAGCGGGAGTGGTAAATCAACAGCAATAGCATTGCTACAAAGATTTTATGATCCCGATTCAGGACATATATCAGTAGATGGAATAGACCTCCATCAGTTTCAACTGAGATGGTTGAGGCAGCAAATGGGACTGGTAAGTCAAGAACCAGTCTTGTTTAATGATACCATCCATGCAAACATTGCTTATGGTAATCAAGATGGGAAGGCTACACAAGCTGAGATCATAGTTGCCGCAGAGTTAGCTAATGCACACAACTTCATATGTAGTTTGCAGCAGGTTTGATCACATTACATTATCTACTGTAGTCATCCATCTAATAATTCTTTTGCATATTTAGCTAATCAATTATGTTTCAGGCCATTTTCCTTTACCATCCAATTTTTCCCTAAAAAGAATTTCCACAAAAAAGTGCAACTTCATTTCTCTATACATTTTTTTCCTACAGTCTTCGTCAAGAAGTACTTGACTTGGAATTAGACCAACTTGATTGTTTTTTCCACGCTCCCTTTTTTCGTACAGTTTTGCATTGTTTCTATAATAACCAAACTTGATTAATAGACCTATGGGTATGATACATTTATGTTCATCATCTTTAAGTTAGATGATAATTAAATCCATACTTATTAAATTCACAAGTAGGTCCCTCAAATAAATAAGAGGTTTTGTATGGTGTCACACCCTATGTCCAAAAGACAGTATTCTCTGACAACAGGAGACATGATGAAGAGATCTATTCTGAATTAAAGAGACAAGTCTTAAGAGTCAAGGCCAATTAAAGCATTTTGTATTCCAAAGAAAAAAATTTCATATATGAACATATGTAAATGAATGCTCAAAAATATATGAACTAAAAGTTTATTGTATCAACAAAATCTTTAATAATCTTTCATCAAGAAAAACTAAAACATCAACAAATACAAAATAAATAAAAAAACTACATCCCATAACTCAATAAAAGTCTAAAACAAAGAATTACAACTTCGACATAGCTGTTGAATCAACAAAATAGCTATTGCTAAAAGATATGTTCCTATAGTGACGGTCCACCAATCAATCTTTTAGGATATATTAAGAGAAAGTTATCTATTATCTAAGGGAGGCTAGGGAAGTATAAGATATCATCATTTGGAGTATTTAGCATGTGTTTCTTGAAGCAACTCTGTAAGTTAAGGGAGAAGGAGTGTAGAGGAGATACATCGATCCTTTCTGGTGATATCACACTCTTGTATTTTCATTCTTCTATGAGTTTAATGAAAATGAGTTTGCTTGTTTTTTTTTAATGTTTGACTAATTTTCTTATTCTGGATTGATGAAATAAATTGCATGTCAAGTACTAATGAAGACACTTATTCTATTCATGTTAAATGATATTTTTAATATTATCTCATTCTTAATTTAACACACATAGTAGTCATATGTGTAGTTAAAATATAGTGTGATGTATAGCCTTGATGGATGAATACAATAACAACAAAAAATATTGAGATAGGATGTTTGCATGTCATGACATAGGATATAAACTTTTTTTGGTTCTTAACAACAACAACAACAACAACAACATCAAGCCTTTATCCCACTACGTGGGGTCGGCTACATGAATCCTTTTTCTCCATTGTGTCCTATTAAAAGTCAAATTCTCGTTTAAATCTAATAAAGAAAGATCATTTCTAATATTTTCTAACCAAGTCTTTTTAGGTCTACCTCTACCTTTCTTAACATAAGTCAAATCTAAGACCTCTACTTTCCTAACCGGGTCATCGGGAGGCCGCCGTTTTACGTGACCAAACCATCTAAGGCGACTCTCTCTAATCTTATCTTCCACTGGAGCTACTCCAACCTTTTCACGAATATGCTCATTTCGTATCCTATCTCTAAGGGTAAAGCCACTCATCCACCTGAGCATCCTCATCTCTGCAACACTTAACTTAGAATTATGCTTCTCTTTTAATGGCCAACATTCAGCACCATAAAGCATTGCAGGTCTCACCACCATCTTATAGAATTTTCCCTTAAGTTTGAGGGGTACTTTTCTATCACACAATAAGCCCGATGCATTCCTCCACTTCAACCATCCAACTTGGATTCTGCTGATAATATCCCCATCTATATCACCATCACTCTGAACAATAGATCCAAGATATCTAAAACGTGTACTCTTATTAATGACTTGATCGGCCAAAGTCACAATGCCCTCACTAGGTCTATTATTACTAAAATTACACTCCATATATTCCGTTTTAGATCTACTCAAGCGAAAACCTTTAGACTCTAAGGTTGACCTCCACAATTCTAGTTTACCTTCAACTCCCTCTCTAGTCTTATCAACAAGAAGAATATCATCAGCAAAAAGCATACACCAAGGTACATCCTCTTGCAAATGTCTAGTGAGAACATCGATGACTAAAGCAAAAAGATATGGGCTTAAGGCTGATCCTTGGTGTAATCCAACCGAAATAGGAAAATACTTGGTCAAACCACCTTGTGTTTGAACACAAGTAATAGCTCCTGCATACATATCTTTAATGATTTGAATATAAGCGTTATTAACTTCTTTCTTTTCAAGAACTCTCCATAGCACTTCTCTTGGAACTTTATCATATGCTTTTTCTAAATCAATAAATATCATATGTAAATCCTCCTTATTCTCTCTATATTTCTCCATCAAACCTCTTAATAAATGTATGGCTTCCATAGTAGACCTACCCGGCATAAATCCAAATTGATTTTGAGAAACATTAGTATCACGCCGCAACCTATGCTCCATAACTCGTTCCCATAGTTTTAAAGTATGACACATTAACTTAATTCCTCTATAATTCGCACAATCTTGTGCATCACCTTTATTCTTAAAAATAGGGATTAACACACTCATTCTCCACTCATCTGGCATCTTTTTAGTCTTCAAAACAGTATTAAAAAGTTTAGTAAGCCAAGAAATTCCTTCATCTCCTAAGCATTTCCACACCTCTATTGGAATATCATCAGGTCCAACAGCTTTTCCACCCTTCATTTTCTTTAAAGCCTCTCTAACTTCGGTTTTACTAATACGCCGATAAAAACAGAAATTTTTATTTTCATTTAAAGTGCTAAGGTCACTACAGTCAATTTTATTTTCACATTCTTCATTAAAAAGTTTAGCAAAATATCTCATCCACCTTTGTTGAATATCATCTTCTAAAAAAAGTACTTTTTGATCTTCATCCTTAATACACTTCACTTGAACTAAATCCTTACTACTCCTATCTCTTTGTTTGGCTAGCTTATACATATATCTTTCTCCCTCCTTAGTATCTAATCTATTATATAAATCACTAAAAGCTAAACTCTTTGCATCACATATTGCTTTCTTAGATTCCTTACGTGCCTCTTTATATAATTTCCAATTATCAGAATTTTTACAATTAAACCAATTTTTATAACAAATCTTCTTATTTTTAATCTTTTCTTGCACATTTAGATTCCACCACCAACTATTTTTACTATTAGGAGCTTTTCCCTTTGAAACTCCAAGCACATCTTTTGCAATATTCTTAATATTACTAGCCACTTTTTCCCACATAACATTAGCATCCTCATGCACAGACTTTTTTGGTTCTTAACGAGATACTATAATTGTAGGAGATCAGCATATATCATTTTCACCCCTATAAGCTGGATAGAGATCTAGGGATGCATATGCTTTGAACATTCATATAATAATTCATGAGGCCAATAATTGAATTCGATCCTCTGTTAGCGGGTAAATAGAGTTGACAATGTTTAAATACCCAATCATATAAACCACCCCGATGATGGTCGTGTTGATAGAAAATCTCAACCGGAGAGAACCCTAAACTTTAAAATACCTCCCAATTTTCTATAAAATACAAACATTTAAATTGACTTTCACGTCACTCCGATGATGGTCGTGTTGACAATAAATTTTAACCAGAGGGGTCAATTCTCAAAGCCTATTAAAAAAAAAACTTCAAACTCTAATAAAAAAACTTAAAACTAAAAATTCATCCACTTCCACAACCCGTCAACTTCTAATAGAGCTCGTAAGTCTAACTTTAGCTAATGTGTTAGCAGAAATCTCTAGGTAAAATTAATCTAACCCAAAATACAACATTCGGGCTGTCTTACTTATAGGACTAGGTTGTAAGACCCACCTTCAGACCACTTCTAAATGCAGAAGCCATAAGACCTAGCAGTAAGACCCACTGTTAATCAACCTACACAGGCTACTTTCAATGAAAGCCGTATGTCCCGATCCAAATTCAAACACACGGGCTACTTCCAAGGGAGGCCATAAGACCCATTGTACGGGCTATTTTCAATGAAAGCAGTAAGACCCACTTCTGCAAATAACCAGGCTACTTCTAAAAGAAGCAATTAGACCCAACTTTCCAAACAAACGGGCTACTTCTAATAAAAGTCATAAGCCCTGTTTTAAAACTAAACCTGCAGGCAACTTCTAATACAGAAGCTGTAAGACCAACCTAAATCATCAAAACCCACTTCTAACCTTTTCAATCTATTCGGAATCACTAAGAGGAGTCAACCCACGGCTGCTAATCAGATTCCCTGGACACTATAATCAATGGTTATTAGTATTAGTAAAATGAAATTCATAGTATTCTCGGGTTGATAGAATCATGGGATCTTGATCTGGTTTAATTTCATCCCCCCACAACTGAGACTAAAATATCTAACATTTCTAGCTTCATCCTTAATCGAGAGTGCTCTTCTACGTGGTAGGAGGGATAATTAATTATGAGGGCTTGCACTCGTAGAAAGTGGAACCCAAAAATTAAATAAACCCCGATACAATCATCGGGGGAAATCTGATTTTAACTAAAATTTCAATCTACCTCAAGAGCGACGAAACCTACAACCTGTACGACAAGATTTGTGCCTGAGCGTCGTTTCTCCTGAGCGAATAATAAATTATCTGTGTGATCTTTTTTTTTAATTGTCTTTTTAAAATATAAAAGATACAAAGATAAATTTATTGAAAGATTTAACGAACTTGATTTTAAAATTTGTAAGGAATTTGCCTACTTGTCTCTTGGTAAAAAATTGAAGGAACAATTTACCCGAAATTTATTTTCAACAAAATGGAGAAATGATTCATCCAGTTAAAAAATATATATTTTTTACAAAATAGACATTGCAGTAATGAGTCTTAAGAATATTAAAATTACTCATTTCCTTTTTTTTTTCAGTTAGAAGAGGGGCATATACCACCCAAATAAATGCATCTTATTCTTGAAAAGAGTTAGTTTTGAACCAAAAAAAGCATACATACATTCTTATTAGCTTTCAACTTGTAAAGTAAAACACTTATAATGCTGACAAAATATATGTAGGGTTATGACACGATGGTGGGAGCACGAGGAGTTCAACTCTCAGGTGGACAAAAGCAAAGAGTAGCAATTGCACGTGCCATACTTAAGAAGCCAAAGATTTTACTTCTAGATGAGGCAACTAGTGCTCTAGATGCAGAATCTGAGAAAGTTGTTCAAGATGCATTGGATCAAATTATGATTAATCGAACGACAATTACAGTCACCCATCGACTCACTTCAATTAAGAACAACAGTCTCATTGCAGTTGTCAAAAATGGGAAGATTATAGAAAAAGGAAAGCATGATGTACTTAGTAATAATAAGGATGGGGTGTATGCCGCAATGATAGCATTCCACACAAATGCATCACAGTAAGGTTTCATTTCTTCTTCGAACACAATTAGTTTTCCAACAATATGAGATTTTCACAGAGAGATAGACATGGATGCTACATAGTAATGCAAAATACCATCATTACAACTGTTTTTTTTCATGTCTCGGTAACATGATTTCCAAAAATGTATTATTGAAACTTTCAAAGAAAAAAAGAATTATTGAAATTTCAATTGGTGGTTGGTCTTTGCAATAATTTTCTAAACATTGGTGCAATTTCTGTTTTACGCTTTATGTTTTTCCTCATTTGATTCATTTCCATAAGATTCTACACATGGAAATTACGCCATTTGGAAATATGGCAAGAATAAGGGTGCTTCATTTCATGTCTATATTTTATCCTTAAGAAATATAACAAATGTGCCTTAGTTCGCATTTTTATATGTAAAGTGAAAATATCACCATCATCTCCTTGTTAGGGGCAAATAAATTAACTTAAACCTGCAGCTTAAGGGCCATCCGTAGCACTGGTCTTGCTCCAGCTCATATTTCATCTTACATTAAATAATCTAGGTCAAGGACAGATTTCATAATATAGAACACAAATATATGATATAGTCTAAAAACATCAACTAGAACTATGCTATAGCCCAATAACATCAACAAGACATGATATTTAGAGTCTTAAACCATAAATATTATGAAGCGTGTTTAGGTTTTCAGGAGATGATGTTTAGCATGCAAAAAAAAAAAAAAACCAAGGACCTTAAAATCAAGAAAGGAAAGGGGAGGCATGAAAGCGGATCAAGCACACATGAATAATGAGAGAGCATCTAGAGAGAGAAAATGAGGAGAAAAAAACTTTACTACTCATGTGTTGCATTTATAACTGGCCAATTTGATTTTGAGAGCAATTAAGAAGGATCAAATGAAGTTGAATGAGTTTTGGGATTCTTCCTTGGTTGAGAGTCCATAGAGAAAAGAAAGAGGAGGTTAAAGAGAGGGGTCGAATGAGAGACTCCACATGAGAAGAAAGAGAGGTAGAGGCCAGCTTTGTTGTAATTGTTTGAAATGTCCATAAGTATCTTCACCATATAAGTATCATCTTATTTTCAAAGGCTTTAACATCTAAAAAAAATAACAATAAGGAAAGCAAATAAAAGAGTAACAAAAAAATTATAACTCTTTCTCATAAATGACAAGTCTTTTATAAAACAATCCCCTAAATAAGAATCTCTTTTTTATTACATCATTATCAATCCAAATCAAGTGGTAATGATATGTCAGTTCAAATGATTAGATGGATAATTATGTCTTATAATAAAGAGAAAAGAGAAACGATAAGGATAACAAATTTGTGCACGATATGCAAACTACCAATGCAACCAATAGTGATAGTGGAGGCAGTCAAAAGGCAAAAAGATGTGGTAAGAAGTGGATTGAACAGGGGAGAGCAAGAGAAAGGGCAAGAAACAGCGGCCTCCTCTCCAATCACACGTGAAAGCAGTCCTCACCGAGCTCCATGAAAGTAAGATAGGAAAAAAATTTATGTAGAGAAATACATTTCTTGAAGATTTATATTATACTCGAGCATCCCTACTTATATGAGAAGCAAACCATTTTACTAAGAATTAAAGAGATAATATATTCAATAAGAAAGAATAACAAGTGAAAGATAATCAAAGTAAATCTATAAAATAAGTTTTAGATTTTCATACATATTTCCATAATATTCTTTTGGATAGTACTTCGGCCATAGGTCAACGGTTACAAGAAACTTTATTTTGCCATTTGATTCAATTCTTACCAAAATCAAAGCCTTAGAGACGAGGTGCTCCTCAATCATTGGTGTTGCTTTCTCAAAGATGGATTAACAAACCATGACTTTCAACCTCATAACAATACATATCAAATCTTGCGGCTCACCTGCTTTCTTTCATTAATAGAACAGCACATTAATAAAGCTACCTGGCTTCAGGCCTTCCCTCCTATCAAAATGTTTGCTTGCGACAGCTTTAACCATAATTTCAAAAGCAATCATGCTGGCTTCGAAATTCACTTTCTCCACTACGGCATTATTTGGGTGATCTTTGTTGAGGTTTTTTTATTTTCTCTTCGGTTCTTGTCTCCTAATACTTCACAAATAAAAAGTAAATATTAGGATAACGGGAAGTTCTTTGTTTCGGTTAAAGAATATTTAACACTTCTAACAAATGACATGATTCCCTCACCTTTGTGGGCATCTTGTTTGCATTCCAAGATGCCTTTTGTCAACGAATCAAATTTTCCATCATTATGAAGTAACAAATTTAGCTCACTTTAAGGACAAAACGACTTCAATCTGATACTGTTACAATATTCTTAGCATACCTTTCCAACAGAAAAGTTTTGCATCGCCAATAATCCTTGCTACAGCACTCCTTTCTATTAAAATGGAGAAACTGTTCTGGTCTCTGAAACCAATTGTCACTCATAGCTCAAATAAATAAGCTTAAAAGCCAAATGACAAACTTCGCATACATGGAGATTCTTCACAATGCAAAAGCAAAGACTTTGGAAAGGAACCCGGAAGATTGAAGAAAGCTACCAACACTCACTGTGTTGAAAAAACATGCAATCAGCACCTTTTAAAGTTAATGTACCCATTGGTCAGTAACCAGCTTTCCTTACCTGATCAATAATGTCCACCGCCATCCTATAGATCTCATTGCTCTTTGGATGTGATCTATCACCAGCAACAAATTCATGAACAACATTTTTTAATTCAATAAAACTGCATCCAGGAACCTTCAGAATGCTTTTGCCTCTCATGGTCCTCCTCACTATAGCCATATCATCCCACTTATTGGCCTGAGCATATACATTTGACAGAAGCACATAATGTCCATAAACATGAGGCTCTAAATTGATAAGATTTATTATAGCTTCCTCTGCTATATCTACATTTTTATGAATTAGGCTTGCCCCCAGTAATGCCCTCCAAACAACTGCATCTGGCTCAAAAGGCATGCCTATTAGAAACTTCCTAGCCTCTTTGATAAGCCCTAATCTACCCAAGAGGTCAACCATGCATCCATAGTGCTCCATCTTAGGTTTGATACCATAAAGTTTAGTCATGGAGTCAAAATGAGCCTTTCCTTCACTTAAAAGACCAGAATGATCACATGCACTAAGCACCCCAACAAAAGTGACATCAATTGGTTGTACACCCTCCAAAATCATCTTTGAGAATAGACCCAATGCATCTTTGCCTAGTCCGTGGCTTGCTAGACCAATAATCATAGCACTCCAAGTGAGTGCATCCTTTCTAGTCATAGAATAAAAGACTCCAAGTGAATTCTCTATATCACCACACTTAGCATACATGTCAATCAGAGAAGTTCCGAGCTTGATATCCACTGCAATTCCATGGCATTTGATCAACCTATGGATGGCCTTGCCCATGCCTAAAGCGCCCATGTCTCCACAAGCAGAAAGAACTATTACCATTGTGATCTTATCAGGAACAACGCCATGTAATTGCATCTCATGAAACAGCATCAATGCCTCATTGGATTTACCACACTGAGCATAGGCGGAGATTATTGAACTCCATGAAACCAAATCTTTCTCTTTCATTCCATCAAACATCTCCCTCGCAGCACGAATATCACCGCTCTTGGCATAGCCATGAATCATGGTATTCCAGGAAATCAAGTCCCTTTCAGGCATCTCATCAAATAGAAAGCGGGCTGCCGAGATATCTCCGCAGTATACATAATCTGCCAGCATCGCATTATACACAACCAAATCTCTCTCTGGCATTTCATCAAACACATGCCTTGCATTACAGATATCTTCACTGTTCGCGTACATGTCTACAAGGGCGGTCTGCACAAACAAATCGGAGCAAAAACCTAGCTTGACTGACTGGGCGTGGATACTTGATCCAGTTATGAGCTTCTCCGATCTTCCACATGCCTGAATACAGATTGAGAATGTGTGACTATCGGCGGAAGCTATGCTTCCAGAAATTCTACTCATTTGCCGAAAAAGGCGCAGGGATTCACCTGGATTCCGAGCAAGTAGATAGGCACGTATAATAGTATTCCAAATAAAAGCGTCTGGGAGTTGTATTTGATCAAAGAATGCTCGCCCATAAATGATAGCTTCATGAGAAGCGCATTCTAAGCAACGGCGGAGGAACTTGGCCAGCACGAACATATTGTGGTCGAAGGAAGTCTTCACGAGAAAGGCGTGGACTTTGAGGAGATCATCGACTGCTGCGGCGTTGTCGATGAGAGCCATAGCCCTCTGCACGATGATTTTGTCGCGAGAGAGTGGTGAGAGGAATTTCATGGTCTAGAAGAGAGAGAGACTGAGGAGTATAAGTATAGATAGTTTAAGAAATAGAGAACTTGACATTAACCACTGTTTTTTTTTTTTTATAAGATACATTTTATAATTGTGATTAAACTGTTTATCGTAATGTAACTTTTTTTTTAGCATTACATAATGAGCCTGAAAGTTGAATTTCATTGGGCTAAAATTGATTAAGCTTACTTTGCATAATTAAAAAATCATAATGATGAGTGAAATAATGTAATTAAATTAAAATATAGCCAATCAAACTTTTCATGCATCTCAACTTATATCATCTTTTTTTCAGCCAACAAAAATATTTAATCATGCTTAAGAGCTAAGCATGTCATCAACTAGCTTAATTTAGGTTGGTTTATTGTAAGTCGCAACTAAATTGGCCTAAAGCGTTCTTATGCTTTATAATAGAATATTTAGTTTGTTATCCCTCATGATGAGTCTAATTGGATAAATATCATCCTTATATTTTTATTTGGGCAAATATCTTTCAAAACATTTTTAGGTCAAAATACCATAAACGAGTAATAACACATTTTATAATCACAGATCAGAAATTAGAATATTTGAATTAGGTTTGTTGGTTTTATAAAGTTTGCTCCCTTTAAGTTTTGTAAAGTCAAGAGAAAAGTGAATGTCAACCATAAAGCCTTGTTTCACTCATCATCATCATCAACTCGGGCTAAGCTCTCTCCAGAGTAGAACTCTTCCAAAGACAAGCATTGAGGATATCCTACATCATAGAAGCCACTCCTTGATGAATCATCCCAATATAGCATTGATCTTTAAGTCATTTTTGCTTAAGCTCATGTGTGGCACAATTGCCTCAGGTGAGGGGCTGAATAAGGCCATCAAGCATACTATCGGCATGTCAAATCATTTGAGTAATGCACGATGAAGAGCAAAAAATGATTGGCTTTTGCGTGTGTGTAGTGAAATATTGAAGTCTCGAGTTCAGGGGGAAATATGGAGATGGAGCCAAATATAAATCATATATGCACTAATATAAGGGAATCACCAATTGAAGGATTAAGTTTTTTATTCATGACTAGTAAGGATGCATATATTGTTCAAATTTGGGAACTAAAATCCATAATTAAAATACAAGAAACTCATGATTAGTGTCACTTTTTGTTCAAGGATAACTATAAAATGTTGCTAAGAAAAAGAAATTTAATAATAGAAATATATTACCATTAGTTCACTGATAGGCATATAGGGATCACATGACTTTTTTTATTTTCCAAATAAAACAATAGCAACAAGTATTGCAAATTATCGGCCAAAGATGATTTCCCCTTTTTCCGCATTGAGCTAATTATTCCAATTCTTTAGGAATAGGAATAGGTACATGTATGTTTGGCTAAAATTTTTTCAGCCACCTATAGTAAACAAAATGATGCAATTATTTCAACAAATAAAATTCAAAGTCTAATTAAATAATAAAAAAGTACCTTATATTGTAGTGATCTATGGATTTGAAGAAGCTACAATTTCCCCTTTTTTATCACAAAATAGTATGACACTGTTGACCCATATACTGTAGACAACAGAAACAAAACAAAAAAAAATGTCGCTCTTACCTGTAGCGCCGAACTCCACGCGATCAGGATCCCCCAAATCCCGCAGCTGGGATGTCCCCCGCCGTTCTTCGCACGATGACCGCACGTCTACGCCGCCAATTCCACGTTCATCTTAAATGCGTCGCGCGATCTCCGCTAAGAGCCGACCCCAGCCTTGCGTCGTTAAATGCCGAAGGAAATGAGGAGCGAAGTTTTTTTTTTACTCCCGCAAACCTCCCAGCTCCGCCGCTGCTGTTCTGCTTCGCCTTCTCTGTTGTCGCTTCCCCGGCTCCCAGTTGTTGTCCGACTTCGCCTCTCCCGACGACCCTCCCTTCCTGTCGATCGGAAGTTACAACATTACGATCGGGAGCAACAACAGAGCTTGCCTGCTGTGAAGGTTGCACAAGTCGCCTCTTCGGCTCCCAGCTGCTATTCGATCCCGCTTCTTAGACGACGTTCCCTCCAGTCGAATCGGAAGAAGCAACAGGAGTTTGCTCGCGTGAAAGTAATTTCCTCCCGATCGCGTGCTTCTTCGGCCCAGCGTCGCTGTTCGACTCTGCTTCCTTCGACGACTCCCTTCCTGCCGAGCCGGAAGTTACGACATTGCGATCGGAAGCAACAAGGGAGCTCGCCTGTTTTGAAGATCGCACGAGTCGCCTCTCCGGTTCCTTCCCGCTAGTCAACTTCGCTCCTCCAGCGATTCTCCCTTCATGTTAGATCGCGAGCAACAGCGGGAACTCACTAGCCGTGAAGGTAATTTCTCCCTTCTGCGTGCTGCTTCGGCTAAATCCTGTAAATCCGATTGCCAAACAGTCTCTTAAGGCAAGCAAAAAGAGGGAAACAGAGAGCTTATTCCTCTGTGAGCGTTTGAATTCCCTAATCCTACTCAAATCAAATCTAAATTCTACTTAATTATCATTATTTATATTAATTATGAATTAATTTTAATTTATTATAATTATTTAATATTAATAGAATTAATTATTAATAATGTTAATTAATCATGTTTAATTAATCTTAATTAATTTCTATTAATAATTAATTAATTACTTTTAATTTTTTTAATTAATTATAATTAATTATTTAATTAATAATAATTACTTTTTTTATTAATAGTAATTAATTATTTTTAATTAATTATGATTACTTCGTTAATAATAATTAATGATCTTAATTATTATTAATTATAATAATTTTTATTAATTATAATTAGTTATAATAAATGATAAAGAAATGTACTCCCCTCTTGCCTCCACGAGCCGACACCGTCGCCGACGACACACGCAAGGTAAGTCTCAAATCCTGTCCTCGACGCGCTTGATGCGCTGGTGGACCTCCTATACGCGCTCTTGTAGCACGGTGGGGGGAAATCCAGTGCAACAGGTACGACGAGGCAGGTAAGCCCTATACACACTCTTGTAGCGTGGTGGGGATAGTCCTCGACCCTGACCTCGACATCAGCACTGTCAGCCCCGCACAGGTATAATCTCTGAACTCAGATTCCCATTCTCGTTGTTTGCGGCGGACCGGAGAACCACCTATACGCGCTCTAGTAGCACGGTAGGAGGAAACCCGGTGCGGTGCTTACAACGAGGAGGGGAATCACCCAAAATCCCATTCTCGTTGTTTGCGGCGGACCGGAGAACCACCTATACGCGCTCTTGTAGCACGGTAGGAGGAAACCCGGTGCGGTGCTTACAACGAGGAGGGGAATCACCCAAAATCCCATTCTCATTGTTTGCGGCGGACCGGAGAACCACCTATACGCGCTCTTGTAGCACGGTAGGAGGAAACCCGGTGCGGTGCTTACAACGAGGAGGGGAATCACCCAAAATCCCATTCTCGTTGTTTGCGGCGGATCGGAGAACCACCTATACGCGCTCTTGTAGCACGGTAGGAGGAAACCCGGTGCGGTGCTTGCAACGAGGAGGGGAATCACCCAAAATCCCATTCTCGTTGTTTGCGGCGGACCGGAGAACCACCTATACGCGCTCTTGTAGCATGGTAGGAGGAAACCCGGTGCGGTGCTTACAACGAGGAGGGGAATCTCCCAAAATCCCATTCTCGTTGTTTGCGGCGGACCGGAGAACCACCTATACGCGCTCTTGTAGCACGGTAGGAGGAAACCCGGTGCGGTGCTTACAACGAGGAGGGGAATCACCCAAAATCCCATTCTCGTTGTTTGCGGCGGACCGGAGAACCACCTATACGCGCTGTTGTAGCACGGTAGGAGGAAACCCGGTGCGGTGCTTACAACGAGGAGGGGAATCACCCAAAATCCCATTCTCGTTGTTTGCGGCGGACCGGAGAACCTCCTATACGCGCTCTTGTAGCACGATAGGAGGAAACCCGGTGTGGTGCTTACAACGAGGAGGGGAATCACCCAAAATCCCATTCTCGTTGTTTGCGGCTGCCGTATCGCTTCCACCGATGAGGCTCAACCAAAGAATGTAAGCATATATTCGGATAAAACCCTCCCAGGAGAAGGGCACCTCACATAAGAACGGAGGAGATGGTCGAGCAAATTCGAACTAAACTTCCTGGGGATCGGTAGTAAAATCCATGGGTCACTAAAACACGGCATCAGACCACCGGATCTGTAACCCTCGTACAAACAAATATGGGGCACCGGCAAAACTCGAAATAAGGCTTCACTGATCTAGTAAATTGCCTAACCAGCCGGACACCCCTCTACACAGCATGCAAATATTCTAAAATATCCCTTATACGTGTATTATAATAGGCGTGATGGGTTATGAATGTATATCATCCTGCATTACATATAAGCGCATCGTATGTGCGATTCTAAGAGCTTATATACGTGCATTTTAAGAGTATTCCCACATGTGTTTACAGAAGCAGAGGGTTTCACTCTAGTGTGTCCTCTAACACTGTTATTGCACTCCAAATCCTCCTGCTGTATAAGCAGAGGGTTTCACTCTAGTGTGTCCTCTGACACTGTTATTGCACTCCAAATCCTCCTGCTGTATAAGCAGAGGGTTTCACTCTAGTGTGTCCTCTGACACTGTTATTGCACTCCAAATCCTCCTGCTGTATAAGCAGAGGGTTTCACTCTAGTGTGCCATTCGACACTATAATTATATTTCAAAAATCATGCATGCATATGAATGTATCATGTGTAATGCATCCATCGGCATACACCCGCATGGGCCCCGGCGAGCGTGTTATTGGTACACATGTGACGTCTAGGGATGCTGCACGAGTCAACAAGTGAATTCAGGTTCGAGCCCGATCCTTCTTTTCAGGTAAATAGGAGTTGACACGGCTCGAACTATCAAATAAATATGCGGTCGCAAGATCGACCGGGATATTTATTTTACATTCATATTAGGCCTTCAAGGCCTATAATCAAGAGAATTCAATAACAAGGGCATAAAGCCTACGAAGCCCGATCCTCTGTCAATCACTGGACAGAGTCGACAAGGTTCAAAACATAAAAATATGAACGACCCCACACCCCGATGATGGCCGTGTTGAATGCAAATCTCAACCGGAGGGGTCCACACAGATCATTCTAAATACCACCCAAACTCCCATAAAATCCAAAACTCCAAACTCCAAACAATCCCAAAATCCAAAAATCCTTCCAACTCCAGATACTTAAAAATTGAAATTCAACTATCAAACCGCTTAAAGCAAAATCCATCCATCCTCCGCAACAGTTTGCCAAGGTGGACAATCTAAAATTTACTTCATCTCACAAAGAGCTAATGCGTAGTCGAGAATATCACTAGGACCCATTCTCAAACAATCTCCTGCCAGCAAGGACGTGGTACGAGTCCTCTAACCGGCAGTTTCGCCGCCAAATAGCACTGCAGGATAAACGGTTATGACTCGGGGCCCTCTGAACCAGGTGGTTGCCACCAAATGGCACCATTATATTATAGTTATGGCCAGAGCCCGTATGCTCCCCAATGGCATCAAATCCTTGAGATATGAATCAATAGGATATGATCGATAGGGCACAAAGCCCTCTGTTAGCTAAGGTGGATTCAAATTTATCCCCTTAGACAAATATTCCCCCCAGGTCTACAAGGTACCTTTGGACGAAGCAACCCATGGCTGCCGACAAGGATCCTTCTGTCAGGTTGGGTCGACTACCTCCTCTGACTAAGTAGACTAGGGACCACGATGGCCCGGGACGACGGAACCATGGGATCTTGATCGGGTCTATCATCCATTCCCCCACCATCAGCTTTAAGTGCAAGATGGTGAAATTTCTATTTTAAATATTAAACCCTTCCAGTCCTTTTAACATTCCCAACCTATTGCTGCTATTATATGCCAGATCCACGTATCTATACGTATCTGATTGACGACTAGCCTTAATCGAAAGTTGTCTCTCGTTACCGGGAGGGGTAATTAACTATAGGGGCTTGCGCCTATAGGAAACTAGAACTCAGATCATAAAGTCCTCGCAAAATGAGGGCGAAATCTCTGGGTAGTGTCTTATCTACTATCTCATCTGCCTTCCAAAATTTACCTCGGAACTTAAATCTGTTAAAACTCCCCCCGAAGAAAGCACAAAAGCGGGCGGAGGCCGTGGCCGAATTTTCGGAGCCCACAGATTTCTGGCGACTCCGCTGGGGACTGGTTTCTCTTTCCATCTTTGGCTAGTTATCCATAGGCTATAGTAGCAAGCAAATTAATATAGGCTAATTTTTTTTAAAAAAAAAATTTTTTCTTGAAAATCAATCTTTTAAAATATTCATTGAAGATTTGATGAGCAGGGTTTTTTAACTCTACTTTAATCTTCCTGCTTCTGTTATTTGTTCTACGTAATTTCTGTAGTCTGAAAGTGTGGGGGTGATGTATCAAATTTTGATTACTAACCCCTGCCTTTCATTTGTGCAGAATGGAAATGCAGGACACCCCGATTACCGTCCATCTGGGACGAGGAGCCAGGATTCAGCTGGCAAACACTGTCATAAATACCGGAAATACTGGAGCCACAATTCACTTTGGTGGGCTCGAATTCTCAGCAGCTACTGCAAAGGCTGCAGCCGTTCCTGTGTACGACATAAATTCTGAAGGGCCTCCTGCGAGGTCTCATTCTACAAAGACTACTGTACAACGTGCGCATCTGCCAGTGCTGCGAGCTACTACCAGGGATGTTGCCCAAGGAAGAGTCTCTATGTTTGAAAGATTGTCTCAGCCTAAAATCCTGACTTCCAAAAGGGTTACTGATGGAAGAAAAATTTCAGTGGTGACTGCAAACACCACCGCCCTGCCCAAAGAGCCTGTTGCATTTGGAAAGTATGATGTTGAAGCTTCCTCATCTGGAGGAAAGCTCACTCGAAGGCAGAGGAGGAAGAGAAACGCAGAGCTGCGTGCTCAACAGCTGCCAATACCAGTCCATCCCTCTAACCTACCAGCACGAGAGCCAGAGACTGATGTCCCAACACGAAACAGGTTTGCTAACCTGAGGTGGGTGAGGAGAAATAGCTCTACTGGAGAGCTAAAACGATCTTTTTGGGAGCGCCAACCAGAAGCCTCGACCCCTCAGAAGGTAAGAGAACCCGAACGTCTATCTGCCCGAGTGCATCGAGTACTGAAGACAGTCAAGGATAAGGGTGTGATGAAGAAGAAATTTCAGAGGCCACCATTTATTGAGGCAAGGAGGACCCCTCCCAGAGACAGGTTATCATCTGTTGTGATAGCAGAAAGAAGAGGACAACGACAACATGTTCCACGGGAAGCACATCGGGGTGTGACACTTGGACCTCGTGTCCAGGAATCCACTACCGAAAGGGCCCAGTGGAAAGGCAAGCAAGTCTGGAGGCCGAAGCCTCAAAAGGAGAAGATGATTGAAGAAATAGAAATTCCAGGCGTGACATCCGGAGTAGTTTCCCGGAGATCCGCCCCTACCAATCGAAATAATCAGAGATGGGTCCAAAAGAAGACCCATAATGATAGATATAATGATGGTCGACACCTTGGAGAGTCTTCCAAGGGATCCCGTCATTCACCTACCCCGGCCAAAGAGGAAGTCTACTTTGATCATAGTCCACGAATCGAAGAAGTACTCATCCCAGACCAGGAACCAGAAATCCAGTGGCGACGCCGCTCAGAAATTCAGGTACAAGAGGAAGGATCTGAAGGAGAATATGATGAAGATACTATGGAAATCGAGGTGGTTCACATGGTAAGCCACGTTGATGAAGCATACTATGATGATGGCGAAGATGATGACAATCAACAGCCGCCAGTTAGACAAGTATACCGACGTCGCTATAAGGCAGGATCTGTGGCGAACAGAAGTGTTCGCTCCTCTGAAGAAGGGGAAGAAGAAGTTGAAGAGAATCCTTTCTCCGCCGAAACCATCACTCTTGCAGAGATGAGAAGGCAAGTGAGGAGACAAATGCGAGCAAAGGACAAAGAAATCTCTCAATTAAATGAAAAAATGTCTGAGATGATGACGCAGATGACAACAATGATGGAGATGATGCAGAAGGCCACTTCTGTAGGCCCTACACCAGTTCAACCCATCAACCAAGCTGCAGGTAGTGCTCCAGCAAATCCGCCCCAAGCCTCAGGAGTGAAAGGCGTGCCTGAAGGTGGTAATGAAGCCAACGACAATGCCCGCCAACGCACTCGACAAAATGTGGCGAGTGTATCTGAACCTGTGACGCCAGCACAGTTGGAGGGTTTAATTAGTGAGAAAATTAAAGCCATCATAGCTGCTGAACAGGCAGAGAAGCTAGTGGGGAAAGGTCGCCCGTACCCAGCGGAGTACGATCAGGTACTGTATCCAAAAGGATATTCTGTGCCAAAGTTCTACACTTTTGATGGGAGCAAAAATCCCAGGCAGCATCTGGCACAGTTTAAAGCCACCTGTGGGAACACGGGAGGCAATGATGCTTTATTATTCCGGCAATTCGTCAGTAGCTTGACTGGAACTGCTTTTGAGTGGTACGCCGAACTACCGAATGATTCTTTAAAGACGTTCGTGGAATTAGAAGCTTCATTCGTAAAAAGGTTCGCCAGTGCGACGGAGAAAACCACCATCGCTGATCTCGCCTTAGATAAAAGGAGAAAGGATGAGTCAGTGACGAAATACATAACACGCTGGCGTAATCTCAGCATGAAATGTGAACAGCAGCTAGAAGAAGAACATGCAGTTCAATTATTAATGGGGAACATTGATGATAAGATGCAGCCCTTCTTATGTATGGCTTCCATCACTACCTTCCAGGATTTACTAGATATGGTGGCAAAATTTGAAAAGTTAAACTTGTCAAAATCAGAAAACCTCCCCGATAAGCCTAAAAAGGCCAAAGCACCCGAGGCCAGGAAATTTGAAGCTTATTCCACATTCCCTTCCAGGCCTGATAAGAGAAGACAGGTGGAATATGCTGTTGACAAAGGTAAACGGGCAATATACAATGCAGATAAGGGAAAGCAGCCAATGCATTATGAAGATAAACCAAAACAGGCTCACAATCCTAATCCTCAACCAAAATTGATGCTTGGTGGAAATGATAAACCCCGAACCTTTCAGGGTGGAGGAGAACATCCAAGACAAGCAGTGGGAACTGGTGACAGAACGTTCCCATCCCTCAAGGAGAAGATGAATAAAGAATATTCGTTCAAGAGGGAAAGTGTTGCTAAATTATTTCGACAAGCGCTCAAGGCTGGTTTAGAGCTACCAGAATGTAAAAGACCTGAAGAGTCCAAGCATAGTAGTGACCCAAATTACTGCCCTTATCACCGGGTAATTAGTCACCCAATTGAAGACTGCTATGTCTTTAAAGATTGGTTGGAAAAGAAGTACAAAATGGGGGAGTTGACATTATCAGATAATGTGTTAATTCATCCCAAGAAGGAATCCACTCGGGTGGTCACGTCCTCTTCCGTACCCCCGCCTAAAGAAACGACAAAAGAATCTATTCAAGAAGAACAATGGGAGACTGTTGTCTCCAAGAAGACAACCAAAATGTTAAAACAGCTAGAAGGAATCCCAGGTGTCAAGTGGAAGTCTCCTACTGAGCCGGTACTAAATTTGAAGTGGTTGCCTGTGCCACATGCATCCACATCTAAACAACCTGGCCAAGCTAACTCGTCAAGGTCTAGTAAGACTAAATCAAAGTCTTCAAAAAAGAAAGCCAAATCAAAGAGGCCTAAAGAGAAGAAGACTGCAACTCAAAAGACCATTGATAGTTTGGGCGAATATTGTCAAACTGTTAGGAAGCCTATTACGCTTGGCGACTTCATGACAAAGCTTAATATAGATGAAAAGGAAGAAGAAACGGATGAAGAATCACTTCCTACAGAAATATGCCGGACTATCTCGGTGACATCAGGAATATCAGGAAGGGAGAAATATGCTGAAGAAGCGGCCCCTGAGTCCTGTCTGATGGCATCGACAATGGATTATAGTTTAGAAGATGATCTGTACTTTCCAGATGAAGATGATTCAGATCATAACATAGCGTCGCAAATGGAGCAAGTGAAACTGGAGGATGAGTTTGAGTCTACAGGTGAATCTCCAGACACGACAATGGCCAACTCCGAAGAGAATACTTCATTGAATAAGTCTGAATCAGATGAGGTAGCCCAGGTGCAGTTGAGAAGTGGCAAAGTGTTGCCACCTCCACCAAAGAAGGGGGTCCCTAACAAAGACAAGGGGAAGAACATAGTTATCAACGAAGATATCATCACTGAAGATCCTAAGAAGAAAAAGGCTTTAACCAAGGGGATAGATTACAATATCTTATCCCATCTAAGGAAGATCCCAGCACAACTCAGCATATATGACGCTCTCATAATGTCTAAAGACCTTCGGGAGACTCTGATTCAGGCCCTCAAGGATCCTGAAAGATATGAGGCGTATTTTGCTGAGCGTAATCTAACGGAGATGTTACAAGCTCGGAACGAGCCAATAATCACTTTCACTGAAGACGATATGATGCTTGGAACAGCAGATCATAATCGCCCCCTGTACGTTACGGCAGAAAGCGACAACATGGTGATCAGTCGAATTTTGATTGATCCTGGGTCCTCCGTAAATCTCATAAGCTTGAAGGCATTAAGATCACTTTGCCTTGATGTGCAACACCTCGGACCAGAGAAATTAATGGTGCACGGCTTCAATGAGAAAGGGCAAAAGACTCTGGGATCATTTACGCTTTCTCTCATATTTGGAGAACTTCATACAGATGCCAAATTTCATGTGATTGATGCAGATACCTCATTTAAGGCGCTTCTGGGTCGCCTGTGGTTACATGAGTATGGTATTGTTCCATCAACACTTCATCAATGTATGAAATACCTCAGGGATGGGGAAGAATTCCGGATCTCCGGCAACATTCAACCATTTGCAGTTCATGAAGTAACGATGTATGAAGATGCCAGATACTTCATGCCAAAGAAACTAAAGCCTTCGAGCTCTCTTGAGGCCCAGGCATCAAACCCAAATATCACAAAGCAACCTAAACGAGAAGTTAAGAAAAAGCAAGTGGGGAGAAAGAAGGCAGCGTCGATTCTTCCCAAAGCTACGACCATTCCTAAGAAAAGGAAACATGTGCCCCATCTGGGGAGTGATACAGATGAAAATGATGTCACCCCTACCAAATCCCAGAGGGTATGCCGATCAAAGGCCAAATGGAGTAGAGAGGTCGCATATTCAAATGATGATTATGACTATGACTCTATCTATATGAATACGGTGCAGGAAATATTCTCCAGAAGAATAGGCAGCATGTCAATTTTAGATAGTGTACTCGTAGTCACGCGTATCCCCCTACAACACTTCAGAGAAATCATTTCGCGAGAAGTGCATAAAGTCGAGGAGCTCATAACATTTTATGTACCCCCCCCCCTAAAAAAAGGGATGGGCCAGCGAACCTATTTTATTCAATCGGAAAGCTTGAAGAAGAAGGAAATCATGATTGGTTTTGTAGGCTCATTGATTCCGGGGAGTTAGTGCACACAAGATTTCCCAGATTCAATACCAGAAATATTCAAAGAATGCTACGAAAGCAAGGAAGTCTTCGTTCCTCTAAACAACAAGTTCGTTTCTGCTTGAGTTTCTGGTATCGAAGAAATCCTCACTCATTACGGAAGAAAGATATTTTTGCAAAAAAGGGCCTTGGGTTCATCATACGGAAGTACCCCCGAAAGGAGAACTGCCGAGCAATTTCACATAGAAATATTGAATCTGATGGTGACAGCGAAGAAGAGGCATTTGAAGTTAATCTTCCAAACGATCAGACCATAGAAGCCAAGCCTGCACCAGAAGAGTTAGAAGATGGTAGACATGCGACCACTATGGATGAACTAAAAGAAGTCAATTTAGGGACTGAAGAAGACCCTCGCCCAACCCTCATTAGTGCTCTCTTGCCCGAAGTGCAGGTTGAAGAAATAAAAAAGCTCCTCTGTGAATTCAGGGACTGCTTTGCCTGGACATACGCTGAAATGCCCGGTTTATCCCCTGACGTAGCAGTTCACAGATTAGCCATCAAGCCAGATGCAACACCAGTCAAACAAGCTCCAAGGAGAATGAGATTGGAGATTGAAGAACAGGTGATTGCAGAAACAAAGAAGCTCATAGAGGCAGGATTTATTCGTGAAGAAAAGTATGCTGATTGGATAGCAAATATTGTCCCTGTAAAGAAGAAGAATGGCCAGATCCGCATCTGTATCGATTTCAGGGACCTTAACAAAGCATGCCCAAAAGATGACTTTCCGCTCCCTATATCAGAACTACTGGTTGACACCACATCGAACCACGACATGTTCTCTTTCATGGATGGATCGTCAGGATACAATCAGATCAAAATGGCGCCTGAAGATGAAAAGCATACATCCTTTAGAATGCCCATCGGCATATTCTGCTACACAGTCATGCCCTTTGGCCTTAAAAATGCCGGTGCCACCTACCAACGAGCAATGACGCATATTTTTGATGAGCTAATTCATCAGAAGGTCGAGTGCTACGTAGATGATTTGGTCGTCAAGAGCATGGACCGAAGAGATCATCTGGATGACTTAAGGATTGTATTTGAAAGAATCAGGAAGTATGATTTGAAGATGAATCCCCTTAAGTGTGCTTTTGGGGTCTCCTCTGGCAAATTCCTGGGGTATGTGGTTCGTCACCGAGGAATCAAGATCGACCCTAATAAGATTAAGGCAATCATTGAGATGCCGCCTCCCAGAAACCTTCGACAACTTCGTTCCTTACAAGGACAACTGGCTTTTATTCGACGATTCATATCGAATCTATCGGGTAGATGCCAGCCATTTTCGAAGTTAATGAAGAAAGACGTCCGCTTCAAGTGGGATACTGAGTGCCAGGAAGCATTTGACAGCATCAAAAGATATTTGTTAAATCCGCCCATTCTTGCGGCACCAATTTCGGGGAAGCCTTTTATACTATATACTGCAGCACTAGAAGAGTCCCTCGGAGCATTATTAGCCCAGCACAATGAGGAAGGAAAAGAAAATGCACTCTACTATATCAGTCGGAGATTAATCGGAGCGGAGATACGTTATTCTCCTATAGAGAAACATTGTTTAGCGTTAATTTTTGCAGTTCAAAAACTCCGCCACTATATGCTCTCTCACAAAATCACTTTAATATCAAGGATCGATCCGCTGAAATTCTTAATGACAAGACCAGCGTTGACAGGTCGCTTAGCCAGGTGGGCAGTACTGCTCCTGCAATTTGATATCACATATGTCCCACAAAAAGCGGTAAAAGGTCAGGTGTTAGCAGACTTTCTTGTTGCACATCCTATCCCTGCTGATTCACCACTCAATGACGATCTGCCTGACGAGCAGATCATGAGCGTCGAAGAAGATGAAATGCTACAAGTATGGGAAATGTACTTTGATGGAGCATCATCGATTAAGCGTGCTCGACGTCCAAATCTGGAAAAAGTCCAAGCCGGAATCGGTCTCATTTTCGTATCACCTGAGGGAGGCGTAATGAGATTCTCATTCAGCTTGACTGAGCCTCGAACCAACAATGAGGCTGAGTATGAAGCTCTAATTGCAGGACTAGAAATTGCAATCAATGTCGAAATTCAAAATCTCCAAATATTTGGAGATTCTCAACTTGTTATAAACCAAGTACTGGGAGTTTACAAAATCACTAAGTTCGAGTTGGCCTATTACCATCAGCGAGTTCTCGAGCTTATGAAGCAAATCCCGATCATTAAATTAGCTCAAATTTCCCGAGCCCAAAATAGCAAAGCCGACTGCCTAGCTAAACTAGCTAAAGAAATGGTGAATATGGATGATGAATGGCCTATAATAATCATGGTGCACAGTCGACGGGTCTTAGAGCCAGCACTACTGCAGTTCCCGCAGGCAGAGGGAATACCAAATTCAAGCCAGCAGGATATAACCCCAGTTAATCCTCAACCTCCCCAACCAGTCGATCTTGAAGATCAATCTGAAGAACACCAAATTCTTAAGAGAAGACGCAAAGCTAGCCAAGCTTCAGAACCATGGCGGCATTGTTTAGATGTTGAAGAAGAAGACGACTGGAGACAGCCTTTCATTGATTATTTCAAAGAAAGTAAACTACCGGCAGATAAGTCACTAGTGGCTCAAATCAGAAGGAGAGCACTACGATACGCATTTGTCAATAACACATTGTATCGGCGTGCTTTCGATCAAATGTGGCTAAGGTGTCTAGGGACTAAAGAAGCTGATAAGGTGGTAGCAGAAGTTCACGAAGGACTTTGTGGAGCACACCAATCAGGTCCTAAGATGACGGTTAAAATCAAAAGAATGGGCTACTATTGGCAAAGAATGGTAAAGGACTGTATCGACCACGCAAAAAGGTGCCACGAGTGTCAGATTCACGGTGATGTTATTCATCAACCGCCAAATCCACTACACCCAATGATAGCATCCTGGCCATTCGAATGTTGGGGTACTGATGTAATCGGGCCAATAGATCCACCATCATCAGGAGGACACCGCTTCATTTTGGCAGCGACCGACTACTTCTCTAAGTGGGCAGAAGCGGCTCCATTCAAAGAGGTCACATCTGAGCATGTAATCAATTTCTTTACCCACAATGTTGTCTACAGATTCGGTGTACCACGCCGCATCATTTCCGACAATGGTACGGCTTTCAAAAGCACTAAGATCAATAAATTTATCGATCGTCACAAGATCGATTGGCGATATTCCTCAATTTACTATCCAAGAGCAAATGGATTGGCAGAGGCCTTCAACAAAATACTAGTGACACTGTTAAAGAAGATTCTCACCAAGAAAAAAAGAGAGTGGCATACAAAGATGGCAGAGGCATTATGGGCGTATCGTACAACCTATAAAACACCGACCAAAGCCACTCCCTACTCACTGGTGTTTGGAGTCGAAGCAGTACTACCTCTAGAAGTTGAACTACCATCGCTTCGAGTTGCCATCCAGAATGAGATTACTCGAGAACAAAATGCTCAATTGAGAATGGAGGAGCTCGATGCACTCGACGAAGTCAGATTACAAGCTCAACAAAATCTGGAGATTTATCGAGCAAGAATGATAAAGTCCTTTGATCGAATGGTGCGCCACCGTGCGTTTCAAGAAGGAGAGTTGGTCCTAGTACAGAGAAGGCCAATCATCCCACATCAAAAAATTGGTGGTAAATTTGTATCCAATTGGGAAGGATATTTCGTCGTCGAAAAGGTGTACCAAGGTGGAGCTTATCAACTGATCGATTTTGATGGTCAGAGGCCTATGCCACCAATCAAAGGTTGATACTTGAAGAAATACAATGCATAGAGATTAAAATTTTATGCTTAATGTATCATGTAATAGTGGAAATATTATATATGTGTACTTTCTTGAAACTCTCTTATAGCACAAGGAGATATTTCAAGTACCCCATTAAAATCCCCCACAAGACTGGGGGCATTTTAAATATTTATTTGGGTCGGTACCGTGTTGCATGCCGAAAGCCCCAAATAAATATTTAAAATCAGGAAATACAAATTTCTCTCTTACAAGATAAAAAAATTTTTGGTATTTATTTGGGTTGACATCGTGCTTCGTGCCGAGATCCCTAAATAAATGCTACTGGTGGTCCTCCAAAATATTTTTGACATCACCTTCCCCAGTATCTCAGGACTTCGAAAGTCAAGTAGAGAAGGCTTCCGTGGTTATACGCTTTAACAAATCGAGCCAGAGCAGCTCAAAGTTCGAATGAGTATATGAGGTCAGACTCAACAAGCTAAGATGTGGTCGAGTCGCTGGCAGCTCCGTCTACTCAACAAGCTAAAAGAAGGATCGTGATAGCGGAATCCCCACTTCGTCAGCTCGATAAGTCTTAGCAGTAGTAGCCCACGAGGTCTTCCTGATTGACTGGAGAGTCAAAGTTATGATGGGAATGATATTCTTCCAACCAACACAATTACCATATATTCGTCGGTTCTGAAACCTGCGACCATGAAAGTTGACTTCAAATCTGCAAACTTTAGTAAACTCAGCTTGGGAGAGTGCATCTCCTTATGGCTCAAGTCTGAAGCCTGAATGGGTGTATGAGGTCGGGCTCAACAAGCCAAGATGTGGCTGAGTCGCTGGCAGCTCCGCTTACTCAACAAGCCAAAAGAAAGGCCGTAGTAGTGGAACCCCCGTTTCAGTAGCTAAATGATAAAGAGCCATCAAATCCTAGCTTTCCTAGTCTGATGGACTTGAGTGACCCAGATTGAAGTTTTCCTGATCGGTCAGAGGCCAGAATGCTATATACATCTGGTACTACCAGTTTAACTCAAAACATATAAACCCTTCACCAAGTCTGTTGCATAGAGCATGAAGCTGAAGGAGCCAAAATCATAGGACTCCAGCCAAAACTACAGAAAGGGGTATCCTAAATGACACCCACGGGTGGCCCTAAGAACTGGGGGCATTTTAAATATTTATTTGGGTCGACATCGCGCTGCGTGCCGAAATCCCCAAATAAATATTTAAAACTTGATACCCAGTCTCAGCAATAAAAAAAAAAGAGAAGAGAAAGTGCAGAAAGTGCTATTTATAATCATCATAAAATACCATCTGAACAAAATACAACACATACAAGAAGTGGCAGAGTACATCTCATGAAAAGATCAAAAAGAGAAAAGTACATCAAGGGAGACGAGTACGTAAATCCCCCAACTGTGAACCAACCTCAGCCAAAACCTGGTACTCAGTCTCAGCGGTGTGCAGCTCCTCTGTGGCTCGAGTCAGTGCTGTCTCAGCGGCCTGCAGTGCCTGGTGTAACATCTGGTTGCGCTGCTCCTCCCTCCTAATGAGTCGCTCACGTCGGTCGTGCCCCTCCTGAAGGTCCGACTTACGAGACATCACTCCCTTGATGTCCCTCCAAAGGTCCCTCACGCGAGAAGTCAACCCCTCAATCTCGCTGGCCATGCTGGATGAGCTCTCTCGGTGCCTCCTAAGAGCCTCAGTGCTCCTATCAAACTCATCGCGGGCCACATTTGCCGCTACACGGCATCCATCTACCTTCTCCTGTAACTCTGAAAGAAACTCTGGTGCGCATGATGGAAAGAGACTGCAACCTCCCGATGTAAAACTCAGTCTCTCTGCATAGAGTCTCCCAATACTGCATCTCTGAAGTCTCTAACCCAAGTTGTGCTAGTAAACCAAGGGTGTAGTTTGCTGTATAAGTGAACTGTCCCATGGAATCGGGTGATCCAGGATCCACTCGGGCTATCAAGTCATGTAGAAAGCTCGTACAGTGACCGTACATATCTCCGTGCCAAGGGTCAGAAGCTACAGGAGCGTGGCAGCGAATCTCTGATACATAGTCTGCTCCTGCAGGCACTACAAGAAAGCCCATAAGCAACAAATAAAAAAAGTGTGAGATATTAAATTAAAATATAAATAACAGCATACCTGAAGAGGAGCTAGCAAAGTCACTGGGATGAGCCTCAGGGTAGGAGCTGGCAAAGCCACTGGGAAGTGCCTCAAAGTAAGGTGCTGCAGCTACTGGTACTAAGTCTAAAACCGTAGGTGTGTACGGCGGTACGACAGGAAGCTCCTCAGGTAAAGCTGCACCGGCTCTTGATGGCTCACCAGGCCAAAAAGGTCTCTCTTCGGATGCCTCTCCAGGCCAAAATGACCCGTATGGGTCCACTTGAAAGCTGAAATATGAAAGGGGATCAGGAGCACTGTACCCTGGAAAGTCTGACAACCGAGGACCCACTGATGCCTCCCTAGGGGTCAAAAAGTGCTCTGGCACGGGACTAGCTACCGGGTCTACAAAAGTACAAGAAGGCTCAGTACGTCGGGAACCAGAACACCCGTGAGAAGACTGAGGTGCCTCGGTACGGTGTGGATCAGGATCTGTAACTCGTGCCCTAACAGGAGAGGGTGCAGTACCCTCAGTAGTAGTATGGCTCTCACTGTGCCTCTCTGCACCAAAATCAAGAGAAGATACAAAACTAAATAACCAGTCAACAAGATAAAGGTTAACAAGAGAGTTAACAAAGAAATTACCTCTATCATCCCTGATCCGCGAAGAGCCTCGTGAGGGTCTCCGTCCCCTTGGTAACCCCAAAGTGTGTACTCGGCGTTCGTACGTCCGGGCACCACGCTCTAGAAAAGGGGCAAAAGAGAGTCGTACCCAGGTCAAGTGCGTGTAACTGACACCAGTCTGACTGTGGGAAGGAGCTATACGAAAGGTAGAGCCGGTGCCAAATCTCAGCAGATGCAACCACACTGCAGAAGCTGCTTATAAACGGGCCTCCAGAGGAACTACGTCAGTGTGTCTGGTATCGGCTACCCCAGGAATAAGTGGTCGTCCATCATATGTTGTAGCATGTGAGAAGCCAAACTGGCGAGCAACTCTGTTCGGCTGATATCCCTCCAATATCAAGATATTGCCAGAACGATGACATAACCAACCCGGGCGTATGTTGACAAAGTACTCAGCTACTCTCAAGGTGCCCCTACTCTGCAGGAGAACACATCTCCTCTGTCTATCAAATCCATCTGTAATAACTTGCTCACTCAAGTAAGATGGCAAACCAACAACATCTGGCTGATGAACAACAGCGAAACGGTCTACAACCAGGTGCGGAGCAAAGAAGAAAAGTCACACCCGCTCTAACTCCAAGGTAGAGGAAGCCTGTGCCAACTGCATGACTGTCGGGTATCCCCTCTCCAAAAAGTACTGAGGGCACTCCAAACATGAAAAAGCACCTCGGATATGTAGATGAATCTAGCCATACAAGTAGTGCCACGGTAAAACCAAACCCCGCAGCTCAAGGGAGGTCGCCTCAGAAGCTGTGTAGAGGGCCCTGTAAATCCTAGCAAGCAAAGGTGGAGCCAAAAAGAGGCGCTGCCCCTGAGAAAGCTGACTGGCTGCTAGGAAAACACTACAGTGTACAGATCCAACTCTGAGTGGGAGAACAAAAGTACACAACCACGTGGCTAAAAATCCCGCCAAAAGTAAATCCTCATCTATGCCTGGTAATGCAGGAGACCTGTAACCGACTGAAGAAGGCTCTGCAGTATCCTCTGACAGTAAAACTCTGGGTCGTAGGCCAAGCTCAAAAGGATCGTGCAATGATACAGCAGTAGTAGACAAACAGCTGTATAGGAGAAAACTACGAACCCAGGTGTCCACTGGCATAGCAGCTCCAGCACGCGTCGACAGATCAGAAGATGTGTACACCTGACGGTAATGCTGGAGAAGGGCTGGGTAGATGTCTGGAAGAACTAGTCTGCCCCTCCTACTTCCATCTGCTGAAGGCATCCTACGAAACAACTCCACGTCAGGAGGAATACACTCCTCAAAATAGCCTCCAACGACGGGTAATCCTGACACAGCCTGTAAATCTGAAAGTGTCACTGTCAGCTCCTCTGGCCCTACCCAACAGGTGTTGCTGTCACTGTCCCAAAACTCCACCAATCCGTGGGCCCAAGAAGGGGAAATCTGTCCAAAGTCAAACAGAGAGGCGTATACAGCCTCATAAATGCCAGCCTCCTGAAGTGTGTATCTATGGGCCCTCAGAACATATCTGCACCAACAAATGTACCCAGTAACAGGACTCTGTATCCTCACAACTGTAGAGTCATGCGGCCACCCTAATGTCTTAGAATGTAGCTGGCGATGACTCAGTAATCTCGACTGTCCTACAGGCTCAAGAATATCAGCTGCTGGCTGTAGAACGTCGCACATGCCCCAGCTAATCTGATCAATGGTACTGTCTACAGGATTGTACTCCCCACACTGCAACCTGATACTGGTAACCCACTCGGTAGGATTATCAAATTCTATGGAGTCCGGTGAGAGAACTGAAAGCAGGGGCGAACGTGAGAAGAAACCGCAGAAAGTGTCGCGACCCCGCAACATATCCCCGTACTGCTCCAGTCTATCACGAATGTCAGCATCACCTCGAGGATCATGTCTATCAATGACCTCCCAAATGGCGGCCTCACTGGGCTCATCAGGGGTCAAATCCGCAGATCGGCGCCAGCTAAACATTTCCTACTTGAAGGAAAGTGAAAATGCATCAGAAACTGGCAACAAGAAGGTGCTATGTACATGAAAGAAAGTTACAAAAAAATGTGACAAACAGCAACACAACAAACGTGGCGTGCTCCAAGCACACACCACCTTTGTTGGGGGGCATTTGTTGACCCATATACTGTAGACAACAGAAACAAAACAAAAAAAAATGTCGCTCTTACCTGTAGCGCCGAACTCCACGCGATCAGGATCCCCCAAATCTCGCAGCTGGGATGTCCCCCGCCGTTCTTCGCACGATGACCGCACGTCTACGCCGCCAATTCCACGTTCATCTTAAATGCGTCGCGCGATCTCCGCTAAGAGCTGACCCCAGCCTTGCGTCGTTAAATGCCGAAGGAAATGAGGAGCGAAGTTTTTTTTTTTACTCCCGCAAACCTCCCAGCTCCGCCGCTGCTGTTCTGCTTCACCTTCTCTGTTGTCGCTTCCCCGGCTCCCAGTTGCTGTCCGACTTCGCCTCTCCCGACGACGCTCCCTTCCTATCGATCGGAAGTTACAACATTACGATCGGGAGCAACAACAGAGCTTGCCTGCTGTGAAGGTTGCACAAGTCGCCTCTTCGGCTCCCAGCTGCTATTCGATCCCGCTTCTTAGACGACGTTCCCTCCAGTCGAATCGGAAGAAGCAACAGGAGTTTGCTCGCGTGAAAGTAATTTCCTCCCGATCGCGTGCTTCTTCGGCCCAGCGTCGCTGTTCGACTCTGCTTCCTTCGACGACTCCCTTCCGGCCGAGCCGGAAGTTACGACATTGCGATCGGAAGCAACAAGGGAGCTCGCCTGTTTTGAAGATCGCACGAGTCGCCTCTCCGGTTCCTTCCCGCTAGTCAACTTCGCTCCTCCAGCGATTCTCCCTTCCTGTTAGATCGCGAGCAACAGCGGGAACTCACTAGCCGTGAAGGTAATTTCTCCCTTCTGCGTGCTGCTTCGGCCAAATCCTGTAAATCCGATTGCCAAACAGTCTCTTAAGGCAAGCAAAAAGAGGGAAACAGAGAGCTTATTCCTCTGTGAGCGTTTGAATTTTCTAATCCTACTCAAATCAAATCTAAATTCTACTTAATTATCATTATTTATATTAATTATGAATTAATTTTAATTTATTATAATTATTTAATATTAATAGAATTAATTATTAATAATGTTAATTAATCATGTTTAATTAATCTTAATTAATTTCTATTAATAATTAATTAATTACTTTTAATTTTTTTAATTAATTATAATTAATATAAATTAATTATAATTAATTATTTAATTAATAATAATTACTTTTTTTTATTAATAGTGATTAATTATTTTTAATTAATTATGATTACTTCGTTAATAATAATTAATGATCTTAATTATTATTAATTATAATAATTTTTATTAATTATAATTAGTTATAATAAATGATAAAGAAATGTACTCCCCTCTTGCCTCCACGAGCCGACACCGTCGCCGACGACACACGCAAGGTAAGTCTCAAATCCTGTCCTCGACGCGCTTGATGCGCTGGTGGACCTCCTATACGCGCTCTTGTAGCACGGTGGGGGGAAATCCAGTGCAACAGGTACGACGAGGCAGGTAAGCCCTATACACGCTCTTGTAGCGTGGTGGGGATAGTCCTCGACCCCGACCTCGACATCAGCACTGTCAGCCCCGCACAGGTATAATCTCTGAACTCAGATTCCCATTCTCGTTGTTTGCGGCGGACCGGAGAACCACATATACGCTCTCTTGTAGCACGGTAGGAGGAACCCCGGTGTGGTGCTTACAACGAGGAGGGGAATCACCCAAAATCCCATTCTCGTTGTTTGCGGCGGACCGGAGAACCACATATACGCGCTCTTGTAGCACGGTAGGAGGAAACCCGGTGCGGTGCTTACAACGAGGAGGGGAATCACCCAAAATCCCATTCTCGTTGTTTGCGGCGGATCGGAGAACCACCTATACGCACTCTTGTAGCACGGTAGGAGGAAACCCGGTGCGGTGCTTACAACGAGGAGGGGAATCACCCAAAATCTCATTCTTGTTGTTTGCGGCGGACCGAAGAACCACATATACGCGCTCTTGTAGCACGGTAGGAGGAAACCCGGTGCGGTGCTTACAACGAGGAGGGAAATCACCCAAAATCCCATTCTCGTTGTTTGCGGTGGACCGGAGAACCACCTATACGCGCTCTTGTAGCACGGTAGGAGGAAACCCGGTGCGGTGCTTACAACGAGGAGGGGAATCACCCAAAATCCTATTCTCGTTTTTTGCGGCGGACCGGAGAACCACCTATACGCGCTCTTGTAGCACGGTAGGAGGAAACCCGGTGCGGTGCTTACAACGAGGAGGGGAATCACCCAAAATCCCATTCTCGTTGTTTGCGGCGGACCGGAGAACCACTTATACGCGCTCTTGTAGCACGGTAGGAGGAAACCCGGTGCGGTGCTTACAACGAGGAGGGGAATCACCTAAAATCCCATTTTCGGTGTTTGCGGCGGACCGAAGAACCACCTATACGCGCTCTTGTAGCACGGTAGGAGGGAGCCCGGTGCGAGGCATACGACGAGGTGGGTAAGCTCTATACACGCTCTTGTAGCGTGGTAGGGAAAACCACTGGTGCTCTCGTACTGTTACTGTTGAAGACCCCATACACGCTCTTGTAGCGTGGTGGGATGAAAGATGTACGGCCGCGGTGTCTAAAGACACCTACCATACACGCTCTTGTAGCGTGGTGGGAAGGCCCAGCTCCCTACATTTCCCCCAAACGGGGGATATGCCGGGATGCTGCCGAAATTTATACTGAAGTACACATGACCTGGACAACAAAGAATATCTAACTTGAGCAACAATACAAAAGACCAGTACTCAAACAGAAGTGCATAGAATTCGAACAATTAGGGGACTGAATCCAAGCTGAACAAACAAGGGACTTGAACTGGACTACAGGGAACAGAACCCCAAATGCTAAAATGTATAATAATAATCAAAATGCAAAAGATAAGTGATAAATTTGTTTATTTGAACAAACACCAAGTTAACAGCAGGAGACTCGTGGTGGACTTTCAAATGTGATTGACTTAAACATCAGTCAACTATGAAATGTACAAGTACTACCCACCTGGAGCAATTAAAGACCGATAATGCAAACAAATAGTGCCTGTTGATTGAAAATGGCAACACTGGCAATTGATAGCGGAGGACCTGTCACTGCAAATAAGTACAATCAATATCACCTGAGATTGGTGACAGGTGGATACAGTGCAGGAATAATGGTTCTTCTGTGAATACTTCTAAGAGATCGTATTAGACATGACCAGTCCCTATACATAAGCATGATCCATTTGTGGATAACAACAGTGGGTACATTGTGATTATGGAGAACCCCTGTGGGCACAAATATGTACAAAGACACATGGTGAGTACGAACACCAGTTGACCTCTCGGACAGAATCCTCCCGCAAGGGACATCTCCTATAAGAATGGAAGAGATGTTTGAGCAAATTAGAACTAAACTTCCTGGTGTTCCAAAGTTCCTTCTTTGCCTTTTATCCAAGAGAAAACATCTCTGACATTGATAGGCCTTGGAAGTGCGAATAATCTTCAAATCTTGGTGTTGCAACACAACGTACCATGCTTACCAAGGATGTTGCCGTATCGCCTCCACCGATGAGGCTCAACCAAAGAATGCAAGCATATATTCGGATAAAACCCTCCCAGGAGAAGGGCACCTCACATAAGAACGGAGGAGATGGTCGAGCAAATTCGAACTAAACTTCCTGGGGATCGGTAGTAAAATCCATGGGTCACTAAAACACGGCATCAGACCACCGGATCTGTAACCCTCGTACAAACAAATATGGGGCACCGGCAAAACTCGAAATAAGGCTTCACTGATCTAGTAAATTGCCTAACCAGCCGGACACCCCTCTACACAGCATGCAAATATTCTAAAATATCCCTTATACGTGTATTATAATAGGCGTGATGGGTTATGAATGTATATCATCCTGCATTACATATAAGCGCATCGTATGTGCGATTCTAAGAGCTTATATACGTGCATTTTAAGAGTATTCCCACATGTGTTTACAGAAGCAGAGGGTTTCACTCTAGTGTGTCCTCTGACACTGTTATTGCACTCCAAATCCTCCTGCTGTATAAGCAGAGGGTTTCACTCTAGTGTGTCCTCTGACACTGTTATTGCACTCCAAATCCTCCTGCTGTATAAGCAGAGGGTTTCACTCTAGTGTGTCCTCTGACACTGTTATTGCACTCCAAATCCTCCTGCTGTATAAGCAGAGGGTTTCACTCTAGTGTGTCCTCTGACACTGTTATTGCACTCCAAATCCTCCTGCTGTATAAGCAGAGGGTTTCACTCTAGTGTGTCCTCTGACACTGTTATTGCACTCCAAATCCTCCTGCTGTATAAGCATAGGGTTTCACTCTAGTGTGTCCTCTGACAGTGTTATTGCACTCCAAATCCTCCTGCTGTATAAGCAGAGGGTTTCACTCTAGTGTGTCCTCTGACACTATTATTGCACTCCAAATCCTCCTGCTGTATAAGCAGAGGGTTTCACTCTAGTGTGTCCTCTGACACTGTTATTGCACTCCAAATCCTCCTACTGTATAAGCAGAGGGTTTCACTCTAGTGTGCCATTCGACACTATAATTGTATTTCAAAAATCATGCATGCATATGAATGTATCATGTGTAATGCATCCATCGGCATACACCCGCATGGGCCCCGGCGAGCGTGTTATTGGTACACACGTGACGTCTAGGGATGCTGCGCGGGTCAACAAGTGAATTCAGGTTCGAGCCCGATCCTTCTATTCAGGTAAATAGGAGTTGACACGGCTCGAACTATCAAATAAATATGCGGTCGCAAGATCGACCGGGATATTTATTTTACATTCATATTAGGCCTTCAAGGCCTATAATCAAGAGAATTCAATAACAAGGGCATAAAGCCTACGAAGCCCGATCCTCTGTCAATCACTGGACAGAGTCGACAAGGTTCAAAACATAAAAATATGAACGACCCCACACCCCGATGATGGCCGTGTTGAATGCAAATCTCAACCGGAGGGGTCCACACAGATCATTCTAAATACCACCCAAACTCCCATAAAATCCAAAACTCCAAACTCCAAACAATCCCAAAATCTAAAAATCCTTCCAACTCCAGATACTTAAAAATTGAAATTCAACTATCAAACCGCTTAAAGCAAAATCCATCCATTCTCCGCAACAGTTTGCCAAGGTGGACAATCTAAAATTTACTTCAGCTCACAAAGAGCTAATGCCTAGTCGAGAATATCACTAGGATCCATTCTCAAACAATCTCCTGCCAGCAAGGACGTGGTACGAGTCCTCTAACCGGCAGTTTCGCCGCCAAATGGCACTGCAGGATAAACGGTTATGACTCGGGGCCCTCTGAACCAGGTGGTTGCCGCCAAATGGCACCATTATATTATCGTTATGGCCAGAGCTCGTATGCTCCCCAATGGCATCAAATCCTTGAGATATGAATCAATAGGATATGATCGATAGGGCACAAAGCCCTCTGTTAGCTAAGGTGGATTCAAATTTGTCCCCTTAGACAAATATTCCGCCCAGGTCAACAAGGTACCCTTGGACGAAGCAACCCATGGCTGCCGATAAGGATCCTTCTGTCAGGTTGGGTCGACTACCTCCTCTGACTAAGTAGACCAGAGACCACGATGGCCCGGGACGACGGAACCATGGGATCTTGATCGGGTCTATCATCCATTCCCCCACCATCAGCTTTAAGTGCAAGATGGTGAAATTTCTATTTTAAATATTAAACCCTTCCAGTCCTTTTAACATTCCCAACCTATTGCTGCTACTATATGCCAGATCCACGTATCTATACGTATCTGATTGACGACTAGCCTTAATCGAAAGTTCTCTCTCGTTACCGGGAGGGGTAATTAACTATAGGGGCTTGCGCCTATAGGAAACCAGAACTCAGATCATAAAGTCCTCGCAAAATGAGGGTGAAATCTCTGGGTAGTGTCTTATCTACTATCTCATCTGCCTTCCAAAATTTACTCCGGAACTTAAATCTGTTAAAACTCCCCCCGAAGAAAGCACAAAAGCGGGCGGAGGCCGAGGCCGAATTTTCGGAGCCCACAGACACTCTCCTAGGAGCATTCTAGAAGTTATATGTTACTCTTAAATTTTGCGAACACCATTTCACTCAAATGAAACTGCCATGATAAGAGGGTATTTAGAGGCAAATACAAATAACTCACATGAAACAAAATTAAAAAAACTCTCCTTGCTACAATGACAAGAGGGTATTCATAGGGAAATACTGATTAACTCATAGGCTTCCTAATTACTAAACTACCGCTCATAATAAAATAAGATAAAAAAGCCTTCCAAGAAATTTTTATTGATATAAATAACCCTATTATCTTTAATTATGATATTCTCCCTCGATTGAAGAGACTTATCCTTGAGGTCTTAAACATTTTATCATGCATAATAAGGTTTATGGTATTGCAAAGTTTAAGGCTTCAGTTAGGTGACCACTTCATGGATTACTCTCTTATGTTGGAATAGGGTTATTTTGATCATCTTGAATCCCAACAATTTTGACCAAAAAGTACTGATGAAATGATATCATCAACTAGAGTCGTCAACAATTTGATTTTAAACACTTGATTTATGTTTCAATCTGTATTATAATAGTAAAAACAATTCAACCAACTTCATATGCCTATAATCGACAGGAATAAACATTGTTGTTTGGTTGCAATAAAGACTGAATCTTTTATACTATGCATTATTCTTCCTAATTTTATTTTAAATTTATGAGAGCATATGTGGATGGGGAGTCTTCCATTGCTCTCCAAAGCATTGATATGTAAACTATCGAATTATTGAAATTAAAACTCTAATTAGAGAATAAAAAAATAAAAAGCTCGATATTGAAATGGTTTTTTCATTTTAAGAAATTAATGTCTTCCATTTTCTAAACAAAAAATCGCATGACAACCTCTCCTAAGAGCATCCCACGTCATATTCAATATGGCAAACTTTGTTTCCAACTGAATATTTGGCTAAGAGTTATAATCACTCATTGTTGTTATCAAATTAAACTACCCAACAGCTATTTCCAAAGAAGAGCTAATTTAAGGGAATGAGCGAGAATGAAAAGCATAAAACTTTATGAAGTAGCATTTCTAGTGCCTACGGGCATGTTCTAATGGCAAAATGTCATGTTATGATGCCTACATGCATATTCTGATGTTATAAGCATATTATGAGGCATAAGATGCCAAAATTTTAGTTTATTTGATTGTTCAATATTATTAATTGAATCTTTGGATAACTGTTATACTCTCATTATTTTGCTCAACAAGTGATTAATTATACTGCAAGCTCAACAGAGATAAGCAGATATCTTTTTCACTCTTACAAGCTCGATAGAGATCTAGGGATGCATATGTTTTGAATCATATTATCATGAAGAGTCTAATTAGGAAAATATAAAAATTGCATTCATCAATCCAAAACATTTTTAAAATATTATATCCACCATTATACTATTTTATTCAGTGATAAAAACTCCAAAAATATTATTTTTATTTCAGTGGAATAATATATACAATTAGTGTAAATGGTCGTATTTTTTGTAAGTAAGCATAACACTTCCTCGTGGGATCGACACTCTACTCTATCACTTTATTACTTGATTCGGCATATATACTTATATATATTAAGTGGGATTTTTTATTTACATATCAAAGAAAACCTAAATATTATTTAGGGTATATAGAACATTCAATTCTTGCATCATTTAAAAGTTCACTCCATAGTCCCCATCACATGTTGTCTACCAATTCATAACCAATCAGCTTTCTTTCTCCTACCTTAGACAAAGACAATGGTGTCTTATACCTTCTTCCAGACAAAACCTTATACAAAGTCATGCCGATATTTATTTGGAAGTTATTATTATAAGAAAATTCAATTAAAGGTCTATGGTCTTCCCATCTTCCACCTAAATATATAACACAGAGCCTTAATAGATCCTCTAAAATCTGAATCACCCTCTTAAACTCCCATCTGTTTAGGGTGGAAGGTCATACTGAAATTCAACTTTAACCCTAGGCCTTCCTGAATACCTCTCCATAACTTTGAGGTAAATATATCATCATAATCAGAAATAATAATCTCAAGAATTTCATTCATCATGACAATCTCTTTCACATACAGTTGAGCAAACTTATCAACAGAATCAGCTTACATTATTGACAAAAAATGTGCAGACTTCGTTAATCTGTTTACAACCTCCCATATTGCATCATGGTTTAGCTTAAACCTGAGAAAACCCATAGCAAAATCCATAGTGATATGCTCCCATTTCTATTTAATAATAGGCAACGATTGTAATAATCTACTAGGTCTTTAATGTCCAGTTTTACCATACAACACACTTTACATTTAGAAACAAATTATGGCATCTCTCGCTTCAACTCAAGCCACCAGAACATGTACTTCATAACATAATATATTTTATTGCCACTTAGATGAATACCATACCCTGAATAGTGGGGTTCATATATAATCTCTTTCCTCAAGTCTCCATTATACATAACTCATAGCATGTTACCATAAAAAATCATGCATTGCTTATCTAATTGCAACTTAGATCTCATCCTAAACTGAATATAACATTACATATTCCTTATCAACTTTATGTGCTTCTTTGATCCTGTCTTACAATGAGGGCTAAACTATTATCTAAGAAATAACTCCACCTAACACATTCGATGAACACACAACTTCTAACTCCAGCCTCTCCATTTCTTTGATCAATGCCTCCTCAGAAGTAACTAGACTGGTTTCCACTCCCACTAATTTTGTGCTCGAAGCCTCAGTAACCATATTCGCTCTACCTAGCTGATAAAAAATATCCAAATCATAACTATTGATCAGCTCCAATAGCTTTCTTTTCCTTAAAGTTTACTCCTTCTAGGAGAAAATATACTTCAGACTTTGGTGGTCGATATAAATTTCACAAATGACACAATAAAGATAATACCGCCAGATCTTCAATGTAAAGCCAATAGTTACCAACTCTAAATGATGGATGGGGTAGTTCTGCTCATATGGCTTCAACTACCTGGAAGCAGAAGCCACCACTTGTACATCATTCTACAACACACATCCATACCCTTCAAGAAGTATCAATGTACACCTAGAATCCTTCTGAACATGATGGAATGGTCAACACAGGGGTTGACACTTGATAAGTGTAAATTATGTAATATTTTATATTTTTTATTTTTTGTAAAAATATATTATTTTTAATTATTTTTGTACATAAAAAAACTTTAAAAATGATAAAAATTCTAAGAAGCTTATAGTACTACGGATACCACCGAGGCACAACAAATTGGACATCGCAACGCCAAGTTCTCTATTTACCAGTGTTGTAGTGTCAATAAAGTTAGCGCCGCAACATTATCAACGATGTGGCGTCAAGAAGTAAGTTTTGCAGTACTAGATTCTCAATTTTTAAATGCCGCAGTGCCACAATTTTTTGCATCTTGACATCATTTTTTGCACTCAGGCACCGCAACGCTCAAATGTCAATAGCTTTGCGGCATTGCAGTTGTAACTTCCAAGGGACACGTTCTATCAGCGAAGAGACATGACTATTCATTAAGTAATTGATCCACGTTAGCAAGCGTTGAGGCCTTAGTTCACTTCAAGTATGCCGCAATGCCACTCTTTCAAGCATTGTAGCGCTAGATGTCTTTTTGTGTTGTCCTATAAATATTTATTATATTATATTTATAAGAAAGTTCAATTACTTGTGTAAAATTTAATATTTCTTAGAGTACTTCTCTAGTTTCCTCTCAGAATAAAATCTAAGTGAGACTAGGGAAGTATAAGATATAATCATTTGGGGTATTTAGCCTGTATATCTTGAAGTAACTCTGTAAGTTAAGGGAGAAGAAGTGTAGAGGAGATACATCGATCCTTTCTGATGATATCACACTCTTGTATTTTTATTCTTCTATGAGTTCAATAAAAATGAGTTTGCTTGTTATTTATTCTATGTTTGACTAATTTTTTATTTTGGATTACTAAAATAAATTATATGTTAAGTACTAATGAAGACACTTATTCTATTAATGTTAGATGATATTTTTAATATTATCTCATTCTTAATTTAACACATATAGTAGTCATGTGTGTAATTAAAATATAGTGTGATACATATCCTTGATGGATGAATGCAAGAACAACCAAAGATATTGAGATAGGATGTTTGCATGTCATGACTTAGAATATAAAATTTTTTAGGTTCTTAATGAGATACTATAACCATAAGAGGTCAGTTGTTTGATTGAAAGGTATATTTTTGAAAAAGATTAATTTTCTTTGGGAAAAAAATAATTTTTAAAATTTTAGTTTTAAAACTGAACACATCATTATGAATAATATATCACCTTGAAAGGTGAACATATCATTTCTTAATGGGTTCAAATTATAAAACTCTAAATTCATCCTGATTATTGTAATCAAACTCAGGAGAGACAATATTTAATCCCGGAGGATCAAAATGATGTTTGATTAAATATTTGACTATGTTAATCTGGATAAAAGGGATCATTAATTTTATAATCAAAATCATGATAGTAATTAATATATCTCCCCGAAGAAAGAATACATCAATCATTATCGATCGTTTGAAAATGATGATAATGATCATCAAATTTGATTTCCCAAAGGTAATCAATTGAGGTTTTGAAAACTTGAATTTTAAAATTTTGATATGGGTTTCTAAATCTCCTACAAGCACAAGCCCTGTTAGTTAATTACATCATAGGAATTAGAATTTTCTATGAATACTCTCGATTAAAATGACGATAAAAAATTCATTTAAGATTTTTAAAATTGATGTCAAATGATGTAAGGCTTAGAAATTTCAATCGGGAATGGTTCAATATTGAACACTTATTTCTGGAGTCAAAGGAAGAATGGTTGGAGGTGTCTTGAGATTCTGAAATAATTCAGAAATACGTCAATCTATCTTTAGTGTTTGACTTGAATTTGATTGAAAGAGATTTTAGTTTGAATTGTTGATTTTATTAGAAAATTAAGATTCAATTCTCGGAGGTTGAGGACTTAAGATTAAAAATCTGCCTCAGAACTTAAGTCTAAATTGGGTACAGAAAATTAGTGACCCCAACCTAGCTAGTGCAATGCAATATCTGGACTTACCCCGACCTGGATTTGGGAGCTTGCTAAACCACCCAGGGGCTTCAAAACTATGTATCCAGTATTTTTATGAAAGAGTGGGTAAGGACGTTGATTAGATTAAGTTTAAGGAATTAGAGCCGACATCTAGAGCAGATCCTAATTGACCTCTTAACATATGTTGGTAAATATCCTAATTGATCATATATTTCTTTCATTTTATCAAAATAAATATCTATACTATAGCACAATGGTTATAGGCAAGAGCTGCAGAACTAAAAATTTAATTAGCCATAATTATACAATAATTAAAATAGCAAAATACTAACCTCATATCTGATCTTGAACTGTTAGTCCATAATCTCATTTTCCTTCTCAGATCCTGAAAATCAAAAACAAAACCATTGTGAGCTACAACAGCTTAGTAGGCCACACAAACCAATCTAAATTTTCAAATATTCTTTTATCAAATATTTTTTAAATATTTAAAAGTTGTGCAGTTTAAATAAATCATTATACTGAGAGATGTAATAAATGCATAATAGTTATTCCATGATTTAAACAACAATGCGAAAAAAATAAATTAATTAAAATTTATATCATAGAGTAGTTCATATCACATTTCTCAGACCCATACAGAACCTTAAAGGATTATGTCCCCTTATAACTCTTTTTTTCATGTTTATAGCATCAGAACATATTACATATCCCTATCTCAGACAGAATCTAAAAAGATTCTAGCCCTTTATAACTCTCAATAATTCTTTGATACAAACAAAATCTTAGAGGATTTTGGTCCTTTATAACTCCTAACAAATATAATTTAATTATATATACATATATATATCATCACATTATAACAATTAAAGAGTAATCAAGCATTTATCAGAATTACATAGTATTGTATAATGGTATACAACAGAAAATCCTACTAGGCAAAAAGGCAAATTTTCAAAAAAATTATTAAATTATCAGAGATTATATAAAATGATATTTTAAGATTTTTATTATACTACACAACTATTTTTCAACATATAAAAAATTTTATATTCAATAAAAATCTCATAAATTTAAAAACCCTCGTTGTAATTTTTTTAAAAAATATTCAAAATGTGCATAATCATAATCTCTATAATATATAAAAAATTACGGGGTGAAAATTTTACCAGTGCAAAGTTATCAGTTTTTTTCGCTAATGGAAATAAAATTTAAATAAAAAAATTCGCTAAAAATTACTTATTTTTATAAATTGAGATGTGTATAATGTGACTTAGCTCGAGACGAACAAGTTTCTCAACTGGCCTGATAGACGAAAACGGCTCGAAGTCATCCAAAATCAAATTTTAGTATTCTTTCTCCTTTCTCTTTTCCTTTTTTTTCACTCTTACATGTTTTATATTCTGTGTTAAGGGAAATGTAAATGAAATGCTTATATAATAGATTAGTGGAATTAGATATTATATTAAAATATTAATTATTCTAATTATTTAATATTAAAAATATTAATTTCATTTTAATTTTGTATAACTTCAAATTTGAGAATTTAAAAATTACTGAAAAATATTTATAAATTAGCTAATTATGTCTGGAATATTCTAGTAAAATTGGTTTGCAAAACGGATACCTAACGATTCCAAAAACCTCACTTATACTTACAGTGCTGATTTCTTAATAAATTTCATTAGTGCCCAAAAATTATAAAAAAATAAGGTAATTAAAGCACTACACTATAAATATTCTGGTGAAGACGGATTGTGATTTAGACTTATAATGACTCCTGAAATAAGTATTTATTGTTCTAAGTAAAAAAATTTCTTAAATTTTTTTAAAGGGTTTCACATACCTGCTTAACCAATCCATGTATATTATCACATCAAACTCCTTTAGAGGCAACAAGATCGGTGTTGATACTAACTTCCTACCAAAAATCTCAAGCTCACATGCACATACCTTATTAGCAAACATCAAATCCCCCGTCGATAACATAACATTTCACTTAGGACATAACAAACTAAGACCTAAACTTAATTATATAAAAGACACTCAAACATGAAATAATGACTAGCACCAGAATAAAAAAGAATGCTTCAAGGCAGCTAAAAATGTATGTCATACATGTCACTATATTTGGTGCCTCCCTCGCCTCCTACCGTATTAGACTATACACTTCGAGCTATACAGGAGCTACACTGACAACCAGGATCGACTCCTACTGAGCTCCTCCTACTGGTCAACCAGATGATCTCCCTCCTAATCTTCCTCCACTACGGGTTGAAGAGGTCCAACTAACTACTCTCGACAGGGCTAGCTACTACCTCCGACTTTAACTTCCCCTAACTTTAGGCCTACCTTCTGGCACTCTCTACAAGAACTGCGCCACGTTGTGACCCCGCCCACCCCATAAATATTAACCAGTATATAGATAACATCAACTAGTATGCCTCCTATACCACAGTTTGGTGCAATTTTAACAGTTATAGATCCTCTTACACTCACAGATATTATAGATCCTCCCCTCCTGGAATCATTAGCTAGCTTCCACATTAAATCTCTTCCCACTAAGTGTACTCATGGAAGGTTCTCCTCCAAACCTCTTTTTGTTAGCATACCATTGCTATTGGGTGACATAAGATCATTTTTTACCATCCTTGCTCTCTCCATAAGCTCAAATAGGGGTGTAAGTGAGCCAAGTTTGCTCGTGGGTTGGCTCGAACTCCACTAAAAAATGAGCTTATGAATCGAGCTTATCGAGCCTCGAGGCTCAAGCTCATCTGTTAAACGAGCTCAAGTTTAAGCTTGATGAGGCTCTACTCGTTTACTTGTGAGCTGTCTCGATTGATTTAAATGTAAAAAATTGATAGATGACTATAGCTGGAGTCATTTCTCAAAATAGAAAAAGATAAAGCTGGAACAATAAGTACTAGATCCATAATATATATATATATATATATATATATACCCAATAAAATAAAAAGAAGTTGTCATTATTTTTTTGGGGAAAATTGTTGTTGTTGATTGTTCAAGACTTTAAGTCTTTTCTCCAATGGTAAAAATGCCACAGATGCCTCCTTTAAAAAAAAAAAAAAAGACACCTCGATTTTGATACCGTTTACGCTCCATGCAAAAAAATGGAAAAGGAACGCCTTCTTCTTCTTTGGCGAGCTCGTGAGTCGCTCACGAGCTTGCTTTTATTGTATGAGTTGAGCTGAGCTCGAGCACAACCTTGGAGCTCAACGAGAGCTCGAGCTCGAGTTCAAGCTCTCAATTTGGCACATGAGCAGAGCTCAAGTTAGGTATGACTCGAGCTTGACTCAACTCGTTTATACCCCTAAGCTCAAAAAAGTCATTAATATGAAATGAGACTAATGAATGCCTCAAGCTATCTCTCAGACCCCATAAGAATCGATAACACTTTATTTTAGAGGGTGTTAACAAACTGGGGAGCATACCTAGCAAGAGTTGTGAACTCCACCTCATATTACATTATCGTCTTACTCCCTTGTACCAATCATAAAAAGGACTCCTGCATCTATTGCCTGACATATGATGAAATAAACCAACTCCTAAAGTCTCTGTAAACTCCACCCAATTGATCTTTGCATTCACTCTACCATGAGATCTCTCCTTCTGCTGGCTTATCTACCAGCGTTCCACCTCTCCATCTAACAAAAACAAAACCAACGAAACTCTTCAACCCTCTAGGCATTGCATACTATCGAATGAATTTTCTACTCTCAGCAACTAATCCTTAATAGCTTGAGGCTCAACAACATCCTAGAAATGAGGTGGCTTCAATCTCAAAAAGAGTTGCAAATGCTTGTCGACCTCATCCCCCTTCATTGCAACCATTTTACCCGGAGCCTTACTCATAAGCTAGGCCACCAACCCAGCAAACTACATCATTAAATCAAAAGTCATCGCCCCCATTGTACTCTGAACTATTGCAACCTTAATAGAACCCTGTCCATCAGCTGCCTCTTACTCTTGGGAGTTCATGATGCGACAAAATTAATTTAAATAAACTTTGGAGAATTTAATTATACATCCCAACTAACAAACAACAATCTATACTATACTCCAAACTCCTTTCCCCTACCAATATAATTCCTTTTATATAGCTCTAGTTATAATCTCTAGTCCTTCCAAACTGTTACTCTGATACCACCCTGTAATGCCCCAAAATCTAATGGAAGTATTGGTTTACTAAAACTTATTTTTTATTCTCAATTATCAATAATAACAACCATAGCTACAAAACTTCTACATTATAAAAGCAACATGAATAAAATTTCATTTTTGCAAAACATAATTACATTAATCTAGAGCAAGAATGTATTTATATCAAAACAAATAAATTAGATTACAACATCAATACCATAAACACTAGAATTCAAAAGCCTACTTCTACACTCCACTACTCAACTAGGTCCTTCCCTTTTCATGAAACATTTAAAAAAGTAGGATGAGCACAACTAGCTTAGTAAACTTTGTATCTTGGCCCATCACAGATATAAATATTTAAATTAGAAGATGAAGTTGCACTATAAATAAAAAAGTAATAAAGAAACATTAGGATAATAGGACAACAATAAAATAATAAAAAACATTTTTAGGGTTCAAGAGCATACTTAATATTTTAACTTACTTGCAAGCCAATTAGATAGAAATTCCCATACCCTTCATAGAATATTTAGCGCTAGAGGTTCACTTGCACTTATCTTTCATGTTTCATTAAAATTTATTCACAGTTTTAGAATTTTTAACATTCATTTGAGATTGCTATTTATACTCATTTTATTAACATTAATTCAATGCAATGATTATCTTGCACATGTCATGATGTCTACTTATAGCTCCACTTCCACGTATATCTCCTTTTTACCTCTCACACTTGCATATAACAAACGAGGCTAGAATTCCAGCCACATCTGTACTAAGCAGATGGGGTCACAAGAGTATGTATAGTGTTACATAACTTACCACGCATGTTTTCAACAAGTGGGGCTAGAATCCCTCCCACATCTGCCCTAAAGTAGATTAGGCTACAATGGATCATTTAAGTCTTATGTAATATAACATAGAGTACACTTTTTACTATATTAGAACATCTCCAATGCTATGTTATGCACAGTACAAAGACAATGTAATAACAATTAAGTGAAAAATCTAATGTAATATCCAAATAATGTATGAGTTGCTTGTAAAAAGCCACATTACATGTATACCAGTATACCCACTAAACATTTTATTTTTCACTTCCAATTTCAGAAAGGCATTCACATGAATATTTTATCATGTTTACTTGACTATTGTAATTACTAGAAAAAATCTCAATCAAAATATAAACTCATATATTTATGTAGGAAAAACTAACATGTAAAAAATTAATTTATTATAGTTAAAATGTTCAAAATAAAACATGCAAAAAAATATAAAAAATTACGCGGTAAAACTTTATAAAATAAGAGATAAATATATTTTAATTCATAGCTTTTTAGAAAATAGAAAAAAATGAAATCAAAGACTGAGATTTAGAAGTCTACCGTGTGCTCTACAATTTCTCTAGCTGGCCCGATGATCAAAACCCGTGCTTTAACCCCCAAATCCTCTCCCTCTTCCTTTTTCCTCTTCTATCCTTTCCTTCTCCTCCTCTTTTCTCTGGCAAGACAACTAGGTGAATGAAAAATGACAATATATTTTCAGATATTTTAATATTATAATTCCACTATTTTGACCCAGCACTGTGATGCTTGACTTCCCAGCGCCACTGTGCTCTCAGATCATCTTCCAAATGCTCCTAGAATATCCTCACCTGAAACTTAACACCGAGGCAGTGCTTCTCGGTGGCGCAACGTGCACCCAAGACCTTTTTTTTGTCCATTTTCCTAAGAGGATAAGGTCGTGGTGCTAAGAATCTTGGCACTACAACGCCCATTGAACATTTTTCAAACCTTAGATATTCAATTTTCTAGCCCTAACATTGGTTCATTCAAGCCTCATTATACATTCTAAGACTTATAATTATATATTACATCAATTGCAAATAAGAATTTAACTTAATTAACATTGATTACCCGAGTTTTGGGACAGCGGATATTACAACATAAATCACCATAATGCACTGTAGCTTGAGCTTAGTTAAATGAATATACAGTAAAAAATGAGCTTTTATAAATTTCTTAAAGTAGATTATAATTTTACAACTGTATGTAAAATTAATTATAAAATTATTGTTAAAAGAATAAGTTTGTGAAATCTTTTGTTGTAATATAATCTTATTTCTTCTTTGAAATTATAAATAACTTTTATAGCTATCATTCTTTAATTAAGTTATTTGAAAAAATGCTTCTCATTATACAAATTTATGAAAGAAAAAATTACAATAAAAAAATATAATATCGATATGTAAAATAAAATTATAAAAGTTTATCCCAAATGTATTATAATAATTGACATTCTTATTGGTTATTTCTCTGTCACCAAAAAAATGATTTCATTTATTTTAAAATAAATATAATACAAATTTTGAATGATTTTCATTATATTATTTAATACTATAACAACAACAACAACAATATAAGGCATTTATCCCACTGCGTGGGGTCGGCTACATGCACCCTTTTTCTCTATAATGTCCAATTAAGAATTAAATTCTAATTTAAATCAAATTACAAAAAAAATCATTTTTAATACTTTCTAATCAAGTCATTTTAGGTCTACCTATACCTTTCTTAACATAGATCATATCTAATACACGTATATGTATTTGTATTGGTATAATTATGCATCATGCTCTATGTATTGTATAACTTATACATGTTCATATAATTTTTTCCTATCATGTCATGTATGCTTGCACAAGTGCATATTACTGCAAGTTAAGATATACGGCTAATCATATGGTATTTTCATGTATTTTGTCACGTCCTATCATATATTTGTGTATAATAACCCTTTTTTAATGAATTTATTTGAAAAATATGAAACTATGAATCTATTATGTATTGGAGGGTCGATGAAATTTCCTTAAAATAAGCTTTGCGGTGATATCCTCGACCAAGATTAAAATCAAGATTAAGAGTTATAAGGAGTTGAACATGCTAACGTGTAGGAGTGACGAGTTTTCAAGAAAGCCACATGAATATTAAATGAAAGATTAACATGTTGAAATGAATATTATACAAGTACAATTATTGAAAAAAATATCACACAAGCTAGAACTTCTTATTTGTTTGATATAATTGCTTATAAATGCATACATGCAATGTTATTGATTTCAATATTTAGATGTAAGTGTGATTAAGTTACTGACAAGATATTACTGATGAATATTTATATCTAGATTCCATACGATATAACGACATAAATGATAACATTTTTTCTATTGTTATATATTTGATAATACAAAATGCTATTTTTGGTTCATGAATGATTTTTCTAATTTACAACCATACTGTTTTAGCATCCGTACTAGTTGTCCCTACAATCTATACTTATCTGATTCACTATTTTGCATAGATTTATGATCTTACTAAATGATACTATTATGATTTGAATGACTACACGCATATTGCATCTTTTCGTGCTTTGAGTGCACTTGTAGGTTTTGATAACCTGTTGGGGTTTTGTAGCTCATTTTGTGGATTTAATTGATTTTATGTTGAGGCAAGGATCCAACGTTTTAGGGTTGATGAGAGTCTCGACTTACAAGTTTAGTTTTATTTTTGTTGTTTTCTTTTTGTAGCTATAAGTTTTGGCAGGCAGTTGGTGTAATTTATTTAAACTTCTAGTTATTGTAAATAATTTGTTTTAATGAATATAGTTGTATATGGATGTTTTGATAAGTAGAATTTGTTTTATTGGTTATTTTGCTATTAATTGAAATAATATCTCTGATTTTGATTAAAAAGTTAGAAAAGATATAATTTTTCAATTTAAATATTGGGCATGACACTGTGTGTCGGCATGTCAGGGGGCTATCTTGTAAGAGCTGTCACTTCTACTCGGCGGTGTATCTTGTCCACTTTTAACTCCTCTTATATCTTTTATCTTGCATTGAGATTATATCACAAATCCATTATTTAAAGGAAAGCAGTTTCATATACCCTCTTATACATGATATCTTGCTCCAACCAACCTCAATTAGTTTATAACTAGCTAGTATTTCTTGCAATTACACATACTAATGTTATATCTTAGATTCTTTAGGTAATTTGTCCACCTCAATATATTTTTTAGTTTTACTACGAGGGTTTTTAGGCAATTGCCCCGCCCTCCTTAAAAGTTTTAAAATACTATTGTCTTAAGGCAATTGCCCCAATCATAATTAAACACATTGTGTAGAGGTGTTATTGTTAGGGAGCGTTGAACCAAATACAAAAATAATAATAAAGAGAATCCAAAAATATCTTTACAATCAAAATTTATTTCGGGGGCGTTGCCCTCTTGGACCGCCGACATATCTGTGAAGCGTACAATGATCAAGGATATGAACAAATAAGGGTCCAGGGGCGGATCCAACTTCTTTTTTCAGGGTGGACAAAATTTTAATTAATTAGATAATAACAATAATAATAACAAAAATAAAATTAAATACTAATAATAATAATAAAATAATAACATCAAATAGTAATAACAATAAAATTAATGACCAAAAAAATTTAATCAATATAATGCTATCAAATTTATAAGAGAAAATTTTTATTATTTATCTTTCAATTTAATATTAATTTTAGTAATAATATAAGTTGGAGTATAATCATATATGTTATGCTGAAACTAGACCCTAACTTAGAAAAAAAGAATAATAAATGAGCTTAATCTTATCTAACTTAAAAAAGAATAATTAAATCATAAAATATACATAATATTTAATGTATTTAAGAATAGCTCCCTCACAAATTATAATATATCTTGAGGTATCTTATTCTTGAAGGTGTGGAGTTATCTTGATTTTATTTCTCCTTAAGGTGTAGAGTTGGCATGAAATAACTTTTCCATAAAGATTTTTATTAAAGACATTAAAGTTTGATTTTTTTGTGGTCGGTTGGTTCGTGTAGAGATTTGGCAACGCTCTCCCACTCCATGATGCGCTTCCCACACGCCGCCAGCTTGGGGCACTCCCTCTTAACGCTGAAGCCACCAAAAGCCTCAAAGGTGTAGAACCACGATGTGAATGGTGCGAACGCAATGTCTACAAGAGCAAAAGCATCATCGCCGAAGTGCTTCTTCTTATCGAGCTCCGTCTTGATCGTCTTAAAGATCCAGATCAGCTCCTTATTCACCTCCTCCAACGCCTTGCCTTTTAACTTCAATAGCTTAGATCCGTAGTCATAGACCTGCCCATCCATAGATTTAGTTCGTATAAAAGAGTGTAAGCACAAGGAGGATTAGAAGAATCCGACGCCGATGAAACAGGGGTGGGGAAAGTGCAGATTTTACCTTCTTGTTGAATCGGGCATGGGATCGGGCGTAGGGATCTGAGGGGAGGATGTTGCTTTTGTCGGGAAAGACTTTGTCGATGTATTCCACGATGATGAGGGACTGGCAGATGGATTTCCCATCATGGATAAGGACGGGGATCTTTTTGTGCACTGGGTTTGATTTCAGCAATAGAAGCCTGTGAAACCTGCTCCGGAGAGGGAAATGACGAAGGCTGCGCGTGGTTTGGAGATTCAGATGGATGGGCAAGCAAGCCTGAGATGGGTCATGTTTGGGCAAAAAAAATATTATTGGGGGGGGGGGGGGGGGGGGGGGGGGGGGGGGCGCAGAATTCAAAAAATTTCCCCCTCATGTAATAATTTTTTTTTTAGGGTGGGCGCCCACCTTGGAATGAATGGGGATCCGCCCATGTAAGGGTCTAGCCACATTCAAGGCAACTCCAACATACATTTTGTAGAAACTGAATGATTAATCAATTACATTATTTTGATTTTTTTTTTTGCAAACAAATCTTTCACACTTTAACCTAAATTTTGTTTAAGAATAATTGTCATTATGTAACATATTGATGATATTTTTAAAATGTATTATGTACTCAAGTACAAAGAATCATTAGTTACTAAAATGACATATATAATGATGTATATATATATATATATATATGTATGAAAAAAAATCTCTACCTTTTTACTTATAAGTTTACCCCCACCCCTCTGCCCCCCTCCCCCCTCTGAAAATTAAGGCTGATTCTGCCCCTGATGACATAAGTATATTATGCAATTTAATTGGTATATTATTTTAACATCGAGCTATCAGTGCACCTTTCCCACAAGTATGCTTGCTACAACATGCATACCCTATCATGTAAACTATATCATACATATACATGTTATGCGAGGCTTGATGGAATAAATGTGACGGTCTAAATCTAATAATATGAGCTCTCATTGGTATCAGTTCAATAAAAATGCTATACAGGCAATGTATTGGTGAAATTTCAATATAATCTTTCCAAAATGCTTAAAATAATGATAGCTAATACATATCAAAAGTTACATGATAAAAATTTAGTAAATAATGTGATAAAATATTTTAGTCAAATTTGGGAGAGATAAAACATTAACACTAAAAATCAATTGAAAAAAAAAAAAAAAATGATCTAGATTACCTAGTCCAATCAGAATACTTTTCATGATTAGAGCTACCAATGGAAAACCTAAGACCATGGCGCTACAAGCTCCATACCCCAGTTCCGCAATGCTCCACTAAATTTATGAAAACCGAGAGCATAGCACCGCTATGCTCACAAAGCACGGCGTCACAATGCTCTTAGTATAAATTTCATGCAAGCAACGTTTTCTTTGAGGATCATTTATATGTTATTAATAGACATTTAAATGAATGTCATTACACTCATCTATCTGAACATCCTTATCTTGGCAATACTGATGTTGCAATATCTCACATTTTGAATGAAAAAAGTGAAAGAATATGTTGATAATTAGCATAAAATTATCAAATAATAATGACATGAATTTTTAATAATATTTTAATATAAAAAATTTTAATTTATTTTAGATAGAAATTTTATCATAAAAAAGCGGGCAAACATGTTGATAGATGGCCACGTGCACGTGGGCGTCGGGGTGTTTAGCCGGAGGAGCTTAATTCACGAATCTGAACACGTTATCCCATTATCTTCCGATCATAAATGGCTCGTGGGATTGAACGGGTTCAATAAATGGGCGGTCAGGATGGAACCATCATGCTCACCTTCCCTGGATCGCACCCAGCAACTGAGATCGCATTATGTGGACAAGGCCCTGTGCGGGTCCCACACGTTTTAGAGCACTTAAATTGTACCTCCCGCACGAACTCATCGTGCGGCAGCGGAGCGAGAAACGCCTATCCGACCGTCCGTGCAAAACAAGCGTGGAAGCAACGGACGTTGGGAAATGGCACATGCGTGAGCGATGCTGACGTGATAAATAACCTACAGTATTTTCGTACGTTGGAACGCTTTTTTCCCATTCGCAAGCACAATCTCTCTTTCTCTCCCTCTCGATTATCTGTTACTCCAACTGTCAGGCTTCGGATTTCTCCGACGAAGTTGAATCGTTTCCGGCTGGAATTTTGATCTTTATGAAGCAGTCATTGGATCGGCGAATCTGGAAGAGTGGGGTATCTGTTTGATCTTGTATGGTGGTTTCTACTTTGCGTATGGCTTGGTTATGGTGAGTTTATTTCAATTATTGCTCCGAGGGTTGTAATTTGTGGTAGGAAATCAGGGTTTCGGTGATGCGAGGCTAGCTTTTGTTTCTGGTTTCGTGTTACTGAGGTTTTGGGCTGGTGGCTTGCTCAATTAGTGATTGTGTTGGTCTACAATGTGAGAGAATTGAGCCCGGAGTTGATCGATGAAGGTATTTGGTATTCGTTCACAGTATATTGAGTTTTTTTTATTTGGATGCTTGCTAGAGGGTTGCAAGGATTTAGAATCTCTGGAGTTGGCTGCTGTGGACTAGGGTCGCCTTTGATTGACTTCCCGTTCTTGAATTTTTGGTCTGATTCCCACGGGTTTACTGTCGGGCATGTGGATTTTCTTTGTTTGGATCCATGGCTGCATGGGCGCGATGATTCTGGATTTTTGGGGACGCAGCGAGGCGGATTAGATTTCCTTACAGCTAGGGTTTGCTTTTTGGCCGGTGATTTAGGGGCAGCAGGCTGTTCTAAATTGGCAAGTGGCGCTCTTGCTTTTGGAAAAGATGGAGGCTAACTTTGAAGGGGAGAACCATCAATTCTTCGCTGCTGGATCTTCCAAGAGATTTGGGAAGAAAGTGCAGGAATGGGATTTAAATGATTGGAAATGGGATGGAGACCTTTTTATGGCTACTCCTGTAAATCCTGGTCCTTTGAAGTGCTTGAATAAGCAGTTGCTCCCTGACATAGTGCTTTCAAACAGCTCGTCTAGTTGCTCGGATGAGGCTGAGTTTGGAGTTGTTGGGAAAGTGCTAGGCGAGGGAGACAAGCGGAGACGTATTGTAGCAGTGGAGGATGATGAGCATTGTGATGATGCTCGATCACTTACTTTAAAGCTTGGGGCTCATGCATATCCGGTCCTGGAGGGAGATCTGAATCCCGGTGGAATGAAAAATGGTAAGAGGGTGCTGGTGCAGGCTACCAATTCAAACCATCCTAAATGCCAGGTCGAGAACTGTGGTGCTGACTTGAGTCAGACCAAGGATTACCACAGGCGCCATAAAGTGTGTGAGATGCATGCGAAGGCTAGTAGTGCAGTTGTTGGGAATGTTATCCAGCGTTTCTGTCAACAATGCAGTAGGTTAGTACTTTTTTGGTTGAACTTCTTCCTCACTTTTCCAGATTGCTGCTATTAAATGATGTCATAGGTAGCTAAAGTCCTTTATTCAGTAGAATATTCTCATATTTAACACTTCCATGATTTTCAAACATGCTCAAAATTCATTGGTTAGTCTATCAAACATATGAGTATCTTGTTTGAATGTTTTATTTGTGTGCATAAAGAAGAAAAAAAAAAAAGAAAAGAAAAAATAAAGTTTGACTCCTAAACTTATTTGGTTTACTTTGGGACTAGAATCTAAGGACCTTGCTAAAGAAATTTTCAATGTACACAAGCTAAGATATACTCAAACAAGATTAAAAGATCAGAAAGGCTTACCTTGAGAAAATCAAACATATCCTAACTAATTTTTTAAATAATTTACATCAGCAAATCAGTTATAAATGGAGAAGATGATGGAAGAGCTAAAAGAGCTTGTTATCAAGCATTTAACAAAGCTCTACATATTTATTTGCTCTGCTTTAAAATTTTGCAAGCAGACATTGTTCAAGATCTTTTCCAACCTATCAACATGTGTAGTGATTTTTAAGTATGGCTTCTGTCCCTGAAAGATCAGCAGTTTATCTCAAGACTTTTTTTAAAAATAAAATCAGAGCTATCAATGTGAAAAATTTGTCATTCTTGATTCACCAGCAGTAAATGAACAATTTGTTCATAGTAAATACTAATGTGTTTGTAATTGAATATGAAGAGGCTAGTGGTTGAACTTAAACAATGTTTATGGAGCGAACGTCTTTGTATTAATGAGCAATACAACAACAACATCAAACCTTTATCCCACTATGTGGGGTTGGCTACATGAATCCTTTTTCTCCATTGGCTACATGAATCCTTTTTCTCCATTGTCTCCTATTAAGAGTCAAATTCTCATTTAAATATAATAAAGAATGATCATTTATAATATTTTATAACTAAATCTTTTTAGGTCTACCTCTAACTTTCTTAACATAAGCCAAATTTAATACATCTACTCTCCTAACCGGGTCATTGAAAGGCTGCCGTTTTATGTGACCAAACAATATAAGGCGACTCTCTCTAATCTTATCTTCTACTGGAGCTACTCCAACCTTTTCACGTATATGCTCGTTTCATAATCACTTGCTTAATTTGGGCTAAGCAAGTGAAGAAGACTGGGATTTGAGTCTTATGTCTAAGAGATCATTTTTTAATTTTGGATTTAAGAAGCAAGAGAACTTAGTATTTTGTTCTTAAGTTCAAGAATTTATGACAAGAATGTTTAGGACCTTAGGGAAGTAAAAAATATCATGCATAAGAGAGGGAAAAATTCTAAAAGAGGGTTCTTATTTTTATTAGAGTGTTTTGAGTTCACTTGGATAGGTGGGATTCATTCCTACAACTTCTAAGAAGTTTTAAGATCAATTGGATGTGATCTAGAGATCCTAAAGGTGTGTGTAGGTGATTTGTATCTTAGGAATTTTGATCATTTAGAGAAATCAACTCTCTTTTCCTCAACTTTGCAAAGTTTTGAACATGAACTTAATCAATCATGTCTTTTGTGGGACTTACAACATTGACCTTAGGAGGTCAATGAGAAGTCTCACAATAGTTTGGGGCTTTCTAAATTGATTAAATTTACCTCCATGCATTAGCAAAATTTCATGAAAATTCATGAACTTCAACATATGCAAATTCCTATACTTATAAATCACTTTTGTCATGATCTAAGTTTTGAAAGAGAAATGCATACAATTGAACGAGTTGACGCATACAATTGAACGAGTTGAAGTTTAGGAACTTTCTCATGTGCTTAGGTTATTCAACAGTTCATTAAACCATTTGATTTGAAAATGACATAAATAAGCCTGAGTAATCTCCAATGTGAAATAGAGTATCATTTACGGACCTTTGAGGGCCCATATTATACTCCAAATTTGCTTCATCAAAGATTGAAATTAAACGAGCATATTTACACACTTTGCAAAATTTCAAATGAGCAACTCATGAAACTTGATGAACGACCTACAACATGCATTTGATTTGTTTAGTGATGGCCGTTAAACTTGAAACCAATGATCTACCATGCCTAGGTTTTGTTGTAGGCGATGGATTGAGCACAAAATGAATGCATTACATGCATTTGGAGGTTGTGGAACATTGGTCCAACAACCCTACACGCATCGACATCCTCCTCGGCTCTCATATGAGAGCGAACAAGTGGAAATCACCGGATTATTTTCACTATTTTGCGGAGAGAAAAGCAAATGAAAGGACTTTTCTTGGGTTTTAGAAATTTAAATGCAGAGTTTCTGGGGACCTAAGGGTTTGGAAACGTCATACATACATACATTGACTGATAGACCTAGGTTTTCTAAGTTTTAAGGGATATATCTCACCGGAGCAAGTTATGGTGCTAGCCGGTGTCCTCTCGCCTTGAAAAGAAGAGATAGATGGAGGGATGAAGGGAAAATTTGCTGTCCAAGATGTCTGGGATGTCGCCTTTGCTGTCAGGAGCTCGCCAGAGTTGATGGAAGAGGAAGAAGGTTCTTACAGTAGGTCGTCACCTTCCAAAAACCTTCACGACCCTTCCATTTCCCCTCCCTTTGTTTGATAGAGAGAATACAACTCTTCTCTATTTGGGCAGATCAAACATGCAACTAACCTGGATCTTTAATTGAAGAAGAAGAAATGAAAGATGCTCCCTCCCGGTCACTTGGTTCGGCTGAGATACACACAAGAACCAATTTCTCGACTACTGCTCTTGGTCTGGATGAGTTGCATACAATATGAAGACTCGCTCGATCTGCTTCCAAGATGTCACACACGAGACCTTGCCCACCTTCCGATCGCACGCATAGGAAGCCTGCTTGATCCCCTCCAGGTGCTCGGTTCCCCTTCCGCGCAGATAAGAACGCACGCATAGAGGCTCGACTTTCTTCGGACGCATGCACGAGGACTCCTGTAGATCGCTCCCGCCCGATCATCTCTTCAGGACGAATTCAAAGGGAGAAGAAGCGCCGGAAATTGGAACAAAAATATTATTAGATTCGTCGATCCTTAAAAAAAGAAATAAACAAAGTTCTCTTGTTGAGGGAACAATGAAAAATTCATGGAAAATTGTAATCCCCACCACGTAATAGTGCGCCTATACGTCTTCATCGATGTTTTTTAATTTGAAGACATAGAGCGAACTATCGAGACTTTGGACTATCTGGACACATACTTTGAGAATCGTATGCGCGCGAGGCTCTTTCGCTCCCTCTATGATCTCTCTTGGCTGAACAGAAAGCACGCAGAAAGACCAAAAAATGAAGAAGTCCAATACGCCCTCCACTGTCTCAACTTTCCTCTATGCACAAAATTACGTTTGCTGTGCTTTATTTGATCCCCTGCCGCTCAATCCCTGCTACAACCGCAAAAATCCCGAATTTGATGGGAAAACATTAGTAAAGGCTTGAAAATTAGAAGCAATCATAGCCGTTGACTTTAAACAGTTGATTGTAAGCTGATTTGACCCAAAATTGAGCCTGATTTGAATCATTTTGAGTTGATTTGGGCTCAATTTAATTCGATTGAGTCAAATTTATGAAATTTGACTCGAATCGACGTCGATTTGAGTCGAATTGGGTTTGACGGGCTCAATTGGGTTGATCGGGTTCAATCAAACCCGATCGGGTTTGATTCGGCTCGATCAGAGGTGTCAACACAAAAAAGGTGTCAAGAGAATTAGAGATCTATGATAGTAATCTTAAATCTTTTAAATCCAAAAGCATATGTAAATTTGGATTATGTTTACAGGCTCTCAATTTTAAAAGTTTTAGGGTGGTGCTTTTTTTATGGGACATTTAGGCCAATTAGGGCAGACTCACACACACATCGCATACACAATACTCGAACCCAAGACCTTTTAGTTGGTAGCCTAAGCTCTCAACCAACATGCTAAGTTGAGTTGGGTAAGTTTTATGGTGATGCTTGATCACATATAAGGAGTGGCTCTAGGGTTTTATAACTTTGGGTTGATTAAATGGGAAGGAAGATGAATATAAGTAGATTTAAGGTTTCACCATAATTAAAGTTGCTTGCACCTAGCTCCTTTCTCCTTCAATTTAAGATATGCCTCCCTCTTTGTTGATTGTACATTTATCTTTTCCCTCTTGAGTCCATATTTAGAGAGAAAGTGTGGAGAAAGAGAGATTCTAAATAAAAAGATGGAAGGGAGTTGTTGAAAGAATTTTTATTTTCTCTTTTAAAATGCCATTAAAATGAATACAAAGGAAGTTCTATTTTTGGATTCTTTCTTTTTGATAGTAGACATTCAAATTCTAATCAGTAGTAACTTTTATGAATAAGTTGAAAATAATAAAATCTAAGCTATCATTCTTATCCTTTCCTCTCCCTCTTTTCTTTTATTCTTAACCACATGTGGTTTAGGTGAGAGAAAAGGTGATGAGGTGGGAGATTATGTTATAAATTTGTTTATTTCTTGATTTGTACCCTCTACGTAGCCTCATGATGTGGCTCCTTATGATACCTTGCATCCCATGCAAAGTAAAGCTATCCATTCTCCATGCAAGCTTAGGTTACTATGTTGGTGAACTTTCTTGTTTCCTTGTCTTCATGTGGCTACCCCTAATTTTAGTTAGTCCATTTAGTGTGTTATCTTGGTCTAATCATGTAGCTTGACTATCTGGTTTGCCAATCCCAATGCTGGGAAGAATCTCTTGGTTTTTCTACCATTTATATTTTAAAGTATTCTTTGTGATTGAAGTAGGTACTTAATTGATTGCTCTTCACTTTGGTGGTGTCTACTGTCTCATTGTTGAGTAGTCATTTCACCTTAAGGGTATTTAACACTTTTTATAACACCAGGCATAGATTATTATTTCTCCCAAAAAATGAAAAATTAAACTATGAACATTAGTCATATCACCTTAAGGGTATTTAACACTTTTTATAACACCAGGCATAGATTATTATTTCTCCCAAAAAAGAAAAATTAAACTATGAACATTATGCATGCTCAAATTAATTTTAGACGGAAGAAATTGAGGGATCTTTGCTTCAATATTCATATCCTTTTTGCATCAAACTTTTTAAAAAACTTTTTAAAATATAGAAATATAGAATCAGGGAAATGAATAATGAAATAATAATAATGAAATAAAAACATGGTTGCTCAGCAAAAGCTATGAGGATGAAAACTGTTACATGATTCAATCCAACAGTTATTCTATCGTGTGACCCGGCTTTCTGTTTTCTTGATCCTCTTGTATCAAGATAAATTCTTATCGAGCATATAGTCTAGATTCAATATGTGTTAATATAGAAACTTTATTGTTCTCCAATATTTGGTAGTTAGCTGTATAGAATTTATCACTATTTTTTATTTTCAGCTATTTTGCAGTAATTGTTTTTCAGTAATGTTTCAAACCTATAAAATTTCTTGTGCTATGAGGCCGATGTATTGAATGAAGTCATTGCTTTTCTTGTTTCTCTTTAAAATTTTGTTGTTATCTCCTGTTAATGGTTTTTTTTTTCCATTGTATCAGAGCCATACTCTCTTTGAGAAAGGGAGATGTGTCAAACAACCCTAACCACTGAGTGTAGGAATGCAGACTTAGAGGTCTATTCAGGAGTCTCTCAACCGTCCTTACAAATTCACCCATTGTGACTCCTACACTCTTTCTGAACATTATTCCCTCCAAATCACTGCCACAAAACTAAAAAAAAACTTAAGTTTCTTTGATGGTGATAAGAGGACGTGATTGCCTCAGTTATGTGGATGGCTTGATCAAGAAACCTGCAAGTGGTGATCTCTTCTTTCTAACCCAGGATACACAAAATTTGATGACCATGGAATGGGTTGTAAAGTCAATGGTGTATCCCCATCAATGAGTCCTGCTTATATTATGTTACGTTTGGGCCTCCTACAGGTGGGAATCACCCGTTCAGTTTAGGAGAACCAAACCTAGCATCGATGCTGGGCGGGAGCCAACAGAGCAGTGAGGGGGTTCCCCCTTGTGGAACCCGGGAAAGATCTAATTCGAGATGCAAGAAAGATAAATATGAGAGATATTTAGGAAGGTTTTAATTATAATTGGGGGTAATTTATTTAGGAGAGAGATCCAAATCAAATTCAAATTGAGGAGGGAATCGACTAAGGAAAGGGGCTAGTTTAGGAGGGAATTTGGGAAGCCTATTTAAGGCTAATCATATTGTATTTTCAGATTATATTTTGATTTGTGTTTTGCTGTAGTTTCTTTTCTTCGAGGGCTTCCTAGCGGTGTCTAGGTTGATTGGGAGAGCCGATCTACCTCTCTAATCGTAGATCATTTGTATCTTGCTTCTGTATTGAAGTTATAATCCAAAATCAGCCAGTATTCTTATAATTTCTGCAGTTTTTCTATTGTTCTATCGCTGTTTTCACTTCCAAGGCATATCATATTATTACACCACAAATGATGTATGAGATGTATCAACTCTTACTTTCTTTAACTTAAAACTTCAGTTCAACTATTTGATTACTTAAACAAAGCTCATGAATTGAAACTAGGAGGGTTGGATGTTGTCCAATACTTCAATGCACAACTCGAATATAGATGGAGATTGTTTTATGTATCCAAATTGAATGGTCATGTCTTGAAGATGTTGAAAAATCTAAACAAGGTAGAAATGAATGTGTTTATGAATTTTTGACTGGTATAAACTTTGATCTTGATGAAGTGAGGGGACAACTTTTGAATTAAACCTCTTCTAATAATTATTGAAAATTTTGCCTGAGTTGGAAGAGAATCAGGTCGAAAATAGGTCATAATGAGGATCCAAAATATAATCACCAGAGATTCGACCTTATCTATTTGTTGTCAAGAATCTCCTATAAACTTCAGCAAAAAAATAGTTGGTGTGATTTATGCATGTAAACAAATCAAACCAAAGATATCTACTAGAAGATACATGATAAACTGCAAATTTGACAAACACCTAAATCATAAAACATGACTTCTTTGGCTTTCTAATCTTGATTTAACACTCTTAACAACTCAACCCATGTCGTAACTGAAAATCAAGGATTTTTCAAGGAAGTACAAAATTGTCTCTCACCCATGAGTGAATAGTACAAGCTTCTTACACAATCATAGACAACCACCAATAATTTGTTAATGGAAAAAAGTGTAATTTCTTTTTAGCTATTAGTAGTTTTAGCTAGGGGTGTCAAAACCGGTTGACGGGTCGGGTTCGGGTCGAACCCGAGTTGACCCGAGTCTAAACGGGTCAACCCATACCCGACCCGATTTTACAAACGGGTCAGGATTTTCAACCCAGATCCGACCCGCGCGGGTTACCGAGTTGACCCGACCCATGCGGGTTACCGGGTTGATACGATCCGACCTATGACCCATTTGTAAAATGAGCAAAATAGACGAAATGAAGATGCTGAGAATTGGGAGGCCCTCGCTGACAATGCCGTGGAACAGCTCCAGGGCGAATATGGCGACATCCGTTTGAGGCTTTGAGCACGGGATGACGGAGGCAACGATTGAGCCGCTGAGGGCCAGAGGCGTGGCCGCGTTCCTTACTTTTTTTTTTTTTGAAATTTCATAGCTTGGAAATAGCTTGCCGAGCAGGTGACATTATTGCTCTTTGGAAATTGAAAGTCATTATGTTGTTTGTCCCTGTGCTCATCCGTGTGTCAGTGTGTGTGACTGATTTATCCAACCAATAGTGGAAATGTTATGCAGGTGATTATTGAGCTTGGGAAATGTGACAGTTGTTGAAGCATTTAAAAATGCCTTCTAATCTTGTTGAAGCATTTAAAAATGCATTCTAATCTAGTATAGTTTTTACTGCATTTCACATAGGCGGGTCAAATATGGGTTGCTCTCGGGTTGTCCAGTCAACCCGAACCCGACCCGATTAAAAATGGGTCGAAATTTTGAACCCGAACCCGACTCGTATGTCAAAGGGGTTGACCCGAACCCAGAATTTTTTGAGTCGGGTTCGGGTTTCGGGTTGGGTCAGATTTTGACACCCCTAGTTTTAGCAGTATTGCAACACCTTGGGTGATTGACTCTGGAGCCGCATTTCATATGATGAGTTGCAAAAATTATTCTCTTCATAAAATCCTCGCTAGAGAAATTTTAAAGTTAAGATTATAGATGTTTTACAATCCTCGTTATATTATGCTTGGAGTTGAGACAGTTCAAGTCAATATAAAAATCGAACTCCATTCTGTCTTACATGATCCAAATTTGAATTGCAATAAACTTTCTATCAGTACCTTTCGATTTTTTAGTCTTATCGTGTGTTTCAGGATTTAACTTCAAGGAAGAAGATTGACAATGCTAAAGAAAGTGAGGGGCTTTACTATTTCAAGAAGGAAACTAAATTGATTATACAATCTCAAATTGGAAGTTGTGAGTCTCTTTCTAAAAATTAAGAAATAATATCATGGCCTTGTTGACTTGAACACCCAAGCATTTTATATTTACAAAATTTGTCCCCATCATCATTCCATAGTAAAGATTCCTTTCAATTTGAAAATTGCAATTGACTAAACATGTTTGTTCTACTTTGCATTCCTAAAATCTCTCTTTACATTAATCCATAATGATATTTGGTGTTCCTCATGGGTTAAACATCTATCGGGAAAGAGATGATTTATCACATTTATTGATGATCACACTCGATTTGTTCGGCATATCTGTTAAAAAATATTTCTAAGATTAAGCGGGTTAAAAGTTTTCACTCCATGTTCAAAACATAATTTGATGTAAATATTAAAATTTTTATAACTAACAATAAAACAATGTACTTCACTTCTATCATAAGGATGCTCTTTTCCAATAATGATATTATGCATCAAAGTTCATGTATAATAACTGACAACAAAATGGAGTTGCATAAAGAAAAAAAACTATAATCTTTTGGAAGTTGCTAGAGTTATCATTTTTATAATGTACTAAAATACTCTTAAGGGATGTTGTCCTTACTCTGTTATTTAATAAATAGGATTTCAACTAGGGTTCTCAATTTTAACACACCTTCAAAGTTTTTTAAAAACACTATCCTCTCACTAGAGTTATCTATCCCATACCATTAAAGGTCTTAGTTGCACTTTGTCCTTATATATGATGACGAGTGGCTTGGACCTGAAAGTTCGAATGTATGTCTTTCTAAGATATTCTCTTTCACAAATGGGGCACAAATTTTGCACACCATAAACAAGCCACTTTTACACTTCTATGGATATGACCTTTTTTTTTTAAATCGGTCATTCTTTTCCAAAGATTCCCTTCAAGTCAAGAGAACTAGCAAGGAAGAAAGTTTTTAGGGTATCACTCAATTTATAATTTTTTAGTCTTCCAATAAAGATTTTATTAATAATAATGAATTTAATTATGCTTATGAGGCATCATATAGTATTGAAATTGAGCACCATAATGACTATAAACCAAGGTATTATGGTATGGGGGTGGCTTGCAACTGTAATCTCCCAAGCTATATCTATATATATGATGACAAAAAACTCAAAAGTAGAGCATTTCAATGATCCCTTGCACAACATGAATTAAACCTATCTTAGGTGCTCAAACTTTTTTAACTCACACGTTACTTCTAATGAACTTGAAATTTTCATAGCCATCCCTAGCACAACATGAATTAAACCTATCTCAGTTGCTTATGCTCCTCAAGTAGGTTTGGATGAGGGTTTAAAATTAAAATTTTGAAATGACTTAGAAGAATTAATACAAATGATACTTTTTGAAGGAAAAAAATTTATTGGAGGAGATTTAAATGGACATGTTGGTAGAGTGGTAGATGATTTTAAAAACATTCATGGTGGTTATGAGTTTGGTGAGACTAATGAATGTGCTAAAATCATATTAGATTTTTCTTTAGCTTATGATTTTGTAATTGCTAATACTTTATTTAAGAAAAGAGATGAGCATCTCATCACTTATAAGAATGGATATAGTAAAACTCAGGTTGATTGTTTTCTTATAAAAAAAAAGATCGTTTAGATTGCAAAGATTGTAAAGTTATTCCAAGTGAAAGTTTATGTACCCAATATCGCTTACTAGTTTTGGACTTTAAGATGAAAGGGCAAAAAATAAAAGATAAAGTAAAATGTTGTTCTAGAATTAGATGTGGGTATTTAAAAATATTAACAAAAATATTTTTTTGTGTGTAAGATATTAGATCTTAAGATTTTATCTGTGTATGAGGAAGCTAATATTATGTGAAAAAAATTAGCTAGTAATATTAAAAATATTATAAAAGATGTGCATGGAGTATTAAAGATAAAAGCTCATAATAGTAAAAATAGTTGGCGATGGAATCAAAATTTGTAAGAAAAGATAAAAAATAAGTAGATTTGTTATAAAAATTAGTTTAGATGTAAAAATTTTGATAATTGGGAAAGATATAAAGAGGCCTGTATGGAGTCTAAAAAGCAATATGCGATGCAAAGATTTTAGTTTTTATTGATTTATATAATATATTAGATACTAAGGAGGGCGATATATATATAAGTTAGCCAAACAAAGAAATGAGAGTTGTAAGGATTTAGTTCAAGTGAAGTGTATTAAGGATGAAGATAAAAAAATACTTTTATAAGAAGAGGATATTCAACAAAGGTGGATAAGATATTTTTATAAACTCTTCAATGAAGATTATGAAAATGCAATTGAGTTTAATGACCTTAGCACCCTAAATGAAAATAAAGATTTTTATTTTTATTGACGTATTAATAAAGCCGAAGTTAGAGAGGCTTTAAGTAAAATGAAGTGTGGAAAAGCTGTTGGACCGGATGATATTCCAATAAATGTGTGGAAATGCTTAGGAGATGAAGGAATTCTTGGCTTACTAAACTTTTTAATATTATTTTGAAAATTAAAAAATGCCGGATGAGTGGAGAACGAGTGTGTTGATTCCTATTATTAAGAATAAAGGTGATGCACAAGATTGTACGAATTATAAAAGAATTAAGTTAATGCGTCTTACTTTAAAACTACAGGAGAGAGTTATGGATCATAGGTTACGGCGTCATACTAATGTTTTCATATCAATTTGAATTCATACCGGGTAGGTCTACTATGGAAGCTATACATTTATTGAGAGGTTTGATGGAGAAGTATAAAGAGAATAAGGAGGATCTATATATTATATTTATTGATTTAGAGAAATCATATGATAAAATTCCAAGAGAAGTGCTATGGAGAGTTCTAGAAAAGGAAAAGGTTAATAATACTTATATTCAAGTCATTAAGGATATGTATGCAGGAGTTGTTACTTGTGTTCAAACACAAGGTGGTTTGATCAAGTATTTTTCTATTTAAGTTGGATTACATCAATGATCAGCCTTAAGCCCATATCTTTTTACTTAAGTTATGGATGTTATCACTAGACATTTGTAAGAGGCTGTACCCTAGTGTATGCTTTTAACTAATCACATTCTTCTTGTTGATAAGACTAAAGAGGGAGTTGAAGGTATACTTGAATTATGGAGGTCAACCTTAGAGTCTAAAGGCTTTCATTTGAGTAGATCTAAAATTGAATACAAGGAGTGCGATTTTAGTAGTAATAGATCTAGTGAGGGGTTTGTGACTTTGAGCGATCAAGTCATTAATAAGAGTACATATTTTAGATATCTTGGGTCTATTGTTCAGAGTGATGGTGAAATAGATGGGGGATATTATTAGTAGAATTCAAGTTGGATGGATGAAGTGGAGGAATGCATCGGGCATGTTGTGTGATAGAAAAGTACCACTCAAACTTAAGGGAAAATTTTATAAGATGGTGGTTAGACCTGCAATGCTTTATGGCGCAGAATATTGGCCATTAAAAGAGAAGCTTAATATTAAGTTAAGTGTTGCAGAGATGAGGATGCTCAGGCGGAAGAGTGGCTTTACTCTTAGTGACAGGAGACGAATTGAGTATATACATGAAAAGGTTGGAGTGGCTCCAGTGGAAAATAAGATTAGAGAGAGTCGCCTTAGATGGTTTGGTCATATAAAATGACAGCCTTCCCATGACCCGGTTAGAAAAGTAGATGTATTATATTTGACTTATGTTAAAAAAGGTAGAGGTAGACCTAAAAGGACTTGGTTAGAAAATATTAGAAATGACCTTTCTTTATTAGATTTAAATGAGAATTTAACTTTTAATAAGGCACAATGGAGAAAATTGATTCATGTAGCCGACCCCACATAGTGGGATAAAGACTTGATGTTGTTGTATCATGTAAGGCATTCGATCTTCTACTCAGCATCCAATCTATAATTTCAAGCTATATATGTAGATATGATGACAAAAAACTCAAAAAGTAGTGCATTTCATGGATCCCTTGCAAAACCTGAATTAAACCTATCTTAGGTGCTCTTACTTCTAACTCGCTCTTTACTTCTAATGAACTTGAAATTTCCATAGCCCTTATGAAAGGCACTCGATCTTGTACTCAGCATCGAATCTATTATTTTGTTTTTTATTCTCATTTGTCGTCATTTTCGAACTCTTGTCATTAATTTGTATGCTATTGAGATTTCAAAGGTTATACAAGATGCCCTATTAATGTCAGAATGGAAATGTAGCAAGAGAAGGAATGATGGTGTTGAAAATGAATAAGAGTTGGGATAATGTGAAAATGCCAACCGGAAAGTCCCTGTTGGTTGCAAGGGAGTTTTCACTGTTAAACACAGGATGGATAATTCTATCGAATGCTATAATGCAATGTTAGCGACGAAAGGGTTTTCTCAAACCTATGTTCTTGACTATAAAAAAAACATTTTGCTAGTGGACAAGCTTAACATTGGTCAAGTTCTACTATCATTGACAACAAAACCTGGATTGAAAACTGATAAGTGTTGAAGAAAATTAATTTCGAGTTTTTTATTTCAATATGTACAGGTAAAATCTTAGGAAAGCTTCTAATTGGAGAAACATGAAATCAAGAAATATAATTTATTTCAATTGTTCATGGATTGATGAGTAGGTAGTAAGAATCTCACAGATTGGTGAAGTGAAAGCGGAAGAGGTAGGAAAGAGGGCAAAAGTCTTGGTGAGTGTGGGACCCAATTGACTGATATTATGTATCCATTTCACCCTCTTACGAATGAATGGCTGTCATTTAATTTAAGCTTGCCTGATAATCTCTAGAAGACTGCTTTTGATAACACCTAGGTAAGAATGTTAGCAAATACCTCATGTAGATGGTTTTTTTAGGTGCTCCTAGCTAGACTTTTTTTTGGTGTTTCTGTGCGTTGTAAATGACCAAAACATCTTAATTTGAGAACTAATCATGATTACTTTAGATAATTCTTTCTATTCAACAGGCATATTAAATAGATATTTTCTTACTCTCTCATAAACTTTAGTTTAAACACTTTAATTCCAAGAAAATTTGAGACCAAATATATGTGGATATTATTATTGTTGTACATGCACAGAGAAATTGTGGTTCTGTTCACAGGAAAGAAACACAACAATGGATATTTTTCATTGGTCCCCTTTTTTGTTTTAAGCTTGTGTTGAGCCTATTGACTTGACTTTGATATGGCTAAACTCTATTTTATTATTATTTACTTTATTTAGCCCCAATCTGGCTACATTAGGATTTTGAGAGCCTACCTTGTCGTGGTTCTCTTATCGTTCATTTTTCCTTACAAATGACCGTTATTCAATGAGCAAATAAAATTTGTAGATAAACCTTTAAGGATGTTGTACACTGCTCTACTAGTGGTGTAATCGACCCATAGAATGTAGTTATACCATTTGGTATGTTAACCAAATTTGTGGCAGGCATCTCTAGTATTATAAATGATCTTTTGGTTGTGATAGCCACTCTTGTTAAAAAAAGTTGGCTCAAATTCCTTGAATAGCCTCTCTTATGGTGGGGCTGACCCATAATAGTCAACCAAGAAGACTTGGTCAGCCCAAATTATAGCCTGGTGATACATATCCTCCTAGCAGTATATAGTAATCCTCCACTAGTATGAATGACCCACTATGGCAAAGTTCTACCTCTCATGTTGTAGCCATTAGGCACTCCTTAGTTCTCCGTGAGCTTTTTGGTCACAATCCTCGTGAACCTCATCTCTCCATTGCAAGGTTTTTCATCCCTATAAAAGTGGACTAGAAATAATATCGTTTTGTTTTGCTCCTAAGCAATTATCTCATTTTTATTGTTCAATTGTATCTATTTTAGTTTCTTATTGGCTTTTCATCTCCTCTCTATTCTATGGTTGATTAGTTTCCTTTGCCACCAGTAGATCATTGGGTACTCATTGGGTCTTATGTTTGTGGTCCTCTTGAGTTCTTGCATTGTGGTCTTCCTGAGTGCTCAACATATCCTTTTTGGACTCTGGTATGACTTGGAGATTTTTTTCTTTGGTGGAGTTACTAGAATTTTTTTACAAGGCCAATTGAGCAAGCATCATCTCTATCCTAGTTAATCTTCATCTTCCCTTAACACATCATAGGCATAATAATCCTACAATTAGAACAAATGTGATTTGATATCAACCTGATAAGCAAACAATCTACACCACAGCACAATCATATTGGGATATCAAATTGATTCAAAACTAATGTTTTGGAACGCCATGAAATTAGCAGAGTTTTCTTGAGTTCTTTTAATACGTTTGCAAAGATCTAGATTTTTCCTTTAAGATCAAATACATTAGCTTTCCAAGATAGATGATAATAAGGCTAAATGATGAGTCACCTTAGAATTGTCTTAGGTCTTTATCTTGCGGATCTATATTGTTCTTGGATTTCTTTCAGCGCTCTCAAGTTTTAATATTTTTTGGTTTTAGCCTTTTTATGATGAAGAATTTAATCCTTTCAATGCAAAAAGACAACAAACAACAATATAAGTCTCAGCTTCCTTCTCCAAATGGGTGCAATCAATAGCTATGATTTTAGGTCTATTGAATTCTTGCTCTTGGCTGAACACCTATATGCAAAAATCTGGGAGGGGATAAGAAGCATACGACTTTTACTCCTCTGACTAGGAGCTGGCAGGATTCAAAGGAGATAGGTATGATAAAATAGAGTAACTAATGCTAAATAAATTGAATTTATATTAAATTGAATTTAATCATAATTTTAAGCTATATTTTTGGTCATCCATTTCTTTAATAAAGAAATCAAGATACTACACAATTCAAATATTTTCATAAAACTAAGAACTATAAAGTATAAGATAGTTCATACATGGATAGCCACATTATTTGAAAATATTTAAGCTAATATCTTGTAGAGTTACTTGGGCAGCTAGGAGGGGAAATTAATTGTGGAGTGAAATGTAGAGAGTTATCTTAATCCCCTTAAACTCCTCCTTCATTGGTCGTCCCTTTTTTTAAGAGATTTGACTTGAATTTAGCCTTGTCTTAGCTTAATTTGTGGTTGGAAGTCCTAATTTTATGACTTCAATCGTGTAATTTGTTTTGCATTATCTTAAACTTGAAATAAACTCTAATTTTGGGCTTTCTTGTTGTTTTATATGAAAACCATATCTAAACTTATTATTTTAGGCCCATATTTGGATCCCGAAAATCAAGGGGATTGTTGTGGGTACAATGAGAGAGAAGCACGATAGAGAAGCATCTCATTTTTCCATTTTATGTACCCATCTAGTACACAACCCTACTTGTATTAAGAGAATTTAGGTGATAATTACAACAAGGCTCCATTTGGTATACTTTTATTTATGATGTCCTTTTGTTGTACGCAATCATCATATTGTTTCATAATTGTTTCGTCACTCAGTCTATGAAAGGCATGCGCAAAATGTTAAATTTTTTGAAATGTATTTCTCATATTAATCAAAACCACCTTTCAATTAGTTGAACTGAAAAAAAAGATTCATGTAACTGACCCACGTAGTGGGATGAAGGCTTGTTGTTGTTATTGTTTGAAAAAAAGAGGAAATAAACAAAGCCTAAGGCTTTAATGAAACAACATATCTTAGTCCTAATAAAATAAAATTACTTTGAACAATGGTAATAGACATAAAGATGAAAATGGGCATAGCATAATTAGAACGTATGATAACTAAATCATGACAACTCTAAATAAAACACATATGCCTTGATGGAACAACTATGGCCATGACAGAAGATGCATGTTTTCATTGGTGGTGAGTTCAAACTCTAAATAGTTCAAATAAAACTTATGCTCATTTCCTTGGATGTCACATCAAATAGGTCATTCACATGCTGCTAAATTTATTTAGTAATTTCTTTTGAATTGGCTTTACTTATGAAGCAAATTTGAAAGTTTATACTTATCTGTTACACAAATCGTGTATTTTGAAATTGATTTAGTTGTCTCTATATTGTAGTTTATGCTTTCTAGTTTATTTCAATAAAATGTGCCTGAGATAATAATTCTATTTAGAATGGGTGGTGTTCTCTAAAATCTGTGTTGCTTTAATTTGATCCATTGTGCTGGTTTGAGTTGCTGGCTCAACTTCTAGTTTGTTGTTTGGTGTGTTGGCTCCGAGTTATAGTGTTTGGTGATTCTCTATCGGCTTCTCTGTTTGTCATTTTAGTTGGAAGTCATCCCCTATGATTTCCTATTTAGTTTCATCACTTTCCCTGTATGTCTCCTGTGAATCATGTTGTAAAAATTACCAGATTTGCCTTCCCTGTTGGTTCCTAACCCCGCTACTGTTAAAAATCACAAGTAGCTGATTTTGTAGTGCAGCTTAATTGTGATGTTGAAGTTTCTGTTGTATTATGGCAGATTTTGAGATTATGAGAAACTAACAATTGCGGGTCTGATTTTGAGTATAAATAGGAGGCCTCTAGGTGTGTAAAATTCATGCTTGGCTTAATATAATTCTAGATTTCCTCTTAAAACTTGTATGTCTTATTGGATGCCAATTATTCGAGTGTGGTGTAAATCTTGATGACAACGTTTATAGGTTTGTATCTTTTTTCATCTATATGTTTAGTTATTAGCTTTTGCATGCGATTGAGATTTTGCTAAGCTCGCTTCAATTTAATTTTGTTTTTGTTTTTTGTGTAGTGTGAATGCATGGTTTTATATCGTTCTCAGATTTGTTTCCAAAAGTTTAGATTTTAAATGGTCTTTAAATTATCAGGTGGAACTAATGTTTTACTTATTTTCTGCTTTTCATCAAAATATGCTAAACTTTACCTAAACTAAGAGTTATTCGGCTGCAATTTTTATGTGCTTATTTATGCATCACATCTATTTACATTAGTCAAACCTAGATCCTAGGAGTTAGTGCATCAGCTTATGGTGTGGCTTTCTTTGTGTCTGCAGAAAGGGAGCCATTAAGCCCTAAATGCACAATTCTGAGAATTTTTTTTCTGTTTTTTCTCTTCCATGCCATAATGAAAGGTTTGGAGTCAGAGGAACGGGGGAAATTTATGCAATTTAATGCAAGTTCAAAGATGAAACACCGTTTTTTGTTGGTTTTGAAACATGTAGGCTATATTAATATGTGAAACTTTTACAAGCCCCACTGAAAAGCTCTTATTTTTCATCTGCTTCATTCTAATAAATCTGCAGGTTGATATATGTAATGAAGGTTTCTTTAGTTAATGTCCAGGTTGGTCACAAGCATGTGCTGCTTGGTGCATACACACAATGTGTATAGATACTAGGATAATCCTCATTTATGCTGCCAGTAAGAAATTTATCTCTGTAAAAACATCACTAGTTGCTTCTGTCTTGATGCTTTCTTTTTCCATTATAGATTTCACCTCCTTCAAGAGTTCGATGAGGGGAAGAGAAGTTGTCGCCGCCGTTTGGCAGGACATAATAAAAGGAGAAGGAAAACATTTTCTGGTGCTACTACCCCCAGTGAGAGTTCTGCAGCTGGTGATCAGTCAGCGGGCTATCTATTGATAAATTTACTGAGAATTCTTGCCAATTTGAACTGTAATTTTCTTTTCATCAACTTTATATAATATCTGTTACGGTACTTGGCTATTAGATTTTACAATCTGAACTTTTCAAACTTGAAGGACTTGACATTCATTATAAAATGGGTTATAACTTGACCAAACGTAGTGTACAGACAAAACTACAAGTGTAGAGGCATGTGAGATGTATTTATTTTTATTTATAACAGGGACAATTATGATAATAAATGGCTTGCTTCACCCAACAAATCTGAAGAAAGCTTAGGATGGATGCTGATTGAGCGGGAAAGTTGAAATAAGAGAGGATATACATCTAGCTGTTTCGGAGCTGGCCAGGTCCAAGTGAAGGAATCTAACAATTAAAATGAACAAAGTCTGTTGTCATGGATGCATTAGATTTATTTTTTCTGCTTTCTGTGGGCTATATCTTTTTTAATGTCCGCCTTTTGAATTATGGTGCTATAGCTACTTTCCTTTTTTTAACATTTGTTTATTCCTCTTTGTGTCCTACATTTATTTTTTTCGTTCCCCTTTTTTCTCTGCACCTTTTCTCCCCTCTGACTATAAGCTACTTTACTCTAGGAAAGTAATAATAGGGACAAAATATAATTAGCGAGATGAAAAGATAAAATGGCCTAAGTGATGGGGAAAGGAGAGAAACATTGATGCCTCATTTGGAAAAGATAAGAATCTTGCCTTACTCTTGCAATATTTTGCATGCTTTTAGCCATGGTTTGGGCATGGATGTGGCATAGTGGAACACTAAACGTACAACTTGAGCTTGATTAGTTGTCAAACTTTCTTTTGTTCTTATAAACTTCACCAATTGTAGTCCATGCATAATCTTCTTTCATGTTGTATAAGTTTTGTTGTCTTCATATTATTGTTGCTGTTATTTATATTTCTAATGAAGAATTTCACCCTATCAATGTCTTTTCATCTCCCACAGCAACTGTCAAGGATGTTTAAGGCATTTGTAGTTGATCATAAATTAGATTTAGATAGTGTAAATCTTGTGTAAATCATAGTCGGATGCCTTGTATGTGGTGTTCTCTGCATTTATTTGTTATGTGCTTGATGATAAGATCTGATTTCTTCATTAGCTAGAAAAAGCTTTGAGATTAACATGCTATACTGAAAGGTTTCATTTTTCAAAGTTTAATGGTTAATCTAATTACAGCTGATAGATCTGAACAGTCAAAAGATCAGGAGTTTTTGTCAAACCTTTTGCGAAATATTGCCTCTCTCGCTGGTTCATCTGATGGTAACAATAGTTCTGGTCTCCTCCAAGCATCTCAAGATCTTCAGAAGGCTGGGGCATCTGCTGGGACATCAGTTGAAGCCGCAAATGCTCTAATTTTAGGTGCTGTTCTGCCAAAAGAGAACAAGTCATTATCTTCTCCCCCTAAAACAGTCTGTGATCACCCTGCTGCTACTAATCATTGTGTATCTCCTGCGGTTGCTCTAAGAGAGATGCATGGTCATCAAAATCTTAGTGTATCCTCTTCTGTCACGACTGTGCAAGCAACATGTTCTGAAAGATTACTGGCAGAAAAAAATTGCTTGCCAGATAAATCACTGACTTTATGCTCATCGCAGCACATGCTGCCTACTGCTTGTACAGTTGCCGGTGTGAGGAAAAAGGAATTTGACTTGAATACTGTGTATTATGAAGGAGAAGATGGTGCACTAGGATGTGGGCAACCAGCAAACCAAGCAACGCTGGATATTGGTTCTAATAATTGTCCTTCATGGATATTACAAGATTCTCACCAGTCAAGTCCACCTCAGACAAGTGGTAATACGGATTCAACATCTAACCGATCACCTTCAAGTTCCAATGGGGATGCTCAGGTATTCAAAAAAAAAAAAATTCTATGCTTCAATGGTACATTTAAGTTTTCTTTAGTCGCACCATATGACGTGCTTGTGCATGCATGAATGTATCGCATGGCATCTGGTATCATTATCTGAAGTCTTTAAACATATTTTGTGCAATGGGAACTTTGTGGTTAACTTAAAAGAATCCTTTTTCATGATGTTATAATCTTCCATTTAGCAGGCTTATAAGGAATTAATTTGTGCCATCTTTTTTAATTTCCAACAACACACCAACAATAGCATTAGTACTTGATTTTAACATTATACTATCTACACTATATCGAAACCCAAAAAAAGTATGTTATCATCAAAATAACTTTAGCAATCTATAACACAATTATTTAGTAGAAAATAGATATATGAAATTATTAGTGGAGGAAATTCAAGCCTCACCTTGATAGAAGGAGATGATTTTCTCTGGAATTAAGTAATCTCACTTGTACTACTCTCAAAAGAATCATACATCCAATATAAATGCAAGATTGAAATTGGAATCAGTTTTATTGAATAAAAAGCTATCTATCACATGCCTTGGACTATCTATTGATAAAAAATTCAGATGGCTCATACATTATTTAAATCATGGGTATAAACCCAAAAATTTTAAAAAATTGGATAAGACAACATTACAAATAAGTTGGCCGAAACATGAATCAAATAAGCAATTGCAACACTAAGTCGAAGGAGGAGTAAGAGATGGGCTACTATATTGCGAGATAATAAAAGGCACTAAGGAAGTTGCACATAGATTTGTAGGGGAACTTGATGCATGCAAGAATGAGACGTAGCATAATAATCAGATATGACTTAGGAACTTGATCTGACATATGAGAAACTGTAATAAATGATGCCCGTAAGATGTCTGATACAATCTAATATAAATTTGCACGGCTCTAAAAAATTAGACTTTGACAAATAAAGCTTTTAAGAGTAATCAAACAAATCCAGTAACAAATTTGCTCTTCTAATGATATAATCAAATGATCAGCACAAATAGGTTTGTCAGGATGCTTTAGATATCTTTGTAATCCAGGATCAATAGTGGACCCAATCTATCATCTAGAATACTTTCAGGAACAAGTTGTACTCATTTGTCTGCTAGAGTATTGAATGAAAATTCACAAGTATAGGTGAAAAGAGAAGAATCTAAGCAATTGACAGGAGAATCATGGAATAAGATCAAATCAAACACAGTAAAAATTAGATTAATGCCATTATTTCTTGGAATATCTAATTTATCTCTAGTTCTAATAGGCAAAAAGATTTAAATGGCTTTGTCTTTCACACATTTAATTACTTAAATATTTTTGTAAAAACATTTTTATATTTAAAACACACATTTATTTTATCACTAGATTTAAACCCAATATACTTGGTTTGGTCACATAAAACGTCAGCCTTCTGATGACCCTGTTAGGAGAGTAGATGTGTTGAATTTGGCCTATATTAAGAAAGGTAGAGGTAGACCTAAAAAGACTTGGCTAGAAAATATTAGAAATGAACTTTTTTTAATTAAATTTAAATAAAAATTTGACTCTTAATAGGACACAATAGAGAAAAAGGATTCACGTAGCCGAACCCACATAGTGGGATAAAGGATTGGTGTTGTTGTTGTAGTTTTTTAACTCAATATACTTGTTCATATATATAATTTCTATAATTAACGATTAATATTCTATAAATATCCCTGAACAATTTAGATAAATCATGCAACTAATGTGAGAGAAATAATGAGAATGTTACTAAATTTATGTGTTATAAGGATTACTAATAATGTTCTATAAATAATTCTTAAAAAAAGTGGTATGATGAATAACCTAAAAGTTGATAAATTATGAGTTGTTTATACGGATAAACGTCTTCAAAGATGACCAACTTAAATTGCTTAAATATGAGTTTTGATGAACCATGCATCTCTAATTTGGACTTGATGGATGGAATTTTAAAATTCATGTTTCACTTGAAACATTTTTATTAACAAATTTTTTGAAATGTTGATGCAATCTAACTAAATTCAGGTTTCACGGTACAATCTAATTTCCAGTTTCACGATGATAGAAAGAATTACATCCAATCAATATTCAAGCAAAGAGAAAAACATTCTAACTTAATGTGAAATATTAAAGGATTTTTCTAAACATAACTCATATATCTCTATTTATAATCACAAATCCCTATAGAAAAGCCACAAGCCATGGAAAATACTGCAACAATAGGCTACAGTAGTAGTAGGAATTCAATTTACACCAAAAGTAAACGCAAAAGTCTGTGGTACTTAAAATCATATATATATATATATATATATATATGTTAAAAGAATATTCTTGGACTACAGTTTCTTCAGTATATTAAAACTTAACTGTTTATATTTCTTGCATTGGTATGGGTTTGATGGCTGAAAAGGAGATGCTAGTGATTTTATTTCTAAATATTAATTGTAGGTGATGTAGTACTAACAAGAGAATATGTGCAATACTCCTCAATATCCAAAGATTTGAATAAAGTTTCATGTTATATTTTTTTGTAAATTATAGCTTCATTCATCCTTAGAAACAGATAATAATACACAATAGTCTAGAGATAAAAAATATTTGGTTAGAAGACCTTTAAACGTTTCGTAATATTCAAACATGCCATAGTCATCTTGTTTATAATTCTTGGATTGATCATACAATTGTTCTCTATATTCATCAAGTGATTAATTTTCTTTTTATGTTTATGTTTCATATCAATTTATATAAATTTTGTAGCAACACTTCAATAATATTGAGCATGCCCTAGCTTATTTTACCAAATTCAACTGATTAGGAATTAGACATGTAACCTTAAAAGAAATCTTTCAAGTTAATGTTATTAGAAGTTCAAAAATAATTCAATAAGGTAGAATTATTTCCGAATCCATGTTGTGACGAGCACAAGCTTTTTAGAAGTTTAGCAATCTAAAGTTGTAGGGCATAAGGTACTAATGAAGATTTTTCCTATGATTATTTTCTCTCTCATACCCTAAAACACCTTTGACCTTTCTCAACAAAATGTAGATGCTTATCTTTTGTTTGTTTAATGTTTGTTTTGCCTTATGAAGATGCTAGAAAAAACTCATGGTAGATGTCTGAGCAGGAAATAAGTTTATTGCTTGTTGGACCAATTTTCTATTATAGAAAAACTGTATTGATCAAGATCTATTGGTTGATAAACTGTTTTTCCCCCTTCCAGAGTCGTACAGATAGAATAGTATTCAAACTATTTGGAAAGGACCCTAATGATTTTCCTCTTGTTTTACGGGCACAGGTAATTGTTAATTTTGAAGCTGTCTTATTTTTATAAGAGTGGATTTTAGAAAATAATGCCATACAATGATAATCCCAAAATGTTCAAATTATTCCTTGTACTTGAATTACAGATCTTTGACTGGTTATCTAATAGCCCTACGGACATGGAGAGCTATATCAGACCTGGTTGTATCATTCTTACAGTTTATCTTCGTCTTGAGGCATCTATCTGGGATGAGGTCTGCAGTTTCTATTGAATGGTAATACTCTATCATTAATATCATGTTGCTCAATGTTTCTAATACATCCTCATTTGCAGCTGTGCCATGATCTAGGCTCTAGCCTGAAAAGGCTACTCCTTCTAGCTGATGATGACTTTTGGAAAATGGGATGGATTTTTGCTAGAGTGCAACATCACATGGCCTTTATTTACAATGGTGCGTTGATTTCTTGAATACTAGAAAATCTCATGTTGATGCAAATGGTTCTCATTTTCTTGCAACTACTGCAGGTCAGGTTGTTTTGAACAAATCCTTGATCATGGAGAGACCTACTTGCAGTAAGATTGTTAGCATCACACCCGTTGCTGTTCCTCCTTCTTCAAGGGTTACCTTTAAAGTGAAAGGTTCCAATCTTGTTCGATCGAGTACAAGGTTTATAATCCCATTTTTCATTTAGAAGTCTTCTAGCATAGAATCTTCATTGGTCCTTGATAGCTTAGTTTTGTTATCTTTTTTCCACCACCTATGCTTTCTTATTGTCCATTGCAATGTCAGGTTACTCTGTGCATATGAAGGGAAATATCTAATTCAAGAAATAAACCAACCCAAAGTCCAATGCTCTGACAACAGAAGCAATGGAAACAGGAATGAACAGCTCCAGTCTATCAGCTTCTCCTGCCACGTTCCTGATGGAATTGGTCGAGGTTTCATCGAGGTCCTGTTCTTGCAACGATGAAAGCTCGCATCTTCTTTTTTTGTTAGATCTGACTTCAATTTCTGATCATTTTTCAGATTGAAGATAATGGTCTTAGCAGTGGTTTCTTTCCCTTCATAGTGGCAGAAGAAGACATATGTGCTGAGATAAAAACGTTGGAGAGTTCAATAGCCTCATATGAGGACCTTTCAGAGGAAAAAGTGGAGACTGCAAGAACCCTAACCATGAATTTCTTACATGAAATGGGATGGCTTCTCCGTAGGAGTCAGTTAAGATTTAGTTCAGAATCAGAGAATAGCTGTTTGGAAACTTTTTCTCTTTTACGTTTTAGATGGATTTTGAGATTCGCCATTGATCGTGATTGGTCTGCTGTTGTCAAAAAGTTCCTAGACATCTTGTTTGAGGGAAATATTGAAACAGATGGGCGTTCTCCTAATGAGGTCGCCTTGTCAGAAGATCTGCTCCACTATGCTGTACAGAGGAATTCCAACTCAACCGTTAAGCTCCTCTTAAGATACAAACCAGACAAAAATTCAGATGGAAGCTCATATAATTTGTTCAGACCAGACATGCCTGGACCTTCTGGTATTACTCCTCTTCATGTTGCAGCAACTAGTAGTTTTGCTGATAACATGTTGAATATATTGACTGATGATCCAGGACAGGTATGTTTTTCAATTTTATTCCGTCATTATTTTACCACTCGATTAACTATGTTTATGGAAATGAAATTCCGCTTTTGTTTTGTTTTTATTCAACTGTGCGATTATTTGGTCTCATAGACACGAATGTGGGAACACAAAAGATACGATATGGAATGGGCCATTTATATTATTGAAAATATAAGATTCTGATACGACGTTATATATAATAAATTTTATTTTTCAATGAAAGAAAAACAAATAAATATTATAAAAAAATTGACAATCTAAACAAATCAATTGTTAATAAAACCAATTATTTGTCTTGGATTCTTAATTGATGTCAAACTCTCATGTGTTGCATTTATCGGATATTGTGAACTTAAATATCATAAAATATCGGATCGGTGCAACCATTTCTAATAATTGTTTTTACAAATGCTAGTTTGGAGTGAAAGCATGGACTAATGCCCGCGACGCCACTGGCTTCACTCCTGAAGACTATGCGCGAGCCCGAGGCCATGAATCCTACATACTTCTGATGCAGAAGAAGATCAAGAAAATCGCAGAAAAATGCGATGTGGTTGTTAACATGCCTTCTAAATTATCATTGCCAGCAGATGCAATCTATACACAAACGCAAGGATTGAAATCCAGCAAACTATATAGCCTTGGGATTGATAAGAGAAAATCAGAACAATCAAAGCCTCCATTCTGCAAGCTATGCGAGCAGCATTTGGCTTGCCGAAGCTCGGTGGGAAGGTCTCTGCTGTATCGTCCAATGTTGTTATCTATGGTAGGCATTGCTGCAGTTTGCGTTTGTGTAGGATTACTCTTCAAGGGCCCACCGGAAGTTATGTTTGTATATCCTCCCTTCAGGTGGGAATTATTAGAGAGTGGATATATATGAGCTTAGTGTGGTTTTTAACACTAACCGTTAACGATCTGTTGGAAGGATGCTGCAATTGAATGCCTTATGTGACTCTATCTATTTAATGACTGTACATTATTTTACTATTTAAACATTGGAATTCTTCCTTGTATTAAGTTAGAGAATAAGCACTTCTCAAGTGCAGTTCAGTGTCTTTGTATTGCTGCTGTCAATATTGGAGATGGTAATGTTGTTTTAGTCGTGAATGCCATCATTTTAAGGAGAAAAATATCATCCTGATGTATTTAAAAAAAGTGTTAAGATTTATATTGATGCACATGGGTAGATTTTTGGCTGGATAAAGTTGTCTTGAAAGATTGAAAATTGATGAACCGTACAAACGGTTTTTTTTTTTTTTGGCTTAAATTTACTGTAATTGTCATCGTATCAAACCAAATGGCAACTAGATTTGTTCAGCTTAGATCTACGACATTTGTTTTGAGCTGATCTCGAGTCAGGGACAAAATCAACTCAACATAGGTTCTTCATCAATCGTAACCAAAACTTAATATCAACTATAACGAATTTCAAGTGTGAGGAAAACAAAGAAACTAGGGAAAATAGCATGTTCTCAAAATATCAAAAGGAAAAGTTTCTACTAGTAAATATAGTTGGCCGCGTGAAATTAAAATGTACAAGAAAAGATAAAAAATAATAAATTTCATTGCTTAATATGCTTTTTAATATTATTTTGAAGACTAAAAAGATGCCTGTTGAGTGCTGAGTGGGGAAGTGCGTTGGTTTATATTTTTTAATAATAAAAGTGATGCACAAGTGTGTGTGAATTATAGAGGAACTAAGTTAATGTGTCATACATTAAAATTATGGGAGAGAGTAATTGAGCATAGGTTTCGACGTGATACGAATATTTCTCAAAAATCAATTTAGATTCATGCCAGATTGGTCTACACTATGGAAGTTATACATTTGTTGAGAGGTTTGATGGAGCCATATAGAAAGAGTAAGAAGGATCTACATATGATATTTATTTATTTAGAGAAAGCATATGATAAAATCTCAAGAGAAGTGCCTGGAGAGTTTTAGAAAAGAAAGGAACTAATATTGCTTATATTAAAGTCATTAAGGATATGCATATAGAAGCTGTTAATTGTGTTCAAACACAAGGTCTTTTGACCATGATACATCCTCTTGTGCTTTTTTGCTAATGATATTCTTCTTGTTGATAAACCTTAGAGATGGAGTTGAATAAAAATTTAAATTATGGAGGTAAACCTTAAAGACTAAAGATTTTTGTTTCTAAAATTACATAGATGGAGTGTAACTTTAGTAATAATATATCTAGTGGGGGGATTGTGAATTTGGGTAATCTTGAGTTTATTGTTCAAAGTGATTGTAAAATAGATGGGTAAGGGGAGGAATTCTAGTTGGATTATTGAAGAATTCTAGTTGGATTATTGAAGTTGAGGAATCCATCAAGATTGTTGCATGATAGAAAAGTACCTCTTAAATTTATGAAAAAATTATATAATATGATAGTGAGCTGTAATGCTTTATGGTGCATAATGTTTGTCATTAAAATAGAAGCAAAAAAAAAAAAGTTATGTATTGCAGAGATGAGGATGCTCATGTGGATGAGCAACTTTATACTTAGGGATAGAATGCGAAACTAGTATATACATGAAAAAGTTGGAGTAGCTCCAATGACATTTAAGATTAGAGAGATTCTACTTAGATGGTTTGTTCACATAAAATATCGACCTTCCTATAACCTGATTAGTAGAGTAGATGTATGAGATCTGGCCTATATTAAAAATGTTGAAGTTGTGACGCATTGACATCCAAAATGGAAGAATTTCGCTTCATTTCTTCTTTATTATCATTTTTTTCAATTCATTAATGACAAGAGCTCACTTGCATTCAGGAAAAATATAAACAAAAAAAATATATAATTATATTATTACAGTCAATATTTACATCATGATTAAAATTTAAAGTTTCAAAATAATATCTATAATAGCCACAATCCACTACAAACAAATATGTGAAACCAAAGAGCTGAAAATAAAATTAAACTATCATCACTATCTAACATCACTCTGGAGGCTCCTTGCCATTGTAAAACTTGAATTTGCTCATATATGTACTATATTGGACTCAATTTTAAAATACTCCAAGATCTAAACTTTTTTGAAAAATGATCAATAAGCATTGCATTGTGTTCTACTCATTGAATTGAATGAAGCAATTCCACATAATTTACTATATGTCGAATTACAAATGATTGAAGATTAAGGAATTAAATCCCATTTGCATTTTTTCCTAAGCAATTGTAATCACAATTTAAAAATTAAAATCACTATAGCAAGGGAAATTTTTTCGGGCAGGCGGCTTTCATGCAAAGCTTTGGGAAGGGGTAGTTAAGGCATTTCAATTGCCTTAGAGTATTTTATTTCGACTTTATTAAAAACCATCAGATGGATTATAAGGACTCTCGTCTCAGCCGGAAGCTGCAGGAAGAGCTAGAACTGGGACTAGCTGAAGGAAGTGGGAGCTCTCGATAGGCGTAGGAGCACTGGAGCAAGCGTTGAATATACATGCTTTGGGAGTTCCCAGGTTCGTGCAGATTTTGGAACTAGGTAGTTGGCTATTCGAGCTAGTTCGTGTTAGGGCTGGAGCTAGTTGTTTGTTGGGATGGCTGAGTGTGTGTGTGAGTGCTGGCCGAGGTTCTATTGGAGTTGGAGGTTAACCAGGGGCTACTAGAGAATTATTTGAGGACTGTGCGCTATAAGGGTCAGCTTAGGAAAAGCTTTAGGAAGCTTGGGAAGAAGTTGGCCAACTGGGAGGAGTGTGAGAAAAGAAAATAAGGAAGTAAAAAAATAGTGAAAGAAAAAGAAAGGAAGACGAAGAGAAAGGTAAGAACTTTTCGATTTGTTAACTATAAGTAATTTGTAAGGTTTCTATTGTTAATATTTCTAATTTGGTAGTGTTTAAATATTATTTAGGTTAATCACAGTGCGACATGAAAATTTGAAAGTATATTTGTTGTGAATTGATATAATTATGTTATCAGGATAGTAGATAATATTAATCATTAATTAATGATTTGAGTCGGTGTAGGTGCCCTATGCACGCTAGAGAACGGGAGGTGTCCGACTTGACGACTTCAAATGATGAGGAGGTGATATATGCAATTGTGTTAAATATGGTATGTAAGTGAAAATTTTTATATGAATATATATGTGCATCGACTTTAATAGTAACATGACATTCGCTTTTGCATTCCACATGTGAAACTAGTCTGAATTATTGTACGTAGTTATTGCCATTAATTGGGAGATGTAAGAATGTTTATATATGCTGTTTGTTTTTGCCATTGTGTTAAATTAAAACAAGTGAATTATCTAGTTAAACTCACTCATACCCTGATATGCCACATAGTCATACGCATTTATTTGAATCTCTATACTTATACCGAGTCAAATGACATGTAATATACATAGGCAAAAACAATGATTAAAATTGAGGAATGCCTGTTAGGGAATAGGTTGGTGGGGGCAGTGCAACCCCAATGGGCAATGTGACCCAGTGAAGGCTAAATATGGGAAAGCTTATGAGCTTTAATAGCATTATGAGGCCTACGGGCTAAGAAGCCTACAAGTTATAGAAGCAGTGTGACCTCAAGAGACAATGCGACCTCAGAAACCTACAGGTTATAGACCCAAACATCCTAACATGACACCTCTTGAAGCTGACAAGGGGAAGTTAACAAATGAATGAAATTTGTAATGATGATGGCATATCATGATGGTGTAATTTACATATCCTACACAATCGAATTTGGCGCACAGTGATGCTATCCATAATTATATAACATGAAGTTGAATGAGAGATTCAAGTCAGCCTAGTACTGTCATGCTGTAGTTTACATATTACATGCCCAATATATTCTTTATTATAGTTATTACTATCTACTCATACATTCATCATTACTATTGTTATAGCCTTAAGTTGTTTACATATATTCTTTTAGCACTCATTGAATTATCTGCCTATGCATATGTTAATAGTCCTTTCTTACACTAATTATTGTAATAGAATTGTATATCATTATGGGGGTCGTGGCTCACCAAATTATCATTCTAGTTGTTTTATAGGAAAGGAGAAAATAAGGTTGAGCTAGATTAGTACCAGGTTTAGTTGTGTTTTAAGTTTACCTGTCTTTGTAAGAAAAGCTTGAGTAGGGGTCAATGGTATGTTAATAGTAAATATTTTGATTGTTGGGCTGTAGCTGCTCTGTATATGATTTTTTTTTTGAAAAAAAAGATCTTTTTTCTGAACCCTTTTTGCCTTTAATAGATGTTTTAGGTTATGATGTCTTTTTTTTAATAATTCACTCTATTGAACATGAATTGTTTCGAAGTGTAATGGAAGAGTAAATATTTTTGTGTAGCCTCTATTATAGCCTACATCGCTAAGTTGGAGTAGAGTCAACTTGGGGCGGCGTGGCATGTGACAATATTTACCTGAAATTAAATAAAAATCATGTAATGAGCATATAACCTATCAAGTAACCAAAATTTATAACTGTCTTTAATGCAAAGCAAAATAATTAATATGTCTATTCCAATTCCAGGCAATATCAATTAATTAGTTATCAGTATTAATAATAAGTAATATATGAAACTAATATCAATTAATAATAAAACAAATACGATCAATAACATCAAAAGAGGTCTATCAACTATAAAAAAATTGATAAAATGACTATCAATCAATGTGTTATTTCAGTATGCTATGCCAGTGTACCTATGAAAAGCCAAAAGCATGTTCTACTAGTATAACTTTAGTTCTATCCATCAGTTAATCAATTGAAATGCTATCATGAAAATATAATCATGGATGCGATTGTGAACAATAAGAGAGGACATCCAACTTTAATTTGATATTTTCATTCTTCCCCCTCAACTATCATCCAGTTGGTTATCAATTTTAATTTAATCCCAACTGTCGACCAATCGATCATCAGTTTTTATCTTATCTTCATTATTCATTATCTTATGTCAATTCACATGTTGCTTTTAATAAATCATTAATAGTCGTCAAACTCTACCTGTCGGCGTAATTTAGTCAATCGGTTGCAAGCTAATATCCAGGATTACACCATAAACTTTTTTATTTTAAGAAAAATTCGTCGGCCCACCTCTTGCGTAAGATATTATATTTTAAGAGCTAACTCATATTAATTATAATTTTGACAGTCAATCTTCTTTGCTTACATGCAATTGTCATATTTATTTTATAACAATCTTATTATTTTCTCTATGCAGTGCAAATCAATATCATATACAAAATGCATTAATCTATAAAATTTATATATTATGCATTAACTTCAGAAAATCATAACTTCCAATTTACTAAGTGAAAATCAGTAATATTATATCCAAAATATTCATAAGAATCATATCTATCACAAACAAAAAGATACACGACGAAAGCTTAATAAATCAGAAGTAAATAGATTTTTGGCGAATTTGGGAGAGAAAAATTTTATAAATCAAAATCATCAAAAATAATTACTTTAATTAGAACAAAACCCGTAACATAACGACGGACTGTTGAGATTTGTGCAAATCTATTTATTCAAGTGAATTTTTTACGTTAGTTTTTTATTATTACAAAAGTTTATTGCTTGATTATTATTTCTCCTAACATATACTAAAAAAATTCTGTTTTGTGTGTACTAACATGTCTTTCAGGAAATTCACATTCCAGACTGCTGAAAACTTCAAATTATTTTATCAAGAGTTTATTATAAATGAAGTCTGTAATTTTTTATATTTCTTGAGTCTGAGAAAGTGTGATTGTAAGTTGGATAACTGTGCACACACACACTGAGGGAGTGAGATAAACTTAAAATTTTAAAACTAATCGTACAGTACGATGTATAATCGTACGGGATGATTTATGTTGTTTTTCCCCTCTGAAACGAACCTGCAACACTAAAATTTTTTTAAGTATAAATCGTACAGGACGAAATAGTTTCATTTTCAGAGTACGAAATGAGAGCTCACATCATTCGTATCGAATCGTATGGGACGAACTGTTCAATTTTTTGAACTGTTCGTACAGTACGATTAGATTTTGTATATCTCTTTACAGAGTACGAAATGGGAGCTTTCATGGTTCGTACCGGATCGTACGGGATGAACTGATCAATTTTTTGAACTGTTCGTACAGTACGATTAGATTTCGTATATCTCTTTACAGAGTAAAAAATGAGAGCTTTCATGGTTCGTACCGGATCGTATGGGCCGAACTGTTCAATTTTTTGAACTGTTCGTACAGTACGATTAGGTTTCGTATATCACTTTCCAGAGTACAAAATAGGAGCTTTCATGGTTCGTACCAGATCGTCCGGGATGAACTGTTCAATTTTTTGAACTATTCGTACGATACGAATTCAATTCGTATAACATTTTCCAGAGTATGAAAACTGGGGTTCATTGGTTCGTACAATATCGTACGGGACGAATCGTTCATAATTTTGAACTGTTCGTACGTATGAATGTCGATCGTACGAGATGATCTTACTTCGTTAAAAAATGAAATTTTCAGTTTTTGAACGGTTTTTCTTGTCCTTTGAATATAAGGGTCCTAAAAAATTGACTTTGAAGGAGATCATCTACGAATTTCTTCTTGAGAGTGAAAGGGAGAGTGAATAGGGAGAGTGTTTGGGAGTGAGTGTGGTGAGATCTTTGAATAGGTAATTATGAGGGGATTCACAAGGTTATCCAAGTGTGAGGATCTTATTATTTAGACTTCAAATTTCTTCCTTATCTCTTAGAAGACTCTTGAGAGAAGTTTTTGAAGAAGGTTCGGTTCTCTGCTGTCACCAAGGGAGGGTGAAAAATGGCGTTAGGTTCTCTGCCTACACCAGAAGGCTTAAAAGGACGAGTGGGTTCTCTGCCTACAGCAGTAGGGTGTGAAAGGACGAGCGAGTTCTCTTCCTTCACCAGGAGGGTGAAAAAGGACGACGGTTCTTTGCCGTACCGGGTTTGGTGGAAGAGAGCTTGTAAGGGCTTCTTCGCCTTGCTGTGGGGGTTAAAGGAGAGTCATTTTGATTTAGTGCAATACCTAGAGAAGGAGTCTCTAGGGAGTGGATGTAGGTTGTATTTGACCGAACCACTATAAAATCTGGTGTTCTCTGTTCTTGTTTTTATTTTTTGCATTTTCTTACTACATTGCACGTTATTTTTCTGTGGTTGAAAAAGTAAGAAATTTACAACTGATCGTATTGTACGAACACTTTTTGTACTATACGATATATTCAAATTTTTGTATAAAGGTTTTCAAAACTACCAAGAGATTTTAAAAGAACCAATTCACCCCCCTCTTGGTTAGCCTAGGGACATAATCAATAGGTTTAACAACCTATTCGCACTTTCACGGACGACACCCTAAAACACTTCCCCTCTCTTCTCATTCTCCTCTCTCTCCTCTCTCCTCTTCTCTCCCCCTTTTCATCTTCTCCTTTCTCTCCTTCCCCTGCAAGTCATGAAATGAGAGTGAGGGAGGGAGGTGGATGGTAGAAATATTTAAATGAAAAATATTAAATAGTTATTTTAGTGTCCAACGTCGTGGTGCTCACGATACAATGATGTAGCACTGCATGCCGACCCCGAGTTATTGTAGAACAGAGCCTTCAATACTACGACAATATTTTCTAGTGCCACAACGTCTTCAGCGCTATCTACTGGATCATATTTTCATGTTTTCAAACAAATTAATTTTAAACTTTCTGGTTATTACAGATATATACCTAAAAAGACTTGATTAGAAAATATTAGAAATGACTTTTTTCTATTAGATTTAAATGAGAATTTGATTATTAAAAGGATATAATGGAGAAAAAGGATTTAAGTAGCTGACCTCTTGTAGTGGGAAAATGGCTTGATATTGAAAAATATATATATATATATATATATGTGTGTGTGTGTGTGTGTACTTTTCCCCCATTTTGTGATGATAGTGTTGGCTCGAGATTTTTTATAGATGCAAGCCTTTATGATTAATTACTCTCTTTAATCATAGGAGAGATATTTTGATTAAGGTTTGTTGGTATGCTCTATAATAGTTTTATAGTAGCATTTATTTATTTAATTTAAAATATATATATTATGGCCAGCCTAAAGTAGATGATTTAGGAATGATAATAAATCTAATCAAGATATTATAATATTGTTATCTTACATTATCATGAATTTTGTTCTACGTAGTTAATAGAGGTAGTTGGCCAATATGGTTGAATGATTATTATTAGCTACCATGTGTTATATTGTTTGAATGGACCTCCTAATTTAAACCAAGATTTGTCAAATGGGTCAATCTTAAGCCGATATTGGCTAATAGAGAGAGGCTTTGTGGCCTAGCATTTGTGCCATATGATCTAGGATATAGACTTAGGTTTCGTTTGGGACGACTTTCTTGTTGCTTCTTAAAGCAGCTTTTTAGTATAAAAATTTTAATTTTTGTATTAAAAAGTTGCTTTAAGAAGTAACAAAAAAGCCGTCCCAAATGAAACCTTAGTCATTAAAGAATATCCAAACTTTTGTCATAATCATAATAAAATGGTGTCATTTTGGGCAAATCACCCACTTAGGGAACACTTGTCACTTCCTTACCATCATGAAGTTTTTTATTAAGATCATATTGATATATTTGATATAAAAGTAACTTTTTATAAGCTTTGTTCAAATTTAAGTTTATCATCCTTGACAAGTTGATGTGAATGATTTATAAGCTTATAGTGGATAGTTATTACTTTATAGTTTTTAGGGTTTCCATATTTTCTTTTAGATTTGTATATTTTTATTTGTAAGGAAGTTTAGTTTTAGATGGATTTAATTTTAATATTATTTAAAATTTGTTACCATCCTGAGAAGAGATCAAAGTAGTTTGTCTTGGAATTTGATGGCATATTTATATATAGCCCCGGGGTAATATTATTGGAGACGATCGCAAGCTAGGGCAGCTGCTCGGGGTCACGAGCTAGGACAGGGATGGTGGTGAAGGTTGGGGTCCACGGTGGCGATGGTCGCGAGCTCTCTCTCTCTGGCAAATGTCACGAGCAGTGGAGACGGAAGAAGTAATCAGGATGGTCCTTAGTGAATTCTTTTTTGTTTGAATTTTGAGCGAATTTACTTTACATGTAAAAGAAACTATTGATAGTATTTATAATACTTTGAGTATTTATTTTATTTTTGTTTTATACAAAATCAAATAACTAAAAAATTACTTTGCACCCAAATTACTTCAGGCCAAATAGCACCCAAGGGCTATTTTGTTTGAAATAAAATGGTTGTAAAGTATTCCAAATATAAATGTTTAGAAAATATTATTATTTGGTATGAAGAAAGGAAATATGACGTATGATTTTAAATTGTCCGATTTTCAAATACATTTTTTTTTCCATTGCCATCGTAAGCTATCGTCGCTTTTCCCTTGTTGGCCACCACCATCGACTGGCACAGACCGCTGCCACTCGCTGCACGTCATCAGCCACGACCCTTTGCCAGCTGCTGGCCACCGCCACAGCCCATTGTCATCGCCCGCCCCGCCCCTCATCACTATAGTCGACAGCCACCTATTGCTTGAAGCTGATTGCGACAACTTGTTGTCACTTGACACTGACCTCTGACTCCATCGTTGCTGCCCATTAACCACTGGCCACAATCATCTTTAACTTTATGCTGGCGTAATTATTTTACTTAATTAAAAAAATCATATTTATTTATTTTACACTTATCCAAATCACTGCAAAATAGTAGATCTATTTGTTGGCGTTAGTCTCCTAGTGGTGATTAATGTACGGAGAGACCATGATCGATGTCGACTGCTAGGGCACGCAACGTGCGAGTGATGGAGAGGAGAAGATGAGCTTAAGGTTTGACGATTTCCTCGATTTAGTGGTTGGTAGCTTTGGCTGCTACTACAATCGAGAGAAAGCCAATAAAGAGGAAGACGAAAGGAAGTTTGGGACATCATCTCCTCATTCTTACACCATCATCTTCTTACTCTTTACGTGCTTAAGAAGGTAAACCCTAATCCTAGCTTTTATCTAAAGAAATATTTTCGATCTAACTAAAAAATTGGTCTAAGGCAAAACTTTAACCCTAGATATATAATTTTTCCCAAGATGAGTAGATGATTAAAAGGATCATTGGGTATTTTATTATTAATGATCCAGCCCTTTGTTTGGTTTATTGGAACTATCAAGTGGAGTTGATGGAGTCTTGTTTAATATTGAGTTTGTGAGTTTAAGGATTGATGGAGTTTTATGTTAAGATAGGTTCATGATATATAATGTTTGCAACAAAGATGGGTAGATGATTAAAAATAATGGGTGTATTGGATTATTAATTAATTAGTTTTGGGTCTTGTGCTTAATTTCACCTTGGTTTATAAGTATTGATCAAGTAGTTGATGGAATATTGTTTAAGGGTCTTTTAAGACTTTGAAAATTGATGATGCGAATGTTTTAGCTCAGATTCAAGAAAGATAGTAATGTATGCTATCTCATTTCTAAAAGGGAGTTTTCCACTCTCTTAAAATTGATACATTCAATGGGGATTACACACGTAATTCTTACTAAGATTTAATTATTTCAATTATTTCATTACCACTTGGCTTTAATCTCTACTATTGCTCTTTAAATTATAGAAAGTTTAATGAATTGGTGACTTGTTGTCATGAATCCTCAATTTTCCCTTGCTTGAATCATATTGAACGTTATATTAGTTGCATTATGAAATCATATCCCTAAGTCATCTTGCATAACTTTGCCTTTCTCTCCACTCGACTTATATAATCTTGACCAATGTTCTTAATCTCCCAACTTGAATCAAGCCTTATAGAATTTAGGATAAAGTTTTTGTCATGACCCACTCCAGAGACTCGAATTAATGAGACGGGAATAGACGGTCAGACGGTTGATTAAATTTTCAATTACTAATTAACTATTTCCATTAAGCAGAAATAGCCACTAAACCTCAAAAATATATATAAATACTTTTCTCTTGGAGCGTCATGCCTACGATACTCATTTTCTTCTCTTCTGCTTATTTAAGTTAACTGAATTATACCTCAAAGCATTTTTCAATAGGAAGAGTGAGCCATAACATAACTCAGCGAGTAATTCATACTTCTAAATTACAGTAAACGAAGGCATTAGGGACAATATGCATGATTATTTTAAAACATAAAATAATTTCATTTCAATTCATTTCAAACATGACCATCAATGTTATACATGTCATATATTTATTTATATCTTTATGTATATCTTTATCCTTTCTCGTAAATAATATAACCGTCACAGGAGCCACCGGCTAAAATAGTATCAATGAAGGTACTCATTTTTCATTTCCTTTTATTTTTCCATAACCTTTTTCATTTACGTGCACGGTACATTACATCACCAGCTAGTACTATAAGGGGGTGTGCTCCATCAGTCAACATGCACATTCAAGCATTTTTATATAATCATTTCATTCATTTATTATTTAATAATTTTCTCTAGTGCATATGCTGAATAATTATGCTAACTATCAAGCAATTCTATATGACCATTCAAAAAGAAGAAATGCTAGAATTTTTTTACAATAATCATTAACTACCCAATATCAATTAATTCAATGAACTTAAATTAAATTAAAATAAACTTAAATTAAAGAAAACAACATTATTACTATAAAATAGAAATATGAGTACTCACCTTGATTCTAGATAATGTGATACTTTACTCTTTCTCTTTGCTCTTATGCTCATAGATTTAGCACATATAAGAAAAACTTTTAGTTAAAACTTAATTATAAATTGCTCATTTATTTTTAATTACATGCTCTCTCTCTCTCTCTTTCTAAATTAAATCAAAAATTCATAACTTAATAGATGATATTTTAAATTTACTACTATAAATTATATATATCATAATTAATTAAATGTCTACTAGTAAATATGCAAATTATCTTTAGTCAATTAATCTATTATTGTAAAAGTAAGATCTCTTTTTATAAAGTTTATTTTCTCATATCGAAATAATCTTTCTAATTTTGATTGTATTTTTCTAAAATTTCTAGTACATATTAATTAATTCTTAAAATTATAATTTATTATTAAAAAAATTTAATTTAATTAAATAAAATCTCTCATAATATTTACACACTCTCGCCCTCTCTATGATACATTTCATCAAAATAATAAAAAATATGCTATACTTAATTAAAATTAATTTTTCATAATCTCATTATTATGCTAAAAAATATGCACATAAATTTTTTAAATAAAATTTATTAACATAAATCAATTTAATCTAAAAATTCTAAGCTATAAATTTTCATCATTTTCTAAATAAAATTTAACAAAATGTACGTCGATATTTCCCCTCGCTTCCGCTCTCGCTCTCTCGGTCTTCCTCATCCCTCTCTTTCCCTCTCGATTCACACCAGGCGACGCTTTCCTCTCTCACTCTCGTTTTATAGGGAACGAAATGACGTCTCCCCTAAATATTCAATTCGTCAACTGACGTAATTCTCTTCGTCTACTTTAATTTCAGCTAGCCTCAAGCTCTTCGTCTTCTTCCACCTCACCTGATTCGGACTTCAAGTTCGTTGGCTTTCACAATTTTTGGTAACCGAATCGGCGCGAATGAAGCAAGCGACTTTCCAATTTCTTTTTTCGCTTCGTCCTCTTCGTCTTCACAGCTATAAGCGACCGAAACAAGCTCTATCGTCCGATTTACCTTCTCCGCCTTCCTCGCCACCTTCGACTTCTTCACGTGACGGGACCCCGCATTGGGGATATTACAGTTTTGGGAGGACTTAATTTTTAGGGTTTTTTATTTTTGTTGCGTCCTGGAATATTCGCGGCGGTAGAGAAATATAAAGTTTATCTTCTTAGCGTTGTACGAAGATCCAACACACAAACAAATGACAGAGAGGGTGCAGTATTTAAAGTGACACCAAGATTTTTATGTGGAATACCCTGAAAAGGGGAAAAACTACGGGGCCTGTCCCAGTTTGAATGAATCCACTAGTATTTACAGTTGATTACAAATGAGACCCTTCATTGGGGGGAAGACTTTGGCTTGATGTAACAAATATACATCATATGGAGTGCATTACATGGTGGGAATATGAAGAATCATTGTTGACGTGTATGTTTGGTCGAAAGGATCATAGTTGGTGGGCGACGGAGGTCGGAAGGACTGTTGTATAGCGACGGAGGTCAGAAGGATCGTAGTCGGTGGACGGGTGAAAATCTGGCGTTAGTCGGTGGCTGGGCAGAAGTCCAGCATCTCGAGCAGAAGTCCGACGTAACTTGGTTGCCAGGTGGAAGTTTGGTGATAGACGGAAGTCTGGTGTCGGGTAGAAGTTCGACGAAAGTCCGTTGCCTGGTAGAAGTCCGGCGATGGACAGAAGTTCAGCGTCGGGTAGAAATCCGGAGACGGGCGGAGGTCCAGAGGTGGACAAAAGTTCGGCGTCGGGTAGAAATCTGACAAAAGTCCAACGACGAGCAGAAGTTCGACGATGGGCGAAAGTTCAGAGATGGACGGAAGTTCGGTGTCGGGTAGAAGTTCGATGAAAGTCTGGCGACAGGCAGAAGTCCGGCGACGGGCGGAAGTCTGGAGATGGATGGAAGTTCGATGTTGGGTAGAAGCTCGACGAATGTCCGACGATGGGTAGAAGTCCGACGTCGGATAGAAATTTGGCGACAGGTTGAAGTTCGGCGTCAGTTGGTGGTCGGGCAGAAATCTGGCGTCAGCTGGTGGCCGAGTAGAAATCCGGCGTCGGTCGGTGGTCGTGCGGAACTCTAGCATCAGTCAGTGGTCGGACAGAACTCCGACGTCAGTCGGCTGCTGGGTGGAAGTCCGACGGTGATCGATGAGGAGTCTGGTGGCAAGAGAGCTCTCTTCCTTCTCTTCTTGCTTGGGCCTCCCTCGTCCATGAGAAATGAGGGGTCTATCTATAGTTTTCTGAGAGTGGCATAGCCAGTAAATAGGAGGAAGATCAAGGGCAATTTGGGAGTGGTTTGAATGGACGGCCGATGTTGAATCTCTTGATCATGGACCGTTCATTAGGCATTTGAATGCCTTAATGATATCAAAATTCGGCGATCTTAGGCTCGTTGGATTCGTCTCGTCGAGCCGCTAGATTCAACTATAAGCATGTCACGTTTGGAAACCGTTTGGTAATCCAAATTATGATTTGAACCTTCCAAATGTGCTACAGGTCTTTGATTTGGACTCATTTGGGCTCGGATTGAGTCGAATTTGGTGTTGTAGGGTTCGTATTTCCAAGACGTTCAGTTCGACTGTAAGTTTGCTGAAATCGGAGCTCAGATGGTCTCCGATTTAATTTTTGAAGTTTCCAACTTGATTTTTGCTTCAAGATTCGTGCCCGATTTACATAATTTTTTGATGATATATCAGTTGCCCCCCTATTTTTAGATGTCGAAGCTCCACAAGTCCGAAAATATATATTACAACATTTGGAATTGGTCGAATTGCAAAAATGCCAGAAAATTGTGTTTTAAAAAATATAAATTTGCTCAAATTTGATTAAAGAGGCTCCGTTGTGCTCCAAAAGTGCCGAAATTTGTTTTGAAAATTCGAAAAACGGTTCCGGGGACCCCATAAATGTCAGATTTGGACTGTTCGGGCCAAAAAATCAGGCATGGACGCATTTTGGCGGCTTAATTTGCCGGCCAGCCGGCCGACCTGTGGACGCCGTGGCCAATGATGAAAGGGCGTGCCCCCTAGGGCACGCGATCAGAGTAGGCAGCCGGTTGTTAAATCGGCTGCAGTTATGTTATACAACTTTTTTTTTTCGTTTCTCACGGTTGCTACAGTAACCCGCATTGCTACAGTGACTGCTACAGTACCCCACACTGCTGCAGTACCGCTTCAGTAACTGCTACAGTGATTTCTGCAAAATATTTTTTTTCCACTTCCGTGTTGACCATCCTGCACTCCCGCTACAGTACTTTGGTTTGCTACAGTGCCCGCCCCAAATTTTTTTTTCTTTTTTTGAAGGACTTTTCCTTTATGGGGCCCGCCATTTTTTTTTAGAGAAGAGCTTTTTTTAATCTCATTTTTTTAGGAATATTTTTATTATTTTTTTAAGAGGATATTTTCAGAATATTCTTATTCCTGGAATATTCTTGGAATTTTTTTTGGAATATTCCTTTTCCTGAAGAATATTCCTTCCTCCTCTTTCCTTTATAAATAGCCCCCTAAGGCAAGGAGAAAATTGCCCCTCTCCTCCTTCTCCCTTCTCTTTCTGACTTTCTTACATTTGAGGCATTCTGCTGTTTTTAGTAGATGGCATCCCCTACTCAAATTCAACGCCTCTCTCTTGTGTAGATGTTATAATTTTTGGCTTTCCACTTTCTCCCTCTAGCTTTCTTACATTTGAGGCATTTCATCATTTTTGGTAGGTGGCGTCCTCTACTCAAATTCAGTGTCCATCTCTTGTGTAGAAGTTGGAGTTTTCTCTTTTCTTTTTTTTTTCCCACTTTTCTTTTTTACTTCAGAGGCTTTCCATTATTTTTGATAGGTGATGTCCCCTACCCAAATTCAGTGCCCTTCTTTAGTGTAGAAGAAAAATTTTTCTTTTTCTAATCTCTTTTCTTCTGACTTTCTTCTTACATTAGAGACATTCCACTATCTGAGATAGACGACATTCCCTATCAAACTTCAGTGCCTCTCTTCTTTATAGGAGCTTTTTCCTTCTTTCTTTTTCTTCTCATTTGTTCTTCTTCTTATATTAGAGGCATTTCACTATTTGAGATAGGTGGCATCCCCTATCAAGCTTCAGTGCCCCTCTTTTATGTAGGAGTCGCAATGAGAATTTATTCTCTCAATAAATAACTCTTGATAGAAGAAGATCAACTGCTGCTTGTATGTGAGTGTCGTTTGAGAAGATCTGTTGATAATAGCACTTAAGAGGAGAGTTGGAGATTGCCAGTAGACGGGAAGAATTTTGATAACATTTGAGCAGAAGTTTGTCAATGTTCGACGATCGAGTGAGAGTCTGATGTCGATTGATGGTTGGGTGGAGAGCTGAAGGAGATAGTTGGAGGCTGCACTGCTATCAGTAGTTGAGCAGTAGTTGAGCGAGGAGCTGATGAGGGCTGATATGGAGTAAAGGATTGACGACAAACATCAAGTGATGGGACGATGATGATGGTGGTCCAGTTGCATTCTGCTAAGGCAATATGTATCCATATTGACATGTGCAGACATCATATATCCTTAATTGAACGGGCCAAAGCATTGTCTCGTGTTAATAGTCGGGCGACACACTAAGAGTGTCAATTGAGTGGAGGCCTGATGATGATCAGGTTATAATATTTCTTTGAAGAAGAAGTTGTAGGAAATGTATCAATGTGCAATAGAGAAGAGGCCAATAGAATCCACCAATGATATTTGACCTTTTTGACGTTATTTGTTGCTTGATGATATTAATTTGTATGGATGATGCCGATGTACTTTTATTTTAGCTTCTAGTGAAAATAAATATACACTTGAATCTACTGTGGAATCTATGTAACTCCAATGATATTGTATATGATGTTGAGATTATTATATGAGCCCAATACTTATTTCTCTCTTCAAATGAACTTATTCTTCAGAGTAAATTTGTCCTGGGTCTTTTGAGACATTTTAGTCTGCTAAGATCTTTGTATAATTATACCTTTTGAGGTTTTTTAGCCTTATAAGGTCTTTAAATAAGTGATGACCCTATTAATCACTTGCTCTCTTGGAATCTTTCTAGAGAGAATATTTTCCACTCGGAGTATTGTGCGATGATGTTGATAGATTGAGATAAATTCATCAAAGATGTATGACCTATCTGAGGTTGTATATTAGAGCACTGCTCGATGACGTTAATCTATATGGAAGAGGTTGGAAGAATCCACCAAGGATATGTGACTTATTCGAGATTGTATGTCAGAGCCTTTGCTCGATGATGTTAACATATATGGAAGAGGTTGAGAGAATCCACCAAGGATGTATAACCTATTCGAGGTTGTATGTGCTCGATGACGTTAACCTATGTGGAAGAGGTCGAGAGAATCCACCAATGATGTATGACCTATTCGAGGTTGTATGTTAGAGTATCGCTTAATGACGTTAACTTATATGGAAGAGGTCGAGAGAATCCACCAAGGATGTATGACATATCCGAGGTTGTATGTCAGAGCACTGCTCGATGATGTTAGCCTATATGGAAGAGATCAAGAGAATCCACCAAGGATATATGATCTATCCGAGATTGTATGTTAGAGCCATTGCTTGATGACATTAACCTATATGGAAGAGGTCGAGAGAATCCACCAAGGATGTATGACCTATCCGAGGTTGTATGTCAGAGCTCTATTCGATGACGTTAACCTATGTGAAAGAGATCGAGAGAATCCACCAAAGATGTATGACCTATCCGAGATTGTATGTCGGAGCGTCGCTTAATAACGTTAACCTATATGGAAGAGGTCGAGAGAATCCACCAAGGATGTATGACCTATCCAAGATTGTATGCTAGAGCTCTGTTCGATGACGTTAACCTATGTAAAAGATGTCAAGAGAATCCACTAAGGATGTATGACCTATCCGAGGTTGTATGTCGGAGCGTCGCTTAATGACGTTAAACTATATGGAAGAGGTCGAGAGAATCCAACATGGATGTATGACATATTCGAGGTTGTATGTCAGAGCCTTTGCTCGATGACGTTAACCTATATAAAAGAGGTTGAGAGAATCCACCGAGGATATATGACCTATCCGAGGTTATATGTCAGATCCCTGCTCGATAACATTAACCTATGTGGAAGAGGTCGAGAGAATTCATCAAGGATGTATGACCTATCCGAGGTTGTATATTGGAGTGTCGTTCGATGACGTTAATCTATATGGAAGAGGTCGAGAGAATCCACCAAGGATGTATGACCTATCCGAGGTTGTATGTCAGAGCACTGCTCGATGATGTTAACCTATATGGAAGAGGTCGAAAGAATTCACCAAGGATGTATGACATATTCAAGATTATATGTCAGAGCACTGCTTGATAACGTTAACCTGTGTAGAAGAGGTGAATCAAATTCCCCTGAGATCGATTTTGCCTTGATTTGGAGGGGGCGAATGCTACGTGTATCTCAAATCAAAGGTGAAAAATAGTCTATATTTAGACCTTTACTGTCTTTTTGAGGTTGAGATTAAGATCTTGCCAAAGGAGTAGAAGTTCAGCTAGGGGCTGTATGAAGCTTGAAATTTATTGGAAGCATCGTTGCATTTGCAAGAAGCTTTATGATTTCAAGATATCGTCTTAGATATTGGAAGAGTTGGAGGAATCTTCTTGACCACGGCTGTAGTCAAGGTTGCCCCCCAGTCCATATTTAATTCTCATGAAATTGATGCAGTAATAATGAATGCCATGATGTTGACACCAAAGACCTTTTGAGGTTGGAGCAAAAATTGCCCCCCAGTCGGGAACCACTTTCCCACAGATGGCGTCAAACTGTTGCGTCCTGGAATATTCGCGGCAGTAGAGAAATATAAAGTTTATCTTCTTAGCGTTGTACGATGATCCAACACACAAACAAATGACAGAGAGGGTGCAGTATTTAAAGTGACATCAAGATTTTTATGTGGAAAATCTGAAAAGGGGAAAAACTACGGGGCCTGGCCAGTTTAAATGAATCCACTAGTATTTACAGTTGATTACAAATGAGGCCCTTCCTTGGGGGGAAGGCCTTGACTTGATGTAACAAATATACATCATATGGAGTGCTTTACTTGGTGGGAATAGGAAGAATCATTGTTGACGTGTATGTTTGGTCGAAAGGACCATAGTTGGTGGGCGACAGAGGTCGGAAGACCGTTGTATAGCGACAGAGGTCGGAAGGACCATAGTTAGTGGCCGGGTGAAAATCTGGCATTAGTCGATGGCTGGGCAGAAGTCCAGCATCCTGAGCAGAAGTCCGACGTAACATGGTTGCCAAGTGGAAGTCCGGTGATAGACGGAAGTCCGGTGTCGGGTAGAAGTCTGACGAAAGTCCGACGACTGGTAGAAGTCCGGTGATGGACATAAGTTTGGCGTCGGGTAGAAATCTGGTGACGGGTAGAGGTCCAGAGGTGGACGGAAGTTCGACGTCGGGAAGAAATCGACAAAAGTCTGACGACGGGCAGAAGTCCGACGGTGGGCGAAAGTCCAGAGATGGACAAAATTTCGGTGTCGGGTAGAAGTCAGACGAAAGTCTGGCAACGGGCATAAGTCCTGCGACGGGCGGAAGTCTGGAGATGGATGGAAGTTCGATGTCGGGTAGAAGCCCGACGAATGTTCGACGATGGGCAGAAGTCCGGCGACGGTCGGAAGTTCAGCCTCGGATAGAAATTCGGCGACAGGCCGAAGTCTGACGTCAGTTGGTGGTCGGGCAGAAATCTGGTTTCAGCTGGTGGCCGGGTAGAAATCTGGTGTCAGTCGGTTGTCGAGCGGAACTCCAGCGTCAGTCGGCAGTCGGGCAGAACTCCAGCGTCGGTCGGCTGCCGGGTGGAAGTCTGGCTGTGGTCGATGAGGAGTCTGGTGGCAAGAGAGCTCTCTTCCTTCTCTTCTTGCTTGGGCCTCCCTCCTCCACGTCCATGAGAAATGAGGGGTCTATTTATAATTTTTTGAGAGTGGCATGACCAATAAATAGGAGGAAGATCAAGGATAATTTGGGAGTGGTTTGAATGGACGACCGATGTTGAATCCCTTGATCATGGATCGTTCGTTAGGCATTTGAATGCCTTAATGATATCAGAATTCGGCGATCTTAGGCTCGTTGGATTCGTCTCGTCGAGCCGCTGGATTCAACTATAAGCATATCATATTTGGAAACCGTTTGGTAATCCAAATTATGATTTGAACCTTCCAAATGTGCTTCAGGTCTTTGATTTGGACTCATTTGGGCTCGGATTGAGTTGAATTTGGTGTCGTCGGGTTCGTATTTCTGAGACGTTCAGTTCGACTATAAGTTTGTTGAAATCGGAGCTCAGATGGTCTCCGATTTAATTTTTAAAGTTTCCAACTTAATTTTTGCTTCAAGATTCGTGCCCGATTAACATCTTTTTTTGATGATATATCAAATTTTTTGTTAGGATTGTGGAAGGGGAGGGGGTTGTTTTGGCATTGGATGATAGGTTTTGGGGAAGTGGTTGGATTGATTTTGCTCGGATAGTGGGTGGGGAGATTATGAGGAAGATAGAATGAATTGGGAAACCTTATGGATTTCAGCTTTGAGGCCAAATTGGTGTAATCTGATGGATGTGAGTAATGTTTTCCTTCTCTTGAATTTTGTTAGATTGCTCCCTTTTGTTTGTGACATATTTTAGGAGAGAAATAATTTAATAGAGGTAATGGAAGTGAACTCTCAATTATGCGAGGGCATAGAGGGCTAAGGTTTCTACTTTTCCGAAAAGGTGAGAGATACGAGCCTTTAGAGCACATGCCACTTGCGATCTTGAAGAGATGGAAAACATGACAAAATAGATATATTGTGAGAATAGTAAATACCATAAGAAGGGTGGATAGCTAAAGGGGATAAAGAGTTGTAATCAAGGGAAATATATTAATTCAATTCATAATAATGAAAAATAAAATCATCCATACACTATTTGTAGAATTAAGGTTATAATTTAAATTGAAACCAATCCTATTTTCTAATTTAAATTTGAATCTAATTCTATCATTTGATCGACATTTAAAATGATCATTTCTACCTAGTTTAAATAAAAATATACCTAGTAAACTAAATAAAAATTCAATTCATGAATCGATATGATTTAATCTAGACTTAAACTAGCCATTAGTTTTCTCTTGGGTCCATGTGCTGCATCAATAATGCTATTAATGATACTCTAGATGAATTGGTTGAAAAAGTTAGTGGTTGGCCGCCTTGGAATTGTGGCAGTGATATGCTGTGTAGGAAAACTGAATTAAGTATGGTCAAATGATTATAATATCTCAAGTATAAAATACAACCTATTCAAGTGCTGATGCCAAGTATTAGGGTTGGAGGACTGTTGTTGCTCCACATGATAATAAGATGCCAGGATAATAGAAGAAACACTTGTAAGACCTAAAGCATAAAGGAAGAAACTCTTGTAAGACGCAATGATTATATAGGAAACAAGAAATGTAAAATTTTTTGATTATATTTAGAGATTAATTGTTATGATTAATGTTGGGGCGTTCTCTGGAAAGCAACACACTGTATGACTTGAATACAACGAGAATTGTGCAAGGGTTGCTGCACCGGTGCCCGATGTAGTGTTAAATAAGCAATGGTTTCCAAATAATGGACGAATATGGGCAAAAAAGCTAGTCATGAAACTATAATTAGGATAAGAACTTGGAATATAAGTTCTTTCACAGGTTATGATTCATAGGAAGTTATATATTCTATGCATTCAAGAAACTAAATGGGCTAGAGAGAAGGCTAAGGAGATTGATAGATTAGGGTATAAACTGTGGCATTTTGGTAGGAGTTGTACTAGAAATGTTATAGGCGTGATTATAGAGGAGGAAGGGATGAGGATGCTCAGTTGCTTGAGTGGCTTCACTTTTAGAAACAAAATGCAAAACAAGTGTATACATGAAAAGGTTGGAGTAGCTTCAGTGGCATATAATATTAGAGATAGTCGCCTTACAAGGTGTAGGAGGAAGGGATGAGTATGTGAGCTAAGGAGAGGGGTTTGTGTGAAGGGTAGTGAAAGTCACCTGAGAGAGGTTGTGGACTGACAGTGGAGGTCTATGTGAGATAGTGTGGGGGAGAGATTGAGAGAGATGGGAATTTTCTTTTGTTTGTTCAATTACAATTGGACTGAGATGGGATTAGGAAATGATTTTATGCAGTGCTGAGGTGTACGAGGCCGAGACGCGTGGGGTAGGGATCGAGGCGCCAAGGTGCAGGGCCTGCGGGTAGCGGGTGGGCGAGGCGAGACGCTCGGGGCGAGGACAACGGTTCGGCCTTTCGGGCTCGAGCTAGGCACCCGCGGTGCTGTGCGTGCATGAGATGGGCACGCAGGTGGGTCAAAATTGGGTCTAAATCGGATTTCTGTGTTGACCCAAACCGACCTTGAATTCGAAACAAGTCAAAAATCAGAACCTGAATCTGACTCGTTTTTAAAACGGGTTGACCCTAACCCGAAAAATTTGGGTCAGGTTTTTGTGTCGTGTCAATTTTTGACACCCCTAGCAATATGAGCCTCCTTTTGGGTAATTTTGATGTATGTACTCATCAGCGCAGTTCGTTTTGCAAAACATGTGATAATTGGATGTATTTGATTGCGGTGGAGGCATCTCGAACCCCTTTTGCACGTTACGGTGCCAGTTGTCTGCTACTTTTGTCGCGTTTGAACTGATTGTTTAAGGAGCATATATGAAGGTCAACAAAAATATTGCCAGCTTTTTGGGCATAGAAATGTAAACGCAAACTTCATGATTATGTTGCAGTTGATGAGGTAAAGCCTGTCTCAATTATATTTAGGTAGGATTTGTGTAATTTCCAGATGATTTTCAAAGTAGATGATTTCTAAACCATAATTCTCTGGCTTCAAAAATAATTTAGAAGCAAGAATCCATATTTTTCTTTCTTCCTTCATCTTTTCCTCTTATAGATCCTTTGCACTCCTTTTGATACCTAAACAATTTTTCTTATCGAATAGGTTGTCTGTATACAAAAGTTAGGTTAGGATGTTACTGTAGCCTTTTTTTTTTCTTCTTCTTTTGGAAGTATAAGAGCATTTTAATTTAGAAATGGTAGACAGAATCTATTTATTTTCATGTTCTTAAACTAGTAACAATATTTTTGTCTTCCCTTGTTGAATGAAGGTTCTTGATAGAATGAATCATCTTAACCGAACTTTTCTGTAGCACAATTGTTTGGATAATACTGTTACATTCCTTAGCTTATGGAGGAAAATAATGGATCTATGAGGTTTCAAACCTCTTAAAAAGATTGGGTGAGGCAGAATTGAAAAATATCTACATGGTATTTTAAGCAGCTAATTGTTTGGAATATTCTAAATGATTCATCTCTATCTTTGGAACAAGTTTTATTAGAATCGACCTTCTTGAAAAATTGGCTTTTATCGTCATCTCCCAACTGTCATAACAAATTTGTCTTCACAGTGTAGCCTGAAGTACAGTCCGTGAAGGTTTTTTTTTAATGAATTATAGCTTTCCTTCTTAGCTTATGTCAATGAAAACTTAACAGCCTTGTGAGGGCCTTTTGTTTACCCTATTCTCACTCTTTTTCTTCTTTTTCTTGTCATGTCAAGGAGGGAAAATATTCATGAGTAAGGTGATCAGAACTATGTGGGTATGCTAAGGTTAATGTTAGAAGAAGGATAATAATGGTTGTGAGACTGGGTTTTGTGGGTCATACGATTAGAAGTAAAAGAGAAAAAAAAAAGAGGCTAATGACGGATCTCCGTTATCTTTGCAAGCTGCGTTGGCCTTAAGGACAAATGATAGATTCATGAAGATGGCAGCTGTCACAGATGCAAAACCTACACTTTACACTTGATAGGAAGGCAAAGGATCTGGTCAAGATTTCAACAACTTCAAGGAAATTGGTGCCTCCAAAGCTTGTGGAAGAAAGAACTATATATTTGATGAAAGATCCCAATGAGGTACACTTGGTTGGTTGACTAGTGGCCTTTAATGCTTAGGGATAAATTGAGTCTTTCTTCATGGAATAAAGGAATTATCTTAAGAATTATTGCTTTACTCAAGTGAACAAAAGACGATTAAAACAGAGATCTTTTTGTATCGTCAACAGATAACACATAATATTTAGGATGATTCATTCTTGCTGTTCTCTTTGGAATAATCCAATTCTTACTGCTAATTTAGTTCTTATCAACTAAGGAAAGTTGATTAGCTATTCACGTGTGTTTGAAAATACCTATTTATCTTTAGGCTATTTATGCCTTAAGGCACACCTAAAATTGCAAAAATATCCTAGCAATTAGGATAGTGGGGAGCATTCAATCACAAAAATCTCCTGGCAATCATGATAGTGGGGAGCATTCAATCAATAAAAAATTACCTTCTGATGTAGCGATTGCAGTTCCAATTATCTTTGATCTGGTTTGCGCACAAAATTTTGAATTAACTTTTGTTCTTGTCTTTATTTCAAAGCCTTAGTTGTTAGCCCAATGGTGGTGATCGGCACCTCATTTTTGCACATGACCATTGATCCAGATCCACCAAAGGTATTTGCTTATGCTGATCATCTTGATTGGCGATTTGGGCAGATTCTCACTATGTTGACTCTAATATTAGAAATCAAGTACAAAGAACTAGGGGACAAAAGATTACAAATTCTCAATGCAGTGAGGGGTAGAAATAGAAAAAAAATAATATTGCCACTCTCTAAGATTTACCGGAATTCAAGTAAGATGAATAATAATAATTTTTGGATCACCTCCATATGTAGAGATAGGAAATTTTCCTTAAAAACACCAGCCAATGAGTTTTTAATTTTCCAATTTTTATGATATATGGAAGCATATAACTTAGATAACTATAATAATAATACTCTCTAAAATACATAGTCCTCTAGCTTCAGCATTCCCAAGTGATGTAGATCTATGCGTTTACAAAGAACTGACCTCTATGATTTGCAAGCCAGCCTACATGGGGATTCCCTTCTCTTTGAACACGACTTTTCCCTTAAACATCATATACTACCTTCTTTGGAAATTTATTTTCCATATACAACATGAGAAAAGAGAGGCAAGAACAAGAGGAAAATAAGCCATTGTTGATGCCACTATGCTCAATTGGTCCTGATCAAATCCATAGTAATCTCTCAGGAATGCATCAACTGTTGTGGTTTTTCCAAATGCCGTCATTTCGTTGGTGAGATCACCATATTGTGAAGTAAGCAAACCATTTAACGACCACGCTGTTGGGCAAATATAATATAGCCATTTCCACCATGTCGGAATACGCTGCAAATGCAAACCAGTAAGTTCAATATTATACTTTGAAATTTTGTTCTTTTGGCAGTCACATAAATATAGCTCCATAAAAGAAGACCATGATTGGGTTCGTGTTTAATTTTCTCGAGTGCAAACCACTATGTTTAACCAGCGAACCACAGGAGGATGAAACTATTAAGGCAAATGATCATTTGTTATTTTTATTTTTTATTCAATATGCATAATGCAAAATAAAATGACACTTCTAGTCACTTAAGCACTCACAATTTATATACTATATGCATACATTATATGCATATTATTCAATTTTTAAGTTAAACCTACACATTATGTAACAACTTCCAAGGATCAAAATGAGACTAGAAAATTGTGGGCTTAAAAAAAATTGCGCCCAACTCTCTTAGGAGAGTTTATGTTCTGTGCAAAATTTTCAAAATACAAATTTGGTTGAACATAGGTTATTAATAAGATATTTTGCCCTTATTTTGCGAGGATTTTATAGTTCCGTTTTAGGTTCTCTATAGGCACAAAATCCTATGGTTAATTATCTCATTTGATGATGAGAGAGAAATTTTAATTAGCTCTAGTCATTAGATGCTAAGTGTTTAGTGTATAGTAATAAAAAAATTGATTTTAGTGTTGAGTAAAATTTACCGCTTCTTTGTTTAAAGTGGATGGCGAGGGGAATAATGATGAATCTGATCATGATTCTATAGTTTCGTCATCTCGGGCTGACATAGTTCCTAATTAGCTTAGCAGAGATAGTCGACCCAACATGGTTGAGAGATCCTTGTCGGTAGCTATGACTTGCTTTGTTCAAAGTAATCTTATAGACCTAAGGTGAATGTTTATTTAAGGGGATGAACTTAAATTGACCTTAGCTAACTGATGCAGGATTACGTATGCTTTAGATGAATTCGAAAAGAGCTTGCACGATTTAGAATAGAGCAAATAACAATTAAGACGGTTAGCCACTAAACGATAATAGAAAACGTAAGAGGGGTAACTACGTTTAGGCTAAATCACATGCTAAGAACTTGAATTATCAAAATAATTTAGAATTTCAACAACATGCGAATTAAGTAGTCATTCAACAAAAATCCCTCCGCTAACAATGAGATTAGAAATATAGAAAGTAAAACTCAATTCCTACGATTACTAAGCTTGGCAGAGATAGATTAGCAAGACCTTCATGAATCAAGTCCCAAACCACAATAGAGAATTAAACTACGAAGATACAAGAGTAGGGAGATTGAAAGATCTTTGTCACGGCTTAGACGTAATCCACCATTGAACGGAACCAAGTTGTTCTTCTATGGCTTCGGAGAGAGTGAATAAGATGCATTCCACGTATTCCTCGACAGTGTTATCGATCTTCAGATTGACGTCGAAGAAAGTCGAGTGATGGATGTGGACGAAACCTTGCTCGTCGTAGACAATGCCGAAATCAGGATCGGGATTGTCCATGCATCGATCTCGCGGCGTTGAAGTGTTGTAGAAGACTTCCTTGCTGTCCTTGATGGTTCCCCTTGAGAGAAAGAAGTTTCTCACAAGAATCCAAGTAGAAGAAAGGGGAAGAGCGTGGCCGGCGAAGGTAGGGGCTTGGGGAAAACTTTAGGTTCAGATTTTAGATGTGGAGGGATGAAGGGAGATTCAAATTTGAATCCCTAAGTTAATCGTAATGGAGGGAAGATGGGATTAAGAGTTTCCAAGTATTGGATCTCTCCTTTGAAAACAATTCAAGGGGATTGGAGAGAGAGGAGGGGGCGGGTAGAGAGAGGGGGCCGGCGGCTTCAAGAGGAGGGAAGGGGTTTGGGGAAAGGTCTTTAGTGCTCGCCTCTTTGGGAATTCCAAATTAAAGAAGAGAAATTAATTCCAATCCAATTTAAATTTAATTTGGATTTGATTGAAAAAATTTCCTAAAATAGAACTCTAAAATCATATTTCAAATTTTGATTGGGTGATTGGATTGAGATCTTTCCCAAAATAGTTTGTATGGAAAAGGAAAAAAGTAATGGAGGAGATTTAAATTTTGGAGACAAAGAGGGAGATGGGGGGCCGGCGGCTAGGTCTAGGATTTGTGGTTTGAAGGTTTGGTGGTGGGAGAGGAAGGTGGCCGGCTAAGCTATGAGGGGATGGGGAATTTCGGTGGGGAGGGGTCCTTGAATTAATGGCTAGGGAGGTAGAGGGGGGGGGGGGGGGGGTGGCGGCGGCTTGCGGGTTGAAGGGCTTAGGTCGGCGATAAGGAAGAGGAGGGGAGGGGAAGGAGAGGGAGGGGAAGAGAGAACCATGAACCCGGACTCTTCCAAGGTTGGTGGGTGATCCGTTATCCCTTTCCTAGAGATTTCTCAAAGCTCTCAAACTCTCACATCAAGAGAACACTATGCAGGAATTTCTTTTCATTATCATCATTAACTTCAAAAGAAACATATAGGGCTTATATATAGCCTCCTACAATGAAAGGGAAAGAAAAGACTACAATGACCCTAGGACTTACATACGACAAACCCTTAAATAAGGGCAAAACGGAAAAACTACTAAAACAAATACAGTAAGCAAAACAAATAACACAAATACATCTGAAGACTCAAAAGTAGATCGGCGCGATCGTGGCCGTAGATCGACGGCCACGCCTCTGATAGACTTTCCATGATATGATGTCCCCATCACTAACATAAGATTTTGTGTCCTATCAAGTGCATTTTATGATTCACTACTCATGGGTTTTTAAGTCATTTGTTAACCTCTGTGTAAATCACAAAAAAGAAAAAAAAATCAAACCTCGTATCCTGTCGAAAATCTCCGCAAATCCTGCCCGAAATCTCGCTGAAGTCGCTGGACTCGCGTCTCTTCCCATAAATCCTGCGATTCCTGCGACCGGACATTCAATACGATGACTTGCTTCATCGTTAAAAGGAAAACGAAGCCAAAACTCATGGTCTTCTTCAATTCCTCGTTACTTCGCCTTGCTCATGAAATCCATCCGACTCCAAAGCCTCCGTCTAAATCTTCTTCCCGTAGCTTCTAACCCTCCGCCCGACTCCAATCACAAGCAAAGCTACGCCTGTATTGCCGACCCAGTTTCCTTCCCTCCCCAATTCACAAGCCAAAGCTCCCGTCGCTACTTCCTTCCCCCCCCGCCTTCATCTTCTACAAAGTCGAACCATCCGAAGTCCCCGACCTCCAAACTCCTTCCTCGACCAAATCCCTATCGAAGCCAACCCGTCACGTTCACCTATGGCCTTCCGAAGCCTATACAAAAGCTTTAATCGGCCCCATCTTCATCTGGCAATCGCGACCGAGAGAACGCCAACTCGATGTTGCCTCTCCAAGACGAACTCCACCTCCGACTCCCAGCTTCCACCTCCGACCGAACCGACGCCATAGTCCCGATCTTCTTCTCCCTATTCTCATATACCCGATCTCCACAACTCTCCATCCCGTCAATCCCAACTGAAGAAGCCGAACCCTTACCTGTAGCCAAATCCCATCACTGCCCTAGCCGAAATCCACCTTGAACTCCTTGCCCGTCGCCTCCATCCTTCCCTGTACGCAAGCAATCGCAAATCTGCCCCTATACTCAACTTAAATCCCACTTCGAAGCCACATACCCTCCGGCCTTCCTCAAGCCTTGATCACTATCTGTAGCCGCAAATCCTGCTATCTCACCCGATCTTAGGTATATTTTTTTTATTTCATTTTATTTATTTTTATCAACTGTTATTAGTTATTAATTAATATTATATAGTTGTTATATATATATATTATTATTATTATTATTAGATTATATGTATGTATGTGTGTCTACATTTCCCAAAAAAAAAATGAGAAGAGTTAAAAAAAAAGAGAGAAAAAAAAGGAAAAGTGAAAAAAAAAATAAAATAGTCCAAAAAAAGGAGAAAATATAAAAAAAAAGAAGAGAAAAGAGCTTAAAAAAGAGAGATTTTTGTATGCTTTTTCATCGCCACCAACTCCTCGCCGTGAAGGTATAATTTCTAAACTCAAATTCCCATTCTTGTCGTTTGTGGCGCACCAAAAGACCACCCATACACGCGTTTATTAGCGTGGTGGGATGGGATCCTGGTGCGGTACCTACAATGAGGCATGTAATCACTTAAAGCCCTATTTCGGCGTTCGTGGCGTACTGAAAAACGGCATATACATGCTTTTATTAGCGTGGTAGGATGGGAGTCTGGTACGACGCCTATGGCGAAATGTGGGTGGTTTATAAGTACCCATACGCGGGAAAATAAATGTGTTTTCAAACAGGTACCCTCGCTGACCCCATATACGCTTTTAGTAGCGTTGTGGGAATGAAAACACGGCCGCGGTGTCTAAGGACACCTACCATACACGCTTTTATTAGGGTGGTGGAAAGGCCCAGACTCCTGAAATTTTCCCTAAACATGGGAGACGCCGGGAGGCCGCCGAAATTCCGATTGAAGACACAAGGACTTGGACAAAATGGATGACTTGATTTGAACCATAGAGAACTGAACTCAAAGCACTAAATCATACTCAAACTAATAAAATGGATCCATAAGTCATTAAATAATGAATAAACAAATGCTAAATGAACTCGTGAAAAAAACATTGAAATGAATCTCAATACAAAAGCAGGGGACCCGTGGAGGAAGACATTCAAACAAAATCAACATGTCAATAAGGGTTAAGTGAGATGTATAACAATGTGCTTAAGATCAACAACATAATCTTTGTGAAGATTAAGAAGTGACCACCTCAAATGGAAGGGAAATATTAATGACTAATGGTATCATATTCAACATTCATGTTACAATCCATCTTGTAAGTATGATCTCATTTTTAAATGACAAAGGATTGTGAAAGATATGACTTGATTACAAAGCCATGGCATGGACTCTTCGTAGTATGATAATGGACTAGTGGCATTGGATTCAATCCATTTCCAAGCAATGATCAATATGGGCATGTATAGTTTGATCATAATTAAAGAACTCAAATGAATATCAATAAGCATCTGCAAACAATGACGTATGATGACTAGAGTTTCTATACATCACTCATAAGTAATGATCAACATGAACCTACTACACATACAATGGTTCACTTACAAGCAACCGTAGAAAGCTTAAGGATGTTTGTGGATGACTGTAAATGATGATGGGAATTATTGAACCTACAACATATGAACTTCATGCAAGCAAATACAACTCAAAGTGAGTGGAAGGACTTGTGATAGAAGGATTTGTTTGATTGGACAGATCTGCAAAAATGAGTGAACATGAAGGAATGTGATGATGTCCCTATCACCAACAACAATCCAACTCCAAGAAGATACATTAAAGAGAAAGATCAGATGCAAATGAACAAGCAAGGATTCATGGTGTATCGTTCTCCTACAAGCATGAAATCAACATGCAAGAAATATTACACCTTACGTCCGATGTCAAAATACAAGCGAATGTACTTGAACTTGCAAGCAACAATGTGAACCTTCAAGGAACATAATGCTTGCATGAGTACAACAGTTTATTTGCATAAAGAGATTGGTGAACAATATAATTTGACCGACAACACACTAATATGTTGTATACATAAATTTTACAAATCTTGGCGATCAGTGATGGCGGCAAATGAACTATAAATGTGACAAATCCCCCCCTACAAACCAATGACAGTTATCTTAGGGATGCAGACAATAGTCCCCACAAGCATTGGAAGACATGCGCAGTTAATGTAGCAACATCTCTACCACTCACAATCATGCAACAATAAACAAATAAAAGAATACAGTCTCTTTCAAGTTTTGAAGATTGGTGTACTATGAGCATAGTAAAATTTTTTGATAGGTGTAACTCAGTCGACAATCAATATCAACAATGATTCAGCTCTATGAGAATACATCAATCCCCTACAAGCAGAAGAGTTCAAGGGCACTGTCAAAGACTCATTCCACATCTAATATATCAGTTGTAACCAGAAGGATTTGACATGCAACGAATAATAATGATGATTCACATAAATATCAGCACACACTGCATTGCGCCCACTGGATTTATTGATCCATGTTTGACAAATATGATGTCAAAGATTAATGTAAAGTTTGGTGGCTTAAACTCACAATTACAAATAGGAGATACACATGTTATTTCGATCATCTCAAAGATTACAACAGTTATTTAGAAATGAATATCTTGCAAGGCTTTCTTGGAGAATCTGATGTATCCTCCATCACTATAGTCGTCAGTACAAGGTAATGAGCATTGATTTCACATGTGAGCTCTGGGGAGAAAAAGCCAGATCAAATCATTATGGAGTGAGTGAATCTCAGTTCAAACAGGTTTTGAACATCGAGTTGGACAAAATCATTGAGGTCTGTAAGTTTCTTGATGAACGAACACCTCCTATGAGCAAATATTGAAGCATTACAACAAACGCAGACGTTTACAAGCCATCATCGAAGAGCCGTCGAATGTCTAAAATACCCCCGCTCATGCAGCGTAATTTGTATACAGACAGGTACACAAAGGGGGTATGCAATCAAAAAACCGCATGGGCCCTGATGAACGTGTTATAGGAATACACGTGACGTCTAAGAATGCTGCGCGGGTTAATAAACGAACCCAGGTTTGAGCCCGATCCTTCTACATCGACGGATAGGAGTCGACACAGCTCGAACTATCAAACATATATACGGTCAGGGTGTCGACCGGGATATTTGTTTTATACGTTCATATTAGGTCTTCAAGGTCTATTAAACGAATGATTCATTAACAAAAACTTACATCCAACGAAGAACCCAATCCTCTGGTGGCAAATTAACAGAGTAGACAAGATTCAGTCCATAAATGTAAAAGACCCCATACACCTCGATGATGGCTGTGTTGAACAGAAAATATCAACCGGAGGGGTTAATTCCAAGAATTCAAATGCCTTCCAAGCTCTACCCAAATACCCACAAAATCCAAAATTCCATAACTCCCAAAATCTCAAGACTCCAAGATATTTAAAAATTGAAATCCAACCATAAAACACTTAAAGCAAAATTCATCCACCCTCCACAACAGTTTGCCGGGTGGACAAATTGAAATTTACTTCAGCTCACATAGAGCTAATGACTAGTCAAAAATATCACTAGGATCCATTCTCAAATAATCTCTTGCCAATAAGGACGTGGCACGTGTCCTCTAACTGGCAGTTTTGCCGCCAAATGGCACTGCAGGATAAACAGTTATGACCCGGGGCCCTCTTAACCGAGTGGTTTTGCCACCAAATGGCACCACGAGATAGTGGTTATGGCCAGAGCTAATACGTTCCTTAGTGGCATCAAATCCTTGAGATATGAATCAATAGGATATAATCGATAGGGCACAAAGCCCTCTGTTAGCTAAGGTGGATTCAAATTTGTCCCCTTAGGCAAATACCCACCCTAGGTCTATAAGATCCCATTGGACGATGCAATCCATGGCTGCTGACAAGGATCCTTCTGTCAGGTTAGGTTGACTACCTCCTCTGACTAAGTAGACCAGGGACCACGAAGGCCCGGGATGACGGAACTATGGGATCTTGATCGGGTCCATCATTCATTCCCCCACCATCCGCTTTAAATGCAAGATAGTGAAATTTCCAATTTTAAATACCAAATCTTCTAATTTTCCACAACCTAAACCCATGCTGCTACTATATGCCAGATCCACATATCTCTATGTATCTGATTGACGACTAGCCTTAATCTAAAGTTCTCTCTCGTGATCGGGAGGGGTAATTAACTATAGGGGCTTGCGCCTATAAGAAACCAGAACTCAGATCATAAAGTCCTCATAAAATGAAGGTGAAATCTCTGGGTGTGTTTTATCTACAAACTCATCTGTCTTCCAAAATTTACCCTGGAACTAAATTCGTTAAAATTCTCCCGAAAAAGCAGCGGGGGAGGCCGGGGCCGAATTTTCGGAGTCTACAGATTTCTGGCGACTCCGCTGGGGACTGGTTTCTCTTTCCATCTTTGGCTAGTCGTCTCAGTGCTATAGTAACAACTATTTCAACCCGTATTTATAATTCTGAATCTTTCAAAATGATCATTTAATGTAACAAAGCCTTGAATATTCTAAAATGACCATTCAACAAATTCATATGGCATTTAGCAGGGTTTTTAAATTTATTTTAATTGCTCGTTTATGCTGACTATTTTTGTCTAGTTTTATTTCTTTGTTCTGTGTAAGTCTCTGCATTTTGAAAGTGTGAGGTGATGTATCAAATTCTGATAACTTGAATGTAATAGATTTTATGTTGATTTTGGATTTTTTTTAAATATTCATTGAGATTTGGACCAAATGATTTTGTTTGAGCTTAGGGGCATTTTGAAAATAGGGCCTCTTCCAGTTGATATTTGCTTTTAACATGATCTTCTTTGAGGTCTTGAGCGCTTTCATTTTGTTACTTTCAACCTTGTCAACCCTGTTAGCTTACCTATAAAGGACTGGGTTTGCGATTGACATTTATAGTTGCATTATCAGACATAATATCATTATGAGTATCGAGATCAGATATTTGATTGTAAATTTGCTTTTTTATAAAATTTTGTTTTAGTGGTTATCGAGAGATGCAAGTCTAATCAACTTTGGCCTTGGGGGCACATAGGTTTTGACTTCGAAAGTGGAACTTATGACTTTGTCCTCTATGCATGGTTGCTTGTTTGAAAACATCATGCAACGTATTGATAACTTTGATTTTAGAAGAGAATTTGTTAAATTTCAAAGTGATTGCATGATTCACAAAGTAGTTGCATGGCTTGCAAAGTGGGGTGAACATGCATTTATCAATTTTTTGGTCTGTGTAACATTTTTAGACATTAAATTCAAGTATTACAAATTCTTCGGAGTATATGCGGGCGAGTTTGAGCTTAAAAAGGAGCTTGTGAATTTAAAAATATAGTTGCAAACTTCTTAGAGCAGTTGCACGCTTCTTATACCAGGAGATATTTGAGTTCATTTCATTTTTCGCCCGCGTAGTATTCTAATCTCAAGGTTTGTATATTAGCACATTTATCAGAGTACATGCGGATAATATGAATTTTGATGATTTGATATATTGTGCATGCTTTTTAATGCATAAGCAAAGTGCTCTTACACGTTTCATAGTGCATTTGAATGCTCTTTGGTGCATTTGCGTTGTGCTTGCACATTTTTTGGTGCAGTTTCATCTTTCTCGGCACATTTATATGGTGTATTTGCATAGTGTATGTGCATGCTTATCAAGGTAGTTATATGCTTCTTGATACAATTGCATTGTTCTCGAGGCAACTTCCATTTATATTGGAAAGTTATATTGTGATGCACACATGCTTTTAAAATATTCAGGTTTTGATTATTTGCATGATCATTTGTCAATGAAGTACACAGAAAGTTTTATTTTTAAAATTTAAAAAATGCCTTATTTTTGCTTGCTTGTATATGTTGTGGATTTTATGTCTTAGAAAGCGAGTTGAGATTTTTTAGATATTTAATAAAGTGATATTTTTATATTTATTCATTTGCATTTTAATGTGGTGGGCCCTTCAAAGAATTGTTCATTTCCCTTATAAACCGGAGCACTTTGTAGTTCATTTTTACGTGGAGTCCCTTGCCTATAGAGTTTTCATAGTGTTAGGAGCTGTGTGGAAGTCTTGTGCATGCTTGTAGGCGAGCTTTCAAGTATGTAACAAGACCCCTATAAGTTTTTATGTTCAGTTCAACATTTAATATTTTATTCTTATTTTATAATTTGATTTTTATATTGTGATTCAGTAATTTTGTTTTTCACTCATTTTATTTTTATTTTCTTATTGCATTTATGTCCTAAAAATCATTTTATTTTTATTCTTTTTGGGTCCCATATTAACATAAATTTCAACAATCTTCCGACGCCTTTTTGCACGTAGGGGGCGTCTTCGAGGGTGCTAAGCCTTCCCACCAAGCAAAACGTGTATGGTCAGTGTCAGAAGACATCGTGGTTGGCGGGTCTTTTAACCCATCATGCTTAAAAAATGCGTATAGGCCTTTATGACCTGCACGGGAGAATGCATAAAATTTCCTCGTCGCATTGGGATAATGAAACTTAATTTGTGAATTTCCTCGTTGCCTTAGAACAACATGCATGGGCACTTAATTTTGAGATTTTGTATTATACTTGGGAGGTAGTTGAGGACAATAAATTTTATGGTGAGCTTTCAAGGGCAAGTATCAATAACACATTATTTTCTTTGTTCTATCTTTTTTTTTCAAATATATATTTTCTATTCTTTGTTTTTTTTTTCTCACCTTTTTTTGGAAAAGAAAGGGAGAGAAAGAAAGAGAGGGTGGGATGGAGAGAGAGAGAGAGGTAGAGAGAGAGAGAGAGAGAGAGAGAGAGAGAGAGAGAGAGAGTGGAGGAGTAATGGGCAAGTGCAAGCTTTGGGGTTGCGTGTACAACATGTGTTTGGAAGAAGGTTGCTAAGGGGTGCTGGCAGCTTAGGATAGGGTTGTAGTCAACCGGGAAGAGGTTGCACATCAACAGAGTGTGGAGAGGTTTTTGTGAGCCAAGTTGTTGAGCCAGAGATTTAGTGGCTAGGAGGTTCTAAAGGCAATGACATGGATCTAGAGAAGAGTAAGAGAAAGGCGTGTTGAGTGTGCGAGAGTTTGGTGGGTGTGACGTGTGGGAGGGGTAGACAGTAGGGAAAAAGAGTAGCGACAAACTTGGCTTTGTGCGAGAGTGGAAGATGGAGGGAGAGATGGGGTAAGTATAGGGCTCGCACTTGTGGGAAAACTTAGAGTGAGACTAGAGAGCTTGTTTATCGATGATGAGGGAGGAGCTGTGATGGGTGAATGACTTAGGGAGGCGGATGTTGCCTGAGGATGGAGTAATTGATTAGGGAGAAGAGATGAGGGGAACATGAGTCGATATGCGTGAAGGATATTGCGAGAGAGGAGAGGGCGAACTATTCTGTGAATGGGGTAGGGAAAACAAAATTATTTTTGTCATTAAACATTTATTTTTAATATTTTTTTCCTACATTTGACACAAGAGAAGCGGAAGATTGGATATTACGCGCTGCTACATTGCCTAGACCAAGTTTTTTTGGGTTTGATTGAAATCAGATTCAAAGTTTTTATTTTATTTTATTTTATTTTTTCATATATATATATATATTGCATAATTGCATAAAATAAATATATCTATATAATTTAATTTAATTTAACTTAATTAATAAGGTTATTATTTTTCATGCGTATATCATTTTATCAGAATTCGTTGTTAACATCTCGAATTACATGTTGTAGCCTCACGCACCGACAACTTTTACATTTCATTTTCGTATGGTGGATAGGCCAATATGGGTGTCATTCTATATAATTTCAGTGTTTTGAATGCGTCGACACAGTTTGGTTTGCAAATGGGCGATATTCAAGTGATGCCAATTGCGGTTGAAGTCTTTTAAACCCAATTTGCTCGACATTGCATTCATTGTCCATCATCTACCATGTCCAATTGATTTGCATGTGAGATCATTGTTTGATAAATTTGACGCTCCGAACGCACTTTCGCTATCCATATTGTAGAATGGATGAGAATTGAGAAATTTTGCATAATATGTCCATTGTCCGTTGTTTTCGTTGGTTGGCTATTTGGTAACACGGAGTTCTTATCTGGGTATTTTCGATACTCTTACATGTTGGCGTAGTCTTTTTCACAGTCATCTGTTTAGCAATTTCGATAACTTCGTGTGATTTCATGTTCGACGATCATTATGATTTTTGATTTGACTAGATTTGATTCATGTTGATCTATGGCGCATATATATAGGTCAACAAATATCAAGAATAAAGCATGATTCTTTCAGGCCATATGATTGCATTAAAAAAATAAATGAGTACAAAATAATTTGATTGGGATATTTCCATGGAAATCAAGGCTTCAAAGGAGTTAGGTTTCCACGTGATAGGAAATTCTGATAATACTTTGGTCTTGGTAAGATAAGAGAATTGGTTAGTGGGTAAAGGAGATGCTACTGGTTAGCTTAGAAAAGATAAAAGTTTAAGGTGTGCCTTGGGGCACATTGCAAAGCATGGTGGAGTGCACCCATCTTGTGCTTTGAAGTGACCAAAGCGTGGTGGGTTTGCATCACATGTTAAGCACGCACAAGACTGATTAGCATTTTAGCCTATTTCTATCTCATTCAACTCATCCAATAAAGAAATCAATTGCAAGTGGACATGTGTGCTTACCAGTTTGGGTATCAAGAACCCGGAGAATAGGTTGAGAATTGTGTAAGTTGCAGCTGCCAGAACCGAAGCTACTTGAATATTGGGGCTTACTGACATTATCAACATCCCAAGGTAATTAAAGCAGAGGAGCGTACAGAAAACTATGTAATAATACCACACGATCTTTGAAGCAGACCAGTAGTAACCTACTGCTGGATAAGTAATAAGTACGAATATTGTTGCTAGGACGAATAAGCAAGGAATTTCGACTATCACCTGCAACACAAATTACAGCATGAAAATATTCACAAGAAATAGTTGACGTGAGAATTTCAGATGAGTAGTACGTTATTTTTTATTAAAATTCTTGATCTAGACATCTAATGGCAGTTTATTCTACCTGCGCGAGCGAGTACATAAAGGACGAGTAAGTTCCAGCACACAGTTCTCTGTACATAACAGCTCGCTCTCTTGCTATGATTGGTAAAACTGATGAGCAGTTATTAATGCCCAAGAACAGCATTGCTATGTACATTGATCCCAGTATACTGAAAAGGTCTTGCTCATTTGTTCTACAAAGAAAACAAAAGATGGTTGAGTAATCATGGGAGACTATGAGTTCTTCTTCAATAATTGAAGGTAAAAATGGATGAGAAAACCTTAAAACATTTATGAACTTTGATTATACATCATGCAATGATTTTGACTTTGAGATGCCAGAGCATGCATCGGATCAATACTGTGGATAAAATCTTTAATAAAGTCTACCCTTATCTACTAATCTAAATGATGAGCACATTGTACTGTTTATATTTAATGGGTGAAATAAGGTTATATTATGAAGTTCCATGTCAGCAGCTTCAAAGAAATCCCTTTCTTCCGTCCTCAGTACTGAGTCAGTTAAAGCTTAACCATCTGGATGATGACCTTCTAAATTCCCACAAACCTCCTAAAGCAAAGTTCTTATAATAAATAATTGCCAGGTTAATAGATGAGGCATGCGAATATACTTTTGGCCAAATCTGATTTGACAAAAAATTGATTTTTTTTCTCTTTTTAAAATCTAAATACTATGTTTTATATTCTACTATGTCGTGTGAACAAGAAATCAAATTAAATAAGAAAATGGAAATGGACTTACATTTTCCTTCCTTTCTGCCAAAAGAGTGCTGCAAATAGAACAGATAGAACTAGCATAAATGTGAGTCGCGCCAGGTTATATGTTGGACTTCTCCAATAGGACAATGATAGTTTCCAAAGACATGACTTAAAGTGTAGCCATCTAATATGAGAGGATGATTCAATGAAATGGAGATCGCTAGAACCTTGTGGTGGGATAATCAGCTGTTCAACTAGCCTTTTGTTATCCCTAAGCAAAACATAGAATTTAGGAACACAAGTCACTTTCATTGTCGGCTAACTATAAGTGCTTCAATGAAAGGTATTCTAAAATCAAAGATTATCATTCTTAAAAAAAAAGGGATTTTAAAATTTTATTAATGTTAGGCTCACCACAGAAAGATTTAGGAAGTGGAAAAAGTGAAGCTAATAATTTTGATCTATTTCAATATTATTCTAACTGTTCTTTTTTTTTTTTAATTGTTAACCAAAATCAAAATGCCTTTGTGTGAGGTTCGGTGTTTATTTGAAGAAGTTGCAGAGGCCCGGATCACTCTAAAATTGGTTCAACTTTGGGCCCGGATCGAAGTCAGTGAATGGACTAACCACATGTCCAGTTCGCAATGAGCTTGAATTGAGTTAAGTTTGGATCAAATCGTGTTACCTTGTGATTGAATTCAAATGGATATGTATATATATATATACATCCATATTTATCTATTTATTTTTGAGTTTATGTGCATGTGTATATATACATCTATGCATTTATATATATGAATCTAATACAATAACAACAACAATATCAAGCTTTTATCCCAATATGAAGATTTAAAATCAATCAAAATTTGATTAGTTTTTCAGTTGTAATTGAGCTCAAATCAAAGCTAAGGAGCTATGCCTTTGTTAGAATCGATATCAGAGGTAACCAGTTTGTGACCAAACTTGGTTACTTGAGATAGGATTGAATACTTTCAGCTAAACAGTTGACCTCTGTATTTACAATCAATTTGAGCAAAACATGACGTGAATGGCGACCTACAAACATGAGGTTGCATGTGGCAAGCATCAGGATGCCTCGAGTGCTGTCGAAACTACTCAAACATCATCCGCTTGCAGAACAAATCTCACCAATGTGTTTAAGAGGCCAAATTTGTTGATAGAGAGTCATTCGTGTGCAACTTAATCGAATATGTCAATACGCATAGCGATTGGCGGGCACGACGCAGTGCAAAGTTGATTGAACATCATCCAATTATCAACAAACTGCATTGATGCATTCAGAACATCAAATTTACATTTCACACACGAGTCAAGCAAAGGCGGTCGAATATGACGGTCTACGGACATGACGAAGTGCGATGTTGCCCGAACGTCTTTTATTCATTAAATAGATTTCGTCGTTGCATCTAGAACGACAAAAATACTTTAAAAAGATTGTAATATTACCTAGGTTGTGGCACAAGTAAAAAAGCTGCTCCTGATCGAGGCAACCACGCGCATTTCAAAATGCGAGAGGGACGAGAGAAATTATTCAAGAAGTTAATTTACAGTTTTCTATATTATTTAATAAAAATAAAAATAAAAATTTAACTTATATATGATAAAAATTCTATCCTATCTCAAATCCTATAATCAAATCACTGTCAAATCCTACCATCGTTGAAAACATTCATCACTTCCTCACACGCAAGAGAAATTATTACGTGCGGAGTTTGAAATTAGAGCTATGCTTGGATTCTAATAAAATGATGACACGTTTATAGTACATAGTGTATTGGCCAGTACATAGTGTGTATTGGCTAATACATACTGTGTATTGGCTAATACACATTGTATATTAGCTGTGTATTGGCTAGTACACACTGTGTATTGGCTAATACATTGTGTACTAGCTGCGTATTGGCTAGTACATACTGTGTATTGGCTAATACACAATGTGTATTAGGTGTGTATTATCAAATACATAGCTAGTACATAGTGTATATTGGCCAATACACAATGTGTACTAGTCAATACATACTGTGTACTATACACGTGGCGTCATTTTATTGGAGAGTTCGGACATAGCTCTATGTCCAGACTCCACATGTAATAATTTCTCCACAGGCAAACCCCTCGCTTACTCCCTCTATTTTTCCTATTCGGAACACCCTCTCTAGTTTCCAGAAACCGAACATGTTGAGCAGCCCCACTCTTCTCCCCCTCTCACTCTCGCTCTTTGCCACAGCAGACCATAACCACCCCTCTATCTCAACTCTCGCACTCCCACTTCCCAAGTTTCTCATCTTCCAATTGAACTCCAACTCCAATGCCCCAGCCATCAAGCCTCCTGCATGCAGTCCATTTCCTCTCTTCAACCTCACGACCTACCTACCCCACACCCCCTCACAAACAGCTGCATAATCCACTACCTACTACAAATCCAACCACGTCTATACATGCAGCTATTACCTGCCAAGCCTTGCCCAACCACTACAATGCTCCTCCTATAGCCTGCAATCGATCCCAGCCTACACCACAATAGCAACCACTCTCTGTTTCTCATCTCCCAAGTCTGAGAGCACCCAACTCCTCTTTCTTTGAGCCACCTACAGTCAAGCAGCTCCAAAACCGACCCCCAACTACCGTGCTCCACCCCAAGCCCGCCACAACCCTCTATTCTTCCTCCTCACTCCTCTGTTTTACTTTAACCCACTCCAGCAACCAACATTGCCACTTTTAGCTGCTTCCGCCGGTGACCAACCCACAACAACCCCCTCTTTTACTCATTTTCACGACCTGCACTAGCTCACGCACCCAGCCTCTTCCCTCTACATCACGCAGCTCCATTCGACCACCACTCCTACCCCGTCTCCTCCGTCCAAAATCAAATCCCTCTTAGCCTCACTAAGCCGCAAACCTCCTACTTCTTTTCCTCTCCCCAAGCCGCTACCCCCTTAGCTGGCCACACCGTCCATCCACCTAGGCCAGTCTTAAGTCCCTTCCTCCACCAAACTCTGCCAACACCTCAGTCACTTGACCTGAACGACTGCGTACTGTCAGCTCTAACTCAACCCAGCTACAACTCCTTATCCTGATCCCCCTTAACTGCTGCCTACCAAAACTTTAGCTGGACCACTTCACCACTCTCTCTCTAAGAGAACAATTCTCTCTTTTTTTCCTCCAAAACAGAGAGATCTATTCTTTCTTGCCCTCCCTACAAACTCTTTATCTCACTCTCTCTAATATTATTATTATATATTAATAAAAAATGTGCAAGAGAGAGAGAGAGAGAGAGGGAGAAAGAGAAGAAAAAAATTCAAAAAAAGAAGAAAAAAGTGTGTATATGCCTCCTCATAGCTAGTCTCAATGTTGTTGTCGTTGAATCATGTTCAAGGTATAAATTTTACAAAACCTGAAAGCTTAAAATCCCGTTGGCGAAAAGAACGGCGCGACTAGCGGAGACCCATACACGCTTTTCATAGCGTGGTCGAGGAAACTCGTATGCGATGCTTATGATGAAGTGGATATGTCTTGTGTACGCTTATCTTAACACGAAGGAAAAAAAATTAAGTATTTGTGCATGTTAATCTAACAATAAACATTCGCGCAAAATAATTAAATTTGAATATTGTAAAAGTTTCCTCACACATCAAAATGCAAATTTCTAAACTAAAACACACCACCAGGTGTGCAACAATTATTTAAGCGGACAAAAGGAGTATTGTAGGCCCTTAAATAAAATTTTGCGCACTCCAAATATGTTCTCTTACGCAAATAATCAAATTTAAAATCGCCCATACATTAAAATGCAAATTTCTAAATTCAAACCCACCCCCTCGAGAAGCATATGGCAGCCTTGGGAAGTGCATGACAACCTCGAGAAGAGTGCTATCATTCCAAGAAGTTTATTGCAACATCGAGAAGCGTGCAACGACCCAATGGTGAATTGCATTGAAAAGCATGCAAGTAAAGCAAAAGTGTGAACATTGTTGACCTTTGTTAAACAAACAAAAGAAACAAAAAAAGAGTTTAAAAGAAACATACCTCTGGCATGAATCCCAGAAAACTCACTAAAATACTGCGTAAAATCCCACAGTTTTGTAACTGTTCGGCGCCGACATCGCTCTTCGCATGATTCCTGCTCAAATCCCGCTCGAGGAGGTCTGTTCGCGTCAATAAAACGGAGACGAATGACTTCGTCGCGACTTCTTCTTCCAAACTGACCTTCCCTCTTCGCTAAAGCTCTTGACTTTTCCTCTCTGTCTCCCGACCAAACCCCAGCTGCATCTAGTCTTTCGATCCTAAACAGCCGCAACTCCACAACCTTTCCGATCTTCCTTGAAGCCAAATCCTCCACTTCAGGCGAATCTACCTCCCGCTCTAGCTGCCTCTTCCATCTCCTGTCCAAATCCCTAGTCGCAGAAGCAAGCCCAAGCCGACCTCAATCTCCTGCTCAGATCTCCAGTTGTCTGTTCCCTATCCCGCATAGAACTCCCAGATCCGCGACCTCCTTCCTCTAACTTGGCCGATACCTCATCCCTAACTGAATCCTCCACTAGAGCCGCTCCACCAAACTCCATCCGACCTAGCCTTGCTCCTACCAAAAGCTCCAACCCGACGCCTCTACCCAACCCAAGTGCAGGTGGTTCCTCCCTCTGATTAATTATAACTAACATTAGTTATAATTAATTATTTACTAATTAAGTATAGCTAATTAACATTAGTTATAATTAATTACTGATTAATTATCATTAATTATAATTAGTTATGAATAATTATCAGTATTTTTTTATTATAATTAATGATTGTTAGCTATGATTAATTCTAATTAGAATTAATTATAACTAATTATCATCAACTATGGCTAATTATTATTAATCGTAGTTGACTATCATAAATTATAATTAAAATATAATACCCACCGTCGTCGTGCAGGTATAACACTTCAATCCCTAAAACTCTAAGAGCCCATTTCGGCGTTCGCGATGCGCCGAAAAATCGCCTATACATGCCTTTATTGTGCGTGGTGGGATGGAAACCCGGTGCGACGCCTACGACAATACGAGTAATCAAAAATCCCCATTTTGGCGTTCGTGGCGCACCGAAAACCCGCCTATACACGTCTTTATTGTGCGTGGTGGGATGGAAATCAGGTGCGACGCCTACGGCGAGGCGGGGTTACTTATAAGTACGCTCGAGTAGGGGAAAGCCAACTGTCTTTTAAAAACAGGTACCCTCGTCGACCCCGGACATGCCTTTATTGTGCGTGGTAGGAATAAAAACTACGGCCGCGGTGTCTACGGACACTTACCATACACGCCTTTATTGCGCATGGTGGGAAGGCCCAGACTCCTGAAATTTCCCCTAAACGGGGGAGACGTCGGGAGGTTGCCGAAATTTCTGGGGACTTGTAAAGCTAGTTGGGACTTGCACATGAAACTTGAATTGAATTTAAATTTAAGAGGACCACAAGGAACTTAAATGAACTAAGCTTGGACTCAAACTCAAACCAAAACTTGAACTTAAATGGACTAAACTTGAACCAAACCCGAATCAAATAATAAGGTCAGAACTCAAACTCAAATGACTACAACATACATGAACTTGAACAAAGACTTGCAATTTGATTACAGGCAACACCTAGTTCAAACTCAAGTTAACCAAGTATAATGGGCATGAACTCGGGCTCGATCAAAGGACAATGAACTATACTTAATTTGAATTGAACAATCCATAAGAATTTGATTTGGATGACGACACAGAATTTGAATGAACCATAAGGGATTTGGACTTTAACGAACTACATGAAGTCAAGTCTAAACTAAGGGGTTTTGAGCCAAATTTGATTCGAATAACAAAAACATTTGCAAATGCATTGCAAGGGACTATAGTTGGATTCAAACCTGAACAACTAGCAAAGAACTAAGCTTTGAATGTTTAATCAAGCATGGAAATACAAATGTTGATTTAAGCTATGAATCATTTGATTGAATATCAACCAGCACCTCATGGTTGGTGTTAATACATAGTCACCTATATGGAGTCTTGCCATCAAAGTCGGTCAACTTGCAAGTACAGTGGTCCACCAAAGAAAGGCAACATCGAGTGAATTGTAAATGCGATGGACTCCCTACAAATATGAGTAAGGAATATGCAACAGGTGTAATAACCCCCACATAGTCAATCTCAAACTGCAAACAAGTGCATCGGATCCTTGCATGTCATGATGATCAGTAGGGAGTGCTTATAAAGGTGCTCTCACAATCAATGTATGGAAAGAAATTAATGACGAGTATAAGTTCGTACAGACAATTATAAGAGACTTGTCATGAGCTCCATATACAAGAAAATATAATAGACTATCAGTTGATGTTCATAGAGAAAGTATGTGAGTGAATGCAACAACATCTTGACCATAGACAACCAGGTAATGTTAATCCAATACACATGTCATCCACAAATAGAGGGATTTGACACAATGAATATGAAAGGTTCCCTCGTAACTGACACCAATCAGAGATCTATTAAATGCATGAGTTCCCGACAGATGAAGAAAAAGTAGCATACAGCGAACACGACAGTCGGATAAATTCGACAAACGCAACAAATGCTGATGCCCCCTTTAATAACAAATGAAAACTACAGTTCCCTATAAAGTATTGGGAATCGATGCTCAAAGGATATAATAACTCATTGGCTAGTATGTATGAGAAGGTTAAAGGCAAATACAGTGATGCCTAGTAATCAACATCAAAATACAAGCAAATATACCTGACCTTACAATCAACAGGCATGTGATATCATGTCAACACTTTGGTCCCCTATCGGTAGTAACAAATGAGATACAATGGATGAAGAAAATATATCACCTCCATAGTCAACAATTATCCAACATCAGCCCAATACACCTGCCATTCCAATCACCTCAAGAATTGCAAAATTTACTTTGGAGATGAGTACCTCGGATGATTCTCCTAGGGAACCTGATGTACATCCGATTATTGCAGTTAGTTCAGGGGCAGTGGCCATTGATCTTGACGCACAGGACATCAGTAAAGACACAGTCATCCAAGGTTGAAATGATTGATTCTTTATTTAGGCCAACAATAGAAAATGGTGATGACGGCATAACCAGGAAGTCGCTCATTGATTCCTATATGAGCTCTGGGAAGAGAAAGCCAAGTCAAATTATTATTTTTAGGACGAATGGTCGTGCATCTAACATATTACCTACGGGCAAAATACAGAAGGGGTTACAACAAATACAATCCCCTACGAGTTGCCATAGAAGACCCGTCAAGTATTCCAATAATATCACCCGCACATGCACTGTATTATGTATGCACATAGGTACACAAAAGGAGTAAGTGCAATCATAAAACTCGCATGGGTCTCGGCGAGCATATTATTGGTACACACGTGACGATTAGAGATGCTGCACGAGTTTATAAGTGAATTCAAGTTCGAGCACGATTCTTTTATAGGGATAGATAGGAGTCGACACGGCTCGAACTCTCACAAATATACTGTCATGACGTCGACCGGGATATTTATTTTAATACATTCATATTAGGCCTTCAAGGCCTATAATCAAGAGAATTCACTCACAAAGGCATAAAGCCTACGAAACTCGATCCTCTGTCGACAGCTCGACAGAGTCAACAAGGTTCAATCCATGAATGAAATTCTCCATAAACATCCCGATGATAGCCGTGTTGAATGCAGAGTTCAACTGGAGGGGTTAATTGTAAATATTTCAAAATGCCCTCAAATTTATATAAAATTCAAATATTTTCAAGTGACCTCAAAACCACCCTGATGATGGCCATGTTGATAGAAAAATCTTAACCGGAGGGGTTAATTCCAAATATTTTCAAATGCCACCTCAAATACCCATTCAAAATCCAAATCTCTAAAAATACCAAAAATCCAAATATTTAAATTAAAATTAGTTATCAAATCACTTAAAGTAAAATCCATTCATCTCCCGTAATAGTTTGCCGATGTGGACAAATTGAAATTTACTTCAGCTCACATAGAGCTAATGTCTAGTCAAAACTATCACTAGGATCCATTCTCAAATAATCTCCTGCCAGTAAAGACGTGGTATGTGTCCTCTAACAGGCGGTTTTGCCGCCAAATGGCACCGTAGGATAAACGGTTATAACCCGGGGCCCTCTGAACATAGTGGTTTTGCCGCCAAATGGCACCACTAAATTATGGTTATGGCCAGAGCCAATACGTTCCTTAGTGGCATCAAATTCTTGAGATATAAATCAATAGGATATGATTGATAAGATGCAAAGCCCTCTGTTAGCCAAGGTGGATTCAAATTTATCCCCTTAGACAAACATTCACCTCAGGTTTACAAGATAACCTTGGATGAAGCAACCCATGGCTGCCAATAAGGATCCTTCTGTCAGGTTGGGTCGACTACCTCCTTTGACTAAATAGATTAGGGACCATGATGGCCGGGGACGACGGAACCATGGGATCTTAATCGGGTCTATCATCCATTCCCCAACTATCTGCTTCAAGTACAGGATGTTGAAATTTTCAATTTTAAATATCAACCCTTCCAAACGCTATGCCCATGCTGCTACTATATGACAGATATGTATTCTCTACGTATCTGATCGACTACTAGCCTTAATTAAAAGTTCTCTCTCATTATCGGGAGGGGTAATTAACTATAGGGGCTTGCGCCTATAAGAAACCAGAACTCAAATTATAAAGTCCTCACAAAATGAGGGCGAAATCTCTGGGTAGTGTCTTATCTACGAACTCATCTGCCTTCTAAAATTTACCCTGGAACTTAATCAATTAATACTCCCTCGAAAGAGCTACGCGGAGGTCAGGGCCGAATTTTCGGAGCCCACAAACATTCTATATAAATGCATCGAAACACGTGCAAATATATTATGTGAATGTGCAAGCATACACGCTACTTCAAAAAAATTCTAATTTTTCACATATACTTTGACAAACGTGTTAAACTTGCAAACATAAATGTCTAAAAATGTTGTGCAGGGTTAAAGATCAATCTAAATTCTAAGTCTGATCCTCCTCCTTGAAAGGATTAGAGTTGACACAACTTAGATCAATGAACGAATATACAATTGTAAAAGTCAAGCAAGATATTTGTTTTAATGTTCACATTAGGCCTTCAAAGCCTTTTTAAATAAGATTCATCATAAAAATATAAACTCTCGATTTCAATGTTCGTATTATAACTCGCAGAATCGATAGTTGAACCTGATCATTTGTTAGCGGGCGAGTAGAGTCGACAAGATTCAAACAATCAAAGATACTAAGCACTTAAGATCCCCGATGATGACTATGTTGAAAGTGAATATCAACCGGAGGGGACTCTATAATTAGAATGCCAATTAAGTCCAGAGTGAACTCTATCCTTTATTAGTAAATCGATAGAGTTGACAATGTCCAACCAACCAAAAAATATGAGTTATTTAAAATCCCGATGATGCTCGTGTTGAAAGTGAATCTCAACTAGAGGTGATCATATCCTAAAAATGCAAGTGCACTAAAATCCTAATCTTATATTAGTGGGAAAACAGAGTTGACAATGTTCAACTAATCAAAATATATGAATTCATATTGAACCCGATCCTTTGCCAGCAAATGGGCAAAGTTGATAAGGTTCACATAATAAAATTTTAAATTATCCAATACCTTGATGATGTCTGTATTGAAAACAAATTTCAACCAGAGGGTTCAAATTACAAAATGTTTAAAATTCTAAGTCTATCATCCATTCTCCAACCCTTGGGCCGGCTCAGGCAATATAGTAGGCGTAAGCCCACTATTCCGCAAGTTTCAAATCCCTCCCTCCTTGGGGTGGGATCCACTACCTAAAGGAGTTAGTGTGCAGGCTGTTTAGTCCTTTTGCATTATTCTTATGTTTGCTTTAAGCAAAAGTTTGTATTAGGGTTAGGGTATCTTTTTGGTTGCTAATTTCTAAGTGATTTGGGTGTTCTGGGGCTCTAGCGACGTCTAGAGAGTTTTAGAGAGATTGATCTTCCTCTCAAATAGAGGATTGCTTGTATCTTGCTGTTTTCTTCTCCACTACTACGTGATTCTTGCTATTATTTGTGTTTTGTGTGAGATTGTGAGGTGGAAAGTTGCTGAGTTCGCATCCTTGGTAGAATTCTCTTGAGTTCGACAAGGGTTTCCTATCATATTCTAACTATAAATCATATTTATATCTATATTATAAACTTTTTAAATTTTAATTGTATTTCATATGCAAATATCAATATTTATAAAACACATATTTACATACACATTCATGGTTCATCGAGCTTCTTAAATAGCTTCATGTTGAGCCTTAATCGAGCTTCTTAATGAGCTTTAAACAATATTGTTCATGATTATAAATGATTTGAACGATAAGATGTTCAAACTTGTTCATTTATCAAACGAGTATTTATACACTTTTCAAGCTTGTTCGATTAGTTAATAAAACGATTAGAAATGAGCTTTATTCGATTCGAGCCATGAGTAGCTTATCAAACACTCAATTCATCTATAGCCCTACTTGTCAATTTTAAGACTTGGACCACAATCATAGCCTTCAAACCTACTCTTTAACCTTGATTGCATTGCAACCATGACCTCCAATCATGTGGACAACCTTACTTGTATTTGTCATAGCTATTGGCTCCAAACCTATGCTACAACCTCTTTTTTTTCGCAACCATAGCCCCACGACTTGCATCTCATCCTCGCTTGCACTGTAGTTGTCTCCTTTAGATTGATGCCACAACCTTTTCTTCTGATGCAACTATCACCTCTTGACTTGTGCTATAACATCATGACATAATCAACATCTCAACCTTTACCATAACCTCTAGACTTGTGCCACAACCTTTTCAACAACCATGCCAATTTTGCTAGTGTTGACAACTAGTGCCTTGTATGCCTTAGCTGACAACCAAGGCAGGGAAGATGGTTAACAATTAAGATAGTTTTGCTTGAGGTGACAATCAAGGACTGGTATGCCTTTGCTTACAATCAAGGTAAGAATGATTGTTGATGATAACCAAGGTACAATTTACTTTTATGAGAACAATCAAGGCTCTAATTGATGAGTACTGAAAACCAAAGAAAGTTCATACTCTACGGTGTTTATTGGATGTCGAAAGGAAGTCTTCTCGCTTATCAAATATATGGATTTCTTATATGGAGTTCCATTTTTGGAAATTTTTCATGCTCTTCTTTTTAAATTTTTGTTTATTTTGATATTTGCCTATAAGTTTTTTGTTGTGTATATCTGTTGCAAAATGCATTTATAGCCTCTTAGCTATAATTCAAACTTACTCATTGAGCCATTTCTAATGCTCTATGAAATAATGTTTCTTCGATTATTGATGGCTCCTTTTAGCTCTCAACTATGGCATTTTTCTAACAATCTTTTTGAATTGACTGGAAGCCATCAATCTTTCCTCTCATTCAGAAGAAGAAACTAGATTCACCCTTTCACATTGGATTTTTCCTTTATGTGGTTTCCATGTGAATAATTGTGTCCTCTATTTGTTCTAATTTACTCATTTGATTGTGTGAGTTGTCATTAGCTATGGCTATCAAATAATATCTCTCTGTCGGCACAACTTCTAGCACAATAATTAGATTGGTGTATAATGTTTGATTTTTATTATAAAAAATCAAATTTGTCTTATTATTTTGGGCCTTGTTGGGTTTTATATCGTGGATTCTGTTCATGCAGAGGTGGAACTTTATCACAACAAAGGTCTACTTTTCTGAACTCTACTTTGTGGAAGTATTTATGAATGATACCAATATGGAGAAGAGTCTATGTAAACATGAGCAAAATCTATGCCAAGCTTTTCTTCAACCACTGCTGAAGTAACTTCGAGCATCCATGTTGCTGGATTATAGTTATCTTTAATTTTTGGGACGCCTGGAATTCTCTGCAAAATAATAGGATGATGTTAAGCGACTGCATTATTTATAAAACCATGAATTTAATGATGCACCCAATCACATCTTAAATTATGTTTGACAAAGAATTCTTGTTAATAGAACCTTTCCTTTTATACTTAGAATAATTTATAACATTCTTTGAATAGCCTAAAGAGGGAGTGGAGTAATGACTAGGTTGCCTCCTTTGTGATTTGGAGGTCGGAGGTTTGAATCATATATAGAATTTCTCTGTAATGAAGGTTAGGGTTCGCCCTTCAAACCATCATTAGACTTTGCTGGTGGGAGCCTCGTTCACTTGATATGCCTTTTTTAGTTTTGCTTCTTGACCTTTGTTTGGCTGGTATTGTATTTTTTTCTTTGATTTTTAACTGTGGTGCCTGTTCTTGGTCCTGGTTATGTCATGCTTCTCTGTTGCTCTGCCTTGCTGTGAGTTCTATTTCTTTTTCTTTATTTTTGTTATTTCGACTTTGCTCTGTTGTGGTGAAGGGTTTAAAATTGGTTTAGATTTCAGTTTTGGTCCGATCACAAAAGATTCAATTTTGATGGGTTTGATGGTTCTAGTGTTTTATTTTGGTTTTTGTTTCTACTTTTTTTGTTGTAAGATTTTAAAAAATGTTTAGAAATATAAAATCTAAAGAATATTTTAATAATTTTCAAAATTAGATATTAGATATTGGATACTATTCAATTATGAAACATGAAGTGGAGAATATATCCGTACACCAACAACAACATCAAGCCTTTATGCGACTATGTGGGGTCGGCTACATGAATCCTTTTTCTCCATTGTGTCATGTTAAGAGTTAAATTCTCATTTAAATTTAATAAAGAAAGGTCATTTCTAATATTTTCTAACCAAGTCCTTTTAGGTCTACCTCTACCTTTCCTAACATAAGCCAAATTCAATACATCTACTTTCCTAACCGGGTCATCAGAAGGCCGCCATTTTATGTGACCAAACCATCTAAGGCGACTCTTTCTAATCTTATCTTCTACAAGAGCTACTTCAACCTTTTCACGTATATGCTCATTGCGTATCCTCTCTAAGAGTAAAGTTGCTTGTCCACCTGAGCATCCTTATCTCTGCAACACTTAACTTACTATTATACTTCTCTTTTAATGACCAACATTTTGCATCATAAAGCATTGTCTTACCACCATCTTATAGAATTTTCCCTTAAGTTTGAAGGGGACTGTTCTATCACACAATGAGCCCAATGCATTTATTAGGGCATTTTTAAAAACTTTTTAAAATCTCATTATTTCACAAATTTTTGATGGGGATATTATTATTAGAATTCAAGTTTGATGGTTGAACTGGAGGAATGCATCGGGCCTATTTGGTGATAGAAAGTATCCCTCAAACTTAATGGAAATTTTATAAGATGGTGGTGAGGCCTGTAATGCTTTATGGTGCAGAGTGTTGGCTATTAAAAGAGAAGCATAAAATTAAGTTAAGTGTTGTAAAGATGAGGATGCTCAGGTAGATAAGTGTCTTTACTCAGAGACGGAATGCGAAATGAGTATATACGTGAAAAGGTTGGAGTAGCTCCAATTGCAGTAAGATTAGAGAGTGTCACCTTAGATGATTTGGTCATATAAAATGTCGGCCTTCCGATAACCCGGTTTAGAGAGTAGATGTATTAGATTTGACCTATGTTAAGAAAGGTAAAGGTAGACCTAAAAAAACTTGGTTAGAAAGTATTAGAAATGGCTTTTTTATTAGATTTGAATGAGAATTTGACTCTTACAGGACACAATAGAGGAAAAGGATTCTTATTGCCAACCCCACATAGTAGAATAAAGGCTTGATCTTTTTGTTGTTACACATCTTCATCTTTAACTATCCAATGCAGTACATAACCCAATACTCTATTGTACCTTAATAATCTCCCATCACAAGAGAACTCTTTATATTGATTATCATTCCCCTTCAATCAGAAGCTTTTTAAAACCATTAGTTATCATGCACCAAGATTTCACTCAACCATATGCATCCCTTTTAGGAGTTAACCCATTATTGGACTTTGCTCAACTATGTTAGGAGGCAGCCAAATGCAATGAAGCCATAAACTACATGAGCCACTCGATCGCTTGTGAATCATCCGCTCTGATAGCATTTCATGAGGGAGGGTGTGAACCAATAGGGATACTAGTGGTTAAATCTATCTTAAAACTCAAAAGTTTAAGGCTATGGGTTAGGGGCACCCTGTTTTCATCTTTTTTTTACACCAAAATATTTTTCAACTATTTGATGTGAGACTAAACCCAATACTCTCTTGTCCCTTAACATGCTATGTAGCATGCGTCAAAACTTTTAACTTTCACCATCTCTGTTGTAGTATGTGCTTTTTAATGTTAACTACCAATTTCTTTAGTTTCATTTTGATTCATCACCAATATATAATTGAATGGCATTTTATATGCAACCAATCCAACAGAACAATGATGAGTAAGAGATGGAATTGGTCTTGTTTTGGATTTGAATCAGTCCACTTATTTTTTAACTAATTTGTTTGCATTATGGCTCACTTGCTTGGTTGCTCTGTCCTAATAGTAATGATGTAGCTTGCTATGCTATTCAAGCCATGGGTACTCATAAATCCTCTTTTGAATTTTTGTATTTAAAAATTGAACTGCATACTATTTTGTATTACACTCTCAATATTTGATTTAAAATAACATAAACATTTTCATAATATTATAGTGCCTTGGAGGCTGTTTTGTTTTTTATTTTTATTTTTATCCTTGGAGGCTGTTGAATATTTAATACCTTACAATGTTTATCTAGTACTAAATCGTTAAGGTTGCTTGAGAAGAAATCTTGAAAATCCCTTTTAACTGTATTCATGTTCAGTGAAATCCGTTGCTAAATAATTGTTACGGCTTAAATATTACTTATTATCTTTTTCTATTGGCCGCTAATTGCTAACCTAAGAGATTATAATCTACAATTTCCCCTTCAGAACCTTATTTATTCATTTTTAAATTCGTTTTCTTTGTTGGTTAGCCAAAATATTTGATGAGGACATCAATAGAAGATTTGGGCGCGTCTATAATCGGAGGAATCGTAGATTGACGGCTGCGATTCAAAGTTTTTATTTATGATGTATTTATGTATTTTATTTTTATTTATGTTCTGGTTTACCATTGTACCCCCGAGAGGGATTAGTTTATGTTGTGGCCCCTAGGGCATATGAGTCTTTGTGCTTTCTTTTATTTTTTAGGCCTATATATAAGGGCTCTCACTATTGTATGGATGATGAATGAAATTTTAGTTTTTGTTTTCTTTTCTTTGTGAGCTCTTGTAAGAATAGAGAACCCTAGGAGAGGGTCAAAGTAATACCCGACAGCCGCTGGAAGAGTCCGGGCTCTCGGTTTTCCCTTCCCCTTTCGCTTCCCCACCCCTTTTCTCCTCACCCAGCCGCCGACCACCTTTCCCTCAACCCCATCCCGCTGAACACCCACACCCTTCCCCCCCATCTCCACCCGAACCGCCGGCCAAATTCCCCAATCCCACCCTAAACCGCCGGCCAAATCCCTATCTCCACCCTACACCCGCCGGCCAAACCCACCTCCTTCACATCAAACCACCGGCCTCCCCCATCACACCCGAGCCCTAGATCTCCATCCAAAGCTGCCGGCCTCCCCATCCCCAACCCCTTGATTCCCCTTCAATTACCCCTTTATTACTTTCCCAATCTAGCCTTTATCTAATTTGGAAAGTTTATTAATTCAAATTCAAATGAATTTGAAATTTAAAATCTTTCCTAATTAGTCTACACTTATTTTGGAAGCTCCCCTAATTGATTCCATCTAAAATTAATTAGGAATTAAGTCCAAATTCTACATTCATTGTATTTAGACACATTTATTGAATGTGGACATTTCACAAATCCCTCCCATCTCACTCTTGGTCGGCCCCCTCCCTCTCTCCCTTCTTAATTAAATCCCTTTCTCCTATTACCCTCAATCAAAGCTCCATTAAGGTGTCCCCCCCCCCCCCCCCCCCCCCCCAACTAGAGGGAATTCAAATTTCAAATATTTCCCTCCTTTCCACCTTTGAAATTTGAAATTAAAAATTCAGATTTCTGAATTGCTTCTTCTCCTCCTCTATCCCTAGAGCTGAAATTGAAGAAGCTCCTTCCCTAGCCTTGGCCGACCTCTCCAACCTTCCCCTCCTCCTTTTCTTCTCTCCTCCATTATTTCATACACCCTAAAGAGGAAGCTACACCACCCGACCTTATCTCCATGAATGGCTGATCCTGAAAGAGACCACGGATTTGTGTATGACCATCAAGGACGAGTAGATAGTCTCTGGTCTCCCTTCTTCAACCTCAATTTGGAGATCGACGACACCGTCGACGACTACGTCGACCGGATCATCTTCACTTTGACGTCTGCCATCGACGAATACTGAATCTCCGGACAGTGGCGAGTTCTTGGACATCCACCGACATCATCCCATCCGGCTAAGGTGTTTTCTGTTTTTTGGTGGCATCTTTAAGTTTGCTAAAATTATTCTTCCGTTAAAACCACCTCAAGAGTGTGGGTGAGAGAAACTCAAGGTGAACGCTCTAAATGTTAATCTGTGGATTCTTGTTGATTGCACTCTAAGTTTTACATTGTTTTGATGTTATTTTAATTTTCCTGCTAGTCTCAATTTTGTAACCGCATGCCCCAAACAAAAGCAACAACTAAGAAATTCTAAGAATCTAATTTAGTGAAACATTAAGTTATAATTGCAAAGTTTAACAACCTTTTTATTAACATCCGGCAATTCCCTTTTATGTTTCACATCAATATCTGTCAAATGATCTACTGCAAAGCCTCTGCAAGTCATGTACCATGGAAGTAGTAGATTATCTTGTACCGTCTTTACTTGTTATGTTCCTTTTGCTGTTTATTCTTTCTTTATTCCCGTTTTATGTCACATTCTGTATTCATTTTATTTTCTAGTCAACAAGATTCTCTGCAAATTAGATTGAACATTTTACCTTTTTTCTGAAAGAATTTTAACTAAATTTATTACCTCTGGAGCTTCAAATCATTGATGGGCCAAAATATAGCGACTGAAAATTTTGTTTCGATGTAGATGAGTTCTCATATCAACAAATGCAACAGTGGTGTTCTTAAAATTATTTTTCGAATCTTAATGAAATTGTTCTAGGCGTTTGTAAAGAATTGACTATTGAACTATACAGTTGGAATCATACCTCAAAATATTCGATGACTTTCTGTGAATTTTGACCTAATGGTCCTGAATAGGTCACCCGACCTCCTTTTTTTATCAAAATTAACTGCAAAATGTATACCGTCATATTAATATTGCACATAGTATCCACAGGATGATAAAATAAGAGAATCATAATTTTTTTATATAACGTTTCTTTCATTTAATTGAGTATCTTTGCATGTCAAGTGCTTTTATTTGCTAAACTACTTTGTTTTTATTGCCTGGCAATTCAAAGTATGCTCAAGAATGCTCTTGAAAGTTTGGTAATTACTTGTGGGAGACTAGCAGCATTCTCTTTTAATAGTTCCTTGTATTACGAATATTTTCAAGATCATGCTTTATTCCAATGATTGTTGCATCTTAAAGAAGAATTCATTTCATATTGAAATTGTTTTGTAAATTAATGAACCAAATTCTTTGACCATGTCTTGAGCTTTAATGCACCGCTGAACCTTATATTATCTAGATTGAGAAAATATAAGTTGTTTGGATCTTTAGGACACTTTTTGAACAGTTCGAATGTGGGATAGACAAAATTCTTATCTGCTTTCGATGCTAAGGCTGATCCAAAAAGATCTTCAAGCATTGTTGATGGAGGCCTTGATGATGGGGAGCTACTTAGTGGTCCAATTCTTCCTCTCTTGAATTGTTTGATTTCTCCCTAAAGTTCAACTCCTAATTGGGAGAGGATTAAACGAGTTTTTTATTTTTAAGATTGACATGTAATATCTAAAATCCAGGTAATAAATCTAAAATTTTTTCTAAGAACATTTGATTATATATTAATAGATAATGGTTGTTATGAAAAAAACTTAGCAATTAATTATTGTTAAGTGAATCTTAACATCTATACTAAGTAATAAGTTTAATTAAATTAAAAATTTTCCTAAATTTCGAACAGGTGCTTCCACTGGGTGTAAAGGTAGAGGAGCAGTTATTAAGTGGGCCTTATCTATTTCCTATTCAATTCGTAATGCACGCAAGCCAACTGACTGGGAAGAAGTGCAGTGTCGACACAGTGCATAGAGAGGGAGATCGGCACAGTGCATTGGATCAGTGTTCGGCACAGTGAATTCTGGGAGTCGGCACAGTCATGTTGTGAAGAGAGCAGCATAGTGGAGTTCGGCAAAATGTTGTTTTGAAGAGAATGTCATAGTGCAGGGAAGCCCAGACCGATTCAGTACAGGAAGAGGCTGTTAGGGGAAAACAATGACTGTACTAAAAGATAATTGCTGTGAATTAGGAAGTGGATTGAGGGAGCAATATCAATGTGGAGTAAGAAGCAATAAAAAGAAGGATTAGAAGAAAAGAATATTGGAAGAAAGGAGATAAGAAATTATAAGGTTTATTGTTATCTTTTAAATTTTCTAAAGTCAATAAAGTTTCTAAAGATGATAATCTTAATTGTATTTTATGATTCATCAGATATATGCAGAAGGAAGATTACGAGGTAAAAGCTTATGTTAGTATAAATTTATTATATACAATTTATTTGAATTATAATAGAAATCATAGAATTGGAGAGGTGAATTGTAGGCAACTTACAAGCGTAGAAGAGTAAGAGGTAGAGAATTGGAAGAGACGGCTCGTCAGGAAGGTAAGTTGTGTAAATTCTAATTTACAAATACAAGAATTATTCTAGATATATATGATATCACTTGATTTATTTGAAGTGATAAATACATTATCAAGATTCCCATAATGAAAATGAGAATACTTCCAAGTTCTCATGTATGAACGATTACTTGTATATATGTATCATTGAAGTTTAAAATAAAATTTATGATGATTATTTTAACGTTTTTCTAGTTGATAATAATTTGAAAAAAGCTCATTAATTTAATGTTGCCAACACATCCTGGTATGTAAGTATAGTAAGAGACAGATTCTTATGGAATTTTGTACATGGCAAGTCAAGTATGAATTACTATGTTGTGAAATATATTGAATATCAAAAATTAGAAAGGTTGGCTATAAAATGATGTACAACTTACAATTACAGGTGGGTCAAAATGGCCACCATGTATGACTGCATTATAAGTGAGGCAAAAGAGACCCCAGAGATATGATACCTGCATAACAGGTGGGGCAAAAGGGACCCCTAAAGAGACGAAAGGGACCTCTATGTTGTTCAATAGCGATAATGCTAGGTTTACCTGGGTTCCATTGAACAATTTTATGATAGTTTAGCCAAATCTTTAAAGACTAATATTGATATTCTATACAGACTTCAAATAATTGAAAGGATGGTTAGTTACCTGTTTTGGATAGTGTATAATAGTAGGGTAGAGGAACTTATTATGTTAAACTTATTCTGAAGTATTATGTTATTAGTTGTTACTTTGATATCCTATCTTACTATGATGTTTGAATAGTACTAATATTTTGTGCAATTTGTTGATACTTTGCATAGTTAGTCATTTTTTTCTATGTTAAGATATTAATGTGTTACTTTTTAATATGTTAATAGGTTGGGATGCTAATATGTTATTTTTTATTGCATACTATTATGTGTACAATAATTCTTTCTTTGATCAATTCGTTGATTATGATACTTATGCTTCACCTTCAGGTTTTTACATTGTCTTACTGACAAAAAAATGTCTTGATACCTAATTGCGCAATTTAATTCTCGATTCGCTCGCATTCTTCTTATGTGCCTTTTTGCTCACGTATGAGCCGACTACATGATCATTTCTAGTAATTTTGACATTACAACATCACCCAAAGATGGCCTCTCAATAAAAAATAACATCAAGCCTTTATTCTACTGTGTAGTCGGCAACATGAATTCTTTTTTTCCATTGTGTCCTGTTAAGAGTCAAATTATCATTCAAATCTAATAAAAAATCATTTCTAATACTTTCTAACCAAGTTTTTTTATGTCTATCTTTACCTTTATTAACATAGGTCAAATCGAATACATCAACTCTCTTAACCGAGTCATCAGAAGGCTGACATTTTGTATGAACAAATCATCTAAGGCAACTCTCTCTAATCTTATCTGCAATTGGAGCTACTCTAACCTTTTCACGTATATACTCATTTCGCATTATAAAGACACTTATCTACATGAGCATCCTCATCTTTGCAACACTTAACTTAAGTTTATGCTTCTTTTTTAATGGCCAATATTCAGTGCCATAAAGCTTGTAGGTCTTGCCACCATGTTATAGAATTTTCCCTTAAGTTTGAGGGTACTTCTCTATCACATAACATGCCCAATGCATTCCTCCACTTCAACCATCCAATTTGATTTTTACTAATAGTATCTCCATCTATTTCACCACCACTTTGAACAATAGACCCGAGATATTTAAAACATGTACTATTTTTAATGAATTAATCGCCCAAAGTCACAATCCCCCCACTAGATCTATTACTACTAAAATTACACTCCATGTATTCGATTTTAGATCTACTCAAATGAAAATCTTTAGACTCGAAGGTTAACCTCCATAATTTAAGTTTTCCTTCAACTCCCTCTCTAGTCTAATCAACAAGAAGAATATCATCAACAAAAAGATGGCCCCTCAATCTATGACTAATTAATTTATTGATCTTCTCCTTTACCTTTTTAGTGCTCAGCTATGGCTTCCTCCGTTCTCTTTGAATTAAAGTCATCCTCAAATATTGGTATCATAATAAAACACAATGGCACCAACTATCTATTGTGATCTAGGGCTTTTCATAAATTTTATCAGATCTCATGAGAAATTTTGTCATTTTTATTCTTCGTTTGTCAAACCAATGGATACCACCAGATGCCAAATGACAGGCCTCTGCATAGGTTCTCACATGGATGCTTAATAATCTTGAGCCTAGCATTGCTCCCACGATCATATCTTAAGAAATTATTAAAGGAATGTGGGGCTTTCTTCTTTTCACATACTTATATGACAGTAGCAAGTCTAGGGTATACACTCTTTGCTTTGATATTTTCTCTTTATAATGGTGCAATTAATCTATACATCATGATTACTATAGCATTTGAAAGATAAAGTGGGATGGATTTCTTTAAATTCACCCGCCCCTTTACCAGTGATCTCACTACTTGGCAAATCAAAATAAGGAGTTTCTTATTGTTAAGTTTCTCTCTAATCCAGTAGTCCAATTGTTCAAGTGCAGTTAATGGTTGACTTCATGGTTCCTAATATCTCTACAGCTCTCTCTGACATTTTTTAGGTTACCAAACTTATTACTTTATCTTCTTTTGGTCTACTAGATAGGCGGTTGTGGTAGCGGATATTACCATGGTTGAAATTCCTTTTCACCTTACCAAACATTGTTGGAGAATAAATCACTCATCTTATTGCTATTGGGATAAATTTGGATATCCATTAATTGCTTAGAATGTTACCGCTACTGTTGATTCTACTAGTACCCATTATGGAGTTGTCTCTCCCTAGAAGAATATAATCATTTACTATAACACTTCGCTAACAACTGCCTCATATTTGTTGCTGCTCTGGTTTTATTCTAACTGTTTGTTCTGGTACATCTTGGATCTTAGGTTCTTGTGCTTTGCCCCGCCTGAAGAGTAACCCATAGTTATTTTTCTCATGTACCATGCAAACACCTTGTTTTATAATTATTGTTGATGGATCTCTCTCACCTATTTTGGGAAAGAATATATCTCCCCTCATTGATTATTTATATATATATATATATAGTCTTATTTGTTACCCACTTTTTTATAAATTTGCTATTTATCAATTGCCTTACCAAATTACATAGTTTATTCATAACTTTTTTATCATATCATTGTGTTTTTTAGGATCTTAGGATGAAGAAGATGAGTGGCAGTGAAGTTGAAGTTAGAGGCATCTACTATCTCTTAAATATTTCATCCATTGCTCAATCTTCCTCTATCTCTTCTTACTAGTGACATTATCGTCTCAATCTTCCTCCTCATCATCCGTAGGGTTTTACTTGTTTTTCATCCTCTATCTCTAAATTTGAATGTGAAACCAACGAGTAGGTAAATACCACCATGCCCCTTTTCTAGTGTAAACATCATAATGTAGTAAAGCTCTCTTTGACTTTGTACATTTTAATGTTTGTGGTTCAATTCCTGTCTTAATCCATCTTAGATTTCCTTTCTCTTCCCAATGTCAATCATCATGGATGTGACGAATATCTCATCCTGCTATTAAGTTTACTGCCTAGGTTTTTCTCAAACTTAAAAAGGTTATTGTTATTATGAACCTTTATCAATTACTTTAATATCTTCATAGATATTACATTTCATCAAATTTTAGCTTACTACCTTCTTGTATGTTACACCACAAAATTTTCTTGTAGTATTCCACTTCCACCTCTTATCCTGATCATTGGTTGTTAAAGAATTATATTCATAAGAGTCCAATGTTCAAATCGAAGCTCCCAACCATAAAGTGAAATACCTTGATCTACATCCCAAATGACAGGCTTGGCTATCACTAATAATAAGGGGATCCTCACCTTAAATGCCCTTTCAAATCCTAAGGAAATGCATTTTATTCCCTTTTCTGGATGATGGGCGTAATCATAACAAATCATAATTAAAGGGGCCCTTATCATAAAAATACTCATTCAAACTCCATGAAATGCTTTTGGGGGCTTTTTTTAATGATAGGTATAATTATGATAAATAATAAAAGAAGGGAACTTTGTCAAATTCTACCTACATTATGTAAAAAGAAAAATGCATATATAGACAAAAAATCAAGTAATTTTTGTTCCCTTTGCACTTAAAGTAGTCATCCATCTATTCTCTGCACTAATTTAATTTTTTATATGACCAAAACTCATAAAGTGTCAATGTCATATCAAGTATATTCATATGACAACCCTCAAAAAATTTATGCCAATAAGAACATTACATATTCCTTTTGACTACGTGTTTTACCTGATTGTGATGACACTATTATATTATAGTTATAGCGTAAGTTTGGGCATTACTCAATGGTTAATGTATAAGTTATGAGCTAGATGGAACTTTTGAAAGGATATGTAGCTCTTTGTTAGCCAAACTTGACTTAATATTGGCTTCTTCAACATGCTTTCCTCCTAGGTCTACACGATCTCCTTATATGATAGAATTTATATTTGCTGATAAGATTCTTTGATTAAGTTGGTTCAATTATCTCCACTGGCCAAGTATACAAGGGCTCATGACAATCCAGGGTGAGGGAACCATGTGATCAAATTCATCATTATTTGCCCACAATTTGCTTTGTCCAATCACAATATACCCTTCTCCCTCAATTCTAAATTTTGTACTAAAGTAAAACAATGTAGAGCTTGTGGACTGGCCTTAATTGAAACTTTTGTCTTATGATCAAAGGGGTAATTAATCATATATGTTTGTGCCTATGAGAAAGTGTAAGCCATATCATAAAGTCATAGAATGAGCTAAATCTTTGGGTAGTTTTTTATCTAATATTCAATCTGCTTTTTAAAAATCAACCTTAATAACATTGAGGGTGGGTGGGAATTTTTAAAGCCCTTAGACATGAAAGCTTTGAGAGAAGCTAAATAGGTTCTTTTGGAAGAGAATATATCACAAGAAAACCACAGGTTACTAAGTCTTTCACAATTTTAATATATTGAAAAGGTGTTAGATAGGCTTAATATGATAGACAAAGACTAAGTATGTAAGAACCAAACCTATCCGGTTCATCTGAACCAGATATGTATTAAGCGCGGACGAAACATGAGGCAGAACCGAACAGAGCCGCAACCCAGGCAGACCGCACGCAAGCGAAGGCAAGGCTGGAAAAGCCGTTTTTCGATTTCGAGAGAATATATGAGTTCGAGAATGAAATCAAGCGACTCATCGTGAGTCATATCTTCGTTTCACTCGTTCCTTTTATGTCATTATCACTAAAGAAGAAAACCGTGAGAAGAGGAGCGGAGGGGAAGAAGAAGGAAGGAAGTTTTTCAAATTCATTTCTTTTGGCATGTATTTCTTCTATGTGGTAAATCCTAAGAAAAGACAAGTTATATTAAAGGGAGATCGAGAGAAAGAGAGAAGGTAGGAAGCAAACTCGATGGGTAAGGCATGCGAGGGTTTCGTGTAAAGGAAGAAGGGAAGATTTTTTTTAGTAAAAGATGATGATAAGAAAATTTATATATTAGAAATTAATTAATGATGATATATATTTAAGATAATATGATATTTTTAGGTTAGGAAATGTATAAATTAAATTCTATATAAACTTTATTGAGAAGGATAATGAATGAGATAAGTTGTAAAGAAAAAGAGATATTTTATCAAATATAAAAAGAAAAAGAATAAATTTTATTGCTAAATTTAAATTCAAACAGTAATTGGATATATTTAATAAATAGTTAATTTAGGGGGTGAGAGAAGTTCTAATCAATAATATTTGAGATGTTAATTTAAAATTGAAATTTACAATAATTAATTATAAATAACAAGTTAGAGGAGTTTAATGAAGTGAAGTGATCTTTTATAGGCTTTAAATCTACTGTCATTGGAATGAGTAAAAGTGAAGCAGCGCATTTCCTAATTTCAATGTGAGTACTCATGTCTTTTAATTACAGTAATGATGTTTGTTTCTCCTACACATGATGCATCAAGTACTGTTATTATTTAATTGCGCACTATTAATGTTATATTTTTCTTTATTAAAGATAATTGATCATGTTAAACTAAAAGACTTGAAATGAAATGATATGTAGAAGCTAAATGATATGATTTATGTAGTATGCTTGCATGTATATGTTGACTGATGGAGCACACCCCCTTATGGTACTGGCTGGGGACGCAATGTACCCATGTACGTTAATGGAAAATATTATAAAGTGAAAATGAAAATGGAACAGGAGTTCCTTCATTGGTACTAAATTAGACGGTGACTCCTGTGGCGGTTATATTATTTATGAGAAATGAGAAAGTTATGAATACATATATGATATATATGATTTATGCATAACATTAAAAGTTTTGATGAAATGTTATGATTAAATGTAATTATTTTATGATATGAAATGAAAAAAAGGGATAATGCATATTATTCCAATTGCCTTGAGTTACTTACTTTAGAAGCATGTTTTACTCATTGAGTTGTGGCTTACTTTTAGTTGCTCTAATATTTTCAGGTATTATTTAATAAAATCAAAATGAGTAGAAGAGGTGAAAATGTGTACCGTAGACGTGACGCATCGAACGAAAGGTATTTAGTTCATTTTCTATCAATTTATATTTTTTAAGTTTTAGTGACTCTTTTAGTGTATTGGAGAAATATTTAGCAAATAAAAATTTAATCTATCGTCTGACCGTCTGTTCCCGACTCGTTAATTCGAGCTTCCGGGCCAATCGTGACAAAATACGCCTTTTGCCTCAACCATTGGAAGACTTGTCAATGCAATGATTTGCAGAAGACCGGACATTATATAAGCAATGGATGCATTTTGCATATACATGTCCAACCCATGAAACAACAACTGGGAGGTTGTCAAGTACTCAAGTAGATATTACACTATCAAAAATGTACAATTGACTATTAGAGTCATCTTCTATTATATTTTTACATGATTTGGTGATATATCTTAAGGGCTAAGATGATCTTTTTATATTTTTTTGGGCTATGAAGATCTTGTGGTTGTTTTTGGCAGGCTATGAAGATCTTGTAATTTATTTTAGGTTGCTTGTTTACCATTATAAATAAAGCCTTAAGTGGAAGGGCTTGACATCCCAAAACAAGCAAATAAAGATAAGAAAGAGAAGAGAGAGTGAGGCTATTATCGAGAAAGAAGGGCATAAAGAGTTTTTTTAGGTGCTTGTAGGAGGTTTTTTTGACTTATGAGAGAAGAGATGTTTTTTTCCGTTTCTAATAAGATAAGTTTTTGTTCATAATATGTAGAAGTTCTTGTTTGGACTCTTGTAGTAAAGAAAGAACAATTGTAGCATGAACAACATCTTCTCTTCCATCTCTCGTTTTGGTATCAGATGGTTGCATTCTCTCAACCATTAACATAGAAAAAGTGGTATCTCTATCTTTATCTCTAACTTTGTATGAAGTGTGATATCTCACTAAGCCCCTTTTATAGCTCAGGGGATTATTTGATTTTTGTGTAACTTTGTTATAACTGGATCTTACTGAATCAGAAAAATTGTTGTGCTTGTGTTTGTATATTTGTTTGTGTTTGGCTTATTGATTGTGTTGTTGGTCTTTGCTATTATCTTAACATTTTCTGCATGCAATATCAGTACCTGTGTCAAGGAAGGTATATTATTACGCATTTAACTACATAAGTCTTAAAGAAATCTGTGATTGTCATAAATGTTGCTTGAACCTTTTTCCCCATTTATTAATTTTTTTGCACTTATTTTAGCTCGGGTCCATAGTGGTCTTCTTTCAGTTATTCACATTATGCTTTTATATATATGTTGACACCAAGGGTATAGCTTTCTTCTGTGTAGGAATAGATATTTCTCAAGCTAATATGTTTTTGAAATGCTATGTTAGTACTACAGCTTTGAATATTTATAATGTTTTTCCTTATAGGATATTCATTACCTCATCAAATGACTCGAATATGTCAATACTTGGTTGGTGGATTGTACAAACTGCTGTTCTTCCCATGTTGACGATATTTTTGACTGCACGCATGACAGTAGCTGCTGCTCTTGCATCCAAACCTGATGTAGGTTCATCCATAAATATAATAGATGGATTTGCTACTAGTTCCACAGCAATTGTTAGCCGTTTCCTTTGTTCTATGGATAAACCACTTATGTTTGGAATTCCAACTAATTCATCTCGTATTTTCTCAAGCTCAACTGTTTCAAGGACAAACTCAACAAAGTCCTGTGGAGCAAAAAACAATGAATTTTGTTAAGACATGAGAGAATTTTTTGAAGCAAAGAAGGAAATATGAGATCAAATTTTAGTTAGCAGCATTTACCACAATGTTGTTTTATATGTGGCAAAGTATAACGAGGAATGCATGTCTTTGAAACTACACACATTAGATATGACCATCGTGGTTATAGTATATGGTGAATAGCAATTGTGTTTGCAGGGTTGGATTGTATATCTAAAATTACATATGTTTATTAAGTACTTAAAAAACCTTCTAAAATGCATGCTTTATTATGTGCTATTATTAGTCACAATGAGTTAGACTGCCTTACAGTTTTAGTTTCTCGATCTACCTCTGGCGGGAGTCTTAACCAAGCTGAAAACATAACTGACTCTGCAATGGTAATTTGTGGAGAGTGTATGTCATTTTGTTCACAGTAGCCTGATACCCTAGCAAATGTCTTTTGTATTTTAGGATATCCCTCAATTCTTATGTCTCCTTCAATAATGCCACTTGTTTTTCTTCCACAAAGAACGTCCATTAAGGTTGTTTTCCCAGCTCCACTGATTCCCATTAGAGCTGTAAGGATACCAGGCCTTAATGCTCCTGTAATATTTTCTAGAAGTTGCAGCTTTTTGTCCGAAAATCCACGTTCTATCATTTCCTGTTATACAACAGTGACTGAATGACCAACAGAAGACATATTCATTATCTTGATTATCTCTATGCCCTTAACTATTTGAGTTTGTTAGTTCCATGGAGGCACCATAGAAAAAGTTAATGAAAGATTAGATATACCTTGGGCGCATCAATGTAGTAATTTACATTTTGAAACGTCATAGTTAATGGCTTGAATGGTATGATCATCTTTCCTGCAAGCAGCATTAGGCACTGTTGCGATTAGAGGTCATACTTTTTCAAAATTTCTTGATTTAAATTTTACCATTAATTATATATATGGTCAGTTTTAGTGTTGTGTGTGGGAAATTCGGAGAACATAAGTGGACAAAAAAGGGCTCTTTCTTTGGTTATCACCTTTTATTTGTCTAACACCTGGTGCAGAACTCTTAGCTGTCTTGCGTTCTAAATTTCTACAGAAGTCAGAACCTTTTCCATCCCTCTGTGAACTAAGCTGGTGATTTGATATAATAGTTTTAGAAGTTCCTGGATCTAAATAGCAAGAGGTTTCAGTTTCCAGTTTTATTGACAGTCATAACAGTACAAAGTTATAGAAATATAACGTACTATTTAAGTAAGTCAGTGCTATTGTATAGCAAAAGTTATAAAGTAGTGTCAAAAAGCACAAGGCTCCTATTGATAGCCAGCAGAATGATCTTTTGTAGTTTAGTCCTTGACTCTTCAAGACCAGCTGCCCAAGTGTCACATTTTCTGGCAACAACTGTAAATAAAAGTAGATTTAGGATTAAAATGATTAAAAAAAGAGCTCTAACTGTTAGAAGGAAAGATGCCTTTACTAGGAGATAGCAATGTGATCTAATTACAACTAACCTTTTGCCATCTTGGTGCCTGAAATTCATTAATAGATAACCCTATTTCCGCATACGTTGCTGGTGAGAGCCAAAAGACCCACTGTAACCATGTTGGGAATGAGGCTGCAACGAAAGTTTATTAAATTCATATGAAAGGTTATACTTAGGCTTTGTTTGGAACCACTTTGTAAGCCAATTTGTGACTCATATCATAGCTATGAAAAAGTGGTGTCCAACCCATTTTTCCATAGCTAAGCTATACATTTTTCTCATGTTCTTAAAACTCAATAGTGGAAGTACAGAACCTACATTATTCTAAACTAAGAGTCAGCAATTTCTTTTTGGCTCCTTGATATGGTTACCAAATGAGCTTTAATTCACAAGTTCTATCCATCAAATTACATTGTGGAAGAATGTATCCCCCGAACATAAATGATGTCACTAATGCTAGAGCGCCTGAAAACAATGCTTTATGGTGTATTCTCGTAATTGAGGCTAGAAAACGAAACATGGATGTTGATGTTTGATGCAGCACAAAGAGTAGAAGGAAATGATAGAGGAACCTGTCAAGCATCTTTCATGGAGGAAATTAGGATAATAGGATTCATTTAGTTAACAAGCTATTATGAAATAACAAACTGAACACCTACCTTTGTATTTCAGGACTGTATCCAATAATATAATAAGTTAGTCCTGTCCAGATGAAAGATTCCACCAGAGAAAAAGGTATCTTTAGGACAGTGGCTGGTATTGCATATGCCCATGCCGGGTAGAAGTGAAAATCTCTTTGTTTGTAAAGGACTGGTAAACTAACAATAGATAATGTCAATTCTGCAATTCCATTAGTCATAAGCCTGATAATGGTGTAACGCAGCGAACCAACATAGTAACTTGCATGTACTATATCAACAGCCATTTGTGTGCGTATAAAGACGGTGATAGTTACAAGAGCAACAATTATCAGCTGAAGAAAGAATAGTGATTATTAACTTTCTGGCATCCTCATATGCTAATTAATGTTGAAATATGTCAAAAATCTACCTGCCCTATTTTAAACATGTGAACAAATGAATTCCTCTTCATGAGTAGATATTCTCTGGCCATGCAAGTTTTGAGCAATTCCCATTTTGTTGTAGAACTTGTGCTAAACGCTATTGAATTTGCATCTGAATGCCGGTTGTCATATTTTTTTGAAAGTTCTTTTTGTAACTCCTTTCCAACACTGCTGGACTTGAATTTCACTGAGAATTCATTTGCATTGATGAAGCTGTAAGCCGTTTCTTTGTTGTACCAATATTGTGCTTGATCTTTTTCTGAAAGGATCTGCAGCAAGCCAAAGTAAATTGTAGCTAGGGTTTTCAGGACTGTATTCGTAATCAAGCTTTGTATACCTCTTGAAGGAAGTCAGCGATTCCTTTTCTGTGCGGACATCTGAAACCACAATCCTCAAAGAAATCGAGTGCTAGTTCGCGTGGTCCATGGTATATTATTTTCCCTTCTGCCATCAAAATAATGTCATCAAAAAGATCAAAAGTCTCTGGTGCAGGTTGAAGAAGAGAAATTAAAGTAGTTGCCGCTGTGATATGGACAGATTGCTGGATGCAAGAAATTATCTGATATGTTGTGGAACTGTCCAAGCCATTTGATATTTCGTCCATGAAAAATGCTCGAGCTGGCCCAATCATCATCTCGCCTGAAGTATAAAATTACTTCTTACTCGGGGTCTAGCAGTTGTAATCCATAGAAATGAAACAAACATAACTAAATAGCTGTATAGGTTTCTTAATTCATGCATTTATATCGACTCAGGGTTACTACCAAAACCATTTTTTGTAGAAATGCAATTTGTAAGCAAACGTTGGTAGGATCAGCGATTGAACCTATTGTTAATCTTTTTTTCTGACCACCTGAAATACCCCTCCTCATAGCATCTCCAACCATTGTTTCTGAGCAGGTCTCGAGATTAAGAATCTGCATTTCAACATAATTGATTGAAACAAAAACATACTGAGAAGATTTGAAATGCCCACCTCCTCTTTGAAGTGTTAAGGGCAAAACCACCAGTTTACATTGGTGGAGTACATAAAATGTTTATTTTAAAAGTAGATATTTCCTAGGAAATAAGCACAGATATTGAAATGAGTAGATGATGTGGAGCTATTGAAAGATAACAAGGACATTAGTTCTGGTTTTTTTTGGTTACCTTCAACATGTAGTCCGCTTGTAGGCTTGTTTGTAATCCCTCGGCAGAAATTGCCTACAACATGAAAGCTTGTGTTATGAAAACAGCAGTAGTTTCAATGAATAAAGTGGCTTTTACTATAAATATATTATAAATACAGTTGATTTTGTAAACATCAGCCATCACTCCTTAATGCAAATTCAAAGAGATGTGTTTGTCAAGTTTAGCATTAAAAAGTTTGTTTATTAGGTGAAATTGAATTAGTTGAGGGAAACATTTTTATGTACTTGGGGCCTGCATATTTGTCTACTTTTAAATTCATTTGTCCAATGTTGTGCATTAATTTGTTATTCTGCCGCTCACTGTTCTAGGTTATCATTAACTTTGATTTTCAGTTTCTATTTTAATTGATGTTTGCTTTAGTTTATAACAAAATGTTCTACCTACCTTCATGTAGGTGTCTATCATGAGATCTGGAACAATACCATCCTGCTTCTCTCTTCTTACCACTTCTTCCATGATACCTTATCCACAGCGAACCAGTTTAGTGGGATCAGTTACATACAAATTTTCTAGAAGTTCTTCAGTAAAACTTAGTTTTGAAGTACTGCTATGATGCCATTACCTGCTCTGTCTCCTATTCCTTGACATCTTGCTGAAAAGTCCAGAGTTTCCCTTACTGTCATTTGAGGAATATGCAAGTCATCTTGACTGATGTAAGCTGAGGTTTTTGCTGGGTTCATTTCATCTAGTTTAGAACCATTGTAAGTAATCTCCCCTGTTACCTGCATTGTTGGTTATTTCAAAAAAAAAAAAAAGAAGAGAAGCCTATGTTGGATATTTTGATGATGCAACTTCTCTGGAATTGAACGACTGATTTGTCCTTTTGTTTAACAGGTTACTTGTCTATTATCGTTGTGTTTAATATGCTTAGTTAAACTTTATATTTCCAGGGTTAATGTATTTAGGGTTAACATCATCATTTTCCTTAACTATTTGAGGTTGACTTATAAGTGTATCTGGATGCTTAATTTTTATAATAGGAATCAGATGAGATTATAAGTTAGCCAAAAAAAGGAAAGAAAGAAGTTTTTGAACTTGAAGATTTGATGGTGAATTTTACATATTTGTGTTTGTCAAAATGTGGGACTTAAATCCCTGTGAAAATGTAGGATTAAAATCCATTTGTTGGGCTTAAATGAGGATCCTTCCTATTTTTTAGTGGTTTCTATTTGTGACTCTTCTAGAAATAAGGTTGTCTTTTCTATCACTATTGTTGTATTAAATCAGCCTTGAGCGTATAAATGAAATAATTTAGGGAGAGCTGTTTTCTTCTTTGCTTTTATAGTAGCTCTAAGCTCATGTTTACCCCATGCAAAAAATTACCATGACTACTGCGTTATGAATGTATTACTTAGGAGTCTTTTCTGATTCGCCCCGACCAAAAGCTTTCTTTATGCTGCCAATTGGTGATCATCATTCCATTCAAATATCCTAACATAAATATGGGTGCTTACTTCAGTAATGATTTCCAGTCCATTATGTTTGTATATTCCTAATATGTTATGTTTGTGATATTAGGTAAAGGATGAATCAGCTATCTTACTAGATTGACATAATTTGAAAAATTAACATGAGGAGAAAGGAGAAAAAAAATGAGAGATTTTATGATTGAATTTTTGTTTTAAATATATGATAAAAAGTTGTATATGAATATGTGGACAAACAACTCTCCATGATAGAAGCAAGTTTGGATACCAATATTTAATTTTGGAATAAAAAATTGACTATACAGTAGGAATATAAAGTTGTTATCCACAGATTGCTAAATTATTATAGATGGAAAGTATTGTTCATGGATTTTTAGATTAATATAGATGGAAAGGTGTGGACCTCAGATTCAGGGTTATCAACACTCCATTTCAAGTTGGATTGTATATGTTGATTGTGTCCATCTTCTTGATTAGATTATCAAAACTCATTATAGGTAAAAGTTTGGCTAGGATATCTTCAATTTGAGATTGTTAGAACATAACTTAGTTAGCTAGTCCATTTTCAATTTTTTTAGGTGAATTGTTTGTTTATTTCAACTTGTTTAATCATGTTACAGTATATGGGATTTTTTATAGTGATTATAACAATTTGGTTGTCACAATATAGTTCTAAAGTTTGTGGGTGTTAATAAGGCTTGTAGTTATACAGTCAATTATTATGTTTCCTCTCTTGCTTGTGTTATTGGATGTGAATACTTAGATCATATTGCAAAATCTTAACAACCTCCAGGAGGTCTAGATCTTTAAATTGGAGGCATATATCCTTGTTCATTCATATAAAATAATTTATGATTGGTTTTTGCGTGTGATTGAGATTTTGTGAGGTTCATTACATATTGATTTGTGGTGTAAATCTTAATTGTTTTGAAATTTTATATTTGTTCTTATATTTTTTAAGAAATTTCAAATTTAAACAACTTAGTTGCGTTTTCTAGTTGTATCAAAAGAAACCAATCTTTTGATAAGTTGAAAATATATAATTTTTTATTTTTTGTATTTATTTGTGCATCTCATCCTTGGTTTGCATTAGTGAACCCTAGATTCTATGATGTCCTATATCATTAATTCTTAGAGCTTATCTTAAAAGTCATGGTATATTTCATCAAAGTTCATTTGTTCAAACCTTATAATAATGAGTTAGTTGAACAAAAACTCATCATCTGTTACATCTGTTACAAGTGGCACGTTCTCTTGTGATCACTACCTTTTTTCCATGATGATCTGTATACAGGCTATTTTGACTATCTTTTACCTCATCAATAGGCTTGTTTTTGGTGTGCTTGATTTTGAAACTTACGAATCCTCAAATTTGATTATGCCCTTGTCTTCTTTTATAGGTCTTTGTTTCTCTACCTTCCTTGATAATAATAATCCATTAGAGGGAAAATTGGATCCCAAAGTAATCAATTGAATATTTATTTGATTGCTCTCTGGCTAAAAAGAGCTACAAGTGTGTATTGTACAACTACTAAGCATCTTTTGTCTCTCTTGATATTTCATTCTTATAGAATAAATCAATATGCTACCTCACTCTCTTTAGAGAAGACTCCATGTGAAGAGTGCCATTATGATCCCTCCACCCCTCATCCTATTATTTGCTTTCTACATGGCCATGATCTTGGTGTACTATTATTATTCTTGGTTCTTCATTAACTAACCTCCTCCGGACACATTGCTCTCTAACGCACTATTGTGGTCAGCTATTCATAAAATAATTCTTAAAGTTGGGAGGGGATTATATGTGCAACAAAAAGTGTTGTGATTTGCTGAAGATATCATAATTCAAAAGTGGTCCAAACTATTTAACATCATAAACACAACCAAGAGTTGAATCCAGAGGCAAGTCCACGAGAAGGTAGAAAAAAAAAATCCTTAGAAAAGTGGTTCGAGCATGCACATTACACCCCCAAAGTTGATTGTTTTTCTTATCACTAATTATTTCCAATACTGCAAGCCTTGAATGAAAAGACCTTGTAAAAATTGCAATCCTAAAAAACATCCAAAAAGCACTAAGAACTCAAATGGGGAACTGCAATTTTAAGAAAGATGATAGGCTTAAAAAAAAATTCTGAGATTTGTCTATTGGTAGGCTTTTATTATAAAATAAAAGTCTGATGATACAATAAATAGGTGCAATTCCTTATTAGTTGCCAAAGCTTCAGTCAAACTAGGGCTATATAGGAACATTTGCCTTGGTGGTTAAATTTAAAACCATAAAGGTATCTTTGGTAGTTTATTTTGAATGGGGATTAAACCAAATGGATGTTAATAATGCATTTCTCAAAGGCGAGCTTGATAAAGAGGTTTACATGGACTTTCCACTTAATCTTGAAGGAGAAAGAAAAGATTATTCAATTTGAAGAAGCCATTCTATGGTTTAAAGCAATTCTCTGTGGCTTGATTTGAATGCCTTATGAATATAGCTAAGGACAATTTGGTGATGCACTGTTAATCAAGTATGCACACAATGAAAAAAAAAAATCCTTCTCATTGTGTATGTTAATGACATCTTTATTGATGATGACCCAAGAAATGGGTTAATTGAAAAAAAAAACTTAGAAATGAGTTTGGAAGTAAGGAATTGGGTGTTGACCTCTACTAGATAAAAAAAAATGAAAATAAAAAATGCTTGAATGATTACATACTTGCCACTGCCCACGCTGTTGCTACAGTACCCATCTCGATCTTCTGCAAAGAATCCTATCACAGCTCTGCAACGGCTCCGAAGTGTCGCTTCCTACGCGTGGGATCTCACCTCGAGCTCAGTCCGTTTTGCGTCAATAAAAGGAGAAGGAACTGAAGCCTTCGATTTTCCTCTCACTCCCAGCTTCCACCCACGCAAAACTCCCGCGACCTCTTCTTCTCCCACGACACTTCCTCTCGGTTTCGACTCTTCTTCCACACACACGAGCTCCAACAGCCATCGCAAGCTCCCGTCGTTGCTTCCGATTCCCTAGAGCCAACCGACCTTCCCCACATCTCCACTACTGAACTCCATTCGCAAACCTCCTCCAGCAGCCCTCTCTTCCGAACCCAAACCCACGACCAAAGTTCTGATCCACATCCTCTTCTTCCCGACGGTCCTGATCTCCACCCTTACCTGTAGCTGCAACCTCCAGGCCGAACCCGAGCGACCCAACTCCAAAGCTGCTTCAACCCACTGAAATCCTGCCGCAAACATCGACCTCTGCATCATCCTGACGTCTCATCCGAGCCAAATCGATCCATTACCTGCTCAACCTAGCCGCAAGCCTCTTCACCGTAAAAGCCTCTGTCTTTGTCGAAACTCCATCTCTCCGCCTCTTTCTTGTTCGTGAGCCGCACTTCCGGTCCACACAGAGAGAGAGAAAGAGAGAGCGAGAGCGAGAGAGAGAGAGAGAGAGAGAGAGAGAGAGAGAGAGAGAGAGCTCCTTACTCGTCAATATTCTGACCTCCTTCCGCCTCCATCTAGCCTTACCCGACTCCACCTAACAATCTACTGTACTGGATCTCGCCGCCTCTCCTCCTATACCCGAACCCAACCGAGCTTCCTAAGCCTGTCCCGCCTCCAAGCTTGATATCTCTGCACGAGCTCCTAATCCCAACCTCCCCCAGTTAATTAGGTATACTTCCTTTTATCTTTATTTTGTTTTTAATTATTAGTTGTATTAATTAATATTATTACAGTTATTATTATTCATATTATGATTACTAATATTAGTTGATAATAACATTAGTATTACTAATGTGTTAGTATTATTATTGTTAGTGTATATATATGTATATATATGTATATATATATATATATATGTATGTGTGTGTGTATGAGAGAGGAAAAGAAAAAAAAGAAGTGTTTCCAAAAAAAAGAGTAGAAAAAGAAAAGAAAAAGATAGTTTCAAAAAAGAGTTTAGAAAAAAAAGGAAGAAAAAGATTCAAAAAAAGAGAGGAGAAAAGAGTTCAAAAAAAAAGAAAGAAAAAGAATTTTGTAAACTTCGAGAGCCCGATTTCGACGCGTGCAACGAGACAAAACAACCACCTATACACGTTTTTCTTAGCGTGGTGGGAGGAAGTTCATCGCGATGCTTACGACGAAACGGGTAATCACCTAAAATCCTGTTATCGGCATTTGTGTCGAGCCGGCAAACCACCCAAACACGCTTTTTTTAGCGTGGTGGGAAGGGAACCCGGTGCGACACCTACGGCGAGGCGGGTAGGCCCTATACACGCTTTTCTTAGCGTGGTGGGGACAATCTTAAGTACCCGTACGCGGCTCTGTACCTGTGGGGAAACAACTGCTCTTCTTTTGAAACAGGTACCTATAGAAGACCCATACACGTTTTTCTTAACGTGGTGGGGGACGAAGAAAATACGGCCGCGGTCTCCGAGGAGACCTACCATACACGCTTTTCTTAGCGTGGTGGGAAGGCCCAGTTTCCCGTTGTTTCCCCTAAACGAGGGAGATGCCAGAAGGCTGCCAAAATTCAGAGCAAACAAAGGACCTGATTTGAATTAAGTGCTGGGGACTTTTGGACTTGTGAACTTAAACTTAAACTTGAATTCGAACAAAATGAAAGAGGAGCTTGAACTTAAATGAACAATAGGGGACTATACTTGGACTCAAATTTTAACTGATGGCAAATTGAAAATGAACTCTAATGGACTTAATTTGAATTTGAAATAAAACGAAAGACTTGATTTGAACTTGCAAAAGGACTACAGGGGACTCATGGAGGAGGATATCTGAGCATAATCAACATGCAAGCAAGAATCAAGTAGAAATGCAATGAATATGAACTTTAACTTAAATTGAACATTAATCAAAGTTGTAAGCATTGAATCCAAACCTAAATGAACTTGAATCAAAGAAAATCATAATGAATTGCATAGAATACTTACAAACTAGAACCTGAATCAAATAAGACTAAAATGAATTTGAGCTTGGACTTAGTGACAGTGAACTGGGTGCATATATTAAACAGCAGGGGACTTAGACTTGCATGATTTGAACATCAAATGAGATGAACAATAAAAGGGCATGCACTTGGACCTGAAGACTACAGGGAATTGAATTTCAAATTGATATGCAACCAAAGCAAAAGTGTTAAAATCCAATGATAATTTTGATTAATCAAATGAATATCATTAAACAAATATGGGGCTCATGTTGAACAAAACTTTAATAACATATACTCTAGTGGCAAGTTAAAGCAAGCAAGCATTGCAAACCACATAAAGATGAGGGTGATTAATTACAAACAAATGCCAACCATGCAAGCGACGAAACTGAAGAGGATATTTAGGAAAGAAGAATGAAGGGCATGCAATAAGTAAAAATGCACTTTGCATGTTGTTCACAAGCAAGGGTCGTATGATTGCAAAGCACACGAGCCACTACGAAGGTCCACTATTCGCAAGCGCAATACAAAGGGAAGCATGACAAATACAGCTCACCTACAAGCAACAACAATAAAGAAATTGCGAATACAAGGGATCCTCTCTGAACATGGACATGCAATACATCAGGTTACAAGCAAGACATAAAAGAAATTATAACAGATGAAAACATCTACAAACTATATAACAAGGGGCAGTTAGCATGGCAAGAGCCTACAGTCAACACTGGTCAACATACAGCTGAATACACCGATCTTCTATGACACCAGACTAATGTGCAGTGAATATGGCAGAAGCCTGTGGACGACAAGTGGATGCAACCTGACAAAGGGTTATATGTGATAGAAGATGTTACAATTTGCCCACAAGTGATTGTAGAAGAATCATCATATGCCATCCATAGTCAAAAACAGGAAGAAATATGGATGAATACGAATATTTATTAGCAATAATGGAAGGTCTGCAATACACACAAGTCCTCCACTAATATAGATGTGACACCATATACCACCTGTGGGTAGATGTAGAAAGACTTCAATAAATGCAGTATCCTATAGTCAATTTCATTCCGTGAATGAATACATCTACCTACCTACAAGCAACGATAGGAGATGTACCACAAGAACTAAAGATCACAGCAAAATACATAAAGAATGCGGCAAATGCAAGTTCCTACGGGCTCTTGTAGGAGACTAGCTATATGCTCAAAATATCATCCACGAACAAAATACCAAATGACTATGACAAATGTACATGCCTGGACCACTGAAAGAGACCCGTTGTACGCCTAATATGCAATCCACAAGAAAGATACAAGGGAGCTACAACAGATGACAACATCTACCAGCAGAAGCAAGAGATTCGTTAGTGTACTACAATCTACCTGCATAAATCATACAAGTAGTGCACGACAGTCTACCTGTATAAGGCAGCAAACAACTCAATCCCCAAGCTGCTGCAAAACGCCACCGGATCCGCAATATTCATGCAAGAGGACAGAAGGCGTTTATAAATATTTTAAAGTACCCCGCATATGCACCATAATTTGTATATAAATAGGTACACAAAATGGGTAAGTGTAATCACATAACCAGCATGAGTCCCGGCGAGCATGATGTATTAACACACGTAACGTCTAGGGATGCTGCGCATGTCAATAAATCTGAACACGATCCTCCTAGGCAAATAAATAGGAGTCAACAAGGTTCAGCAAATAATCATAAAATGCCCCCAAACACTCGCATGGGCCCCGACGAGCGTGTTATTGGTACACACGTGATATCCAAGGATGTTGCGCGAGTTAATAAGTGAATTCAAGCTCGAGCCCGATCCTTCTATGCGGGTAGGTGGGAGTCGACACGGCTCAAACCATTAAATATGCGGTTGCGAGGTCGACTGAGATATTTATTTTATACATTCATATTAGGCCATCAAGGCCTATAATCAAGAGAATTCACTTACAAAGGCATGAAGTCTACGAAACCCGATCCTCTATCGACAGCTCGACTGAGTCGACAATGTTCAATCCACAAATGGGAGTAACCCCATTCACCCCAATGATGGTCGTGTTGAATGTTAATCTCAATCGGAGGGGTTCACAAACATTTTTAAATGTCACCCAAATTCCCACAAAATCCAAATCTCCGAAAATCCATAAACTCCAAAAATATTTAAAATTGAAATAAATCACCGCCAAACGCTTAAAGCAAAATCCATCCACTCTCCACAACAGTTTGTCGAGGTGGACAAATTGAAATTTACTTTAACTTAGAACTAATGCCTAGTCGAAAATATCACTAGGATCCATTCTCAAACAATCTCCTGCCAGTAAGGACGTGGTACGTGTCCTCTAATCCTCAGTTTCACTGCCAAATGGCACTGCAGGATAAACGGTTATGACTCGGCGCCCTCTGAACCGAGTGGTTTTGCCTCCAAATGGCATCACGAGATAGCAGTTATGGTCAGAGCCAATACGTCCCTTAGTGACATCAAATCTTTGAGATATTAATCAATAGGATATGATCGATAGGGCATAAAGCCCTCTGTTAGCTAAGCTGGATTCAAATTTGTCCCCTTAGACAAGCATTCACCTCAGGTCTACAAGGTTCCCTTGGACGAAGCAACCCATGGCTGCCGACAAGGATCCTTCTGTCAGGTTGGGTCAACTACCTCCTCTGACTAAGTAGACTAGAGACCACGATGGCCCGGGACGACTGAACCATGGGATCTTGATCGGGTCCATCATCCATTCCCCCACCATCCGCTTTAAGTGCAAGATGGTGAAATTTTCAATTTTAAATATCCAATTTCCAACATCTCAAGCCCATGCTGCTACTATATGCCAGATAACACGTATTTTCTACGTATCTGATTGACGACTAGCCTTAATCGAAAGTTCTCTCTCTTTATCGAGAGGGATAATTAACTATAGGGGCTTGGCCTATAGGAAACCAGAACTCAGATTATAAAGTCCTCACAAAATGAGGGCGAAATCTCTGGGTAGTGTCTTATCTACAACCTCATCTGTCTTTCAAAATTTACCCCGGAACTTAATTCCGTTAAAACTCCCCCGAAAAAAACAAAACGGGTGGAGGCCGAGACCGAATTTTCGGAGCCCACATTGGGACAATTGAAAGACACTCAGAAATTATCTTGAAATTAAGGATCTAGGACAACTTAGTTATTTCTTAGGAATGGAGGTGGTCAAAAGCAGTAAGGGTATTCTAGTATCCTGGCAGAAATACACATTTGATCTGTTGATGGAAATAGCTATGCTTGGATTTACGCCACGTACCTGTTGAGTTAAACGCAAAGTGTAGGACCTACAGAAGATGGAGTTCTAGTATATAAGGGGATAATGGAGATTGGTTGGTTAGTTGATACTTATCTATACTACTATTATAAAAGCCGCTTGAATTTCCTTCCACATCAAATCTTGGTCATCCATTTTATTCATTCTAAAATTATCTTGTCCATTCATTTTATTATAAAAAATTAATAAATATAAAAATATATAATAATTATGTAAATTAATATCCATTACATGTAACTTATAAAATAATTATGCTAATGCCCGTTACATGTACCTCATAAAATAATTATGCAATTAATGCAGCATAAATTTTCTTCCTCAAATAAATAAATTTTTATTCTTCTTAGAAACCACTTCAGTTTCTCTCCCTTAAATTGCATTTAAAGCATTACGTTTAATTCCATTAAATTTTTTTATTTTATTTTTTAAGTTAAGAGTTGTTAATTGCATTTAAAAAAGAAAGCATTATCAATTGCATTTTAAAAAGAATTGATAATATTTGAAGCGTATTTCGGCTAAAATATCTTTTCATTTCCTCTCCACTTACTCTTTTATTTAACCCTCCCCGATTCCTATTATGCATTTCGCCTCCACTTCCTCTTCAATCTGCGCATAAGTGCATTTATGCTAACCATTTATTATTATTCCCTAAATTAAATCATAAACATCCGTATGACGCTATAATTCCCAACGTGTCATATTTCCACCCCATTGTATTCCTGTTGTTATTAACTGAGAATTTGAGATCACAAAGCTCTATACATTGCGAAACTGGTTGAAGTCGAAACCAGAGAAGGATCAGAACTCCTTGTCGCTGAAGTCAAAATTGGAGAAGATGGAGAAAATCGATTGCAGAAATTCCTCTCAACTGCTAAGGTTGTGTTGGTAAATTGTAGCATTTTAAATAAATTTAATAAAAATAGCTTGGTATTGCATTTTTTTCTTTTTATTTTTTTGCTCTTTTTAGCTCTCAATGTTTGACATATATTTCACCTTATATTTATCAGCTTTCTGGTTCCAGAAAACTAGGAGATCACATAAGAGTTTTTTTTTAAAAAAAAAAACAATATACAATACATATACTGTAGAATAATTGAATAAATTTGAATATTTCATGATTTTCTGGATAGATTATGTATACATTAAAATGATAAATTTACAGGTAAAAGAAGGAATATTTTCGGAGTAACCATGTTATTATTTAACTAAAAATTAATGGATTCTTATATCATATATATAGTAGTGTAATAGATAGATATCTATACTACTATTATAAAAGCCACTTGAACTTCCTTCCATATCAAATATTGGCCATCCATTTTATTTCTTCTAAAATTATCTTGTCCCTTCATTGTATTATAAATAATTAATAAATCTAAAATATATAATAATTATGTAAATTAATGTCCATTACATACACCTAATAAAATAATTTTGTAAATTAATGCGGCTTAAATTTCCTTCAACTATCATGACCCTTCATTTTAACACACATTTAATACTCTTTATATTCTACTCTTTATATCCCCAAATAAATGAAGTAATAATTTAAATTCTCTAATACTTTTTAGTATTCCTCACGTGGCTATTTCAATTCTCAAGTTAAATCCTAACGCTAGACGGTGAAACTGTTCGCATTCCACTTCTTATTCGCTTTCCTTCTATCATTCATTTAATTTTGATGATTTAAATCTTGTGCTTACATCTTATAACCTCATTTTTTTGTAATAACTATTTATTTAATCAGCTTATGAATCTCTTTAATCTTTATCGTGTCAATCGTCTATTTATTATTTACCCACTGTCAACAATAAATTTATTTTATGCCCCATTAAAGTAGCTCACTATCTCTTAATTGTTGTTAATTACATTTCTGCTCCCTGATAAGGCTTGTTCTCCTCGATCTTCGAAACAGAGGAAGGCCCTTTGATATCATAATCCTTCGTCTTCTCAAACATCAGTTAGAATACCTTTAGATTTGAGCCTATAATAAATCGTCATTAATGAGCCTGCCATTCATGTATGAGTTCTTTTTTTCAAAGATTAAAATCTCTATTTAATTAACACATCCTATCATAATTACTACACCAATTTTTTTCATTTTCCTCCCAAAACGCCCATGAAAATCGATCCTCTCCAGTCTACAGTGTTCTATTTTTGCCAAACTAATCATCCTTCCATGTCGATTTCTCTACAGCATTATTTTCACTGTTTATACGCTACCTCTTCTCAGAAATGCTAATTCTATATATAAATCAATTTTTTCTTTATTGAATTTTTTTTTCTGAAATTATCTATTTATAAATTAATCGTCTGCTGATATAATGAAGTTAAGAGATTTCTTCTTTTCTCTTCTGATAGAAATGTGAGATCACAGAGAAAATCTATCGGATGAGAAGCACAACTTCACGTCCAATGTTGATGCCAGTACATGCAAATGAGCAAAGTATGCCCACATTGATATATGAAATCATCTCTACAATTTTATTTAAAAATCCAACCAGGCCCTTTTGCCTTATAATAAAAAGAGGGCAAATATGGAAAAAAAATAAATAAATAAATAAAATACTACCCTTACTGGTTATTTAATGTCATTTATTCTGCAATTAAATATGAAATTTTAAATGAGAAATTCTTAGGTTAAATCATTGTTAAAAACGTTAAAATGATTCTTCTTAAAATTCTCAATTCAAAATTGCTTGGAGAATTTTAAACAGAGGTAATTATGTAATCTGATTCAAGAATTTTGTCATTTTGCACTTAATATTCAAATATTAAGGGAATTTGTAGTTTCAAAACCGAGCAATTCTTATGAAGATCCACGATTCTAATCTACTTCAAAAAAATTTAAGAAGTAATTTTTTTCCATAATGTTTAAGAAATTTTAGTTATTTGAATTTTCTTAATCCTCAAAGATTTGTTAAATCCTAATCTTCTCTTCCGGTAGTTTGCAGTTTCTGATCATCTCATTTATTTTTATGATTAACTAACAGTTAGTAAGTTATTGACTATCACTTCTCACTTTTTACATATATTTAATAAATATAGTTTGATGCAATTTTTTTATCATGTAATTTTACACAGCTAACTTATAAGTTTATTTTTGCATCTTTTTGTCATATTTGAATCTCCAAATTATAATATTCTTTGCATGAAATTTTAAATAATATACTTTTGAAAACAATATTGTTACCTATTTGATTTATTGAATTGATGAGATATATATATTTAAAAGATATGCATTCCCTATTTTATTTTTCTCTATTCTCCAATCATAATAAAATTATTTCTAAGGATATTATTATTTTTCCCAACAATCCAAATCTTATGTCAAAAAATTTCTTCTATGAATTCAATTATTTATTTTTTATTTAGTGAGATGGATATAATTCAGGTATTAGCATCCATGTCAATACGGCAAGAAGGGAACTCTCCTATAATATTGTAGCAACAACCAACTATAGTTAATCAGCCATTTTATGGCTTTATTTTTTATTTTAATGGCAATAATTTCTATTTTTTAATTAATTAATTATATTTGACTATTATTTTTGTTTTAATATATCTCTTACATATCTCTTCTCTTTAATATGAGTACGCAAGTTTTCTTTTTCTTTTATTTATTTATTTTTTGGGAAGGTTAGGCGCTTCGAACGTGAGCCTTGCAGGAGGAATTCTTTCGCGTCAACCAACGGGGCTACACGCACGAGCTCCTTTTATTTATTTTTAATCATATATTTTGTCTAAATATGATTAAACTTTTGACATTCATGTGAATGTCAAGCATCATTTGATTTTTTTCTTCTAAATACTTCACTAGGTAGCATCTCATTTGCATTTAAAACATTCTCATGCTATATATTAAGGATTGACTTTTGCATACATGGGATTCTAGGTTTTGTTTTTTTGAATTTCATTGGTTATGTGATTTCTACACTAAGGCCTTATGACTTGATTCATTCTTCAATTTTTCATTATACACTAACAACTCCATTCGATTTTTTTATTTTTATTTTTAAAATCTGTTCACATGCATTTTGGCCACGTGCAATTTTACTAGAATATGCAAGTGTTTTCATTTCATGTGTTGTAGTAGGTTTAAGCAAGATCAATGTATATGCGAATACCTTTAGTGGTGAGGAAATGGATAATTAAACCTTTAAAGTTGGAGATTTTAGTAGGCACTTCAATGATATAAAGATAATAATTTTGCAAGAAAATTAAACCGTGAAATAAATACTTAGACTATAAAGTCCTTACCACAATGCTCAAGATAAACAAAAGCACTAAAGTAAAATTGAATGCCGATAATTTTAACAGTTGGCTCAAGATCAAGTTAAAAAACTTCAGCATCAAGAGTTTAGAGAACTTTTATTTGATTCACAGTTTATTAAATATCTACTTTTCAAAGAAGTATTCTTTTATCGTGATGACTGATAAATTCTCCTTGCCAATGGCACATTGACTTGATTCAAATTGTCTTTCTAAGTAATTCCTTCTGATGTTAATTCAATCACATTATTTTTCTCAAAAACTAATATGTTATAAGCACCCAAAGTTAATTGGAAGCGCAAATCGTATTTCTATTAAATTCAATCCAATGGAACCAATGTGATATAAAATGATCTCTATTATAATTATTTTTATTGATAATATTATAATTCATGCAAGTAAATATATATATTTAAATTTTTATTCACGTGCACAAATATGCACGTGCAATTTTATTAGTATTATAAAATGCTAGATATTTATTTAATTGTCAGCCTAGTAAGTCAATATATGTATTCTTCATCTGAAGAACATCTGAAGATTTTGTACAAGATTGTGAGATACTCAAAATCTACCCAGGACAAAGAGTTATTTTATGATAAATTGAACAAAAGAGTATTGAGATGTTTGTAGATATAAATCAGGAAATATTTATTAATGATAGGAGGTCCACATTAGGCTACTGGACTATAATATTGGGAAATTTTATCACTTGGAGAGCAAGAAGCAACTGGTTGTTGCTCGCAATAGTGTAGAGGTACAGTTTAAAGCGTTTACTCGAAATACATATGCAATGATTTGGCTAAAAAGGTTAATGGAAGAATTAAAAGTTTAAAGAATGCATCTAATGAAGCTATTCTACGACGACAAAGTAACAAGCACATTGTACACATTCTTGTTCATCATATTTGAGCAAAACCCGTTGAAGCGAATCACACTTGTTCAAAGAGAAGATCGCAGAAGGGGTTATTTGTATGATCTATGTCCTACAAAGCAGCAAGTGGTGGATATGCTAACGAAGGGGAATTCTTGATTGATTTTTAAAATACTTATTGACAAGCTGAGGATAATGAATTTCGATTCTCTAGCTTGCCGGATGTTAAAACCTGGAGATTAAATCCTTATGAAAATTTTGGGATTAAAATCCCTGCTTTCCACGGATTAAATGAAAATATTTCTTATATTACTCTCTACTTTTGTAGTTTCCTTTATCTTCGCCTAGTTTCTCAAATTTTGTAATCCTTTCCTTTGTAAATTTGTAATATTTCATTTCATTGTTTTTTAGTTTCCTAAAAATATCTTTTGGCCTGTCAAAATTCATGAATTTAAATCATAAATGCTATGTTTTAGTAAATTATAATCTAACTTACTAACCTTGAGAGATTGGTTAACCTTCCCTGCTAGAGATAACAACAATGTTGTTTTTCCACATCCTGGAGGTCCAAGCAAAAGCGTCATCCTGAAATTTGACAAATTCTATTATCTCCTTATAGATTTGTACTTTTGTGATAGATGAAATATGAAGTTTGATAAAGAACTGATATGTCTGGACTCTTAATTATGTACTTGCGAAAAGACTGTGTTCATGATAGAGTGTTTACTTGAATTACGAGAGACTAAACTAATTAGTTGAGATTTGTAGACTTAATAGTTATCAGTGACCCATTTCTGATTGGAATAAACTATTATGACATTTAGTTGTTAATTTTTCATTATATTTTTGTCTTTGTGCTTTGTGATGTGGAAATAAATTTTGGAATGCTGGTCTTCTCATCCATGCTTGAAAATCATTTTTCTTATTACATCAATCTATTTGAAATATGACCCATTTTACCTGGCACATAGCTCTGTTTTGGTTGTAGAGCATCTTGTGAAAATGTTTTTCTATGTTATTCAAAATATTATGACTTCCTTCTTTTAAAAGTACTATTTGAAATGCTAATTTAGAAAGTAAACAAGCTCTTTGGAGATCCCAGCAAAAGATGCGTTGAAGCTATGAATAAAGAGATTGAGGCAATCAAAAGAAAATAAGCATAGAAAATTGTTCAGAGGCTCAAAATTTAATATGTTGCTGAATGCAAATGGGTTTACTAGATAAAACAAAAAACTAATGAGACTACTCCTAAAATTAAGTGGTCACACTTGAATGAATCACACTTAATTCGCACACATAAATTGGAATTTATATCTATATATTCACTCAAAGTTATCAAATTATATGCCTGAGAATACTTATTTATAAACTATTCACGATATGACTGGCATGATATCAGTTCAATTTAATTTCAAATAGCCATCAAATTTAAACTTGATTTTATTCATACCCCAATTTGGAAACTACTAAACAGAAGCTCACAATTTCAAATAAAAGCACAATTTAAAAAAGCCTGCAGGTGGTTCAACTCTTCCATATAACTATTTTTCTATATATTTTTAAATTTGTAAACTGTTTAATTTTGGTGGATTTGATCTAGCTAAATTGTTATCTACTTTTTCTTACAGAATTGATTGAGCTATTTTTCAGTTTACCTCTTAATTTTGATTACATTGTGTTTCAAGTGTTCAGTACTGTGCATGAACCAAAGATCTATTGGGCAAATATAACTCTCATGAGCTGAAGTCTTGGTTTAGTTACCTTGAAGGTTTGATGATGCCACTCACATCCCTTATTATACTTGAATTTACCTTGCTTGATTTTCCAATTGCTGTTGTAAATCCCTGCCAAGAGCTCTGTTAGCTTTATCTTACCACATTTTATTGCAAATTTACATTGCAGTTTCTGATAGTTTTGTTTGAAAGTTTATTGGATCTACCTTGATCGTGTTCCAAAGAGTTGGTAGTTGCTGTTCTTTTACAACCTTGCATTGAGCTTCCACGGTAAGATCCTTGTATAAAATCTCAATAGTTGGCAGCTTCACGTCAACTCTGCAGAACAAAAATATAATATTATTTCTTTTTATTATTTTCCGTTAAAGTTATTCCGAGTGAAAGTTTATGTACCCAACATCGCTTATTAGTTTTAGACTTTAAGATGAAAGGACAGAAAATTAAAAATAAAGTAAAGCGATTTTCTAGGATTAGATGGGGGCATTTAAAGAATAGTAATAAAAATATTTTTGAGAGTAAGATTTTAGATTCTAAGATTTTATTTGTGCATGAGGATGCTAATGTTATGTGGGAAAAAGTGGCTAGTGATATTAAAAATATTGCAAAAGATGTGTTTGGAGTATCAAAGGGAAAAGCCCCTAATAGTAAAAATAGCTGGTGGTGGAATCCAATTGTGCAAGAAAAGATAAAAAATAAGAAGATTTGTTATAAAAATTGATTTAGATGTAAAAATTCTGATAATTGGGAAAGATATAAAGAGGCATGTAAGGATTCTAAGAAAACAATATGTGATGCAAAGATCTTAGCTTTTAATGATTTATATAATAGATTAGATACTAAGGAGGGAGAAAGATATATGTATAAGCTAGCCAAACAAAGAGATAGGAGTAGTAAGGATTTAATTCAAGTGAAGTGTATTAAGGATGAAGATCAAAAAGTACTTTTTTTAGAAGATGATATTCAACAAAGGTGGATGAGATATTTTGATAAACTTTTTAATGAAGATTGTAGGAATACAATTGACTTTAGTGACCTTAGCATCCTAAATGAAAATAAAGATTTCTGTTTTTTATCGGCGTATTAGTAAAACCGAAGTTAGAGAGGCTTTAAAGAAAATGAAGTGTGGAAAAGCTGTTGGACCTGATGATATCCCAATAGAGATGTGGAAATGCTTAGGAGATGAAGGAATTTCTTGGCTAACTAAACTTTTTAATAATATTTTGAAGACTAAAAAGATGCCAGATGCGTGGAGAATGAGTGTATTGATTCCTATTTATAAGAATAAAGGTGATGCACAAGATTGTGCGAATTATAGAGGAATTAAGTTAATGTGTCACACTTTAAAACTATGGGAGCGAGTTATGGAGCGTAGGCTGCGGCGTGATACTAATTTTTCTCAAAATCAATTTGGATTCATGCCTGGTAGGTCTACTATGGAAGCCATACATTTATTGAGAGGTTTGATGGAGAAATATAGGGAGAATAAGGAGGATCTACATATGATATTTATTGATTTAGAGAAAGCATATGATAAAGTTCCAAGAGAAGTGCTATGGAGAGTTCTTGAAAAGAAAGGAGTTAATAATGCTTATATTCAAATCATTAAAGATATGTATGAAGGAGCTACTACTTGTGTTCAAACACAAGGTGGTTTGACCAAGTATTTCCCTATTTCGGTTGGATTACATCAAGGATCAGCTTTAAGCCCATATCTTTTCGCGTTAGTCATGGATGTTCTCACTAGACATTTACAAGAGGATGTACCCTGGTGTATGCTTTTTGCTGATGATATTCTTCTTGTTGACAAGACTAAAGAGGGAGTTGAAGGTAAACTTGAAGTCTGGAGATCAACCTTAGAGTCTAAAGGTTTTCGCTTGAGTAGATCTAAAACTGAATATATGGAGTGTAATTTTAGCAGTAATAGACCTAGTGAGGGGATTGTGACTTTGGGCGATCGAGTCATTAATAAGAGTACACGTTTTAGATATCTTGGATCTATTGTTCAGAGTGATGGTGAAATAGATGGGGATGTTATCAGTAGAATTCAAGTTGGATGGTTGAAGTGGAGGAATGCATCGGGCTTGTTGTGTGATAGAAAAGTCCCCCTTAAACTTAAGGGAAAATTCTATAAGATGGTGGTGAGACCTGCAATGCTTTATGGTGCAGAATGTTGGCCATTAAAAGAGAAGCACAATACTAAGTTATGTGTTGCGGAGATGAGGATGCTTAGGTGGATGAGTGGATTTACTCTTAGAGACAGGATACGAAATGAGCATATACGTGAAAAGGTTGGAGTAGCTCCAGTGGAGGATAAGATTAGAGAGAGTCGCCTTAGATGGTTTGGTCACATAAAACGGCGGCCTTCCGATGACCCAGTTAGGAAAGTAGAGGTATTAGATTTGACTTATGTTAAGAAAGGTAGAGGTAGACCTAAAAAGACTTGGTTAGAAAATATTAGAAATGACCTTTCTCTATTAGATTTAAACGAGAATTTGACTTTGAACCGGACACAATGGAGAAAAAGGATTCATGTTGCCGACCCCACGTAGTGGGACAAAGGCTTGTTGTTGTTGTTGTTGTTGTTGTTGTGTATATATATTTCTTCCATTACAGTTTTCTTTTTTTTTTTTTTGGAGAAAAATTGAGTACAGCTATTCTAACATAATTTTGTCATGGGTATTGTTATTATTATTTTGATAAAATCAGATTTCTGCTATTTTACACCTGCCACACTAGCATATCTGATTGCAAAAATTTTTAAAAATAACAATAAAATTGTAGCAAATTTGGTCGTGAAAGTTGGCAACTTTATTATATTCAAGCTTGACGAGAGAAAAAATTTACTTGTTCATTCTTTCTATGATCTTCTCCAGCAGTCTTCTGTTATCTTCTTCAACATTTTTGATCAGATCATCAATGAAGCGATGCCTCTCCACAGCACCAAGCTCAGCCACGCTTACAATTCTTTGGTTAAACAGAGAATATTTTAGCCTTTTAACAGTTGGAAGCCTTTCTATAGCCGCCCATTGCTGCATCTCTGTTTCTTTTTCTTCTTCTACTTCTTCATTCCTGTTTTGCTTAAGTTCTGCCATTTCCCGACCTTTAACTGCAAAGCCACCGTTAAGTTCTCTTTATAATTATTGTATGTGTATATATATAGTTCATATTACTAAGAAAGGAAAGAAAGAAAGAGAAAAGTTCAAATGATTTTTATGCATTCTTTGGGCTGAATTATTTTCATTAAATTTATTACAGTCTGTAATATTTTGAACATTTGTCATTTGAATTTGGGCGTGATTGGCCGCTTTGGCTTATTTTTCGTCGTTATCAATACCATGGCTTATGTATCGCTAGTTTTTTAAATTGTAATATGATAAGGCTATAAATCATATAATTTGAAGAATTATTTTTATGATTTGTATATTGTTGCACTGAGTTTCAATATCTTACATGATATTTCTTTAAATTAATTAATTTGTTCTGAAGAATACTGAATGATCTTTAAATATTGTATACATGCGATCAACCCGAGCGTCTCGATAAGTTGACTCTGATGAGTCTAATAACATGTAATTCCAATGTTATTAAAGAATAGTCTGTAAGAAAATCAAAATCGGTACATGTTCGATTGAGTGTTTTGTGCTTTGGCTATATTTGTAGATCCAGATTGGAGATTCCAGGAAGCTTAGAGGTTTGAATAATTTTGAATCTATATCTGGCCAATATCAATTGATTGCCATCTAACTATTGTCTTTGGATTGTTGACATCTGATTGTCGTCGGTTCTTAAATTATTGTTGTTGGATCACCATCATTTGAACTCCACCATCGAGCAACCATCATTAGGCCATAGCCGTCCAAACTCTTATCCATAGCTGTGATTTAACAGTAGTAATATTAGAAAATAAAATAAGCTTTTTTTTTTCTTTGAACAGGTCTAATTCTATCTCAATTCGGATCAGCATGTGCTGTACTTTTTCTTGTCAAAAAAAAAAAAACAAGCCATATGTTAAAATCAGATACAATTAATGTAAATCAAATATTAATAAATATTTTATGTTATAAGACCATAGAAAGGTAAGCGTATGACTATTTGATCTATTCAGCATTTGGGCTCTCATTCTTTTGGAGCTTTGGACTCTGTAGTTCTAATAGAATATAGGATATGAAATGGTAAAGCCAATTCCAAATTTTGGGACGATTTTTTTTTTATTTTTAAAGAAATTTTTTTTAAAAAATTTAACTATAAAATTGCTTTAAAAAACAGTAACATTTCAAACGGATTAAAATTTTATTTTTATATTATAAAGTTATTATCATATAGTTATTATATAAATATCATGCAAATGTATAATTTTTGTTTCATTTCATTTTGATATTTATCTTCTATCCAACAAAAAAATTAAATGAAATGATAAAAAAAAAAATCTTATCTGTTATAAATAGCACAATATCTTAAACTGCAAATGTTGCATAAAGAAATCCAAATTATCTCTCTTAATTTGAAAGTGCTAAAAGGAGAATGAGAATTTTGACTGTATATCGCATCTCTGTTGGAAATATTCTCCTTATATTTTTATTGAGAAATATGGCTTTATATCCCTTTTATTTAATGGCTCAACTTTGAATTAATATGTTATTCATATTTTTATTTTACTAAATATTATTTAAATTTATTTATTTATTGATGAAAATACCCCTTCAATGGGGATTTAAATAATCTCGCTCCTGTTGATGTGTTGGAATTGGTACACATATTCAAAATTAATCATGATATAATGACAAGAAGAATATTTGAAAAAGCTAATCTATACTTTTGAATATGTGCCACATAATTATTAGTGTAGAAGTTTTCAAGTCTTACAAGAGTACTTGTTCAACGGATTATATTTTTATGGCAATAGAAAATCCAACCGGTTTAACGACAGGTCCAGTTCAATCTGAAAACTAATTTTGCATCAAATCGGGATGAATCGATTGTAATCGTCAGTTCAACTGATGAATCGGTGAATCGGTCCCGATTCCCTTGAACCAACCAGTTCAATTTTTGAAATAGTTAAATAATTAAATAAATTAATTTAATATTTTAAGGTGGATGAGATATTTTGCTAAACGTTTTAATAAAGAATGTGAAAATACAATTGACTGTAGTGACCTTAGCATCCTAAATGAATATAAAGATCTCTGTTTTTATCAGCGTATTAGTAAAACCGAAGTTAGAGAGACTTTAAAGAAAATGAAGGGTGGAAAAGCTGTTGGACCTGATGATATTCCAATAGGGGTGTGGAAATGCTTAGGAGATGAAGGAATTTCTTGGCTTATTAAACATTTTAATACTGTTTTGAAGATTAAAAAGATGTCAGATGAGTGGCGAACGAGTATGTTAATCCCTATTTTTAAGAATAAAGGTGATGCACAAGATTGTGCGAATTATAGAGGAATTAAGTTAATGTATTATACTTTAAAACTATGAGAGCGAGTTATGGAGCGTAGGTTGCGGCGTGATACAAATGTTTCTCAAAATCAATTTGGATTCATGCCGAATAGGTCTACTATGGAAGTCATACATTTATTAAGAGGTTTGATGGAGAAATATAGAGAGAATAAGGAGGATCCTACATATGATATTTATTGATTTAGAAAAAGCATATGATAAAGTTCCAAGAGAAGTGCTATGGAGAGTTATTGAAAAGAAAGGAGTTAATAACGCTTATATTCAAATCATTAAAAATATGTATGCATGAGCTATTACTTGTGTTCAAACACAAGGTGGTTTGTCCAAGTATTTCCCTATTCTGGTTGGATTACATCAAAGATCTGCCTTAAGCCCATATCTTTTTTGCTTTAGTCATGGATGTTCTCACTAGACATTTGTAAGAGGATGTACATTGGTGTATGCTTTTTGCTGATGATATTCTTCTTGTTGATAAGACTAGAGAGAGAGTTAATGATAAACTTGAATTATGGAGGTCAACCTTAGAGTCTAAAGGTTTTCGCTTGAGCAGATCTAAAATGGAATATATGGAGTATAATTTTAGTAGTAATATACTTAGTGAGGGGATTGTGACTTTGGGCGATCAAGTCATTAATAAGAGTACATGTTTTAGATATCTTGGATCTATTGTTCAGAGTGATGGTGGAATAGATGGGGATATTATCAGCAGAATTTAAGTTGGATGGTTGAAGTGGAGGAATGCATTGGGCTTGTTGTGTGATAGAAAAGTACCCCTCAAACTTAAGAGAAAATTCTATAAGATGGTAGTGAGACCTGCAATGCTTTATGGTGCCGAATGTTGGCCATTAAAATAGAAGTATAATACTAAGTTAAGTGTTGCAAAGATGAGGATGCTTAGGTGGATGAGTGGCTTTAGTCTTAGATATATGAGACGAAATGAGCATATACGTGAAAAAGGTTGGAGTAGCTCCAGTGGAAGATAAGATTAGAGAGAGTCGCCTTAGATGGTTTGATCACATAAAACAGCGGCCTCCCGATGACCTAGTTAGGAAAGTAGAGGTATTAGATTTGACTTATGTTAAGAAAGGTAGAGGTAGACCTAAAAAGACTTGGTTAGAAAATATTAAAAATGATATTTCTTTATTAGATTTAAACGAGAATTTGACTTTTAACATGACACAATGGAGAAAAATGATTCATGTAGCTAACCCCACGTAGTAGGATAAAGGTTTGATGTTGTTGTTGTTGTAAGAATAAAATATTAAGTAAAATTTATAATTTAATAAATTAATTTAAATTTAAAATGCTTAATTTTTAAATAAAAAAATTTCGATTAAGCATGTCACATGACTCCATTCCATGTGGGTTCCCTGACCAAACTCAAAAGGCAATATAAAATGTATAAATTATCAAGAGAAAGTTCCTTAAATGATGTGAGACTAAATAAATTGGAATTTTTACTTCTTCATTTTGCAGCATACAATATATATTTTAAAATATATTTTTTAAATAAACTTTTTTATGATCTGAATAATATTTATTTTTAATTAATAAATTTAAATAGATTATATACTTTATTTATTATTTATATACTTGATACGTCATCGAAAAATAATCTTGATCGGGCACGAATCTCGAGGAAAAACTCAAGTTAGAAACTTCAAAAATTATTTCGGAGACCATTTAAATTCCGATTTCAGCAAACTTATAGTCAAACTGAGCGTCTCGGAAATACGAATCCAACGACACCAAATTCGACTCAATCCGAGCCCAAGTGAGTCCAAATCAAGTACTCGAAGCGCTGTTGGAAGCATCAAACAGCTATTTGAGTTACCAAACGGTCTCCGATTTTGGCAAGCTTATAGTCGAATCGAGCGTCTCGACGAGACGAATCCAACGAGCCCAAGATCGTAGAATTCTGATATCATTAAGACCTTCAAATGCTTGATAAACGGTTCACGATCAAGGGGTTCAATATCGGCCGTTCATCCGGATCACTCCCTATTTGCCCCTGATCTCTCACATATTTACGGGCTATGCCACTCCAGAAAAACTATAAATAGCCCCTCATTTCTCTTAAGAGGGGACCCAAGCCAAGAAGAGAAGAAGAGAAGAAGAAGAGAAGAGAAGCCTAGGAGGGAACAGCTCCTCCTCGACCACCGCCGGAACTCCGCCGGAACGCCACCGAAGCACCACCAGGCGCCCGAGGGACGCCAGAGCTCTGCCCGACACAGGAGCAACGTCGGAATTCTGCCCGACGCCGGAATTCTACCCGACGCCGGAGTGACGCCGGACTTCTTTCCAAGTGACGCCGGAATTCTGCCGGACATTCAAGTGACGTCGAAACTCTGCTTGTCCTTGTAACTGATACTCATTGTAATCTAATCGTCCTGAATTTAAAGGACGAATCAGTCTCGTGTACTTCAAACAACACTAGTGGAACTCTTTCAACTGGGCGTGGCCCCGTGGTTTTTTCCCTTTCCAGGGTTTTCCACGTAAAAATCTTGGTGTTACTATTTCGATTCTGTTTGTGTGCTGGATATACGTACAACGCTGAGACGGAAAATTAAAATCTATCGCCGCGTATATTTGAGTTCGCAACAATACTATAAAAATTATGTATTTATTTATTAAGAATAAATGATCTAACCTAAATAATTTATAATGTAAATTTATAATATGAATTTCATATATAATCTATATGTGGAAATTATATTTAAACATATAAAATAAATTAATAATAATTTATATTAAATTTATAAATTTATATGCAAGTTAAATTTTATTAACTTTGAATTAGATCTAAAAAATAAATATATTTAAATTTATAATTACATAAAATATTATAATTTTAATTTATTTTTTAATAAAAAATTTATATTATTATATAATTATTCTAAAATAATTTTCATATCATCCCAATTCGATGCTTATCGAATCGATCATTATTCCGATTCCGATTGTACGGTCCGATTTTCAAAACCGGACCAAAACGACCCGGTCTTTAAATGGAAAAAGTTTTACGCGATGTGGGCTTTTTGTTTCCCTGAGCTCTTCGACGGTCCACGGGCCATTTCTGTACTGCGCTCTCTCTCGCCTTGCGATCTCCGGCAACTCCCGGCACCGGAAACTCTCTCAAGATGGACGACTGCTGCGCAGTGTGCGCCGAATCCCTCGAGTGGGTCGCCTATGGATCATGCGGCCATCGCGATGTATGTTCCACTTGTGTTGTCCGTCTCCGCTTTGTTCTCGGCGATCGCCGCTGCTGCATCTGCAAGACTGAATGCCCATCCGTCTTCATCACCAGGGTAAATTTATGGTTTTCCTGATTTTCATGCTTCAAACGATCCATTTGCTCCTTTGTATGAATGCTATTTTATATGCTTGATCTTTTGGGACAGATTTCGTTTGGTTTAGATCTTGAAGGAGATTTTATTGCGGCTCTATTTGTCTTCTTTCAATTGAATCAGCGATGTTTTCTGTAGATCTCTTTCTATTCTGGTTGGAAGGATTTAGGTTCTCTCTGTGTTGATGATCTAGGGTATCCACCACTTTTGAAGACTTAGAAATTTTGTAAAATCAAAATAAATGTATATTTTTGCTAAAAAGTAATAAAAAAAATTTAAGGATTTAGTAGATGAATTGAGAGAGGAAAATTATGATTTATTTTCAGTTTTTCTACTACTTGTTCATGTTATGATCCTGAAGATTTAAAAAATAGAATATTGTCTGGATAGAACTCATAGTAAATGGTAAATGTTGATGTTACCCGTATATGACAGGCTTTGGGGAGTTTCACTGAGGCAAAAGTAAATTTTTCGGAGTTCCCACCTGGCGTTACAGAAGGTCAGCATGGGAAATATTGGTACCATGAGGATTCACAGGCATTCTTTGATGATGTAGACCATTACAGAATGATAAGCGCCATGTGCAGGCTTTCATGTAGTATTTGTGATAACGATGCTGAGGAGCCGAGGAAAGACAGGAGTAACAGAAGGCATAGATTTAAGAACATAGAGCAGTTGAAGGGCCATCTCTACCATCAACACAGAATGTTCATGTGCAATCTATGCATGGAAGGGAGGAAGGTTGGTATTGCATGCTAATTCTCCTCGAAACCATTTTTAATGTGCTCTTTCTTAGAGTTTCTTATTGTAGAAATCATATTTAATAGTACTTTCTAGCATTGCCAAATTCTACAAATTGCTTGTTTCTTCACTTAAAATAATTGCAGTGCTTACATGACTCACTTTCTTATTTAGATTTTCATGAACCTATGGACCTTGCCATATTTAATCTAATTGTCCATGGTTATGAAATTATAGCTTGTTTATGGAGTTCCAATATGTGAAAGAACTGATTTTTTATATTCAGATATTATTTTTCTATACAATGTTAAGATGCTATTTTTTTAATACTATTCTAAATATTCCAATGCATGTTAAAATATCCATCAATCGCATAATTTTGAAAATCATTTTTCAAAATTAATATAGTGCTTATATGATGCAGGACTAAAATGATTGGGCGATGTTACATAAGAATTTTGCACGCTTTAATTTAGAGGGCAATATCGATTAGTAAGCTTGCAGTGATTTAAACGATGAAATAAAACAACAAGGGATGAAACTAGCTTAGGCCAAGTCACACAACTAAAAGTTAAGATCACAAAATAATCAATTACTCAATCAAAGCATATATGGAAGATTTCAATGAAAATCCATAAGTTAACAATAAGACTAATCACTATAAAAATAGATCCCTCACTCAACTCTCTCTACAATACTAGGTTCAACGAAGAATAGTAACACAATCTTTATGAATCAATTAAGGCTACAATTGAAATTAACTAGAAATATATAAGAGTTGGAGGAAGAGTTTACCCAAAGGAAGAAGATACGAAGCTCCGATGTGGTCGTTTGGGGTGTTGAGAAAGAATGGACAGCAACACGAACCTCCTAGCTGTCTTTCGACGGCACTTTGGCAATTTCTGGATGGTGGACAGCAAATTTGTTTGTGTGGGGAACTTTGGACAGCGAGCTGGAACGTCTGGACAATGAACGGTGTCGTTCTGGAGGGCTGGACAACAACCTAACTCGTGATAGAGTCCTTGGACAGCAAGCTGAAACCTCTGGACAACAGTGACGAGGGTCAGGACAGCAGGTATTGAATCTGAAAAATCTGGACAACACACAGAATTTGTCCAAAATTCTGGATAGCAATTTGGGAGGGAACGTCTTAGTGTTTTGGCTCTTTGGATGTAAGGGGATGAGGTGAATATTGTGGGGAAATAAGTGGACAACAGGGGAAGAAAATCTGAAGTGAACTTCTTTGCCCACGTGGCTTGTTAATTGAGTTATGCTCCACTTGGAGAGAGGGAGAAGAAGGCGGAGGGGGCGGTAGCCTTGATTGGGGATTGAATGAGAATTAATGGGAGTAATTTTTGGGGTTAATTGAATTGGAGAGAGAGGGAGGGGCCGGCCATGCATGGGGATTGATTAGGATTTGATTGGGGAGCATTAGTGGAAAGAATTAATTAAGGGAGAGAGGAGAGAGGGTCGGCCAAAGAGGGAGGGGAAAGAGGATGTCCAGGTTCAATGAATGTGGGAATTGAATTAAATCTGAATTGATTTCATATTTGAATAGATTGGAGTGGTTTCCTAAGATGGATTATGTTATTTAGGGAAAGAATTTGAAATTCAAAATCATTTGAATTTAAATTCAAAATCTTTCCAAACAAATAATGTTATTTTAGAAAAGTAAAGAAGTTAGGATGGGGGGAAGGGCAAGACTTGGTGGCCAGCGGGTTGGAGGAAGTGGTGGTTGGCCGAGAGAAGGGGAAGGGTGATGATGGTAGGCGGTTAGGGGGAGATGGGGTGGGTCTTGGCCGGCGGCTAGGAGGAGGAGGGAGGTGGATTCTTGGCCGGCGGCTAGGGGAAATTTAATGGGAGGAGGCCGGCGGTTCAAGGGAGAAGGAGGGGAGGGGGGAGAAAAGAAAAGAAGATAGCCACGAGCCCGGACGCTTCCTGCGGCTGGTGGGTGATCTGATTCCCTCACCTAGGATCTCACCAAAGCTCTCTCTCTCAAGCACTCAAAGAACCATTGCTAGAATTTTCATAATATTATTCATTCATTAACCAACATAAGCATAAGAGGAGGTTACAAATAGTCCCCAAATACAAAGATAGAACAAAGACAAAAGTACTCCTTGGGGTCACAAACATCTATTCCCTCAAGTGAGGGTAAAAATGAAAAAGTACATAAATAAATCAGAATACATAAAATAACTCAAATAAATCGGGGCGATCGTGTCCGTAGATCGTCGGCCCCGTCTCTGGTAGACTCTCCAAGGTTAGATGTCCTCATCATTATATTTCCACATTCATGCATGTCAATCATTGCTCCTGCTTAGGGGTGTCAATATTTGACACGACCCGAAAACCTGACTTGAACCCGACACGAAAATTTCGGGTTCGGGTCAACCCGAACCCGAACCGGGTTCGGGGTGGCGTTGAATGATGAGGCTTATTGCAAATACGATGTCTTAATGGGTGTGAGATAAATATATCAGATTTTCAACTAATTTTTTATTGTGCCTTGTCTACTTTTTTTCATTCTTCGTCTGCATCCAATTTTTTGACCTATTTTTGTTGAGGTTTCATAGTATTTGCAATCAATCATTTTTATTTTTTTAGTTGATCTTTTATATAGTTTTGTTGAGAGAGAAATATTTTTTATTCTAATTAAGCAACTTTTATGTCCAAGAAGTATTTGAGCTTGCTTAACTCCTTGATCTCAAATTTCTTTGTAAGTTTTTTTTTTTTAATTGTCATCACCTATAACAATTATTTTGTCTGCATATACCATTAGAATTGATAATTTATCATTATTGGAGTATTTTATGAAAAGAGTATGATCCCCTTGGCTTTGTTTGTATCCAGCTTAATTCATGACTTTTGTGAATATACCAAACCATGCTCTCGGAGTTATTTAAGGTCATATAAAGTCTTTTTTAATTTACATATTTTATTCTTTGTAAAAGAACTATCAAATTCAGGTGGTGGATTCATATAAACTTATTCTTCAACATCCCTATGTAATATTTTTTATTTTTTTTACTTCATACCACTGCCTGTATCATCCATGATTTATTATAAGAGAAATTAGGATATGTATTGTATTCATTTTCACAATAGAAGCAAAAGTGTTTTTATGGTTGATTCTATATGATTGAGTATGTCTTTTAGCTACCAATCTAGCTTTACACCATTCTAGGCTTTTATCTGCTCTACTTTTGATAGAAAACTCCATTTGCATCTTCTGGTTTTCTTTTCTTTTGGTAGTTCAACAATCTTTCAAGTGTGATTTTTGTTCAAATCATTCATTTATTCTCTCATGGCATCCTTCCAATTCTTTTTTCAAGTGTCTTAAATAGGGTTATGTTTATAAGAAAGGCTTTATGAGTAGGAGAAATTTTTTTGAAAAGATGTGTACTAAGAAATGTGATATAAAGAAGAATGTGTAGTGATGAGTTGATCATTATTACAAGTTAACAATTATGAAACTTGAGCTTGCTGGAGATTTTGGCTAGGCTTATTCCTTGTATAAACTTAAAGTGGTATAATGTCTAGATTTATTTGAGTTTGTGTTATTAGAATGTAAAGATGAAATATGGAAGTTTTATTAAATTTATCTTCCAGTTGAAAATTCTCCTCTTGAAGATAATTTTAATTGAAAAAATTCTGTTCCGCATCAAAGATGATATATTTTGAAGTAATGATTTTTTGTGGCAAGATTATAACACTTATACCCTTTTTGAGTGGAGAAATACTCAATAAAGATACATTTATGGGATCAAGTTTATCATTGTGTTGTTTGTGGATGTGGATATAAGGAATGCACTCAAAGATTTTTTATGAAATTTTTTAGAGGAAATTATTTATGGGAAAGAATTCAGCTAGATAGTTTAGAGGATTTCTTAAACCGATTACTCTTGAGGGTATTCTATTGATTTGGTATATAACGATTATGACTGCTTTTCCTAATTTATTTGGCACTTGATTCTAAAAAGAAGTCTTGGTGGCTTCTAAAGATGAGGATTTTTTATTTTCGTACTTTATTTTGTTGTGGAGCATCGGGATAGGAGGATTGATAGATGATATCCTTTTTCTAGAAAAAGAAGATAATGTGTGATTAAAATAATTACAAGCATTATTAGTTTGAAATTCCTTGATGTTAATATTGAATTGTTTTTGTATAAAGGTAGTAAAAATAAGGACAGTAATGCTAGCATCAAATTTTTATTTGATAATATATATTCATGTCATCTATGTGCAATCAGTAATGAATGTGATAAATCATGTAGCTTTAGATATATTGGAGAAGTTGAAAGTTCCCCAAATGTCACAATGAACAATTAAAAAAGGAATTGAAGATCTATAAATACTTAAAAAACAAAAAAAAAAACAAGTTGATGATGTTTAGTAATTTCATAAGTCTCCCAATTAAATTTTTTCATCTTTTTATTCATAAAAATAGAAAGAATTATATATTACAATATTTTGAAAGAGGGATGCCCTAGCCTATAATAATGTTCTCATATGTCTTCTATATTGAGCGTAGAAATGAAAGTGCATGATAATTAGTTTCTGTCTTCAAGAATATAGCTCATTATTTTCTCTAGCTTACTTAGTCATCTTCCTTGTAGTGAGGTTTTGAAATACATGATAAGTAGCTATATATATATATATATCTCTTGTTATTTTGGTCTTTAGTGATTTTATGAATAGATAGAAGATTACTGTAAAATTAGAAACGTGCAGTACATTATTGAGGGTAAATGTGAAAGATTGAAATATTTTCTTGACCTGCAACTGTTTTTTGAGAATCATCTACTACTTTTATTTTCTTATTACTAGGATAGAGTTTGTAGGATTGAAAAAGGCTGCCAAGGTTGGTCATGTGATCAGTGGCTCGTGATTTTAGGATCTAGATGTGAGGAGAATTATTTAAGGCACTAAAAACACAAGTTAAAAGGCATACCATTTTGAGCTAAAGAGCATGATTCGAATGATTTTCTTCAAAGAGTTAAGGAAGTTCTTGAGTTTGACAATTTTTTCTCAGTTGAGCTCTTCTAATTTCACAAGACAAGTCTGTCATTTTTTGTGATCTTCTTTGTTTCACCATAACTGGCTGTTTAGGTAGTTTCTAGCATTTTTTGGTGTCATTTCTTCTTATAGTTGTTGCACTATAGCTTGCCTTTAGAAGAAGGTTTTTGTCCTTCTTTAGGGAAGAGTTTGTAGTAAGTCCATTGCCTTAGAGTTCGATGATTGTCATGACAGATGTTTAAAAGATTAGAGTGTCAAGCATTATTTTCTTCTTCAACTTTTATGAGAGAAAAAACTTCACTTAGTGATGGTGGGTTTTTTTGTTTAAAATTTGGACACGAATTTAGTTAAAGTCATTATTAAGTCCTACTAGAAACTCAAACACCTTTTATCTTTCTATAATTTTTTTGAGAATTACCACATCATCATAGCACGTTATATTGAGATCTTGGTAGTAGTCCAGTTCAAACCAATAAACCTTTATCGCATTAAAGTATTCAATAATATGAAGGTTATCTTGCTTGGTTGTTGAGATTTTAATTTTGGCCTCATAGACAAGGGAAGCATCATTCACTTTTGAGTATATTTGTTTAACGACATCCTAAACTTTCTTTACGATAGACATGAATATAAACAGTCCACTGATTTCAGGCATCATGAGACTCCACAACCATGTCTTGATTATAGAATCAACTTCTTCTCAAAGTATAAACTTTAGGTAGTTCGGCTTCAGAGGAGGGTCTACAAGGTGATGGATCTTGCCATTTCTTTTTAGAAAGGTCTTCATAATTTGAGACCACTTGAGATGGTGTCTTCCATTCAAACTATATGTGGCCTATAGCTCATGGAGTTCTCTGTTAATTTGATTTTCATCATTCATGATGGTTGACTCCTTGGAAGGAAAGTTAAAAAAAAAAAAAAGACAATAGTGAAAACAAGGAAAAATCAAGCATGCAAGAAGAAGAAAAAGAGAACAAATGTTGGAATAATGTAACCTTACCTATCTCTAATATCATGTAGAAAAGTAGAAATATAAAAAAAATTATTTTGAATTTTATTGTTTTATTTAGTAAAAAATGTGAAAGTATATATTGACTTTTTCTAAAATCTTATAATAAAAATAAATCAAAGTTAATTACCCAAAAGGAGAAAAAAGATCCCCAAGAGGTGCCGACAACTAGAAAAGGAAGGGGAGGTGCACGGATCGCAATCTAAAGCTTATAAGAGGATCAATCTAATAGTTAGAACCATTAATCCGCATGCTTAAAATCCCTACCAAGATTGTTTGACTTGTAAGTCTCACGCTTTTTCAATAATTACAACTATGACATCGAGATACATCAATAAATTTTTGACGACTCCTATATCACGTGAGAATTTAATGAACAAGGTGTGATCCCCAATTTTGCTTGTAAACTATAGCTAACATTACTCATGCAAAACTTTCAAACCAATTTCTTGGTGTCTATTTGGGACCATACAATAATATATATATATATATATTGCAGACTTTGTTGGTAGTTCGTACCAAGACCTTCTTCAAAACTAGGTGGAATATCCTCTTAGATTTTCCCCACTAATTTACCATTGAAGGAATGCTTTTTGAATGTCAAATTGTTGCAAGTCCTAATGGAAGAGGGTGGCCAGTGATTATAGTACTCTTATTGTATGTATGTTTACAATTTCAGCAAACATCTTCTAAGAATCTACTTCATAAGTTTTAGCATGGCCCCTAAACATTAATCTTACTTTATATCTCAAGGGTTCTATCAGTTTTGTTTTTATTGTAAACACCATTTTGCACCATACATGTTTCTTTTCTCTAAACAACTCTATGATCTCCCATGTGTTATTTTTCTTCAAATTTCCACTTTTCATTCATTTCTTCTATTCATTTCTAGGCATTGCTTTAGATAACGTGTTAGGGATTGAAATGGTGTTTTGGCTCATAGGGAAAGGTTTATGTGGTGATGAGAATTTCTCAAATGACACAATGTGAAATATAGAATATACGGGTTATTGGGTTGTTTTGTATTTTTTGAATGGCAATTGGTAAGTCAACCCTCATTGTTTTCATCTTCAAGCTTCTTATGGAGGCAGATTCATAAATTGAAACTACCTCATTTTTAGGATCTAGAGAATAATCTTAAGCATGTATAAGATGTATAATTGGGCCTACACATGTTGAATGCACCTGTTTATATTTCCAAGTGTCATGATATGGAATTTTTTAGTATGAGGAATGGAAAGAATCAATTCAATTTCTAAACTAGTTCCTTGAGAGGTGTTGCGGTAATTTTAATAGTCGATGAAGGTATAAGTGAAAGAAGGTAGATCTAGTAGAAAAAAATCTCTATCATTTTCTTCCACAATACAACTTTTCTCCTAATGAAAAAATTTTCTTCTTTAATAGTGTGATTAACAGAACAAAAAAAAAAAAACAGTTGAGGTGAATGGTAACACTTGTAGCATTTTTGTGTTGATGAGTGGTTCACAAAGATACACTTGATTATTCTATGTTTTAATTTCTGTTTTATTATTATGAACATGCATAAAGACAATACATGTGATGTAAAATTTTTTGTGGTGCTTAAATTAAGATAAAATTGAAAGTATTTTCATTAGTTGTTTGAACTTCAAAAATTAAGAAGTTAGACTATTTATGATATGCGTAGTTGTAGGTACAATCTCTAATATGATTTTGGAATATGTTATTGAAATAGCAAAGCTTTAATTGTGGCTTGTAAGTAATCATTCTTCCTTTTTGTCATATTTTATACATGAGTATTAATTCACGAAGACTTTTTGTGGTCTCCTCCAAAGAAACCTAAGGCCTTCTAAAAGGTAGCCAACTCTCCCTATCGCCATGAGCCCATGAGCCCATGAGCTAAGTGTGTAAAAGGGAGGATTGTTGAGTCGAGGGGTTCGTGACGACTCATGAGCACTCAATAATGCACACTGTAAAAGGAAAATGGGAAAGAGTGCAATTGAATGCCCAACGGTTGGTGGCTTTTGTTCTTGAGTGCTCCTTGGTTGTCATACAATAGGTAGTTGGGAAGGCAGTCTAACAACTTTTTCTTTCGAGTGAGGAGGAATAGAGAAAGAGTGCTATGAGGAGTGGCCTCAAACCTCCTAAAATCATCTAATCCAAGACCTAAACCTTAAAATAGTGCTCTTAGGTTTGGCTTCATTCAATACACATAAGAAGCAACCTTGTCATTCCAATGGTTGTCAAGGGTGATGCAACATTTAATAATGGACATTGGGCTATGCAAGGAGAAATTCTCTTACAGATAACCGCACATGGGATCTTTCCTAAAAGAGGTTGGCGATGTGGTTAGCTTTGGGATGTTTCATGATCTCTTCCATTTTTAGAAAATGGGACATGCAAAGTTATCGTCTAGATGCCTAAGGGAGGATCATATCACGACATGGATTTTGAGGCATTGAATCTAAGAAATGTCATCCTAAGTGGGTTGGGCCAGTGCCAACGAGATGTCGTTTCGCTGGTGACATGGGGAGACAATCGACATGCTTTCAGTGACAACAAGATGTCATCAAATGGTGAGGGGAGATGGCATCTAGCTTTGGGAGAGATAGCGCTATACAATAAGAGCTATAGTTTCTAGTGACGTGGTAGATAGTGTTGGGCATTGTGGAAGATGTTTTGGGGAAATGATAGGGGAGAAGGCTAGGGGTGTCAATTTCGGGTCACGGGTCGGGTTCGGGTCGAACCCGAAACTGACCCGGCACTATTCGGGTCAACCCGAACCCGACCCGTTTTTGCAAACGGGTCGGTTTTCATGACCCAAACCCGACCCGCTTCGGGTCCGGGTCGACCCGACCCGACACGAATGACCCGGTTCCAACAAAAAAACTGCGATTCTTCGGGTCAGAAACGGGTCAATCTCCGCTTTTCGGGTCAAAATCGGGTCAGAAACGGGTCAATCTCGGGTTGCCGGGTCAAAATGGGTTTTTGGGTAAAAAACGGGTCATTTTTGAGTCATTTTCGGGTCAACGGGTCAACCCGAACCCGACCCGATTTTTGAAATGGGTCGAATTGTTGAACCCAAATCCGACCCGTTTCGGGTTCAAGTCAACCCAAACCCGAAATTTTCGGGTCGGGTTCGGGTCGGGTTTTCGGGTCGGGTCCAATATTGACACCCCTAGAGAAGGCTCCAAGCTATGGAAGAGTTGGCTCTAAGAAGAGAGTCGGTGTACCTAATATGAAGAGCACTTGGAGCCATCAGGTGGCACCAAAACTTTTGATGGGAACAAACCCATTGGATTGTGATGGTGCTTACCTGATTGACCTAAGGCTAGTCCAATGAACCTTCTAGACCTTTAGAAAATCTCCTTAATTGGCTATGTGGGCTCCGAAAATTCGGCCCCGGCCTCCGCCCACTTTTGTTTTCATCGGGGGGAGTTTTAACGGATTAAGTTCCGGGGTAAATTTTGGAAGGCAGATGAGATAGTAGATTAAGACACTACCCAGAGATTTCGCCCTCATTTTGTGAGGACTTTATGATCTGAGTTCTGGTTTCCTATAGGCGCAAGCCCCTATAGTTAATTACCCCTCCCGGTAACGAGAGAGAACTTTCGATTAAGGCTAGTCGTCAATCAGATACGTAAAGATACGTGAGTCTGGCATATAGTAACAGCATGGGTTTGGGATGTTAAAATCTGGAGAATTTGAGAATTTGGAAGATTGGAAGATTTGGAGATTTAATATTTAAAATTGAAAATTGCACCATCTTGCACTTAAAGCGGATGGTGGGGGAATGGATGATAGACCCGATCAAGATCCTATGGTTCCGTCATCCCGGGCCATCATGATGCCTGGTCTACTTAGTCAGAGGAGGTAGTCGATCCAACCTGACAGAAGGATCCTTGTCGGCAGCCATGGGTTGCTTCGTCTAAGGGTACCTTGTAGACCTGGGGTGGAGTGTTTGTCTAAGGGGACAAATTTGAATCCACCTTAGCTAACAGAGGGCTTTGTGCCCTATCGATCATATCCTATTGATTCATATCTCAAGGATTTGATGCCATTGGGGAGCATACGGGCTCTGGCCATAACCATAATATAATGGTGCCATTTGGCGGCGACCAACTGGTTCAGAGGGCCCCGAGTCATAACCGTTTATCCTGCAGTACCATTTGGCGGCGAAACTGCCGGTTAGAGGACTTGTACCACGTCCTTGCTGGCAGGAGATTGTTTGAGAATGAATCCTAGTGATATTTTCAACCAGGTATTAGCTCTTTGTGAGCTGCAGTAAATTTTAATTTGTCCACCTCGGCAAACCGTTGCGGAGGGTGGATGTGTTTTGCTTTAAGTGTTTTGATAGTTGGATTTCAATTTTTAAATATTTTTGGATTTTGGGATTGTCTGGGAATTTTCGTGGAGTTTGGAGTTTTGGATTTTGATGGAATTTGGGAGGCATTTGAAAATATTTGTGTGGACCCCTCCGGTTGAGATCTTCAGTCAACGCGGCCATCATCGGGGTGTTTGGGGTCATTCGTATTTATGGATTGAACCTTGTCCACTCTGTCGAGCTGCCGACAGAGGATCAGGTTTCGTAGGCTTTGCGCCTTTGTAAGTGAATTATCTTGATTATAGGACTTGAAGGCCTAATATGAACGTATAAAATAAATATCCCGGTCGATCTCGCGACCGTATATTTATTTAATAGTTCGAGCCGTGTCAACTCCTATCTACCTGAATAGAAGGATCGGGCTCGAACTTGAATTCACTTATTGACCCGCGCAGCATCCCTAGACGTCACGTGTGTACCAATAATACGCTCGCCGGGGCCCATGCGGGTTTAAGATTATATTTTCCCCTTTTAGTGTACCTATGTGTATACAAATTAAAGTGCACATGTGCGTGGGTATTCTTGGAATATTTGTAAACGCCTTCTGTCCGCTTGCATGAAAGTTGCGGATCCGGTGGCGTGTTGCAGCAGCTTCTGGATTGAGTTGTTTGCTGCTTTGTACAGGCAGACTGTCGTGCACTACTTGCATGATTTACGCAGGTAGGTTGTGGTACACTAACGAATCTCCTGCTTTTGGGCATGATGGGTTTCCCACAATAACTCGTGAGCACTCGCACTCGATACATTTACTTTGTATTTTGCTTGTCGGCAATAGATTGGATGTACTAAGAGTTTTATACAACAGCTTGTAAGAGCTCGTACTTGCCGTAACCCCTCTGCATCTTCTTGCGAGTGGTATGTTAAATATAGGACCATTGTTCATCAAGGATTTGCAAGTCTCGATAACCCTATCCAACTCGATGTTCGGAACCTAGTTGAACTGAGATTCACTTGCTCTATAGTGATTTGATCTGGCTTTCTCTTCCCAGAACTCGTATGGGAATTAGTGGGAAAGCTTTTTGATTATGCCCTCATTATCATTTTCCACTGTTGGTTTAAAGAAGAGACTCAATCATTTCAATCTTGTATGACTGTGTCTTTACTGATGTCATATACCTTGAGATCAGTGATTGCTGTCTCGAAAAGAACTCTTTTCAAGATCTATAGTGTTGTGAACCTCTACAAGATGTAACATCTATAATCAAATAATTGACCTTCAAGATGACTAGAGGTATCTGAGCACACTTGTCATTTTCAGTGTTTGTGGATGTCAGAACTATTTTATTCGTAAGTATGGGATCAAGGAAGAAATTTTGGAATACCAGGAAGTTTAGTTTGAATTTGCTCAAATATCCTCTTCATTCTTATAGGAAGTGTCCTCCGTACATTGAGTTATCTTCATACCCTCCATACTCGCAGCATCTCAATCACCGTTGCTATAGGCATATTCGTCCCGCGTACTGATATGTGATTGTCAAAGGATCAGTGTAGTCACCTAATTTTTGGATGATTGTTAACTGCAAAGTGGCTTTAACCTCTATTGCACATCATTCATTGTCATCGGTAGATGGATTACTCCATGCAGTATATCTTTTAAGATCATTTACAGATGTGTGTATTTGTGTCCACAGGAGATCCGCTGTATCCACGGTATATCCACTGTTGTTATCCACAAATGTGTAATATCATCCATCTTTGCTTATAGGGAATGATTGTGTTCACCATAATTTCCTGGACATACTTGTAAAAGGGTCATTACACTGGCATCATATCCACCTTCCTCATTCGTAGGTGGTCGTTGATTGTGCTTGTTTGCAAGGGACTGGTCTTCCACTATCAACTGACAATACTATCATCTCAATCTACAGGAGAACTGCTGCTTGTATCATGGATTTCAATAATGTATATAGGAGTGCATTCTGCAACTATTTGTTGTTCTTGCCGTTTGAGTTCCCTTTCAAGTTATATTCTTTGTATAGATTTGAGCCCAAGTCTAGTTCATGCTTGAGTTCGAACCCGGTATATGTTTCATATATTCATTCAAATCTTCTATGACCCTTGAAGGTTCAATCCCTTATTTAATTTGTTCATGTCTGGTTGAAGTTCCTTGTTCTTTAGTTCTTTTTAAATCCATGTCAAGTTTTGTTTGCTTGAAGATCTTTCACCATGAGTTCTCAACATATGTTTGTATGTGAATGATTATGATCACTTCATATTCTTCTGTTTGTGGCCATTGGTAAGTCACTAAGTTCATTGAGAGCTTGCATTGTTCTTTGTGGATGAATCAACAATTCCCGTCTCTTTTGTAGTTTTCATTTAGCTTTAAATTGAGTCAAAGCTTTTTGCATTTGGTTGAATATGAGTCCAAATTCAAGTTCAACTTATTGTCCAAAATCAAGCCTCTGTTCAATTTACTTGAGTTCAAATCAAGTCCCATGTTGTTCTTTGCAAGTTCAAATCCTTGCTTGATGTTGTACAGTTCGTTGATATTCCTTTGAATGCTTTGCATCATTTGAGTAGGCTTTGATTTTAAGAAATTATGTTTAAGTTAAGTTCATTTGATGTTCAAATCAAGTTCAAGAGTCCTCGTTTGAGTTCAGGAAGCGAGCTCAAGTTCTTGTAATCTTGTTGAGTTCAAGTTTGAGGTTCATGTGGTTCAAACCACAAGTCTTTTTGAGTTCAAATTCAAATCTTTTGTAGTTTAGTTGGGTCCCTTATTTCATTCATTTGAGTTCAAAAATATGTCTAAGTTCATGTCTCAAGTTCACCCGAAATTTCGGCACCTCCCGGCGTCTCCCCCGTTTAGGGGAAACTACGAAAAACTGGGCCTTTCCCACCACGCTAAGAAAAGCGTGTATGGTAGGTGCCCTCTTTCTAGGACACCGCGGCCGTGTAAAGTCTTTGTCCCCACCACGCTAAGAAAAGCGTGTATAGGTCTTCGATCGGTACCTGCATTAAAAGAGCACGGTTTGCTTTCCCCGCAGGTACAGAGCCGCGTACGGGTACTTAAGAGTTGTCCTGGCCACACTAAGAAAAGCGTGCACGAGGCTTACCCACCTCGTCGTAGGCGTCGCACCGGGTTCCCTTTCCACCACGCTAAGAAAAGCGTGTATAGGCGGTTTGCCGGCCCGACACAAACGTCGAGGATAGGATTTTAGGTGATTACCCGTTTCGTTGCAAGCCTCGCGACGCACTTCCTCCCACCACGCTAAGAAAAGCGTGTATAGGTGGTCGTTTTGTCGCGCTGCAAGCCTCAAGGCGAGCTCTCGGAGTTTTAGGGTTTAGAAGCTATACCTTGGCGACCGGTGTTGGCACACGGATCGGGGCAAGAGAGAGACATTTGCATTGGTAACCAATTACAATTAAGGGTAATTAATTATAATTAATAATATTAATTAACTAAAATTAATTATTATTAATAAAAATTAATTATAATTAACTTAAATTAATTATTATTAATTATAACTAATAATAATTAATTATAAATAATTATAAATAACTATTAATTAAGATTAATGAAATAATTAAATATAATTAATTAAAATTGATCATAATTAATTATCAATTATAATTATTCATAATTAATAATAACTAATTAAGAATAATCATAATTAGCTACATTTTGGTCGAATTATAACACGATTAAGGAAATGTTAAACCTCACAGTGAGTTAATCCCTCACTTTCCCTTTTTTGGCTCAGTGAACTCACGGGATTTGGCCGAAGACGCTTGCAAAAGGGAGAAAATCACCTTCATAACCATGAGCTCCCGTCGTTTCTTCCAATTAAAATGTCGTAACTTCCGAACTGACTGGAAGGGGGAGTCGTTGAAGGAGGCGTCGGCACAGTGGAGTGGAGTGGAGGCTTCGGTCGGGTATAGACAGGAGTTCGGGGTCTTCTTGCGGCTTGGGGATCGAAGGAAGAGGAGGCGTCGGGTTAGGGCAGGTCTGCGAGGGGAGATCGGCGGGCCTAGCGTCGGTCTCAGAGGGAGATCGACTACAGGTACGGAGGTCTATCCCTTCTCTCTCTCTCTCTCTCTCTCTCTCTCTCTCTCTCTCTCTTTTCTCTCTGCGTGCGGATCAAACGCTTGGGCAGGTCTCGGTAGGTAGAGAGGGTAGGAGGTTGGCAGCGGAAGAGATGAAGTCGGAGAGGTTTGGGGATGGGGAGTTCGGTTTCGATTCGATGGGAGGAAGAGGATTCGACTGTGGGAGGTCCGGCTTGAGAGGGAGTTCGTGGGTTTTGGGGTTTCGTGGGAGGAGAAGTAGGTAGCGAAGAGCTGAATGCGGGAAGGAGTTCGGATGGAGCAGCGGAAATGAGAGCTTCACCTCTCATTTTAAAGCCGTGGGAGGAGGCTTTGTCGAGGCAGATCGCGCGTGTTCTGTCCGAGACGGCGCCGTTGCAGAGGTATGGGGTACTGTAGCGAAGCGGGATTTGCAGCAGGTATGGCAGATGCAACATTTTTTATTCCTATTCTTTTTTGTTTTCTCTGTGGAGGTCAACAGGCTAATATTAGTTTGAAGAGCTATGATGCACTAACACTTCTATTTATGAAGGTATGCAGTGTCGGATATGTCTTAGACATGGACACGCGCCCGACATGGGTGGGACATGCATCAGACACGGCCGAAACGTGTCCTATTAAAATAATATTAAAATTTAAACGAGCACGCGTGCCATTTTTTTAATAACATTTATTAATAAATAAATAAAAGTCTTTTAATGAGCCAGACTGTGCGTTAGGTTTTATCCCGTATCTTTTCGTATTCGAAGTCTGCAAGCGAGGGTTTTATTTCTGCGAGAAAGCAAATTTTGCGTTTACGTTTCCACGAGCACCAGCAAGGGTTTTGCGTCTTCGTCATTTATTCGAGCAGGTGAGGCCACAGGAGACTTCGTTTATGCGAGCAGGCAAGGCCGAATTATAGACGGGGTCATCGTTTACACGAGTAGGTGAGGCTGACGGAGCTTGCGTTTTCGTCTTCTTGTGGAACCATCTTCTTAAGGTAAAATCTGTCCTTGCGTCTTCGTCTTCTTTGTTTATGTGTGTTTGCTTCTTTTTGTGGAACTATCTTCTTCAAAATATAAAATTTTTTATATCAATTTGTTTGAAAAAATTTAACCCAATTTTCATGAATTTTTTTATGATATTAGCATTATCTTTTTTCATGTTTAGGAATCATTGTAATGTTAAACTCTAAACAATTAGATTCTTTATCATTTTAATGTTAAAGTTTATGTTTGATAGTATGGTTTTGAACCCTTTCAAAAATTTATTTTAATCTTGTTTGCTAATCTTCATGTAATTTATGCATTACTTACTTTGAAGCTTTCATGAACCATGATACTAAATCTCTCAATAATTATGTGCCCAAATGCATAATAAGCAACATTGTTACAAACACATAAAAAATTATTTTTAAATATAATTTGCTTTTTAATTTTTGTGATATTTGAAGTGCTGCATGCCTTATTGCATGTTAAGTTGGTGGCATTTATTGTTTTAGTAAAATTAGATGTTTTGACACCTATAGTGGAAGCTTCAATGCTAGGTTATATTATCTTTGTGAGAATGCCTTAGAGATTTTGTATATCTCAATGCTAGATGGTTTTGTGTTTTGCACAAAACCTACGGCTAAGACTTGTATACCATTTCCATGTTTGAATATCAATATTTGAGAAGAATGCCATACTATTATGTGCCTAAATAACTCATTTCTAATATGATGCTATATTAATTTATATATGCTATCTAAAAATTATAATGTCGTGTCCATGTCATACCCATGTCCTATATTTTCAATAATAGCCGTGTCCCGTGTCATGTCAAGTCGCGTCCGTGTCGGTCTATCATAGTTTGAAGAGTAAGCCAACTAAGCCCAAGCATGGTTGGATTAAGGATTAATCCCAATGTATGTGGTATTTTAGACTTGATTGGACCAAGAATATCGAGTTGGACACAAAGAAGTATTTGTTCCCACAAAAATGGTTCAGTTTTACGTCAAATGGGGAGCTAGGGTGCTAAAGATTGATATCCAAGTTATGAGAACTCAGTGGTGCCAATAGTGAGGTCAACAATGATTGTGCGCTAGGATGTATGGGAGAGGCACAATTCATGTGTGCAGTGAAGACTACGGGAGATGCAGTTGGGATGTGCAATGAGGGTTATAGGAGACGCGATTGGGATGTTTAGAAAGGGTTGTGGGAGACTCAAGTGGTATGTGTTGTAAGGGTTGTGAGAAACATAATTGGAACGTTTGTTGGTCTCACGCTCGGAATGAAGGATGCAACATCATACTGTGAGCGAGGTTTGACTGTAAGATGTATATTTTTATTATTATGATATTTTTGTTGTAAACAAGTATAGAAGGTGGACTGTAGCTCTTATTGCCCAATTATTGTAGATGATTTGATCAAATTGGGCACACTTTCTATTGTTCTAATTCAGTTAGAATTTCAGTCAATCATATTGTAGTTTTTTACTATTTTCTCTAATTTTGGGATTGCCTTGATTATGTGCATCTTTTTGGTTCCTGCTTTTGAGGATTTTTCTCATCAATATTATCTATAACCGTGATTCCTACTATTTGGTTATATGATTCTGGACAAGAGGTGTGCCAACTCTTAAAATTTGTCTTTTCTAAAATTACCCATTGTTTTGTAAAAATTCTGAATTTTCCTAGAACTAAAAAAAAAATCGTAAAATAGTGGATCTTGCTTTCTATTGCTTTTTATTTACAGATCTCTCAACTCTTGATTGATTTTATTTGTATTTCTAAAAATGCCTCATGTTTTGTAAATGTATTTGAAAATTCTGAAATTTCTTTAAACTGAAATGTGATTTTTAATAAAAATTTGTGGATCTTGTTTAATCTGTCATCTCTCATTGTTTTTTATTTTCTTGACATATTTGACATATAGAGTTTAATCTGTATCGTCTCTCAAGTCCTCTTAAAACTCTTTTCTTTGCAATCACTGCTCATTGATCTTCATAAGTTGATAGGCTGTTTGTTGTAGCTTTTTAATGGTTTTGCTTTCCGGACAACTATTATAATTCTATATGCATATAACTTTCTTACTACTTTTTAAAGTTTTTTGTGTTGATAAGCCATTGTTTACTAGTAAATCTAATAATGTATGGTAGTTAAAATAAGCTACTATCCGATTTTTTAAAAGCAAAAAAGTTATCCTGCCCATAATAACTTTCAAAAACTTATTTATTCCATAATGATCATACAACTACGTATGTGTCAATAGTCTGTTTCACCCTGCTTCGCATATGTTGAAGAGAAGAAAAGGCAATAATGTGTCTTATTTCTTTTGCAAATTTAAAAGTTGTTAAAAGTAAATAAGTGCTAGAGTGACTTCAAGTGGCGTATAGACAGTTGATTTACATGGTCTTCAATCGTTATATTGATTAGAGCTGTTATGGTAATAAGCTAATGAAGCCAATCTTTTATTGTTGTTTCCACATGTTCCGTAGAGTTTTTTATTTTTTCTATTTTTGGTACACCTTATGTTTTGCATGCAGAAGGATTTTTGTTACATTTAAGTACCCTCATTCTCATCTGGATATTTGGAGTTTGGAGCAGATATTTATCTCCGAACAGAAGCTTTACACTAGATCACAGCTGAAGCAGCACGTAACCACTGGTGATTCAGAGGTGGACGGCAGCGAGAGTGAGCGTGGTGGCTTCACAGGGCATCCCATGTGTGAATTCTGCAAAAACCCCTTTTACGGAGATACCGAACTCTACATGCATATGTCTAGAGAACATTTCACCTGCCACATCTGCCAGAGGTGTGCATAAGTTATCCTAAGGAAATGTTTTGTTGTCATAATGTTATTGAAAACAATTAAAGTGGATTGACCTTACTTTTGTTATGCAGGCAACATCCTGGTCAGTATGATTATTATAGGAGCTACGAGGACCTAGAGGTACAATTCTTTCACGTCCTTCCACCATAATGAGCCTTGTTCCATAAACATTCCTGCAGGCCATCCATTTGTTTCAACAATGATAATGTTGGACGTTTTTCTTCTTGATGCCTGCATTTGTTGCTCTTTTCCTTTTCTATATAATGAGTTTCTTATTTTGCTTGATCAACAGACTCATTTCCGGCAAGACCATTTTTTATGTGAAAATGAAGCCTGCCTGGCAAAGAAGTTTGTTGTCTTTCAAACTGATGCTGAAATGAAGGTGATTGCAAACTTAATTTACCAATTTAAACTATAACATCTCCATATGGATTTTATCTAGATTGGTTAGATTACTTCCGGTTTTTTTTTTTTTTTTTTGAATGGTGAGTTTCCTTAAGTTATGAGCAGGACTGTTTACAAGCTTTTGCTGGAAATTTATTTTCAGAGGCACAATGCTATTGAGCATGGGGGTCACATGTCACGTGCCAAGAGGAATGCTGCCCTTCAGGTATGCAGAATTTAAGCTCCTGTCTTAGTGGGCGACTGCATCAGCTTTTTTTTATTTAGCTTTTCTTTTGGAAATTGATTGCTTGAAGCTCATCTTTAGTATTGTCAGATTTTAAGCTTTTCCTGTTGGATTTTCAACCTTTTTGCAGATACCTATTAGTTTTAGATATCGACGGAATGAGCAAGAACAACGACGAGGAAGAAGGCGTGATCTTCATCCTGAACCATCTGATAACCAATTAAATACGGCAATACAAGCTAGTTTGGAGACTGCATTTTCAGAGGGTAGGCTTCATGACTCATCATATGGTAGTAGACTAAATGCTGAACATGGAGAAGCAAGTCAAGCTGATGAAATCACAAGTTCCATGGAACCCTTAGCTATCACTTCACATTCTGAACCGGTCTCTTCAAGATCTATTGCAGCCAACAGAAATGGCTCTGGAAATGAATCTATTCTTCAGGATATATCCTTTCCTCCCCTCTCTGATTTTGAACCACCACAACCTTCTTCCAGGTATGCACAGGTTCTTAATCAAAGGAGCAGAGCTAGTTTGGGAGAAGAATCATTTCCTCCACTACATGGACTGAGAGCAAGCAATAAGCCAAAGCCTGGACCTGTTTCAGACGGCTTAGTGTCAGATACAATTGCAGCTCGTATTAATCCTCGCAAGAAGGGTTCTGTGAAAATTCTGCACTCTTCTCAGTCGAGGCCAGTTGAAAACTATGAAGCTGGTTCCTCTGCTTCTTCAAGTTCTTCTCACATGAAATCCACACAGAATTCTCAACCAGCTCATTCAACTTCTTCATATTCTAGGCCTAGGGGTTTGCTGAGTCAGGTGGCTCCACCATCCAGTTCTGTCTCTCAGGTTACTCAAGTAGGAGAAAATGGGCTTGCACCCACTATTCCTACAAATTCTGCATGGAAACCTAATAACATGAGAATTAAGCATTCAGCATCAGCTTCTAATCTCCATAACAGTGATCCTTCGGAGGCCACTACATCCCAAATGGTATCTGCTGTCACTTCAAATAAAGAATCGCCAGCACTTACAGAATCTCTGCCACATGTGGATGTTCACAGAGCAAACAAATCTTTGGTAGAGAGTATTCGTGCCAGTTTAGGAATGGATGAGAATAAATATGCAGCATTCAGAAGCATTTCTGCTGAATATCGTCAGAGCCTTATAGATTCTTGGGAATATCTCTCTTATGTCGAGCAGTTTGGCCTTTCACATCTTGTTCTCGAACTAGCTCAGCTCTGCCCTGATCCCCATAAACAGAAGGAACTTGTTGATGCTTATAATGCTAATCTACTTGCTAATAATCAACGTGAAAACACTAGTAATGCTGTTTTCTCAAAGAAAGATGTGAAGAAGGGGAAAGGAAAGACAAAAGCTATTGGTCACACAGAAAATTCTACTGCAAAAGATGCATTTGCGGATAGCATTTTAGAACAGGTTAGAAAGCTGCAGTCAAGTCGCCATCCTTTAGACAATGAAGTGGAGGTTTTGACAAAGGATGGGTACCGAAGTAATCTGGTTAAAATTCCCCCAGCCATAGAAGTTGGGGGCAATACAGGCTCTGTGAACTCAACTGTCAGTGGTTCAGGCAGTAAAAAAGAAATCGTTACTAACAATGGCTTGGGAGGCGAAGGACATAAGAAAAATAAAAAGACGTCAAAGTTCAACAGAATTCGCCTGGGTGACGGTTCAGCTGCAGCTTATCTTGATCTACGTCATCAGCAAACTAGCCCTGAAAAAACCGACGATGACAAAAGAAACAAGCCAGCTGATTTGTTATCAGCTCGGGGTGTTTGGGGTAAAGGGGGCGGACAGAAACTTTTCACGCAGACAGGCACCTCCAAATGAGACTATTCTTGCAGTTTTATTCTTTTGTTTTTATAAAGTTGCTTTTGTGTAGTTATTAATTTACTATGTCATGGCATATTTGTTTTTTTACTGCAAGCAGGAGCCAGAGCAGCGTAAGCGGGTAAAACTTTGTGAAGATTTTTAATGTCTTGGTTTTACCTATCGCACTGCAGAAATTGAGGTAAATCATATATAATACTTGTATAATGAGGTATTGGCGGCTTTTTTTTTTTTTGTTTAGGAAATAATATGATCTTATTCTTCTTTATGTTTTCTAAATATTTTTGGAGACATGCTAGGCATCTTCCAGTGTACCATAATTGCGGAGGAATGCCTGTTATTTATTGGAACTTGATAGTTTTTGACTTTTCATTTCAATACATTGGCCTTTCCCTGTTTGGAGGCTTTATCTCATTGTTCTTGCTATGCAAGTTCTTCCATTTGAGTAATTTTGTTGATACCTGTGTTTAAAGGCATGCTTAAAGGTTAATTTGAGACGTTTACAACTGTATATGAAATTTGTTGTAGAGTTGTTATAGGAAATGCTGAATTTTTTAATGTTTTTATGGATAAATATATGTTTTTTTTTTCCTAGAAAAAAAGTTGGATAACTTTCTTAAAGCTATCACATTTTAGCTAATATGATTATGAAAAACTTATCAAAAAAAAATCTTAAAAAATTATAAGAAAATTGTATTCAAACAGAAGTGTAATAGTTTTCTATAAAACTAAGAAAGAGCTATCCTAAATGCACCTTTTAAGGTACTCCTTTACTTAAAATCCGTCTAATTGTTATTTTGATTGAACATATCCACAAAATCTTTGCACTCTTATGGGGTGTGCTAAGGACTAAGCACTTATTATATAGAAAAATATGGGCCTCTGAAATAATATATTGATTGTATGTTTCTTCACTGGTCGTCAAACTTTGAAACTAATCAAATCAAATCTGTCTAGTTTAGCACCAAATGGAAATTGATTGATTTAGCACTAGATAGATTGTTGGTTTAATATTAGAAGAGATTTTCCATAACAATACCATAAGATTTGCTGGTTTAGAATCAGAGCGAAATTGGTTTTGCAACAGAGAGATTGCTGGATTAGCATTGATTAATTGGTTCAATGCTAAAAGATTTGTTTTTTTAGCACTTGAGGGATTGTTGGTTTAGCACTAGATAGATTGATGGTGTAGCTCTAGAGGGAAAATTTGACGCTTGATGAGTTCCTAGTTGACTCATCAAGTGATTTGGGGCTTACATATTAAGAATGTTCGAAGAGTGGGTCTGGCAGCCTCACCTTGGATACAGCTTGAGGTTGAGTAGTGTGAGACTTTATGTATTGACAATGCAGCCCAAGGAAACTTTTGGGACTGGTTTAACTCTCTGTTTTGTGTACCCAGGGACTTAAGCGTTCAGATTGATTCAAATGTTTTGTTGCGGCATATGATCTTGATTTCTAGGGCTCAAGTAATTTTGGATCTTATGATCTTGCCTTATGGGAAGATGGCTTGAGACATTTTTTTAAGCCAACTTCACTACTTGGTTTATTTATCTAAGATCTCTAGCATAACTCAATATTTTCAGTGTTCAAGCTTACGTCCTTTATTTCAAGGTGTCTAGCATGATTTTATCTTAATCTTTGTTGATTAGTTCGTGGCTTAGTGTTTTTAGCAACATTTTGATTTGAATTTTATATTCCTACAATTTTAATTTTAAGGTGACCTGAAAAGATTTTGGGTCTTACAACCTTGCCTTATAGATAAGATGGTTTAGGAGCAGTGTTTGAAGATGGGCTTGACATCTCAATCTATGTGTTCATTATCTCCATCATTCGGGTTTAGTTTGAATTTTACTGGGGCATACGACCTTGATTTGGAGATAGCCCAAGGAGGTTGTGAGACTTACAGCCTTGCTCTATAGAGAAGGTGACCCAATATTAGAATTTTATGAGATGGATTAACTTTTGGATTTAGAATTTATAAGGGCTTACAACCTTGTTTTAAAGTAGCCCTTCCCTTGGTAGTAGGCTTAGACAAGGTGGCCTGAGGCAATATATGGCTTGCTCGACTTCTAGGTCCACTTATCTCATATCCTAGCATTTTGTGCTCGAAGTAGGGTTTGGCATCAATTTGAAGTGGAGCTTAGCGTTGGGTTGGGATTAGAATATCCCAACAAGTGTCGTAAGTATCTTGATAAAGGTTTTGGTGAGTGGCTCAAACATGAATTGGCTGCAACGGGTAGAAGCCAAGGGTCTTGGGAAAAGATGCATGAGTATTCATGCAAACTCAATGACGACCAAATGAGGGGCATGTCCTAGCAAGTGGTGTGGAGTAGATGTATTAAAGGGTTTTGATTTTTTGTGTTTGGTTTGAAGAAAAAATATATATATTAAGTATTTTATAATATTTAGTATGGTGTAGTTATAAACCTTAATAGTGGTAAAAATTTTGTATGTTTTAATAGATGAGGGTTAAACTATCATATCATATCCATGTCCTTATGCATGGTTGATTAATAATATTTATGAGTTTAAGAATGATAAATCTACTGTAAAGTTTTTGGATATTATATCCAATTTTGTATCTCCCTAGATGTTTGCCATATAATCTTATAGAGTACTTATTTATGGAGTTGAGATATTGTGTATATCTATAGAAAATTATGGAAGATTGTTTTAGTATTTAATTATACTCCATAAGTGAAGGTTCTTAAAGTAGCACAATAAATACAAAGAGTTGTAATCATTTTAAAAAATGATAAGATTATTTAGCTCCATTTAGTAGGACTTAATAATCTAGGAGCTCCAAAGTGATAAGATGAGATGGGGACTAGGATGAGCTATGAAAAGAAGCTGAAGAAGCAACCCTCCTCGTCAACTAAAGCAAGGCAAAAGATGAAGCTTTATTATTAATTAAGATATTAGTAGAAAAGGACTCTATCTTGACAACCTAGGCAGGCCATATAAAGGAATTACCCTCCATGGTGCAAAACCAACCTGAGTGAAACATGAGAGGTAGAAGAGGACACACATCTATGGCCATTTGCAAGTATAAATGGCTTCCAAAAGGAGAAATCTTTATTATATAGGCTCCAACATCAAACTATTAAGTCTAATGGTACGTGCAAAAGTCCATTTTAAATTCAAGCGTAAAGTTAGTCCTAAAGCCAAAAGCAAAGTTAGGCTCAACATCAAGCCTGAAGTCCAAATAAGCTATATAAAAACATGCATTCAAATTAAGAAGAAATTTGATAAACTTGAATTAAAATTTAAAATTCTATCCCTTCACGTGCATGCTCTATCAATTAAGAAAGATGGGAGAGAAACACAATGCAAAGTTACTTATTCAAATATGGAGGAGTGCCGATAGTGATAAGAGGATTGCTTATTTGATAACCTATCATAGGCAAAAGAAGGTGAAATTAGTGCTTATCTCTCTAATTTTTGCATCATTCATCTAGGTTTTTCCTTTATTTAAATATATATAACCTATAATTAGGTTTCTTTCCTAATTGATTCAATTCATTCTAATTGAATTCAAGGACTCCCATACCATATATTTCTTTGTCTTCTAAGGCTTCATTAGAAAGTTCTCCTTCATCAAGAATTTAGGCACCTCTCCTTCGTTTTAGCCTTTCTGTCTCTCCTCTCATTCTATGTGACTCTAATTCTCTTTAATCTCTCTTCACTCGAGAGAATCTAAGATAGAAGAAAATCAGGATGGTTCCATTCAAGATGTGCAAGAAAGTTAAAATAAAGAAGTAGAAGCAAAAAGTAAGAAAGACCAAAGAAGAATCAAAGGAGAAAGAAGTTCAAAGAGTTTCAACAAAGAAGTCTACAAGAGATTTGATGAGGCGCATCTCTCATCCAGATTTTTTACTGCATTCAACTAAATCTCTTTTCAATGCACAACAACTCTTTTTTTATACAATCTCCCTAACTATTCATTTTTCATATTCACTTATATTGAATTAAACTTAATTAGTGTTCTTTATTGTAAATGTCCATCATAAACACTACTTCAAAATAATTAAATCATGTCTTCCACATCTTAAATTTTTAGTTTAGGATTGCTTTATAGATTTTATTTATTGTTTGATTACTATTTTAAAGATCATTGAAAAATATTACTCTTGATCCATGAAACATACACCCCCTCTATGTCTAACAAGTGGTCATCCTCCTTCAATCTGTAATGAACTTCAAATATAGATGTTGGGAGTAGCATCTTAGAGAATTGCATATACTTGACCTTAATAGTTACTTTATGAGGTGGGGATTAAGATGAAGGATTGAGAAAATGGAAGCATAGAATGAGGAAAGAGACAAACAAAGCATATTTAGTGTGTGGAAAAGTCTTATTTTCTTCTTTCTTTTATGGCTCTAGTATATTCTCTTATACTCTCAGTTCTCTCTTAGTTAGCAGAGTTCTTAAGAGGCCAAAATTCTTACACTACTAAGTTGGGTATTTATGGGGCTATATGGAGCCACGAGACCAGAGAAGATGATGAGATCTCAAGAGCATTAAATGCTTCTTCTCATAATAATTTAAGTTGCTCCACCTCCCCATTGCTACTTGGTTAATACTTATTGTACATGAGGTAACTTCCAAGAGTTTAGAACCTTGAAGTATCCATTTAAAGAGCAATTTCATAATCTTAGCCAAAAAATATATAAAGTTGGCATTTTTATGTCCTTAAAGATCATCATCTTTTCTAGAGAAAGCCCACAAAAGAATTTACATTATTGCTACTCAAAATCATATTCCATATCAATGCTAACATTTGATGTGTTTATATGTATTGCTACTATGTTTTGCATAAATTAAACTCATTATTTATTTTTTTCTCAATATGGACAATCTGCTTTGCAAGTATAAAGAAGTTGAATGTGCAATAAAATGTTCTTCTTTCTCATATTTCATGTAGAATTTAAAATTATGCCATTTAAGTTTTGTAGAATTGAAGCAGTGGTAGCTTTAACTATGACTCAACCAAGTTTCAAATTTTTGATAAGGTGGTTAGTAATGCAATATTTATTATTCTCATCTCATTCATTTGCTCTCTACCTAAAAACTTCCTTCCTTCATTAAAACTATAATTTGGACAGCAGTGCAGATTGAAGCATAGGCTGCTTCTGCCATTCACAAAGCCTTCTCTTTTAATTTATTTGAAGGCATTGATGGTGGCTTAAGTTAGAAAGGTATGGTTCTTTTGTTTATTGCAATAAAGAAACCTTTCCATGCTAATAATTGCACCTTTTACACTAATGAGTGGATTAGTTGTTCCAAAAGTGATCAGGAAATCCTTGTTAGTGCTTACTGTTTTTTATTTTTTATTGTTTAAGTGAATACCATCACAGTTTTAAAGGATAAATCACTTCACCAACAAATTGTTAGAGCAGGATAATTAAATGTCCACATCATGGAAGAAATAATTTGAATTAATATAATGAAGAGTGGTATTGTGGTAATACTGAATTAGACTTGAAAGATGAAATGAATTAAAGTTTGCACAAGTGGAGTTATCACCAAAGGAAGAACCAAATGGGTTATTGGATGGCATGCAATAGCTTTGTTCATTCCAATTATTGAAGCACTATAGCTTTCACAAAACCGAGTGCTCTTTAAGTTACTTACTTGGCATCAAAAGATATGAAATGTCATCAGCTTTATAAGCTCACGTGAGCAATGTCATGCTACCTTATTTAATAGTCTTTACTCTTTAGGCAACCAAACCTATGCAGTATGTATTGATTAAATTATGGGCTCAACTTAGTTTTGCTGAGTGGGTTCAGTTTCTGCATGAATGAGCTGATAATTCAAATATCTCGGTAGATCTTTCAACAAAAAATCTGCCAAAATTTTCGTTATTACTAATGGATTTTATCCTCCAAAAATCCTTCGATACTTGGAGTAAATTCATCAACCTGATGTGAAGCCCTCGTTTTATGATCTTCTCTCCTTTAGCTCTGCCCTCCTTGTCTGGGGGCACAAAACCCACAGCCCCTATCCAACCTTCTTCCTTTCTCCTGCTATGTGTTGCCATGCCCAACCCTCTTTAACCTCCTCATCACACTAACTACATGCCGACCTACTCGCAAGAGTTGCTTTTCACATCTCTCATATTTGATAAAGTCACTTGCTTTTATAATGTTTGGAGTGTGTGGATAAGATAGGGCATAACAAATAGAATCGCACTTTTAACTATGGACGATAGAAATTTATCTTCATATCAGAGCTTTGCATTGGGTACCCATATCCACACCCAGATCCACTCATAACCAATGGGTATGGGTGGGCATGGGTACGCCTATGATCTCATGAGTGGGTACTCAACATCGGGGGATAAATCGATTTACATTGTTGATCACCATATGCCGTATATTATTGTAATCCTCACCACGCAGTGCGCAGCATTGAACCGTGCTGTGATTATGGTAAATTTTGATATGCGCTTGAAAATTTACAGTCAGAGCAAAGCGTAACTAGCCTCAAGGCCATCAGTCTATGGTGAACTGTGTTCAAAAAGCGTGAAAGGTTGGTGGATATGATTAGGTACGACATCCCGAAAGTCACCATGGGTGGGCGTGAGTGGGCGAAATTCCCCCGCCAGAGCGTGGGTTTCCAATGGATACCCAACCAGGACCCCATGTAATTAAGGCTTTGCTTCATATTAGTGATTGTTCCTAACAGGAAGCATAGGAGGAGCATGATAAATATAAAGTTATGTCTCTCTTTATTTCTATATTTTAAATTAATTTATTTAGAGCTTTTATATAAATAATGCCATTATCATAATTCAATGAACCATTACTCAACATTATGCCACAACAGCAGAATAAGATGAAGAGTAAGAGAGCAAGGGAGATGAAGATAGAGAAGAGGCGAGTGAATGAGGAGAGGGAGAATATTACAATAAAAATAATATAATATCAAATTTTAATATTTATTTTTTATGCCAAGTTGTGCTATTTTTCATTGGTTTCATGTTGTTAGGTTATTTTAAAATTTATTATTTCTCATTGAATAGATTGTTAAATCCTTGTCCTTTATAATGGATAATGTGTAGATTTACTCACTAGAAAATTATTGTAAAAATAATAATAATTTAGGTTACTAACATATTTTCCATTGAGAACTTTGGCCGATGGCTATTTGAAAAAAAAAAAATTCAGTGATGACTATTTGGCTAGAAAATATTAGAAATGATCTTTCTTTATTAGATTTAAAAGAGAATTTGACTTTTAACAGGATATAATGGAGAAAAAGGATTCATGTAGCCGACCCCACGTAGTGGGATAAAGCCTTGATGTTGTTGTTTTTGTTGACTATTTGGCCACGAGTAACGACTTGGTGAATGGTCCAACACTATAAACTTATGTGTTATCTATGTGATTGTAAAAAGTACCTTAAAATTTTCTATTTTAATTTGAATATTTCAACTTTGATTATTGTGAATACGGTGCATTGGATGTATTGTATGTATGACTTTAATCTAAGAAAAACTTCTATTATGGCCTATATTTATCTAATTAGTTTTATAAAAGAATTTTAATTAGTAAGCCTAAACAAATCAATTTTTATGTTGTGCTCTTTATTTGTGTTGTGCGAATTATTTGTTAAGTTCAATTTCATCATTATAAAAAGATATAGCATCAATGTCTCCCTATCTAACAATTTCTTTATTAGAAATTCTTTATCATCATTTTAAAATATTGTATTTATTCATTTTGATAAAATATGCATGCACCTTTTTTTAAATTTAAATATTATAATTTTAAGTATTTTCATAATTAATTCACCATCTCTCACACACATTATAATCGACAAATTGAGCCAAACAAAATGAAAATAGTAATATTCTTTATTAAAATCATCATATTAAAATAACTTTCGAGCATGTTATAATAATTATTTGATTTTGATTTAAGATCTAATTAATTTTTTATTTAATTTAGCTTTAAGCGCTAATTTATTTATATATATATATATATATATATATATATATATATATATATAATTTTCTATTAAATATTGTCTTACAAAAGGCTCATTCACTCAACCAATCGTATCACCTAAATAACATCCTCCACCTTCTCTGTCTTCTATCTCCTTCCTCTATAACACGCTCCAACACCACAGAGAGAGAGAGAGAGAGAGAGAGAGAGGGGAGAGGGAGAGCTATGGCTATGCTTGCTTGCTTGCTTTTAATAAACCTAATTACCCTCTTTAATCGCTCCAGAGGCTTAGACTTCGATTACCTCAACGTTCACGAACTCCTCTCCTCAACCCACCGCCGCCCTCCCAATATATCCACGCACCACCTTACGAACCGCGCCGACGTCCGCAATCTCTCTTTGCAGCTTCACCACCGCGACTCCATCTTCCCCAACCACCTCCACAGCATCTCCGACCTCCTCCGCCGCGACTTCCAGCGTGTCGCCGCCCTCCACTGTCGCCTCTTTTCACCCCACTACCAACTTACCGACTTCACCTCCGACGTCTTCTCCGGCCTCGACCAAGGCATCGGAGAGTACCTAGTTCGCCTTGGCGTCGGCACCCCGCCCGTTGAGCAGTATCTTGTCGTTGATTCCGGCAGTGACGTCATCTGGCTTCAATGTCAGCCTTGCTCTCAATGCTACCGTCAATCCGACCCGGTTTTTGACCCGGCCCGGTCCACTTCCTTCTCTCCAATTCCCTACAGTTCCCCTATATGCGCTCTCCTCAGCGGCGGCGGCGGCGGCGGCGGTGCGGCGGACGATTGGAAGTGTCATTACCAAGTAGCGTACGGCGACGGTTCGTACACTCGCGGTACCCTAGCTCTCGAGACGTTAACTTTCGGAGCCATCGCCGTCGGCGAAGTGGCTATCGGCTGCGGCCACGAAAACGGCGGCCTTTTCGTCGGCGCGGCGGGGCTGTTGGGTCTCGGGTGGGGACCACTATCATTCGTGGGCCAGCTCGGCGGGCTCGCTGGCGGCTCCTTCGCCTACTGCCTTCCGAGCAGCGGATCCGTGGCAGGGGAAATGGTTTTTGGCAGAAGCGAGGCTGTCCAAGTGGGGGCGGTGTGGGTCCCACTTCTCCGCAACCCCCGGGCCCCGAGCTTCTACTACGTGGGCCTCACAGGTCTGGGAGTGGGCGGCACGAGGCTGACGGCGGTGGGAGAAGATGAGTTCGAGTTGACGGAGAAAGGTGGCGGCGGGACGGTGGTGGATACGGGGACGGCGGTGACGCGGCTGCCTGCAGCGGCGTATCAGGCTTTAAGAGAAGGATTTAACGCGGCTTCGAGATTGCCGGCGGCGGCGGGAGTGTCGATATTCGACACGTGCTACGCGTTGGGAGGGTATGGAAGCGTGCGGGTTCCGACAGTGAGCTTCTACTTCGCCGGAGGGACGGAACTGACTTTACCGGCGCGAAATTTGCTGATTCCGGTGGACGGCGCAGGAACTTTCTGTTTAGCTTTCGCGGCGTCGCCGTCGGATCTGACGATTCTGGGGAATATACAGCAACAGGGGATTCGTATTACTGTTGATTCCGCTAATGGATTTCTGGGATTCGGCCCAAACACCTGCTAAGCAGAAGTGGGACGATATCTCTATGAATTCTGTAGTAGGTTTATCTTTTTTATGTTGTTCGCCATGGGGCCATGGGGCTATGATGCTTCTGTTTTTTTGGAACATTGTGAATCAGTTGGCCAATTTGTCATATTTTTAACACATTTATCTTAATGATTTATACTCGAAGTTTAGCTCAAGTCTACATCAATTATGCTACGAAACGAAACTATATGGTATTCATCATTTCTGATCTTAGAGTTTGGGTGGTATGATCGGATAGAGAAAGTTTATTAGTCAAGCAACAATGATCAGATGATAAGAGTCATGGGAAGATGGCAGTAGAGTTTTTCAGATCTTACAACTCCAGTGCCTCTCTCTTGTAGAAAAATGGTGTCTTATTTATAACTTTTTTATTACGGTTATGTTGATAAATATTTTTAGAATAAAAAATACTCCATCAAATAGCACATGCTAATCCCCTTAATCACAACATCAAAATTGATTTATCTTAAGTTTGTTGAATTTGTCTCATCGAGAAATTTGATTTGATTATAAGTATGCAAGATTTAGAGTCTATTCAATTTTTCAATTAATATCATGATGCTTTCAAATATGCTTTAAGTAATTAACTATATACCTTCTAAAACTTCACATTCTATGATTTTTTAGAATCAAGAAACTTATATCTTCTAAGGCTTTTAACTTTTCATGATTTTTTAAAATTAAACAAATATGTATCTTATGAAGCTTTTAATCTTCTGAGACTTTTTTGAAGTGCAAAAAAATATGTATTTTATAAGACTTTTAGTCTTCTGAGATTTTTGGAGACTATAAAAAATGTATTTTCTAAGATTTTTAGATAATTAAAGAAAAATACTTTATAAAACTTTTAACCCTTTTGAGGTTTTTGGATGAGTTGATATCATTATATTCACTGGCTCTTATGTGATCTTTTTAGTGATTATCATATCCACTATTAGTTTTTCATTAAGGCTATCTCAAGGGCATCTTTGTTCGCCACGCAGTGTTGTGGGGCCTTTTTAATGAGGATCATGTCCACAGCATACCTTCTAGGATTTTTTTTTTATCTATAGTATTACTTATAAATAAAAGACCTTATTATCATCAATGTCTTCTCCAATAATCCATAACTTAGTTGATGTTACTCCATCAATCTTATGTCATGATGCCATTTTCTCTAATGAGCTATCGACTTATGCTCGAGCTTAACAATTATTTTAGCAAGCTAAGCTCGAGCTCAATGCACAAGCTTGACTTGATCTAGAGCTCGAGTTCGAGCCTACCCTTGATTGGATGTATTGGGCTTGCGTTAGGTGTCGAATCAACTCGTTTACACCCTTAAATATATCATATACTTTTTTAACATTATAAAATTAACACCTATCCTTTTAAAATGAATTATTGAAGAGTGTGACCAAATTATTAATAATTTAATATACAAAAAAAGCTTTAAGATTTTTTTATATTTTTAAAAATTGAATGATATTATTATAAATAAATTTCTTTACTTGTTTGTTTAATCAATAAATAAATATTAATTGTTACATTACTTAAGCATACAATAGCCTTAAAAAATTAATTAAAAATAATAATAATACTTCTGCGGCTTCAATCGAGAGTAGTAGTCTCCGTCGTCGGTCATCTTCCTCTTCTTTTCAGTGCAGCGATCAAAACCCTAACTGTAATCCTGTTCAAGTTGTCCGGTCCGGATGCATAAAGAAACAATTCCATACCGCACAACGTAGTAGCGAAGTAGACGGCATATGGGTTTGAATATTCGGCAAGCTTTCGTTGTTCTCTTGCTTTGCCTCTTCCTCTCCACCGGCAAATCGGCTCGTCAACAGTTCCGGCGAGATCCTGGTCATCCGCACTGGCACCACAGCGCCTTCCACGATGTGAAGGAGAGCGTCCGATCTGATATCCGCCGAATGCTTCACACTCGCGCAGAGGTGTGTAACTCCTCTGAATTCGGCTCTCGATTTTTTTTATCGATTCTCAAACTGTTAAAGCCTCCAGTGTTAAAATCGATAGTTTGCGATGAAATTTTAATGAGTTTCTATCAAAAAGAACGAATCATCCAGTCTTCTATTGTTTAGTTCTTGGAAAGGATTTTACTTTGGTTTTCTGCATTAGGAGAGGGAGAAAACGAACATAAATGTCATAATCGTGCTAATTGTATCGGAAGAGAGGAAATTCCCGAGTCCATAAACGAGTGATATACGTTTTTTTGTTCGTTTATCAGAATAAGAACAAGAATTTCATACCACAGTATTACTTTAACCTGGCAGCTATAGTTATGAACAAAAGCACCAAATTTCTAACTGTAGTATTACTGAAAATACCCATCATTGCCATCGAGTGTCTGTTTTCATTATGAATGTAAGTAGAAATGACTAAAATTATAATATAGTGAAGACTTATGAGTAATTTTGCCGCATGGCATAACTGATCTAATAATTTTTCAACACTGACCTAAGGATTCTAATTAAAGAAAAGGATCACAAGGTTCCAACATATGCTATTAATTGGAAAGGGCTCTTAAATTTGTAGGGCCAGAGGAATGTGTAGTGGATTGAATGGGATTGGAGGGAAAAGCTTGTTGAGGCTAACTTTTTAAACTTTGATGATGATGATGAGAAGGAGGCGGAGAAGGATCTTCATAATAAAAAACATAAGGATAGTTTTGTGATCATGAATGATAATTATTAACATAATCATAGTCATTATCATAATTATATGACCCACAAAATTCTGCCTATTAATAGTAATTATAGTCATCTTCATATGCAATTATGCATATAAGTGACAAGATTTGAAATGATAAGATTGACATCTACAAGTACAACCTTCTAGAGGTTGAAAATGATAAAGATGAATATGATATGTTGAACTTGTTGTTGCCCTTGTGCACATATTATGTCTTTGAAACTTGAGAAACTGGCAGTGAAGAGACAATGGGTTGCATGCACTACACTTGTATGCAAAGTTGGCATTAAGGCATTAGGGAGTGAATGTGCTGAACAGTGAGTACACAGTGGTAATGCTGGATGCAACATAATTTGGTGCTAAAGCATGATAGGTTGCGAGAGATGCATAGTCTATGTGCGAGGAAGGCAAGATTTGCTGTGAACTGGTATTTATGCAGGAGTGATTTGTGGTGATGGAGATTAGTGATGTGAGTGCAATCAAATATTAAGGGGATATCCATTGTGAGGGTTTTGGATAATCATGTATGTGGATACTTTCTTTGAGCGATAAGTTTAGGGTTTGATAGGAGCGGTTGAGCGTAATGAGCAATGGCAAAGAGCAAATATATGGTTGTGGCAAGGAAAATAGGCTTATGAAAATCAAAAATAAATTTTAGAATATTCTTTTTGATACCAAATTGATGGAGAGGGGGAGAGGAAGAACTTTGAGTACTCAACTTGGAGTATTGCACATGCACAGCTTGAATCTAGAGAGCACTCGATTTTTCACAAATTAATTTATTTAATACCAATCAATAATTCAATTACAAGCCAGTAATCCTTTCTTAAACTTGGTTTTATGGATAAGGCTGAATTTTAAATTCAAAACCAAATCAACTCATGTATCAAAATCAAATTTAAACCTAATATTATCCAAAAGAAGATAATTGAATCTATCAAAATCAGTCCAATTAAAAATTAGAAAAATTTGGCTGTAAATAGAAGCAGGCTTAAAATTTTGTTCAGATCTCAATTCAACTTTTTTTTATTGGTCTATTGAAATACTATCTTTTTTGGGTTAATCCAACTAATTTGGTCTGCATCAATAGGTCTTTAGGTTAATTTGTTTGTATATGGATATATAAGCTCAAATTGGACTTTCTATAAAATATAGGCTGGTGTTTGTTAGGAAATACCAAGAAATTCCCGGCTGAATTCAGGAAAAAACAACCCCCTCCCCCCCGCAAGCCGATTTGGAGGAAAAGATAGAGAAATCACAAGCACAACAACTATATTTGATGAACGAAGAACAAACTCAAGCAAGATACAGTTGGATCCTCAATTGGAGAGGAAGATCCGGCTCTCCCCACTCTCTAGACGCCGCTAGAGCCCTCACAAGAAACAGGAACAGCAAACTACAGCAAAAATTAGGATAAAAATCTCACCCTAGCCACCAAAACATACTTAAACATACAATCCTTAGGTAAATCCCAAAACAACCCTTTCTATTTAAATTTTTCCTCCTAAAATTCCCTTAATTTTCTCTTAATTTAGTTAGTGGACTCCACATAGATGGGGCGGCAGGCATAGGGCACAGAACATGCCTGTTCCGCCTCTGGTAATAGTGAACCGGTCATGTTTGGACCGGTCTATCAATACTCCCCTCCCAAAGAGTCATATTGTCCTCAAGGTGGAAAGAGGGAAACTGATGCTTCACCCTCTCATATGGTTCTCAAGTGGCATCATAGTTAGGTAGGTTCTTTTATTTGATCAACACTTCCTTGGACTCGCCTTCTCCTTAAATAACCCCTTTAAGCTCAAATGGTTCCAGAACCACATCCAGATCCTGTGTCAGCGTTCCTGGTAACTCAGAACTAGCTGCATGATCCCCCACAGCTCGCCGTAACTGTGATACTTGGAACATTGGGTGTATGGACGCAGTCGGGGGTAACTTCAAGCTATACACCACTGCTCCAATCCTTTCCAACACCTCATAAGAGCCAAAGTCCCTTGGAGCTAGCTTCTCATTTCTTCTGTTGGCTACTGTTCTTTGCCTGTAGGATCGCAGCTTTAAGAACACTTTATCCCCAACTACAAATTGGATGTCTTTCCTATGCCCATCTACCTACTTCTTCATAATTTGCTAATCCCTCAGCATGTGTCTTTTTAACTCTTCTAGCACCCTATCCCTTTCCTCTAAGTACTGCTCTGCTGAAGATACTGGTGTGCGACTCTGCCCAAAATGTACCAAATGTGGCGGGTCTTTCCCGTAAAGCATCTTAAAAGGGGTCATCTGGGAGGCCAAATGGTATGAAGTGTTGTACCGGTATTCTTTCCATGCTAGCCACTTAGCCCATACTCTAGGTGTTTCTGAAGAAAAACATCGCAAGTATATCTCCAAGCTCTTGTTCACTACCTTTGTCTACCCGTCTGTCTGAGGGTGATAAGCGGTGCTCCTCTTCAGTACTGTTCCCTGTAGCCTGAACAACTCTCTCCAAAAATGACTAAGAAATACCTTATCTCTGTCAGACACTATAGACTTTGGTATCTCATGCAGCCTAACCACCTCCGCTACTGTCACTGTCGTGTAAGGATGTCCTAGGGGAATGAAGTGAGCATACTTGCTCAATCTGTCAACTATCACCAGAATCACCGTAAACCCTTCCGATCGTGGTAGCCCATTAATGAAGTCTATGGTGATCTCCTCCCACACCCTATCAGGTAGAGCTAGGGGTTGAAGTAATTCCTCAGGATCCATGATCATATACTTGTTCCTCTGGCACACCTCACATTTAGCCATCATTTCTTCACTTCCTTGTGCATCCCCCTCCAATACAGCTCTGCTTGCAGTCTTCTGTATGTCTTCTGTACACCTGAGTGGCTTCCAATAGCTCTATCGTGGAACTCTTGCAGCAGCTGTGAGATATGAACTGAGGTCCTGGGCACCACAAACCTCCCCTGGTATAGCAGTCTCTCTCCCTCCAAGGAGTAACTCGGGTGACTAGTCTCGTCCTTCAGAAGATCTGCTCTGATTTTTCCCAACTCCTCGTCCTGGATACTCTCCTCTTTGATGGCTCCCCAATCCAGCATCAGTGGTATCGACATAGCCAACTCCTGAAGTTTCCCCATGCATTTAGACAAGGCATCTCCCGCTTTGTTCTCCAATCCGGGCCTATATTGAATCTCAAAATCATAGCCTAATAGCTTTGATAACCATCTCTGATGCTCCTCCATCATCATTCTCTGCTCCAAAAGGAACTTCAAGCTCCTCTGATCTATCCTGACAATGAAATGTCGTCCCAATAAGTATGGTCGCCACTTCTGAATGGCTAACACAATAGCCATAAATTCCCTCTCATAGATTGACTTCAACCTAGCCTGGCTGTCAACACTTGACTGAAGTAGGCTATGGGTCTATGATTCTGTATGAGCATGACTCCCAACCCATATCCTGATGCATCCATCTCTACCACAAAGATTTGACTGAAATTTGGTAGAGTTAAAATCGGTGTTGTAGTCATAGCCTTTTTCAGTCTCTCAAAAGCTTGTCTAGTTACATCTCCCCATATGAAATTGTCTTTCTTTAGTTGCTTTGTCATAGCCAAAATATGGTGTTGTAGCCCCTCACGAATCTCCGGTAGTACCCTGTCAACCCTAGGAACCCTCTGAGCTCTCTCAGATTCCTAGGTAGGGGCCATTTTTGCATCGCTTCAATCTTGGCTTGATCGGTAGCCACCCCCTCCTGAGAGACCACGTGCCCCAAGTATTCCACACTGGTCTGTGCAAAGCAACCCTTCTTCAGGTTGGCCCTCAGTTGATGCTCCCTTAATTCTTTCAACACCACCCTTACATGCTCCAAGTGCTCTCCTATCGACTTACTATACACCAAAGAAGACCAGTATAAACTTCCTGAGATATGGTTTGAACACCCTGTTCATGAGCGACTGGAACGTGATAGGGGCGTTTGTGAGCCCAAATGGCATCACTAAGAACTCGTAATGCCCCTCATGTGTCCTGACAGCAGTCTTCGGAATATCTTCCTCACTCATTCTGATCTGATTGTATCCTGACTTCAGATCCATCTTGGTGAACACCACTGCACCACATAGCTCATCTAGTAGCTCATCAATAACTGGAATGTGGAACTTGTCTGGCACAGTCTCCTTGGTCAAGGCTCTATAATCCACACAGAATCTCTAACTCCATCCTTCTTCTTGACCAATAGGACTGTACTAGAAAAAGGGCTCACACTTGGCCTGATGATCCCTGCCTCCAACATCTCTCGAATCACTTCTTGATCTCATCCTTCTGAATCTGAGGGTAGCGATAAGGCCTCACACTAATCGGTGACACCCCCTCCCTCAAAATGAGGGCGTACTCCTGCTCCCTTGGTGGAGGTAAGCCTTGATGTTGATGAAAAGCCTCACTAAAATGCTGTATGAGTGGTTGTACTGAAAGAGGAATGTTCCCTACCCCTTCTTCTAGTTTGCTCCATTCTAAGCTCTGCAGTTCCACCAGAAGGCCTACTCCCAGCTCCTGTATGGTTCTTACCATGATTTTGAGAGATACGATGGCTTTGGACAACCCCGCATCTCCCCTGATCACCATCCTTCTTCCCTCCACCACTAGCTCCATCGTCAGTGCTCCCCAATTGACCTTGGTATCTCCCAAGGTTTGCAGCCATTTCATCCCCAGCATGACAGCAGTGCTCCCTAACTCCAATGGGAGAAAATCCTCCCTCACCTGAATGCCCTGTATCATCAGCATAACTCCCTTACACACTCCTCTACCAATCTTCACCTTCCCAGCGCTCATCAGCACCCCGTAGCCCCCGGTGTCCACCAATTTCACCCCCAATTGGTCAACGGCCTTGTTGGAGATAAAATTGTGGGTAGCCCCACTGTCGATCAGCACCACCACCTCTCTATCTGCTATTTTTTCTTTGACCTTCATGGTGACCACCCCACCATTGAGTTTAAGGAGACTTCGATTATGTCAAGATACAACTCTTCCTCCTCTTCTACCACTATCTCCCTCTCACCTCCCTCCTCAGCTTCCTCGTCATCACAGACGGTGAGAACCTGAAGAGTCAGTTCTTATACCTATGCTCTGGCGCGTATCTCTCATCACATCTGAAACACAGTCCATTCACCCATTTCTCCTACAACTCCTTCTTAGTAAGCTTCTTAAAATTTCTCCCAAATCCCTCTCCTGCAGGCTTCTCCTTTGGGGTCTCACGAAGGCTTCCTGGTGTTGACCCCTTAGGAGCTAAGAATGTGGTGGTCATCCTATATGAGCCTCCTGAGCTACTGCCTCTGGCCCCCCTTTCTAGGTGCTTCTAGTCCTTCACTAACTCTGCCAACTCCATTGCCTCTCCCAAATTACGATGCCTCATCACCCTAACTGCCGCCCGGATCTCTGGCTTCAGCCCCTTCATGAAGTTCTCAGAAAGGCGATACAATCGATTAGCAAGGTACTCGAACGTCTCTCGGTACTCTGTTATCGAACCATCCTTTGTTAAGGAGAAAAACTTCTTGTAGAAATCTCCTCCCCTGCTGATTCGAAACATTCCAATAAGCATTCCTTGAACTCCTCCCAGCTCCGTATGGGTTGTCGCATGTCCCTTCATTGGTACCAAACCAAGGTCTTCCCCTCCAAACATAGGCCCACTGTCGCAGCCTCTCCTCTTCCGTCAAATCATTGACGGTGAAATATCTCTCCACCTTGTAGATACACTCATGTGCATCATCTCCCTCAAAGATGGGCATCTTCAGCTGCCTCACTCTCGAATCGCCTCCGTTTCACTTGAATCCTTTATAACCTCCTATTCCCCGAAGGGGAGGTGCTCCCCAGGTATGCCGATCCTCCCTTCTGCACTCTTACCCAAACCCTTCTTCGAAATCCCCCCTCCTTTCAAAATCAGCACCCCTGCGCTCATAATCTACATCACTTCTTGCAAAATCAGTACCCCTTCGCTCATTCCAAATACTCATCTCCTCCCTAGAAATAGGATCTAGCGGAGGCATCCCATCTTCTCCCTCCAAATCTCAACCTCTTGATTGTCCCCTCTCCTAAACGGATTAAGGTTTCGTCCTCTTCCTTGGCCGCCAGTGGCTTCCTTCGTTTATGTTGTCATCATATTGGATTTGGTTTCAAGCAACTTCCTCAGCATTTCTTCCACGATGGCGAATTTTCCATCCATCTTTTCATATAGACAGATGCAAATTGATTTTCAAAATCTAAAATTTTCTCCACAAAATCTGATTTCAGTTGACCTATTTCCCCTCCAACACTTCCACCTTCTTCCCAACTATTGGTTCCCTAAATCAAAGTGCTTTGATAGCAGAAATACCAAGAAATTCTCTGCTGAATTCAGGAAAAAACAGCCCCCCTTGCAAGCTGATTTGAAGGAAATGATAGAGAAATCACAAGCACAACAAATATATGTGATGAAAGAAGAACAAACTCAAGTAAGACACAGTTGGCTGCTCAATTGGAGAGGAAGATCCGGCTCTCCCCACTCTCTAGACGCCACTAGAGCCCTCACAAGAAACAGGAACAGCAAACTATAGCAAAAATCAGGATAAAAATCTCACCCTAGCCACCAAAACATACTTAAACATACAATCCTTAGGTAAATCCTAAAACAACCCCTTCTATTTGAAATTTCCCTCCTAAAACTCCCTTAATTTTCTCTTAATTAAGCTAGTGGACCCCACATGGATGGGGTGGCAAGCATGGGGGGCGGAACATGCCTGTTCAGCCTCTGGTAATAGTGAACCGGTCCTGTTTGAACCGGTCTATCAGTGTTCTTTGTTATGAATTATATAGTGGTGAATCAAAATGGAGCCTCATTTAATTTATTTCAAGTCAACTAAAAATAATTTCAGCCTAAATCTAGATCTGCTCATTTGACTTTTGCCACCATTGCCTTACAATGCGTGCATATGTTCATTCTACAGCTTCAAAAACTTATGATGCATACTAATTTCTGGTTAAAGGATGCACACATGTTATCAACTAACTTCATTTTATTGACGTTTTTAAACATATGTTTCATATGATTTTTCTATTCACAAAATAATGTTTCTTGAGAAGTTGTCGGGTTTCCATGAGTTGGAATATCGCGCAGGTCCCATTTAAGGTTCCTCTTGAGGTTAATGCTGTCCTTGTTGGTTTCAGATGATTGTTGTGCGCACAAATATTAGTCTTTGAGAAGTTATTTGATCTAATTGTGTTGGAATATCTTACAGGTCCCATTTCAGGTCCCTCTTGAGGTTAATGTTGTCCTTGTTGGTTTTGATGGTGATGGGGGATATAGGTACTCATTGGATGCAAAGAAGCTGGAGGATTTCTTGAAAATCAGCTTCCCAACACATCGGCCCTCATGCTTTGAAACAGGCGAACCTATTGATATTGAGCATCATATCGTATATAACGCAATTCCTGTAAGTTCCCTCTTCATAAAAATATTTTGATAACATGCCTTATTACTGTTATTCAGAAATGAAATATATCATTGTTGTAGATTGCTCAATGTACACTGTCTTGGTTTAATTAGAGTTTCTTTAGAAGATCAAGCATTTAGACTATCTTTGCAAAGCTTGTGTTACATCTTGGTTTGCATATCCTATTTAATTTTGTGCATGAAAACTTCAATAGTTATCTTCTTGAACAACATAATAATCTCAAAATAATGTGTTACCAGGTACCTTCTTGGACACTTTAAATATTCATCTCCTTTGATTTCTTTGGATGAGAACAATCCTAAACATTATGTTGTCTAGTAAGACTTTCATATGCTTGTTTTTTGCTCTTTTTTTTTCATGAAAAAAAAATTTGAGATAAGACAGTTGAATGTTGTTTTAGCACCAAGAATGATTTAGAGTGGTCCTTGATGTTGTTTACCCAGTATGATACTGTAGTGATTTATGATACAGATTTGTCTGCTAGATTGGTGAACAACTAACAGGATGTCAATAAAAGAATTAGAACTCTTCAATAAAAGAATTAGAAAAGATGGTAAAAAACATGTAGATGAAAATTTTGATAAAACTAAGTAGGTTATACTAAAAGTGTAATAATATAAGTAAGTCGGGCACTTGAACAAGGAGATTCTATCTCTCGGAATTATAACATATCTCAGACCTAATCAAAGTTAAAAATCCTGAGTAGATGAAAAATAATAGTTTTCACATCCAAAATATTAGTTTTAATTATAATAAAAATATCTGACATTACTCATCTGAAAGTGCTGGATGATATTGAAACAACCCAAACAAAATAAAAAAAAGACCAGGAGGTCTAAAATACATAAATTTGTTTAAGTATTCATGGTCTTGTAGAATTCAGAATTTATGTTCACATCAATTTCCTGTTGACATCGAATAGATAAAACAAAAAGAAACAAAAAAAGAGCTTAAAATATTTTACCCCATGCTCTGCAAGTCGGCAATTCGGCGCTGAATTGTCCTATTTGCTGCTCTGCCAGCCGAGAACCCTGCTCAAATCGTGTGGCCTTTGCTTGATCTCAGACACCCATTTGCGTTATAAAAGGGCGAGCAGAAGAAGTCTTCGGGTTCAACGTGTAACAAGCTTCCTAATACACCAGCTCTTCCGCCACTTCCACTCATCTCCTTCCCGTGTGCAAAAGCTTCGCAAGCTTCACCCGACTCTTGTAGTCGGACCTTGAGATCAGAATCCCAGAGCAATCCCGACCACCTTCCTCCCGCCGAGCCTACCTTATAGGTCGAACCCCTCTTCCGATCTCTAAGCCTCACTCCTCCATCGAGACACCTAGCAGCCTCCCTCTCCGCCTCTACCCGACCCATCAAAGCCGTCGATCCCCCTACCTAACCGACCGAACCCAAGGTCTGCCCTAGCCGAGCACTACCTACGGCCGAATCCAGAGAGAGAGAAAGAGAGAGAGAGAGAGAGAGGGAGAAGGACCGACCTACCGCCTCCTTTGCTGTCGTCCGACTCCGCTCCTTCAAACGAGCTTCCCTTCTTATTGGATCGGAAGTAACTGGAGCTCGCTTGTTGTGAAGGTAACCTCCTCCCATTCGCGTGCTTATTCGGCCATATCCTGTAAATCTATCTGGCCAGAGAGAAGGAAACGAAGGATTTATTTTGCAGTGAGGTTTAAGTGTTCCCTAAATCCTGTTTTAGGGATTTAATATAAATCCTGATTAAATCCTACATAATCTTAATTAATTACTAATTAATTGTAATTAATTTTAACTGATTTTGATTAATTAGTATTAATCAAAAATTAATTATTATTAATGTTAATTAAGTATGATTAATTTAATTAATTGTAATTAATTAACCATTAAGTAATATTTAATTATTAATTCTAATTAATCATTATTAGTTATAATTAATTATTTTTAATTATTATAGTTAATTATAATTAATAAGAAGATTAAAAAAATGCAAACCCTTCTCTTGCCTCGGTCCACGAGCCTCCACCGCCGGTTCGACGCTTGCCAAGGTATAACCCCTCAACCCTAAGACTCCAAGAACTTGCTTTCGTCGTTGGCAGCAGACTGGAAAATCACCTATGCACACGCTTTATTGCGCGTTGTGGGATGGGACCCCGGTGCGACGCCTACGACGAGGCGGGTAATCACATAAAATCCCATCCTCGGCGTTCGTGTCAAGCCGGCAAACCGCCTATACACGCGTTTATTCGCGTGGTGGGAAGGGAACCCGGTGCAACACCTACAACGAGGCGGGTAGGCCCTATACACGCTTTTCTTAGCGTGGTGGGGACAATCTTAAGTACCCCGTACGCGACTCTGTACCTGCGGGGAAACAACTGCTCTTCTTTTGAAACAGGTACCATCGAAGACCCCATACACGCTTTTATTAGCGTGGTGGGAATAAAGACTACGGTCGAGGTGTCTAAGGACACCTACCGTGCACGCGCTTTATTGTGCGTGGTGGGAAGGCCTAGACTCCTGTAGTTTTCCCCTAAACGGGGGAGACGCCGGGAGGCTGCCACAATTTCTGGTGGACTTGAGATCGTACTTGGACTTGATTGAACCCAAAGGGAAACAAGACTTGAGCAGTAGGAAACTTGAACCTAAATTGAACAAAGATTTTAAATTGAAATCAAATGAATTTTAATCTAAATGAATTTTAATTGGTGCAAATAACAATGAACTACACATCAGACTTGATTTGAGCTGAACTCGAACCAGAACGACAATGAACTTGAACTTAGATTGGGCTTGAGTTTAAACTTGACATTGGACTGATGAATGACAAAAGAAGACCAACTTTGAGTCAGATAATGCTGAACTGAACTTGAATATGACATTTGGGGCTCAAGCCAAGACTTGAGTTGGACCACAGAGGACTTGAACAAGAACCTGGACTTGGATCTAACTTGGACATTACATGAACTGAACTCGAATTGAACAAGGACTTAAAGTTGATTTGGACCACAGAGGACTGGAATTTGAACTAAATGCAAGGACTTGAACAACCTTGACTTGAACAAAGTCACAAGTGAACTTGAATACCAAGATCAAGTGATAGCTTTGAACAACCAAATGCATAACATCAATTAAAATGCAAATCATGAATTAACAAGTTTAAATGCAAATGTTGAATGATTCTAATCATCTAAATGAAAGTCAACATATGAGCAAGGGATTGATTTGGATCCTAACATCAAAGCTCTCAATGAAGAATAAAGAAGTATCATCTCAATTTTGAAAGCGAATATTAAATGAACTTGTGAGGAATGTTGAAATGAATTTCAACATACAACAGGGGACATAGACATCCAAACATAATCAATTTGTAAGCAAGAGTCAAATGAAAATATAATCAAATAGCAGATGATCGTCATCCAAGCATTAATCGACATTCATGGTTACTCAATCAAGATCAAATGGAGGATGTATGTTCAGTAAGGTACACAAGTCAACAAGTTGTAGATTGGACCTTTAAATGATAAATCGTTGATGAACGAGCCTATTCCTCCAAATGAGAATCATCATTGGGGCAAGGAGTGACACAACTAAAGTGACTCAAGCTCTTCAATCAAGTTGATATCCATGCAATGACTGAATGAATAATATGATATTGTGCCTACAGGCAATGATATAAGACTCTTCATGCATATAACCACTTGCTCGTAAATCAAAGTGAAAATGCTCGCAAGCAATGAAGGTCAACAAACATGTCGATGCGTCGGTCTTCTACGACATAAGATTGATGCATCATAAATTTGGCAAGTCCCCTGCGTATATATACGTAGGTGACAAATGCAACACCTTCTAGTCAACGTCAACATGTGACCATGTACATTAAATCTTGTAAGCAGTGGAGGAGATCAACATGCGATGAACTACCAACCAGGATGTATTTGAAGAGTGTGAAATCAATATAGCTCACATATGACCGATATTATCCAATTGTAATCAATGACGATTGATAAATCACAAGGGTGGCAGGTTCCTTGCAAATACATATGCATATTCAGCATCAAGATACAAGAAATACAAAAGACCATCATTCCATAGTTAATAAAGAGGCCAGTCCCTTTCAAGTAAAAGAGGATGACATGCATCAAATACAAACATCCGCAGGTTGTTATAGGAAGATCCGCTGTACATATTAGATGCTGCCTACGAGCAAATGTAGGGGAATAATGGCAGATGCAAATGCTTATGGGCAACGCCAATAGATTTGCACTCAATGCTAACATACGGACATGCTCCTACGAATCACTATAGAAGACCCCTCATACGCACCACAAGCAAAGCAAGAGAGATATGGGGAAATCAACACGACATCTGCAGTGTTCATACCAATCAATCAACGAGCTTGTATATTGAAGATCGAAAGCTTTGATGAAGAGAACTATTAGTGGATACAATGATTGATATGTAGAGAAGACAGTATTCCACCAACAAAATGTGCTTGGAAAGAATACAGTGAGCATGGCTCATTTGTTTTCAGTGCAAATCAACTTGCAAGAGAATTCACCGAACATCTACAAATGAGAAAACAACACATAGTGAATGTGTTGAACTTCTACAACAAGCTTCCTACAATCAACACCAATCTGCAAACAAACGTCGGATAATATGCAGCAAGTGCAAGTGTCTACGATCCCTTGTAGAAAACCTGACATACACACTAAATATTATCCATAAGCAGAATGCAAGAAAATATAACAGAAGCAAGCATCTATAACCCAAGATGGGAGATTTGTTAGTGCACTACAATCCATCTGCATAAAGCAACTAGCAGTGCACAATAGTCTACCTGTGCAAAGCAGCGAACAACTCAATTTAGAAGCTGCTACAAAACACCACCGAATCTGCAACATCCGTGCAAGCAGACAGAAGGCGTTTATAAATATTTTCTAAAATGCCCGTGCACATGCACCGTAATTTGTATACACATAGGAACACAAAAGGTGGGGATATGCAATCTAAACCCGCATGGGCCCCGGCGAGCGTGTTATTGGTACACACGTGACGTCTAGGGATGCTGCGCGGGTTGATAAGTGAATTTGAGTTCGAGCCCAATCCTTCTATGCAGGTAGATAGAAGTCGATAAGGTTCGAATCATAAAACAAATATACTATCGCGAGATCAATCAAAATATTTGTTTTATAATTCATATTAGGCCTTCAACAAAGAGAATTCACTTACAAAGGCATAAAGCCTACGAAACCCGATCCTCTCAGCCCGATAGAGTCGACAAGGTTCAACCTATAAATAGATAACCCCTTTCTACCCCGATGATGGTCGTGTTGAACGTTAATCTCAACCGGAGGGGTTCATAAATATTTTCAAATATCTCCCAAATTCCTAAATTTTCAGAACAATCCTAAAATTCAAAGATATTTAAAATTAAAAATCCGATCATTAAACACTCGAAGCAAAATCCATCCAACCTTTGCAACAGTTTGCCGAGGTGGACAAATTGAAAAATACTTCAGCTCACATAGAGCTAATGCCTGGTCGAGAATATCACTAGGATCCATTCTCAAACAATCTCCTGTCAGTAAGGGCATGGTACGTGTCCTCTAACCGACAGTTTTGCCACCAAATGGCACTACAGGATAAACAGTTATGACCCGGGGCCCTCTGAACCGAGTGGTTTTGCCGCCAAATGGCACCACGTGATGCCGGTTATGGCCAGAGCCAATACGCTCCTTATTGATATCAAATCCTTGAGATATGAATCAATAGGATATGATCGATAGGGCACAAAGCCCTCTGTCAGCTAAGATAGATTCAAATTTGTCCCCTTAGATAAACATCCACCCCAGGTCTACAAGGTCCCCTTGGACGAAGCAACCCATGGCTGTCAACAAGGATCCTTCTGTCAGGTTGGGTCGACTACCTCCTCTGACTAAGTAGACCAGGGATCACGATGGCCCGAGATGACGGAACCATGGGATCTTGATCGGGTCCATCATCCATTCCCCCACCATCAGCTTTAAGTGCAAGATGGTGAAATTTTTAATTTTAAATATCAAATCTCCAAACTCTCCAATTCTCCATGCCCATGCTGCTACTATATGCCTGATACTACGTATCTACGTATACAACGTATCTGATTGACGACTAGCCTTAATCGAAAGTTCTCTCTCGTGATCGGGAGGGGTAATTAACTATAGGGGCTTGCGCCTATAAGAAACCAGAACTCAGATCATAAAGTCCTCGTAAAATGAGGGCGAAATCTCTGGGTAGTGTCTTATCTACAAATCCATTTGCCTTCCAAAATTTAACCCGAAACTTAATTCCGTTAAAACTCCCTCGAAGAAAGCAAGAGCAGGCGGAGGCCGGGGCCGAATTTTCGGAGCCCACATTTCCCTACTGCGAAGTACTGTACTATGGATAGTGATATTCATAATAGAATCGAAGTAAACATTATGCTCTTTAATTTGTGGATCATCAACAATGAATGTACATCTAACAAGCTAAAGTACTGCATGATTTTGAAAGAACTTCAACAGATCATCTGAGAATATTGGATAATGAAAAGCGCCTCGATTATGTAACAAATTTTCAGTAATGAAAGTAGAAATAGTAGTGATGTTAATAAGTAGAGCAAGTACATTCTCATGGGGGACTAACTTTAGAATAATATTGATGTAGAACGGATATGGGGGGAAGGGGGTCATTTGAAATTTGAACTTCAAATTAAACAGGAAGAGGGGGGAATATGGAAAGGGGAGGGGCCGGCCATAAATGGAGGGAATTAATTGAGAGAAATTGATTAGATATGTGAGAGGGAGGAGCCGGCCTATGTATGGGATTGATTGGAGATTTGATTAGAGGAATTAAGGGCTTGATTGGGGTGGTATTAATGGGCTCATTAATTAGGTGGGGGAGGGGGAAGGGGCCGGCCAAAGAGGGAGGAGAGAGGGGATGTCCAGGTTCGATGAATGTGGGGGATTGCATTAAATCTGAAAATCTGAATTAATTTTAGATTTGAGAAGATTGAGGGAGTTTCTAAATTAAATCAATTTTATTTTAGGAAAGAATTTAAATTCAAATAAAATTGAATTTGAAATTCAAAATCTCTCTAAATTTAAGATGATCCCAAATAAATTTCGTAGGGGTATTAATTAGGAAAAGTGAGAGAGAGAGAGGGGAGCAAGGGCCGGCGGCATGCTTGGGAAAGGGCATTATGAGGTGATTTAAGACTTGCCAAGTGGGGAACCTTAAATTAGCGAAGAGTATTTAAATCCAATCCTATTTGAATTTTAAAATATTTTGATTTGCATACTTTCCTAAAATAAGATACTTACTTTAGAAAAGAATTTGAAATTTAAATTCAAATGAATTTAAATTCAAAAGCATTCCAAATTAAAACACATCCACAATAGGAAAGAAGGCTATCAAGCAAGATTGACCCCAATCAAGAGCAAAAAGGGGGAAGGGGCGGCGGGTAGAGAGGGAAGGGGCCGGTTATGGGAGGAAAGGAAAAGGAAATTAATCAAGTCTTCAATCAAGGGAGAATGGATTTAATCAAATGCAATTCCAAATTGATTTGAATTTGATTTGAAGAACTTTCCAAAAAATAGATCTAGTAATTTAGGAAAGGTTTTTAAATTTCAAACTAATTGGATTTGAATTCAAAATTCTTTCCAAATTATCTTCAACCTAATTTAGGAAAACAAAGGGGAATGAAGGAGGGAAAAGGCTAGGGGTGAGGTGGTCGGCCTTCTATGGAGGTGGAGGGGTTTATGGCCGGCGGTTGATATGGATAAAGTGGAGGAGGCTTGTGGCTTTGGAGGGGTTTGTGGGAGAATCAGCCGGTGGCAAGGGGGGGATTTTGGCCGACGGTCAAGGGAGGAGGAGAAAAGGATATAGGGAAAGAAAGATACAACCGTGAGCTCGGACACATCCTGCAGCTGATGGGTATTACGTTGCCCTTCTCCAAGGGACTTCAAGCCACGAGCCCGGACCCATCCTGCGGCTGGTGGAAACTCCGATTCCCTCCCATATGAATCTCACTAATGTTCTCTCCAAAGAATACAAGTGCAAACACAAAATTTTATTAATAATCCATCATCCCAATACAATAGCAAGGGCCCTATATATAGGCCTCAGAAATAAAAAGACTAAAATAAGGCGAACATGCCCCTAGGGCTTACATAAGACTAGACCCTTAAGTAAGGGTAAAAACGGAAAATGCATAATTAAAATAAAAATTACGAATAAAAATTTAAGATAACGTGGGACGATCACGGCCGTCGATCTTCAGCTCCTCCTCGGATAGGCATGGACGGTGGATGTCCGCATCAAATATAGGAAGGCTAATAAGCTTTGAAGGGTAGTATCATTTAGGTTATGTGCAAGTAGCGGAAGGAATAAATATAAATGAAGACGAGTACCCTTCATTAAGTAAATTATTTAAATATCGATTCTGATCAATTGCCGTAGCAGATAAGACAATTTCCATTGTTGTTCAAAGTGTTTCTTGAAATTTACTAAATATTGGATCAAAGGAGAAAAATTAAAATTTGAATTTAAAAAATGTTTTGCTGAGTAAGAGCAGGTATTTTAGATTCAATCTAAACTTCGAACTCATGTTTTAGCTCAAGTTCAGAAGTAGGTCTAGGCTCAGGTGTAGTTAAAGTTGATCAAAATGTCATTGTGGATCTGAATCTAATAATTTTCTTTTATGTCTAGGCCAGCATCAAATTTCATAGATAACTATATAGTTATTAAGGGTTTGACCTTTTTTATAATAGTGCTAGGGTATGTATAGCATGTTCTGTACTTTATGCTGGTTTTGGTATCTTAAAGGCATCAAATAATGGAGAAATAGATCTAAAAATGGATTCTAAACATTTAACTGAAGTTTCATAACTTTCAGGCTTTAAAGTAATTCTCACTTACTGTTTTATGAGAATAAAGGCATATTGTAGGCGTAAAATGTTTGTCGTGAGACCATCAATGAATCAAATTGCAGAAATTCATGGTTCTTCAAACAACACCTTTTGAATAATTCTCTAAACTTATCAAAGTACTGAGTCACACATATGATTCTTAGCCTAAGGTTTAAAGTTGTTTAATTGATCGCCCATAGTGTGATGATGATAAATATATTTGTTTGTCTTACGTCTAAAATTTAGTTTAAACTTTAGAAATAAAATTAACATCATTTTAAACGTTTTGCCCAAATAATTGAGCATAACTTACTAATTTAGGCAAATGCAATGCAACTTTCATCAGTTATGCGGTACTTTGACAAATATTGTATAAATCTGCTAAACAATCTATCAAAATAGTAGAATTTTATTGTTCGTTAAATGTAGTACCATGAGTTATATCAATATTGCTATCATAGTTTGAATCATTGTAACATTTATATTTAATCCTATTCTATATTGAGTTAATTTTTGACATCTATTAATATTTTAAATGAAATATTAAGAGTATCATTCCTTTAATTTGATGTATCTTTGGTCATAACGATGTTATGTTTTTTTTTTAATGAAAATGATACGTAGATATGTCATATTGGATGATTAATTGCACTGCTTATGCATAGAAAATTTTATGATCAAGTTACAATGTTGACAATAGAATGTATTTGCATACATAATTCAGGTTTTATGAAGTAGCAATTAATTCATGCAATTTAAAATCATGACAAAGTAATTGAAATCCTAGCTGTCATGCAGTTGGTAGCATATTTAAACCATATTAAAATATAAGAGACTCGGCATGCAATATGATTCAAATTATTTTAGTGGAGCTTCCTAGAACTAGTCCTACTATGCAGATTTCATATTTGCCAATTGATAGAAAAAATTGAACCACAATTTAAATTTGAAATCAAATACCTTAATTGTATGCATTATAATAAAACCTTGACTTGCAATTGATGACCTTGAGGATGACCCTTGAGCAAAAAGGAAGGCTAAAAAAACGGATGGACCAGCTTGTAGATGAAAGTGGCTGACTAGTTTAGATGGACATCATGTTGTGCATCAAAATTTCCTCTTCTTTTCCATTATCTTTTTTTTTTTTTTTTTTTGACTATTTTATAATAACATGGGGTCCACATTGGCTAGAGCGGGAATTTTTATTGCTTTTGTGTATGAGGTGGGACTGGTTAGGATATGATAGGATTTAATGAGGTTGTTTTGATGACTTTTAGTATTTTGTTAGGTTTTGACTGGATAAAAGAAGTTTAATTGGTTTTTCTTAGGTGGAAAAGGTTTTTTAGAGTACGATAGCAAAGCAAGATAAATTTGGATTTAAACTTTCAACCATTCATGAAGTTGAAAGAATGTGATCATTACTGATAAGATAAGTTACTGATGGGTTAAGGGTAGGAGTATGGCTGAGGCCGAGAGTTCTTTTTGTATTTGATAGAGAAAGAATAGGAAGTTGAATTTTTTCGGTGAAGATGAATGAAAACCCTAAAAGAAGGAAGACAACATGAAGATTTTATAACTTAAAAAAAAAAAAAAAAAACGAATAAGGATTTTAAACCTTTGGTTTCTTCAAAGTTGATCAGTTGATGTAGTAGCTTTGATATTGATTCCAATTTAATTCAAGATGATCATTAAAATAATGAAGAAAAAAATAGTGCATAAAACTAAATATGAGAAAATTAAGAGAAGTCACTAGATTATGTAAGCCTCACGCTTGAACAATTAGATTGCCTCTCATGGAAAAATGTAAGGCCTTAAGGCTAGAAAAAATTCTATCAAGATATATTATTATATTTTATATTAGGACGAAGCTAATCTTGCCACACATATTCTTAATTTCATGCGTCACGTATTATCCACTTTGTTTTCTCTTGGCTCAATTTTTTATAAATCACTTCAAGTCATTGCTGCTACTATTAAGCTTAACAGGCCGTTAGTAGCTAAGGTCCTGGTTGAAATGGACATTACTATCCATTTGGAGAGTGGTAACTGGTAGAAGGTAGAATTTGAAGGCATTCCTTGTATTTTTTTATTTTTTCAATATTTTGGATATAATTTAGGATGCTTCAAAGCACACTCAGAATTGTGGGAATCTCCTAGTAATCAGGATTGAGGGGAGCATTCTATTGATAAAAATCAACCATCTGACATCATCGTTGCAGATATGACTACTGATTTAGTTTGTACACAATTTTTAATTAGCTTTAGACCTTGTCTTGGATTCAAAGCCTTCCCTGGATGTTAACCCAATGGTGGTGATCAGTCCCTCACTTGTACACAAAACCAAGGATCTAATTCCATCAGAGGTATTTCAGTATTTGTTTTGAGGATCGTTTTACGGTTGGTGATATTATTGATCTCAATTCGTTGACTCTAATGTCAGCATTTCAAGTACAGAAGAACTGAAGAACTAGTAGACAAATGTTTCAAATTCTCTATGCTTGGAGAGGGACAAAATAGAAAAAATATATCAACTCTTTTTAAGATTTACCGGGCTTCAAGTAAAATCTTTCAAATCAAGCAAATGCTTCATGATTCAATCCTATCTAGTTAACTTGCTCGTGTATTTAGTTTTTTAACTTTTTTAATCAAGCAATTTTCTACGATTGTCTTTTTTTTGTACATTTTTCATTGATTGATAATAATTTTTTTAGGGTTAAATAAAGATACGAATTCATTGGGAGAGAATAAGCAAAATAAGAATTTCAATGCTACTTGCATTCTATCATCTTCTGTCGTTGGCTTGTTGCTAGATCACCAATCACAACATCAGTCCAATGCCATATTTGTTTCCTTTGCTTGCTGTTGTTAGTCCACCGTAATTCGCCTTCCTCAAGTTCTGCAAAAAGTATACAAAGTGGTCGGGAAGAGAAGTTTGGATGTAAAAAAAAAAAAATTTATTCATAAACATATATGGCATTCTTTATCAGGAAGCTCTTTTAAACATAAAGATATGGCATTTCTTTTAGGCGAAAGTTTCAAATTTTAAATAGAATAAAAAAATTGTGATGTTAAGGGCTGGGTTCATGTTTCTTATGGTGAAATTACATGCTCCTTTTATATAGTAGTATATAGATGAAACATGAAAAATTCATGAGTTTTTTGCTCCATATCTAAACACGTATGCTCTGCCTCATCATAGGAAAATGCCTTGCCTTGCATGACCTTTTAAAATATTGGTTGGGTGCTTACTAACTAAATGTTGATCAAAATAATATCCGTTGAGATTGTAGCTGGTGTATTGTTTTGCCAACTTTTACTTGAACGCACCATTTTTTCCACAATTGCTTCTTGTCCTTTCTTTTTTTTTTTCTTTCATTTATTTCAAGTCTAGTTACTTTAATTATGTTTTGAAGATTCATAAACTTCCCATGCATTTTTTGGTTTGTTGTGGAAACATATTTTCCTTCTTAAACTGCTTCGTGAGCACTTTTTAATAATATATGTGCTTTTGTTTATTAATGTTTCCCGTTTTATGATGTGTTATTGAGAATGCGATATGGCAAAATCAGATGGTTTGAACTTAACATATATCGCCCCTGAGTTATTACGTATACTATTTCTATCATGATTTCTATTCCATGCAATCTCTCATTTCATTCTTAATTTTCTGCAACTGCAGGTTGGTCAGCCAGAATTAATATCCCTTGAAAAGACTCTAAAGGATGCAATGGTCCCTGCCGGAACTGCTAGAGAGGTTGCTATATTTGTTAGCTAACCTTACTTGGTTTTAAGAGGTGGAAAGGCAGCGATGCTATACTATTGAGTTATCTGAAAATTTGATTTTTTATCTATTTATTTTTTTTCAGAATGAATATGGAAGGGAGCTTCCTCTCTTTGAGATAGAAGCCACTATGGTGGAGCCTATGTTCCAAAAATTATACTCTTTTTTATTTGACGAGGAAAGTGGCAGATCCGCTGAAGAAATGGACAGGCCTGTGCCTACCGCAGTTTTTCTCACCAACTTTGACAAGGTACTAAGTAAGGATATTTTCATCTTAGAACACTGTGTTCTTTGGTGTTATTTTACCAGGTAATCAATTTTGTGCGTCATTAGTCTGTAGTTTATTGAGGACTGTTCTGTTATTTTTTGTTGTATCTTCTTAATTCTTGTTGTGCAATTCTGATGTCTTCATTTTCCAGGTTAGAATGGATCCTAGGAACAAGGAAACTGATCTTGAAAGTCTAATGTACAGTAGAATGGAGAAGCTTACTGATGAACAGTTGAAAAGTCAAGAAGGAGATTATATTTACCGTTATAGGTACAATGGAGGAGGGGCTTCTCAAGTTTGGTTGAGCTCTGGACGGTAAGTAATTCTCTGGCCTTTTGCTTGGTTTATCGTATCATTGTTCTTGCTCTTTTACATAATAAGATAACAAGATAAAATACTACCCCTCAAGTTAGTATAAAGATTATCAAAGGACTTTGAAACTTCATGTACCTATTAACGTCAACATGTTTTGTATAAATCTAAGTTTCTATTTTTCCTTCACCGGTGAAAGGCCAAAGTGTATTACTCACACCTTATTGGGTTTTTTTTATTTTTTTATTTTGCGATCACAATTTATTTATTTCTATTGTTTTACATGGTTCAATTATTGGCATGTCTTCACGCACTTCAAATAATCTCTTTATTTTTATTTATTTCTTAGTCATGGATGTCCTCACTAGACATTTACAAGAGGATGTACCCTGGTGTATGCTTTTTGCTGATGATATTCTTCTTGTTGACAAGACTAAAGAGGGAGTTGAAGGTAAACTTGAAGTCTGGAGATCAACCTTAGAGTCTAAAGGTTTTCGCTTGAGTAGATCTAAAACTGAATATATGGAGTGTAATTTTAGCAGTAATAGACCTAGTGAGGGGATTGTGACTTTGGGCGATCAAGTCATTAATAAGAGTACACGTTTTAGATATCTTGGATCTATTGTTCAGAGTGATGGTGAAATAGATGGGGATGTTATCAGTAGAATTCAAGTTGGATGGTTGAAGTGGAGGAATGCATCGGGCTTGTTGTGTGATAGAAAAGTCCCCCTTAAACTTAAGGGAAAATTCTATAAGATGGTGGTGAGACCTGCAATGCTTTATGGTGCAGAATGTTGGCCATTAAAAGAGAAGCACAATACTAAGTTATGTGTTGCGGAGATGAGGATGCTTAGGTGGATGAGTGGATTTACTCTTAGAGACAGGATACGAAATGAGCATATACATGAAAAGGTTGGAGTAGTTCCAGTGGAGGATAAGATTAGAGAGAGTCGCCTTAGATGGTTTGGTCACATAAAACGGCGGCCTTCCGATGACCCAGTTAGGAAAGTAGAGGTATTAGATTTGACTTATGTTAAGAAAGTAGAGGTAGACCTAAAAAGACTTGGTTAGAAAATATTAGAAATGATCTTTCTCTATTAGATTTAAACGAGAATTTGACTTTGAACCGGACACAATGGAGAAAAAGGATTCATGTTGCCGACCCCACGTAGTGGGACAAAGGCTTGTTATTGTTGTTGTTGTTGTTGTTAGTTCCGGCTGAACCATTTCTCTCTTTAATGCCACAATCTGCCAGGAAACTTATGTGTTATCTACTTATTGCAGATATGCTGTGATTGATTTATCAGCTGGCCCTTGTACATATGGGAAAATAGAAACTGAAGAAGGCAGTGTGAGTTATAGAACATTGCCTCGGTTGTCCAGTATCATCTTTCCAAGGGGTTCAACTGCTGTTAATGTTGGTTACACTAATGACCTGCTGATGGGACACCTCGGAGCTCTGGTTTCTACTACTATTGAACATGTTATAGCGCCAGACATCAGGTTTTCATTTCATATATTCTTAAATGGCTGGCTTATGTTTGTTTACATGCACTGTTGTAGAATATTGACAAAAAACCTTTTATTTTCTCACCATTTGAGTAGAATGTGGACTATACGGTGCAACTTACTAGTAGAACGTTTCACGTAGCATAATAAATGAAGCCCGGAAGTGGAAAAGCTGAAACAGGCTGACATTTCACCTTATCTCTTTGACTTTTTCTTTGTATTGCTTTATCTTAACATTCCCCAAATACTTGCATTGTTAAACTTGAGAACTCTGAATCAAATTGATTTAGTTTCCAGTGGTTGATCTTGTTAGATTTGGATATTTTGGCTTTTTAAAATAATGACATCCCAAAATATATGTATCTGATGTAGCATTAATTTCTCTATTCACGATACATTGATTTTTGTGTTCCTATTATATTTATGCAGAAACCCCCAGAAGTACTCCTTAATGCAAATGGACCTCAGTTTTTATTGTAAACTCATCACTTCATTAGAATTGCACAAGATTTGTTCTGGTTGTTGTATTGATCAGTTTCTTGAATGATTTTTTCTGCGTACTGATTAGTTTTATTTGTTCTACAACTATCAGATATGAAACTGTGGATTTAACCACAAGGCTGCTGATACCTATAATAATCTTGCAAAATCATAATAGATACAACATTCTTCAACCTGGCCACAATTACAGCATAGATATTCAAGCAATTGAGCAAGAGGTTTGACATATATCCTTTCATGGTGATGGTTATGATTTATTTTGCTAATGCATATGGATATAGAAAATTGTCTCCTTGTTTAAAGCTGCCTCCTTATTTTACAACTGCCTATACCTTTTAGTGCAAAGGATTAAAAATTAGTAAACGAGTAAATTGATAGCTAAAGGATAAGTAAACGAGTAACTGGATGATTTAGTCTTGCAAAATTGTTAAATCTGTGTTGTATTCAGCCTACTGTTGGCTGTTGTGCCTGCCAATAATGATGTTCAAATATAAGACATTATCTTACACTGTTGATTGGATTCGGAGGCAGCTTGCTTTGATTTCTTATCATCATCATCATCATCATATCTTTGTTAGCCTTATCCCAATATTGGATATGAGGAAGTCACACCTGTTGATAAGAAACCACAGGTTGATATTTCTGTGGTGGAGATGCTGCAGGAAACAATACCATAAACTTTGGACATGTGTTTCATCATTGTCATTTATAAAAATAAATGATACCTGATTAATAAAATTTAATTAGGGACTCTAGCAGACTCAGCTGACCGAAAATGCCAAAAATTGATATACATGGGCACTTCATAATTCCAATTACGATTCTAGATTAATTGTTTATATGGTATTCTTCCAACAAATCTTGGCATAATTATGGTTCTTGTAATGAGATTCATGATTCTTCACATGGAGGTTTGCCTTTTCATCTTATAAGATGTTTTTGACATGCATCATTAGTAGTAGACACCCTCATTATGAAAATGTAACACCCCACAGTACCCCTAAATAGTACTGTTGAGTGTAACATGCATCACATAAACATTTATCCTTTCAAAAACATTGAATACAACTTTTCTTTTTAGAAGTTCATATAAAACGCCCAACCATAAGTTCATTTATATATCAACGGAAGCAACTTCCAAATTAAAACCTCAATAAACACATTTATAGAGCCACTAAGGAAGTCCAAGCAAACTCAAAGTAATACAACATGTAAACTGCTTACTAACCTTAAGAGTAGACTTCAAACATAGAATAAACATTAACATAAAATATAAATACTTGCAGATTAGTCTTCTTCCACCTTTCCTTTTTCCTTTCCTGTAACAACAGCCAGTAATAAACTACTGGTGAGCTGTGAGGCTCAATAAGTATGCAAAGTTAATAACCATTAAATTGAAATGAATGAATAAATTACAACATTGAGCTAATCGATGAATTGAGTCAACTTATCCTTATTTGGAAAACATCCTAAAATCACTTTAGACATCATTCTTTATGTTATTTGAGACAGATACTGAATATTTAATCTTTTAAAAGAATTGGCTATACTTTCATAATCATATTCAATGGAGCCCAGGAAAACCTGGCATTATCGCCATTGAATCACATAGAGGTCCCTTTTGCCTCTTTAGGGGTCCCTTTTACCTCACCTGCTATGCAGGTATTCATTTCCTTTGAGGTTCCTTTTGCCCCATCTACAATTCAAGTTTCATATTGGGCCCCTTTTTTCCACCTGATAATGTAGATATCATAACATAAAATAGCAACTCTTTATTAAAGAAATATTCAATAACTCTCACATTTGCATAATTCATAACTGTCACCATTCATATAACCATACATGGTTTGCAAGAAGAACTTGGCATGTATTACTTAAAGAATGAAACTTCTTTCTTTAACATATAACAGAATACTTAATCACATATCAATTTCACCTTCCCTCATAAAATATATTTATACACGAGTACTTCAATGTAATCACATGGATATTATGCAATTATTTGTGATGCATTGAATTCCTCAAATCATTTTAAAAAGCATGATAAATATACCAAAAATCAATAATTTAACTTTACATAAATTACCTTCTTGATGAGTTGACTTTTCCAATCTTTCACTTCTTATTCTTCTTTTATCATAAGTCACTTCAAAGCCTCCTCTTTGCATAAGACTATAAAATCGATATGACTCTAAATTATAAATTGCCAAAGGACCTTACTGAAAAGAACTAGTATAAAAGATAAGGGAAATGTAGCATTCTTACCTTTTTCTATCTTTTATGATTTAGCCTTCTTCAATCCTAACTTCTCAGAATACCACTCTAATTCTCTATTTCTTCACTTTACTGTTTCTTCAAATAGTTTGCACTTTTACTTCCCACTTCATTTCATTACACCATTTTATATTCATCACAATCAACCTTTGTTACAAGTTTACTATATATAAATAATTTTCTTTCTTCTCACTTACCATTACTGTTGTTTTTCTTTCCTACCAAGCCACAAGCAATCTTCCTTCAACACTATGCTGAATTGATCCGTGCACTGAGCCAAATGGATCTGCAATACTCAAGTAATCACCTTGCTGAAACTTTCCTTTGCCGAGAAATGCTATAGTGCTGCATACGTTATACCAACTCCACCCTAAATCCCTTGTGCCGTAGCCTTCTATTGGCCGAACAAAACAGCAACGGAAATCTTCAGGAATTTCTGCACTAAATCACCCTTCATTACCATGCTTGCTTGTGGTTTTCTTCATCTCCACGAGCACTGATGAATGGCTTGCGAAAATCCTTCTCCAATGCCCTTTTCTTTCTCCAGTGAAAACGCAAGCATAGGAGGAGATATCCACGGTATAAAAAAATCTAGACAGTGGACCCCAGCTTCAAACCATCCTCTTCCAAACCGCCTTCTTCCAAGAGTTGTTTCCTACAGATATCTCTAATAATTATTTTAACCCACATATTAATAAATAAAACTATTAATATTTAATTATTAACCAATACCTAAATATTTCTGGTTATTACAGAAAATACTTGTAGGAAATAGGCAAGTATTTTGATACGCCAAGGTTATTGTTTTTACTTCCAAGACGTATCAAATTTCTGTAGAAAAAGGAATATAGATGATGAGGTGAATTTAAGTTGGAAGGAGGGAATGGAAGAAGAGAAGAATCCAGTTGATTGTTGTGGGCTCTGAAAATTCTCGCCCCAATTTTGTTGAGAGTTTGGTGTTCCGAGTTAAATTTTCAGAAGACAGATTGGATTGTAAATAAAATATTACCCAGAGATTTCACTCTGATTTTGCGATGATGACTTTAAGGTCTACTTTTAGTTTTCCTATAGGCACAAGGCCCTTGGTTGATTACTCCTCCTGATGACATGAAAGAAATTTTAATTAAGTCTGGTCATTAGAAGCTAAACATTTAGCATGTAATAGCTATGATTTGGCTTAGGATTGAGAAAATTTACCGTCATATATTTAAAGCGGATGGTGAGGGAAATGATGATGAGCTCACTTAAAATCATATGGTTCCGTCACTCCAGTCAGTCATCAGGCACCTTGGTCTACTTAATTAATGGAGATAGTTGACCCAACCTAATCACATGATCCTAGTCGACAATCATACTTGTGTCATCTAAAGGAACATTGTAGACATATAATAGATGTTTATCTAAGAGGTAAATTTTAAGTCGATCTTAGCTAACAGAGGTCTTAGTGCCTTATGATTAACAACTTAAGTTTTTTAGCCATCAGGAAATATATGGGCTCTAGATGTGACTGAAATTTAATGATGTCATTTTGCGGCGAAGCTACCCTGTTAGAGGCCCCAATTATAATTGTTAACTGGTGGCGTCATTTAGCAACAAAGTCACTAGTTACAGGGCGTATATCATGCCCTTATTAGCAAAAGATTGTTTGAGGGTGAATATAACAATATATTTGACAAGACATGGACACTTTTTGCATTGAGGTTATTCCTAAATGTATCAACTTTGATAAACGGTTGTGGATGGATGATGAATTTTGCTTTAAAGTTTGTGATGATAGATTTCACTTGAATTTTTTTTTTTAATTTTTAATATTTTTTTGAATATTATATTTTTATCTAGATATTACCTCAAAATGATCTGCATAGGGATTTACGGCATTTTGAAATATATATATATATATATATATATATATATATATATATATATATATTCCCCTTAAGTTGATTTTTTTTAATTTCAACATGGTCATCATTGAGGTTCAAATCTTGTCAACTGCAATCTTTAAGATGTGGAGGATCGGACTTGTCATGTTGAACTGACATGCTTTTTGGTGCATTTGTAGATTACATCTGTCAATTTTAAAATAGTGGCACAGTTCTTAGCAAGGTTTTAAAAATCGGATTGGATTGGCCGGTTCAACCGTGAGCTAGTCACAAGGCTGGTTTGGTTCACTCGAAAAACTGCTTTTATATCAAACCGGACTGAATCGGCCAAAATTGCGGTTTCAATCGATGAGCTGGTGAACCGGTCGATTCATCAATTGTTGCATTATTTAAATAATTAAATAAATAAATTTATTACATTACAGCTTAAATATTAAATAATATTCGTAATTAAACAAATTAATTTATATTTAAAATACTTAATTTTAAGTTAACATGAAATTCTTATTATATTTATTTGCCCCAAAGCACCATGAAGCATCTTCACATGGCCCCACCACTCCATGTGTGTTCTTAACATATGAAAACTCAAAAAGCTATATAAATAATAGCAAGAAAAAGTTTCCAAGTGATGTGGGACTAAATAGATGAGTTGTGATTTATGAAGCCCATAATATATATATATTAATATTTTTAAATAGATTTTTAATTAATTCTTTTTTAATGTGAATAATATTTATTTTTTTGTTAATAATAATAATTTATTTATTTATACACTGTAAAAAAATATTTTTTATCTATTTATTAATGATAAAGTATTTAACATAAATAATTTTAGATGTTAATTTATAAAATAAATTTGTTATATAACATATAGATGTAAAATATATTTAATTATATAACATAAATTAATATTAATTTATATTAAATATATAAATTTATGTGTGAATTAAATTTATATTAAATGTGAATCAAATTTAAAAATTAAATATGTTTGAACTTAAAATTATAGAAATTATTGTTTATGTATGAGTTTTTTTAGTCACAAATTTATATTATTGCATGATTATTGTACCATTATTATTTTATTTTAATAAGATTTAAATAATTTTAATATTTATTACGTCATCCAGTTCAACCCCGGTCAAACCATTGAACCGTGAACCTCGCTTTCTTCCGGTTCGGTTTTCGTAACCTTGCTTCTCAGTGTAATTGTTTGCTTCTCTGGCAATAACTCGCTTCTTGGGATATTTGTACGCTTAGAGAGTAATTATGCACTTCTAGAGGCAGTTACATGCTTTTCAATGCGACAAAGTGCTTCTCAATGCAACATCATATTTCTCGATGTAGTTGCATGCTTCTCAAAGAAGCGACACACCTCTTAAGACATATGCATTCTTCTCAAGACTGGTATGCTTCTTGATGCAATTGAATGCTTCTCGAGATGCATGTTCATGACTTAAAAACATTCAAATGTTGGGTTTCTGCGCACCGTTTGATCTCGTATGTGTGAGGTTCGAGGGTGCTTTGGTGTTGAGGTTTTGTTCACAACCATAGACAAGCTACTGTGTTCATAACAAGTCTCTATTTCAGTTCAAATTTCCTATGTTTTGTTCGATGTTCAATATTTTTGTTCTTATTATGTAATTTTATTTTTATTTTATGATTATGCAATTTTGCATTTCATCTATTTTATTATTTTTATTTCATTTATGTCTTGAAAATCATTTTTATTTTTTTTATTTGGGTCCCCTTTTATTATGAATTTCGGCAGGATCATAGTGTCTCCCCCCATGTAGAGGATTATGGGGAGTCTGAATATACTATGAAAAATGCACATGGTCGGTGTCTGAAGACATCAAAACTGAAATCTTCAAAACTTACCGCACCAAGAAAAGCATCCATGGTATACATACACGAGAAAATTGCAACATATAATATATTTTTATAATGCTAAAAATGCATGTACATGGCCCACTCGTTATGTCATTAGCTTTACTTACGAGTTTCCCCTGTCACACTAAGAAAAACGCTCATAGGTTCCACTTGTTGCACTAAACGTACTGCAATTAGGGTTAAAAGTTTTTCAAGTTGCATTTTATACTTGCGCGCACACTAGACAATATGAAGGCAACTTTGACAAGATGATGAATCTGCGAGGGCGAGATCTAAAATCAAACACGCATCCTCTTTTTTTTTTTTAATTCTCATCTTCCACTTTTATTTTTCTATTTTTCTTTTTTTACATCTTTTTTTCCTAATATGAGAGAGTATAGAGAAAATGAGATGGACAATGAGGAAGAGGGTGCAATGGTTATTGGAGTTTTGGTCAGTCTTAGATTTGTGAGTTCTGATTGCTAGCAATCAGTGGGTTTGAGAGCTATTATGTTTGGTTGAATGGGTTTGGAGTGTAAATGGTAGGTGATTTGATGGCTACTTTTCCAGAGAAGGAATGGTTGGGATTATTGTGGTTTAGAGCAATTGGATATAGGAAAAAATGTTGAGAAGGCAAGGATAAGGCCTCGAGAAAGGAAGGACAGTGGTTTATGGTCTCAATTCGATGAAAGGGACAGTTAAGAGAAAGGTTTGAAAGTGAAATCATCAACAACTTGTTAATTGGACTACCGATCCCACTGATGCCTTCATTAGCAAGGATTCCTCACTTCTTGTCTGTGAGGGTTTCATGCTAGTGGAGTTGGAGAGCTACCTGGTTTGAGGGAGGACGCTGTGAGCAAGGTCGTGTAACATACGAAGTGACACTTGTAGATAGCGGGCTTGCGGGGGCTACTTTGTGGTACATGCCATTAATAGAGACAGCAAAGAGGTTTGGAGGCCAACTGGTTGACATAAAGTGATAGTGGCTTTAAGGGCTCATAAGCCCCTCTTCTTCCTCGGACGTCGTTGGTATCATCAATCCCTTTGAATGTGAACTCTCATCATGGTTCCCTTGCTTCTTCTCATCACCGAGGGTTGTAGGTAAAGAGCGGAGAGGGAGAGGAGGTTGCAAGGGTGTGAGCACGGTGTGAGGTTGAGTCTAGGACTGAAGAGAGATGTTTTTTTGTGCTTACTGCACTGACGTGAAATGATTTCGTGCCGCAGAGGTGCGGGATTTGTGGGTATGAAATAGAATTAGATGAGGGATTTAAAGGATTTTGATAATGTTATTATTGCTATTATTATTATTATTATTATTATATATATATATATATATATATATATATATATATATATATGTATTGATCACTCTTTCACAAAATTTCTTGTCAATCTAATACATCAAAATTTTGTCCTCATCTCATGCGCAAGCAAAGTTTATGAACTATTCTCATGTGGTAATTCAGGCAATATGAGAATCTTTCCTAGGTATTTTTTATATTTCAGACTTATTGATGTAGTTTGTGTTGCGAACGGTTTACATTTGATTAATTTCGATTGCGGTCGAGGCATTTTGCACCCAATTTCTATAATGTTGCGCCCAAAGTCCATCTTCATCGTATCTTATTGAATTAGGCACAATAGATTCTTTTTTTGTAAGTCATACTTTAAAATTATAGGCAAAAGAGTAATTGACATTAGGGTGTGATGCTAATGTTTCTCAAAATTAGTTTGGATTCATGTCGGATAGTTCTATTATGGGCGCTATTCATTTGTTTAGAGGTTTGATGGAGAAGTATAGAGAAAGTAAGGGGGTCTACATATGATATTTATTGATTTAGAGAAGACATATGATAAAGTTCCAACAAAAGAGCTCTAGAGAGTTCTAGAAGAGAAATGAGTTAATAATGCTTATATTCAAGTTATTAAGGATGTGCATACATGAGCTATATTACTTGTGTTAAAACACATGGTGGTTTGACTAGATATTTTCATATTTCAGTTACATCAAGGATCAACTTTAAACTTGTATCTTTTTTGCTGTTGTCATGGATTTCTTACTAGACATTTGCAAGAGGATGTATCTCGATGTATGCTTTTTACTGATAATATTCTTCTTGTTAATTTTATCGGCCACTGGAGCTCTAATCTTATTTGATGATATTCTTTTTGTTGATTTAGATAAGATTAGAGAGAGTCGTCTTAGATGATTTAGTCACATAAAATATCAGCCTTCTAATGACACTATTAGGAGAGTAGATGTGTTAAATATGGCCTATGTTAAGAAAGGTAGAGTTAGATCTAAGAAGACTTGGTTAAAAAGTATTAAAAACAATATGTTTTATTAAATTTAAATGAGAATTTGACTCTTAATAAGACACAATAGATAAAAAATGATTCATGTAGCAGACCCCACGTAGTGGGATAAAGGCTTCTTGTTGTTGTTTATTTTTTGGTAAACTTGATGCTCTAGATGTAGTGGCGCTATCGATTTTGTGAATTTGAGGATGATTGATGATTTCGATGGCGATTGAGGCATTCATTCAACTTGGTGCAATGCTGCATCCGACGGCTGTTATTAGAATTAATTTCTACTTACTAGATTTGTTGTGCTTTGCGGCATATATTCGTAGTCAACAATTGCTCATGGTATAAAATCATATATGATAGTTCTGTTTCATTGAAGAATGTTTCAGGAAATTTTCAATCTTTAAATTCAAAATTTATAAATAAAAATGCTAGGATAATATAAATTCAAGTTACCACCTCAATAAGATTCCTACAATCTGATGAGCATGAAGTTGTCTAACTAGTATAGAGGGTGAGTTTCTTAAACAATTTTTCCATATAATTCTGTTTGAGAAAACTCCAGATTGATGCATATGTAGACTTTAGCTCGTCAATAGCTATGATCCTTTAATATGTATAGTTCACATTGTTAAGAGCTAGGATAATTGATCAACTATGTGCACCCATTTTCAAGAAGAAAAATCACATGGTTCTAAGTAGGATACAGCCCTTGCCTCGCTACCAAGATAATTTTTAACATTTTGATTTCTCAGCTGTTTCTAAAATCATAAATATCCATTTTTTTGTCTCACCTTCACGAGTAATTTTGCTTATTTGATGCAGCATTGCTTCATCAATTTTGTGCATCGAAATTTGTTCTTAAAGCATTTTACTTCTAGTACTCAAACGAACCACGCTGTGTTCCAACTATCTCCACTTATATTGCTTCTGTCAAAATTACTTCTTGCTGGCGTAATCTCTAAGTTGCACATTTTTCAACCAGCCATGCTATATCACAAATTCTTTACATTTCAGTATTTAAAAACCCTTAATATCGTGTAAGAAAACATTTATTGCTTTTGGCTTACATGTTTTCCAACATTGTACTTTCTAAGAATTAAACAAAAAGTTGTGGGACTCCATTTTGAATAAGTGAAATATCATTATGAAATATCACCTAAGTATTACTTTGGACCTTTCAATTTTGGATATGATCTATGTGCTAGTTCTCTTTGTTGCTTCCCTAGCTGAATGCTTGTTTTTTCTTAGGTAAAGAAGATGGTACATGCTGGACAGGAAGTAATCCTTTTCAGTGGATCATATGCATTGCATCGCCATGAAAAATTAGCAATTGCAGTTTCAAAAGCTATGCGAGGTCATTCTCTTCAAGAGACAAAGAAAGATGGACGGTTTCACGTTCATACTAGAACATATTTAGATGGAGCCATCCTTAAAGAGGTTAGCAATTATCTGAAACCAAGTTGCTTTGTTATCTCAAAGTTTTCATGCTAGATGGTTCGTTATTATTAACAAAGCTATGTCAATCAGCTTGAACATCCGTTGGTTACTATATTGTTCAACATCGGTAATCTTATTCTTTTGTCACTCACCATGAAAACTATTTGAAGCATAGAATATAAATTTCTTATTGCACTTTCCAAACAGTTCATCTTTTGTGATAGGAATAATATGCAAATTGGCAAATGAAACACATCATTCTTCCTATGTTGCATGCAACCGCATGTAGCATTAGAAAATTACTTCAGAAAAACTCTTTATTTTTTGTTATTGGATTACAAGGGTTCTCTAGTGAATAAGACTCACAAAAATCATTTTCCCCCAACATGCCATGAAAGCATGGTTAGCGTAACCTTATTTTGAATCCCTCCTGAGCCCTTGTTGCAACAAACATGCAAGTCTATTACATCCATTCCACAAGCTTGCATTTTGCCACCACACAGTGCAACCTATTGCTCTATTTGTTCACTCGTTTGTAACTACATTCACACACAATCTCGTATGTATGTGTCCATGTTCAAGCTTGCCCGTTTGATCCTGCCGACGGGTGCTTGAATTTATGCTTTGCTTGTGTACCCACTTAATTGCTCGTTTCTCCTGCACATGTTACATTCCTACTTATTGCATGACACTTCTCTGTATCATCCATTCTCAAATAATTTACTCATCATTCTCCGACTCTCTGATGAGGACATCCACACTTGGAAAGTCTACCGGAGACGTGGTCGTCGATCTACGGCCACGATCGAGTCTTTATATTTTTGAGTTTTATCATGTTATTGTTTTCTTTTACTTCGTTTATCGTTGTACCCTTACTTTAGGGTGGTTTGCTTGTAAGCCCAAGAGGGCATGTTTGTCTTTTCGTTTGTCTTTTGTTTGAGGCTATTTAAAAGCCCCCATTGTATTGTTTTGGTTAATGAATGTTGAATCAAAAAATTTACTTCAGATTTCTTTGAGTTCATGGTTTGTGAGCTTGAGAGGAAGAAGGAGGCCTAGGAGAGGCTCTATTGGAATACCCAACAGCCACCTTGGTGAGCTCTTGGTCTTTACCCTTATTTCCCTTCATTTTCTCCTTCCCCACCTCCCCAACACCACCCTTACAGCAGCCCCCACCACTGATGCAATCAAACTTGAGAGAAAGCCAGATAAAGAGAACAATAGGCAACACTTACTTCAATTAACTTCAAATAGTAGCAATCATCCACACTCCCAAAAGACAAAGGAGATTTGAAACCAAACGAAACAAAAAGAAAAATAAAAAGTCGCTATCCTCAGAACAACCGTAGGAACGGTTTCCTCGCATGTATCGAAAAGTAGGTAAAATAAAGTATGTGCTTAGGGCTAGCAAACCAAATGGTCCACCACAGCAAGAAGGTCCAACCGTCCAACCAACTCCTCCAGCAAATGCTTCCAAATCAGCCAACCGATAACACCAATCGCTCAAGAAGAAAGGTACAGGTGGAATGTAACTTGTGGAGAGAAGAAGAGGTAAGAAGCCCGAGAAGAATATAGCTCGCAAGCTATAGAAAAGAGGAGAAGAAAGTGGACAAAGCTCTCAAGCTTTTCCAAGAGAAGAAACCCTCAGGTTTAGGTGGCTATGCCAAGCAATTTTCAACAACCTTTTCCTTCCAAAAACATGATATATTTATAGGCAAACCATAAGGAAACCAAACAGCCATAGCACCTCCATCTAAACCAATTAGATTTAGGGAAATGAAAGACCAAAGGTCACCAAACAGCAGCCATAAAGGGTACAAGAAACAACAAAAAAAAGACCACAGCAATCCAGCCAAAAAGGCCACGGAAACAGCCCAGAAGTCCACGGAACCAGCCAGGTGGGAAGGAGCCGAAGAGGCAAACCAGCAACCAAGGCAGCAGGCACAAGAAGCCCAACAGGTCTTATGGGGAAACAGCAAAAACCACCAAAACCGAAGGGTTAAGAGGAGAAACCGAGGAGGCAGCAGGGGAAAAACGAGAAGGCAGCAAGGGGAAAAGAAAAGCCACACTCCACCATACCTTTTAGAATTAATGAGCTTCACCAATACTTCATACCTTTTAGAATTAATGAGCTAAACTTCAGCTCACAAAAATAGAACTCCAATATCAGCTCCCAATCGAAAATCAGCAGCCACCAAAGGACCCAAGCTAGCAAACCAAGGTCTACCAAGCCCAAAGCACAACCTACCATGCTCATAGGATGCCTTCCATCATTGGATAGCTAACAAAAAATGAAAAATAACTAAAAACAAAATAAAAACCATTGTTCAAATAACATTACAAAAATAAAGAATGCATCAATTCCCCCCTGGTGGGAAAGTCTCATCTCCGGATGAGAAAGCTTCAGTAACTTTTTGAAAAAGTTCAGGACGTCTTTGTTTTAGCTCTTTTTCATTCATCCAAGTGCAGTCGGTCAGAGGATGGTTCTTCCATTTTGCCAAGAACCTCTTATGTTCACCTTGCCTTGTTTTAGAAACTCTAACATCAATAATATCTTCAATTTGATCTTCAGCTTTTGCCATAGGAGAAGAGAATGGCAAAGTTTCAATTTCCACTGAATCATCAGAATCTCCTTCATATAAAGAAAGGTCAGAAACATTAAATATAGGAGAAGTGCTAACAGAAATAGGAAGATCCAACAAATAGGCATTTGTGCCTAATTTTCGAAGTATGTGAAACGGTCCGAATTTTTTTCTGCTTAACTTTCTAAAGGTACCAACAGGAAATCGTTGGGGACGAAAGTAAGCCATCACTAAGTCACCCACATTGAAAGTAACCTCTCTTCGATGTTTATCAGCAACAGATTTGTATTTAGCATTAGCCTTTTGGAGTTTTTCAAGGACTTGCTGTTGGATAGTCTTTATGTGATCAAAAGTTTCAAAAGCTTCAGCACTGGTTTTGTTTGGTAAAGGCAAGCAGTTTCTATCTAAAATATGAGGAATAGGTTGGCCATAAAGAATCTCAAAAGGAGTTTTACCAGTTGTACGATTAACAGAATTATTGTAAGCAAACTCAGCTTGGGGCAAGACTAAATCCCATTGGGATGGTTTTTCCCTAGCAAGACACCTTAATAAATTTCTCAAGCTTCGATTGACAACCTCAGTTTGTCCGTCAGTCTGAGGATGATATGCACTACTGAATTGAAGAGTAGTTCCAAGTTTTTTCCAAAGAGTTCTCCAAAAATGACTTAAAAATCTAGTATCTCGATCAGAAGTAAAAGTACGAGGAACACTGTGAAGACGAACAATCTCTTTAAAAAACAAATCAGCAATGTAAGAAGCATCAGAAGTTTTTTTGCAAGGGATAAAATGTGCCAATTTGCTAAAACGATCCACCACCACAAAAACAGAATCAAATTTTCGAATAGTAACAGGCAAACCCAAAATGAAATCCATAGAAATATCTTCCCAAGGTTTGTTAGGAATAGGCAAAGGAGTATACAAACCAGCATTTTGTGAAGTTCCCTTAAAAGCCTGACATACCTTACATTGTTTCACTATCTTAGCAATTTGCTTTCTCATGTGAGGCCAAAAATATTTTTCTTCCACTAAAGCAATAGTTTTTCCCTGTCCAAAATGACCACCCAAACCCCCACTATGAAGTTCTTTCACAAGTTGCTCTCTTAAAGAGTTTTTAGATATGCAAAGTCGAGAACCTTTAAACAAAAATCCTTTATGAATAACAAACTGCGCAGAAGGATCAGATCCAGAAGTAAGACAAGAATCCCAAATACTCTTAAAATCAGAATCAGTAGCATAAGTATCTTTCAGAAAATCAAATGAAGTAATAGTTGGGTAAACAGTTACCAACAAATGAGATCTTCGACTTAAAGCATCAGCCACCTTTTTCAAAACACCAGTTTTATGTTTGATATGAAAAGTATACTCTTGTAAAAAAGAAACCCACTTGGCATGTCTCTTATTCAAATTTTTTTGAGAACCCAGAAAACGAAGTGCTTCATGATCAGTGTTAAGAATAAATTCTCTTTGGATCAAATAACATCGCCAAAATTTCAAAGCCTGAACAATGGCATAGAATTCCAAATCATAAACAGAATATTTAGCACGAGCGTCATTCAGTTTTTCACTAAAATAGGCAATAGGTTTCCCTTCCTGACTCAAAACAGCACCAATACCAACATTAGAAGCATCGCAATCAACTTCAAAAATTTTCTCAAAATTTGGTAAACTCAAAATGGGTGTTTGACTCATTTTAGCTTTTATGATTTCAAAAGTTTTTTCAGCTTGAGGAGTCCACCGAAAAATCCCCTTTTTTAAACAATCAGTAATAGGAGCAATCACAGAGCTGAAGTTTTTAATGAATCTTTTATAGAAAGAAGCTAACCTATGAAATCCTCTCACTTCAGTTATATTTTTTGGAGTAGGTCAACTTTGAATTGCCTCAATTTTGATTGGATCCACTTTAATTCCCTCAGCAGAAATAATAAAGCCCAAAAATATCAAACTAGAAGTCATGAAAGAACACTTTTTTAAATTAACGAAAAGCCTTTGTTCTCGCAAAGTTTGTAAAACTTGTTTCACATGATTCAAATGATCAGAAATATGAATACTATAAATCAAAATGTCGTCAAAGTACACCACCACAAATTTTCCAATAAAAGATCGTAAAACATGATTCATAGTTCGCATAAAAGTACTCGGCGCATTTGAAAGACCAAAAGGCATCACAAGCCATTCATATAAACCCTCTTTTGTTTTGAAAGCAGTTTTCCATTCATCTCCCGGTCTTATTCTTATTTGGTGATACCCACTTCTCAAGTCAATTTTAGAAAAGATTTTAGCTCCACTGAGCATATCAAGCATGTCATCCAGTCTAGGAATCGGAAATCTATACTTAATAGTGATTTTATTTATTGCACGGCTATCCACACACATACGCCACGTTCCATCTTTTTTTGGCGTTAACAAAGCAGGCACAACACAAGGACTTAAACTTTCTTGAATCAAACCCTTCTTAAGTAAATCAGTCACTTGTTTAAAAAGCTCGTCATGTTCAGAAGGACTCATTCTATAATGAGAAAGATTAGGTAAAATAGCTCCAGGAATCAAATCAATATGATGTTGTATATTTCTCATAGGAGGCAAACCAATAGGTAACTCATCAGGAGTTATGTCAGAAAAATCATCGAGTAAAGCCTTCATTTTTTTAGGAATTTGAAAAGTAGAATCATTTTCCTTTCCCACAACTAAGTAAGCAACTTCAGAACATTTCAAATCATTAGCATTCAAAAGCAGCTCAGGAGTATCAATTTTGGCAACCAGTTTACTTTTTGAAGGTGAATCAGGCACAAGTTTTTGAGGGTGGAGAGTGTACTCTTTGTTATTTTGAACTAAAGTGTATGTATTTGTTTCCCCATTGTGAATAGTTTTGTGGTCGTATTGCCAAGGTCGTCCCAACAAAATGTGACAAACTTCAAGTGGTACTACATCACAAATAACTTGATCTTTAAAAGATCCACCAATTGATAGATTCACAACACATTGCTTAGTGATAGGAACCTCACCCCCCTCTTTAAACCAAGAAATTTTGTAAGTTTTGGCAAGAGGTTTTGACTTTATTTTCAGTTTATCAATCAATTTTTGTGAAACAAAATTTCCAGAACTTCCACTATCAATCATGAGTGTACAGATTTTTCCCTCCACCGTACAAGTTGTTTTAAAAATATTTCTTCTTAACCATCTATCCCCTTTGTCAATTTTTGTTGTTAAAACTTGCCTTATGACCAAAAGTTCCTCTCCCTCATCTCCTTCAACATCTATTTTCTCTACTTCCTCTTCATTTTCAGAACCAGAATTATTTTCTTCTTCCTCTTCCAAGTTTTCATCATTTTCAATGAAATTGCTCCTAGGTGGATTATTCTTTCTACAAGTGGCAGAAAGATGACCATAGAGCCCACATTTATAACAAGATCCAATTAACTTAGGTTGTTCAGTTGGTTTAGCTCCCATGATTCCCTTTCCTTTGTCAGCATTATGAGTTTCAAAAGTTTTAATTTTAACACCAGATGTATTTCCAGAAGTTTGAGTTTTTACCCCTCCAGTGGTTCTCCTTTTATATGTTTCCACAACTTTGTTATGACCCCTTTCTCTTTGATGTTGCTTTTCCACCTTTATTGTCATTCGATATGCCTCGTCAGTTTTAATAATGTGATGCAAGTTAAGTTGATCCTGAATAGACCATTTTAAACCATTAATGTATCTTGACACAGTCTTCTCTTCAGATTCATTCAAATCGTTTCTAGATTGAAGTTTATAAAATGTTTCAGTGTATTCCTCAACAGATTGGTTACCTTGTCTCAAATTATTAAATTCCTGAAATATAGTTCTAGCATGATCAGTTGGCAAAAATTTCCCTTTCATTTTTTCTTTCATTCTTTCCCAAACTTGGATTTTTTCTTTACCTCTCCTAAGTCTATTATTTTGACAATTTTTCCACCATGTTAAAGCATGACCAGAAAGTTTTAAACTTGCAAAACGAACTTTTCTATTGTCAGGTATTTCTTTCCATTCAAAAAACTGATCCATTTTTTCTACCCATTCTAAAAAGTGATCCGGTTGTAACTTTCCCTCAAAATTAGGAACATCAATTTTGATCCCATGATCCCAATTTCTTTGTTGCCTATTATTGTTTCTAGGCCCCTCTTCTTCACTTTCAGAAGTTTGGACATTAGCATTGTTAACATTTAGATTTGCCACTGCCTCAGCCAAAGTGTTTACTTGTTGTTGCAAGTTATTTAATTGTTGCAAAAGATTTTGTCAATCCCCCGGATTATTAGCCATAGAAATATGACAAAGAAAGACTCACCAAAATCGGATAAGAAGCCACTAACCACGGATAAAAAACCAACGAAAAAGAAACGACAAACCGAGGATAAGAACTTGCTCTGATACCAAAACTGATGCAAGCAAACTAGAGAGAAAGCCAGATAAAGAGAACAATAGGCAACACTTACTTTGTTGGCTTTGAAACAAATTAGGTGTGGTCATTTAATGAGAATTCTCCCAAGCCATCAAGTGGTGCATGGCTTTGTCCGATGGTCGTCAGTCTAGGCAAGGTTTTGCTGTTGGGATCGGTGATCACCACAAATCTCTTCAAAGGGTCATAAGACTACTCCTTTTTGAGGATGTGTCGAAGGCCTCCCTTGACTGATTCAATGGTGCCTTGTTTTCCTTTTGTTTGCTTTTGCTATCAAAGTTGATTGATTTGCCTCTTAATTTCGTGTAAGTGAGCAAGTAATGTGACTTCTGGCCTATAAATAATGCCTCAAAGGCTTCTTTTTTTTTCTCTTTTGTCTCTCTTGGTTCTTGTTCTTCGTATCAATACATCTAGTTTTTCCTTCTTTTAACCTGATCGATGGTACAATCCCCATTTTACTGGGTGAATCCTCATGTAGTATTCTTTGTTGTTGTGAATGAACTCCTTCCATTACAAGAGGCAATGCACACCCATTAGGTGGCTTTTTTTTTCATTTTCTATTGGAGGAAGATTGTCTTTTAGGAGGATGACTCTTGTATGTTTTATTATCTTTGAAAATAGGACGAGCGAGTATATTTAAGAGAGTGTAGATTAAGATTAAGGAACTATAGGTGGTGAGATGTCAGACGTACAATGTGGGAGAAAGAGGAGGGACTAGATTTAGATGGACTATCTTGCATATTCAGTGTGCTATCCTTTGAATAATGTAGTATAAATTGATCCTCTTTTCTCTGCATTTTTCAGTATGTCTGTTTCTCCTCTGCTCATGTGTTTGTGCACGACATTTATAGATGTTCCCAAGATGTATCGCACAAAGAGGATGCTCTTATAAGTTTTCTAGTGGAACCTCAGTAAAATACTAGGAGAGGATTGAACATGCATATATATATATATATATATATATATATATATATATATATATATATATATATATATATATATATGTATATTATAGAATTTGAAATGAAAGTTAATAATTATTGAAATGAAAGTTAATAATTATTTAATTAAATTTAAATTATTTATTTATGTTAATTAAACTACTTCCTTGGTATACCAAATGAGGTAGAAATTGAATGCTTCCCAAAAAAAACACCTGAGTATAATATAACATATATTATATTTGTTAAAATTTGTGTATTTTTTATATTTTTTAATAACTCATATATATGCGCGTATTATGCAAGTATAATTTGCGAATTCACTGACTCATCTAAAATTACAAGTGTCATTAAAATGGGGATTTTTTTGTAGCAGTGAGATCCAAACTTGCATATATCGTACTCTTTTTGAAAATGTTTAATCATTTCGTTAAATATTTTTAACCATTATTATTACATTCTTACTATTTATTAAGCCATTAGTTTATTAGCTTTTTACAACATATGATAACTTTGTAACTTCCACTTGTTTGTGTGTAGATCTTAAAGATGTAGTAGTTTACTCATAGAACTTTGATGACACATATCTACATCTTAAAATATGTGAGATTTGGCTGAACACCTACTTTTTGCATGTATTTTCACTAGAAGATTCATGAAGTCTCTTGTAACTATTTTGTCTGCTAATAATCTTGATCTTTTCCCATTCCATTAACTTCCAAATGTTAAATATATGTTAAGGTTGATGGAGGTGCGCACATGCCGTAACATGCATTTTTTTAGTGCTACAGACTGTCCTATTAAAATCTTCTTTGGATATGATCTGTTGCAGGAGATGGAGCGTTCTTCTGATATGCTTGCTGCTGGTTTACTAGAGGTTGCTGATCCTTCACTCTCGAGCAAATTTTTCCATCGTCAGGTTTGTGTTCATTAGAGGATGGATACACTTAGTCCAGTCATATGACTTTGTTTCGGGAAAATGATCAAAATAGTCCCTTAACTCTTTATAAAGAATTAAAATGATCTCTAACTATATTAAAGGATCGTTTAGATCCCTCAAATCCTTAAAAAGAAACCAAAATAGTCCTATGATGAGATTATTTTGATTCTTCTTTAAAGAATTGAGGGACCAAAATTTTCGTTTAATATAGTTGGGGATCATTTCGGTCTTTCATAAAAAGTCGAGGGACTATTTTTATCCTTTTCTCATTTTGTTTCATTACATTCTGTATTTAGGATTTACCAGCACACCGGTTCTCTTTATGCATGTACTTACGCATTATTTCAGAATAACATATTAATACTTAATTTACAGCATTGGATGGATGAATCTGATAGCATACAAGATGCCATTATTAAGCACAAGCCGCTGTGGGAGTCATACTATCCTCAGCGTAGCAAATATAAAAAGAAACAAGGGAATGTTTACAAGACTTATGGGACCAGAGTAGTCCCAGTGTAAGCATCTAAGCCTATATTATTATCTCTGACTGATAGCTGTACATTAAAAATAAATCTTCTTTCCGAGGCCAAAGAAAAGTGACTCTCTTTCGAGCAGCAAAGTATGCCTTGTCCTTTTTGCTATTCCAAATGTGGTATCATCACTTATCCAAGAGTTCATTTAATTGAAATTTATCAATTTTAGTGGTGATGGGTATGGCCCCAATTATGATAACATTTGTCCCTTGTGGATGCATGGACTACTTTTTCCTCTAGCTGCATGTTGTAGTTGTATATATGCACAATTCTGTCTATTTATCTATTTGGTGCTGCATTCCCTTGATACTGTATGGATTTTTTCACTGGATTTCACAAGTGTAGAAAGGCCAGGGTGGTGTACCTTCTAAAGTTGTTTCCTGTAAAAAATTTGAATTGTACTGTTTTTTTCTTTTTCTTTTTTATGAATCTGCTTGAAATATTTATACTTTGAAATTTATATACAATCATCTCGGTTTGGATTTTACGACTAGATTGCTGGAATAATATTGAAGGTAATTCATTGGTGAAGTATTGATTGCAAACAAAATATTCTTGGTTTTCATTGGTGCATTGAGAACATCTCCTGATATTCTGCAGGATTTTACATGACTGCTCATTAAAGCTTTGCCGAAAATTTTGTAGATAAATTTACCTATTTTTTGCTACTCTTGATAGGTTTGTGCTATCTATGGCTGGTGTTGACGCAAACCTTTTGATGGAAGATGAAAGCCTTGTGTGGACAAGCAAGGATGTAGTTATTGTCCTTCAGCATGATAATGAGAAGATACCTTTAAGGTGCCCTAAATATATCTCTTATAAGGTTTTTTTTATTTTTTTGTTGAAGAACCTGCTTAATAAAATTTATGACCACAAAGCTGCCCTTCTATAAAACCTCTGAAAAACAGAGAAACTTTTTTTCAATATGTGCTTAGTTGACGATTGCGTCCTTATTCTGGCATTTGAGTTTATCTGATTAGTATGGTTGTCATTATTCATAAACTACTTGTTTTTATACCCAAAGATACCGGAATCTAGACATACTCTACTACTTGCAACTTTAACAAAATACTTTAATGGTTAACGGTTCGAATATTATAAACTACTTGTAGTTTTTATATCGCTAGATTATTATGAAAAAGTGTGTGTAGAATGAACTAAATTGAAATGTATCCACAACCTAGCTGAATTCTGTTTACCATGCCTGAAATTATTTTCAAACCAAATGACAAATCTCAATGAGTCCTCTTAGAATTTCATCTCACGAGCTTAAACGCAGCCAACAGGAGTCATTAGGCATTAGCGAAAGATTTAGCTGGCCGTGTTCATCTTTTCTTGCTTATCTTCTTTCCTCTTGCAAACTTAAATACGCCCTTTGAGAATTTTTATGGAGGTACTGCAAGCATGGAAAAGCACATTCACTCATGATTTTTGAGATTGAAAAACATAGTGTTTATAGCAATACGCATTGGCTTCCTTTTTCTGGAATAAGATGCCGGTACACAATAAAAAAAATTCTAAGCATCTTATTTTGTAGGAGATTAATATGCACAATAATTGCAAAACCAGGATAGATAGAGTAGAGGACTTGCCTCATTTCATTACTCTTCTATTTGTCATGCTCTCCCATTACTAAGCAATGGTTAATTCAACTTTCTGTACTGGAATCTGGTTTAGCAGCTGGAGTTGGGAAAACCTGATATAAGGTTAGATGAAACTGTGTTACTTATTTCTCAATACCTTTGTGATTGCAGGCCATCCATGTGATTGCAGGCCATCCAAGTTGTCAGATGGTGTTGGACAATTTATTCTCTTAAAAGCTGTTTACTGCTTTTTGCTTAAATTTATTATTAATTTCTCTCTTTAGAAAATATGGAAGATGAATGTACATCCAGAGTATTCCTTTATTCCATTTGTTTGAGAGTTTTTCTTTGAAGTTGGGTCTCTGTTATAGTGTTTTTACCTTTATGTGGTCAACTTATTCATATCTTCACAGCTATGTTTCTGAAACAACAAAGCAGTATGCCTTTCCTTCCATGGCACAGCGTCACATCCTTGCAGGATTAGCATCAGCAGTTGGAGGTTTAAGTGCGCCTTATGAGAGAGCATCACATATACATGAAAGACCCATTGTTAACTGGCTTTGGGCTTCTGGTTGTCATCCATACGGACCATTCTCCAATACATCTAAAATGAGTCAAATGTTACAGGATGTTGCCTTGGTAAGGCTGTAACTATTCTTTGTAAGCCACCAGAGGCTGTCCTGAAATAATTATACTAAGATATATTTGTTATATGTTGTTCTAAGAGAACCTATCAAGTATAGCCAAATGGATGATCTTTTTTTGATCTTCTGTTACTGCAGAGAAGCTCCATATATGCAAATGTTGATGCTGCTCTTCGCAAAATAAGGGATACTTCAGAAGTATCATATCGTCTCCAAACTAGTCACTTTTTTTCTTTTTCTATCGTCCATGTCAAGGTTGAAATCAAATTAATGAATGCCTATGCTTGTGCAGGCTGTTCAGTCTTTTGCATCCGAGCACCTCAAGACTCCGCTTGGTGAGCCTGTGAAAGGAAAGCGAAATAGGTCTGCAACTGATCTGTGGTTGGAAAAGTTTTACAAAAAGGTTACAAATTTACCAGAACCGTTTCCACATGAGCTTGTAGAGCGCCTAGAACAATATTTGGATGTAAGTAAACTAATGTCTACCTCTGCGACTATCTGAGTGTCTACATCTTATTTGTACTTTGTAAAAAATTCTTCTTTAAACAGAAAATTGAGGAACAATTGGTGGATTTGTCTGCACTTCTATATGATCACCGGTTTGAAGATGCATACCAAAACAGTTCCGACATATTCCAGAGCACCATATATACTGATCAGTAAGTTTCCTTATCCATTACTTCGTGAATGTAAATCTTCTGCTCTTACCTGCGCTATTTATTTATTTGGCTTTTTATTGATATATATACAGTTATGTAAAGCGTGTTTTGGTTGCTGAAAAGGATAAAATGAGGTGCTGTCAGATCGAGTACAAATTTCCTGCACGATCTTCGCAAGTTTTCATTTATGGGGGAATACTTCTTACAGGATTCATCGTGTACTTCTTTGTTATTTTCTTTTCATCCCCTGTTCGCTGATAACTGATAATGGTTTGATTAAGCTGCTTCAATTTTGTAGCCCACATACAAAGAGATGTTAGCGGCAGTGACATTTTCTCATAACTTTAAGCAGGATGAGCTTTGCAATCTCATATTGTTATGCTCTCAATTATTTTATATGGTTTTGTTATGAGAAACCTGTGAGAATGAGAGAATATTTGATTCCAAATATTCCAACTAAACTTTAAGCAGGGATGAGTTCTACAATCATCAGGTTGGTTTATTTTAGGATGAGTATAATATAAATTTTAATTCATCTTAAAGTAAATCTAATTATTATAAATCTCATATTGATTTGGGTTAGCATATATCTTAATCCAATTATGTGTTTGTATTGCAGATATTTCTCAACATTTTAATATATTATATAGGAAAAGGAATTATTTTATATGAATTAACTCCTATTTTGACTCAATTTTCATTAAAATGGGCTTTATAATCATTAAATTTATTTTGAGGCATGTGTTATATAAATTTTTTATTAATTATTCATGTATTCCTCTCATCGAAGGTGTTATTTTGACTCAAATTTTTACTCTTATCTTTTATTACGGATAATTTCAAGAATTTTCAAGCATATTTCTCAAGATTACTATATATAGTGGGGTTATCTAGCTAATTATGTATATAGGAGGCATATAAATTCAAATTTCCTTTTTAAATATTCATGCATAAATAATTATGAAAGGATTGTTTGTATATAGATAATTTCTTTTTAACAATAATAAAATTTATTACTATTTGGCTTAATATAATTAGATATAAATATAAACTTTAAGCTTTACAAGCCTTTCGAAGGCAGAATTTAAAAAAAAGAATATATATATATATATTATTGCGGAGGGACCATAACTAACCAAAACTTTATAAGGAGAAGATGCTCAAATTGATTTTGTCTTTCATAAAAATGAAAATTGCTTTTGTATTTTCTATAGAAAACATAAAAAAAAAAATTAATTTAAATTATGTATTGTTAATAATTTGATATTTTGCATATATGTTATAATAGTTTTATATTTATAAAAAATTAAATAATTTTAAAATTACAAAAATAGAGTAAATCTTTTTTATCTTAAAATTTAGTCAATTTCTAAAATTTTCCAGTTGTAATTATGAGGTTAATTTTCATTCTGGCGCAAGAACCATCTTATGCAATGTACAATTTGAAGAGACAATGATGGAAAGGTTAAGCTTTTTTTTTTTCAAGAGGATAACTATGTCAAATAATTGTGGCTAATATAGAGGCAACTATTAAATATAAGATTTTTGGAATAAAACTTTGTATAAATAGGCATAGAAAAGTGGTAAATGGATAGATAATACATAATTAAAATCATAGTGTAAAGACACGTATTGTTTAGAGTGTATAAAATTCTATTACTTCAAGTAACCACTAAAGCCCGCTCAAGACTCAAATGAGATCACTCGATATTATAAATATTTTTGAAGATAGAAGCATGGCAAGCTACTATTGTGGTTGAATTTAGAGGCCTTACTCATAAATAAAAATTCAAATGATAGAATTAATTTATGAGTTAGATTGGATATTGCTACATAAGGGATTTATCGAGATAACATATGATTTAATAGGCTTACATAACATTAACATGAGGTTCCATAATATTATTAGCATAATAGTGGAGCAGTATTGAAGCACAGGGGTGAGTTGTGCTTAAGCTATAATAGGATTCCTTATTGAGAGTGGAAAAAAAATGATGATTAATTCAATTAGGATATGTATTCTCATCGATTAATGTAGTACAACTTTTGAATGAAAGGAAGAAGAAGAAGTTCCTAATATATGAGGATTGGTAGAAAATTCAAAGGGAATTCAATACACTTTGTAGGCTTGACAATTGTATCACTTAAATTTAATTACAAACAGATCTATAAAAACTTAAGACAGGAGAAAAAATTGAATACTTGAGAACATTACTATGAGATGCTCCTAAAGGATCTTTAGAGCATATTGAAATTAGTAGCATTGATGTCTTAAAAAAGTTATGCTTTACATATATTGTTATACTAAGAAGATTGCAACCGTTGGATTTAATATGATGGAACATGAATGGTATAATGGTTATCATTGTGATTTATTATGGTTTAAATTTAATATAATGCTTGTTATCTTACAATCTGTTGAGTCATAATTGTTATGATATCTCTATGTTGTCTCATCACTTCTATATTATTTTATTGTATTATAAACTGATTTGTCATATTTATACATGCATGCTGTAGCATTTCTCTGTTACGTCATAATTTATTAATTACTTTATTTTATATACCTTATGAACAATTATGATTTAGCTACTATGATTGTACTATAATATATTAATTTTTGTTATATCTACTTAAGCTTAGTCTATTATATTTACTATTATTGTTGTTGCGTCCTAGAATATTCGTGGCGGTAGAGAAATATAAAGTTTATCATCTTAGCATTATACGAAGATCCGGCACGCAATCAGGTAAAGATAGAGGGTGTAACATTTATGAGAGACACCAAAAATTTTATGTGGAAAACCCCTAAAAAGGGGGAAAACCATGGGGCCTAGCCCAGTTTGAATGAATCCACTATTATTTGCAATCGATTACAAATGAGGCCCTTCCTTGGAGGGAAGGCCTTGGCTTGATGTACATAATATGGAGTACATAATGGGAATATAATGAGTTACTGTTGACATGTTCGTTTGGTCGGAAGGACTGTAGTTGAAGGGCGACATAAGCCCAAAGGACCGTAGTCGACGGGCGACGGAGGTTGGAAGGACGACGTCATGTAGAGGTCCAGCGATTGACATAAGTCCAGCATCGGATAGAGGTCCGACGAATGTCCAATAACTGGCAGAAGTTCGACAACGGGCGACGAGTAGAAGTCCGGCGTCAGGTAGAAATCCGACGTCGGGTATAAGTCTACCTAATGTCCGGTGGTGAGTAAAAGTCTGACATCGGGTAGAAATCCGACAACGAGCGGAGGCCCGACGTCGGGTAGAAATCCTGTGTCAGGTAGCACTCCGGCGACGGGCAGAAATCTGGCAACAAGCGGAGGTCCGACGTCGAGTATAAATCCGGCATCAGGTATAAATCCGACTAATGTCCGACGGCGAGTAGAAGTCCGACGTCGGGTAGAAATCCGGTAATGAGCGGAGGTCTGACGTCGGGTAGAAGTCCGATGAATGTCCGGCAACGGGCAGAAGTTCGATATCGAATAGAATTCTGATGTCGTGTGGAAGTCGGGCAGAAATCCGGCGTCACTTGGAGGCCGGACAAAATTCTGCAGTTCTTCGGTGGCTGGACAGGAGTTCGACGTTACTTGGTGGCCGGGTGGAAGTTCGGTGTCACTTGATGGCCGGGCGGAAGTCCGGCGGTGGTCGAGGAGGAGTCTGGTGGTAAGAGAGCTCTTCGTTCTCTTCTTCTTTGGCTCATTCTTCCTCCTCTTGCTTGGGTCCCCTCTTAAGAGAAATGAGGGGCTATTTATAATTTTTGGAGGATGACATAACACGTAAATAGGAGGAGGAGCAAGGGCAAATGTTGAGTGGTTTGGATGGATGGCCAATATTGAATCCCTTGATCATGGGCCGTTTATCAGACATTTGAAGGTCTTAACGATATCAGAATTCGACGATCTTGGGCTCGTTAGATTCATCTCGTCAAGCCGCTCGATTCAACTATAAGCATGTCAAGTTTGGAGACTGTTTGGTAATCTCAATTATGGATGGAACCTTCCAAACGTGCTTTGGGTCTTTGATTTGGACTCATTTGGGCTCGGATTGAGTTGAATTTGGTATCGTTGGGTTCATATTTCCGAGACGTTCAGTTCGACTATAAGTTTGCTGAAATCAGAGTTTAGATGATTCTCTGAATTAATTTTTGAAGTTTCCAATATAATTTTTGCCTCGAGATTCATGCCCGAACAAGATACTTTTCTGATGATATATCAATTGTTAGATATTGTTTAAATTTTTTCAAATTTGTTATAAATGATATTTGAATAATATGCAAATACAATTCAAATAAAATATAATTCTCCTAAAGTATTTAATTTAATATACAGTATATACTCTGAATAAATAGAAAGCATTAAAAAAATATAAGAAGCATTATGCAACATAGAAAGTCATATTTCATATATATATATATATATATATATATATATATATAATGGTAAGTACGGTGGGTGCTTTTGTTTCCCGGAGCAACGGCCGTTCATCCCCACGGCTACGCTCTCGGAGTTCGAGCTAGAGAGAGAGAGAGAGAGAGAGAGAGAGAGAGAGGGAGATGTCTTCTTCGACGGCGACGCACGCGTACGGTGAGCCATCCTATTGGGATCAGCGTTACAGCGAAGATCCGGGCCCTTTCGACTGGTACCAGAAGTACAAAACCCTAGCGCCTCTCTTCGAAGTCTACATCCGTCGTTCTCATCACCTCCTCGTCGTCGGCTGCGGCAACTCTAGTAAGTCGCATCTGCCTTCCCCAAATTCTTGATCACCTTGCGTTGTAGCCGGATCTTTGCGCTATTTTTGTGTGTTTTCTTGCAAGAAAGGTGCTGAATATGATAGTTGAGGCCCTTTTTGTTTCTTTTTAATCCCAGTGTTCTTTTTTTTGTTGGGAATGGTGAGAGCTGTTGCTTAATTATATTTAAAAAAACATATTGCACATTTTTCCGTCAGTTTGAACCATCAAAATAAATGCATTTAGTAATACATTGGTCATGAATAGCGCTACTTTCCAGAATTTGAAGCAGAAGCCTCGAACAATAAATAATGGCCATTAGGTACGAGGTTTCTAATTAAACACATAGGATGTTGGCACCCAAATATACGATGTGTATGATTGTCCAACTCATAATTGTAGATCACACGTGTAATTCACCATTAAACCTCAATTAATGAGGTTACTGCAATTTTAAAACGCTTAATGCAAGTCATCTAATTGTATACAGAAATAATTAAGAGAACAACCATTGAACCTGATGAGCTTATGCGACTGAACATTATATGAGTCATAAAACAACACCAATTTTCCATCATACATGCTAAAATAATGTTTCCCATTTCACAAAACTTTGTCCCTTCCATCCAGGTTAGGAGTTTAAGTAATATTATCATAGGAAAACAATGAAAAAACTAGAAGTGCAGTAGGCAACACATGTTCCCATTCAAGATGAAGGCATTAAGCTTCATATTAACAAATAGGTTTAGCAGAGAGTGGATGTTATAATTAAACATATCATTTAAAGAGATTTCATTGAGCCAGGGATCACTAAAGTGAGATAGAAGAGATCCATCACCAATCGAGTAAGATAGTCATCAATGCATATGGAAACAATGGGTTGCAGCTCTTTACAGGGAACCAAGACTATCCCAACCTTCATATTCAAATAAAACCATATGAGATATTACACCAAAAAGAAAAAAAAGATTAGAAGAATTGAGTAATCACCACACAATTTTCATTTTACAAGCGGGGTTAAGGGTATAGATATCGGAATGACTCACGTTCCCTTTGGCTCTTGGTAATGTAGTTTTATGTGATGATATGACGTGAAATTTTCTTCAAATTGATCCATCATAGAAAACCTGGACATTGTAGTGGTAACATTTTTTAAGACACTTTTAGTAAGGGACGTCGATTTTAACCAATTTGACGGGAAGCAAGATGGAAAACCTTAACAGTTAAAATTGACTGGCCATAGATAAACTTTTATGCTTCCACCTAGCTATCCAATTGTTAAGCCTATCGAGCATACAGTTGCATTCCCTTACCAGAATTCTACCAACAAAATAAATTATAGGAAAATAGCTAAGTTTGTTCACCAAAATAATTAGTGTTACCAATAGCAGCCGAAAATCAAGTTTCAAACTTAAAATGATTGTCATAAATGCCAATGTAATTGGCAAAAACACATGGAGGTTGCAATTAAGTGAGGGAATAGTCTCATCTTCAGCAGGCCGGAAGACAAGCTGTTCATTAGCATAAAGCAATTGACTGGAAAATTCATAGTTAAAGATGGGATTGTAAAAACCCTTATGACCATGTCATCTAAAATATATGAGGGTTCTCTTGCTATAATAAAGAGAAAAGAGAGGGAGAGCATCATTGTCTTAACCCATTTGTAGAATTAAACTAATATGTAACCATTTGCACAATAGAGAAAGGTTCAACCTTAAATCAAACCCCATCTATTGAACAGAGAGTAAAGGCATCCATTTATCAATAAGCCTAGATAAAAAGGTTTCCCTACTAACAGTCAAAAGACTTAAGTCAATCAATCTTTGCACAAAAGAGTTATGGGGAGTGAGAGCGATTGAAGTTTTTGATATCCTCACAAGCTATAGGAGTGTTATATCTCTTTTGTGGACAATAACAGCTTGGATAGTAATGATTAGAGGAAGGTTTGCTTAAGCATATTAGCTAAGAGTTTAACAAAGATTTTATAAAATGTACTACAAGGAGAGAGATCTAAAAGTAGGTTAGAGTTAGCATGAGAATTTTTGGGAATATGAGTAATAACACTGTACGTAACCATATTTAGAAGTCTACATTTCAAACATGTATGTTTAACTTCCCAAGAGTCAGTAAATGATTTAGAAGTGAAGCCCTTCGGTCCAAGATTCTTGTCTTTATTAGTGTTGATTCTTGTCTTTATTAGTGTTAAATATTGCATTCTTAATATTAGGATCTGGGGAGACAAAAATGAGTTGCTCTTAGAAATGCTTAGGAATAATATGACCACCATGAATATGAAGTTGGGAAGTGCTAGTATGAATATGATTGTTATTGTATACTGAAAATAAGTTTGTAATGGCTTCCTCAGAAATTTCAGAAGAATGATGGAGAGTGAGACATACTCCCTGTGGATTTCCTTGATGAAATTATTGTTTCTAATTGGAGAGGCATATTGATTGCTGTACCAGGAATAAAACAAACCCACGTTCGGTAGGTTTGGGAGGAATACAGTCACTAAAGTTTTTAAGTTTCATATAGAGAGGAGTTCCCCTGCATCCCAACCTTGGGAATATAATTGAAATCCCTAATGCCAATCTAATTTTTATTTATGGAAGAATAAATGTAAAGAAGAGAATTCTAGAGGAGTTTCCTATTAGCATCATCTGCAGTGTATACAGAAAAAAACATGACAAGTGATGAAGTGAGAAAAAGGGACCTCTCCATGAATGAGCTTAGTTCGGAGTGGAGAGAATAGGAGTAAAGGAGACCCAGATGAAGTCCCATTTCATCTAACTTCTATTCCTAGGACTAGCTTAAAAGTTATTAAAATTGATGCCACTTATTCAATTTCTAGTGAATCTTTGATCTAGCCAAGAGTCCAAGTTGATTTTTCTTCAAAAAAAAAAAAAAATTCTTCAAAAAACAAAGAGTCCAAGTTGATTTTGACGTCAAGAAGGCAAAAAAGGTTGATATGATGGTCATTGATCAAATTCTTACAATTGAGATACACTCCTCTACAAGGAGTCCCTTTGCATTCAAAGATTCAATGAGATGGACGAACGTAACGGGGGAGAAAGCATTAGTGTTTTATTGGTTTTGTTTACTAGCTTTGGGGTTTGGACAATGATCATCATGTAGTTGTTTTTAAAGCAGAAATTACCTTGTATAACATTAAATCATGCTGTACAAGTAGGATTGCAAAGTTCTCAATGAAGCGCACAAGAATCCAAGCATTTCCTCATTTTTGTTTATGGCATCAAAGCTTTGAAAAATAATTCTAAGGTGTTTCCCCTCCTCTTTCTCTCAGTTTTCGTCCAGTAGACTTCACGATAACTTCTCCTACTGCCATTTTTTGGTCAAAGCGGGTGCAACCAACCTACCATTGTAGTAGGCATAGCCAACCCTCTTCTCAGTCCACATCCACCATTTTTTTCAGCCTCCACAAAACTTATCTTCAACAACAGTATCTTTAGAAGTAGGATCTCAATGGGAAAACAATAACCTAAGAAGAATGTTTTCTATATTGGAAGTTGTTGATCGACCATATGGGTCCACATCTAACCAAAACTCTCAATCCCTAATAAGTGAGTTTATCAAAGCATGCAACCGTTATTTAGGTATCTTGTTTGGTACCAAATTGTGAGAACTTTTTTCAATGATTAAAGATACGGCTTTTTTCTCTCTTTCTGAGAATGATGCATCATGATTCATCAAATGTGATGCATTCCTGTTGAATAATTTAGCTTTAGCTTTATATTGTTAATTGCCTATATCCACCCAAAATTTGACAGCACTCGGAGAAGAGTTGGTCTCTGATGGTTACTTGGATGTTGTCAACATTGATATATCATCAGTTGTGGTTGAGGCTATGCAGAAGAAACATGAGGACAAACCAGAGCTGAAGTGTATCCAGATACATAGAGTTTTTAACATATGCTTTCCTCTTTGAATCTGTTTAATTTTTCAACATTCTTGTGCGTGTCTTCCTCTTTGAATCCATGTTTTGCAACATTTTTGTGCATACTTTCCTTCTGACTACCATTGCAGACATTAAAATGGATGTACGGGATATGAGTGCATTTGAATCTAGTTCGTTTGATGCTGTGATTGATAAAGGTATTGATCCATTTTATTAAACACCTTTGGATTACGTTTTTAGATTTGTTGTTTAGTGTTCTCTTTCCTTTTCATTTTTCTTGGTTCACTGTAGAAGTTCTATAAAACTTTGTGATTCTTGTAGTATTTCTTCTGATGTCATCCTTTATGTTCAGGAACACTGGACTCTCTCATGGTGGGTGGACAAAAACTACGCAGTTGCTTATTTTTAGTATTTAACCTTATTGCTTATTGCATTCATGGTCTTGTATGCATATAGTGTGGACAGAATGCACATCATAATACATTGAAGATGTTGGAGGAGGTTGGCAGGTGAAATGATTATACTATGCTATACTTAGATTTTTAACTCCTTTGTATTCCATGAATACGGAAACATATTATTTTTTTTCGTAGTAACTGTCCCTCTCTTTTTTAATCTCAGGATCCTAAAAGACAATGGTGTCTATATCCTGGTATATCTATTCTTTTCTTAAGCGATCAGATCCAAAATCTTGCTAAAATTTACCTCTACCAGTAATGTGTGACAAACAAAACTGTTGGTTCTTGAATTTCATCATAATTAATTTACTAATGCAGATTACATATGGAGAGCCAAGCTATAGGTTGCATTTGTTGAAGGAGCTGCAATTGTGGACCATAAATTTGCATGTAATAGGTAATCACCGTTATTGTCTTAATGGTTATTGTGGCAAAGATCATGTTAGGGCATATCTTTGTTTTTTTTTTTTAATGTTGTTAATTCATGATCTATGTTGGTATTTAAAATTTGCTTGATGTAATTCATCAAGTGCACAACCATATATCAAAGATGGCATGCAAAACAGACATCAAACAACTTCAGAATTGTGATTATACAACACAACCCTCGTGAGATCGTATGTACACTAGAACTCGAGAAGCCAATCATTTGTATGATTTTAGGATCTTACGTACAATTTAATTGATCATATGCACAATCATTGATGATGACATCAGACCTTGGAGAGTTTACTAGAGACGGGGCTGACGATCTACGGCCACGATCGCACCGATTTATTTTTGAGTTATTATATGTATTTGATTTATTTATGCTTTTTTCCGTTTCTACCCTCACTTGAGGGATTAGTTGTTTGTGGCCCTTAGGGGCATTTGTGTCTTTTATTTCTTCATTGTAAACATTAGTTATTTATATCTCATCCCCCTCTTTGGAGAGGGTAATGATGATTATTAAGAAAATTTCAGTACTTGTACTCCATTGAGAGTTTAGAGAGTTCTTGTGAGAACCGTGGTGAAGTCCCTAGGTGAGGGCGGCGTGATACCCACCAACCGTAGGAAGCATCCGGGTTTGTGGTCCTCCTCTTTCACCCATTCCTCCCCTCTCTTCTCCCTAACCGCCGGCCATCACCTCCTATCTCCCTATCTTGGCCGAAACCCCACCACCACCATCTCAACCTTAGACCGACCACCACCCCCTTCTCCTTTTTCTCCTCTTGGCCGAAAACCCTCCACCACCCCACCTTCCCCTCCTAGCCGCCGGCCGTCAAGACCCCACCATCCACCCTAGCCGCCGCCCCTTGGTCCCTACTCCTTTGAATTCAAATTTCCAAGATCTTGACTTTAAGCACTTTCCTAATTTAACCTCTTTAAATTTGGAAAGTATTTAAATTCAGATTTAAGTAAATTTGATATTGGCATCTATTTCCTAAATTATAAAAGTTAATTTAGGAGAGTCCCCCAATCATGCAATATTTGAATTTTAAATAGGATTGATTTAAATCCACTTTCCTAATTTAAGATTCTAATTAAAGCAAACATTAGTTCCTTCAATTCAATCCCCTAATCCCCTCCAATCTTACTTAATGCATTTGGGCCTCCCCTTTCTCTATTGGCCGGCCCCCTCCCTCTACCTCTTAATTATGAGCCGTCCCTCTTCCTCTCTCCTATCTAATTAATCTACTCCATTAAACTCCCCAATCAGCCCCCCCTAAACCCCTATCAACTCTAGCCGCCTCCTCCCAAGCTTCCCTTCACGTTTTCCCTCTCTTTTTTGAAATTCCTGCTTGCTGTCCAAGAATTTCAGCAAGCCTTCTTTGCTGTCCTGCTGCCCGGAAGGCAATCGCTTGCTGTCCAGAAAATTTCAGCAAGGATCTTTGCTGTCCAGTCCTCCGAAAAGAAGCTGTTTGCTATCCAGAAATGCTAGTACATTAAAATTTGTTGTTCCCACATGTATGGCGGATCCAGAACTTGATCATGGATTTATTTACAACGATCAAGGGCAAGTGGACATCTTCAAGTCTTCGTTCTTTGACATCAACCTGGAGATTGATCAAACTGTAGAAGAATACGTTGAGAGGATCGTCTTCTCCCTCGCCGCCGTTATCGACAAACAACTCTCTCCGGCTCAGTAGCAGATCGTTTTCAAATCCTGATAAAGGTGAATTTCTCCACCAAGTCTTTTGCATTTCTAAGCCTTCCCTTTAATTTGTGGCATCTTAAAGGTTGTGTAACCTATCTCCGTTTAGCCTATATCAAGAGTGTGAGTGAGTGGATCTAAGTAGTGTCTAATCTTATTGTTAATTCACGGATTTCCTTTGAAAATCCCCCATGCTTTGCTAATCTTGACTGTAATTGATTATTCATGATTCTAACGCTTACATGTAGTTTGGCCTAAGCTTTAATCATCTCTCTATTATTTTAATACTTGTTTAAATCACTAGAAGCCAACGTAATTATTATTACTCTAATTCAAAAGTCGTGTAATTTTAACATTGCATAATTACCCTTGCATATAGTTCTACATCAATCATCCATAACTCTGTAGCTTCACAAGTAACACATGCAACCCGTACAGCAATCATCCGGCAGAGAAGTCAATCTTAGTATTCATGTGGTAAGAAAATTGCAGAAGTGCGAGTTTTCATCTTTATGGTATGGTATAGAAGGTGAAAAGTTAGTTGAAAAATTTTAAAGGTGGCGGTGGCCCATCTGCAGTGCGACCCGCATAGTGTGGCATGTGCCATGCTTGGTTTGTGGGTACCTCCGAACTTTTCACCGTCTGCTTGTGAGCAGAAAAAAAACAGCAGCCGTAGCCGCACCCTCGCAGGTGTGTCCCAAACCACAGAGTGGCACATAGGCAGAGTCCATTCTTCAGGGATGCAATAAAGCATCTATTTGGCCCTTGGCTGAACAGAGATATCATTGTTATTGAGAGACTATTATTTTTCTTTATTGATGAATTTCTGGCCGTGTAGGATACAATCGTTGAAGAGCTATTTTTCTGCTTCCTAAACTGTTCTGAAACAAAACGCATACTTATTTTGATATTTGTCTGTATCTAAAATATTCGAAGTCCTGACTGAATTGGTCTGTGGTAATAATTTTCTGATATTTTACTGCCTCTGCTTATGCAGATAGGATGGAGAAGAATCCAGAGCAGAGGACCTGGGAGTTAACCAAACCATTGCCATTAAGCAAAGATGGCAACTCAATCGCTGCGATTATCGGCTCAAATGCTGAAGTTCACTACATCTATGTGTGCATCAAGGTGATCAGACCCTATGTTGACATCACACGCCATCATGATTCTGAAAACCCAACATTCTTTGCATGTTAGGATCAGTTTGGGATGGTTGCATATATTTGAAAATTAGTTGTTGAATTATTGCCGCCGCCAACAAGAAGCCTTTATCCTACTACGTGGGGTCGGCTACAAGAATCTTTTTTTCTCTATTGTGTTTTGTTAAGAGTGAAATTTTCATTTAAATCTAACAAGAAAGGGCATTTCTACTATTTTCTAATCAAGTCTTTTTAGATCTACCTCTACCTTCATAATATAGGCCAAATCTACATCTACTATTCTAACCGGGTTATCGGAAGGCCGACATTTTATGTGACTAAACTATCTAGGTGACTCTCTAATCTTATCTACCACTGAAGCTACTCCAACCTTTTCATGTATATACTCATTTCACATTCTCTCTTTAAGAGTAAAACCACTCATCCACCTGAGCATCCTCATCTCTGCAACACTTAACTGAATTTTATGCTTGTCTTTTAATGGTCAACATTCTGCGCCATAAATCATTGCAGGTCTCACCACCATCTCATAAAATTTTCCCTTTAGTTTGAGGGGTACTTTTCTATCACACAACAGGCCCAATGCATTCCTCCACTTCAACCATCCAACTTGAATTATACTAATAATATCCTCATCTATTTTACCATCAATTTGAACAATAGACCTGAGGTATAAAATGTGTACTTTTATTAATAATTTGATCGCCTAAAGTCATAGTCCCTCCACTAACTCTATTACTACTAAACTTACACTCCATGTATGCGGTTTTACATCTACTTTAATAAAAACCTTTAAACTCTAAGGTTGACCTTCATAGTTCAAGTTTATCTTGAACTCTCACTCTAGTCTTATCAATAAGAATAGTATCATCAGCAAAAAGAATACACCATGGTACATCCTCCTACAAATGTCTAATAAGAACATCCATGACTAGAGCAAAAAGACATGGGCTTAAAGCTGATCCTATATGTAATCCAACTGAAATTGGAAAATACTCTGGTAAAACCACCTTGTGTTTGAACACAAGTAACAACTCCTACATGCATATCCTTCAAAATAAGTTGGACATCAATTATTTGACAGCTATCACATCTTAACAGATATGATGTGTGAAGTTTTTTCTCACTTTCTTAAAAGCAACAAAAAGAAATTGTGATTAAACAAAAGTATAAAAAGGGTGAATTGTTAAAAAAAAATGTCCTAAACACCCTTTTATTCTATGATGCACCGACACTCCGTTTTAAGAGGGTATGCAGTGTCGGACACGTGTCGGACACGGACACCCGTCCGACACGGTGGGGACACGTGTCGGACACGTTATTAGTGTGTCCCATTTAAAAAAAAAAAAATCGGACACGCGTGTCTGGCTATTTGATAATTAAATTTAAAAAAAAAAAAGAAAAACTCTAGTCCCGCTATTTTATATTAGCCAATTCATGCCTGAGTCTTCATCTTCGCCCTAATCCCATATTCCTATTCGTATTCGTGGTCTTCCCGAGCGATTGAGGCGAGCAGCAGTCAACTGGAGATCTTTCCCCCGAGCAGCGGTTGCCTGGAGATCGCACCTTTAGTCTTCCCTTCCGGCCGTAAGCAACAAGCCTTCCTCCTTAGTTTCTGTGCGCAGCCGAGGAAAGGCGACACCAAACTGCATAAAAATTTTCAAACCTGTAAGTCGATTTCGCCATTTTTTTCTTCATTCATCATTTATGTCCATTTAGATGCCTTTTTGCTACGCTTAAGCTGCCCTTTTGCAAAAACGCAACTAAAGCGCAGCAAAGGGCAACTAAAGTGCAATAAAAATAGTAAAAAAAATTTCTTAACTGCGCTTTAGTTGCGCTTTAGCTGCGCTTTAGGTGCGCTTTAGTTGCGCTTTAGGTGCGATTTAGCTGCACTTTAGCTACGCTTTAGGTGCGATTTAGGTGCGCTTTAGTTGCGCTTTAGCTGTGCTTACACCCGGAAACACCCGCAGGGGCAGCGCCCCCTTGGACCCCCGGCTGTCCAGCATATTGTTGTATTCATCATCTTTAGGATAAGTGAAACATTATGTTTAGGGGTTTGATATATTGCACTAATTTATTAAGTCTTTATTTTTTCCATTTCACCAGTGTGTTTGAAAGCAAAATGTGCTCTGCTGGTGGTGGGAGTGGATTAGGTGACGGTTCAAAAGAGCCATCTGTAGAAACTGATAAGCCCTTATGGATTCATGTTACAAAGTTAGAAAAAACTTCTGACAGAGAAGGTAATGTGTCATTCAAATACAATTATTGTGGTGGCACCTACAAAGGATCTTATTCTAGGGTGAAAGCACATTTACTTAAGATTTCTGGTCATGGAATTAAAATGTGTCCTAAGATTACTACGTCGTAGTTGATTGAATTGAACAGACAAGTTGATGAAGCTGAATTTAGGATCAAAAGGGCACTTCCTAAAGAGATACCTTTGTCATGTACCCATGGTTCATCCCACACTTCTTCCTCATCTGTTAGAGTTGATCATTCATTATCATATAGAAGTGAAGGATATGATTCAAAGAAAAGAAAAGGAGTTGCCAGTAGTGCTTTAGAGAAGGCTTTTAACATGCAGCAACGAGAGGAATTGGATGATGAAATTGTAAGGATGTTTTTTTTAGCGGGACTTCCTTTCAACCTTGTAAGAAATCCTCATTACAAGAATGCATTTACTTTTGCATGTAATAACAACCTTGCAGGTTATGTTCCACCTGGCTACAATGTAATAAGATCAAAATTATTGGAAAGGGAAAGAGCACATATTGAAACATTGCTTGAACCAATAAAAGGAGTGTGGAAAGAAAAAGGTGTCACTTTGATGTGTGATAGTTGGACTGATCCTCAAAGAAGACCACTCATTAATTTCATGGCCGTTACAGAGAATTGCCCAATGTTTGTTAAAGCTGTGAATTATGAAGGAGAATACAAGGATAAATATTTCATTGTCAATTTGATTAAAGAGGTGATAGTCATTATTGGGCCTTCAAATGTTGTGCAGGTTATTACAGATAATGCACCGGTGTGTAGAGCTGTAGGATTGTTGGTGGAGCAAACTTATCCTCATATATTCTGGACTCCATGTGTTGTTCACACTTTAAATCTTGCTCTAAAAAATATTTGTGCAGCAGAGAATACAGAAGCAAATGAAATTATATATGCTGAATATCATTGGATAACAGTGGTTGCAAATGATGCTGTTTTGATTAGAAATTTCATTATGAACCACTCAATGAGACTTTCAATGTTTAATGATTTCTCACATTTGAGAATGTTAGCTGTTGCTGAAACTCGTTTTGCCTCTGTAATAATCATGTTGAGAAGATTCAAACAAATAAAAAAAGCTCTTCAATCTATGGTGATTAGTGAGAAGTGGTCTTGTTATCGAGAAGATGATGTTGGGAAGGCAAGGTATGTGAAAGAAAAGGTCTTAGATGATTTGTGGTGGGATGATGTAGATTACATTTTGGCTTTCACTGATCCGATTTATGATATGTTGAGAGAGGCTGACACAGATAAATCATGCCTACATTTGATTTATGAGATGTGGGACTCTATGTTAGCAAAAGTGAAAGAAATTATATACAAACATGAAAGAAAGTCACATAATGAAGACTCAAGTTTTTGGAGTATTGTCTATACCATTCTTGAAGATAGGTGGACCAAAAACAACACACCTCTGCATTGTTTGGCCCATTCATTAAATCCAAGGTACATTTGTATTCATCTTTTAAATTAATTTTAAATTTCTTAGTAAATGAATAAATAATTTTATATGCTTTGTATTATTTGAAGGTATTCAAGTAAAGAATGGCTTCAACAAGACCCTCAACGTGTCTCACCACAAAAAAATTTAGAAGTGTCAAATATGAGAAAGATATGCTTGAAACGATATTTTCCAAATGAGGAGGAGAGAAGAAAGATTAATATAGAACTTGCAAAGTTTTTTGGATATTTAGAAGATTTTGATGATCAAGAATCTTTGATTGATAAATGGAGGATGGATCCAAAAATGTGGTGGTTGATTCATGGAGCTTCAGCGCCGCTTCTTCAAACAATAGCAATAAAATTTCTTGGTCAAGTATCATCCTCTTCTTGTTGTGAGAGAAATTGGAGCACATACTCATTTATTCAATCGATGAAGAGGAATGAAATAACTCCACAACGAGCTGAAGATTTAGTTTATGTGCATACAAATCTTCGTCTTCTATCAAGGAAGACCCCACTTTATATCACAGGTGATAACAAGATGTGGGATGTTGCTGGAGATGAGTTCGAGTGCCTTGATGATATGAGATTATTGGAGGTTGCAAATCTTTCTCTAGATGAACCAGAATTGGAAGTAATGATATTCAATGATGATGATATTGAAGGCCAAAGACCAACCTCTGAATCTAATTCTATCATTCCCTCTATTGAGTAGTTGAACCTTCATGTTGTACTAAATGATATTTTGCTTATATTTTTGTGATTGTACTAAACATTTTAATGTTATAAGCTAAACAAGTCTTCATGACATTGATTTATTATTGCTTATCATTTTCAATATGGTGTCACCTTTATTTCTATATATTATATTAAAAAAATTATTATGTCGTGTCCACGCCGCACCCGTGTCCTATATTTCTAAAAAATACCGTGTCCCGTGTCCGTGTCGTGTCGTGTCGTATCCATGTCGGTGCATCTTAGCTTTTATTGATCTATTTACTATGTTGTTTCAGGATGAAACTTTGTTACGGCAGGCCAATGTAAATGCCTAGCCTGAAGACGGTAGATCGTAAATGCTGGTAATTTATCCATATTCTCAGTTTTGTTCAAGCAATAATATGGCAACTCTCAAGAAAATATGAGAAATTCATGAAAATTAAAGGCATTGTATACTGTCTCTGCTCAAGTCACCCGTTATGGTTTTTTTTTTTCCTTCCTGTTGTTTTTAGGCGTATTGTTCTTGACAGCCGTTGCATTGTTGGCAACCTGTCAAAATTCATTTGAGCAATTAAATATGTAGTTTTAATTCAGTTCTTTTATTTAATAAAATTAGGTGATATTGATCCAAGCCAATTTCTGGCGTTTATATTATTTTCATGTTTTGTACAAGCTATGCGCTCAATTTTCACTTTTTTGGCTTCATTTGGCAATGCTCTTCTTTTCTTTTTTTTATTTTGTAAATAATTCATCAATGTATGAGATTGACAAAGAAGAAATCCTCACAATATGACTGATTGTTTAACTATCTTATACAATACATTTTAAAAATAGTTCCTCCAAGTTAGATTATAGAGAATTTTACCTAAGCAGAAATAGATCATATCATGTAAAATGTTATCTAGCTTTAGTCATAGCCCCTTTTTTTAACATTATTGGTGGTTGATGCGGCAAATTTCCACAGCTTCTTGTCAATTTTATTAACATGATAGGTTGGACTTTGGAGAAATGAATTGAGGTAAATTATTCTAAGGACCATGCTTCCTCTCAGGGAAGTAAGTTTTTGACTCCGCACAGAATAGTTTCTTATTTTACAAGTTTGTACAGTTTATGTATAAGATAAATTCTAGACCCCTTGTACATAGTGTGTATAATAACCTTGTACACATTCTGTACAATCTCTTGTTTTACAAATGAAATTTGCATTTACTGTTTTGACTCCGCACATAATAAAAAAAATTTTTTACAAGCTTGTACAATTTATGTATAAGGCAAATTCTAGACCCTCTTGTGTGTACAAGAGCTTGTACACACTGTGTATAACCTTGTACATAGTCTATACAAGAGTTTGTGATAGTTGTGTGTGTAGACTTGCCTCAGTTGAAGTTGCCTCTATAGGTTTCTTCTTTGTTATCAAAACCAAGCTGTTTGTTAACATCATGTACATGTGTATGATCAGTGTACAAGCTTATACAAACAATGTATAAGTTTACACATTATGTACAAACCTGTAAACTATTTGTACAAGCTTGTAATCAGTGTGTACAAGTTTGTACACTATTTGTATAAAATTATACACAGTTTGTATAAAATTATACACAATGTGTAGAGGATTGTACACAATTTGTGCAAGCTTGTAATCAATGTGTACAGCTATACACAATATTGACAAGCCTGTAAATTATTTGTACAAGCTTGTAATCAGTGTGTACAAAATTGTACATAATGTGTATATGATTGTACACAGTTTGTACAAGCTTCTACAAACAGTATACAGGCATGTACGCATTGTGTGCAAACTTGCACACTTTGTGCAAAATTATACACAATGTGTATAAGATTGTGCATTATTTATACAAGCTTGCAATCAATGTGTAGAAGCTTGTACAAATATTGTACATGCATATACACACTGTATGCAAGCTTGAACATTATTCGTAAAAGCTTGTACACACTTGTATAAACTATGTACAAACAGTGTAGACCCCTTGTACACAGTGTGTATAGGCTTATACACACTATGTACATGGGGGTCCAAAAAATTTACTCTGACGTCTTGCATCAGAGATCCCTTTAGGCTTACACTTTAGTGCTGCTAATATAATTTCTCAATATTAATCCACTATCAGCTTCAGATGTCTTTCCTGTAACTACGAACATGCGGCTAACATATTTATCTTTTCTAGCATTTGCTGACCATCGCAGTAGTAGATACTTCTTAGAGATATTCGTAATATCTAGCTACTTCAGAACTCTCATGCAATGAAAATATGGTGAACCAATCGTCTTAAACTTTTCACAGGTGCATTAAATGCTACCTTTTTTACATTAAAATGAACAATCCAAGAAGTCGACTGATTCTTATTCTTTATGCTTATAACAAAAAATTTTGAAAAATCACTGGAGGCACACTCTACACTCAGTCCACTTATATCATGTAAAAATTCTTCCTCAATAAAATAAATAAAGCTTTCTTGAATAAAATCAAACAGTTTACTTTAATATTGGACTGCTTTTTATTGCAGGTAATGTTGTGGATTAGTTATTAAATTTTTTGGCTTCAAAATGTCATGATACACATTATTAGTAGACTCGCTATGATATGTGAATAGAATGCACATGCTAAAACAGTCTTTATTGAATGTTGTTGACCACTTATTTCTTATCCTATAAAGCTCATCCAACTAACCATTGTTATGGAGGCTTCCTTTTGTGATCATTTTAGCCCATATTGTCTCGAACTTCTCCTCATAGTCACACTTGCTCAAACATTTATAAAAGAGTTTTATAACTTTGTCATTACTATTGCAGCACCAATGGAGCCTTCTTAGGCATGTGTCATTGGTATGGTCTATGACTTGTGCTAAGTAATGCAACTTCTATAGCCCTAGCCATTGCTTGGTATTGATCAGTAAGTATTATTATTAGATATTTATCACTCATTATTTGTATAAATATTCTAAACATCCACGTAAATGATTCGATTGTTTCCTCTAACAAGACAGTCATCCAAAGCAGAATGTTCTACCAATGATTATTAATCCTGATAAATAGTGTGCATACAAAATTATGTTTATTAAGTCTATAGCTAGTATAAAAATTTACTATATCTCCAAATCTGTCATAATCTATCCTACATTTCCCATCAACAAAAAAACAACAATATATTAAATTCATCAATTTGGACATCCCATGCGAATATAGGGTCATCAACTTACCGATCTTTAAATAATTGAATTAAAAAATTAGTATCTCTGTATTCAATCTTTACTCTTTTCTCTTTTTGAATGTTATTGTAAGCATCTCTCTTAGAGAATCTAACATTCTGGATACCTCGAACTTCATCATCAATGTAGGAAAAAGCATCTACGGTTCTAATTCCGGCCTCTGTTATTATTTTAAGAACTAATGCTTTCTCATCACTCGTGTTCCTACATGATCTAAGTAGATGTTTGTCTGCTGGCCTAGTTAAATCATGATTGTGATTTTTTATAAATTTTTGCATCTTCCAATTTCCATATTCATTCATTATATACCTAATCATAGCTGGACAATCCGTTCTGGTATTTGATCTTCGATATTTCATTTGTAAAATTCAAATCAGGACCCTTCTTGAAACCAGATTTTGAACAGACAAAGTCCTTGCATCTTATCTTTTTGGAATTTGACCAATAACTGTGATGTTTCTTACAACACTAAAATCAGCATTATGTGCATACCTACAACACATCTCGTATGCCTCCTTATCACACTTGTATGCACCCTATGTGCAATAGAAAAAATATTAAGAGAAAACACTCCACAAAAGTGTGTGTATAACCTTTTGTAATAATTCTCTGTACACACTGTGTACAAACTGTAAACAATGTGTACAAGAAATTTAATACAAAACAATTTGTGCAGTGTAACTACACGAAAATGTCATATGCTGACGATTTTCCAAAAAAATCATCAAAAACACAAGGAAAAACCATTGAGCACCGTGTATCTAAATGAAAATGTCATATGCTTTTTCAATCTTGCTAACTTAGCGTCCAAAACTTTCAAAATGAAAATAAAAATATTATTATGCATGCCTATTCTATTCAAGGCATTTGTTATAAGAATAAAATTGAAGAACATACCCTAATCCCTAACCAAATTGATTTCCCGTTCATCCAACCTTGCAATTTCCGCACTATCCTATAAACTCTCCATGGTTGGCTGCAGTCTTCTTATCTAAAAGTTTTCAACCTCCGCGTCCTGTGAGCATATCAACTCATCATAGAATTGAATGTCCTCCAAAGCAGTCTCCATCTTGTTCGTCTGTTCCTCCAAAATTTTGGGGATGATTCGCCTAAAAATTTTATTCCGTGAAAATCTTAAATTTTGGGAACGAGAGTCACGGGTTTTTTTCAAAAAAAATAAGCGCCATATAAAATAGTTTGGTCAGGTCATCGAGTCACGCATTATTAAAAAAATCACGTGGCTACAAAAAAGAAATTCACTCAACAAATACATGCCAACCAAGGATTGGAGTTCGAATGTAGCTCTACGTCTAGACTAGGCACGTAATAATTTCTCCTTATAGTGTCATGTTTTTTTATGTTTGTGATTACCTCAAACTCATTGGAAGAAAGGCACATCTCAGATTACATAGACTTGGGCGCTGGTTCATCCCATCCTACTCAGACGAGGACTAGAGAAGAATTCCCACACTACAAGGTGTCGAACAAAGCCCTACATGGGGTCCTCGTTGGGTACCCATTGGGTACCCATGCTCTATGCGGGCGGACTTCACCCACCCACGCCCATCCATGGTGACTTTCGGGATGTCGTACCCACCCATACCCACCCACTTTCCATGCTTTTTGAACGTAGTCCGCCACAGACTGATGGCATTGAGACTTGTTGCCATTTGCTTTGACTGCAAACTTTCATGCCGCATATCAGAATTTACCGTGGTCACAGTGCAATTCAGTGATGCGCAATGCACAGTGAGGATTACGATAATATACAACATAAAATGATTAGCAATGTAAATCAATTTATCCCCCGATATAGATCAGTACCCACCCATACCCACCCATGAGGTTTTGGGCGTACTCATACACACCCATACCCATTGGGTATGGGTGGGTACGTGGGTGGATGTGGGTATGGGTACCCAATGCAGGGCTCTGGTGTCGAATATCTAACAAAGCCAGATGTAGATGCATAGGCTTTATGACTATCATATTCTTCCAGTTTGTAACTAGTCAGCCAGCTCCTATACCTGGCTAATGACCTATTGGGAAGTTTCACAGCTTTGCTCTCCCAGTTCAACGTCAAACACCTGGAAATTTATCAAGTCAGCCATCTCTACACTCCCATTCTGATCATCAGAAGTGCTAAGAGAACAATGTTTGCTTTAATATAAGTAGCAATGTCAAAAATGGGTTGCGGGTCGTGTTGAACCTGATATTGATCCGTTATTGTTTGATCCGACCCATTTTTACAAACGGGTCAAAAATTGCAACCAGACCCGACCCGCCGTTACCGGATTGACACGACCCTATATAATCAGATTAGCCCGAGTTGCCAGAGCGTTGCGAACAGCGTGGTGCGGCCAGCCGGGCCAAGGGGCGAGCACATCAAGCACAACGCTGGAGCGACTAAGTGAGGCGAGATGCGCGGGCAGCGGCTGAGCCGCCGAGGTGCAGGGATTGCGGGCAATGGGAGGGCGAGGCGAGACGCGCAAGGTGAGGGCAGCAGTTCAGCCATTCGAGCGCGAGCGGGTATGTGCGGTGCGGTGCATGCATGACATGGGCATGTAGAGGGTCTAAATCGGGTCTCCGAGTTGACTCGAATCTGACTCGGAATTCGAAACAGGTCGAAAATCGGGACCCGGACCTAACCCGTTCTTAAAATGGGTTGACTCTAACCCAAAAAAATTTGGATCAGATTTGAGTCGGGTTTTCGTGTCGTTGCAATTTTTTAAAACTGGATGAATATCACTTGATTTTGATTAAACTGAAGCTCTAGATGATTAACACTTGGATGAATATCAATCATCAGATCGACAAGGTAGGGATCTAGATGGGTCTCTGTGACCTCATACAAAAATGAGATCAACAACATTTAGGCCAATTAAGGCAAACTAGCACACACAACGCATGCACAAAAACTCGAACCCAAGACCTCTTAATTGGAAGCCTAAGCTCTCAACCAACGTACCAAAGTAAGCTGTGTAGTTGATCTCTTCTCAACGTTGTAAATTTTATAATATATTCAATATTCTTTTAGCTCAATATTAGATATTGTTTGAGCCAAACTTATCCAATTAATATGTAACAATTTATTCTTGATTTCAAATAATTTTTATTATGTATTTCCTCACACTGAAATTGTAATTTAGAGACATAGGAATCATTTTTTTATTACAAAGATATATATTATTATTTTTCCTGAAATAAAATTTTTATGAAGTAATTTGAAAGATTTTATTTATTTTTTAGATTATTTTAAAGTATGATAGTATATTGTTAAAAAAAATTAATAGTATTTTGATATTTAAAGTCAAAAAAATATTTGTTAAAATTGGATAACATTTTAATTTAGAATTATTAGTTTGCCATCATATACATTTTAAAAAATTTGTATAGTTAAATAATTTTCAGTCATCTCAATATAAGAGTATCAAGATAATTTGTTCTCATACAATCATAGAATAGTAGATTGACAGTGATACTATCCAAGTAAAATATTATGATTTTTGGGCAGCAATTTTAGAAAGCAATTTTTTATACAACTATTTCATAATCTGCTTTATCGGGAGCTGTAGCCATCCCAAACACACCCTAAATTGATCTCAGCAATGCATTCCAGAGTGCAATTGAAGAAAGCATGTTCTGTCTTTTGTGATGTCATTTGATCTTCAATAATTTGACACATGAAATAAATAATATTTACATCGATATTTCTATCACTTGTCTAAATTCATTGGCTTTATTGATTTAATATTTGAAGAGGTTAGTATAAAATTTGAAAGCTTTGTAATAAAATTATGTAATAATGGATTAACGATTATGAAAGCTTTGAATCCACCAAATTCTCATGAAAAAATATTCAATTATTGTTCTAACTCACAAGTCTTCTCATTAGAAATAAAAATTCAACATTTCATCAATGAAATGAGAAATAAAAAATACTTTTCATCAAATTACTCTCAACCAAATAAGTGAGTGAAGATAAATTTCATTTCAATTCCATTTATCATTTTCTTTTCCATTTCTTTTTCATGTCTTCTCTTTCAACTTCTTCATGCTAAATGAACCCTTAGGCTTCATTTAAGACGGTTTTCTTATTATTTCTTAAGGCAGAAGCTATTTTAAGAAGCAATAAAAAAATCGTCCCAAATAAAGTATTAGTAAAATGTTATATTCTCTCACCTAACTTAATAATTAATACATTTTCAACAATGAAATATGAAATTAGCTCATCATTTCTTATACATTAAATATTATTTATAAATAATTAGTAAAAATTATGCACTAATTATAATGATTAATATTTTTAAAAAATAAATATTATTTAAGTTATTTTATATTATGTTTATTAAATAGAGAAATAACTCATTTTAAATAATATTAAATGCATATTAATTTATTAAATTTACAAAGAATTTTTTTTATTCCAAATAGTTGGATTACATTAATAATAACAAAATTATAAGTGAAATGATATATTTTTATTTAAAATAAATATGCAATAACAAATTTATCAAAATATTTATATTTTCATATTTATTATCATTATGTTCCATCTTATGGCTTCTTATTAAATTTATTCAAAATATTACACATCCATTCGCACCAAAACCCGCGCCCGCTCTACGCTTTGCAAAAACCCAAAAACCCTCGTTGTCCTTTTCCCAGAAGGTTTCCTCCGGTAGAAGACGATCCATCTCGTCGTCCTTCCTTGTACCTACGATGCATCCGGATTTCCCAGGCTACCTTGGCAACGGCTACGCGACGCAGGGGCCGGAAAGGGAGCCGCGGTATCGGCGGAGGAGGGGTGCTGGCGGTCGCCGCGGCTCCTTTCAGATTTCGTACGATAACATTACTTCGTACTCTTCCTCATCTCAAGCGCGCCAGTCGCCAACCGAGTGGGCATCTTCTACCAAGTGGGAAGAGTTCGATGACGCCTACTTCCAGTCCTATGCCCAAATCGGCATCCATGAGGAAATGATCAAGGTGTTACTCTCTCACTTTCGCCCTCCACCCCTACCCCACACGCAATTTTTTTCTTTGATGTTGCCATTAGGTGATCATCTTTGCGAAAGGGAATAATAAAATGCGGTTTAAAGTGAGATTTTATGATCAGTTATAGTATGGATAAAGTGTCTAAGCTTTTAAGTTGATTGTAATATGCAGGAGAAAAGTTTGTTTTTGCGTCCTATCCTTACCTTTGGTGAAGTTATTGTTTGGCTTAATGTTGTCTAAAAGTTAGTGTTGTTTGGATAAAATTCTATCAATCAAATTGAATGTATTTGGTTAAATTTCATCTTATTTGAGCAATGCAATGTTTTTTTTAAATAATTAATGATGATTAAAATTGTTTTTTTGTTTAATAGCTTTTTATGTAGAGATTGGTTAAACGTATGCTTGAGTTCAAGTTTGTCTTTAATATGCTTTATTGTCAAGGTGATAGTAAGGCAGTGCGCATTAAAGTTCTTGGTATGTTCATTCTGTGAATGCTAGAAATAGGGAAAATGTAAAATGCCAAGTAAATTGTAGTTTGATATAGTAATGTTGTTCTACTTAATTTAGGCTTAATGACTTAGCACTTGATTCAAACCCGCATTAGTGTATGATGAATTCAATTGCTTATGTCAGATTTGATAAGTTGTAGTTCCAAGTATGTTTAACTTACCCTAGCATATATTATTATACTCTTTCTTGTATGCAAGTCTCCATATTAGGCATCACTCCACTTCAAGCATAAGCTTTTTGACAACTCATGCAATATATAAACACTCGAACTGGGGAGCAAAGTTGGGAGTATACTACTCTAGATTCATTGTCAACCATTGGAGCCACACTCTTCGTCTATAATTAGTAGATCCCAACCAAATGGTTTAATTCAATAACACATAAGGGAATGAAATTTTGTGGCCCAACATGGATCCACTGCATTAGTAAACAATAACTTATATAAATCAAAATCCCCAACACTATAAAACAGAGCCACCAATAGCAGGATGCAAATGTCACAACCCAACTCGACCAGGATAGGTCTTATCGTGTTGAGCTGTGATAGGCAAACCCTAAGATCTAGTTTTGGAATTATTTCAGATTTTCTGCCAATATTCATTGAAATAAATGACGAACTACAGAGCTATTAAAATATCCAAATACAAAAAAAAAACTCATCCATAAAGTTTCTTGCATTCATTAAAATAAATATCTACACTACAGTACATGGCTATAGGTAAGAATAAATGTTCTGGCGAAGACGGTTTGTGATCTGAACTTCTCTAGGTCAACAAAAAAAATCTTGAAATTTTAAAGGGTTTCACAGCAAACTCCAAGTATTATGTATCTCCTTCCTTATTCATGCAATAAGCTTGTAATTTGGGGAGTATAGTGAATGGGAGTTATGGGTATATATCTGCAACTTTTTAATATTAATAGTAATTATATTATAAAGATTTTAGCTTTTAATGATTTATATAATATATTAGATACTAAGGAGGGCCAAAGATATATGTATAAGTTAGCTAAACAAAGAGATAGGAGTAGTAAGGATTTAGTTCAAGTGAAGTGTATTAAGGATGAAAATCAAAAAGTGCTTTTATTAGAAGAGGATATTCAACAAAGGTGGATGAGATATTTGATTAAACTTTTTAATGAAGATTATGAGAATGCGATTGACTTTAATGACCTTAGCACCCTAAATGAAAATATTTTTTTTGTTTTTATTGGTGTATTAGTAAAATCGAAGTAAAAGAGGCTTTAAAGAAAATGAAGTGTGGAAAAGCTGTTGGACCTGATGATATTCCAATAGAGGTGTGGAAATGTGGAATTTCTTAGCTTACTAAGCTTTTTAATATTATTTTGAAGACTAAAAAGATGCCAGATGAGCGGAGAATGAGTGTGTTGATTCATATTTTTAAGAATAAAGGTGATGCACAAGATTGTGCGAATTATAGAGGAATTAAGTTAGTGTGTCATACTTTAAAATTATGGGAGAGAGTTATAGAGCATAGGTTGCGACGTGACATTAATATTTCTCAAAATCAATTTGGATTCATGCCAGGTAGGTCTACTATGGAAGTTATATATTTATTGAGAGGTTTGATGGAAAAGTATAGAGAGAATAAGGAGGATCTACATATGATTTCTATTGATTTAGAGAAAACATATGATAAAGTTCCAACTGAAGTGCTATGGAGAGTTCTACATAAGAAAGGGGTTAATAATGCTTATATTCAAGTCATTTAGGATATGTATGCAGGAGTTGTTACTTGTGTTCAAACACAAGGTGGTTTGACCAAGTATTTTCCTATTTCTGTTGGATTACATCGAGGATCAGCCTTAAGCCCAAATCTTTTTGCTTTAGTCATCGATGTTCTCACTAGACATTTGCAAGGGGTTGTACCCTGGTGTATGCTTTTTGCTGATGATATTCTTCTTGTTGATAAAACTAGAGAGGGAGTTGAAGGTTAAACTTGAATTATGGATGTCAACTTTAGAATCTAAAGGCTTTTGTTTGAGTAGATCTAAAACTGAATATATGGAGTGTAATTTTAGTAATAACAGATCTAGTGGGGGATTGTGATTTTGGGCGATCAAGTCATTAATAAGAGTACACGTTTTAGATATCTTGGGTCTATTGTTCAGTGTGATGGTGAAATAGATGGGGATATTATTAGTAAAATTCAAGTTGGATGGTTGAAGTGCAGGAATGCATTGGGCTTGTTGTGTGATAGAAAAGTCTCTCTAAAACCTATGGGAAAATTCTGTAAGATGGTAGTGAGACCTGCAATGCTTTATGGTGCAAAACGTTGGCCATTAAAAGAGAAGCATAATATTAAGTTAAGTGCTGTAGAGATGAGGTTGCTCGGGTGGATGATTGGTTTTACTCTTAGAGACAGGATACAAAATGAGCATATACGTGAAAAGGTTGGAGTAGCTCCAGTGGAATATAAGATTAGAGAGAGTCTCCTTAGATGGTTTGGTCATATAAAACGGCGGCCTTCCAATGACCCGGTTAGGAAAATAGATGCATTAGATTTAACTTATGTTAAGAAAGGTAGAGGTAGACCTAAAAAGACTTGGTTAGAAAATATTAGAAATGACCTTTCTTTATTAGATTTAGATAATAATTTGACTCTTAACAGGACACAATGGAGAAAAAGGATTCATGTAGCCGACCCCACATAGTGGGATAAAGGCTTGTTGTTGTTGTTATTGTTATTGTCTTGGTCATGATTTTATCTATGGCAGACTTAGTTCAGTGTTAGTTGCTGAATTTTGCTTTTTTTATGATGTACAATTAATTGCTACTGACTAAACTTGTTAGTACTGTTTAGGATCATGTAAGGACGGAAACTTACAGGAATGCCATCATGCGACATCAAAATTTAATTTCAGGGAAAGTAAGAAATTTTCTTTGAGTTTTCATTTGCAATTTTATGCTGCAATTGGAAATTTGGGTTGAATACTTTAGGTTGTTTTTTTGGCTATTGTCATGTCAATCCATAATTTTAAACTTTGTGCATGTATTTGTAGGTTGTAATGGATGTAGGCTGTGGGACAGGCATTCTTTCTATATTCTGTGCTCTTGCTGGTGCTAGAAGGGTAATATCGGCCATAATTATTCATCAATGAAATTTATATTCCTTTTTTGCTGATTCAATAACGAATCATTTATGAATTTGACATCAATAATCTGTGACATGCCCTTTATGTTTAATTGTTGAAGCTACCTTCATCACAATGCTGTGTGATAGTATCATAATTTTGTATTTGCTCAAGTTAAGAAGGATATGACTTGCATTTCCTAAACAACACTAATATTTGTCTTCTTTAGATGCTTTAAACTTACTTAAAGCTCCTTTTGCTCTTTTTTATTAACAAATAACTTGTTAAGGTAAGCAAATATTACCCAAGAATGTCTCAGCAAAATGTGGCTTAATTAAGTGTACGTGCTGTTGCCTTCTATGTAAAATCTTTCTTTTTTAGGAATTAGGAAAAAAAATTCTATCATTTAAGAAGTTATTGTTTGATAGCTTAAAGTTCAGGTAAGAAGTATTCTTGTTCTTGAGCCATATCCTGCTGTAGGACATATGGAGCTAGACCATTGGCACTCTAGTTTTTCAATTCATGTTTTTCCTATTTTGAAATTTCTTCTTACCTTGCTGCCATTCTCTATGCTACCATAGTTTGTGACACCACCCAACCCACCTAGTAGGCTACATTTAGCCAAAAGGAAAAAAAAAAGTCATTTCTCTCTTCAAATTTAACCAATTATTACTAGTGAAAATTCTGACATTCTCAAACACATTAATTAGATGATATGAAGCATTAGCATTCCTAAATTTCTTTCATGTCATTGTTAGATCCAACATGGATATGCGCCTAAAAATGACATGCACCTGACATATGCACGATGCATTGAAAATAACGCTTGATTTGCTTTTGTTTTATCTAAATTTGAACCAAAACAACCAAAGCACACCTTGACATGGTGGGAACAAGCCTCGACATGGAATAATGGTGAATTGTGTTTTTCTCGATGATCTAACTTTGCAATCTATGTTTTTTATTGATGATGGTAAATGTGGTTTTGAAGAGGACATTGGTCTTAGTGGTAATGGTGATTGATTGTGAGTATGTTGGTTCTAATTAAAGATACATTAGTTTACTCATATTTTATATGGTTATTTTGAAGATTATATACCATGTTTTGAGTTTTTTGGATTTTGTGTAAAAAATATAATATTGATATTGATAAAATTATATCTAATGATTAATGTTGTTGTATTGTTTATAATTTCATACATTTGATAAAATATTTAAATGTTTTTATAATTGAACTAAAGTTAGTTTTTCCTTTGTTGATCTGTTAAGTTCCTTATATGATATTATACTTTATTGGGTGATACTTTTATTATACATTAGGTATTTTGATTACATATTTTATATTATTAATTTATAAAAGAAAATATTATGTCATGTCGTAGCATGTTAGTGTCCTTGCTTTGTAGATTAAATGCTTAAATACTTGCATCAAATCAAACCAATCTAAGATTGTCGTTACTCGTTAGTAAAACTTTTGGTATGGTATTATTATATATTATAATCATGTTGTTTTCTTTCTTTTTCTTTAGTTTGAGGTATTTTATTTATTTCCATTTTTGAAACTTTTTACCTTATTTTATTGCTAAATTTTGTTTCAAACTAAGACATGTAGCTGCAAACAAATATTTATGCAAAGCATTTGTATACACGGTATGTAAACAACACTATATGTTGGTGCACTATAAAGTTTTTCACTTTGTCTCACCTTTAACCCATCCACGTAGTGGGATAAAGGCTTGATGTTGTTGTTGTCGTCATCGTCTCACCTTTCTTCTCGAAAATGATAGTATTGATCAAATATGCGTTAAAAATTTCTTTGGGCGCATACTGTCCTTAAGCAAGGAATATATTAAAGCTAGGTGATTTGTTCCATTACATGATAAATGGACCATTTCGTTTACCTGTAACTTGAACTGTTTAATAGGATGCATCATGGCTACCGAAATCATATAATTCATAGTTAAACCATTTTTTGGGAAGTTAATCTATCTCTTTAGAATATTGGTCTTGAGAGTCTTATGCATGTTGCACTTCTTCTTTTCTGTTGGTTGGGCTAGTTCTAACTACATTGATGTGTCTCGAGTTTTTTACATGATTTGATTTTGCTTGTAACTCTATCCTTGTTTTTGTGCAATTTGAGCAACATGCATTTTAGAATAACATTTTCAACCATATTCGTTAATTTGAAAGGCCACTTTTCACTATCGTTCATCAACTAAACATCTGATCAGGTGAACTTTTTTCTTATTAGCATCTGTCATTGCAACATTATGATGATCCCGCATGTTTGGATCTTTGGCTTAAAATAAAACACTTTGGGCCAGCTTGTTTCACCATGACTGTTTAGATCTCAATTCTTAAAATGAGTCATTTTGAAGTAAAGTGCAGTGATATTTATTTGTTTTGCAATAACTCACTTCTTGCAAAGTCAATTCTTCTAATTGTTTACGTTTTAGTAAGTTTTATTTTTATTTAATATATTATTAATAATTTTTAGTAAAATTAATACTATTCCATATTCGCATTAATTTATTATTATTCTATCTTTATTAGAAAGGTAAAGCAAAAATGAAATTAGACTTCTTAGCCATCAAGATTGAAACTCACTCCGTTTTTTAATATGAGTTTTAAGAATAATAACTCATTTCATCTATTTTCAGGTAATCAAATGCTTGGATTTTAAAGTGAGATTCAATCACTTTTAATACTTGCAGCAAAACAAATATACCCTTAGGGCTAGTTTTTACCAAACTGCTGCATCCCTGGTTCTTGACTTGATGTGAATGCCCTTGTAACTCTATCCTTGCATGCATGTGCATCAAGCAACAAGCATGTTCAGAATAACATTTTAAACCATTGTTACTTGTTTTATAGCCTTTGCTAGTCTCTCTCCTTCATTAAATGCAATGCTGGTTAGCTGACCATATTTTATTAGCATGTGTCACTGAAGCATCATTACTATCCTTAATACTATCGATATTTGGCATAAAATAAAAGACTTGAGCTAATTTGCAGCCTGAATTTCTCTTTCCCATGATCCATCATTTCAGTCTCATATTCCATGTAATCTCATTTTTACAGCATTCAAGCTCAGCCAGTTCTTTTTTTAATTAGTAATTGATACCTGTTTGGTTGATATGCATTCCTTAGCCGCTTTTTGGGAGTATTTATGTGACTTACTCCTCTGAAGCATGTTTTAAGGGTGGCACAACATTTCATTATTATTATTATTATTATTATTATTATTATTATTATTATTATTTTGCGAAGCTTTTTTTATTAATAATATTCATAGCCATTATGATTTTAGGATGGCGCAACTTCGTCCATTTCTTTACCTCGCCTGGCAGTTCCACATCCTTACTTCTGAACCCCTTCTCACATTCTCAGGTTTATGCGATAGAAGCAAGTGATATTGCCGTGCAGGTAGAATGGCTTGCCTCAATTTGAATATGCCTTTTATAGTATTTGAACAACTTCTGTTTTATGTGATTGTGTGTGCATCTATCATAATATTGGTTTATCACTTTTTTCTTTATATTTCCATCATTATTTCTTGCTTCTAGTTCATTAAGATACTAATTATGTATAGTTCAAGCTTCAGTTTATCTATGTTAACAATTGAAATCTCTAGCTGTAAATTTTTGCTTTAAATTCCCTTCAGCGAGGATTACTTAATCCTAAGGATTAGGTAATCTTGCGTAATTTAATTAGTAAAACTTAATCCTTGAATGATATGCATAAAATATTTTGTCTGGTATGAGAAATGATTGATTTCAAACAATGTTTTAAAAGGAGTCAGGGGGCATAGGCCCTTTGTATTTTTTGTTTGAATATTTCATAAATAAAGATATGATTAAAAAAAATCAAATATAAGATAAAAATTCTCTGAATCTATTGCCTTAACCATATGATTCATATTCTTTCTCTAAAATGTGATTGACACAATCATATAAAGTTAAATAAAATGAGAGGTCAAAATAAAACAAGATAAGCAATGAGTCAAATGAAGAATAATGGAGGAGTCAAGTGAGTATATATTTGTGATGAAATGATGCGTCGGAGAAGAAGGCAGTTGGGTTTAAAGCTTCAATATTTCTAAACCATCAATGTTTCTAAGGATTTGTATGAGAGAAATCAATTTGATTGAATTTAACTCTCAAGGGATTAAAAGAAAAATAATTTGTTCATTCATTCTTTCATTTAATTTATGGAAATTATATTTATAATGTATTAAAATTTTATTATTTGATGATTTACTTTAATTCAAGGTAAACTAATGAGCGCAGAGCCTCGGGCTAAGGGGCCTTGGGCAATGTTTTGTTTTTAAGCATTGATCGCAAAAATGTTATAATTGATTAATCCTTTTTTTTAATATTAATCCTTATTTGAGGATGTAAAGATTGATTAGCTCGTCCAGGTGAATCAACCCAGCTAAGTAAAAGACAATAATTAGTATACCATTTGGATGAATTAGACATTTAGATCGAAACCTAAGCTAAATTATGAAATAAGTTTTCGTTCCTTCACAATAATAAACAGTGACCACTGGTTGCAGTTGAGTGGATACTGATTTATTCTTTTTTAGACAAGATCTTTTGCATTCATTTTATTAGTAAATTTAGTAATTATCTGTATCTTTGATCGACAGCCTTGATTCATGGATGCTTGAAATAATATGAAGGGTTGTGTTTTCTTTGAAGGTGTCTATGGACAATTAACAGATGCCTTTAGTCATGGGCCTGTAACAGCTATGGCACACTTTTACCGAGACATGATTAATCTTTTGACTAAACTTTTCTTAAATCTTGTTTGATCATTCTTTTCTAGAAAATGCTATGCCATACTGCCATGACTGTTCAGCAATCCATCTTCAATTAAGTTGTTTGCTGGCCCACATTCATACTTTTTTCCCTAGGGTAAATTCTTACGTCTGATTACTTCTTTTCTTTCATGCTTCTTAGTTAATTGTAGTACAGGATATCCACTGTTTCATTGTCTGTCATCCATTTCATTTGGCTCCATCTGATTCCTTACCATATCATTTGGTGAATTCCCTATCACCTTGTTTTTCCTTTTATGTACCATATTATGAAGCCACTACCTATAACTCAAATAGTATTTGTTTAATATTCTGTACGTAGAACTTTATTACTTTTTTCTGCTATTAAAACATCAGCATAATTCTGAATCACTTGTAACAGTTACAATCTTCAAGGATTGGCTACATCGAATACGAATGTGGTCTTGCAGTGTCAGTGTAGTAGATTAAAACAGTACGACTAATGAGGGAAGTAAACATAAGCCATTGCAGGACAAACGTGATTGTTGAAACCAGAGATACTTCCTAATAAAGTATGGTGATGTGAGTAGCCTGACTAAAATTTCATTTTGATGAGTTGGATGTTCGTGATGCAAGTGCAAATGATGTGTTAAAACGTTCTCACTGTCAGATCAACTACTTATAAGCTAATGCATAACATGCATAAAAACATTGATAATTATGATTAAACTTTTGGTGATTAAACCTTATTGGAACCATGAACAGATGGATGGGATAATAGGATTACATGAACTAGATAAGTGATAGTTTTTAGATAAGCTCTTTCCATTATTTCCTTCTATCCTTTTAGACTAGCAAGCAATTTTTGAGGAGATGACTTTCCTCGAAATTAGGTTAGTAGATTGTTTGTTGCAAGATTTAGCCCATTCGAATTCTAGGTATGCTTAAAATTGAAGCCTTGATAAACCCAAACCTAAGCTAAAAAAGAAACCCAACCATAGCCTTTACACAATGATCACATACGAAACCCTCATCATATAAGCGAAAGGAACAAAAGAAAAGGATTAACAAAAAGTTTTTTATTTTATTTTATTATTATTTTTTTTATAATGGATTATCAACAAGTTGGTAGATAAGTCATGACATAGGAGCCACAACAGTACCCGAATAATGCTCTACATAGGATCTACGCCAGCACACATAAGGAGCATCGCGTGTTAGAAATGGTAGAAATTGCAATAACTCATGCAAAAGTTATAATCCATCAGTGGAGGTGCGGATAAGGAAGGCATGGAAGCCTACAACTAACAACTGGCAATAACTTCAATCAAAATCCACCTGATTGTATCCATAAACTAATGTGCAATCTAAAATTATCCATGAACCAAGCTAAGTTTGATCCCATGCCGAACTATATAGGTCATCTGATACGGCGGGAGCGGGAGCCGCAGGAGAGGGCGGTTTATTTGGGGGCTGATTTGAAGAGGATTAATTAGGAAATTTTTTATAATTGAAGAGGGCAAATTTGGGGGCTGATTAATTATGAAATATTTCTTAATTGAAGAGGGCAATTTTAGGGTCTGATTTGGGAGGGAAATAATTAAGGAAATAAGGCAGATTTGGGAGTGAATTGGGGGAGGGTTGTTTGTCTATTTGCTATTTATTGTTTGCTTTAAGTAGGTGATTTTCCTAGTAGGGGTTTGTGTTGTTTGCTGAATTTAGATTGTTCTTAAAGTATTTGGGCTCTAGCCAGTGGCTAGATATTTGGGAGAGTCGGATCTTTCTCTCCAATTGAAGATCCATTGTATCTTGTTTGTTTCTTCTTATCATCAATTAAAAAGTTTCTCTTGTGTGATTCCACCTAGAGCTTCCTTGTTTACTATTTTGGGCTTGCTGAAATTCAATATCAGCCAAGGTTTTCTTCTATTTCAAGAAGCGTTGCTTATCAAATTGATATCAAAGCGATGTCTCGGGCTGAAATTTAAGTCCCATCGTTGATTTTTGCAGCATTTTTCTCCCCACCTTGCTGATTTTCGCCTTTTGAAGACCAAATTCGCCAATTTTTGTTGTTTTCATGGTTTGGAACCTAAATCCGTGAATGTCAGCAAATAAGATGGAGATGTTGGAAGGCGAGATGGAAAATCTCAAGGTCGGAGTGGAGGAAATATATTTGAACATGGAAGGAAGGTTCTCATCCATAGACAACAGCTTTAAAAATATGGAAGACATGATGAAGAAGTTGATCGAAATGCAGTCAAAAGCCTGACCGACGGTTCCGAAGGCTAAACCAAAGGGGAAGGAGATTTCGTAGGACAATGATGAAATGGAGAGTGTTTTCCATCAAGGACCTCCACAGGGGGCTCCTCGGGCGGATCAGGGTATTTTGAAGGAAGGACAGCAAGGAGGGGGGAGGCCAAACCCTTTGGGAGACTACCCGGGCATGGGTAGAGGTGGAATGGAGGAGGGCATGGTTGGGCGGAATCATGGGGTCCAAATCGGCCAATGGAGAAAGGGAGAGATTCACACCATCATTACATAGGAGGAACTAACTGAGGGAGAAGAAATTGGGGTATGAATGTGAGATTGAGAAAGTTGAAGATGCCAGTGTTTGAAGGGGAAAATGCTCAAGGTTGGGTGTATCGAGTGGAGCGTTACTTTGCAATCAACAGCTTGGAAGGGAAAAACTCATGGCGGCAAGGCTATGCTTGGAGGGAAAAGCCTTAGCTTGGTTTCAGTGGAGGTAGGCTCGATATCTGATCTATTCATGGGGGGAATTAAGGAGTGTTTGTCGGAGCATTTCCAAGCCATTCAGGAATGAGATCTCCATGAACAGTTTTATGCCCTAACTCAAGAGGGGGCAATCATGGAGTATCGGGAGAAGTATGAGCCGCTGTCGGGAAGGCTAAGAGGAATTTCCGAGGAAGGATTGGAAGAGAATTTCATGAAGGGGTTTAGGGATGACATACAAGTAGAGCTTAGGGTGTTGTGACCTGGAGGTCTAAGAGAGACAATAGAGCTTGCTCAGAGGGTGGAGGAAAAATATCGGAGGGAGAAGGCCAGCAAGAGCAACATCATGGGAGGGGCTTACAGGAGTACCTCTATGAACCTGACACCAAGAACCCAGAAGGTGTCATTTCAGAGGGAAGCACTGAAGAAGAAAGGCACTGGAATTTGCCTTGGAGACAACTTCAAGCACCTTACAGAAACAGGTGTGCAGGGTAGCGAGCAACATGGTTATGTTTCAGATGTGATTAGAGGTATACACCGGGGCACAGGTGTAAGGACCAAACTCTTCTGGTTCTCACCGTTTGTGATGATGAGGAAGCTGAGGAGGGAGGTGAGAGTGAGGCATTGGTGGAGGTGGAAATGCTGCATTTAGATATGACAAAGGTCTCCTTGAACTTAATGGTGCATTTCACTCTGAATCACATCATGAAAGTGAGAGGAGAAATAGCAGACAGGGAGGTAGTGGTGTTGATAGATAGTGGGGCTACCCACAACTTCATCTCCAACTAGGTCATAGAGCATTTGGGGCTGAAATTGGTGGGTGCAAGGTGCTATGAGGTGATGATTGGCACTGGGAAGATGGAGACAGGTAGAGGAGTGTGTAGGGGGGTGGTTCTGACCATACAGGGAGTCCAGGTGAGGGAGGATTTTATCCCATTGGAGTTAGGGAGCACTGATGTCATCCTAGGAAAGAAATGGCTGCAGAAGTTGGGAAAGACCAAGATTGATTAGCAGACGCTAATGATGGAGTTGAAGGTTGAAGGGAGGAAAGTGGGTATTAGAAGGGATCCTAGCATGTCCAAAACTATGGTTTCACTCAGAACCATGGTTAAGGCGATACAAGGAGCGCTGGGCTACTTGGTGGAGCTGTAGAGCCTGGAGGAGATTCGAGGCCGGGCAGCCCCTCTTGCCCCCTCTACAGACAAGGTGTTCCTTAGTCATTTTCTATCCTTCCACCTTGAGGACAATGTGCGCTTTTTTTTGGCGGGGGGGGGGGGGGGGGGGGGGAGTATTTTACGGTGGAAGCGGGAGTTGCAGGAGAGGGAGGGAGGGAAGAGGGGGGGAGCTGATTTGAAGTTGATTAATTAGGAAATATTTTCTAATTGAAGAGGGTTGATTTGAAGGAGATTAATTAGGAAATGTTTCATAATTGAAGAGGGCAGATTTCGAGGAGATTAATTAGGAAATGTTTCCTAATTGAAGAGGGCAGATTTGGGGGCTGATTTGGGAGGGAAATAATTAAGGAAATATGGCAGATTTGGGAGGGAATTGGGGGAGGGCTGTTTGGGTATTTGGTATTTGGTATTTAGTGTTTTTTTAAGTAGGTGATTTTCCTAATGTTATGGGTATATGTTGTTTGCTAAATTTAGATTGTTCTTAGGGTGTTTGGGCTCTTGCTGGCGGCTAGAGATTTGAGAGAGCTGAATCTTCCTCTCCAATTGAAGATCCATTGTATCTTGTTTGTTTCTTCTTCTTATCATCAATTAAAAAGTTTCTCTGGTGTGATTCCACCTAGATCTTCGTTGTTTATTGTTTTGGGCTTGCTAAAATTCAATTTCAGCTAAGGTTTTCTTCAATTTGTTTCTTATCACCATCCTAACTTTACAAAATAGAAAACACATCTCTTCCTCAAGACTATCATCATAAGCATGTTCAAACTGATTGGAATTGAAATAAACCAAATAAGAAAAACAAATAAACTATTCTCGTATCATTAAATGATTCAATGCTTCAAGTTGTTTATTATGATGACACAACCTAAAGCTCTCTATTACCAATTTTGATGCATGCAGGGGGGGGAGGGTCAAAACAAATCAAGAAAATTTGTTCAACCCTTGGGCTGCTAGTGCTTTCGGTTTTGGTTTGTGGCTTTCGGTTTGGGCTTATAGCTGCTTCGGTTTTGAGCTGGTGCTGAAATTCCTTGTTATTTCTTTTGAGCTGAAGTTTAGTTCATTAAATGAAGTATTATTGTAGCTCATTATTGGGTGGAACTTGTCTCTTCCCCTTCCCCATTCACCTCCTTGGAACTTGTCTCTTTGGTTTTTGGGGAGCTGTTGCTCTTCCCGTGGCTTTGTTGGGTTTCCCGATTTCTGCTGTTTCGGTTCCTGTGTGCTTCTCGGGTATGCTGTTCCGTGATCTTCCCGTGGTTCCCTGGCTAGTTTCCCCTTGTTGCCTCTTCGGGTCCCTCACCTGCTGGCTTCCCGTGGCTTTGTTGGCTGGCTACCCGTGGTCTTTGCCTCCTTGTTTCCTGTACCAAATTTTGGGGCTGCTGTTTGGAGACTCTTGGACTTTCAATTCCCTATTTTAATTTAAGTTTTTTGTGGCTGTTTAGTTTCCCCTTTCATCTTATAAATAGGGGCTGATTTGTGTGTAAAAAAAGAGAGTGATAATGTAATTTTTGAAAGTTAAAAAACCTGAGGATTTTTGTTGGAAAAGCTTGCGAGCTTGTTCCATTCTCCTTCTCCTTCCTCTAGGAAAGCTTGCGAGCTTCTCCTCTTTTCTTCTCGGGCTTCTAACCTCCTTCTTCTCTCCACAAGTATCCACCCCATTTGTATCCTTCTTCTCTAAAAAAAAATACAAGCTTCTTTAGGTGTTTTGTTTGAGTCGTTTGTAAAGGTCAGAAGTTGTAAGTGTCGGTCTATTAATAGAAAAGTTGCATTTTGTTTGAAATGTCGTATTTTGTCTTACTTTTGAGTATATTTTTATTCCCTAGGAAGAGTAAGTTTTTGCTTCCAAAAAATTAGGGGTTTCCAAATTTTTTGGTTACATCAAATTGGTATCAGAGCAAGTTCTTGTCTTTGGTTTGTGGTTTTTTTTTGTTAGCTTCTTGTCCTTGGTTGGTGTGTCTTTGTTGGGTCTTCGTTTTATAAAATGGAAAACAACAAAAAGGTTGAACCAATTGTAGAAGAAAATCAGTCAGAAGATTTTGAACTTCAACTTCCAATGAATAGATGGGTGCCAATGGAAGGTGATTCAACAGATCCACTGCAAATGGAACTATACAAGCTTCAATCGAAAATACATAGATGCACAGAGCAATACATGAAGAACAAACAGTTATTGCAAGAACAATTCAAGCAAGAGCGAGATGAAATCCTAAAGAAGTATGCAGTAAAGATTCAAGAGTTAGATGCACTTCCACCGTCTCCTCGGATCAAATCAAAAGACAACTCATCGGGAGATGAGTTTTTCAAATAGGGGAGTATCTGATGCATGCAAGGGGGGGGGGGGGGGGGTCAAAACAAATCAAGAAATTTGTTCAACCCTTGGGCTGCAAGTGCTTTCGGTTTTGGTTTGTGGCTCTCAGTTTGGGCTTATAGCTGCTTCGGTTTTGAGCTGGTGCTGAAATTCTTGGTTATTTCTTTTGAGCTGAAGTTTAGTTCATTAAATGAAGTATTATGGTAGCTCATTATTGGGTGGAACTTGTCTCTTCCCCTTCTCCATTCACCTCCTTGGAACTTGTCTCTTTGGTTTTTGGGGAGCTGTTGCTCTTCCCGTGGCTTTGCTGGGTTTCCCGATTTCTGCTGTTTTGGTTCCTGTGTGCTTCTCGGGTATGCTGTTCCGTGATCTTCCCGTGGTTCCCTGGCTGGTTTCCCCTTGTTGCCTCTTCGGGTCCCTTACCTGCTGGCTTCCCGTGGCTTTGTTGGCTGGCTACCCGTGGTCTTGCCTCCTTGTTTCCTGTACCAAATTTTGGGGCTGCTGTTTGGAGACTCTTGGCCTTTCAATTCCCTATTTTAATTTAAGTTTTTTGTGGCTGTTTAGTTTCCCCTTTCATCTTATAAATAGGGGCTGATTTGTGTGCAAAAAAAAGAGAGTGATAATGTAATTTTTGGAAGTTAAAAAACCTTAGGGTTTTTGTTGGAAAAGCTTGCGAGCTTGTTCCATTCTCCTTCTCCTTCCTCTAGGAAAGCTTGCGAGCTTCTCCTCTTTTCTTCTCGGGCTTCTAACCTCCTTCTCTGCACAAGTATCCACCCCACTTGTATCCTTCTTCTCTAAAAAAAAATACAAGCTTCTTTAGGTGTTTTGTTTGAGTCGTTTGTAAAGGTCAAAAGTTGTAAGTGTCGGTCTATTAATAGAAAAGTTGCATTTTGTTTGAAATGTTGTATTTTGTCTTACTTTTGAGTATATTTTTATTTCCTAGGAAGAGTAAGTTTTTGCTTCCAAAAAATTAGGGGTTTCTTAATTTTTTGGTTACATCAAATTTGGTGTAGGATGGTTTGGGTTAAAGTTTTTTACTGCAACTAAAATGATGCAATGTATGTAGATTATGCAAGGTTACTTTCTATTTGCATATCCATGTCCACTTACTATGTAAAAAGAAATTGATTTATTTAGGCACAAAACAATAAATACAAGAATTAGAACCCAATGAAAATGCAATATGATTGAATAAATTTGAAGGAAATCAATGAGAAATTTAACTATGCAAAATAACAAATAATGATTATCAATTCACCATAATTAGAATCCTAATTTTATCAAATTTGTATTGTATCAACTATCAGGAATACTGGCAAGCCAATGACAAGATATTTGGAAAAAATTAAATCAAGGAAAGAATTCACCAAAGTTAAGAAATTTAGACTTGGCAATGGTACAAGGAGATGACTTTCCATAAAATTAGCTAATAAAATTTGTATCACCCAAAGGAATCACACGCATAATTTGCTCTCATAAGATTGAAACTAGAGTAATAAATTATATTGAATCAGATTAATATAATTACATGCCTCAATCTATCTTTTTATATATTTGTCATCTCTCCATTAATAGATATGATAGTCACAATATCAACCCAATTCAATTTTAGATAATCTTAAATTCAATTTTTGATTATTCAAAACCCAAGCACACTTTATAAAAGAAACTTTCTACAAGTGCATTGATCGCATACCAATGCAAAATATAGACAAAGGGAATGACAGGACTAATAACAATGAGTTAGTAGATAAGTTGTAACATAGTTGTTGCAACATAATTTGGGTAAGGTGCAGCAGAGGATCCGCAAAAACATGCAGAGGAAACGTTGCCCGCTAGCAGCATGAGGAATCACAATAGTCCACGCAAAAGCTGCAACCCACAATTGAAGGCAGAAATAAGCAAGGCATGAACTTTCATCAAAAGCTATCTGATATTATCCACGAACTTTTGTGGAATTTGGAATTATCTATGAACCAAATTTGTCTGATTGTACACCTAATCATACAAATCAACCTAACATTAGAAAATTGAAAACACAGCTCTTTCTCGCGGCCATCACGTAGTCATGTTACAAACTGATTGAAACTGCAAAATAAGCCAAATAAAGAAATCAAATAAACTTTTCTCAACACATTGATTGATTTTATTCTTCCAACAATAATATACATGCAGATTTCCATCTCTCATCTTCATGCTCTCGTAGCCTGCCAGCCTCATTCCAGTGTCAATGCAATTGCCAGCGTCTTTTCCACATCCAGCCCTCACCCACCAAATGAATTTTCCTATTTTTTGAGAGTGGAATGAAAATTTGAACTTCCAATGAGATTGGCCCTCGATGCATTGCTTTTGGAGTAACCTGAGCGGCTTATTTTACATTAAAGCTCCTGCTAATTTGCTCTCTTTTCCGGTGCTGCTATTCTTGATTAATTTCTTATTTGACTACCTCTGTACTGTCTTGGTTTGCTATTCTTATATATTTGTACGGTAATAAATATATTTTTTCTGCTTTGTTAATTCTGTCCAACCTTTTTATATTTTAATCAAGTTGTAGGATTCATTTTTCATTAACCATAAGGCTGTTTTGGATATTTTACCAGGCTAGTGAAGTTGTCAAAGCAAATAATCTATCCGACAAGGTTATTGTCATTCATGAAAGAGTTGAGGTAAATTTGATTTTTGCAAATCGTTTTCTTGTTTCTTACTGTAATAAGTTCAAGAGTACGTATCTTTAAAACACTTCCATTGCACACATCTTCTATCAATGAGTTTGGTTGTTACGGTTCTATTATGAAATTTTCTGTTGATCTTTATGTAGATTTGAAGTTTAATGAAAAATCTTTGACTCTAGGTTAGTTTTTGTTTCTTCTATTATTTGTTGGTTTCCATAATTCTGGCGAGTTTGAACTTCAACAACAATCTATAAAACATTGGAACATTGAGGGGAAATTATATGCCTCTCCTAATCAACGCCTTAACCGATTTTTCCTGTAAAGAAATAGGATAGAACGGAACATCTGTCATATTGAAAACTTTATAATAAATTCACACTATCGTGATATTGGTAAGTGTTTTGTTTTATTAGATGGAGTGATATATTATAAATAGCATTTTAGGAAATTTTTAAAAGTTTGTGCTCATCATTTAATGATAAATTCTCGCTTAGTATCATGGAGTTGCTTAATTTTTAACAATTTATACATATTATCGTGAAAGCATTTGTAGATTTTTTCAATGATTTTTGGGATTATCTAACCTAATCCTCTTCGAACTAAAACATAATCATTTTGATTCTTGGTTCCAAGGTTTGAAAAATAATCAAACAAGTAAACCAATTACTCATTTGAGAAAAAAAGGAATGAGCAAGGAATGAAATCGCCAAAGAAACAATTCGATCCTCACACAAGTACAAACAAATGTTGGTTGGGTTCTCCAAGTGAAGTGATCAAATGTGATGAGAATAGCAGGAGATGGGTATTATTTTGTGAAGAATTGACTCATAATGTTCTATTCACATTAAAAAAAACATTGATTTTCATCTATTTTGTCAAACAAATTATCTCGATTAGTTTGGAACATTGAAATAGCTTGATGAGGTCATCTGCATCACTTGACTTGGCACAAAGGGGAGATTAAAAATTTGACACATGTGATGGATGAAAATTTTATTGGAGAGTACATGATGCAGGACTAATATGCTTTGAATAAAATTTAGAATTTGCACGTATTCATTCAAGAGCAATTACTTGATTAAATTACTAGCAATTAGAACGATGAAATAAAACGAGAAAGGGGTGCTTGTGTTTAGGCTAAACCACAGTAAATGCTTGAACAAACAAATAGATGGGAAATTCAAATCAAAGCGAACTTAGTAAATGTTCATTCACAATCCCTTAATTAACATTAAGATAAGTAAACATATTAGGAGCTCTCAAAGAAACCCTACGTTTACTAAGCTTTGTCTAGCAAATCAAGCGGCACCGATTTTTTGCAACTTCATCATCACCTACGAGGTTAGTGGAAAGAAGAAGTGACTTGACGAGGAGAGAAAGTTCACCTTAACCGGGAAAGAATCGTCGTCGGAAAGTAGTCACTTGAAGGCCAATGGTATGAATGAGGAACCGTAGGATTTGTGTGAAATGTCCTATGAGTGGGGGAGTATCCGGAGGGGAAGTAGTCGTGAGCCGGCCGAGGATGGTCCACCGTCCTTTCTTCCTCTGATCGTCGATTGTGTCCACCAACGTGATGTGGATCCTTTCGAAGTATTCTTCGACGGTGTTGTCAAAATCGAACCCAACGTCGAAGAACGGCGAACGGAGGATGTCGATGTTGTCGTGTTCGTCAAGGATCAGTCCGTAGTCCCATTCGGGGACTTCCATTCATGTTGGTGAGGGGAAGAGGGGTCGGCGCCGACGATATCTTGCTGCCCTTGAAGTTTTCCTTCAATGGTTTGAAGGTTTCCTTGGAGAATCAAGTGGAAAAAGGTCTAGGGAAGGGGGCGGCCAAGGGGAAGGTAATGGGGAAAAGTGGGTTCAGATTTTGGAGGGGTAGGGTTAGGGTTAGGGCTAGGATTTGGAGTCCAAAATCTGAAATTGTTTTCAGATTTTGAAATTTGAAGGAGGTGGATAAGGAAACTAGGTTTAGTTTCTAAAAGGAAGGATTTAATGTGAGAGAGGGGATTGGGGAGAGAGAGAGAGGGGAATTCAAGAGAGAGAGGGGGTGGAATAGGGAAGGGGGGCCGGCGGCTTTGAGAGGAATATGGAGGGGATTTGGGGATCGATTTGGGTTTCTAAAATTGGATTTAGGTATTAGGAAAGTTTTAATTAAATCCCCTTTATTTGAAATTTTCAAATTGGACTCAATTAGGAAACTTTCCTAAAATAGATTGAGTCCATTAGGAAAGTTTTTAATTCTAATTCAATTTGAATTTGAATTTCAAATTCTTTCCTAAACAAATCCAAACTAATTTATGAAACTAATTCAAGGGGGAGGGAGGAGGGATGTGGCCGGCGGCTTGCTTGGGGTGGGGGTCGATTTGGATGGCCGGCGGGTGGGGGAGTGGGAGGAGGGGCCGAGAGGTTGAGGAGGGGGGAGAAAGGAAGATAATCCCACGAAACTAACCACGAATCCGGACTCGTCCCAAGATTGGTGGGTGATCCAATTCCCTCTCCAAGGGATCTCTTTCTTCAAGCTCTTTAGCTCTCAATTCTCAAACAAAGTGCAGGAAAATTTTGTAGAATTCATTCATTCCTTAAACAATACAATAGTGGCTTATAAATAGCCTCAACAAGGGAAATAAATGAAAAGACTCAAATGCCCACATTGGGCTTACAAGCATGCTCCCTTAAGTAAGGGTAAAATAGTGACTAATATAAAAGAAACAAATAATCATAATAAACTCAGAAATATAAGGACTCGATTGTGGCCGTTGATCGACGGCCACGTCTACGATAAACTTTCCAAGTGTGGATATCCTCATCAGTACATGAACACACACTTGTTTTTGAATAAAAAAATATTTTTTAAATATTTGAAAGAAATAATATACAACAACAACAACAACATCAAGCCTTTATCCCACTACGTGGGGTCGGCTACATGAATCCTTTTTCTCCATTGTGTCCTATTAAAAGTCAAATTCTCGTTTAAATCTAATAAAGAAAGATCATTTCTAATATTTTCTGATATAAATTAACTAAAATAGGGTTGCCTACACCCTAATTTTTTAAAAACAAGAGAGAGGTGGCTGCTTGTTTTTTGGGTTTCCAAAGGGAATTGGCAGGGGAGTGAGGTGAAATCGAGAAGGCTTCTTGATGCCGAACTAAGTGCATAACATGGATGAAGTAGGAGTATTGCACGATTGTTTGATTAAAGCGTTAAAGCACAATTACTAGCACATGAAACAATAAGATAAAACAAGAGAAGGGTGCCGGCGTTTAGGCCAAATCACTAGCTAAGCATTTGAATCCACAAGATAAATTAGAAACTCAATAATAACATAAGGGTAGGAGTTCACTCAATCATCCCTAATCTAACAATGAGATTAGCAAGCATAGAAAAGTAATAACTCAACCCTACGTTTACTAAGCTTTAGGCAAGATTAAGCGGAGCGATTCTTTGCGTTTATGTCACCACCTACAAGGTTAGGAAAACAAAGAGATAAATTGAAAAGGGAAGAAACATCAACCCTTATGTGGAAGGAAGTTGTTGCCGAGAGAAACCCTTTGATTTGTTAAGGATGCTTTTGACGAGTTGTAGGAGACGGTTGATATAGCCGTGGAAGGGAAACAGTGAAACCGCCGGAAAGATGGCGGGTGTGAATCGACCGACGATAGTCCACCGGCCTTTGACCCTTTGATCGTCGATAGTGTCAACCAATGTGATGTGGATCCTCTCCAAATACTCCTCGACGGTAGTTTCGTAGCCGAATCCCACGTCGAAGAAGGGAGAACGTAGTACGTCGATGTTGTCTAGATCGTCAAGCACCAAGCCCGAATCCCATGGACGAACTTCCATTCATGCTTCTTAAGAAGTAAAGGAGGAGACGTTGGTGTAGCTTTGCTGTCCTTGAAGGTTCCTCCCAAAGGATGAGGGATTCCCCTTTGAAATTCAAGTAGGAAAGGTTAGGGGAAGGTGGCGGCTAGGGTGGGGTTAGGGGGAAGGCTTGTTTGTGGAGCTAGGGTTAGGGTTAGGATGGTTTAGAATTTCTAGACCTGAAATTTAATTTCAGATTTTGAAATTTGGGTGGGAATTAGAAAAGGAAATAGGGGTGTTGATTGGAGGAAATTGGGAGAGAGAAGGGAAAGGGGGGGGGGGGGGGCGGCGGCAATGATAGGGGCCGGCGGCTATTAAGGGAGAGAGGGAGTTGGGGGGATTAATTAGGGGTTGCCTAAATTAGGATTTGGGGAATAGGAAAGAAATAATTAAATCCCTTTTAATAAAAATTTGATTTGAATGAGATTTCAAAACTTTCCTAAAATAGATTTCATATTTTAGGAAAGATTTTGAAATTTAAATTTTAAATTTTGAATTCAAAGTTCAATCTTAAATATGATCATTCCATATTAGGAGACAAGAGAAAGAGGGGGGAGGGGGAAAGGCAAGGGCGGCGGCTTGGATGGAGGTGGAGGCCGTCGGGTGGGAGGGGGAGGGGGAGGGGGAGTGGGCCGTGGGGTTGTGGGGAGGGGGAAGGCTGTTTTGAGAAGGGGGAAAGGGAGAAGAAGAGGGAAAGGAAGAACACGATTTAGAACCACGAATCCGACGCGTCGAAATTGGTGGGTGATGCGATTCCTTCTCCAAAGGATCTCTCCAAGCTCTCAAGCTCACACAAGAATGCCATATGCAGGAATTTTAATAATATTCATTCATTGAATTAGAACAATACAATAGGGGCTTATAAATAGCCTCAAACAAAAGGCAAAAGCAAAAGACAAACACGCCCTCTTGGGCTTACAAGCAAATCACCCTAAAAGAAGGGTATAACAGGAAACAAACTAAAGGAAAGCAATAACATAATAACTCAAAAATATAAAGACTCGATCGTGGCCGTAGATCGGCGACCACGTCTCCGGTAGACTTTCCATGTGGAGATGTCCCCATCATTCTCCCGGGGTTGAAGAAAGCTCGACTCCGTCGAGTAAGTATCTCTGGTGCTATCATAAATTTCCAATGCATCAGGGTCCACTCGCTGTAGCTCCTCGCGATCCAACCAAGTATCCTCGGACTCGGGTTTGCCTCTCCACCTGATCAAATACCTACGTCGTCCACCTTCCGTTGTAGAGATGACTTCATCGCTTAGAATTGCGTCCACTTTTTCTGCCATAGGTGATTTAGGGATATCTGGGAGTGGGGGTAAGTTAGGGATCTCACAAGGTGGGTTCACACAAGGCTGCTGTAATAGTGGGTTTGGCGGATTGAAATCCGGACCTTCGTATGCCACTAAATCTTCTATGTTAAAGGAGGGATTGATGTTGAACTCAGCGGGGAGATCTACCACATAAGCATTATCGTTGATTTTCTTGATTATCTTGAATGGTCCAGCACTCTTAGCATGTAATTTCTTAACTGTTCCCTGCGGGAACCGTTCCGGACGAATCCGCACCATCACGAAGTCACCAACATCAAAAGCTTTAAATTTTCGTTTCAGATCAGCCTGTAATTTGTACTCATTATTGCTCTTTTCAATTTGTCGTGCAATTTCTTTATGAAGTTCATGCATATGTGATGCAAATGATGATGCAGACTCAGAGATCCTATACCTAGGACACATGGGTATGAGATCTAACGGTTGCCTAGGTTTGAACCCAAAAACAATTTCAGAAGGACTCAAGCCAGTGGTTCGGTTTACCGAATTATTATATGCAAACTCAGCAGTGGGTAAAACAGAATCCCAATCCTTAATATGCTCACCTACCAGAGGCCGTAATAGATTCCCTAAGCTCCTATTAACTACCTCGGTCTGACCATCAGTCTGTGGATGAAAGGCAGTAGAGAATTGCAATTTAGTGCCTAATTTCATCCAAAGGGTTTTCCAAAAATAGCTAGTGAATTTTACATCCCTATCTGATACGATGGTTTTGGGGAGACCATGTAGACGGACGACCTCTTTGAAATAAAGCTTGGCAATATGAGAGGCATCGGATGTCTTGGAGCAAGGTATGAAATGAGCCATTTTAGAAAATCTATCAACTATGACACAAATGGCATCATTTTTATGAAGAGTCTTAGGCAGGCCTAAAATGAAATCCATGCTGACGTCCTGCCAAGGGCAACTAGGGACAGGCAGCGGAGTGTAAAGACCAGTGTTCTGCTTGCGCTGTTTGGCTAACTGACAGGTGTGGCATCGACTGACCATCCGACCGACATCTCTCTTCAAACTGGGCCAAAAGAAACGGTACTCCACGGCTTCTATCGTTTTGTCTCGTCCGAAGTGCCCTGCGAGGCCTCCGGCGTGGAGTTCCCAGACAAGGAATTCCCTAAGGGAGGTGCTAGGGATGCAAAGCTTTTGAGCTTTGAAAAGGTAGCCATCCTCCAGAAGGAAGTCGTCCACAAGACGTGTGCTGCCTGTGGATAAGAGAGAGTAGGTCTCTTTGAAATCGGGGCAGCCCAAATATTCCCTCTTTATTTGCTCGAAACCCACAACTTCAGTTTTCATTTCAGTGGTAGTCATTATACGACGACTGAGGGCATCAGCAGCTTTATTCTCAACTCCCGCCTTATGCCTAAGGGTATACGTATACTCCTGAAGGAACTCTACCCAACGACCGTGGCGCGCATTCAGTTTCTTTTGGGAGTTGATATAACGTAGGGCCTCGTGATCCGAGAAGATGACAAACTCTTGCGGGAGCAAGTAGTGTCGCCAATAGCGGAGGGATTGGATCACCGCATAGAATTCTTTGTCGTAAGTAGAATATCGCTGCCTAATGTCATTCAGCTTCTCGCTGAAGTAGGCTACAGGGTGACCCTCCTGGGATAGGACTCCTCCAATTCCAACTCCCGAAGCATCGCATGTCACTTCGAAGACTTTGGAGAAATCAGGGAGTCTCATCACTGGGGCTTCCACCATTTTTTTCTTAATCTCATCGAAAGCTCGGGTGGCGGCCGGGGTCCAATGGAAATCACTCTTCTTAAGACAGTCAGTAATGGGAGAAACGATAGTGCTGAAATTTCGGATAAATCTCCTATAAAAAGTGGCCAACCCGTGGAAGCTGCGGACTTCCCGGATGTTCTGAGGAAGAGGCCATTCGATGATGGCTCTCACTTTCTCGGGGTCAGCAGAAACCCCCTGAGCTGACACGATAAACCCTAAAAAGATGACTTGATCGACGAGGAACGTACACTTCTTAGGATTCGCGTACAATTGTTCTTTCCTTAAGACCGAACAGACTTGCCGTAGGTGGTCCAGGTGTTGTTCAATAGAATGGCTATAGATAAGAATATCGTCGAAGTAGACAACAACAAACTTACCCATAAAAGGGCGTAACACCTGGGTCATGATTCGCATAAAGGTGCTCGGGGCATTACTCAACCCGAAAGGCATGACCATCCACTCGTATAGACCATCCTTGGTTTTGAAGGCAGTCTTCCACTCATCACCGGGTCGGATCCGGATCTGGTGGTATCCACTCTTGAGGTCGATTTTGGAGAAGAGAGTGGCACCCGTCATCATATCTAGCATATCATCTAATCTGGGAATAGGGAAACGATATTTGACGGTGATTTTGTTGATAGCACGGCTATCAACACACATTCTCCAAGTTCCGTCCTTCTTAGGAGTGAGAAGGGCGGGTACTGCGCAGGGGCTAAGACTCTCCTTAATGAAACCTCGTTGTAGTAATTCATCGACCTGCCTTTTAAGCTCGGCATGCTCCGTGGGGTTCATGCGATAATGTGGCAGGTTAGGGAGGGAGGCTCCAGGGACTAAGTCTATTATGTGCTGAATGTCTCTAAGGGAGGTAATTGATCCGGGAGATCTTCAGGGAAGACATCAGCAAACTGCCCTAAAATAGGTTGGACTTCCTGAGGTATAGGGTCATCAGATTCGGTGGGAATCTCACGACCTACTAATGCGTACAGAGGTGCGCCTCGGGTAATCTCAGAGTCTAGAACTTTAGCGGTGACTAAGTTTAATCCTTTCTTGGACTTGAGAGGGTGGGGTTTGGGTTCTTCCTTGACCCTGGGCTGTGAAGGTAACAACTTAATCTTTTTACCTGCATGTTCGAACACGCAGGTGTTTGAACGCCCATAAATGTGGACATCATTATCGAAGATCCAAGGTCGCCCCAACAGAATTTGTCCCACATCCATAATTAGAACATCGCACCACACATTCTCCTTGTAAGTGGCAAAGGAGATAGGTACGAGACTTCGTTCTTTCACCTCCAAGGCAGTGGAGTTGACCCAAGCTACCTTATACGGATTGGGGTGAGGAACAGCAGACAGATTTAATTTGGACACCATGCTGGAGGAGACAGCATTGATGCAACTGCCACTATCTACGATGACTTTACAGTTTTTATCTTTGATTTTGGTGTAGGTATGAAAAATAGAAGTCCTTCGCCAGTCATCGGAGGTAACGGGATGTGACAGTGCACATCTCACCACGCAGATGGGGGATGTGTCCAACTTCTGAAGGCAGTGAAGAGCGGTGGTGTCATTGTCCTCTTCAAAGAAGTCACCTTCTTCCTCTACCTCGGGCTCGAAGTCCTCTTCAGTAATCTCCTCAATGATAGAGACTTTGTAAGGACTGGAGCACTGAGAAGCGATATGCCCATACCCCTGGCATCGAAAGCACTTGGTCCCGGGGCTGGACCTAGGGGTATCCGGAGTGGGAGGTTTGTTTCTAAAATCAGGTCGAGGGTTTGGGTGACCCGTAGGTGGTCGGGTCACATTCCCAGGAGTGGATCGTGCAGTGGTAGAGTGGGGAGTGGCACTACCGGAAGGCCTGTAGGAGGGTCTAGAGTCATGTGAGCGGCTCGGGTTCTGAGAACGGGTTTCCTCTAAATCTAACACTAAACTGTAGGCGTTCTCTAGGGTAGTGACGTTCCGGGCAAATAACTCGTTGCGAAGATCCTCTCGCAACCCAGTGCGAAACATAGACAAAATCTGCGCGGGGGTGGTAGAAGTCTCCCCTTTGCATCGAATTAAGTAGTCGTCGAAGGAGGCGATGTACTCTTTGACGGGTTTATTTCCCTGAGTTAGCCTATTCCATCTATCCAATAACCTAGGGAAGTACGAGGGAGGCAAGTACTTCTGCTTAAGTTCACGTTTCATAGATGGCCAATCATTGATGGGATAATCGTTCCTAGCCTCTCGGAGACTCTCTAAGTTTGACCAGAATTGGCTTGCCCTACCCGTGAGTTTCATTTCCGCAAAACTAACCTTCCTTGCTTCGGAGATATTATACCACTTGAAGAAACTGTCCATACCTTTGACCCAGTCCAGGAAGAGCTGGGGATCGAGGGTGCCATCAAAGGTGGGAGCATCAACTTTAATATTTTTCATGAGTGGTATATCAGGATCATGACGGGGGTCATGTCCATAGTGTGGAGTGCGATGATTGGCACGATGTTGCCGCTCATCAGGGTAGGTGTCATCCCCATACATGGACGGTGGTCTGGAAGGGGTGTAGGGAATAGGGTGCTCTCGTGTACGCTCAAGTGTATCAAACCGTTCAGTAGTGTTCCTCCGAAGTTCAGCTAGGTCAGCTTGATTTTCTTTGAGCTGTTGGCTAATGTTATTCATTTGCCCTACCAACAAGTCTAAAGTCCTTCCGAGTTGTTCAGGATCCATACCTAGACACTAGGTGACACTCAGGGTGAGTTGGGGTAGAGGGCAGCACCTATATGTAAAGAAAAGCTTCCTACAATGTCACTAGATGGTGCAGAAATTACTAGGACAGCAAACTACTAGGAGGAGTTAAGCAACCTAGACAACTAGTGAGGTGGCTAGGTTAAGGGCAGCACTTGAACACTTGATACACAAGCTTAACAACCACTAAATGCATGCAGGAATGCAGTGGACAGCAAACAAAAATGTGAACAAAGTTTTTTTAAATGACCGTATGCATGCAACAAAACGTAAAACTAATTAAAATAACTCCTAGGAAGATGTCTAGCATGCAAAACTAGAGCAAACCATGCTCTGATACCAAATGATGCCGAACTAAGTGCATAACATGGATGAAGTAGGAGTATTGCACGATTGTTTGATTAAAGCGTTAAAGCATAATTACTAGCACATGAAACAATAAGATAAAACAAGAGAAGGGTGCCGGCGTTTAGGCCAAATCACTAGCTAAGCATTTGAATCCACAAGATAAATTAGAAACTCAATAATAACATAAGGGTAGGAGTTCACTCAATCATCCCTAATCTAACAATGAGATTAGCAAGCATAGAAAAGTAATAACTCAACCCTACGTTTACTAAGCTTTAGGCAAGATTAAGCGGAGCGATTCTTTGCGTTTATGTCACCACCTACAAGGTTAGGAAAACAAAGAGATAAATTGAAAAGGGAAGAAACATCAACCCTTATGTGGAAGGAAGTTGTTGCCGAGAGAAACCCTTTGATTTGTTAAGGATGCTTTTGACGAGTTGTAGGAGACGGTTGATATAGCCGTGGAAGGGAAACAGTGAAACCGCCGGAAAGATGGCGGGTGTGAATCGACCGACGATAGTCCACCGGCCTTTGACCCTTTGATCGTCGATAGTGTCAACCAATGTGATGTGGATCCTCTCCAAATACTCCTCGACGGTAGTTTCGTAGCCGAATCCCACGTCGAAGAAGGGAGAACGTAGTACGTCGATGTTGTCTAGATCGTCAAGCACCAAGCCCGAATCCCATGGACGAACTTCCATTCATGCTTCTTAAGAAGTAAAGGAGGAGACGTTGGTGTAGCTTTGCTGTCCTTGAAGGTTCCTCCCAAAGGATGAGGGATTCCCCTTTGAAATTCAAGTAGGAAAGGTTAGGGGAAGGTGGCGGCTAGGGTGGGGTTAGGGGGAAGGCTTGTTTGTGGAGCTAGGGTTAGGGTTAGGATGGTTTAGAATTTCTAGACCTGAAATTTAATTTCAGATTTTGAAATTTGGGTGGGAATTAGAAAAGGAAATAGGGGTGTTGATTGGAGGAAATTGGGAGAGAGAAGGGAAAGGGGGGGGGGGGGGGCGGCGGCAATGATAGGGGCCGGCGGCTATTAAGGGAGAGAGGGAGTTGGGGGGATTAATTAGGGGTTGCCTAAATTAGGATTTGGGGAATAGGAAAGAAATAATTAAATCCCTTTTAATAAAAATTTGATTTGAATGAGATTTCAAAACTTTCCTAAAATAGATTTCATATTTTAGGAAAGATTTTGAAATTTAAATTTTAAATTTTGAATTCAAAGTTCAATCTTAAATATGATCATTCCATATTAGGAGACAAGAGAAAGAGGGGGGAGGGGGAAAGGCAAGGGCGGCGGCTTGGATGGAGGTGGAGGCCGTCGGGTGGGAGGGGGAGGGGGAGGGGGAGTGGGCCGTGGGGTTGTGGGGAGGGGGAAGGCTGTTTTGAGAAGGGGGAAAGGGAGAAGAAGAGGGAAAGGAAGAACACGATTTAGAACCACGAATCCGACGCGTCGAAATTGGTGGGTGATGCGATTCCTTCTCCAAAGGATCTCTCCAAGCTCTCAAGCTCACACAAGAATGCCATATGCAGGAATTTTAATAATATTCATTCATTGAATTAGAACAATACAATAGGGGCTTATAAATAGCCTCAAACAAAAGGCAAAAGCAAAAGACAAACACGCCCTCTTGGGCTTACAAGCAAACCACCCTAAAAGAAGGGTATAACAGGAAACAAACTAAAGGAAAGCAATAACATAATAACTCAAAAATATAAAGACTCGATCGTGGCCGTAGATCGGCGACCACGTCTCCGGTAGACTTTCCATGTGGAGATATCCCCATCACTTCTACTTGAGGATTTCAGGTTTTCCAAATAGATTAGAGGGAGATGGTTGTTTTCGACAGGAAGAAATGTACTTCTTCTTGCCGGCTTCAGGTTTTTCTTCTTGCTTTGGGTTTTCTGGATATAGAAAATGGGAGAGAGATTCCTTCAGTTTTTTGATTGAGAGAGGACAGCGAGGAGGCTTTTGCCCCTAGCCAAGTCCATTTGTCAATGTTGCTTCTCTTTGCTCGCCAAGTTTGGTGAGTTAATGGATGTCCAAAACTGATCAAACACTCCCCCTATTTATTTCTGTGTCTTCATCTCTACTAGATGAAGGTACTATGGCTGGAAACCATTGAACGCTAGCTTTAGTGAGACAAAATCCTTCAAACTTAGAAAGCTTGTCTCTTGGCCGCTATGGTTGTTCGCATGATGACTTCCCCAAACCGTATGTCCATTTAGAGCATCCTTAGCTTATGGTTTTCTAACCCAATCCCGTTGTCCTTTTTTTAACTCATGGAAATCTGGTGATTTCCTATGGATTGTTCTTATTTGAGAACTCAGAGAAGAGGGTGATGAAGCAACATGTTATTGGATTCATGTATGATAACCCTCCAATGCATGAAATAGCATTCATATTAGAGCCCATCCTTCCAATTATATCAAACCATAGATTATTCATGGCCCTTTGATTCCAATAAAATAGCTATGTACTTGTTTCAATTCATATAAGTTATATTTTTTTTCCTACCAAATCATAGGTTATGACAGTTTGCATTTATTAGAATTTGTATCTTTTACTATGTTTTGGGGAATATTGAAATGAATTTGATTAATATAAAAAATCATAAATCATATATGGAATTTTTCATAGACCCTCAAAGGTCTATGTTTCATGTCTCACAATGAGTAAAATTAATCAAATTCATCTTCGATATTTTACACGACTTAGAGCATAAAAATTAAAATGCAGGATCTGCCAAAAGATCTAATGGCTAGATGCGATGCATGGAATTTTTATCACTGGAATTTTTAGCCCTGACTCAGACTTAATTGAGATACTTGACATTACATTTTTAAATGGCCTTTGAGGCTGTTTGATGGGAGAATCTTATTTAGTATTGGCTTTTCATCCTCTGGGTTTTAAATTCCTTAAATGTTGTGAGACCAATACAAAACCTTTAAGACCCATAGCCTTAATTCTTAGGTCTCTTTTGCAATCAGAGCTATAAGACACAACCTTGGGTTAAGCTTGTTACAATTATTCAAATCTTATGCCCCGGTAGCCTTTCTCAATATGCAAGCCCTAAGCATTTTGATCACTTAGGCACAAAATTAGAAAACCTATCTAGCCAAATATTAATACTTGGTCCACTTTGCATTTAGAGCTATAAGACCCAATGCTATTTTTTGCCATGTTTGTGCAAACAACAATGCGAAGATTATTCCTCGTTGGCATTCCTCAAGATGTAAGTTGCAACCTAACTGAATGGGCAAACACATAGCTAATTATACCATCAAGTCAAACCTTAATTCTTTGGCTTCACTTAGTCAGCACAAAGCTAATTATACCCATCAAGTCAAATCCTAATTCTTTGGCTTCACTATAGTCAAAATTATGAAAATCAACATTGGGGCTCATTCCTGACAATGATATGAACTACATTGTCAATGGGCCTTCCTCGAGATGTATGCCCAATCCAATTTTGTAGGTAGATACAATCATCAAACTGTCAAGTAAAATCCTAATCATCCAGTCTCTCTGTAATCAAAGCTATACAACTTGGGTCAAGTTTGTAACAATGGTAAGAATCTCATGCTTATAGACACATTAGGACGCAAGTCTTAATCCAATTGATCAGGCATACACAAAGCTAGCAATCCCATCTTGACAAATCCTAATCATTGCACCTCTCTAAAAGTAGAGCTTAAGATCCAAACCTAAATCGAATTAGTAACAATGATACAAAACTCAAGCCACATGGCCTTCCCAAAAATTTGAAGACCAAACCTCATAGATCAGGCTTGTATAAAGTACATTTCATATAGATCAACAAAATCAATTAAGCAATCACAAAGTCAACAACCAAATCCTAGTTCGAGCTTTCCTTTGGACATAAGATGCAACCCAATAATACAAACCTCATTATTGATGAACTATCCTTAGATTGTAAGCCCCTAGCCAAATAACAAGACATGAATAAAGTTAGTAAGTCCAAGTAAAATCTTAATTATTAAGCCTCAATATAATAAGAATTATTTGAATTAACCTTATGTCGTGATAATGATATAAACCTTGTGCCTCACGGGCCTTCCTCAGGATGTAAGACATAAGCTAGATGATCTTGCATGCTAAAAGCCAATAATCCTATCTAGTTAAGTCCTTATTTATGGCATTTATGTAGCCAAATTTGTTAGACTCAATCTTAGATGAGTTCATAACAACAATATGAACCTTGAGCCTCGTCAACAACAACAACAACAACGACAACAACAAGCCTTTATCCTACTATGTGGGGTCAGCTACGTGAATCCTTTTTCTCCATTGTATCATGTTAAGAGTCAAATTCTCATCTAAATCTAATAAATAAAGGTCATTTCTAATATTTTCTAACCAAGTCTTTTTAGGTCTACCTCTACCTTTCTTAATATAAGTCAAATCTAATACATCTACTTTCCTAACCAGGTCATCAGAAGGCCTCCGTTTTATGTGACCAAACCATCTAAGGCAACTCTCTCTAATCTTATCTTCCACTAGAGTTACTCCAACCTTTTCATATATATTCTCATTTCGTATCTTGTCTCCAAGAGTAAAGCCACTCATCCACCTGAGCATCCTCATCTCTACAACACTTAACTTAATATTATGCTTCTCTTTTAATGGCCAACATTCTGCAAAATAAAGCATTGCAGGTTTCGCTACCATCTTATAAAATTTTCCCTTAAAGTTTGAGAGGGACTTTTCTATCACACAGTAAGCCCGATGCATTCCTTCACTTCAACTAATAATATCCCCATCTATTTCACCATTACTCTAAACAATAGACCCAAGAGATCTAAAATGTGTACTCTTATTAATGACTTGATCACCCAAAGTCACAATCCCCCCACTAGATCTATTATTACTAAAATCACACTCCATATATTCAGTTTTAGATCTACTTAAACGAAAACCTTTAGACTCTAAGGTTGATCTCCATAATTCAAGTTTACCTTCAACTCCCTCTCTAGTCTTATCAACAAGAAGAAAATCATCAACAAAAAGCATACGCTAGGGTACAACCTCTTGCAAATGTCTAGTGAGAACATCCATGACTAAAGCAAAAATGTATGGGCTTAAGGCTGATCTTTGATGTAATCCAACTGAAATTGGAAAATACTTGGTCAAACCACCTTGTGTTTGAACACAAGCAATAGCTCTTGCATACATATCTCTAATGACTTGAATATAAGCATTATTAATCCCTTTCTTATGTAAAACTCTTCATAGCACTTCTCTTGGAACTTTATCATATGCTTTCTCTAATTCAATAAAAATCAATATAACCTTGAGCCTTGTCGATCTTCCAAAATTATATGACCCGACATTGTAAATCGGACTTGTATAAATTAATATAGGGTTCCCACATCAAGGATGGATGTGGGCAAAGAAGCTAGTCCATGAAACTAAAATTAGGATAGGAACTTGGAATATAGGTTCCCTTACAGGAAAATTAATGGAATTAATAGATATTATGATTCATAGGTAGATAAATATTCTGTGCATTCAGGAAACTAAATGGGTTGGAGAGAAGGCTAAGGAGATTGATGGTTTAGGATTTAAACTTTGGTATTCGGGTAGGAGTCGTATTAGAAATGGTGTAGGCGTGATTTTAGATAAGAGTTTGAAGGATAATGTTATAAATATTAATAGAATCGGAGATAAAATTATAGCTTTAAAGATTGTTGTTGATGCTAAGATTGTTAACATTATAAGTGCTTATGCTCCTCAAGTAGGTTTGGATATGGATTCAAAATTAAATTTTTGGAATGACTTGGAAGAATTAATACAAAAGATACCTCTTGAAAAAAGAGTTTTTATTGGAGGAGATTTAAATGGACATGTTGGTAGAGAGGTAGATGATTTTAAAAGCATTCATGGTGGCCATGAGTTTGGAACGACAAATGAAGGTGGTAAGTCCATATTAAATTTTTGTTTAGCTTATGATTTTTTAATTGCTAATATCTTATTTAAGAAAAGGAATGAGCATCTCATTACTTATAAAAATGATTATAGTACAACTCAGATTGATTATTTTCTTATAAGGAAATTAGATCGTTTAGATTGCAAAGATTGTAAAGTTATTCCGAGTGAAATTTTATGTACCCAACATCGTTTATTAATTTTGGACTTGAAGATAATGGGGAAGAAAATAAAAAATAAAGTAAAACGATTTTCTAGGATTAGATGGGGGCATTTAAAGAATATTAACAAAAATATTTTTGAGAGCAAGATTTTAGATCTTAAGATTTTGTCTGTGCATGAGGATGCTAATGTTATGTGGGAAAAAGTGGCTAGTGATATTAAGAATATTACAAAAGATGTGCTTGGAGTTTCAAAAGGAAAAGCTCCTAATAGTAAAAATAGTTGGTGGTGGAATCCAAATGTGCAAGAAAAGATTAAAAATAAGAAGATTTGTTATAAAAATTGGTTTAATTGTAAAAATTCTGATAATTGAAAATTATATAAAGAGGCACGTAAGGAATCTAAGAAAGCAATATGCGATGCAAAGAGTTTAGCTTTTAGTGATTTATATAATAGATTAGATATTAAGGAGGGAGAAAGATATATGTATAAGTTAGCCAAACAAAGAGATAGGAGTAGTAAGGATTTAGTTCAAGTGTATTAAGGATGAAGATCAAAAAGTACTTTTTTTAAAAGATGATATTCAACAAAGGTGGATGAGATATTTTGCTAAACTTTTTAATGAAGAATGTGAAAATAAAATTGACTGTAGTGACCTTAGCACCCTAAATGAAAATAAAGATTTCTGTTTTTATCGGCGTATTAGTAAAATCAAAGTTAGAGAGGCTTTAAAGAAAATGAAGGGTGGAAAAGCTGTTGGACCTGATGATAATCCAATAGAGGTGTGGAAATGCTTAGGAGATGAAGGAATTTTTTGGCTTACTAAACTTTTTAATACTATTTTGAAGACTAAAAAGATGCCAGATGAGTGGAGAATGAGTGTGTTAATCCCTATTTTTAAGAATAAAGGTGATGCACAAGATTGTGCGAATTATAGAGGAATTAAGTTAATGTGTCATACTTTAAAACTATGGGAACGAGTTATGGAGCACAGGTTGCGGCGTGATACTAATGTTTCTCAAAATCAATTTGGATTCATGTCGAGTAGGCCTACTATGGAAGCCATACATTTATTAAGAGGTTTGATGGAGAAATATAGAGAGAGTAAGGAGGATTTACATATGATATTTATTGATTTAGAAAAAGCATATGATAAACACTGCCGTTGCCAGGTCCCAAGTCCTGGATGAGAAAAGTAGAGGGTTGCGTTAGGTAGTCGACAGCCAGCGTAAAACTTGTCGAATAATAATGACATGAATCCTTTAAGAAATTGTGTTAATGCTAGGGCGTCCCCTGGAAGCGACGCGTTGTATGGCCTGAATACAGCGACAAGTGTGCAAGGGCCGCTGCACCGCCGCCCGGGTGCAGTGTTAAATAGGCAAGGGTTACCACATCAAGGACGGATGTGGGCAAAGAAGCTAGTCCATGAAACTAAAATTAGGATAGGAACTTGGAATATAGGTTCCCTTACAGGAAAATTAATGGAATTAATAGATATTATGATTCATAGGAAGATAAATATTCTGTGCATTCAGGAAACTAAATAGGTTGGAGAGAAGGCTAAGGAGATTGATAGTTTAGGATTTAAACTTTGGTATTCGGGTAGGAGTCGTACTAGAAATGGTGTAGGTGTGATTTTAGATAAGAGTTTGAAGGATAATGTTATAAATATTAATAGAATTGGAGATAGAATTATAGCTTTAAAGATTGTTGTTGATGCTAAGATTGTTAACATTATAAGGGCTTATGCTCCTCAAGTGGGTTTGGATATGGATTCAAAATTAAAATTTTGGAATGACTTAGAAGAATTAATACAAAAGATACCTCTTGAAGAAAGAGTTTTTATTGGAGGAGATTTAAATGGACATGTTGGTAGAGAGGTAGATGATTTTAAAAGCATTCATGGTGGCCATGGGTTTGGAACGACAAATGAAGGTGGTAAGTCCATATTAGATTTTTGTTTAGCTTATGATTTTTTAATTGCTAATACATTATTTAAGAAAAGGAATGACCATCTCATTACTTATAAAAATGGATATAGTACAACTCAGATTGATTATTTTCTTATAAGGAAATTAGATCGTTTAGATTGCAAAGATTGTAAAGTTATTCCGAGTGAAAACTTATGTACCCAACATCGTTTATTAGTTTTGGACTTGAAGATAATGGGGAAGAAATTAAAAAATAAAGTAAAACGTTTTCCTAGGATTAGATGGGGGCATTTAAAGAATATTAACAAAAATATTTTTGAGAGTAAGATTTTAGATCTTAAGCTTTTGTTTGCGCATGAGGATGCTAATGTTATGTGGGAAAAAGTGGCTAGTAATATTAAGAATATTGCAAAAGATGTGCTTGGAGTTTCAAAGGGAAAAGCTCCTAATAGTAAAAATAGTTGGTGGTGGAATCCAAATGTGCAAGAAAAGATTAAAAATAAGAAGATTTGTTATAAAAATTGGTTTAATTGTAAAAATTCTGATAATTGAAAATTTTATAAAGAGGCACGTAAGGAATCTAAGAAAGCAATATGTGATGCAAAGAGTTTAGCTTTTAGTGATTTATATAATAGATTAGATACTAAGGAGGGATAAAGATATATGTATAAGCTAGCCAAACAAAGAGATAGGAGTAGTAAGGATTTAGTTCAAGTGAAGTGTATTAAGGATGAAGATCAAAAAGTACTTTTTTTAGAAGATGATATTCAACAAAGGTGGATGAGATATTTTGCTAAACTTTTTAATGAAGAATGTGAAAATAAAATTGACTGTAGTGACCTTAGCACCTTAAATGAAAATAAAGATTTCTGTTTTTATCGGCGTATTAGTAAAACCGAAGCTAGAGAGGCTTTAAAGAAAATGAAGGGTGGAAAAGCTGTTGGACCTGATGATATTCCAATAGAGGTGTGGAAATGCTTAGGAGATGAAGGAATTTCTTGGCTTACTAAACTTTTTAATACTGTTTTGAAGACTAAAAAGATGCCAGATGAGTGGAGAATGAGTGTGTTAATCCCTATTTTTAAGAATAAAGGTGATGCACAAGATTGTGCGAATTATAGAGGAATTAAGTTAATGTGTCATACTTTAAAACTATGGGAACGAGTTATGGAGCATAGGTTGCGGCGTGATACTAATGTTTCTCAAAATCAATTTGGATTTATGCCGGGTAGGTCTACTATGGAAGCCATACATTTATTAAGAGGTTTGATGGAGAAATATAGAGAGAATAAGGAGGATTTACATATGATATTTATTGATTTAGAAAAAGCATATGTTAAAGTTCCAAGAGAAGTGCTATGGAGAGTTCTTGAAAAGAAAGAAGTTAATAACGCTTATATTCAAATCATTAAAGATATGTATGCAGGAGCTATTACTTGTGTTCAAACACAAGGTGGTTTGACCAAGTATTTTCCTATTTCGGTTGGATTACACCAAGGATCAGCCTTAAGCCCATATCTTTTTGCTTTAGTCATCGATGTTCTCACTAGACATTTGCAAGAGGATGTACCTTAGTGTATGCTTTTTGCTGATGATATTCTTCTTGTTGATAAGACTAGAGAGGGAGTTGAAGGTAAACTAGAATTGTGGAGGTCAACCTTAGAGTCTAAAGGTTTTCGCTTGAGTAGATCTAAAACGGAATATATGGAGTGTAATTTTAGTAATAATAGACCTAGTGAGGGCATTGTGACTTTGGCCGATCAAGTCATTAATAAGAGTACACGTTTTAGATATCTTGGATCTATTGTTCAGAGTGATGGTGATATAGATGGGGATATTATCAGCAGAATCCAAGTTGGATGGTTGAAGTGGAGGAATGCATCGGGCTTATTGTGTGATAGAAAAGTACCCCTCAAACTTAAGGGAAAATTCTATAAGATGGTGGTGAGACCTGCAATGCTTTATGGTGCTGAATGTTGGCCATTAAAAGAGAAGCATAATTCTAAGTTAAGTGTTGCAGAGATGAGGATGCTCAGGTGGATGAGTGGCTTTACCCTTAGAGATAGGATACGAAATGAGCATATTCGTGAAAAGGTTGGAGTAGCTCCAGTGGAAGATAAGATTAGAGAGAGTCGCCTTAGATGGTTTGGTCACGTAAAACGGCGGCCTCCCGATGACCCGGTTAGGAAAGTAGAGGTCTTAGATTTGACTTATGTTAAGAAAGGTAGAGGTAGACCTAAAAAGACTTGGTTAGAAAATATTAGAAATGATCTTTCTTTATTAGATTTAAACGAGAATTTGACTTTTAATAGGACACAATGGAGAAAAAGGATTCATGTAGCCGACCCCACGTAGTGGGATAAAGGCTTGATGTTGTTGTTGTTGTTGTAGAAAAAGCATATGATAAAGTTCCAAGAGAAGTGCTATGGAGAGTTCTTGAAAAGAAAGGAGTTAATAATGCTTATATTCAAATCATTAAAGATATGTATGCAGGAGCTATTACTTGTGTTCAAACACAAGGTGGTTTGACCAAGTATTTTCCTATTTCAGTTGGTTTACATCAAGGATCGGGCTTAAGCCCATATCTTTTTGCTTTAGTCATGCATGTTCTCATTAGACATTTGCAAGAGGATGTACCTTGGTGTATGCTTTTTGCTTATGATATTCTTCTTGTTGATAAGACTAGAGAGGGAATTGAAGGTAAAATTGAATTATGGAGGTCAACTTTAGAGTCTAAAGGTTTCCACTTGAGTAGATCTAAAATGGAATATATGGAGTGTAATTTTAGTAATAATAGACCTAGTGAGAGGATTGTGACTTTGGCCGATCAAGTCATTAATAAGAGTACACGTTTTAGATATCTTGGATCTATTGTTCAGAGTGATGGTGAAATAGATGGGGATATTATCAACAGAATCCAAGTTGGATGGTTGAAGTGGAGGAATGCATCGGGCTTATTGTGTGATAGAAAAGTACCCCTAAAACTTAAGGGAAAATTTTATAAGATGGTGGTGAGACCTGTAATGCTTTATGGTGTCGAATGTTGGCCATTAAAAGAGAATCATAATTCTAAGTTAAGTGTTGCAGAGATGAGGATGCTCAGGTGGATGAGTGGCTTTACCCTTAGAGATAGGATACGAAATGAGCATATTCATGAAAAGGTTGGAGTAGCTCTAGTGGAAGATAAGATTAGAGAGAGTCGCCTTAGATGGTTTGGTCACATAAAACAGCGGCCTCCCGATGACCCGGTTAGGAAAGTAGAGGTCTTAGATTTGACTTATGTTAAGAAAGGTAGAGGTAGACCTAAAAAGACTTGGTTCGATAATATTAGAAATGATCTTTCTTTATTAGATTTAAACGAGAATTTGACTTTTAACAGGACACAATGGAGAAAAAGGATTCATGTAGCCGACCCCACGTAGTGGGATAAAGGCTTGATGTTGTTGTAGAAATCTTCGAAACATATTAACCTGACAAAAGCCACAGTCTACTAGAGGCCAATTTGAACCAACATAGACCCTTTTAATAAGGAAAACTTTACATGTGAATGCAAGGACATAAACTAAAATGGGCTAGCTCATAGCTAATTAGTCCCCCCAATGATTAGCCATGTTTCCACATTAGTGAGCCCAATCAACCTTAGGACAAGCTTTCATGGTTCCAAAGCCTAGTGCCTAGTCTATTTACCTCAAATTAGTTATTTGAGGATATATTAAATCAAATCAATCTTTGGGAAGGTTTATTTTGTTAGCCCTACTGTCAAATCAAATGGGCCTTCCTTTTAGCATTTTAAATCAAATTTGAATTGCTCTTACATGTGGCCATCAAGTTCTCTCAATTGGACTAGCTCTGAATTAAGATGTCCGCTAAAACAATCAGGTGGGTGGCTGAGCATCAAGCTTGTAAGTCCAACCTAATGAGCTGGCATTGATCTACCAATCCTCAATATAGCTTGCTTGGGTGAATTTGACATTCACTAAGCAAATCTCCATCCCACACTATTTTGAAGGTGGCTCTTTTAAATGAGCTAAAATCAAGTCCGGATCTTGGGCATAACTTACGGTTTTTCTTTAGGGCAATTTGTAGATACAAAGCAAATTCCTCAACCACGTATTTTTTATTGCCTCACATAGCAATGGATTGATCCTTAAGGGATACCTATTTACTTAAATGTTCGATATGAACTATTAACTTCATTATGAAGAGTGCCTTCACAATATGAATTCCTTTAAAAAAAGTATGCTTAAGACTTTCCACTTTCAAGGTAAGTTGGATGTTACTCTTGGATGATTAAATTAATTTTTCCATGCATGTAAAGCTATCATCAATCAATTTTTTGTATTTCATAACTACTATTGGCATACTACGTGCCTTTGAGTCACTTCAGCATGAATAATCCATTTGATGTATCTTGTCGATCATTCCTAGTACATTTGAACCATGATTGGCAATATATTATGCGTTCAAGCCTTTACAATCAAATAGAATTTTGGAAACATTATGGGAGGATTCCTCCTTTGGTGTATTGCTACCTCAAGCATGTTTGTGATATCTGAGTAGAGGCAACTCATTGATGCAAATTATTTTCCGTGGAAGTTTTAGCATATGAAATCATTTTACTTTTGTAGGCCAGGTTCATCAGGAAATCCAAGATGATAATTTCACGAGATTTTGATTGACTTGACTTACTTTTCATCCTTCTATGTCGACAATTTTGACCTAGAGCACAGTAAATGTCTTTGATCAAGGGTATTCTTTGTCTATGTGAAAATGTAATTGATCATGGGGTCTTGCACTTACGAGAAACCTTGATTCCTCATATATTAACCTTGGCAATTTGAAAGGGGAAGTCTCTTGACGATTGTGAGGCAATCTACCCTTTGAAACCCTCTCAATAAAGTTCAGTCAAATTGAATCAACATGCTCACTTTTTCCAGGGCAAGTATTCAAAAGTTCAGGCTTGATTAATTCTAGGGAACATCTCAATCTTTCTTTGCTTATCAGTTCAATGCTCTGGATTTATATTAATTTGCATTCATGAATTTAGGCCTGCTTTTGTTGGGCTAGCATTCAACTTTATGTAACCTGAAAGAAGTAAATATGTCTTCGTTAATTTATATATTTCACTTTTACCTTTTTCTTCCTTAATTGTATCAACTTTTCTGTTTTGAGTGTTCATGTTAAATCTCTTTCATCTATTTTTTAATGTATTGGAATTGAAGTTACTTTTATTATTCTCCTTCATTTGGTGATTTTCATCTCTGAAATTTTCATTCTTGAGCTCTTAGTTATTTCTAGACGTGCTTTGTTTATGAGACAAATTTTACACTTGTAAACAATGTTTAGATCTCATTAAGTATCTTATTGCAGAAAGTTAGCATCCAGGAGAAGGTAGACGTCATAATTTCTGAATGGATGGGATATATGCTTCTGTATGAGGTGCACTTCAATTCTCCTAATAAGAATTTAGTGGACTGTCATGTAACCGAGATAATCAATTCAATACTTAGGAATTCTTGTCCCTCTAAATGCCTGAAACTCTAACGCTATATTTTTGCATATTTAGAGCATGCTGAGCAGTGTGATTTTTGCAAGGGATAATTGGCTCAAACAAGGAGGGTTGATCCTTCCTTCACATGCAACAGTAATGTTTTGCTACTGAATTTTGATTTCTTTCTTTGTATTGTACTTCTCTGAAGTAGGTAAATTTGTACTTGTAATCTGCCAACTGCTCAGATTCAGAGAAATTTTTTTTTATCCTATTAATTGGAAATTATGGTAGATGATTTTTATGCTGAACACTCTTCTTTTCTTGCAGCTGTATATGGCTCCTGTTACTCACAGTGAAAGATACTGTGACAGCATAGATTTCTGGCGTGATGTCTATGGAATTGATAGTGCGTAAGCCAGTGACTCACTTATTTAAGAAGCCACAAATTTATTTGCATTATAAAATGGAAGTTATGGAAAGAGATGAGCGAGTTTATTCTATTACCATTGTTACTGTAGATTGCAGAAGCAAACATACAACAATATTGGGAAAAATATATTGAATGGAATGATATTGTAATCCAAGCTGAATCTTGAAGTAAACAGTAGCATCATGGCTATTAGGTGGCGTTTTTAAACTTGCTTCACTAGCAAATGCGCTTATGCGGAAGAAGCTATGAAATATAAACTTAATTATGTGAAGATGATAAATAAGGAGTATTTGAATATGGGAATCACAAAATTTATTATTTTCTTCAATTTGCTAATCAATTTCTCTTGATAATCAGTGTCTGTGATGCTCCCACTTGCCAAACAGTGTGCGTTTGAAGAACCTTCTATTGAGACAATTTCAGCTGAGAATGTCCTGACATGGCCATTAGTTGTGAGTTCCTCATATTATGCAGCTTTAAAAATCTTTTAGTTAAATATTTCTCTTCTGAGTTTTAATGCTTGCAGTTATTCTAGTAATATTGCACCAGTAAGTTGCTCTCCATGCCAAGTATTTTTCTTTTCTGCGTAAATATCAATAAAATGTTGATCTTATACACGAATAAAGCATGTCTGATTTATGTAATTTTCATCATTTCTATCAAAAATTGAAAAGCTGCAGTGGCACAATTGTCATCTCAGTTCCTGTGACAATTGAAATTGCGAAATTCCCAACTGATTTGATTTGGAAGCATGGTGAAAATGTTTTTTAGTGCATTCAACACATTTTGGGGCGTGAATGAGGCGTTGCTTGTATATTTGTACGGCATTCACCCAGCATGGAGTGGGAGTTGAGGTGGGAATTGAGGGAGTATTTCCTGTGGCAATTTTAGTAGTTTTCATTCTTCCCGGACATCAAACTATTAGCTGATTAAGATTATAACTTAAAAAGAAATGTATGTGGGAGGCGGCTGGGAGTTGGGGGAGCATTTATTGCTTTTTAGAAGTCATTTGAATCTTTAAGCTAGGGGTTCGAGTACGAAGATGCACAATTACATTCCGATAATGAAGAAATAAGGGTGTATAGAATGATGAAAGCAAATGTATTGAGTAATAATAATAGGTTTAATAATGAGTATTACTTTACTATCTTAAGTAATGTTTTCTGTATGCCCTGAACTCTTTATCCCTATAACAAAATGGTGAGTGGATCTTTCATGCGGTCCTGCCTGATGGATTTGTGCTCATATATACGGCTTAGTTTTGTCTCATTGCTTCAATTCCCTTATTAGAGATCAAATCCTACCATGCATGGTGACCCATTAATTTCAGTTGAGACTCTTATACTAACTAATAACATTAATGTTGTTAAACTGGGTTCACTCTTAAGTAAGGCAGGGCAGAGCTATTTTACTCCTCACAACTGTCAAGCTTGTGTCGTTTCTAATTTATTGCTTACATGAGCACCTTGACTTGAGGCACTAGGAACTGAGGCAATTGCCTTTCCATAATTAAAAAGATAAGTTGTAGTAGTTGAAATAGCAAAGGATGAAATAATTTTTCATGATTACAATTTGATAGGGGGTGATGACATGAATGGGCAAGTCCATAACTAGTAGGTGAAAGAAAGGGCACATTCGAAAATAAGTAGGATCAAAGGTTGGCACAATAGTTCTAGATCTTTATGGTGGAACATAATAAGTTGAGGAGATAAAGAAAATATTTCTGGGGTTAACAATCTAGTGCGGGAGTGGGGAGAATGGATGATGATGAAGATGGAACGGATGATAGTTAAGATTTGATTAGCCTTGAGCTAAGGGTTTCATTAAGTTGAGCTAAAGCAAGCTAGGCTTGGTTCAAACTCTTAATTTTTAGCTCAGTTTGACTTGAAAGAACTTGAACTTGAATTGCTTTTCGACTCAAGTTGCTTGACTTGAAATGAATCAATTTTGACAACTCAAAATCTGTTCGAGTTGTCTCAGATATTAATTCGTGAATCTTATGATATTATTTTCACTCGATCTAGGATCCAATTCAACTTGAAATAAATCCAAATTAACTAACATGTAAAAATGTGATTATATTTAGCTTTTCTCATATTTTTTTATAGAAATAACTTAGAATTATGTGTGTTTGCATGTATATGATACAGTGATATTGAGGGGGACATCAGATCAAACATCAGAGCATGGAAGGTTTATCAGCCACGTGGCAATCGATCTACGGCCACGATTGAGTCTTTGTATTTTTTACTATTATTATGTATTTGTTTGTTATTTGCTTCATTAGTTTTTATTTCCGATGTTACCCTTACTTAAGGGAGGTCGTATGTAAGTCCAAGAGGGCATTATCGTATTTTACTTTTGAGTCCTTTGTATGAGGTTACAAATAGCCCTATTGTTCTCTTTTTGAGGTTAATGAATGAATAAAAGAAAATTTCCTGCACTTTTATTTTGAGAGCTTGAGAGCTTGGAGAGGGAATTGGATCACCCACCAATCTTGGAAGAGTCTGGATTCGTGGTTAGTTCGTAGTGCTTTTCTTCCTCCCTCCTCCCTTCTCTTCTAGCCCACGGTCCACCTCCCCTCACCACCGCCGGCCTTGTTCTCCACCATCCCCATCGTCGGTCTCCTTTCCCCACCACCACCACAACTGCCGGCCCTCTCATCCCCACCAAGCCGCCAGTCCCCTATCCTTCCCTTTTTCAAAATATTTCCTAAAGCCCCACTTTCCATATTTAACTCCACTTATTTTTGGAAAGGATTTGAAATTTGAAATAAATCAATTTTAAATTCCAAATCTTTTTTTTTCTCTTAATCCTATTTTTGGAAAGACTCTTAATTGAATTGGCAATCAATTAAATTTAGATTTCAAATCTTTCCTATTTCCTTTAATCCTATTTTTGGAAAGGTCTATTAATTAAATCAATTAGTTCAAAATCTAAATTAATTATTTAAATCCTTTCCTATTTCATGAATCTTATTTTTAGTAAGGTACTTAATTAATTCAATTGATTTAAATCTGAATTGATTGATTGATTATTGCCTTAAGACTAAGATACATTGAATCTAGCCACATACTCTCCTCCCTTTCTCCTTTGATCGAATCCACCAAGGCCCCACCCTTTATTTCTTTCCACAAATCAACTTCCTCTACTTGGAAATAATCCTAAATCCCAATTTCATTTAGCCGCCTACCTTCCCTACACCTGGGCTGAGTTTCTTTTCTCCAAATCCCCTCCCAAATCCATCCACCTCACGTTCCCTGCTCTCCAAGCTTGCTGCCAGAAAAATTCCTGTATCTATTCCTGAAATTTTCTCAACTAGAAGCTTCACAAACTGCTGTCTAAGAAGGGAATCCTGCTGTCCATCAACTCCCGCCGTCTCCTTTCATTCCACCACCAACTGGAAGGCTTCTCCCAACAATCTGGCGACTCCCAAAACCAAAAACAGCACCCTATTGCATGGATGACAGATCCAGATATTGATGCACATCTATCCTGGTTCTCAATAAGGGTGATTTCTTCCTGTTATTCATTTATCTTCTCATTCATTAACCTTGTAGGTGATGACGAATTCGCAAAGAATCGTGCTTCGCTAAAAGCTAAAGCTTAGTAAACGTAGGATTTGAGCTCACCTTCTTTGTACTAATCTTATTGTTAGTTTAGGAATTTTTGATGAACGTCTACTTAATCTGCATGTCATTGAATTTCTGTATTGCTTAAATGATTTAATATCTTTTCATGTGATTTGACCTAAACGAAAGTGACCCCTCTTGAGTTTTATCTTGTCGTTTGGAAAAGTAATAGAAATAATTACTATTGTTCTAATCAAATCGTGCAAATTTTGATTACATACATTTAAAGCACCTTAGTCTTACATCAGATATATAATTCAAGTTTATTCAAATTATATTTCAGATGTGTATCCCTAAGCTCAACATTAGATTAGTTTTTTTTTGTCCATAAATTCTGCTTGTGAATCTACTTGAAATCACGTTGATTTTTGAATTGATTCAAAATTCTAGTGATTCAAAATTCTAGTGAGTTTTTGTGCAATCTCTAATTTTTTGCTAATATTACCATCTTTACCTTAAATTATGCGCTCTTCCAACATGAGTAGTTTACTTTAAATTATGCACACGTCCAACTTATATTTTCCCATTCAAGCCAAGCCATTATAAATCATGTGGCCTACCAACTGTCCCTGCCTGTCGAAAGCAAATTCACTCAGTCTTCCATATTTCTCTTAAACCTTTTAAAGGCACTCCAACAAACACTACTCTTCCCAATTTAATCTCAACAATCAATCCATTCTTCCATATGCAATTTTAGCTTTGCGTACCATACACCGTCAGGTTCTCTTACAATAGAAACTCTCTCTTCTGAATGATGGCACTTGGGAAAAAATTTCAGCTATTTCGGCTTATTTTTTATCTCTCAACATTGAGGACAAGGTTATTTTCCATGCCGAAGTGAGTGTTAAGTAGCAACACATTATCTTGAACTCGAATATAATGCAATAACATTGTCAAGAATGGGTGAATAATTCAAAAATTCAACACCAAGATGATACAATATTTCAAGTTTATCATAGAAGAAGGATAATAAGGCCCTTCAAGTAAAAGAACAATGCAAGCGACAAGCCAACTGCAATAGCTCGTGGTTTATGTTATTTCGGCATTAAACCAACCCCCAAACCCTTTCTAGTTATTTATTATTAATTGTATTAAACGAGCTAGTCTAACTCTTTATTAGATCTAAAATCGGTTTATGTAAACACTATAAATAGACCCTTACGGTTGGAATTTTAATTCAGGAAATAAGATTTTCTTAAAATTTTTTAAGTCATGAGTTTTGCTGAAAGTTTCGGCAGCACTCCGGTGTCATCCCCGCGTAGGGGGCTGCATCGAAAGTGTAAAGCCTTCCCGCTTGTCAAGAAAGACAATCACGGTAGGTGCCAGGTGACACTGCGACCGCAGTCTCGTTCTCCGCTCGCTAATAAAAGCGGTCACGAGGTCTTTAAGTACCTGTTTAAAACACATCATTTTTCCCACCTAAAAAAAAACAGTGACGGGTACTTAATTTTTTTTATAAATAATAAATTTCCCCGCTCGCTAACAAAAGAAGTCACGGGTACTTATATTTCATACATACGAATTTTTTCGCTCGCTAATAAAAGCGGTCACGGGTACTTATGTTTCTTCGCTCGCTAATAAAAGCGGTCACGAGTACTTATTTCATGTATTAAAAATTGAAATTCTAGTATCAGTCTTTTACCTTGGGTGCGCAGTGATCGAGGTAACGACGGGGAATGGCGGTGACGAAGGGAATCCCTGCTATGTGCAATTTAATTTAATTTTTTTTGGTCACCTATGCAATATGATTAAATACACATGCTCTTTTTTTATAAATGTTAGAGAGAGAAAGTGATATAGTGAGCTCTCTTTCTAGAGAGGGAAAGATGAGAATTTGCATGGAGAGGGGTTTAGGAGGTGTAAGGAAATGGGGGGGAGGTTTAGAGAGAGAGAATCTCTCTTTCCAATTTTGGAGAGAGAAAGAGGGGGGAATTTTTTCTCTCTAGGAAGGGATATACGGAAGAATGGTGGTGAAGGGGAGTGTTTGAGATGAGGAAGATATTTATGAAAGAATTTCTCTCTTTCTAGAGAGAATTTTCTCTCTCTAGGCTAGAGAGAGAAAGTGGAGGATGATGGGGCTTTTGGGTTGGGGGTGTGTAGGAAGTGTAGGGAAGTATTTTTTTGTGAAGGGGCATGGGTGGTTTGAGTGATGGATATGAAGAAATTGAAAAATTAGGGTTAGGGTTTATGTATGTTTGGAGATGAAAGTGGTGGAGGAAGAAGAAGAATATGAAAGAGGAAAGGAAGAGGAAAGAAAAGAGGAAGAAATGCTTGAGAAGAATGAAGAGAGGAAGAATGAAAAGAAAAATGGAGAAGAAGAAGAGGAGGGAAGGAAGAAGAAGAAGAAAGGAAGAAGAATGGAGAAGAGGAGAGGAAGCATTACCTTGGACCTTGGGGGAAGGAGGAGGGAGCTTGGAGGGATGGCGGCTTTGGCGTCGTAAGAGAGGAGAGGGAGTTGCAAGAGGGGTGGCTCTTTGGCGTGAGTTGGAGTCGTGGAATGAGAGGGGGGCAGTTGGGAGAGTTATGAGGGAGTGAGGGTTTAAGTGAGGGTATTTTTGATATTTTTTTTATTAAAAAAAAATTAAAACCTCTTTCTCTCCCTCTCTTTAAAAAAAATTTTAATTATATGGCATAAAAAAATTTAAATTGTGCATCGAGTTGGTTGCCACGTCGTCATCATCGTCGTTCGAGCATGTCGTCGCATCGATTTGCGTACCCAAAATTAAAATTTTCGTGATCGGCAACCCCAATCAATATATGAGTGAAGAGTTGCTCCTCGTTGGATTCTTAGTCATACTTGAAAGGGCAGGAGACATGTACCCTATGCCAGTAGAGGGTTCGACAAGGTCTTCTGATAGATTGTTAGTGTACTCCACGCCTAGCTCAAAAGGGTCTTGTAGAAGAACGGTGGTTTGATTGAGTGCCTCCTCCCAAATGAAACTGTGAATCCATATGTCTGAAGGGATGGTGGCCCGAGAACGCCTTGATAGCCTGGCCTCTTTACTGACCCGCTGATAATTGCTCAATACAGTCGGGAGGACTGTTGGTAAAATCAGTTCTCCCCTCCTACACCTGCCGGGAGAAAGTCGCCTACGGAATAGCTCCTCATCTGGAGGGATGCATTCTTCATATCGACGTCCAAAGATCGGCAGACCACAGACAGCATGTAGCTCCCACAGTGTTATTGTCAGCTCCTCGGAGCCCATCCAGCATGTGTTCGTTGTCGGGTCCCAGAATTCTATCACCCCTTTTATCCAAGAGTGGGGGATATTCTCGAAGCTGAACATCGAAGCATATATAGTATATACCTGCTCATTTCAGAATATTTTTATGGGATCTTAAGGCGTACCTTGCCCAAGACACATATCCACGTGCAGGTCTAGAGAGCTGCCCCACTGGAGAATCCCTAGGCCACTCATGCGTAGCTGGTTGTAATTGCCGGTGACTCAATAACCTTGATTGCCCAACTTGTTCAACGACATCGGCGGCCGACTCTAAAATATCGCACATACCGGAACTCACCTGAGCAATGGTACTCTCCAAGGAGTTATAGTCCCCGCACTTCAACCTGATAGTAATCACCCACTCAGCAGGGTCTTTGTATGTTGAGGGGTCGAGCTCAGAACGTGATAGTAGGGGTGAGCGTATGAAGAATTCGCCGTAGACGCTGTGGCCTCTCAGCATCTCCTCATGTTGCTCCAGCCTATCAGTCATATCAGCAGTCCCGTGAGGATCATGCATGTCAATCATTTCCCAGATGGCCTTCTCACTAGGCTCATTTCACAGCATCCCCTCCGGTCTACTCCAGTTGAACATTTTTCTAGAAAAAGACAGTAAAAAATCTTAAGAAAGCATGCAGGTTGATAAAAAAAGGGGGAAGTATAAAAGTGTTTTATATGCTTTGCCCTTATCATGCGTTGACATCCAAAAAAAAAGAAAAGAAGAAAATTTTTGGAGATCCGCAGTGTCAACTGTTTACAATAAACATGATCCGCTTTAGGCGCGCACCATATTTGTTGGGGGCATTTGTTGACCCTAATACTAGTGTCAGGAACCAGTTGACCGCGTAAGGTGGATTTCAAAAGCGAAAGGGCTCGAAATCGCATGTAAATCACCTGATGCGTGTCAACTGAAAATCAAAATCTCCAAAATGGCCTCCGTTTGCAAAACAGACAGCACCAAAGCGTCCGGAGCAACGGAAACAGCTAAGATCGACACCCATATTGATTGGGGTCGCCGATCGGCAAAAAAAATTAATTTTGGGTGCGCAAATCGAGGCGACAACGTGTGCGAGCGATGATGTGGTGACCAACTCGATGCACAATTTAAATTTTTTTTATTTTATACCATATAATTAAAATTTTTAATTTAGGAAAGAGGGAGAGAAAGAGAGGTTTTAAAATAAAGAAAAGATTTTTTTTTAAATAAAAAATACCCAAAATACCCCTCACTTAAACCCTCACTCCCTCATAACTCCCCCCCCCCCCCCCCCCCTCTCTCTCTATTCCACGACTCCAACTCACGCTAAAGAGCCGCCCCCCATCCAAACTCCCTCTTCTCTTGCGACTCCAAGTGGCCGGCCATCCTCCTCCCTCCAAGGTCCAAGGTAAACTCCAAATTTCTTCTTCTCTTCTTCCTCTTCCTTTCTTCTTCTTCTTCTTCTTCCTTCCCTCTTCTTCTTCTCCATTTTTCATTTTTCATTTTTCCTCCCTCCATTTTTCTCACCCATTTTTTCTTCTTTTCCTTCCTCTTCCTCTTCCTCTTCCTTTCCTCCTCCTTCATCGTTTTCTTCTTCCTCCACCACTTTCTTCTCCAAACATACACAAACCCTAACCCTAATTTTTCAATTTCTTCATATCCATCACTCAACCCACCTATGCCCCTTCACAAAAAACACTTTCCTACACTTCCTACACACCCCCAACCAAAAGCCCCATCATCCTCCACTTTCTCTCTCTAGTCTAGAGAGAAAATTTTCTCCCTAGAAAGAGAGAAATTCTTTCATAAATATCTTCCTCTTTATACCAAACACTCTCCTTCACCAACATTCTTCTGTATATCCCTTCCTAGAGTGAGAAAAAAATTCCCCTCTTTCTCTCTCCAAAATTAGAAAGAGGGGGGTTTTCTCTCTCTAAACCTCCCCCCATTTTCTTACACCTCCTAAACCCCTCTTCATGCAAATTCCCATCTTTCCCTCTCTTTCCCTCTCTCTCTCTCTAAAAAGAGAGCTCACTCATCTCTTTCTCTCTCTAACATTTATAAAAAAAGAGCATGTATATTTAATCATATTGCATAGGTGACCAAAAAAAATTAAATTAAATTGTGCATCGTAGGTTTCCCTTCGTCGCCGTCGTTACCTCGATCACTGCGCACCCAAGGTAAAAGACCGACACTAGAATTTTAATTTTTAATACATGAAATAAGTATTTGTGACCGTTTTTATTAGCAAGCGAGGAAACATAAGTACCCATGTCCGCTTTTATTAGCTAGCGGGGAAATTCGTATGCATGAAATATAAGTACCAATTACCGCTTTTGTTAGCGAGCGAAAAAATTTATTATTTATAAAAAAATTAAGTACCCGTCACTTTTTTTTAGGCGGGGAAAATGTTGTGTTTTAAACAGGTACTTGAAGACCCCGTGACTGCTTTTATTAGCGAGCAGGGAACGAGACTGCGGCCGCGGTGTCACTTGACACCTACCTTGACTGCCTTTTTTGCAAGCGGGAAGGCTTTACACTTCCGATGCTACCCCCTACGCAGGGACGACACCGGAGTGTTGCCGAAACTTTCAACAAAGCTCTTGACTTAGAAAATTTCAAAGATATTAAAATCCACCTAACTTTCTAAGTCAACAAAAAAATAAAATACACGACGCCCTAGGCTCCCGACACTAAAAATTAAAGATGAAGAAAAATTCAAATCATAACAAAATGCAACATACAATGAACTTGTAAGGGAATTAGTTGTTCGCCAACAGGTAGGAATCAAGCTTCTTCTTCCTAGCTCTTCACTTGCACACACCTAAGTCCCCCACCAAAGTTCTTTGCAGAAATGAAATGTGAAGAAATAAACTTAAGCCCCCCTTCATATTTATAATACAGAATTCAAATTATTTACGGGCCCCACCACTTAGGATCATTTTGCTAAAGTATAGGGAAGGTATACCTGTGGGCCCTGCCAGCCTAGGATCCCCTTGCTAGGAGACAAAGAAGGTACACCCACGGGCCCCACCAGCCTAAGATCCTAAGATGCCATTTCTAGGCTCTGGCCTTGGATTCTTAGAGTATTCACCAGCATGTGAATTACGAGCGTAAATACACCTGAATACGGACAATAATTATCTTAAAAAGGGGGGGGGGGGGGTAAAAGTAAAATAAAATAAAATAATATTTACCTTTCCTACAAAACGCATTTACATTAATTGTAAACACGTAGGAATCCCCACATATCCCCGGTAATTATCTGATTAAAATGCTTCATAATAAAGTGGGAATCGTCCGTCACATTACAAGTCACGGATGCTCTAAGTAGGTGCACGCCAGCTGTTAAAGTTAGGCGGCTCGTACATCCCGTGAACATATGTCTTCAAAAAGGAACAAAGTATCGCACTATTACGTGTCACGGGTTGTACGACCCTTAATTAAAGCATGCACATCGCGCCAAATCACTGAAAGAGGGTGTCGCCCACGAGCATAAGACCGATATGCAATGAATATGACCATTCTCCTACGAGTTACTACAGAAGACCCCTACGCATCTAATGTGTTGTCCACAAGCAAACCCAAAGGAGTTCTAATGACAAACTACTCACTAGTGATGGTGGGGAAAGTGCAGCAATATGCCTACAATCTGTAGCATAAAATTTCCTACAAATGCACCAAGCCACTTTCAATCAATAATAGCGTGTAAATTGTGGATATATCGATTTGCCGATCAGCATGCAAGAATGTAGCAGTAGCGAATGCAACTCGACCAAGGGTCATTAGTAGTATGCAGACAAACATGCTAGCCTACTATGGAAATTGGAGAACTAGGATCCAAGAAATGACAAGGCTCTATGGATGACATCGAAGCACAAGTAAACATACTCAAATAATAAAATTGAAGTTTACGCTAGTCTTTACAGTGGTTATGCAAGAAAATGCGACAACCTCTACTACAACCACCTAAGAGCATCAACGAAGGGATATAGATGGTAGAAAATACTGTAATTTGTCCACAAGTGGCTGTATGAGGCCCATCACGTGCACAACATGTGTTGTAAGAGACCCGTCTTGAGCTCAACACACTAACTACAAACAAAGTTCAAAAGATCATCAATGAATATATAACTCACCTACAATGTTCCTACAATCAATCACCATTCAAGAGCCAGCTAATATGCCAATTCATTGAAAATGGAGGAAGACAATACACAGCTTAACTCAAAAAGTGTCTTCCCCTTTTTGATGTAGATCAAGAAGCTTAACACTACATAAGTTATTTGAACATATTTTTTTATTATTTTTTAAAAATGTATTTAGAAAGGTTTCAGATCCTAGAATGCAATTTATCTTAGAAGTTTATAATTTTACCTATTATCAATTAAAATGATGATTGCCCTTTTATACTTTTTACAAGTACTTATACTTAAGATATACTCTCAAGTTGAGTTTTCCTTTTAGGGTTTTTTTAGCATGCCTTATGCTTTTCTACTTTTTGTTGGAGCTTTGTAAAAGTTGTTTTATGAGTCTTGATTTTTATTCTATTTTTTGAAAAGTAGTTTTTTTTTTTAATGCAGATTATGAGAAAATTACCTTCATACTTCTGTAATCCAAACAATACCCTCTTACTTTCTCATAGCTTATCAGCAATTGAAATAATAAGCTCTTCAATTGCGAATTTGTGGATTATGTTATCGATGCGAGAACTTGGACATGAAAATGAAGAGTAGAGAGAGGAGAGCATGAAGCTAATGGAGTAGAGCACATTTTTCGATTGGCTTGGCCTCAAAGATCTCGTGTCTCCATGGAAGAGGTAGCTTTAGAGGATGAAGAAGATATTAGAGATGCAAAATGAGTGGATGTCTCTTCACCATAAAGACTATATGGAGAGAGTGTAGCTCTAATCATATAAGAAAATATATAAATGAAAAAGTTATTATATATTTTTTTCCAATATGATGAAATATATATATAAGAACCTCAATTACCTCTTAATGATAATTAAAACATTAAACACAATTTTAGCTACATTAAATACAACTAAGAGTCACGAACATACACATATGCATATACGCATCAAAATAATAAAATTCTAGATATTAATTCATTCAAGTTTTTCCCTATGTTTTTTAGTATAATCGAGTCTTTCCTATTAAAAGGTTATCGACTACCTTTTAGATTATATTTGAGTTATATAATTTTTTCTCGAGATTATCTTGATTTATATTATTTTTACTTTTGTAATGATGTTTTTTTTTCTTATGCATGTTATTATAGGTTTAAAGGTGTGTTTAGGACAATTTCTACAGCTTTATTTTTTTGACCGCTAGCATGTTTTTAACTACAAATTTCTTGGTTTCCAAAAATTCATGTGGTGAGAACCTTTTCAAGGTCAAATTTGCCAAAGTGTGGTAGCTATAAAAAAGTTATTGTTCAACTTTTTTTGAAGAAAAAAATTGATAATACCCATAACATCTTTCAAAAATTATATTTTTCCCGCAATAGTTTGGCAAGTATTTTTACGAACAGCTGAAGCTATCCCAAATGGGTCCAAGTGTTAAAACTAAAAGAAAATTCCTCATTTACAATTTTTGTTTTTTTACTTTCTTGTATATTCTTGAAAGAATAATTTAAATTACATGATTGCACATCACTTTATTAAAGTATTTGTCTGTTTCATTTTTCAATGCTTATAGCTTTTTGAGTATATTGATCTTACGAACAGCTGAAGTTGCCCAAATGAGCTGTAAGTGTTAGAACTAAAACTAAATTCTTCATGACAATTTTAGGTTTTTGCTTTCTTGTCTAGTGATTTTACCATAGATGCAATTCTTGAAAAAATAGTTTAAATTACATAGTTGCACTTTCTTAAAGCATTTATCTTTGTTTCATTTTTCAATGCTTAGTCTTTGATTACATTGATCTTGTTCAGGAAGAACAAAAAAGTTCTTGCTTCACCTTTGCGTGTGCATGCATCCATGCATGAACGTATCTGTAAGATAGCTTTGTGGCAAAGAATTTATTGAAGGATGCACCCCATCTTCTCATTTCTACCTGGATATTTAAAAGTCATATAGTGTCATGTAGGTCCTAGTTAAGTTAGATATTTGTTTCCCCAAATCATTTTTGAATTATATTAGTTAGAATTCTGCCGGCCCCTATATTTTCATTTGTCATTATGTATTGGTGATCTTTAAATTGTAAATTTTTCATGAGAAGTTTTAGTTATTTTTTTTCTTGAGTACTGATCTTGAACCTGTCATTCACTTCACTGGAGTATTGAACTAGCTTGTGCTTTGATATGTGCATAGCTCTTTGATAGCATTGGCCATGCTTAGAAAGGTTCAAAAGGTTGTTGCTTATTAGTTTGTCAATTCTAATACCAAATTTAAAAAAGAAAAAAAAAATTGATTGTGTGGATTTCATGAACAGGTTAAGTTTGTAGATTGCTACACAGTCACAGCTCGTGAGCTTGAATCTATCACTACAAAGTATAATTTGACATCTATGTTGCGAGGTAAGATGTTCTCATATTAAAATTTTAGTCTTATTGATTGTTAACCCCTTTTTTGGGGCATTCTTCTCTTGTAAGTTCTGCAATGATATTTATACAGATTCTCTAGCTGGAATTTTCATTTATCATCTATACATAGGGCAATAAGCCTCAGACGTGGATCATGATCAAATTTGTGGTATAAGTACAATTTTTAAGTACCCTTTTCATCATTAGACCAAGTTAGTTTTTCCCTCTATAATTTTTTAGTGTTATTTTTTGTTGTCAGTGGTTTATTAACTTAGTTATCTTATATGGATAGGGCCAACCCAACCTTAGTTACCAAGGAACCTAGTAGGATGGTCTTGTTAGACCTCTTAAGTTGAGGTTGGAGTGTGCTTTTGTAGTTTTGTAGCTCCCTTATAGTTGTGCCAGTGGCACATTATCGTCTGAGCACACTCAGTCGCTTGTCGCTCTCACTTTCACTCGCTCGCTTATTTCTTGTTTGCATCATATTTTAGATTTCTCTCCTCACACTTATTGGCTTCAGTAATTGGTGTGTTCTTGCCTCAACTTCAAACTGCTCCTAGACCTCAGCATTGGTAATTCAACACCATCTCTCGCATGCTGATTGATGGTCCTTGGTATGATGCCCTGACAAAAAAACACGACTATATATGTCACCTCCTCTGATCTTGATGCTCTGTTTTATTAACCTTTGTTGATTCTATTGTGACCCCACTTCCAATGAAATTGGTGCCCTATTTCCATCCACAGTACAGATCATTTATGGAGGATACTATATAGTTGTAAATCTTTTTATTCTTCTTTCACTTGAAATATATTTGATTTTTCTCTTTTCATGTAAAAGAATTGAGAAGAGTAGAAAAGTGGCACCTATTGATTGTAGAAACTTAGACGAGCTTTTTGATGTTTTACTCTATTGTGAGTTGGATATTGCATGAGAGTGGACCGTCACTTTGGGCTGCATTCCTCTTGTGACTGGAAAGAGAGAGAAATGAATAATCAATATTTCCTGAAAAATGATGAGAGGAATCGATGTGCAGTGGAGAGGAGAGAAAGAGGAGATAGGGGATCAATGGAATATTTGATTGTTTCAATTCAAGATAATGAAATAACATCAACCTAATGCTATTTATAGAAATAGGGTTTATAATTTTGACATATAATCTAAATTAAACCATATCATCTAATTCAAATTTAAAATAAGATTATTCAATAGAATTATCACGTCAATAGTTGGAGCAACATAAATTTGTTCAACGGGTTTTTTGTCTAATATTTAAAATAAGCATCACATAAATGTTGGCTCTATCGTAATGGAGAACATCTATCTGATAAATGAAGGTTGACCTAACAGGATACTAACATCATCCTTAGAATAATTACCTAACTGATTCGGTTCACGACATGTTTCAATGATAGTTAGAGCTATCTTGTTAACCCATACAACATTGGAAGGACTTGGAGGAGGCTCTTCTTAGAGATTGCATCTAATTAATATGGCTTTTGATATTCTCTTCACAGTACTTCCACCAATTATGATTAACTTGCATCTGCTGATATTTGTAAGAAGCATTTGTATGGAATATTCGACTTTTCTTTCAGTCTTCATCCATGTGAGATCTAGTGACATTCATCTTGCAACAGCTAAATGGTTATCATATTTATCATAATTTATCTACTCATCTCTTGAACATGGGTTATTATCTTCCACATCCTTAGATGAACCATCACATATATTATCGTCGTGCACTACATGCTCAATTGCCAAAGCATTATGCTGGGTATTGAGATGTAAAGTGACCCTTATAGAGGATTGTATAGAAGACAGTATAATAGTTATCATGTTTTCTGCTGGTCTAAGCTGGATGATTGAATCATGAACCCGCATTTTGTCATGATGAATCATTGAGCAATAGGTGTTGCTACCACTTCTAGATTTGTGTAGGAACTTTAGCTATAAGGTATTAGTTTCATGAGTCCAAGCTATTGAAGTAGCTAGTTGTATAAGATGGTCCTTCATCAATTTGGTATTAGAGAACATATCTTCAAGAAAATCACAGCCCCAAAAATAATGTCTAGCATTATATATAATCTTGATATAGAGTATTGATACTTGATTGTGATTTTATCAATCACTCAACTATTTATGTATATTCTCGAACTACCATCAATTTTAGTTGCAAGTAATTCAAGCACAAAATATGGATTCATAATCCCCAAATAAATCTTTTCCTATGCAATTCATTCTCCTGTCTTTTTATTTCATTTTATTTTGAAGAATTCATCATACAATGTGGTTAATTAGCTAATGATGATCCATGAATCAGCATGTTGTATTTTTCTTAGTGGTGCTAATTCTTTTGCTAGTTCATCAAGACATAGCTCCTTAAATTCATATTACAATTGGTTAGCATCTTCATGCACTAATATGCTCTGCCATATATCTATTCAATTCGATGGCTATCAAGGCATAAATTACTTTATCAACTCTACCATGCCTTGCAAAAGCATTTTAGCTCAAGATAAGCTAATATTTTTCTTTTTCTTTTTGTTTTTTTCATTAGGAGCCTTTGATTTTTATGACAGTGACTCTTAAACTTGATAGGTTTCAAAATTACCCTCCTTAGATTTATACCTTAAATGCATTAGTATTTGGCTTCCTAAAGTGTAACATCTAAATCATCCTACTTATAATGCATAATTTCTATACTCTGGATACCAACCTTGATTATTTATTTATTTATTTATTGTTCTAAGTGTAAGTTAACATTTCTCTTCTTTAAATGGAAGCTCCTCTCCATGGATTTGCTTTCTGGTTCGATGCTGAGTTCAATGGTCCTTCAACGTTCCCTGCCAACAACAATTTACTTTGTGGGAGTTCAACTTCCGACTTGTATTCTAATGTTTACAATAATCAGAGGAGGCAAAAAGCCAAATCTGATCAAGTGCTTGTGCTTTCCACTGCACCAGAGGACGAACCAACACATTGGCAACAGGCATGCTTTATCTCATCCTTTTTCAGACTGGATTCTTATTTGCCAATCCTCTTTACCATTCTGAATACCATGGATTTACATACATACCCCTAAATTTTTATGGATTTACATACCTGATCTCTATATCTTTATATTTTTGTAGATAACATTCTAATTTTTTAAATGAATTCAACATATATATACATGAAAATATATTTTTTATTTTGAATAAATTCATATTAGTGATATTTGTAATATCATTTAGAAATTAAGGTGTTAGAAAGTAAACATATAAATTTAAGTGTGATATATATATATAAATATATATGCATAAAAATGACATTCCTTCTATTTTCTGACATTTCAGACCATACTATACTTATATGAACCGATAGAGGTGATACAAGATCAAACAATTGAAGGTTCCATTACACTATCTCAAAGTAGAGAGAACCCACGCTTCCTGAATATTCACCTTGAGTACAGGTAAGCAAGAGCTTATGGTTATGAACATTGAGATTAAAAAGCCATGGGATAGTTTTGTCTAATCAATCTCTCTCTTCTTTCTTATTTTGTAATGTCTTAACAGTTCAGGAGGCCGATCTTTCATAAAGGAGTCTATCATGCGATGATTTTGGACTTGCAGATGCTATTATTAGAGGTTAGTTTCAGTAATGACTTTACTCAGCAAGTCTGAACCATTCTTCATATTTAAACTTCTACTATAAGAGGGAGAATTTTGTTGGTCTTTGAAGAATTTTCTTAACCAACCTTTGCATTTATCAATTGCTGAACATAGTTTGCATGCCATCTTCCTATGATGGCACCATTCATGATGTCCAGAAAGAGATTCACACATATGGTGTTTTTTCCTGATGTTGTGGATGTTATTTTACTAATTTTAATCCATAATATTTAGATTATGATGGAGATAACTTACGTGTTTGGGACAAATATATTTAACAGATTGTTCAGAAGTTTTTTTTTTTAATTATTATTGGCTTTAAATTTTTATTGTTTTTTATTTAGATTTTTGTGGTGAGGAGTTTGTATTTATTAGAATAGGGATAAGGAATTAAGGATTGTGAAGGACTAAAATGATTCCCGATTACTTAAAAGTTTTATTTTGATTCCTTAATTTTTTAAATAGGATCCTACTGTCTCTATTTAAAGAGTGAAAAAATTAAGTTAGCATTTTTTTATATAGTTGGGGATTATTTTAGTTTTTGAAATAAAATTTTGGGGACTAATTCTGTCCTTTTCAATATCGGAATATGATAACTATAAAAAATATTTAATTTTTTTAGAAAACATAACTCAACTTGATCTTTTGGTTGGAAGTTATGGTTATCAATTAAGAGATCTTGAATTTGAGTTTTATGTATGTATTGTATGTGTGAATTGAGTTAATTATGAATATCAATAAATATTTGAGAGAGCCAAATCATGTTCACAACGCTGTTTAAAAGCTTGATGGGAAAAAGTGATCGAAATTTCGAATGTTTTTTTGTTGATATGCCATTAAGAAATTTTCAAAGTTGATTTGAAAGATTATCTGAAATATATTTTTAGTAGATATTGAGAAGACGAATTTGAGTCAAATAGAACTTCATATCCACTTCATTAGGCGTTGAGGTATTAAAACAATCGACTATTCATCATTCTCATACAAATAATCAGTATATCATTTCTATACAGTTATAAGGCTTTCTAACAAAGAAATGGAGTTATAGAAAATTTCAATAATGGAGTTCTTTGCAAGTTTGGTTAGGGATCATTGCACTAAACCCTAAACTTAGGTAAAATTCAATAATAATGGACTCTAGAGGTGTGAATAAGTCAAGCCGAGCTTAAGTTGGTCTTGGCTTGAGCTTGGGTTCAAGTTTAAGCTCGAGATTTGATCTATGAGTACGAGTCAACTCAAGAGATTGTTACGTTACTCTTTAAAGAGAGTAAATAAGAAAAAAATTTGAAATTATATGATAAATAATAAATAATAATTTGATATTGGGAGAGAGATATGTATTTTTAAATATTTTTAATAAATTTATATTTGAACTTATGATAATATATTTTAAGTATATTTATATTTCTATTTTTTTTTTCAACGAGTTCACTTATGAGATGAAAGTTGAGTTATGATTCATTTAAATTTGATTTATTAAGATTAGCTCGTTAGATCACAAGTTAGCTCTACATGCTAACACTGTTGATATGCTCAATTTAAAACTTTTAGTATAAGAGTGATTTAAATTTGGATTAATTCTATTGATACAAAAACAACAACAACAATAAAGAGCCTTTATTCCATTATGTGGGGTTGGTTACATGATCCTTTTTCTCTATTGTGTCCTATTAAGAATCAAATTCTCATCTAAATTTAATAAACAATTATCATTTCTAATATTTTTAATCAAATCTTTTTAGGTCTAACTTTATCTTTTTTTAATATAAGTCAAATCTAATACATGTATTTTACTAACCAGGTCATCGGAAAGCCGCCGTTTTGTGTGACCAAATCATCTAAGACGACTCTCTCTAATCTTATCTTCCACTAAAGCTACTCTAACCTTTTCACGTATGTGCTCATTTCATATCATGTATTTAAGAGTAAAGCCACTCATTCACCTGAGCATCCTCATCTCTGCAATACTTGACTTAATATTATGCTTCTCTTTTAATGGCCAACATTTTGCACCATAAAGCATTGTAAGTCTCACTACCATCTTATAGAATTTTCCCTTAATTCTATTGATATGACATCAAAAATTTCATTAAATTAATTATAATTTTTGCAATAATTTTTAAATATCAAAATGTATAAATAACATTTGAATAAAATTTTCATAATAAGTTATGAGATCATTTGAATTTTAATTTTTATGAATTTGTAATTGAGAGGATACACTTAAACGACAAATCTAATAATGATAAAAATTTTGAAGTTCTCTTTATAATCATAATTTTTGTTCTTATTGAGCATCTTTATATAATATTTTTGTAAATATAATCATAACAACAACAATAACATCAAGCATTTATCCCATTATATGGGGTCAGTGACATGAATCTTCTTTCTCCATTATATCCTGTTAAGAGTCAAATTCTCATTAAAATTTAATAAAGAAAAGGTCATTTCTGATATTTTCTTACCAAAACTTTTTAGGTCTATGTCTACCTTTCTTTAACATAAGTCAAATCTAATACATCTACTTTCTTAATCGGGTCATCGGACGGCCGTCATTTTATGTGACCAAATCATTTAAGATAACTCTCTCTTATCTTATCTTCCATTGAAGTTACTCCAACCTTTACAAATATAATCACATTTTAAAAAAATTCAGATATTAAATTATTTAAGAGTGACTTCAATGCACATACAAAATTAATGTTATATCACAAAATTTTCATATATTTTTATATTTAATATTTAATTATATGACATTTAAATTATTAAATTATATTAATGATATCATTAATATTAATTTATTTAAAATAAAAAATATTTTTATTTTAATAATTTAATATAAATATAAATATAATATATCAATAAATATAAAAATTTTCATATATAAATATGAATGTATGTAAATGCTCCAAATTTTAACCCACCAAATTTTATCGTAAAACCTGTCCTACTGAACTCCTTCGGAAATTCCTCGCTACCATTTGGTCGAGAAGATGATTGCGGTTCCAGCCTCGGGGAGCTTCTCGCAGGCGGCGGCATTTGTTCGATCGTCCGGCGAGCGTTTCCTTCCACGGACGAAGTTCATGTCTGGTAAAATCCCCTCTTCGATTCGCTTCTCTCCCTCCACTTTTCCACCGAAAAGATTATCCAATCTTCAAGTTCGAGCTGCTAGGGCAGAATCCAGCGTCGCTTCTTTAGGCTCCAGAGCTCCGTATTTCGAGGTTATCTGCTTAGATCTAACATTTCCTTCTTCGATTACATGAATGCGGTTTAATGTTCTTATTTTGACGTGTTTTCCTTTCAGCTTCCGGAGCCACTCACAGGGAAAGTATGGAAATTGGATGACTTCGAGAGCTACCCTGCTTTGCTGGTGAAATGCCCTATTTATCTAGTCTGCATGCAGTCATTAGGACAATATTTGGTTTGGTCTTCTTGCTGTTGTTATTAGGGGATGTTTGGCCACTCAAGTATGATAGTAAATGCTGGCATTCAAGATTAATGAATTTTGAGAGGATTAAAATTTGAAAATTGTTTGGCATGAAAACTATTAAATCTTGCTGATAAATTATTTGACCATACACTTACTAGGCCAACTTAAAATTGACTTCATTAATTCAGTTAACTTCTAACAACAAATAACTTCCAACTAACATGACTATGTTTCAACTAATTCTTAACTAAACTAAATTTTAAAATTAAGAACAACAATAATTATTTTAAATAAAGATAACACCAAGATGAACATGAAGAGTTAAAATCCACATGATGTGATGCGTCAATTCTCCCCCATTTGAAGAACTATGCTCTGCAAAGTTTTAGTTGATATAATAAGGCAATATGGTCAATAATCCATATGTTTGTAAGGGTGGTGGAGTTTCTGTAGTTCCAGGGATATCTTTGATATAATTGATGTATTTTCTGAGAAATCTCAATATGAAAACACTTGCAAAAAATAGCTGCTGTGCCCTTGCAGGTGGTTTAGTCTACCAATCCCAATATTCTATGAATCTTTGTAGTTGGTAAAATATTAATTGCAATGGAAACTAGAGTGTAAATTATGTGAAAAGGCAAACTCATAAGGTAATCAATCAATCCAAGGTTTATGTTATGTTGCACTTATTAATTGCAGATGTGGTGTGATGAATGTGATATAAAGTGTAAGCATTATCATTACAAAAGCACATGATGAATTTTTAATGCTTACCAGATTTACTAAATCTTGAATTCTTGTTTTTATTTTTGAATTTCTTGCTTTTATGTTTAAAGGCAAATGACATGCTAGATGTTATCTAGGAAATGAGGCTTATTGTAGCTACTAGACAATTCTAGTTTTAGGAGTATATGGATTTGAAGAAGAGCTAGTTTTTGTGCCCCATTAATTTGTACACCTTTGTGGTTTTTTCTTAGTGGATCTGATGTAGGACTAGGATGCTTTTACATGAAAACAATAAGAATTAGCATGATTTCTTTGAAGTCAGCAATTATGATTAAACTATTAGCAATTTGGGACAATAAAATAAAATAAGAGAGAGGTGCCTACATTTAGGCCAAGCCATTTGCCAAGCACTTGGAAAATCAAAATAAATTAGAAGCTCAACAACATGCGATGTAGATAGCTTTCAATAAAAATCCTTAATCTAACAATAAGATTAGAAACTAAGAAAGCACGCTCATCCCTAAATTCCAACTTTTGCACTTTTATTGTCATTCAAGTATTGAATGAGATTGATTCACCTTCTTGGTCATTATTGAGCACCATCTACCTTGATTAATTGATTTGTTTTTAAAACGTGCAGGTTATGTTTATATGCAATCATTGCCCCTTTGTGAAACACTTGAAAAAGGATATAGTAAAGCTTACAGATTTCTATACCAAGGTGAGCGAAAATCTATATTATTTCATCGTTCTTAGATAATAAATGATTATCTAGATTTCTATTTATTCTTCTGCAGAAAGGGCTTGCTGTTATTGCAATATCTTCGAATTCCACACTAACACATCCTCAGGTTATTATGACTTTCTTTTTGCTTTTCTGTTTTCTTATTTAAGTTATTTAATTTAAGTGCTTTGGAATAACTTTTAAATTTTGCATTCAAAGATAGAGCCTACCCGCGCAAGACGAGCAATGGCTCTCTCAATTTTTTTTTTTTTTTGCTTTGTATAATTGCCTGCTAAAGATTTTCCATTGTGAACTATGATCTTTTAAGCGTCTCTCCTCTCCTTTTGATTCTTCAAGGCTCTTTTGTGAGATTTACTTACTATGTTGTTTATTTAAATGACTTGTATTCTGTTAAGTCTAATAATCTGCATAACATAAGGTCATGATATCTTTCAAACACATGCTTGAACATTATTCTGTATGCGTAAAGAGTAGAAAACAGAAAATGCTAGCAAAATATTGGAAATACATATTGTAGGGCAAGGAAATGGTGAAGGATTATATGAAAAGAAACGATTTTATGAAATGAAATAAAGAGATTTACATGATAATCTTGTGGACCCATTATATTTGGGGAATCACTCATCGAAATATCTCAATTTTATGCAGTTATAAATAATTTGGATATCTTTTTATTGACCCAAGAATCAAGTTTTGGTTTGGTAAGGTGTTTAGTGAGGGACAGTTGGTAGTCGTGAAATACTTCAACAATGGCTTCTTCATTATTCTTCCTTCTATTGAGAAATTTAGCATCAAGTTTGGTATTCAATGAAGCCTCTCCTCAATATAGATGTTCAGAGGCTATTTTGGCCCCAGGGCATGATAGCTTTCTATGAGATCAATTTTAATGTAAATTTACAGGATGGAGAAGAAATAACAAATATTTGCTAAATGAAACAATGAAATTGCACAATAATCTTGGTGGCTCTGTTACCCAAAAGTGAGTCAATCGCCTAAATAAGAGTAATCTTTATGTACTTCACTCAACTATAAGCAACAAAGCTTGAGATACTCCCTAAAAATACATTTTCAATGATGAGGTTGTACTTCCATTATAACCACAACTGACCAAAAATCATTGCTTTTATGAGCCTATGAGGAGAAAATAAATGTAAAAATGATATATCTTTAATAACTCTTTAATTGATTTTGAGTTTGGCTAAAGTATCTTCTAAATAACATACTTTGGTTATAACTTCTGAGCTTAAGAGTTATTTAATAGTTGTTTTGGTAAAATGACATTCATATAAATGACCATGAATATCATTTTATTTATTTCATTGTAAAATTGTCTCAAATTATTTTAAGTTTGATGATAGGGAAAATTTGTCTCTTATATTAGAAATGCTTTTGGATCCAAATTTGCTCATAAAAATGCATAACAAGTATTGACAATATCGACAATACATATTTATGGGCGGCTTTAAATGAATTGCTTGGCATTCTCATGTCCGAATGAAAGGTTGAACATTGATGTTAGGTCGATAAAAAATCATAACACTTTGGCTAAAATTAATAAAATGAATTCAAATTTGATGTTTTTTTAGCAAGTGCATTACCTAAAAACGATTTATTTGTGATGAGAAGAAGGGTTTGCTAGGATGTAGCCTCCAAGTAATTCTCCTTATGATGAAAAATAGCAAGGGTTAGCTAAGATGCCACCCCTAGCTGACGCACCTCAAGTTATGGCATTTGTGGTGAGAAAAGTAAGCAAGCGTTGATTTTGTTTTAGAACAAAGTTCAGAGTTGCTATATGGATTTTGAAGACTTATGGAAAAGGAAAGAGAATTGGTGGCTATAATGATTAGGAAATAAATAAATAAATATTAATTGTTTACAAGGAATTAATTGAGAAGGAAAAAAATTCAATGATAATTGTGAATGTTTTGAGTTATTTTATGTTAAAAAGATTAACAGTATGGATGGGGTTGGGATAGTAATAAACAGAGGGTTGAAATATCAAAATTTTGTGGTGAATAGGGTAATAATAGAGTGCTTGTTATTTAAAAAAAAATTCAAAGAGGGCATTATAAATGTAGTTTGTACTTATGCTCTTCAAGTTGGATTAGAAGTTATTTTAATATTTTAATTTTGAGAAGAGATTGATGAAGTAATACAAGGTACTCCTGATGAAATTCTAGATTTATTTATTCCAAATACAAATGTAATTGGTGCATTTTCTGGTTGATGCTGAATTGAATGTACAAAAACATTTGCAACTGTCATCTTTAGCGTGTATTTATATCTCAGATAAATATTTCTTTAATGCTATGCAGCATAATTTACTTATCAACTGTCATAATTTACTCTGATTTGACAGGATGGGCCTAAATTCATGGCAGAAGAAGCAAAATTGTTGAACTACCCCTTTCCTTATCTTTTCGATGAGGTTTGCTGCTCAACTTACCTACAAGAATTCTGTATTTAATTTAAGTTCATTATTTTCAAAATGATTTCGTGAGTTAAAAATATGAGTAAAAACATGCTTTGTTCTGATCTACTGTTGTTGATCTTAGTATGGAGCCATAGGCTATTGGTAATGATGGGTTATTGAGATTGCATCTTCATGGTTTTGAATTAATCCTCTTCCTTCTCTCAGTAGCCCTTTCATTTATTTGATTTTTCCTAGATTCAACCTTTGATTGTAAGAGGATTGGTTAAGAGTCATGATGGAGAAAACTTTAGAGAGGATAGGGGAAGCGGAGTGGAGATTGACAGAGAAGTTTTGAGAGGGAAGAGAGGAGAGAAATTTAAGAAGAAATATATGGTATTTTCTCTCAATTTCTATTTAAGATGATATCCACCTGTATAAAAAATAGGTTACATTGGGTAAATGCGAACTAAAGATAATATTGATTCATTCCAATTAAATAAAATATAATCCTAAATAAAATGGATAATTCTTATTATTGTTTTTGTGAAAATCATGAAATAAAGTGTACAATAAAATAGAAATCAATGTCTGGCATGATCTAGATGCAATTGGTTCTAGAACTGAGTAGTGTATTTGGACCAGATAGTGCTTAAATAGATCTCGAGAGACTTATGAACTATGAAAATCTTCTATAAGAGATGGTGCTTTCTTAGTTTTAATTACATATATAAGTATCTTTTAGAAGAGAGAAATTATTCTAGCAAACCAAGTGTTTTTGCATGCTTCAAGTGTTTTGTGATTTCATTAGTGATTATTTACTATATTTCGACAATTTTTGCAGTAGTAGTGGTAAGTGGAAGATAATAAACAACTTTGTTTGAGTAACAAATGCTTATAAAAAGCTTATATGAATTTATAAAAGGCTCACAAGTGCCATTATCATCATATTTAATCGAGTCAATTGTGGATGGCGTATGGAGACTAATAAATATCCCCCAATAAATGTGGTGTGTCATGCAGGTTCACTGATGTCATAATGAGAGTCTCTCTTTGTAGATCTCAAAGAATATTTCTAGATGTCGATGCAAATATTTCTAGAAAGGTTTACTTGGCATGTATCTTAGCTTGGAGAACATAGTAAGTCTAGTGATTACCTTTTTGTAGTGGTGAATCTGACCTTAAGGTTAGGCTTTAGATTTATAATTTGTTGGCTTGGCTATAATAATTTGAGGAAGGATTGAACCGATCTGCTTATTTTTGTGTTATTATCGACAGAAGGATTTCTAAACTTTTATCAAGAGCCTTCTTTCTGCTTATGCAGTCACAAGATGTTGCACGAGCATTTGGAGCTGTTTGCACACCGGAATTTTTCCTTTACAGAAAGGTGAATCATTTCTCTCAAATTCAGTCCACTAAACACAATGTTCGATTTTCTGATATTTCTCAAGTATGAATTCCACCAGCCTTATTTTTATTTTCTCTCACCCATTACAATCTCTACTATCTTCACTTGTGGCTGATCCTTTCACTCTTTTTACCAATATTCTTTTGAATGACAACAAACTTGTATGACTGAGTAGGTGATGGATACGAACATAAACTGCAAGTTAGTTATTACTTGTGGCTATCCCATACGAGCCTGAAAACACTAGTTAAAAAGAAGTGTAAATAGTTCCTAAAATAAAATTATAAAAATATAAATCTCAAACGCAAGCCTGCAGCTTTCTTATTACAACTAATTCATTGTATTCCAAAGCAATGACCAACTCTTCTAAACTGCAACAGGATGGGCGAAGGCCTTTCGAGCTCTTCTACCATGGTCAGTTTGATGACTCGCGGCCTAACAGCAACATACCAGTCACAGGAAGGTATAATGCAAAGGTCCTTCTTAACAATTTTCTTAGCCAATTATATGACTTACTGATTATTATAGTCAATTTAGGGATTTGAGCCTTGCAATAGACTCTGTACTAAGTGCACAGCAGTTAATAGCAGTTCAAAAACCCAGGTTAATCTTTTTTTCTGCTTACTTCTTCCCTTGCATTTTCTTTTACAAAAGCAAGACTGATCTAACTTGCCTATTTGTATTGTTGTTCTGCCTTCATTTCAGCGTTGGGTGTAGTATAAAGTGGCATCCTGATAAGAGAAAATAATTCAATAAATGGGATGAATGGCCTGTTCTCCTTCACCTCCACAGCTGTTCGGAAAGTAAGTTGTGCAATTGTAGTGAAAGAAATTTGAGTCCTCTTTTTTTTTTTTTTTTTAAATTCAAAGAAACAACAGTTTTTTAATAGATGTGATTGTAAGAAAGTTATTTTTATAGTTAAACAAAAATGCCGTAGAAATTCATAAAATAAAAAAAAGTAAAAACTTGTATCAAAAGCGCTGAAAGTTGTGCCATGACTTTAGGTTTGGTGGACAATTGATCGGTTTAAAGATTAGGAGGCTATTCATCATTTTCTTTATTTTGATGTATTGTGAGTGTGCCTAAGTTTTATTTGAGGTTTTTTTTTTTTTTTTTTTTTTTTTTGAAAAAGGAAGCATTGGGCCAAAATCTTTAACCATGCGGTTTCGAACTGCATTTTTTTTAAATTTAAGTTTTGTTTGGGAGAATTTTAGATCACTATTTTTTTTCTTATTTTCAAAAAAAATATATTCTTTTTATAAAATACTAAGAAAATCATTTCAAATAAAGCCTTGTGTAATTCTCAATCATTAGAGGTTGAGCAATAATATGAGGTGATCATTCTTGTATTTCTTTGATCAGGAAATTATATATAGATAATACAAAATCTTTAAAATATTGAAAAATACTACAATACTTTATATCATTTGCCTCCTAATAAAATGTCGAATTTTTTGTGTTCACTGGTTCGAACAATATTAAAAGCTCAACATCATTGGGATGACAACTTAAGAAACCTTGGGAATAAGACTACAAGTATTGGTGTTTGTTGCCTCAATTTTCGAGCTAATAAGTCATCCATCCTAAGACTGATATATAATTAATTATAAGTACGAAATTGCATACCTCATCCAACTGCGGTCGGGTGGGTTTCTCCAACCAAAGGAACGGCGCCCTCCTTCATGTTTAGCATTGAAGCTCTTCAGATTTTCTCGGAAATGCTTAAGAAGACGTACGAAACCATCAAAGTTCGCATATGGTGGTGTTCTCAAAAAGCAATGCGGAACGGGCAAAAAAAATGCGTAAAGGAAGAAGGGCAGAGCCATACCAGATGAGAATGAGATCACCTTTCCTGCTGTCCTCGCTGCTTGCAGCCATGATGGATTAGTTGATGAAGGCTTGAGGCGAATTTTCTTCTCTGCGCTTCTGGTTATTGAGTATCAACATACCCCTTAGTAAATAAACATAATAATCGACAACACTTGTTTCTTCAGCTTTATATGTGGGATGTTTGGTTTTGCAAGATTTAGCCAGGATTTAGGCCAAATATTTCCAAACAGATTTTTGAGCTATACAAATTCTATTATCCTCTTAAATCTCATTTTAGGCTAAATCTCAGGGAAGTAGGATTTATTACCAAAAAGTTTATTACAAATTAACCAAATCAAAATCTATTATGCCAAACAATTTTCAATATTTAACGCCTCCAAGATTTAATAAATCTTAATTCACAAGATATAGTATATCCTACTTCAGCCAAATAACTCCGTAGTGTAAATAAAAGATGTTTTGGTTACTTTTAGCAGTGGGCTGATTGATTATAAGTTTCACACAGCATAAGAAAATGAAGTAAACAATGGAAAAAATAAGTGGGACTCTTAAAGAGCAACTAGGGAGATTTTAGGTCAGTAATCTATTCAATAAGCTTGGGGTTATCCTTCTCCTTAATTAAACCACCAGTAGATGCAAATGAAGTAGAGGTTTGGATTTCAAATGTAGATCTCTCACCTTATAGGCAGGCATTGATCATTTACCATTCAAGGACCGCTAATCAGTTCAATAATAATAGGAACTTCGAAAACATGGAGTAATTTGGCTTGATCCCAAGTGCCAATCACTGTCTTCACGTTGTAAACCTCTTAGATCAAGGCAAGGAGGTTGGCTGATGCTGAGGACTTTGTTACTTGCTCGATATTCGGCAAATAGCAGATGCTCTGGAGACTGGATGGAGAGCCTTGTTGCAGATTTGCCAGTTGCATGGTGACATTGAAAGAGGCATGCATGTTGGAGAGAAACTATTCGAACTTTATCCTTCCGTCGCTGCACCATATATGTTGTTTTATACCATACAAATGGATGCTGGTAGAGTTTATTTGGCATTTAGAACAAGAGGTGTGATGAGAGCACAAGCTGTGGATAAGGATGTTGGCGTTTGTTGGATTGAAGTAGGGGCTTCAATTCATTCTTTTGTAGGTGGTGACACTTCATACCCTGGACTTGTTGGTATCTCTGCAAATTAGAAAGCCTGCTACTGCAAATCAAGGAGATGGGTTATTCTGGTTTTAGATGTTTAGGATATGGACAATCAGAGCAAGAAGTGGAAGGAGAGATTAATATAAGAAGCCATGTGAAGAGATTGGCAGTAGCTTTGGGGTTGGTTAGTTTGCCAGAGTTTGTGCCAGTTCGAGTGATGAGTAAAAGTAAAACCATGTGAGGATTATGATTCCGTCTTAAAAGTGTTCTCTGAAATTGAAAAGAGAGAGATTGTCCTCAAAGATTCAACTCGATATCATAATTTTGAATGTGGTTTGTATTTTTGTTGGGATTTCTGGTAATCTTCAAATGACAAATGTGCTTTCAATCAAAAATCACAATTCCATCCGCAACTTCAACTATATACACTTGGATGCAATTCTATCTCCCCGTTTGTTGCTTTGAACATTCTCTATTCTCTTTAAAGAACTTGCACAAAATAAATAACTAAACAAGGGCAACTTTATCAAGTGTAGATTGTTCATCTCCCCATAGGTTCTTGCATAGGGAGCAGTTTCAAACTTTTTTACTTGCTCATTAATAGTGACTCTATTAGTCGCCTATAAAGGTTGGCTAACCTCTTGCTTAACTAATTAAACATGCATTCAAAAAATATTTTTCTAATTTTAATCCAAGTCACAAACTATTATATTTTCTCGCTTTGAAGTTTGGCCAATTTTAAATAAACAATAAAATATAACTTCAGAAACGAACTTGCTAACAATTCCCCTAGTATATTGAATTGCTAAGGCCATTTCAGCTGAATTCCCGAGTAAATCATGTTATTGAATTCCTCCTGAAAAACTATCTGAGTACAACGGAAATAAGATTAAATAGTACAAAATTATACTCCGAATTGTTCATTGCAAAATATTCCTTTTTGAAAAGGAAAAATAAGACTAAAAAATTTTGAAACTTTCTTCTAATTATTATATTGAACTTTATCGCTACTTCGATTCACAGAAACTGCACCGAAGTTTTGAGTTTCCCCAAAGACATTTAGCTGCAAGTAAATGTTATGGTGCAGCCCAAACCGGCCCAGGTGGGGCAGGTTCAGACCTACAGGAGGCGAGCTAAACTGCCTCCTTTAAACCCCACCAAACCCCACCGCCTAAACAAGTGGGCCCCCCTTCTTTGGGCGGCAATTAGAGAGACTGAGAGAGGGCAATTTGAATTTGTTTTATATTAGGAAGCTTTTATTAGAAAGGGAGGTATTTAAAAGCATGAGAAGCAAGGGTTATGGGTCATGCAAGATTTGAGTGTTCTCTTGGAGTCTCCTTGATGTCTTAGGCTCTAGACTCATCGTCTAGAGATTGGGAGAGAACGATCCTCCTCTCGAATTGAGGATCAATTGTATTTTTGCTTGTTCTTGCTTTCAGTTTGATTCCTATAATATAATCTACTGATTTTGGATTATTTTTATTGGAGATCTTAAAGTTTTCTCGCTATTTTCATCCATTATTGCTAGGATTGCTTGCGAACTCAAGTATTTCCTATCAGTAAAGTACTCAAAATTTTGGATTTACGAAAACTATATATTCATAAGATCTAACTAATTCTATTTAATTAGTAAATGCTTCTAACACTAATGCACAGACGAACAAACCAGCCATCCTTTCCCCCCTCAAAAATATTGCCAACCAACCATAACAGAAGAAAGATTCATTTAAAGAAATTGAAGGCTTTGCCAAATGGATTCAAAATAGTATTATTTATATGCTTTCAATCACTCAAAATGATTATTGAGCAGAATGAAAATGATAAATTTGAATATTTATCCAAAAAGTAGCGTAAGATTTCAGTACCTATGCTCCACAGCAGAATTTGGAAGATCATTCAACATCTTCTTGATGATTTTCTGCCACGCCTCCTTTTCACCGTTCTAAAGTGGTTGCAAGCATATGCCCTTAGCTTAGCGAGTATTTTTCTCTCACCCACACGCAGAACTAAAGAATGATACAACTTGCTCTCCATCAATTCGCAACAATTAAGGAGCCTGCTAATGTCCTCCTGCAAGGAAGTCAAACCATACAAACTCTCTCTAACATCAGCCAGAGATATAAGCGCCTGGCAAACATTATCTGTCAGCAATACCTCCCTGAAATCCTCTAATTTGTGTTCACAGTCTGTTTTGGTTAATTCCAATAGCTTGATCATCTTATCATCTTCATTAGCTTCGATTAAAGAATCTACCACAGAGTCTAGTTTTTGATATATGTTTTCTGATAAGAATATATACAAAAGAATCAACAGCTCCATTTGAGGTTCACCATCAGAAGATATCTCAAAGTACTCAGAATTCTGGCTGGTGCAGCCAGAATAATTCAACTTCCTCCACAATCCTAGCCTTGTTCTAACATAACGGTTGGAGTATGAGGAAGAAAACCATCTGCGTACTAGATATAGATCAATGTTAACAATGTTATAAGGGTTGTCAGGTTCTGTGAATCCATATCTATGAAGCAATGCAGCATTACCCATAGACCCGTAAGTGTTGAAGACCTGAAAAATATAGATATAAATAAATGTCTTCTATAAATTATTAATCGCACTTTATAAGGTAGAGACAATCGTTCAAGAATATTAGCAACAACCTCAAGCGGTGGTGAGATGTCTGAATTCTTAAAGGAAGGTCAACACTTTCCACCATCTGATTCATAGAATCGAGCAAAACCTCACTTGTGATAAAAGGTGGTGCGCTGAGGTTTCGAGTTAACAGTGGGAGGAGCAGGTGTTAACACGGGCAGGGCGAGATTCTTTGTCAATGAGAGCACCAAAAAAATTATGAAGGCTTGGCAAAAGGAATGGGACATTTTAATCAATAAAACAATTCACCATGATATGTGTGATCAACATCAGAGTGGACTAATAATGATTTTGAAGGGTTCCCACAGACTAACATCCTATTTGCACTTTTTTAAAATTTTGATGGAAATATAAAAGAATAAGTATAAAACGGCATATTTAATAGAAGTAAAAAGACTAAAATGAGATTTGCACAAAAGGTATGGAACAAAAATTAGATGAAAATATCGTGATTAAATTTAATCAAAGTTAAGTTTTAAACACTTGGATTTCCTTTGAAAAGAGTGTGACACATGATAATCAATCAAATCTTGTAATGCACTCAACTCAAAGCAAATCCAAGAGTTCTAAAATTCATCCAAACTAAATTTTGATCAAAGTATCTTTACCCATTATTTTTTCCCAAAAAATATTACTCATATAGCATTAAATACTAACCTCACCACCTGCCTCAACCTCCTTCACCACGATCATTTCCAGAGTTCCAATTGGATCGCTTACTGCAATACAAAGGAAACATCACTAATTGAAAGCAACTTACACAAACATCCTGCAATATATCATCTAGGGATGACAATGATAGGTATTTTAACCTGATGTATTAGTAAAGTTTTTAACAGATGGTTTCTCATCATCAAATGCATAAAAAATGTCGGCATCAATATCATCATCTGAACCGGAGGAAGAAGATGTTAACGTAAAGTGAACATTCTCGGCACCAGTCTTGTGATTAAACCTAGACATCACAAACCAGGAAATAAGATTAAGTTTAATCATTTGAAATTGCTAAAACATGCTTAATTAAATTAATCATGGTAATTATTGGTTGATTGAGTGATTAATAGCAAAATTATATTTTTGAATTCAAATTAGATCTTGATTTTATCACAATTGAATCCTGCAATTTTTTTATTCAAAGTGATATATACAATTTGCATGTCTCCTTTAAATTTGATTTCTATAAATAATGACAAGTTTTATTAGTTGTTGGGAGATGATTCTATAGTCATTTGTGGGCTATTTTGGGAGAGTTTTCAGATATTTTTAAATGCTTTTGACGATTAAAATAATACTATAAATACCACCATATTATGAAGAAAAAAGATAATGCAAATAAGAGTTACTGATCTTTCAATGTATTACGCTGGCTGTCGACTACCTATTACAACCCTCCATTTTTCTCATCCAAGACTGAGGACCTGATAATGACAATATTTAGTAAAAAGTACTAGATTAAAAAAAAAATCAAAGCGGAGATTCAAACTAAGATATATGCCTCTTGAATCTCTAACTTTTCCAATAATGCTCCAAGCTTTTCATGATCAATCATAATATTTTGATTGTCTATTTTATTATCTTCTCATGTGATTTTAATCTATCATATTTTAAATAAGTGCTCCTTTCTTTTAAGATTTTTCTTTATCTTCTTTGATTGCTCCCACAAGCAGGATCTATGTACTATGATACAAACATCGTTGATTGTTATCATGAGTAAGATCTAATTTTTGAATACTGATTGTTCAAATTTGAGTGAGAGATTAGCCTCCTTCAACCAAATCTAAATGGAGTAAAAAGAAGGAGCTATTTATGGTTTTGTCATAAGCTTTCAGGTATATTGGTGCAGATTAGTTTCCAAGTTTTAGTGGAAAAAAAATCCCCTTGAAGATTTCGAGCAAACATGGAGAATCTGGCAAATTTTATGTGCTCTTTAACGTTGAATGTACTTATTTAGTTAGAAATGAACTATATATTGAAGTTACTCACATATCAGCCAATGGCACCATACCAGAGCCATGATATTCATCAATCTGAAAGGATCTAGAAGAAATAAGACTTTTGGCAGAAAAATACTGCTCGATACCAAAACTATCCGGGTCTATCTCCAAAGGCCTTGATTGAATGAGAGGTTCAATGTATTCTTTCCAATCCTCATAGAGGAATTTCTTGTCTTCTATTATAATCTGCCAAGTAGAAGTGTAAACATTACTACAATGTTAGGATTTGATGAAACTGCTTGTACAGATTTTGAAGAATAGAGAATGATAATATAATAATATTTTAAGTCAGTGGTTTATGCTGAAGTAAAGATAAATACAGTAGAATGGATGCTTATAAGCAGCACTTGTTACAAACAACAAAATCCGAGAAGACTATTAAAAAAAATTTGGAAAAGAACAAACAACCAAAAAAAGAGGAAAATAATTGAATATATATATATATATATATATATATATATATATATATATAATGTTAAGAACTCTAGGCAGGACATTCATCAGGAAGTTGACATTCATAGAAAAAGGCTCATTTGGAAGCTTCCACATACCTTATTAATTGTATCGAAACATAAATTCAAAAATGGACATAACATCACTAATTAAACCTACAAAAGAAGTATCATCATGTTATCAAACTACGATCCACCCAAAATGTAAAACTATAGAGAGCATTGCCTTTATAAAACTTGGGGGCTGCTTGGCATCCTATTTTAGGCAGGATTTAAGAAGGATTTAGTTTAAATCCTCCCAAACATAGCTTTTAGGACTTTAAATCCTACTATATTGATAAATTTCATTGGAGCATCATTATTAGTTAAATATAGAATTTGCTAAACCCCGCCATTCATAGGATTTAACAGATTTAAGGATTTCTCCTCTCACAAAGCTTGAACCATAAAACAAACATCCAAACAATATATCAGAATTTAGCAAGATTTAATAGTTTATATGCAAAAAAGTTTTCAGGTTTTAATCTTCACAGATTTTCTATGTATCTACATTTGTCTGATTTACTAAATCCTCTTAAGTTAAATTATACTTATGGCCAGACAGGTCTTTATAGAACTTTCAATGAACACCCAATTTCACCAATAGCCATCGTCTAAAATGTGAAACTTGGATAAAATCTATGAAAAAGCAAACAAGCAAGAACAAGCAAAGCTAGATAGAAGCATGGTTAAAAGGGCACTCTAGAAGTTCTACACAGGAAAACAAAATGGAGAAAACCATATTGTTTTGAAAACAACACCTGCAATAAGCTTTTTTCTTAAATTGAAATGCTTAGAGCCTTGTGTTTATTCATATTTACATGAAATAAAAAGTAGCAAGATCATATTTGGAACAGTTTAGATTTCTTGTTTTCTGTTAAGCAATCAACAGAAAACATGCAAAGAAATATGCTTGTCTGAACTGACTTGTTTGCCGTTTCTAAAAGCAAAAGGGCATTAGAGGTGCTTTCACTTAGTTTCAAAATAATGTTTAAATCAATGCTAATTTCCCAATTAAAATTATAACTACTTAATAATATAAAAAAATTTATTATAATCATAGTTTATTTGTGGGATTATTCCAGAATATGAGAAAACATACGAAACAAACAATAAGTAAAATAACAAGGTCATTGATAAAGTTATTGGTTACAAATAATAGTGATTTTTTATATTATTTTAATTTATTAAATTAACTAATAAAAGGAATGAATATAATTCTTATTAACCATTTTAATTGCTAACAAAATATAAAATAACTAAAGCAAGATAAAATAAATGAATATTTTAAATAATTAAATCACCCATATTAAACGTATAAGAAGCCAAGATTTATATTTGTATTACTAGTATTCTTATAAATGGTTTAATATTGTAATTAAATCACAATTGAAATTTTGAACCATAAAATTTATAACAACATAAGTTCACTATTTAGCAACAGCATAAATATTTTGCTCATTTTGTTCTAGTAAAATTGTCATGTATTTAGTTATAGCTATTAAAACCGTAATTAAACAATTGAAACATAAGACTGAACATCTATTTCGTTCTTTTTTCATATTATATAATCTAAATTTTAAGTTATAAGATATATTTATGACTCTAGTTTTTTTATATTATTTTTTTAATTTAACTAAAACTTTTCAAATCAAATTAGACTAATAATTTAATATGATTTAAATTATTGCTTGTTATAGCATACCATTTGCTTAAGTGTTTACCTTTCAAATAATGACTTTAGTAAAAGAAACTAAATAAAGACTTTGAACAAATGTGTCAATTAAAAAAACAATTTGATTTTAGACCAAGAAGATCCGCTGCACAGATAACATTTTTGCTAAGGCAATTACTTAAAAAGTATAGAGAGCAAACAAAATATTTCATATGATTTTTGTTGATATTGACAAGGCATGTAATCAACTCCACAATAATTAGTTTGGTGCACAATAAGAGATGTATGTGTCAAAATACGTTGAAGATAAATAAATAAATAAATAGCAATGACTAGAATTGAAGCAGTCATGAAGTCGAGAAAGATTCGGATTACATCAATAATTAGCATTAAGTACATGTCTTATTTGAATTGGCTATGAAGATCCTTTCATGTGATATTAAAAGTGAGATACTTTGGTAAATATTTTTTTGCATTTGGCATAGTTCTAACGGTGAGACCTCTATTAAAATAAATGAAAAGTTGGAATAATTGATAAAATTTTTAGAAGCTAAAGGTTATGAATTAATAGAATAAATATCAGATAAAAATCCAACAATTTTAGTGGACGTGATATTAATAATTATGAGCAATATTACTAAAACAGACTAAGGGCAAATTAAGTTGAATCAATTTTTAGCAGCTCTGTTTTTCAACCATAGTTCCACTTTAAAATGCATCAAATAGATCCAAAATAAGATGCGTTCAATTTTTAGAGTCACCTTATGGAGCTCGGTCCCGACCAGCAGCTTGTCCACCTCCTCCAAACTCCAGACAAGCGGAACGCACTCCCTCTCGGGCAAGAGCTGGAGGTATCCCTCCCATGGAGAGGCCGCGCCGAGGCTCCTCTCGTACATAAGCGCCATAGCGAGGCCAAGAAAACCGCCAAGGCCGGCATCGTCAATAACTGAAGAGATCCCCGAGGTCCTTATAGTGAGGCAGGAACTCTTGGGAATGGTGGCCACGAGGTCTCCTTCCTTGAGGTCGCAGAGAGCCCGCACGGAGAATCCGCTGTCAATGGAATCGACGAACTCGAGGGCATCACTGTATACGAACCCGTGAGACTTCATCCATCTCTTGAAAGCCCTCAATCTCCTGCGCGATCGAAAGGAATCATGGACTAGAAGAGCGGCTCAAAGGATTCGACCTCAAAGGCTTCGACCTAGAAATAGGGCATACCTGCTCATGGCTGATGTCGACGAGAGCAACGACACCGGCGGGAACTTGGAACTATTAGATAGATTATATATATATATAAGATATGTGAGAATATAGCAACTTAAACTTAATATTTAAATTTTCAATTAACATTAGAAAAATAGTATCTCATATGTAAATCAAAATAAAATTTTAAGTTAATATTATCACATCAATGCATGTACTTGTTAAGACTACTCTACATTGCAAGCACTCAATTTGAGTAATTTTTAACCTAAAGCTCTCGTGTTCTATTCAACAAATATTGTTTCATTATGAAGCTATAAAATTCATTGTCATGCTACATTCACTCGAGATGAGTCGTAATTGACGCACATGTAATGCAAGATGATCTTTTGTATTTGGATTTAATTGTTTCAACTTATATTCCATTTAAAACAAAACTGTCTCGCTAACGCTCTCAATAGTTCAATAGCGAAGTCAAAATAGATACTTACTGTTTTAATAATTATGCTATAACAGTTGATTTAAGAACGATGGTTAACAATCTTATCGTTTTGACATCCTTATTGTATTGTCTTACAAACTTTACTATTATCGCATATATTTTATTATTTTTACATTGATTCATAATCATAGTGCTTACTATAATTATGAATTAAATAATTTCATGCATATATTTTTCCATGTTTTGAGTTCAGTAGTAGGATTCTAGTGACCTATTGAGCTTTATAAGCTCCATATATATGGTTTAATAATTTCAGGTTAGGAAAGATGTTCAGGAGTGTGAAGCTAATCAAATATAGAATTCTTTAGGTTTTATGTCTTTTAGTTATTTTTTTGAGCTCAGGAGTGGACAAACAATATATTATATTTCTGTGACTCATGGCTAATGTATATGATATTTGGGTAATAAACACAGATGTATATTGATATTTTGATCAATAGATTTATTTTTTATAGTATTTTATTATCGAAAGAAATTTGATAGATCTGATTGTTATTATTAAAAAATAAAATATATAATTCTTTTCAAACTAGATTCTAGGGTATGACAAAATTTAGTATCAGAGCATTATTTTTGGAATAATTAAATTGTCAGCAAAGTTGTAAAAATCAATTATGAATCGGGTAAGATTTGGTAGATTAAGGTGTATTATTTTGCACATATAATTGATTGCATGTGTGAATTGTTCATACAAGATTGCACATGTGAACAACTGAAATGGATCTGCCACAACAAAATATATTGAATGAACAACACAGTGCAGCTCCAGTACCTTCAGATAGTATTATGCAACTGCCTGGTGTTATAACACGGGACAAGCTAACTGGAAATAAGGAAGAAAAGGGAGATAAGGATGGACAAATAATATGTTGCATTTTGTATAACTCATTCCTAATGTATATCATATTTGGGTATTGAACACAAATGTATGTTAATGTTTTGATCAATAAATTTATTTTTGCTAATATTTTATTATTGAAAGAATTTAAATAGTTCTAATTGTTATTATTAAAAGATAAAAGATGTATTTTTTTCCAATTTAAATTCTGAAGCATGGCATACACCACCATCAATAACTTTAAAAAGTTGGGCTTCATGCACCAATCCTTATCTCCCGGCATCACGACTCATCATTATTATCCAGTCTTTATTATAACTCTAAGAATCATTCTGTTTGTTAGCTGACACAAGGGAAGTGATGAAGAGAAAGGAAGAAAATTTTGTCTCTTTTAATATTCCACTCCTCTGTCTTTTTTGGTTAAGAAAACTTTGTCAGACACAGGAACCTATGTTATAGTCTCATGCGTGCAGGTCTCAAAAGAAGTAGGCTCGCCACTCATCTCTTCTCCAACCTTGCACAGTAGTTCCAATTGTCACCTACTTGGGGAAAGCTATGCCACTTCTTATCCAGCATCACGATCTAAGGTAAGCGTAATAAGAATGAGTTTTAAAAGACCCTCAAAGTTATGCATACTTTATGAGTACTTCACCCATTAAATGATTTTTTTGTTAATTTAAACCTCCAATTTGAATGGCAGTATTATTTTGGTCACAATTAAAAGTTTATTTTAATCTTCACTCCTCTTTATCACCGCATCACTACTAGGATGGATTCTTCATTCTCTCATGTTCATCTCTTTTGGTCGGGAAAGCTTCATTGTGCGTGGGAACTTGTGACATAGTCTCATTCGTATGCTCCCAAGAGAGCTAGCCTTGTTGTTAGTCCCTTCTTCAACCCAACAAGATAGTCCCACCTGTCGCCTACTCAGGGGGAAGCTGTGTTTGTTTCTTTTTATGCCATATTTATCTCTTTGTCTAGAGCTAGGGTATTCAGGTAAGAGTCGTACTAGAAATGGTGTAGGCGTGATTATAGATAAGAGTTTGAAGGATAATGTTATAAATATTAATAGAATTGGAGATAGAATTATGGCTTTAAAGATTGTTGTTGATGCTAAGATTATTAATATTATAAGTGCTTATGCTCCTTAAGTAGGTTTGGATATGTGTTCAAAATTAAAATTTTGGGAAGATTTAGAAGAATTAATTCAAAAGATACCTCTCGAAGAAAAAATTTTTATTGGAGGAGATTTAAATGGACATGTTGGTAGAGAGGTAAATGATTTTAAAAGCATTCATGGTGGATATGGGTTTGGAATGACTAATGAAGGTGGTAAGACCATACTAGATTTTTCTTTAGCTTATGATTTTTTAATTGCTAATACCTTATTTAAGAAAAGAGATGAGCATCTCATCACTTATAAGAATGGTTATAGTAAAACTTAGATTGATTATTTTCTTATAAGAAAAGTAGATCGTTTAGATTGCAAAGATTGTAAAGTTATTCCGAGTGAAAGTTTATGTACCCAACATCGCTTATTAGTTTTAGACTTTAAGATGAAAGGACAGAAAATAAAAAATAAAGTAAAGCGATTTTCTAGGATTAGATGGGGGCATTTAAAGAATAGTAATAAAAATATTTTTGAGAGTAAGATTTTAGATTCTAAGATTTTATTTGTGCATGAGGATGCTAATGTTATGTGGGAAAAAGTGGCTAGTGATATTAAAAATATTGCTAAAGATGTGTTTGGAGTATCAAAGGGAAAAGCCCCTAATAGTAAAAATAGCTGGTGGTGGAATCCAATTGTGCAAGAAAAGATAAAAAATAAGAAGATTTGTTATAAAAATTGGTTTAGATGTAAAAATTCTGATAATTGGGAAAGATATAAAGAGGCATGTAAGGATTCTAAGAAAGCAATATGTGATGCAAAGATCTTAGCTTTTAATGATTTATATAATAGATTAGATACTAAGGAGGGAGAAAGATATATGTATAAGCTAGCCAAACAAAGAGATAGGAGTAGTAAGGATTTAATTCAAGTGAAGTGTATTAAGGATGAAGATCAAAAAGTACTTTTCTTAGAAGATGATATTCAACAAAGGTGGATGAGATATTTTGATAAACTTTTTAATGAAGATTGTAGGAATACAATTGACTTTAGTGACCTTAGCATCCTAAATGAAAATAAAGATTTCTGTTTTTATCGGCGTATTAGTAAAACCGAAGTTAGAGAGGCTTTAAAGAAAATGAAGTGTGGAAAAACTGTTGGACCTGATGATATCCCAATAGAGATGTGGAAATGCTTAGGAGATGAAGGAATTTCTTGGCTAACTAAACTTTTTAATAATATTTTGAAGACTAAAAAGATGCCAGATGCGTGGAGAATGAGTGTATTGATTCCTATTTATAAGAATAAAGGTGATGCACAAGATTGTGCGAATTATAGAGGAATTAAGTTAATGTGTCACACTTTAAAACTATGGGAGCGAGTTATGGAGCGTAGGCTGCGGCGTGATACTAATGTTTCTCAAAATCAATTTGGATTCATGCCTGGTAGGTCTACTATGGAAGCCATACATTTATTGAGAGGTTTGATGGAGAAATATAGGGAGAATAAGGAGGATCTACATATGATATTTATTGATTTAGAGAAAGCATATGATAAAGTTCCAAGAGAAGTGCTATGGAGAGTTCTTGAAAAGAAAGGAGTTAATAATGTTTATATTCAAATCATTAAAGATATGTATGAAGGAGCTACTACTTGTGTTCAAACACAAGGTGGTTTGACCAAGTATTTCCCTATTTCGGTTGGATTACATCAAGGATCAGCTTTAAGCCCATATCTTTTCGCGTTAGTCATGGATGTTCTCACTAGACATTTACAAGAGGATGTACCCTGGTGTATGCTTTTTGCTGATGATATTCTTCTTGTTGACAAGACTAAAGAGGGAGTTGAAGGTAAACTTGAAGTCTGGAGATCAACCTTAGAGTCTAAAGGTTTTCGCTTGAGTAGATCTAAAACTGAATATATGGAGTGCAATTTTAGCAGTAATAGACCTAGTGAGGGGATTGTGACTTTGGGCGATCAAGTCATTAATAAGAGTACACGTTTTAGATATCTTGGATCTATTGTTCAGAGTGATGGTGAAATAGATGGGGATGTTATCAGTAGAATTCAAGTTGGATGGTTGAAGTGGAGGAATGCATCGGGCTTGTTGTGTGATAGAAAAGTCCCCCTTAAACTTAAGGGAAAATTCTATAAGATGGTGGTGAGACCTGCAATGCTTTATGGTGCAGAATGTTGGCCATTAAAAGAGAAGCATAATACTAAGTTATGTGTTGCGGAGATGAGGATGCTTAGGTGGATGAGTGGATTTACTCTTAGAGACAGGATACGAAATGAGCATATACGTGAAAAGGTTGGAGTAGCTCCAGTGGAGGATAAGATTAGAGAGAGTCGCCTTAGATGGTTTGGTCACATAAAACGGCGGCCTTCCGATGACCCAGTTAGGAAAGTAGAGGCATTAGATTTGACTTATGTTAAGAAAGGTAGAGGTAGACCTAAAAAGACTTGGTTAGAAAATATTAGAAATGATCTTTCTCTATTAGATTTAAACGAGAATTTGACTTTGAACCGGACACAATGGAGAAAAAGGATTCATGTTGCCGACCCCATGTAGTGGGACAAAGGCTTGTTATTGTTGTTGTTGTTGTTGTCTAGAGCTAGGGTAAATGATATAAAAATTGAATTTTCAAAATGTCTTCATCGATTCATTATTATTATTTAGTTATTTTTATATTTTAAGCTCTAATTTGAATATCGATACTATTTTGATCTTTCTTGAAGTGAGGACTAAATTGAAAATTTTTATAACTTAAATCTATTTTAATATTTTCAAATAACTTGTGAACATTTTGATTATTCTCTAAGGAGACCTAATTTTATACGACTATCTGATAGGAAATACCTGAGTTCGCAAGTAACCCTAAGGGTAATACTTGAGTTCGCAAGCAAACCTACCACGAATTGGTGAAAAACAGCGAGAATCACACACAATCTTGGAGAAAAATAGCATAAATGATAGATTGCAATACAAAAATCAAAGCAAAATAAGCACGAAAACAAGATACGAGTGATCCTCAATTCGAGAGGAGGATCGTCTCTCCCAAATCTCCAGACAAGAGAGTCTAGAGCTCAAGTCGCCAAGAAATCTTAATCGAGAACCAAACAAAACATAATCCCTCCCTAAACAACTCCTCCTCTTAATACAAAAACTTTCTTAATCTAATCTCCCTCCCAAGACCTAGTCGCCCGCTCCTTTTGAATTTGAATTCCATTAGGCTAGTGGGGCCCACCATGTGGGCTGGCAAGAGCAAGGGAAGCGGACTTGTTCTGTCTCCTGTAAACTTGAGCTGGCCCTTGAGCTGGTTCAGGGTGAACTGGCCTAACAATACAGCCCTCTCAAAGAATCACCTTGTCCTCAAGGTGAAAATAAGGAAACTGATGTTTCACTCTCTCGTTTAGCTCTCATGTGGCCTCGTAATCATGAAGGTTCTTCCACTTGATCAACACTTTCTTAGTTCCATCTTCTTTCTGGCGAACCCCCATCAACTCTAAGGGTTTCAGAACCACCTCTAAATCCTCAGTAAGTGTCGCTGGTAACTCGGGGTTGGTTGTATAGTCATCAATGGCCCTTCTCAACTGAGATACAAGAAAAATTGGATGTATAGCCGTCGTTGGTGGTAGTTTCAGCCGGTATGCTACTGCTCCGATCTCCTCCAGCACTTCATAAGATCCAAAGTACCTTGGAGCAAGCTTCACATTCCTCATGTTGGCGACTGTCTTCTGTCTGTATGGTCAAAGCTTCAAGTACACCCTCTCCCCCACTTCAAACTGGATGTCGTTCCCATGCCTTTCAGCTTGTTTCTTCATAATATGTTGAGCTCTCAGTAGATATATCTTCAATTTCTCTATCACTCTATCCCTCTCCTCCAAGTACTCCTCTACTGAAGAAACTGGAGTACTGCTACTCCCAAAGTGCACCAAGTGGGGAGGATCTTGTTCGTACAACACCTTGAATGGGGTCATCTATGAAGCAGAATGAAAAGATGTGTTATACTAGTACTCAGCCCATGATAGTCATTTGGCCCATAGCTTGGGTGTCTCTGACACAAAGCATCTCAGGTAAGTCTCCAAGCTCCTGTTGACTACTTCTATTTGGCCATCCATTTGTGGGTGGTAAGATGTGCTCCTCTTTAGAACTATCCCCTGTAATCTAAACAACTCCCTCCAAAAGTGGTTAAGGAACACCTTATCTCTATCTGATATTATCACCTATAGTACTCCATACAATCTGACCACCTCTCTGATGAAAGTTGAAGCCACTGTCACTGTGGTGTACGGGTGTCGGAGGGGGATGAAATGAGCATACTTGCTCAATCTGTCCACCATCACTAAAATCGCCGTGAAACCTTCTGAACGGGGTAGCCCATCTATGAAGTCCATGGATATCTCCTCCCATACTCATCCCGGTAGAGCCTACAGTTGTAGTAGTCCTCCTGGTGACATAGCAAGTATTTATTCCTTTAACTGATCTCACATCTGTCCCCATCTCCTCTATATCTTTATGCATCCCTTTCCAGTAAAGCTCCGAAGCTAGCCTCCTGTATGTCTTCTGCACTCCTAAATGGCCCCGAACAGTGCTCCCATGAAACTCTTAAAGTAAGTTTGGGATGTGGATCAAAGTCTGGGGCATCATAAACCTCTCCTAATATAGCAGTCTACCCCCTCCAATGAGCACCCTGGGTGGCTACCCTCATCCCTCAGTAAATCTGCCCTGATTTGCCCAAATCCTCATCTCTAGCACTTTTCTCTCTGATGGCGTCCCAATCTAACATCAAAGGAACAGATAGTGCCACTGTCTGTAGCTCCCCCATACACCTGGACAATGCATCTGTCGCCTTGTTCTCTACTCCTGGCCTATACTGGATCTCAAAATCGTACCCTAGTAACTTGGACAGCCACCTCTGATAATCCTCTGTCTCCATCCGCTATTCCAGCAGGTATTTCAAGCTATGCTGATCTATCCTAATAATGAAATATCTCCCTAGTAGGTAGGGTCGCCACTTCTGGATTACCAAAATGATGGCCATTAACTCTCTCTCTCTCTCTCTCTCTCTCTCTCTCTCTCTCTCTCTCTCTCTCTCACATAGACTGACTTCGGTTTGGCTCTAACAGTCAACACTTGGCTGAAATAGGCAATGGGCATATGACTCTGCATAAGCACTACACCGAACTCGTACCCAGACACATATGTCTCCACTATGAAGATCTGAGTGAAATCTGGCAAAGCTAGGACCGGTACCGTAGTCATAGCCTTCTTCAGGCTCTCAAACGCTTATATGGCCACCTCCCCCCATAGGAAACTGTCATTCTTCAACTGGTCAGTGAGTGGCCATACTATGGAGCTATAGCCCTTTACAAACCTTCTGTAGTAATCTGTCAGTCCTAGGAATCCCCTCTGCTCCTTTAGATTTTTAGGCACTAGCCATTTCAACATTGCCTCAATTTTGGACTGATCTGCCACTATCCCTTCTTTTGATACAACATGGCCCAAGTACTCTACAATGGCTTATACGAAGCAGCACTTCTTCAAGTTGGCTCTCAGTTGGTGCTCCTATAGCACCTCCAGCACTCTTTTAAAATGCTCCATGTGCTCCTCTTCTGTCCTACTGTAGACTAGGATGTCATCGAAGAATGCTAGTATAAATCATCTGAGATAAGGTTTGAAGACCTTATTCATAAGTGTCTGAAAAGGGGCTCGAGCATTGGTGAGGCCAAAAGGCATCACCAGGAACTCATAATGTCCCTCATAAGTTTTGAAGGCAATAGTGGGCACATCCTCCTTCTTCATTCGGATCTGATGGTATCTTGATTTCAGATCTATCTTCCTGAAGATTACTGTTCCACTCAATTCATCTAATAGCTCGTCAATAAATGGTATTGGAAACTTGTCAAGTACAGTTTTCTTATTGAGTGCCCTATAGTCCACACGGAATTGCCAGCTACCGTCTTTCTTTTTCACTAATAGAACTGGACTAGAGAAGGGACTAACGCTGGGTCTGATGATGCGTGCCTCCAACATCTCTTTAATTAACTTTTTAATTTCATCTTTCTGAAACTGAGGGTAACGATAAGGTTATACGCTGATGGGTGACACACCCTCCCTCAAAATGATGGCATACTCCTACTCCCTTTGCGATGACAATCCCTGAGGTGGCTGAAACACCTCTTGGAATTGTTGAATCAGCGACTGTATGGAGAGGGGTATGTCCCCTCCCTCTTCCAATCTAGCTCCCTCCAAACTATGCAGCTCCACCAAATATTCTCCACCCGCCAACTATATATCCCTTACCATAGGTTTAAGAGAAACCATAGATTTGGATAGCCCTGCATCTCCCTTAATCACCACCTTCCTTCCTTCTACCATCAACTCCATCGTGAGTGCTCCCTAATTCACCTTTGTGTCTCCCAAAGTCTGCAACCATTTCATCCCCAGGAAGACATCCGTACTCCCTAACTCCAGTGGAAGAAAATCTTCATTCACATGAATCCCCTAGAGAGTCAATAGCACTCCTCTGCAAATCCCCTGGCCTTTGTCCACCTTCCTCATACCCATCATTACCCCGTAACAACCGGTATCCACCAATCTCACTCACACGTATACTTGTTATCGCACTTGAAGCACAACCCCTTAGCTCTCTTCTCTTGCATCTCCTTCTTTGTCAGCCGCTTAAAATTTCCCCCACTCCCTCCTCCTACTGTCTTCTCCTTGGTGGCCTCCCGACTTCCTCCTATTACTGGACCTTTAGGTGCTAGATCGGTGGTCGTCATCTTGTAAGTGCTCCCTGTGCTGTTACTCGTGGCTCCTCTCTCCAGATTTCTATGATTTTCAACTAGCTGTGTGAACTTCATGGCCTCCCCCAAGTCATGAGGCATCAGAACCTTCACTACTGCTCGGATCTTTACCTTCAACCCCTTCATGAAGTTTCCTCAAATACAGTATCTGATAATCGCTCCACCCTGCTGTCCAGATGCTCAAACCGCTCCCGATAGTCTACTACTGATCCCTCTTGTGTCAGAGCAAAGAACTGCTCATAGAAATCTCCTTCCCGATTGGTTTGGAAATATTCTATAATGCAGTCCTTAAATTCCCTCCAGTTCCTGACATGTCTCCTCTGGTCACTCCACTGGTACCATGACAAAACATTCCCTTCCCAGCACAAGCCTACCACTGTCAGCTTCTCCTCCTCCGTCAGCCCATTGACGATGAAGTACCTCTCCACCTTATAAATCCACCCATAAGCATCCCTCCCCTTCAAATATGGGCATCTTCAGATTCCTCTCCTTCTGATCTCCACCATTCCCCCTTATTCTTCCATAGCCTCCCCTCTCTCAAGTGCTCGGCCCTCCCCACGTCTCTCGGTCTTCCCTTGCCCTGCCATAGCCCAAACCCCTTTTGAATTTCCCCCTTCTTTCTTCAAAATCAGCACCTCGGCTGCCATAGTATCCCTCATGTCATTCCCCATATCCACCTCCTTTTTCTTCCCTCTGAACAGGCTCTAGATGGGGTCTTCTTTTTTCTCCTTCTATGATTTCCACCTCATCTTCCTCCCTGCGGATTTCAAAATTCGTGCTTTTCCCTTCCACCCCTTTTGCCCTGGAAGCTGTCGTTTGGTTTTGGATTTCCAACATTTCTTCATCATATGCCAGAGATCGGCTACTTGACCTTCCATGGAGGAAATCCTTTCCTCCACCATTGTCTTGATTTGATTCATCTCCCCTTCAAGCTTTTCTTCAAGTGCATCTACTTTCTTAGCCGTCATCTCGATTCGGATTTTTGTAGATCCAAAAATTTTGGATTTGGATTACAAAAACATCAACTTTCTCCTTTCCCGGCCAAAAATCAACAGCAGGAATTCACCCAAATCAGCTCACGAACGATCCCAAGACATGCTCTGATACCAATTTGATAGAAAATACTTGAGTTTGCAAGTAACCCTAAGGGTAACACTTGAGTTCGCAAGCAAACCTACCACGCATTGGTGAAAAATAGTGAGAATCGCACACAATCTTGAAGAAAAAAACGGCACAAATGATAGGTTGCAATACGAAAATCAAAGCCAAACAAGCACAAAAACAAGATATAAGTGATCCTCAATTCGAGAGGAGGATCATCTCTCCCAAATCTCTAGACAAGAGAGTCTAGAGACTAAGTCGCCAAGAAACCCTAATCAAGAACCAAACAAAATATAATCCCTCCCTAAATAACTCCTCTTAATACAAAAACTTTCCTAATCTAATCTCCCTCCCAAGACCTAGCCGCCCCCTCCTTTTGAATTTGAATTCCCTTAGGCTAGTGGGGCCCACCATGTGGGAGGGCAAAAGTAAGGGAGGCGGGCATGTTTCGCCTCCTATAAACCTGTCGGCTGGGCCGGTTCAGTGTGAATCGGCCTAACACTATCCTCTCTCGAAAGTGTACTTGAATTAGGAGAAATTATTTTGTGTGAAGTCCAAATGCTTATGGCATGTACATAAGATATGTATATACTATGTACAAAGATTTTTTTTAAAAAAAAAACATATATAATATATATTTTTAGTAGTAGAATCATGTAAGCTTTAAAATTTTAAATAAATTGGTGCATTCACCCTACATGCCTCTCAATTAGCCGATTTAAATTTCACAGAACTGTAGCTATGCGCCATACTAAATGACGTATTCAATGTAATGCGTCAAACTGCTTGGCTTATTCAAAATAAGCCACGCCAAACAGTTTGATGTATTCAATAGAATTCATCATTCTAATTGACTAATTTGATTCTTTCTATTTTTTTTAATATTTTACTTCTATTTTTAATTTAAATTAAATACTTGCCCCTTCTTTAAAAAAAAAATCAGTGTACATGATTATACAAAATTACAAGCTGACGACCTGACCTACTACGTACGCCCAGAAAATTTCTCCCGGACTAAGCCTAACAACAAGAGAAAGGGGAAGGCTGTAAGCGATAAGAGGGTTCTCTTCGATCGGTCATTTTTACTTCAGAATCCATGGCGGAAGAAGAGTTAAAGAAATCGCGGACGGCCCTAGATGCCAAATGGGACGCCTGTATTGACCTCACCGTCCGCCGATTCGCCTACTCGTCCCTTGCTGGAACCTTGGCTGGACTCCTCTTCTTCCGTCAGCTTCTCCCCCTCCTCCTCCTTAATTATGCTGATCTCTTTTACCATCAACGCTCAGCTATAATGCGTTTTTTCTTTGGTGGTTTTTATACCTTCGTTTCGTTCGGGCTTTTGCACCGACTTTTCTTCATGTATATAGGGAAAAATAATTATTAGCTGGAGAAGATGTGCTTATATTTCAATTTTTATCGTTATTTTTACTACTATGTTCATTCCAAAATTTTAAATCAAATTAGCGGTTATTTACTGTCAGTCATGCGTGTTATGGTTTGATGATGCGCTTAAATTGATTCTTGTGAATGTGGTGCTTATTAGTTGATATAATGATCCTCTTAGAAATTACAACATGGTTTTCCCACTACGGGATATTTAAAAGGTGATTATGTCTTCAAAATTTTTAGGCAGATGGCATGTCTCGGATTGTGGTTCTAGATGTTGCAGTTCTAAACTTCCAAAGTTATTTCCAGAGGGGTATGATTAATGATGGAATCACGCAATTGTTTTTATTAATTTTACTTAATTAATACTCCAGACTCATGGCTTAATGTTTAACAGCTCGGCGGCAAGAGAAGAAAATTATAACATTTGAATTTATCCAGTTTTGATTGTAATCAGGATTCTTTATATCTAAAGACTTATTTTCTCTGTGTTTTTTCCCTTTAATATTAGAAGAAAAAGAAGAGTTGACGTTTTTTATGCAGTTTCGTACCATAGCCCAGTCTTCCTCTTTTTTTTTTTTTTTTAATTTCCTATTACAATGGAGTAGATTCTCTAGCATTTTAGAAGGAGATGAAATTTTTTAATGTTTGTGAGTGTAGTCCTTAAAACATTAGGTCAGATTGTAAATGTTGATGCTGTAGGATGCCCTATATGGTGTTACAATTTGCGTTTTCACATCACTAACTGAAATAATAAATGGACAAAATGTTTTTCCCTTAGGGTTGGTGTGCATTGTTAGCTAGATTGAAGATATTGGCTTTCATAAGTATCACTCATGAGTTCTTTCGTTGTTTTTTTTTTTATCTTCTCAGGAAGTCCAATAACTCGATGGGCATCTGTAGCTTTCGGCGCTGGAGTAGGGATTGGAACTGCATATACTGAATGCTCTTACCTATTTGAGGGCTCTGTTCCAAAATGGACATCTTCAAAGATTTCAAGTGTTCCTTATGGTTCATCTCAAGTAAGAAACTTTGTGTTTAAATACTTTTGTCCATGCTAATTTCATTCTCTTGCAATCCATTTGATTTACTTATAGAAAATAGTCTTGATTTTATTTTGGTCTGCAGACTCCAATGGAGCATGTTAGTGATTTGATTTCTTTTTTTGTTATTTTTTTATGCATGACTTTGTATCAACAATAAATTATTGCCTTTCTGTTATAGATATCATTGACGTGATTAATGCACTCAAATGATTAATTTCATATCCACAATATCTTTGTTATTGTTGCAATTGATTTATTAATTTTAATGTAAAACACTATGTCTTAGTTCTAAAGTCATGCTAAGAAACCTCATTGTTAATATAGAAACTCTACAAATTGTACCTATAACAACAACAACAACAACATCAAGCCTTTATCCTACTACGTGGGGTCGGCTACATGAATCCTTTTTCTCCATTGTGTCCTGTTAAAAGTCAAATTCTCGTTTAAATCTAATAAAGAAAGATCATTTCTAATATTTTCTAATCAAGTCTTTTTAGGTCTACCTCTACCTTTCTTAACATAAGTCAAATCTAAGACCTCTACTTTCCTAACCGGGTCATCGGGAGGCCGCCGTTTTATGTGACCAACCCATCTAAGGCGACTCTCTCTAATCTTATTTTCCACTGGAGCTACTCCAACCTTTTCATAAATATGCTCATTTAAATATAGTAATTGTGTCATACTTTTGGCAAGATAATTGCTTTTGTATTATAAGATTGCTAAATGTGGGAGAAAATATGAGATTTGAATGAATAACGATTTGTTGTAAATTGATTACCCTAGCCAAAATAGAGGTAAGAAAATGACATTTAGTAGCCTATTGGTTTGAGCTTCGCCTCTCACAAACTTGGAGGTCATTATGTTCATTAGCCTGATGTGAACTTAGAGATAATGAAGACTAAAGCTCATTAAGGGGGGATAATTGGCTTGCTTCCTCATGAACCATTCTAGAAGATGGAAAGATTTTGCATTGATGCAGCCTTCATTATTCTCTTTATAAGATTAGGTATTTTTGGAATATACTAATAAATTAAATTAGGATGATTTAGGATCTGACATACTCAAACTTATTTCCACTAAAAACAACGAATATATTAAATTATAAAAAGTGGACCATGGGGAAATTGTTATTAGGTGCTTTGCTGAAACTATTTATCTTTTAAGAGTTCAACCTTTGTACAAGCTTGAAATGAAGGTACAGGTTAAGTTCCCAGCAATTTGATAGGAAATACTTGAGTTCGCAAGTAACCCGAAGGGAATACTTGAGTTCGCAAGCAAACCTAGTCCAAATCGGAGTTCCAACAGCAACACTAGGGCTGTCTACAGCAGGAAAACAGCCAAAACAGTAGGAAAAACTGTAGAAATATGAGAGAAAACTTGTAGGGAAATCAAGCAAACGTGGTATTCCACTAGACGATGGATAAAAACAACAAACGATACAACAATCTTCAATTCGAGAGGAAGATTAACTCTCCAAAATCTCTAGACAAAGTCGTCTAGAGCCCAAGCCTCCAAAGAACCCTAATTCTCCACAAAACATAACATAACCTCCTCCTAATCCTCTCCCCCCTTCTAATACAAAAGCTTTCCTAATTAATTTCCCTCCCAAAGCCCTAGCCGCCCCCTCCTTTGAATTTTGAATTTACTTAAGTGGGTGGGACCCCACTTGTTTGGGCGGAACAGGGAGAGGAGGCGGAACCAGTCCGCCTCCTGTAGGTAAACCGGACCGGCCCCCTTTGGGCCGGTGGAGCTTGGGCCGGTTCAATGGGAACCGGCGTAACAATACCGCCCTCCCAAAGAATCACCTTGTCCTCAAGGTGGAAGTCTGGAAACTGATGTTTCACCCTCTCGTATGGCTCCCACGTGGCCTCATAGTCCGGAAGATTCTTCCACTTGATCAACACTTCCTTCGTCCCCTCCTCTCTATGGCGAACCCCCATCAGTTCTAAGGGTTCCAGAACCACCTCCAAATCCTCAGTAAGTGTCGGCGGTAACTCAGGGTTGGCCCAGTACTCCCCAATGGCCTTTCTCAATTGTGATACATGAAAAACTGGATGTATAGTCGCTGTGGGTGGTAGTTTCAGCCGATATGCTACTGCTCCGATCTTCTCCAGCACTTCGTAAGGTCCAAAGTACCTTGGGGCCAGCTTCTCATTCCTCCTGTTAGCGACTGTCTTCTGTCGATAGGGTCGGAGCTTCAAGAACACCCTCTCCCCCACTTTAAACTGGATGTCCTTCCTATGCCCATCAGCCTGTTTCTTCATAATTTGCTGAGCTCTCAGTAGATGCCTCTTCAACTCTTCTAGCACTCTATCTCTCTCCTCTAAATACTCCTCAACTGAAGAAACTGGGGTACTGCCACTCCCAAAGTGCACCAGGTGGGGGGGATCCCGTCCATACAATACCTTGAATGGGGTCATCTGTGAAGCAGAATGAAATGATGTGTTGTACCAATACTCTGCCCATGATAACCACTTGGCCCATAGCTTAGGTGTCTCTGACACAAAGCACCTCAGGTAAGTCTCCAGACTCCTGTTGACTACTTCCGTTTGGCCATCTGTCTGTGGATGATAAGCTGTGCTCCTCTTCAGAACTGTTCCTTGTAACCTGAACAACTCCCTCCAAAAATGGCTGAGGAACACCTTGTCTCTATCTGATATTATCGCTTCTGGCACTCCATGCAACCTGACCACTTCTCTGATGAAAACTGAAGCCACTGTCACCGCTGTGTAGGGGTGTCGGAGGGGGATGAAATGAGCATACTTGCTCAATCTGTCCACCACCACTAAAATCACCGTGAACCCTTCTGAACGGGGTAGCCCATCTATGAAGTCCATGGATATCTCCTCCCATACCCGTCCCGGTAGAGCCAACGGCTGTAGTAGTCCCCCCGGCGACATAGCCATGTATTTGTTTCTTTGACAGATATCACATCTGGCTACCATCTCTTCTACATCTTTACGCATTCCCTTCCAATACAGCTCCGCAGCTAGCCTTCTGTATGTCTTCTGCACGCCTGAATGGCCCCCCACCGAGCTTCCATGAAACTCCTGGAGCAAATTCGGGATGTGGATCGAGGTCCGGGGCATCACAAACCTCCCCTGATACAGCAGTTTGTTTCCCTCCAATGAGTACCCTGGGTGGCTACCCTCTTCCTTCAGCAATCCTGTCCTGATCTTCCCCAGTGCCTCATCCCTAGCACTTTCTTCTCTGATGGCCTCCCAATCAAGCATCAAAGGGACAGATAGCGTCACTGTCTGCAGCTCCCCCATACACCTGGACAAGGCATCAGCTGCCTTATTCTCCACCCCTGGTCTATACTGAATCTCAAAATCATACCCTAGCAACTTGGACAGCCACCTCTGATGCTCCTCCGTAACCATTCGCTGCTCCAGTAGGTATTTCAAACTCCGCTGATCTGTCCTGACGATGAAATGTCTCCCGAGTAGGTAAGGTCGCCACTTCTGGATGGCCAAAACGATGGCCATTAATTCTCTCTCATAGACTGACTTCAACCTGGCTCGAGCAGTCAACACCTGGCTGAAATAGGCAATGGGCCTACGACTCTGCATAAGTACGGCCCCCAATCCGTATCCGGACGCATCCGTCTCCACTATGAAAGTCTGGGTGAAATCTGGCAAGGCTAGAACCGGCACCGTAGTCATAGCTTTCTTCAAACTCTCAAATGCTGCGGTGGCTGCCTCCCCCCATAAGAACCCATCCTTCTTTAGCTGCTCCGTGAGTGGCCATGCTATGGTGTTGTATCCCTTGAAAAACCTCCTGTAGTAACCTGTCAGTCCTAGAAATCCCCTCAACTCCTTTAGATTTCTTGGCACTGGCCACTTTAACATGGCCTCAATTTTAGACTGATCTGCTGCGACTCCTTCCTTCGATACCACATGGCCCAAATACTCTACACTGGCCTGTGCAAAGCAGCAGTTCTTCAGGTTGGCCCTCAACTGGTGCGCCTGCAGCACTTCTAATACCTTTTGTAGATGCTCCCAATGTTCTTCCTCTGTCCTGCTGTAGACAAGAATGTCGTCGAAGAATACCAGTACAAATCGTCGTAGATAAGGTTTGAAAACCTTATTCATCAGTGCCTGAAAGGTGGCTGGAGCATTGGTGAGGCCAAAGGGCATCACCAGGAACTCATAGTGTCCCTCATGAGTTCGAAAGGCAGTTTTAGGCACATCCTCCTTCTTCATCCGGATCTGATGGTATCCTGATTTTAAGTCTATCTTGCTGAAGACCACTGTCCCACTCAATTCATCCAACAGCTCATCAATCACGGGAATAGGAAACTTATCCGGTACAGTTTCCTTGTTGAGTGCCCTATAGTCCACACAGAAACGCCAACTGCCATCTTTTTTCTTCACCAATAGTACCGGACTAGAGAAAGGACTGACGCTCGGTCTGATGATGCTGGCCTCCAACATCTCTCTGATCAGCTTTTCGATCTCATCTTTCTGAAACTGGGGGTAGCGATAAGGTCGTACGCTGATGGGTGAAACTCCCTCCTTCAGAATGATGGCGTGCTCCTGCTCCCTCTGCGGTGGCAATCCCTGAGGCGACTGAAATACCTCATGGAACTGCTGAATCAAAAGCTGTACGGAGAGAGGTATGTCCCCTCCTTCTTCCAATCTAGCTCCCTCCAAACTGTGTAGCTCCACCAAGTATCCTCCACCCGCCGACTGTATGTCCCTCACCATAGTTTTAAGAGAAACCAAGGATTTGGATAGCCCCGCATCTCCCTTAATCACCACCTTTTTCCCATCAACCGTCAACTCCATCGTGAGTGCCCCCCAATTCACTTTGGTGTCTCCCAAAGTCTGTAACCACTTCATCCCAAGTATGATATCTGTACTCCCAAGTTCCAGTGGAAGAAAATCTTCTCTCACCTGGATCCCCTGAATGGTCAGTAGCACTCCTCTGCAAATCCCCTGGCCTTTCTCCACCTTCCCCGTACCCATCATCACCCCGTAACTACCGGTATCCACCAATCTCACGCCCAATTGGTCAACGACCTGAGTGGAAATAAAATTGTGGGTGGCCCCACTATCAATCAACACCACTACTGCTCTCTCTATCTCCCCTTTCACCTTCATGGTATGATTCGTAGTGAATCCGACCACTGAGTTCAGGGAAACCTCAGCCAGGTCCAAATGCAGCTTCTCTTCATCCTCATCCGCTATCCCGCTCTCTCCTCCCTCTTCAGTTTCCTCGTCATCACAGACGGTGAGAACCTGAAGAGTTCGGTCCTTACACCTATGCCCTGGCATGTACTTCTCATCACATCAAAAACACAATCCCTTGGCCCTCTTCTCCTGTACCTCTTTTTCAGTCAGTTTCTTAAAATTTCCCCCAGGCCCTCCTCCTCCAGCCTTCTCCCTCGGTACATCTCGTGAACCCCCCGGTGCGGCTCCTTTGGGAGCTAGAAAGGTAGTCGTCATCCTGTAGGACCCCCCGGAGCTGCTGCCTCGAGCCCCCCTCTCCAGATGCTTTTGGTCCTCGACTAGCTGCGCCAACTCCATGGCCTCCCCCAAGTCGTGTGGTCTCATCACTCTAACAGCTGCTCTGATCTCGGACTTGAGCCCCTTCATGAAATTCCCCTCGAGCACAGTCTCGGAAAGGCGATCCAGTCTGCTAGCTAGGTACTCAAATCGGTCACGGAACTCTGCCACTGTCCCCTCCTGCGTCAAAGCAAAGAACTGCTCGTAGAAGTCTCCTCCCCGACTGGTTCGGAATCGCTCTAACAAACAGTCTTTGAACTCCCTCCAACTCCGAATGGGTCGCCTCATGTCCCGCCACTGGTACCACGCCAATGCCTTCCCTTCCAAGCACAGTCCCGCTGCTGTCAGTTTCTCCTCCTCCGTCAATCCGTTGACGGCAAAATATCGCTCCACCTTGTAGATCCAGCCATGGCCATCCTCGCCCTCAAAGATGGGCATCTTCAGTTTCCTCACCTTCGGATCTCCTCCGTATCCCCGGTATCCTCCGTATCCTCCCGCTCCTCGAATAGGGGGAGCTCCCCAAGTGTCCCGATCGTCCCTCCGACGATTGTACCCAAACCCTTCCTCGTATTCCCCTCTTCTCCCTTCAAAATCAGCACCCCTGCGATGTATTTCTTCCCTTCTCCCCACAAAATCAGCACCCCTTCGTTCGTACCCCTGGCTCATCTCCTCCCTAGAGAGCGGTTCTAGAGGCGGCATGTCGTCTTCCCCCTCAAGGATCTCCACCTCCGGATTTTTCCTTCCCCTAGATGGGTTCGGATTTCCGCCTATGCCATGGCCGTCGATGGTCTCTCTTACTTCTGATGTTGCCGGGTTTGTCTTCATCTCCATTAGTTTCTTCAACATCTCCTCCACCACGGTGAACTTTCCTTCCAACCTTTCATTGTTGGATGTGATTTGATTTTGAAAGTCAAAAAATTTTCCTTCCAAATCTGATTTCAGTTGTCCGATTTCGCCTTCCAAGACTTCCACTTTCTTCCCGGCCATTTTTCCTTCACAAATCACAAGGAGTTCTCTTCCGGATGCCCAAAGGTTTGCTGAAATTTCTGGATTTCAGCCGCCGATGGTCCCAAAAACGATGCTCTGATACCAATTTGATAGGAAATACTTGAGTTCGCAAGTAACCCGAAGGGAATACTTGAGTTCGCAAGCAAACCTAGTCCAAATCGGAGTTCCAACAGCAACACTAGGGCTGTCTACAGCAGGAAAACAGCCAAAACAGTAGGAAAAACTGTAGAAATATGAGAGAAAACTTGTAGGAAAATCAAGCAAACGTGGTATTCCACTAGACGATGGATAAAAACAACAAACGATACAACAATCTTCAATTCGAGAGGAAGATTAACTCTCCAAAATCTCTAGACAAAGTCGTCTAGAGCCCAAGCCTCCAAAGAACCCTAATTCTCCACAAAACATAACATAACCTCCTCCTAATCCTCTCCCCCCTTCTAATACAAAAGCTTTCCTAATTAATTTCCCTCCCAAAGCCCTAGCCGCCCCCTCCTTTGAATTTTGAATTTTGAATTTACTTAAGTGGGTGGGACCCCACTTGTTTGGGCGGAACAGGGAGAGGAGGCGGAACCAGTCCGCCTCCTGTAGGTAAACCGGACCGGCCCCCTTTGGGCCGGTGGAGCTTGGGCCGGTTCAATGGGAACCGGCGTAACACAATTCAACAAAAATTTCCCAAAAAATTCAGACGTAGCCTAAATTGTGAACAATTTAAAGCTTTGACGCAAAATGGCTGGCGCAAAATAACTGGAACATTTACAGACTATATGGTACCATAAAACTAGCTATTGAGATATGCTTATTTGGATTGAAAGATAGAACGTCAGACACCAGGAAATTGTTTTAATAGTCAACCTTATTCAACACAATCTTAAAGCTCAGTAGATTTGATCCCGATATACAAACTACACACGTCATTTGCACCATATACAATTAGTGAGATATACTAATTTTTATGGAAACATAAAATTCTATTCCTACATAAAACAAACCAAGAGCAAATTCTATTTAACAAAATCTCAATAAACTTTGGGTTTGTTTTGTGACCGTGAGTGCTTTTGTTGCATGAAAGTTTAACCATATTTGATATTTCAGATTTGATTTTTTGGTTATGCCTAAGTTTATAAGATAATAGAGAGAAGCCGAGGATGCTTTTTGCATATCATAGTTTGTCTTGGATAAGAGATAATATATTTTGTAAGTTGTACCAGATAGATGGAGAGTGGCATAGCAATTATTTTTGTTGAAATGTTATCCAATAATACTATGTTTATGCATTCTCACCTGTTGGTTTCCATTTATTTCCATTGAGTGTTGATAGGTTGGATCATATCTATCATATAAAAGATTCATCCATTAAAGTTTCTATTGGTGAATCTAATACTTCAGTACTCTTCTTGCTGATTTCATCTCTTTAGGAAGATAACTACTTGAAATTTCCATAAATCATTACTTTCCTTTGTTTAGAGCTTCCAGAATCTCCATTACTGTCTTCTATTGTACATTGAGCTTGTTTGGTTATATTTTTTCATCTTTATGGATAAGATAACTTGTTGTGAGCTTGTTCTGATCAATGCCACTTAGGCAGAACATTTGCTTTTTTAAAGCTCCACTAATGTTTGGAGTTCTATGACCTCCAAATGGTTGTTTCTCACTTACCCTCATTGACATTGAGCTCTCCAATCTCCATCCTCCTTTTCACTTCTTGCTTATTGTGAAAAGTGGAGTCTAATTTTTTTTTTTTCAAGTTTAGCTTTAGTTGTTTGGGCTATGATTTTTTTTTCCCTTCTTGATAATGAAGGTCTTGCAATTTACATGTTATGATTGCTATATTTAGTTTCCGTATTGTGAAAGCTCTTTTAATTTCCTGGACCTAATTTTCCTCTATTTTTTGTTATTGCTATTGATTGTCTAATTTGCTATGGAAAATAAAGTACTAAGATATTTCATTTTTTGTGTTCTCTATCATCATCATCATTAGCCTCATAACAATTTTTTGTAATTTGTGATATGAATCATCCTCTTTAATTCATCATGTAATACACGGTGTTATTTTTAGTTTATATCATTTTTTTTTGGGCACAACTTTTGCTTTCTCTTGATCATGCTCGATCTATGCAAGTTTTTCTCCGTCTTTTATAGTTATTTAGGCATCCATCTTAAAGTTCACAGTCTTATTACAATCAGGTTCTCTATCAACCACTACTTTATTGGCTTTTATTGCTAAACATTAAAATCCATATAACATAATCATTCTAATTATAGATTTTTATCTTCACCTCTGCTTGATATTCTTTGCTCACATATTGCTTCTGAGTCACAACTCTTGTATAATTTCAATCGTGGATCATAATTTGGTATCCGAGTATAGTTTCAACCGATAAGAAAGAGTTCTCATGGTTAAACCGAGGATGGGAAGGATATCTTTTTTGATTCTATTGTTCTTGGGGATTCATCTATTGGAAATATTACAAACAATTGGAGGTCTTCTTTGCATAAAATAAGTGATGGCCAAGTAGATGGTTGATTAGTTGGCTATGAGTTGAATCTCTTGCTACCATGATAGCGCCTACTCCATCACCAACTCGCCTGGACTAAAGGAGAGCTATCCAATAGAAGGCAAGCATCATATCAAGGTAAATACAACAACAAATAGAGAAAATGAGAAGGGTGCATAAATGATAAAAGAAGAATATTTCCTCTTTAAGGTAGAAGCAAAGTTGGAATTAACTTTTACTGTGATGGAAAATCAAGGCTAAAGTAACAAATAATAAGTTTGAGCTTTTGAAATTTATTTTAAGGTTTATGATTATCCAACAACAACAACAACAACAATAACAACAACAAGCTTTTATCCCACTACGTGGGGTCGGCTACGTGAATCCTTCTTTTCCATTGTGTCCTGTTAAGAGTCAAATTCTCATTTAAACTAATAAAGAAAGGTCATTTTTAATATTTTCTAACCAAGTCTTTTTACGTCTACCTTTACCTTAACATAGGCCAAATCTAAAACATTTACTCTCCTAACAGGGTCATTAGAAGTCCGTCGTTTTACATGACCAAACCATCTAAGGTGACTCTTTCTAATCTTATCTATCACTAGAGCTACTCCAACCTTTTCACGGATATGCACGTTTCGTACCCTGTCTCTAAGAGTAAATCCACTCATCCACCTAAGCATCCTCATCTCAGCAACACTTAACATAATATTATATTTCTCTTTTAATGGCCAACATTATATACCATAAAGCATTGCAGGTCTTACCACCATCTTATAAAATTTTCCTTTTAAGTTTGAGTGGTACTTTTCTATCACACAACAAACTTGAAGCATTCCTCTATTTCAACCATCCAGCTTGAATTCTACTAATAATATCCCCATCTTTTTCACCATCACTCTAAGCAATAGACCCAAAATATCTAAAATGAGTACACTTATTAATGACTTGACTGCTCAAAGTCACAAACCCCCACTAGATCTATTACTACTAAAATTACACTCTATGTATTCGGTTTTAGATCTACTCAAATGAAAACCTTTAGACTCTAAGGGGTTGTTTGGTATCGGATTTATCCTGGGATTTAAGTCAGATTTACGCTAAATCCAGCCAAACGGGTTTTGTGCGCGCGTTAAATCCCGGGATTCCGTAAATCCCAGATTTACTAAATCCCTCGGTTCGGCGGATAAAACGGGATTTAACATTAGAAGCGCGTGAAAGGGAGAAAGTTAACTTCATAGTCAGCGAGCTCCTGTTCTTGCTTCCGATGAAAATGTCGTAACTTCTGATCCGACAGGAAGGGAAAGTCGTCAAAGGAGCGAAGTTGAACAGCCACGAAGGAGCTGAAGAAGCAACGTGGGCAATCTATACACGTCCTGCGAAGCAACGAAGCCGAACAGCAACGACGAAAAGAGAAGATGAAAGGCAAACCCTAGACGCCTCTAAGTTATTATTGATTAACTTAATTAATATAATTTAAAATATTAATAATTAAGTAAATTAATTAAATAATTAATAATATAAGTAGTGCATAAATTAATTATCTAATTTAACTTAATTGTATAATTAGTAATTAAATATTAATATGATTAGCTTAATTAATATAACTTAAAATATGTATTATTAAATATATAATTAATAGTGTAAATAATAATTAATCAATAATTTGAACTTAACATGTTATTAATTCATATCACATTAATTTTTATTTTTAATTATAAATTTATTTTTTAATTTATAATTATTTTCTTCACATTTAAATCCCTAACTACCATAAATCCTGAAATATATTACCAAACAGTTTCTCAGGATTTAACAGAATTTAACATTTGGCATACCAAACAGTTTTCAGGATTTAACACATTTCAGATTTACTAAATCCGGATTTGCAGGATTTACTAAATCCCACTAAAGTTAAATCCTACTTGTTGCCAAACAGCCCCTAAGGTTGATCTCCATAATTCAAGTTTACCTTCAACTCCCTCTTTGGTTTTATCAACATGAAGAATATCATCAGCAAAAAGCATGCAGTAGGGTACAACCTCTTGCAAATGTCTAGTGAGAACATTCATGACTAAAGCAAAAAAGTTATTGGCTTCAGGCTGATCCTTAATGTAATCCAACTGAAATAGGAAAATGCTTGGTCAAACCACCTTGTGTCTGAACACAAGTAAGAGCTCTTGCATACATATCCTTAATGACTTCAATATAAGCATTATTAATTACTTTCTTTTCTAGAACACTCCATAGCACTTCTCTTGGAACTTTATCATATGCTTTCTCTAAATCAATAAATATCATATGTTGATCCTCCTTATTCTCTCTATACTTCTCCATCAAACCTCTCAATAAATGTATAACTTCCATAATTGACCTACCCAGCATGAATTCAAATTGATTTTGAGAAACATTAGTATCACGCCGCAACTTATGCTCCATAACTCTCTCCCATAATTTTAAAGTATGACACATTAACTTAATTCCTCTATAATTCGCACAATCTTGTGCATCACCTTTATTCTTAAAAGTAGGAATCAACACACTCATTCTCCACTCATCTGACATCTTTTTAGTCTTCAAAATAATATTAAAAAGTTTAGTAAGCCAAGATATTCCTTCATCTCCTAAGCATTTCCACACCTCTATTGGAATATCATCAGGTCCAACAGTTTTTCCACACATCATTTACTTTAAAGCCTCTCTAACTTCAGTTTTACTAATAAGCCGATAAAAATAAAAATCTCTATTTTCATTTAGAGTGCTAAGGTCACTAAAGTCAATTGTATTCTCACAATCTTCATTGAAAAGCTTAGCAAAATATCTCATCCACCTTTATTGAATATTCTCTTCTTAAAAAGTATTTTTTATCTTCATCTTTAATACACTTCACTTGAACTAAATCCTTACTACTCCTATCTCTTTGTTTGACTAACTTATACATATATCTTTCAGTCTCTTTAGAATCTAATATATTATATAAATCATTAAAAGCTAAAATCTTTGCATTGCAAATTTGCTTTCCTAGATATCTTACGAGCCTCTTTATATCTTTCTCAATTTTCATAGCTTTTACACCTAAATTAATTATTATAACAAAGCTTTTTATTTTTTATCTTTTCTTACACATTTCGATTCCACCACCAACTATTTTTATTATTAGAAGATTTTTCTTTTGAAACTCCAAACGTATCCTTTGCAACATTCTTAATATTACTAGCTACTTTTTCCCACATAACATTCGCTTCATCATGTACAGACAAATCTTTAGATCTCGAATCTTACTCTAAAAAATATTTTTACTAGTATTCTTTTAATGCCCTCATTCAATCTTAGAACAATGCTTTATTATATTTTTCATATTCCGCCCCTTCATCTTAAAGTCCAAAACTAATAAGCGATGTTGAATATGTAAACTTTCACTCGGAATAACTTTACAATCTTTGCAATCTAAACGGTCTATTTTTCTTATAAGAAAATAATTAATCTGAGTTTTACTATATCCATTCTTATAAGTGATGAGATACTCATCTCTTTTCTTAAATAAGGTATTAGCAATTACATAATCATAAGATGGAGCAAAATCTAATATAGTCTTATCACCTTCATTAGTCGCTCCAAACCCATAGCTATCTTGAATGCTTTTAAAATCCTCTACCTCTCTACCAACATGTCCATTTAAATCTCCTCCAATGAAAACTCTTTTTTCAAGAGGTATCTTTTGAATTAATTCTTTTAAGTCATTTTAAAATTTTAATTTTAAACACATCCAAATCTACTTGAGGAGCATACACAATTATAATATTAATAATCTTAGCATCAGTAATAATCTTCAAAGCTAGAATTCTATCTTTAATTCTATCAATTTTTATAACACTATCCTTCAAACTCTTATCTATAATTACACATACACCATTTCTAGTCCAATTTCTACTAAAATATCAAAGTTTAAATCCTAAACTATCAATCTCCTTAGCCTTCTCTCCAACCCATTTAGTTTCCTGAATGTATAAAATATTTATCTTCCTATAAATCATAATATCAATTAATTCCATTAATTTGTCTGTAAGAGAACCTACATTCCAAGATCCTATATGAAGTCTAATTTCATGGACTGGCTTCTTTGCCCACATCTGTTCATGATGTGGGAACCCTTGCCTATTTAACGCTGCATCCGGGTGCCGATACAGCGGCCCTTGCACACTTCTCGCTGTATTCAGGCCATACAGCGCTTCGCTTCCAAGGAATGCCCTAGCATTAACATAATGTATTAAAGGATTCATGTCATGATTATTCGATAAGTTTTATGCTGGCTGTCGACTACCTAACGCAACCCTTCATTTTTCTCATCCAGGACTTAGGACCTGCAATGGCAGTGTTAGATTTATGATTATCCAAATTAAAAAAAAAGGTATTTGCTAGTTGAACTGCCCTTACAAACTTTAGGCAGTGGAATTCATAGACTAAGATTTATGATTAGTCCAAATTGACATGGTCAAAATTCAAAAGATAGTTAAAAGCTTAATTTTATCCTATTGAACACAGAGAAGAAAAGTGATCCATTGATAAAATTTTAAGAGAGATAATAGGCTAAATGTACAAGAATACAAGATGGAATTTAGAAGGCAGACAGCTGCTTTAAAACTTTTATTGAAAGAAATTTTCTATTCATGAAATATATAGCTGGACTATATAAAAGACTTCACATAGAATTGAAGCTTTTTTTTTTGTTACTGGCTTTCTTGAAGCTAGCACAAAAGTTATAGCACTTGACAAAAGAAACTTTACCTTTTTTATTGGTATAAAATCCCAGTTTGTGACTTAAACAAAAGGAGAATATTGATAGCTTAGCTATAGAGGAGCAAGATATTAAACCGCAATGTTGGTACTACAAAAAGCTTGGGCATAAACTTGAGAATCGTTGGAAGTAGAAAATAGGATAAAATTGTAAGACAAGAAGAAAAAGAACCTCATTACTACAAAATTAGTTAACGTAGGAGTGATAAAGGCAGATCAGAGAACAAGCTTAATGCATTGTCCTTTATTTTGCATGCCCATACCTGTAAGGAAGCTAGAGAAGAAGTGTTCCACTTTAAGTTTAGATGAAATATGCCATTGCCAATTCAATATTGGATCCATGTTATGAAAAAAATCTTATCTCTGTAATGTTGGTTGAGAGAGTGGGGTTAGTCACTATTTAACATTCAAAATCAATTTGTTTGAGTTGATTTCAAAAAGTCAATATTTGTTAAGTTGCTAAATCATGTTCTCTTAGTTTTGTTTCTCTAGAGATTTTATTAATGAGCTAGTTTCTAAAGTTGTACTGTTGGATGAATGCTATGCAATTCTAGGTTGTCCATATTTGTGGAATATGAATACTATCTTTTATTGAAGGCAACAAAAAAATTTAACTTGTAAAAAGAGGGGAAAAAATATAAAGTTAGTCTATTATTCCAGCTTCAAAGGAAATAGAGAGAACCACTATTCCATAAGATCTTATCAAGGGGTTAAGAGCTCTCTTACTGATGAAGAGCATAGCAATAATAGTACCCATTATTGATATGCATCCAATCAAGGAAAATGCACCATCTTAGCCTATGCAAAAGACATAATTGTAAAAAGTAAGAAAAAAAGCATAAGTTAAATGGTCAAAAGAAGAAAAAGAACTCATATTTGCAGGAATGAATGAGCCAAAATAAGGTGGCATTGTTCGGGAGAATCTCTTGATGGAGATTCTCAAGTTACACCGTTAAAAATAAAGATCAAGTCATTAGGAGTCAAAAGATTAAGATGGATTATTGATTGGAGATTTGGTGATCAAAATAAGAAGTCAAAGAATCTGGACCAATGGATGACAATGGTTGAATTATAATGAATTTTGAATAATAAATTTGTAATTTAAGCTTTAAATTCAAAATAGGAGTTTTCTCATGAGTTCTATTATGAAGTTAGTTTAAGCAAGTCTTTTACATATCCAATCACCGTAACAATGTTTCAGCATGAAGGGGTTTTCTATGCTTCTCATCTTGTTGGAGTTGGAGGTGGGATTACATCGGTGTGTCTAATGGTTGTTCTCATTGGAGGTACGAACCACCACGAATGGTAGACGGAAGATTTATCTTCCTCCCTCTTTTTTTCTCCGCTCTCACCCCTTCTCTCTCTCTCCTCTCTCTCTCTTTCTCTGATGACTTGTCTCGTTTGAATTAGGAACCAACTACCAATAATAGTAGATGAAGGACTTGTTTGTGTTCATGCTTTCTAAGATCTCTCTAAGAAAGTGTGCTTTAGAATTTAGATTACTGGACCTTCCACTAGGGATTCAGTCTTCCCTTTCACTTTTTCTTATCGTACATGTTGGAAATGCTATTAATGAGCTTAAAAACTTGACCTTGCGTTTGTAGGACTCAAGCTTATGAGGAACTTGGTCTATGTGACTGTGACCAAGTTCCTGTTAGTATTTTCTATGAAATACACACTTTTTTTTCTTCCATGAATGACGTTTTCTATATATAATTATTATCAAACAACTATACATCCGAACACATTTCTTGTTTAACTCATGAAGTAAATGAGCTTGTAAAAGCAAGCCAAAGTTCATGATTATCAAACCAAACAAGATCAAAGACAAACAACGATTTTTTGTGATAGCCCTAATATATAGGTTATAATTACAAGTTGTAACCCATTGTTAGTTACTGTTAAAATGCTTCTGCGCAGAATACTTGAATGTGAACATCTTGCATGATTGACAAAAATATTTTGTCACCAACCTGCACCATAAAATGCTTCTGATCACATGCCCTCAAATAACAAATAACAAAATGAGCTAAGAAGTATAGCAAATGAAATTCTGTTTGCCTCAGCTCAACTCACTGTTGTTTCACCTTATTACAATCCTGAGTCCTTAGAAACTTCACTAAATATCTCCCTTCCACTCTTTTTTGCATCCAGGAACAGCAGAAGTGAAGCTTGCCACAGGCAGATGTCATCAGTACCTTATTTATCTGTATTTTCAACTTGATTAGTGAGCTGTTCTTCATTTTATAATATGTATCTGGACCAACTTTCTATGACTGGTGGTTTTGTCCAATTCACATTTGATGTCAAATTACTAGAAAACACTGATGCTATGTTTTTCTATTCCAAAAATGCAGGTCTCTATTGTTTTTTAATTTCTTCAGTAAAATAATCCTACTGGATATGATTAATAGATTGCTCTGTGATTTTGAGAACCCAATCAGCTGTGTGGTGATCTATGTTTGATTGCTCCATGCAAGGTGTACCAAAAAAATTAGGAGTCACTTGTTTTCATTTTTTATTTATTTATTTAGTTATTTTATTTATGTTGTGATATAAATTAACATATATATATATATATATATATATATATATATATATATATACCTATTTTAATTTAAAGGGCTAGCTACATTGCTCACCCACACTTAAGGGAAAAAAACATTCAAACTATAGAAGTCAAATAAGTCGTGAGAATCTAACTGCTTTGGTTAAAAAATTGGCCTAATCAAACTTTTTTTTTTTTTCATATGAAATAATTTATTTACTTATTAATAGAACATCACGTATATTTTTATATAATTATTAGAGTGTACTTATCAATAGAATATTCTTTAGGTTTAAATTTATTTCATATAACAAAATATGTAATATATGAATCATGATATGCATATTTTGATGTCTATTTTTTTTTTCTCTGTATGATATCTACTTATAACTCTACTTTTATTTATGCCTTTTAGGATCAACTATTACTAGGTGAAGGAGATTAATTAGAGTTATTGCTCCTTTGAACCTCCGACACCCATATAAAGCAAATGGGGCTATGAATAACCTCCCACATCTGCACTCGACATATGAGATTAGAATTAGAAACATACAACAACAACAACATCAAGCCTTTATCCCACTACGTGGGGTCGGCTACATGAATCCTTTTTCTCCATTGTGTCCTATTAAAAGTCAAATTCTCGTTTAAATCTAATAAAGAAAGATCATTTCTAATATTTTCTAACCAAGTCTTTTTAGGTCTACATCTACCTTTCTTAACATAAGTCAAATCTAAGACCTCTACTTTCCTAACCGGGTCATCGGGAGGCCGCCGTTTTACGTGACCAAACCATCTAAGGCGACTCTCTCTAATCTTATCTTCCACTGGAGCTACTCCAACCTTTTCACGAATATGCTCATTTCGTATCCTATCTCTAAGGGTAAAGCCACTCATCCACCTGAGCATCCTCATCTCTGCAACACTTAACTTAGAATTATGCTTCTCTTTTAATGGCCAACATTCAGCACCATAAAGCATTGCAGGTCTCACCACCATCTTATAGAATTTTCCCTTAAGTTTGAGGGGTACTTTTCTATCACACAATAAGCCCGATGCATTCCTCCACTTCAACCATCCAACTTGGATTCTGCTGATAATATCCCCATCTATATCACCATCACTCTGAACAATAGATCCAAGATATCTAAAACGTGTACTCTTATTAATGACTTGATCGGCCAAAGTCACAATGCCCTCACTAGGTCTATTATTACTAAAATTACACTCCATATATTCCGTTTTAGATCTACTCAAGCGAAAACCTTTAGACTCTAAGGTTGACCTCCACAATTCTAGTTTACCTTCAACTCCCTCTCTAGTCTTATCAACAAGAAGAATATCATCAGCAAAAAGCATACACCAAGGTACATCCTCTTGCAAATGTCTAGTGAGAACATCGATGACTAAAGCAAAAAGATATGGGCTTAAGGCTGATCCTTGGTGTAATCCATGTAACAGAACTTGTATTGCAATTTAACAGCTCCCACATCAGAATTTTGTCATATGAATATGAATACACATGTAGAGGTTGACAAAATTAACAAATACACATAATTTTGAACATGAACATATATGAACGATAATTCAGGAGATGATGTATGTATAATTAACCTACATGTTTAACATTTATCATTTTTAAAATCATTTATAAGAGACATTTAAAACATTATTTTAGCACTTTAATGAATTATAGCCAACTACTAAAAATGTTAATTTTTTAGCAGAAAATATTAAAAATTTCGTATAGGTTGAACCAATCAGTGAAATATCAACTTCTTACCGTTAAAATAATCAGAACAAGACAAGTTATAGCATACCAAAAATTTCATGATGGAAATTTTGTTATACTTATTAAAAATATATTTTATTTTGCAATTTTTCATAGAAATATTAGAATTGAAATAAAAATTAGATATTGAGAGTCTAACTCAAGCAAGACAATTCTTCTAATTACCCCGATGAACGAATCATGCATTGCAGCCTCCAAGTCCTCCTTCCTTCCCCTTTTCCTCTTTTCCTCTCCTACTTTTCCATCTCCGACAAGCTTAGGGCTGGGGAGAGTTTGAATACGATGAGAAAAATGGATTTATATTTTTATATATAAAAATAAGTTTTTTGTGGTCAGGACTGCTGCGCTCAACCTCCAACCCATAACACTGTAGCGCTCATATATAATATTCTAGATTTCTCCAAACCTTCCTAAACATAGGGCTCAACACCACAACATTCCCTCAAACTCCACTCCAAGATATGGAGGATAGTGTCGCAGCTCTCCCTTAACTTAATCCCTCAGATAGAGAGTGAAGCACTGCTACGCTCTAAGGCACAGTGCCACAGTATTCCCGAGGAATTATCCTACTTATATTTCAAACTTTTTTGCTCTATTCTAGAGTCTATAGTTTCAAATTTAAGACATACCTATAGGTTCTATATGAGTAGATATTATATAATCGAGGATCCATAATAATAGGACTTTGTGAGAGGAGGCAAAAAATGCCTTGGATTAAAGGGCTTTAGGGATAGTAAGGTGATGGGGGGGTGGTGGGAGAAGAGAAAACTAGCATGTGGTCCTCCAACCTTTGGTGGAGACAAGGAAACTTGTGTTGGGAGGAGCCCCATTTGAATTCAATTAGAATGAGCCTAAATATGTTATGCATCATTATTATTAATTAATTTATAAAATATTTATTTTTTTAAAAATACAAAATATTTAACTCATAACAAAATAAATAATCAAATATATAGTGCAATAAAATAATTTAAATTCACAACTTGATATAAAAAATTATAGCATTGCAAAAAATTAAACATATGAGCGGCACAATTTTTTTTTTTGTAAAAATATAAAAAACCTTGGTAAAACACAGGACAACTATTAAATGAATATTACAATTGTATAATTTGTATTATAAAATTTAAAATAAAATATTGATTATTTTATTAAAATTTAAAAATTTTATTTTAATTATACTTTATTTTTAATATATCAAATATATATAGGTCACCTCGCCTACATTATTAGACTCAATGCCATCCACCCATCCATATGAACCATATCTAGGGTGCAAACAACGAATCAAGCCAAAATTTATTCATATTTGATATTGTTTATTAATAGCTTGTTCGAGCTTGATTCGAGCTTTTTCGTTTATGTTTAATCTTGATTCATTTAAAATGATAGATGCTCAAATTTGATTCACGTTTAATTAATTCTGTGCTTATCGAACGTTAGACGAGCAACTCATTTAAGTTATCGAATGAGCCTTTTCGAGCTATTAACGAATACGTCTTACTAAACTATTAACAAACAAATCTTATCAAGATGTTCATTAACTTAACAAATGAGTCTTATCAAAGCTACTAACAAACACTTATATTGCATCCGTTAACGAACATATCCTACAAGTTTTGTTGAGCCCATAAATGAGCATTCTCCAACTCACAGCGTGTATACAATTATATTTAATCAGGTATAAATTTATACTTATATAATATTATAAAATAAAATTAATTTTAATTAAATCACACATAATAACATAATATCAATTAATAGATATTTATTATTTAATTTAAATAATTTTCTCACGAGCTCTATATCGGATAAGAATCAAATTTTTTAGCTAGCTTTTAATTAAGCTTCTTATAGAGTATTATTTATAAATATAAATAAGTCAAATATATATAATTATTCAAATTTATTTTTCTAAATATCTAATATTTAAAAAATATTCAAAATTATTTAATTTCTTAACCAAATAAAACGATCACAATGCAGCGGAGCCGCGAGTAAGCGAACAATCAGTTCGTTTGCAGTCCTAACCGTATCTGCAGATAGGAAACAGCTAAGAACCACGAGATTTCCGAAATCGCTTCCTCCTCATCCGATCTCCCCTTCCCTTTGGCGCCAAATTTCTCCATGGCCGCAGCTGCCGGACTGAAAGCAGCTACCCGTTTCTTCTTCCATTCTCCAGGCGACTTGCTCTGTCAAATCTGCAATGAACCTTCTCAACAGAGAAGAAACCCTAGGTTGAGGACGAAGAGGAGCAAGGCGGCTCAGCTTTCCGTTGCCGGTGGCGAGTATTTGGTGGAGGAGTTTGGGTGGGGAGTGAGGAGGATGGCTGTGTCGGGGGATGAAATGAGGAAGGTGGCAGATGTGCAGGCTGAGGCTTTCCATGTGCCTGTTTCATTCTTCAATGACGTATTTTTTGAGTTCTTCAGGGTAATCAATGGTTTGTTTATTTCTTAGGTTTGTTTCAGTTTGTTAGATTATCTTGTTGCGGTTTGTTAGTTTTTTAATGGAACATAATTTTTGGATTGATTCTATGGATCAAAAGTTGTCCTGTGGAAGATAAGCTAGAATGAGAAATGAATCGTGCTAAGGTGCAAGAAGGAGATAGATGGCATGTCTTAGAGAATCTCTTGCAAAATTGGTTTAACGAGAGACTGGTCAAATGAGCCCTTTAGGTTAAGAGACCGAGTATAATCATGCTAAGGAAGCACAATTGAGAGAAAAAGAGATATCTAAATTTGAAGTTAGGAATTTAATATGTTCCATTTCATGTGCTTGCATCTGACATTTACCTTTTTTATAGGGGGGATCAACTTCGATATTACAAGATTGACAACACGGTACAGTATAACATTAGATAGAATAGAATGATCCATTTGTAAATGTTTAACGGATTAGTTCACTTGATGAGTCTGGGTTCACTCTAAAAGAGTGGGCGAGTTTTGTACCATTGATGATTACCCTTAATGAGTAATATAGGCAAGTTTTCTAGTTGAGCACTTCTGGCCGATTATTGGATATTCTAAACAAATACACCCCAACCTGATATGACCCATAGATATATGTCACACCATATTGGATGGTGATAGAACAGAGGCGAAACATAATAGACCAATATCTTTTATTTTGAGAAATATCATATTTCTTTTTAGATAACAGACACCAAAGCTTTTTTTTTTCACTATATATAAATTTACTTATCTTCAAATTTAATTTCTTTTTATTTATCCACAGAAGTATATAGTACAGATTCTCGCTATAACAGTCCCTAGCAACAGACAGACACAAAAGTGCCAGGACTATTACAAAATCTAAAACAAAAATAAAAAATGTACCTATACACCTGTCACCAATCAACTTAGAAAATTAGCCTCAGTTACTCAACCAGCCCTTTACCCCTGCCTTGACCTAAAAATAAAATGCATAATACAGAATGAGTTAACACAGCTCAGGAGATTACATTATCCAAATTATTTCTTAATAATTGCACAATCAATACCTTAAAATAAAACAGTTATTCTAAGCTTAATAACAGACTTACAATAGAGTGGTGTCAGAACAGTACAAGGTGTCGTAGTTAACTAAACAGATTACATAATTCAGAGCGCAGTATACTGAACAGAATATAAAGTATGCTAAACCAAATATAAATAAACACACAGTGCTTAATAGAAAGTAACATAAGTCCATCCCTTATGTCTCCCATTTAGAACTCTAGACCTTTATGCCTCCCATTCAAAACTCCTGGCGCTTAGGCCTTCTAGTGCTCTTAGCTATTCAGAAATTCCGCAACAAAACTCCACGGATATAAAATAGAACTACGAACAGAACTCCTCCTGAACTCCTTAGATACAGACAAAATGCTATACAAAGATGCACATATATATCAATTATGCCGTATAACAGTACAAATAAGCAGTTAAACATAAATTAGACTATTTACAAAATTCCAGAGATTTGTCATATGGACAACATTTCAGTAGTCAGACCCAATACAGTGTAGCTAAGAATTATTTATTCAGAATTCTATCAAATTATCAGAGATTGTGCAAAACTAAAATTTGAAGGTTTAATTATTCTACAGTACTATTTTCCTACCGTTTTTAAAAAGCAGTATTTCAAAAATATCGTTAAAAATTTTACAAAAACATACCTAAATGTCTAGAACTACGTTCTCTATAATATACCGAAAGTTACATGGTGGAAGTTTTCCCGTTTAAAAGTTATCTTGGATTAAACACTAGAAATTTATAATTTTAATCAAAAAAATTTCAAAAGCGTCGAATTATTAAAAATTGAGATAGCCAAAATACAATCTACCTCAAGCTGGACAACTTTCAGAACTGTGTCGTCACCAAAAAATGATCCGAAGTCACCCAAAATTTACTCTCTCTAAAAATCCTCCTCTCTCTCTCTAGCTGGCTGTTGTAATTGGGTGAAATGGCTTTGAATAATGGAAATATATATTTTAAATATAAAAATTTGGCCAATTGCTACGATGCCCAATTGTGCAAGCCGCAGCGCCACCCCCAGCGCCGCAGCAATAATTAATTTACCAAAATTCCAAAGAGCTCGGCGTTGTGGTACCGTTTACCCAGGTGCCGCAACGCCCCAAGGGGGAAATTTTAGATTTTACAAACATGCACACAACCCCCCCATCCTTCGCCCCCCCCCCCCCCCCCCCGAGATCTGCTTCAAAGCATATTCAGATATTTACATGTATACAAAGTATTCACAGACACATGCAAGTGGGTTTAAATGCAAAAATTTAGTAATGTCTTTTTTAAATTTGGTCAGAATAGGTGCAACTATATCCTGATTTAGTAGGTGTTACAATTCTCCTCTCTTCAGAAAAATATCATCTTCGATATTTTAGAATTTTGATCAATGGAATAAATCAAGATATAACTGCCTCATCTCAAATTTCTTTTCCTAAGTGGCTTCTATTTCAGACCTTTGCTTCCAATGCACCTTGACTATTAGAATTTGCTTATTCATTAACTTTATAACATCATATGCAAGAATCATTTCTGTTTCTTCCATGTAACTCAGATTTGGACATACTTCAATCTCATCTACAGATAACCTGTCCCAGAATCAAATGCACACTTTTTCAGAGAAGACATATGAAATACATTATGTATGTCAGATATGTGATTCGATAACAGTAACCTGTATGTAGAACTATTAATCCTTTCGATAACTTCAAAAAGTCCAATGTACTTTGGACTCAGTTTATTAGTTCTCCCAAATCTACTGACACACTTCATTGGGCTAACCTTAACATACACAAAATCATATACTTGAAACTTTACAGAACGATGCTTCGAATTATAATACTTTTTCTGCTTATCCTGCACAGTTGTCAATCTATATCGGATCAAACAGATCTTTGTTGTAGCATTATCCATCAAAGCTGACCCTAATAATTGCCTTTCTCTCACCTCTATCCAAGACAAAGGTGCCCTGCATTTTCTACTACATAGAGCTTTGTAGGAGGTTATACCTATACTTGACTGAAAGCTGTTATTGTAGGCAAACTCGATCAGAGGAATATAATCTTCCCAGCTTCCTACAAAATCCATAACAAATAATCTCAGAAGATCTTCTAATATTTGAATAGTCCTTTCAGACTGTTAGTCTGTGAATGAAAAACTGTACTGAAGTGCAATCTCATATCCAAACTCTGCTGAATACCTTTGTATAACCTGGAGGTAAATCGATCGTCACAATCAGAAATGATAACCTTTGGATTACCGTGCAACTGAATAATATCTCGTATATTGATCTAAGCTAATATGTCTATAGAATCAGTCTGTCTGATCGGAATGAAATGTGCAGACTTTGTTAAACAATCTACCACGACCTAGATGATATCGTGGCCTTGCCTGGATCTCGAAAAACCCATAGCACAATCCATTGTTACCTCCTCCCATCGTGGCATTGCCCTAGATCTTTGTTGTAGCATCATCTTGGTAAGTTAGAGAGTGAGTAGGCGAGTTCTTCAGGCGAAAACTTCTTATCAATTAACAAATACTTTGGATGAATGCACTCACTAAGTTGATGAATTTTTTATGTGAGTACTCTCCAAGAGTAGATGATGACTTCTTGGATGTCTTGGTTGAGTACAAGTACGCGTTAATGATCATGTTAATGCTAGCTCATAAGTGACTTGTCAATGATGTGGCTCTGGGTGGCTTCTTGATAAGAAAGGCTTCAAGCAACTTTAGAGTAAGCGAGTTCCAAGTTACAATTGGTTCGAGCTAGTTCAAAGTTTAACAATTTCATGGATCCGTTTTAGATCAGCATTAATGATTTGATAGTCCTATGTGAATGAACTTGCATGGAAGACAAATTTGCTCTGGGCTCATTTAGTTGCTTGAAGTTAGTAATTTTGTTTGTAAAAATGTTTACTTGATTTTACCATATAGTTAGTAACCAATATGGATTTTAAGCTTCATACAAATACCCTCAAAATCTTTAGAATGTAATGACTGATTTTCACTTGCATGAAAATATCCGAATGCTTGATGATATGCTTAAATTGGGTTTGTGCATAATGTCTTAGCATTACCAATTACCCACTGGCATAAAGTTGAATCAGTTTGAAGATTATCTGATGCGAATTTCTAAATTTTCAATTAAAATATCAACCACATTTGTGGAGCCCGTTTTTAGAGGAATATTTTTGTGTCCAAATTCTCTGAATAGATTCTCATTTAAATATATTCCTCAACCGCGTGAAATTAAAATGGCTGTCATTGAATCTATCTGTTTGTGAGCTCAGCTCTATTTATTCAGCCAGGATAACAATTAAATGCTCAGTAATAAATTAACTGAGGATATTTTCAGCCAATTCTTGGAGAGGATATGCACATAATTTATTGGATTGGAAGCCGTACCTTTCATTTTGTAGAATAATAGTTTTTATCTTAAAAAAATAATTGTGTGTTGTTACGAGATTGTATCGTCACAAGATGCAGACTTTGTCTTACAAAGCAAGAGAAATATTTTGCTACCCGCAGAACTGTGGGCATGTTCAACCGAGAATTGGCTTAAAATATCTCTAGTCAAAAAATTTTCTCATGTACACATTATACATGCTTTACGTCCAACTGCTTCAAGGAAACAACTGTCATTAATAATCTACAAAATACCTTCGAAGTTTCAGGCCATATCATCCTTAATGTTATCTAATAGCATTTCTTTGTTAGATTTTTTTTTTTTATTGATGTTTCAGTTACGAATGCATTTGAGTTTACTGTCTTTTTTACACTCTAATTGCTCTATTGTGTATGCTCAAGAAGGGACAAAATTTGTGGACTGATATTTTAATCCACCAGTTCTCTTAAAGGAATTTATTCTAGTATTTTTTTGAAACTTCTCTGGCTCATCATCTGTACACAAAAATGTAGGCTGAAGTGCTTACTGCCCTTATCTACAGAATCAGAAATTCGCCATCAGACAGGTTTGGCACTGTTTTCCTTTGCGTGTGCTCTTGATTTTGTCCAGTTAAGTATTATGACTTCTACTGGCTTGTGCTAACAATATTTCATATGTAGTTTTAACCATTAACCAATGCTGTGTACACTAGTTGATTGAAAAATATTTTTCATCTTAATTATGAAATGGTAAAGATTTTTGCAGAAATTATGTGGGAATAGCATAATGAAAAAAAAAAAACAATGAAGTCTATTTAGATTGACTTGAAAAAGCAAGGTGGAGTTATCCATGAAGAAAATGCTTACTGTTAAAGCTTTAGCTCCAGATGGGTAACCATTGAGATTTAGATGTTCATCATAGAGACTATAATGGTTTGGTTAAAAAATATTTTTAATGAAAATTCAAAGATTACGAGAATGTCATCGTATCAATATTTAAGAATAAATGACATTAAAGACTGTTATAATTATAGAGGAATTAATTTGGTTCATAAACTCATTTAATGATAGTGCTAAATGATTGGAGAAGTATTTTGGTGCCTATATTTAAGAAGATTGAGATGCTTGAGGTTGTGATAATTATAGAGGAAAAGCTATGAGATGGTAATAGAGCATAAACTTGGAAAAATTAAGCCCGTATTGGAGAATTAATTTGATTCCAAGCCAAGAAGATCTACCATGAATACGCTTCTATGTTAAAACAACAATGAAAAAGTACATAGAGTCGAGAAATAATTTTCAAGTGATTTTTATTGATCTTCAAAAATCATATAACCGATTGCCATAATAACTCATTTGGTGCTTGCTAGGGAGGATAATCGAAGGGTGTTGAAGTAGAGTTTGATACAATAACAGTCCTAGCAATTTTCTATCCAAAAATTTAAGCTTATAGGTGAGGACCAACTACTTTGTGTTACTAAACAAACATATATTTCAACTAGTTTCATGAGCCTTAATGCGAGAGCTTTGCCATATTGACCATTATCATCCTTCAAGTGGAAGCATTATCAGAAATCACTCTATCATGTGGACCAGTTGTAGGAGTCATTTGCTCTTGAATTATACTCAATTAGGTAGAAGAATCCAAGACCCTTAAGAGCTACAAAACATATGAGTCTTTTGTTTCCAACCTAATTTTCGATTCTAATACCACCTGTTAGGGTGTATAAATCAAAATGAATTTTAAATTAGGCTAAATACAGTTGAAGTCAAATCTATTTTCAATCTTAAAAACTTAATGCTATGGGTTGAAGCTTAGCCATTTGATTTTCTTACACCAAAATATTTTTTAGGGGGATTTAGATATATATTGTAAACTTTTTATATATTTTCATATCTAGCACCTAAATCTTTATATTTATTTATATATCACTTAGGAGTCTAAATCATATCAAAGTAGATGTATGAAAATGTGTGTTTTATTTTAAATAAGTTAATATTAATGATATTTTTGATGTGAATCTTATATAAGTAAATAAAAAGAATGTAAATACATAAACATTTTGTGGCAGGTATGTAAATCTTCCTAATTTTAATTATTTAATGTAAAACTAAATCCAATGCTCTCACATGAGAGATTCGATGCCCCTTGTTAGGGATCATGAATCAAGAGGGGGAGGGTTGTTTAGGCCAATACAACAATGATTAAATTCATTTTCAACCCAAAAGCTTAAATGATATGGGCGAGGGTCAACAATTTGCATTTTTGTACTAACATAGTATTTAACTATTCAATATGGGATTAAACTCAAAGCTTCACATGCCTTGACATATTTAATAGCTACATTTTCTATCCTTCATTGTACATGTTTACACCACCTATATCTATTTTCAAGTATCTAATTTTCAATAATTATCATCCTAATAATTCATCTAATATAATCATTATTTAATGCATTCAACTACTTTTGTCACACATTCATTTTAACATTCTTATTTTCATTCTGCATAAGTTAGATATCGTCTACCTTTTTACTTCCCAACAATCAAATCCTTACAAAATAACTATCCTAAATATAGCTTTATAAAATTTGTCTTTTAAATCTCTGTGATATCCTGTCAATGTAAAAAATTCCCTGGGCACAAATAGTTGGGATAACACTCTAGGCAATGCTCATTGGGAATGGAAGAAAAATGAGTATTTTATAATATGGATACAAATAGTTAGGATAAGGCTAATGATGATGATGATGATCTATTAGTCAATATAATAAGTCTAGTCATACTATAATGTGATAAATTTTACAATCCTTAGTCTTTGATATCAAATAGTGGGTATGGATGAGCATATAACTTTCATAGTTAAAGTTGTATGATTAAAAATCAAGAGCTTCCATTAAAGCTTGATCATGAGAATTTAATTTTAAAATTTAGGGGCAATTTCTTATGTAATACCCAAAATTTATAATACCGTACAATGGAGTACTAGCTGTGCTATAAAATCTAAACGTTGAAAAATGAAAAGTCTAACAATGATTATAGCAGAAATAAACCTCTTTAGATGCACCGCATGGTAAAATTAAGAAGAATAATGTGATAAATTTGGGTTGGCTTAATAGTAGGCAGCAAAATATATCATAGATTTGGGTATGTACATTAAAGGGTAGAATAGACATAAGAACAACAACAAGTCTTTATTCCACTTTATGGGGTCGGCTACATGAATCATTTTTCACTATTGTGTCCAAAGTGTGTCCAAAGGGTAGAATATACACAAACAAGATGAATGGATAGAATTCCTATAAAAGAATCAGGACAAACAAAAAGATAGATCAAAAGTAATATGATAAGATACTGTAAAAAAAATGTTGAAAATAAGATTAAATTCTCAAGTTGATTTCGACAAAATGAAGAAGATAGTTCTATAAAGCTTATTCCAAATCGTTATAGTAAGACTAATGATCTTCCGATCTTCTATAACATCTATTGTCAGAATCAAATACCAACTTCAACGGATTCGCAGGTCCTCAATTCTTAGATTTCTAATATATTACTCTCCTTAGAGAATCCAAACGTTATTTGTATATTTATCTTTTGAACTAAAATTTCCATAATAGGTGCTAGTGGCAAGATGCTCGACAACTATCTATTTATGCTCATTTTCTGTTGCACTAATATTCATGGAGGCTGACATGCACAACTTTGAGAAGTGAAATATGTTGAGCTGTTATGACGATTTTGTCTATGCTTGCACTCTACATCATCATTACCTAAACTCCGATCTCTTAACAGGTATGCATGTTTAGTTGCAGAGCCCATCCGCGCACCTAAATTGCTACCTGAAATTGTGGAGGGGCTTGCTGGAGTTGTAGATTGTACTGTTCAGAGAGATGAAGATGTTCTTAGGCATCTTCAAGGTGCGGAAGAGTACCTCTATGTGTCTGGCATTGCAGTGCGCTCGAAGTTTAGGTAATTTTTCAATGACAAAATTATATTAAAAGATGGCTAATATGAACAAAATTAAAAATATACTGGGAATATAAATTTAAAAATAAATATAAATTAATGCTATGTTATTGTTTCTATAGCTTTTAGATGAATACATATAAATAACCAATTAAAATTTATATTGTACTTAGATCGTAGCAAATCCAATGATTATATAAAGTCTATCCTGATCAAATTTGAGTCGGGATATCTCTACCGATGTTTCTCCAAAGTTCTTTAATATAGTTAGATGCTACTTCAATATTTATAATATAATAATGATATATTTGATATTAAATAATCATCAAACTTAGCTTTCCTGTCTAGTGGAGTTTTGGTGCAAAAGTTAGGTGTGAGTAGGCGGCCAAGGCTGAATTAGATCAAGCTGGCTCAAAATGTTGAAGTTTGAAACTACTTGTAAAATCACAGGAGGCAGAAGGTAGGAACTGTGCTGCTTAAAGCTTGTGATGCTTTGTCACAGCTATGGGGTCATGACTATATTGCTCTGAGAGCATATGAAGATGATTTGGTAGCCCAGAAATTGTATTCAAAGGCTGGTTTTAAGATTGTTTCTATAGATCCACATTGGATTACTTGGATTGGAAAGAAAAAGCGCATTCTTATGATCAAATCCTTTGTTTTATAACAGAATTTAGTTGTAGAAAATCATTACTCATACAGGAATTGTTATGGAATTTGATCTGATGTTCCATGTTGTTGATAGATGTTGTATGTGGTTCATAAGAGTTCATCTTCTTGAATTTTCTGTTATAATAGAGTGCATGGAGTTATTTCAGTTTATACAATAGAGGAGATGAAATAGTTACCACTTTTGGAAATTAAGAGATGGCTGCATGCTTTAACTTGGTGATGTAGGAGAAGATATACATAAATCCTTCTTCTCCATTGTGTCCTATTAAAGCAAAGATATCTAATAAAATATGAGTATAATTTGAACTATACAAGTTAAATATTTAAAAATTTTAAATTAATTTTTTTAAAATTTTAAAATAAGATATCTAATGTTCATTTTAAGTGTTTAGGGTTATGCTCATTATTATATCAATATTTTTTCTGTTACAAATGCTAAAAATGCCACATTATTTAGTTAATAAATCCAATCATCAAATTTTAATATACCATTTTTAATAAACAATTAAAAAAAAGCTACAAATAATAGTGTGATTGAAATATATGAAGTAAAACAAAGTAAAAAGGTAGCACAAACACCCTAAAGAACCACTCAAACAAACCTTTCATGGTAGGATTATTCATATTCATAAATATCTTCATATAAATCATAGAAAAAAAAGGGATGATATTTCAGTCGAATTCATACTTATTAACTGTACATTTAACCTTTAATTACACATATTTCCCAAGAAACACTTTACCCATCTTAACATATATATTTTACCAATAACTAATGAATAAAAATATCAAATAAAAATGTCACCATTACAAAGTTTTTTTTTTTTTTACTTTTTATCAGAAGATTCAGCTAATGTTTTCTTACCAGCTGATGAATAATGTCAAGGAAGACTGAAAGAAGAGTTGGAGTAGGTTTTTCTTCTGGAAATTTTAGAAGACTTGCAATTTTTGAAAATTCCTTGTTACTGAAAGAAGGATCAATCTGCTTTTTATCAGACCTGGGTTCCAGCTCAAGAAGCTTGGGTTTAGACAACGCCCATTGCATAGCCCATATGGCTAATGGACGCATGTAGTTTAGTGACCTGTATTCGCCTTTAACATTCAATGCTTCAGGTATCCGGAAAGCATACCTGCCATACAAACCAAAGTTTTACTATAAATTTAAATTTTTAGCAGAAAAACAAAACACACTTTCATTTGCCTTCGCTGCCATTTCTTTGATACTTTCATCATATTTATATCTATAATAATATACATAATTTCTAAAGAGTAAACGATTAAAACAATTGATACAACACAACAACATATACAAATAACTGTATCTTACCCAAATCCTTCAGAAGACCAAGCAGCTTCGTGGATCCCCTGTGCAGTTTTGAATGCTTGCTCTGGCATGCCTTCTTGGATCATAGTAGCAGCAACGGCAAATGTAACTCCAGACCATATTTCTCTTGCTTGCAATCCTAATGATCCAATCTCACCATTTGGTTTTATTCCATTAATGGCTCCCATCTTTCCGTTCATCACTTTTAAGACATTAAATTCATAAATCTTTTCAAGTGCACTTCTGGCTTTCTCTTCATCAACAATGGGCTGAAGACCAGATGCTTTGGCAAACCTGCAAGCGTAGTTACGGGTTTGAAACAGTGTAAAGTACAGAAAATGAATAAGTTTTCAGATTAAATTCACATCAGTTTGCTTAAAAATATATATATCATACTTCTAGTTCTATCAGCATAAATTCAACTTGTGACAGCCATTTAATATAGATTTTTTTCATTCCCAGTAACACCCATTTAATATAAAGGGTATGGGTGGTGGTTGCTCCTTTGGCAATTTTGATTGTTTATATTTTTTTTGCTCCACACTGAGTTTCTAGGATGAGATTTATTAGCATAAATTCATTATAAAGCATATATATCCATTGTAAATACTAAATAATTGTCGAAGTCCATATAAAACTTGAGAAGAATTTGAGAAAAATGTGAAAATGATTGATAACTTGACTATTTGTATGAGGTCATTTTATTTCCAAGATGCCTAATGCATCCAATGTAGTTTCTTGACTCTTTAAATATGATTCAAAATAATCCCTCTCACAAACTCACTGTAATTTCAAGGAGGAAGTGTGGAAAGAGTTGATGAAATATGCATGTGAAGTTCAAGGAGGAAGTGTGGAAAGAGTATTTTTGAAAAATGATATTTCTGCCATATTCTATTTGAGGAGTTAATGGACTCTATTAGACACATTAGTTAGTGCAACAACAACAACAATCCTTTGTTCCATTATGTGGGGTTGACTACGTGAATCTTTTTTCTCCATTGTCCTATTAAGAGTCAAATTTTCATTTAAATTTAATAAAAAAGCTATTTTTAATATTTTCTAGCCAAGTCTTTTTAGGTCTACCTCTACCTTTCTTAACATAGACCAAATCCAATACATCTGCCCTCCTAACCAAGTCATCAGAAGGCCGACGTTTTATGTGTCCAAACCATCTAAGGCGACTCTCTCTCTAATTTTATCTACCACTGGAGCTACTCCAACTCTTTCACGTACATACTTATTTTGCATTCTATCTCTAAGAGTGATGCCACTCATCCACCTGAGCATTCTCATCTCTGTAACACTTAACTTTATACTTCTCTTTTGATGGCCAACATTTTGCACCATAAAACATTGCAGGTCTCACCAACATCTTTAGAATTTTCCTTTTAGTTTGAGGGGTATTTTTCTATCACACAACAGGCCCGTACATTCCTCCACTTCAACCATTCAACTTGAATTCTACTAATAATATCCTCATCTATTTCATCATTAGTTTGAACAATAGATCCAATATATCTAAAACGTGTAATCTTATTAATGACTTGATCACCCAAGAACACATTAGATAGTGGACACATTAGATAGTCTTGGACTAAATTTACCCCATATATATAATTCAGAGACCATTTGACCTTTTTTTTAAATAAAACCTAATCTATAAGACAGTAAGTCTACGCCAGTTTATTGAGGCAAGTAGCATACCATTGTCCAGCCAATTGGTCAGCATGGATTGCTGAGTTTTGACTCCCACTGCTGTCATAATTGAAATAAGACCCATTCCATAATTTGCTATAGACAGATTTTGCCTTTAAATATCTGTTCCAGAAATAATCTTCAGAAGCTTCATCACCAACTAAACGAGCCAAGGCTGAAGCAGCTTGTAAAGCAGCCACCCAAAGACCTCCAGTATATGCACTCACCCCAGAAGCTGACCACATATCATATGTTTGATCAGGGCCACCATCATTTTCAATCATTCCATCTCCATCTTTATCAAACTGATCCATATAAGCCATTGCAATGTAAACAGAAGGCCAAACGGCATGGGCAAAAGATATGTCACCTGTAGTCACCACATCTCTATACACTTGAAGAACAAATTTTGGATTAAGATCTTTCCATTTATTCGAGTCATGGAGGTTATAAGAATTTGTCTCAAACCATGGATCATTTTGTCCAAGATCATGAGGAACTGCTCCAAAAACCTTTCGTGGAACCTTCTTGTGACCATGAATTGGTTTGATCTTCTCAGGGTCATGCATCAGCACTGCCATAGCAAAGTCTCTTTGGATGCTCAACTCAAGTTTTGGAAATAGCATAAGGAGAGAGAAAGACGAGTAAAAATGAACATCATAAGTGTTGAACATATGATACTCGCTTCCTTCGAGATACAAAAATTGCCCAACATTTTCTTCTCCCTCGAGAAGCAATGATGTACCCAATGCAGCCTTTGACACCATAGGAGACTGCACACCCTCCAACAATGAAGCCATCTTGCTGAGAATACTACTGGCGGTGTTATTTACTATGTTATCAGTCTTGATTTTCTTATTTAAGCTTGAAGGGTCAAGGTGGAATTTCCTTTCTTCAATGCCAACTAGATTCAGTATAGAAGGCAATCCATCTGTCAAGGAAAATAGACTAAGCTTCCAACGATGAGTCAAATCAATATACTTAAAAGACATTGGATTTTGTATCCCAAATTACCAGTCCAAATTGCTCCACCAGCATTGAGATAGTAGAGTTGATTGAAAAGAGTAGTTGGGTACCTGAAAATCACATTTTAAGATCAATAAACTTTCTAGTTATCTCTTGTAAGCATACGAGTTTGGAAGCTACCAAGAAGGAAGACTCTTGTCCTGTAATATGGGTGTTTGCCAATCTTCAATTTGTGCTTCCCAATTGCCATGCTCTAAATTGTAGAAGGGGGAAAAAAACTTGTTAAAGGATTCTAAATTATACGTAGTTTTGCTTTACAATTAAGATGTAAAACTGGAAGTTCAGAAGTGAAAAGCCTGTCATAGCTAAGAACTTGCCAAAAATGCACTGTAGTGCTAAATCCATTCACAGTATAAGTGAAAACATGCAAGGTTTTGTTGCATTTTTAATTGTCCAATCATGATTCAGTGGAATTATCAGGAATCAATCTTTATTGATGATGAATCTAATAGTAATTTAAGTACAAAAGGTTATAATTTTCTCTGCTATCCCTTACAAATGTCATATTAACACCAGTAAGAAGGTCGTAAAATCCATTTAGCTTTGCCTATCCAGCTAACTAATAATTTGTTAACAAAATATACAAACGTTCTCTGAACCAGGCTTCCCATCTTAAAGCAGCTTTTTAATACAAAAACTCTCAATACAAACAACAGTAAGAAAACCGTCCCAAACGAAGCCTTCAGCTACTTAGAAAAATGGGGGCATACAGCATTCAAGGCTCCCTAGCTTATCATTTATTATTTCCTGCTTTAGTGCAGGGACTATCTATAATTGGAATTATGATCTCCATATAACAATGGAATTAAAAATTATTATTCATGCTTAGTGCAGTCAAAACTATAATATTGTTCAAAGCCATCAATCCATGAGTAGTAAACAGAAATGTAAAATATGCTTTAGGTAAAGTTAGTTAGAAGCACCTTGTTAAGAAATTCTAGTAGAATTGCAATGACTTGGATTATTGGCCATGTCAATCTTTTACGCTAGGACTTACCTTACTAATTTATAGATAAGGCTTTGTATAATGCAAATAAATACTAAGAAGTTCAACCTGCATGACTCTTAAGTACAAAGTTGGCACAAAGGCATTTCATGTAAGTCCATCCAAACAACAGAAAGATTACTATCTCACACAATACAACCAAAAATATAAACTTTTTAAAGATATGATGTTAATGCTACTTTTATAAAGCATCAAATACCACTTTTTTGTCTTGACCTTATAAGCATATAGGTTCTATTATGGCAGATCAATCACCATAGAACCCAACATTAGGACAAAAGGAGGTGGACATCTCAAATCTAATGAACACAGTCTGCAGTCAGATGAGTATGTAGAGAGATCACATGAGAAGACAGCTAGACAAAGATAGGCTCCCAACATTCCGACCCGCTTATTAAACGAGGAGTCTGATTAGGTTGAATCATCAACCCAATTTGGAACTGAAAGTGACCCGTTTAATATTTTTTCCTTTAATTTTTTTTAATTTCTTAGTATGACCGTCTTATTTTTTATTAATTAATTTAAATTTTATTATTAACAAGTTATTAATTTTTTAATCAAAATGAGTTATCAAGTCGAATTTAGGTCATTTGGGTTTGCTAATGGGTCGTGTTCGAGTTGATTGGATTCCGATCAGACATAAAACCGACCTGTTAACTCTTTTTTACGCCCCTAATTCTTAAAGATATTAAAACATAATGAAATATTGGATAGTCTTTACTATTGAGGTAGGAAGAGATCCAAAATAACATTTTAGCCAAAACCCCTTGTATTGGAAAATTTTCCCAAAATATATTTGGGAATTAAATAATTCTAAAATATTTTAGGGAACTCCAAAAATAATAAAACTTGTATGGGGGTTCCGGTTCCCTCGGTCATATCTATAGAAAAACTTATAGAAATTCCATGTATTTTGATTCCAACAATAAAAAACTTCCCAAATTGTTCTTCAATTTACAAAATATAAAAATCTAGAAAGATCAGAGAATTGGAGTAGGTATCAAACTATGCCATATCACCTGTCGATACGTAATTAAATCCAAATGACTGAAATCAAAATTTTAAGGGATTTTTTATTTTTCTGGGACGCATGCTACATTATTTTGTTTGCATTTACTGTAGTGTGAGTGTGTGGCGAACTTTCTGTTCTGAAGATAAACCATGCCAATATCAAATTCTGTACTATTATCATCATCACCTTAGGGAATCAATAAAGAAATTATTTTTATAACTTAAGAATTTATAACTATTGCTTCCACCTTTTAGATGAAATGACTCATAAAAAGGAAGTCGGAGTACTACTTTGTAAAGACTAAAAATGAGCAGAAACCTCATAATTTTACAACAGAATGTGATATGTTTATAATTGTAGAAGAGTTACCAATAATGGCATCATGCACAAGATTTGCAGCAGCATCTTCACCAGAACCATAAAATCTGGTGTAACGCCTGCAAATAAATTACCATCAAAATACTGGTTCACACTTGGTCCTGAACTAATACATAAAAACGTACCAAAATCTCACCTGTGATGGGTTCTTCCATTGATAAATTTTATTTGGGGACAAGCCCATGACAAAGCAAATGTAACACTACGAACTGCTTGGGCAGGAACAGTCACCGAAGCTGCAACAGCTGCTCCAATGGATGATCCAGGATCTGAAGGTTTTGGTGTTTCATTTTCATTTAGCTCATCGAAGGACCCATGCTGAATTATAAAAGTTGCGTGTTATGCAAAATCGACAATAAGTTCCTATAAACCTCAGCATCCTTCAAAATAGTCTTGATTTATCATTCATAGGTAGAACAAGTAAAAAGGATTGTGAAAATAAAAGTCTACAATACATAAGCAGTATATTTATATAGAAAAATAAAGTATGTTGCAGAAGATATGCTCAAATTGCACATAAAATCTGTGTCTGGGACAAATAAAAAGGAAAACAAACCAAAAATCAAAAGATAAAAAGACAAAGAACCACTAGGGTAGACCATGTACTTTAGATCATAAGGGTGCAGAAAATCTTATTAAATGCATACATCAAAAGCATGCAAGAATCCAACATTGTAAAGCGTAAGGAGGCCTAGGACGACTTCATGACACTAATACGTGCAAACGTACATGAAGGACTTTGTCATTAAAGCATGAAACATGAACTAAATAAGAAGATGATTTTCCTTGTGATGTCATTCAGAGAGACCGATAGCAAAATTCATCCGTAAAGAATTTAATGGAAGTTCCTGTGAAACCCCTTATGAAAATAAAGTTGAATTCTTAAACATCGAGACGTCATTTAGTGTAATGGTTGGAGTAACATAGAAACTTCAAAGTTAAGTGTGCCGGTACAGGAGCACTACTAGGATGAGTGACACAAACGGAATAACACCGTGAGGCCATCAAGTCAAAGCAGACATTATCTCGATAGTTAAAAATTTGGGTTGTTGTAGTTTCTTAAAAAGTGCTTTTATTAGAATAGGAGATTCAACAAAGGTGGATGAAATATTTTGCTAAACTTTCCAATGAAGATTGTGAAAATGCAATTGACATTAGTGACCTTAGCACCCTAAATGAAAATAAAGATTTCTATTTTTATCGGTGTATTAGTAAAACCAAAGTTCGAGAGGCTTTAAAGAAAATGAAGTGTGGAAAAACTATTGGAAGTTTAGACCTGATGATATTCTAATAGAGGTGCGGAAATGCTTAGGAGATGAAGAAATTTCTTGGCTTACTAAACTTGTTAATATTATTTTGAAGACTAAAAAAATTCCAGGTGAGTGAAGAATGAGTGTGTTGATTCCTATTTTTAAGAATACAAGTGATGCACAAGATTGTGCGAATTTTAGAGGAATTAAGTTAATGTGTCATACTCTAAAACTATGGCAGAGAGTTAAGGAGCATAGGTTGCAGCGTGATACTAATATTTCTCAAAATCCATTTGGATTCATGCAAGGTAGGTATACTATGTAAGCTATACATTTATTGAGAGGTTTGATGGAGAAGTATATAGAGAGTAAGGAGGATCTACATATGATATTTATTGATTTAGAGAAAACATATGATAAAGTTCCAAGAGAAGTGATATGTAGAGTTCGAGAAAAGAAATAGATTAATAATTCTTATATTCAAGTCATTAAGAATATGTATGCGGGAGCTATTACTTGTGTTCAAACACAAGGTGGTTTGACCAAGTATTTTCCTATTTCAACTAGATTACATCAAGGATCAGCCTTAAGCCCATATCTTTTTGCTTTAGTCATGGATGTTCTCACTAGACATTTGCAAGAGGTTGTACCCTAGTTTTTGCTTTTTGCAGATGATATTCGTCTTGTTGATAAAGACTAGAGAGGGAGTTGAAGGTAAACTTGAAACTTTAGAGTCTAAAAACTTTTGTTTGAGTAGATTTAAACTGAATATATGGAGTATAATTTTAGTAATAATAGATCTAGTTGGAGGATTGTGACTTTGGGTGATCAAGTCATTAATAAGAGTACACATTTTAGATATATTGGGTCTATTGTTCTAAGTGATGGTGAAATAGATGGGGATATGTGTTGACCTCCACAACAGATCAAAATAAATCAAAATATAAAATATAATCACATACATCCATACCTGCTAGAATATTGTTGAAAGCCCGCCGAAATTCTGTCAAGATCCCGCAAATACTGCGAAAATCCCGCTGAAATACTGTGTATGCGGCGTTGTTCACGTCTCTTCCCACAAATCCCTCAACATCGCTCTATCTTAACTCCCATCTGTCTATTAAAGCGGCAATGAGTGGAGGAGTTCGGTTCTTCGTCACACGAGCAGCTCTTGCACACACTCCAACCTCCACGACAAATCCTTCTCCTTCCCTCTGATCCACGGCTTCCAAGCTCGACGTCAACCTGCGACCGAACTCCTTCGACCTCTTCTTCACCTCAGTTGAGACCTCCAACCTCAATACCTAACCGAGCCCTAGTCGCCTTCCAACCGATCCCCCAATCCCCTGCTGTCGAAGCCTCCAACCGCCGACCCTTACCTGTAGCCTACCCCTCCATTCCAATCCCTCAAGTAGCCTGAACTCCTCCATCCAGCCGACCTGATCTCCACCCAAACTCAAATCACCCACAAGTAGCTCACGACCGAGCCCCCACTAGGCTGAATCTCGCCACCCTCTATCTGTCTTCACTGACGACCGAATCCCAACCAAAACCTCCACCTTACTTGCATTCAACCAACCGACGCCTCCCCACGACCTGGCCGAACCTCTCGTTTCCTCTCCACAAGCCGAAGTCGACTTCCCACTGTCGAGCTAGCCACACGAATCCTCCTCCACTTTGATCTAGCCGCACTCTAGCCAAAATCCAAGAATTCCCACTTTGCCTTTTACCGATTTCTCCCTCTCTCATTTCCAACAACCTCACTTAATCTCACTCCTCACAAACCCAACACTTAACCCACATTTAAAGCCCTTATTTACCTCACATCAATAGCTCAAATCCAGCCCACGTAAGATCAAATAGCCCAAACCCACTTAAATCAACACAAACAGTAAGCATTTCCATCATTTTATTTTATTTTTATTAGTTGATTTTAATTATTAGTATTAATTAAAATTAGTGTTATTATTTGTGTTGATGAATCAATATTGCGATTTGTTCAAACATGTAGATATATATATGTGTGTGTGTGTGGAAAGAAGCCAAAAGAAAAATGAGGAAAAATTCCAAAAAAAAGAGGAAAGGAAAAATAAAAAAAGAAAAAAATAGAAAAGTTAAAAAAAACAAACAAAAACAAAAGAAAAGAGAGTGAAAAGAGAAAAGAGAAAAATGTTTGTACATTTATCGCCACCTCATCAACATCGCTACAAAGGTATAATTTTCCAACTTAAATCCCGTACGCAACGAGAGTGAAAAACCGGTGCGACGCTTGGGACGAGGCGGGCAAGCCTTGGAGCGCTCACGTAGCGTAACGAGGACAAAAAAATTAAGTACCCTTAAGCGCTTGTGTAGCGTAGCGGGGGAAAGAAAACTGTCGACTTTCAAAATAAGTACTCGAAGACCCTTAAGCGCTCATGTAGCGTAGCGGGGATTGAAGAAATTGTGACCGATGTGTCATTCGACACCTACCTAAAGTGCTCATGTAGCGTGGAGAGGAAGGCTATATCTCATGGAATATCCCCTTAACGGGGTAGACGCTGGGAGGCTATCGGATTTTTCAATGAAAATAGGTGACTTGGCATCAAACAAACAGGACTTAACCTTAAGTGAACTCAAACTTAAAATGGAATTGGACTTGAAACAAATGACAACAAACTAGACTCAAACTTGAGCTTGGCTTGGACAGCAAGGAACCTGAATTGGACTCAAATGAACATTGAATAATTGACATTAAATTCAACTTGGACTAAAGCTTAATATTTAATAAAAATCATGAATCATAAGAGTAATGCAGTCGATGACAAATGAATGATAATCATCTCAAATAAAATGCAAATGTTGATAAACATAAAAAAAGAATATTGTGAAGGACATGGCTTGATTACAAAGCTATTACATAAGGACTTTGGAGCATGATAATTGATTTGTAATATTGGGCATAACTCACTCCTAAGTGACAGTCGATTGAACAAAAATGAGTCATGTCATGAATAAAAGCCATAAACTTCAATCATATTTAGGGCTGCAAATGAACCGAACCGAACCGAGCTTAGGTGGGTTCAAGTTCGAGCTCGTTTGTCAAAAATATGTTCAAGCTCGGTTCAAAGCTTGTCGAGCTTCTTCCATAGGTTTTCGAGCTCGAGCTCGTTTAAAATTAAGTTGTTCGAGCTTCATTCATGAACAGATTCAAGCTCGCGCTCGCCGAGCCCTAACCAAGCCCACAACTAGCTTAAATCATACGGACAACCCACACACCCGCCTGCTGCTTGTCGAGCAGGCTTTAGATGTATATGTTTTTATATATCAAAATCCCAACACTCTAGGCGGTGTGGGACTAAAAGTCCACAGCTTTTTTTTTTTTTTTGGTTTTCTTGTCGCCACGGAGGAGAGAGAGAGAAAGGTAGGAGGCGGGAGAATCAAAATGCGAAAACAGGGAGAATAGCTGACGGCGGGAGAATCAAAATGCAAAAATAGTATATTTAATACTATTTAAACTTTGGTTTTTTTTTGTTTTGCCTATTAGTACTATTGCTGCTCGTTTTTTTTTTTTGCCTATTAGTTTTATATATATATATATATATATATATATATATATATATATATATAATCGAGCTTTTTAATCGAGCATATTAACGAGCATATTCGCGAGCTCTAAACGATATTGTTCGTGAACATAAACGAGCCGAACGCTAGGGTGTTCAAGTTTGTTTATTTAGCTATCGAGTATCGTCAAAATTGTTCAAGCTTGTTCATTTACCTTATCAAACGAACATAAACGAGCTCTTATCGAGCCGAGCCACGAGTAGCTCATCGAACGCTCGGTTCATTTACATCCCTAATCATATTCTTAAGTGATTGAAGATAATTGGATAAGCGGCACATTCATAAGTGAGATGTGAAGGACACATGATTGATGAAAACTTGTATTAAACACAGTGCCAAGCAATTGACACAAAGTGTATAGTGAAATTATCATCCATAAATAAATTCATTGCGAACTACAAGCTGTCTTCGAAAACAATGAAAGGCTTGTGATCCTTAGCGTCATTCGCTCATAGGCAATAATCAAATGAAGGCACAACCACAAGTTTGAAATCAACGAGCAAGATTTTCAATCAACATCGAAGAATCATCATGTTAGCTCAAATGTTCATCGCTTATGAAGAACAACCATGCAAGAAGATGCAGTAGTCTCAACTACATATGTTGAAAACCTTAATAAAAGGTTATGAATGATAGAAGACATTACAACCAGTTCACAAGTAGCTGTAGAAGGGTTCATCATGTTTATAGTAGCCTGTTTATGAGGGACAATGAATGACATGTAGTAGATGTTGTATTATTCCTATAGCTAACAGTAAGCAGATATCTAGCAAGTACGTTAACCGCCTGCAAGCAGAAGCGGATGACATGCAGTAAATGCTAAGGACACCCTTGCATTCAATAAGAATTCAGTGTTAAACAACTACACTGAACCCTCTGCAAGCAAGGATAGAAGATCTGCAATACATACGAGTTCTCTATGAATATATAGCAGTAGTGGATGTACTGCATGGACCAAAGACTACAGCAAAATGCATAAAGAATGCGACAAATGCAAGTTCCTACGAGCTTCTATAGGAGACCCGCTATAAATATTACGTGCCATTTACGAGCAAATATAGAAGACCTCTAATAGATGCAGTTATCTACAAATACATAGCAGGAGATTCGTTAGTGCACTACAATCCACCTGCAGAAAGCAACAAGTAGTACACAACAGTCTACCTGTATGAAATGGGCAAATGACCACAATACAACTATATATCACCGAATCTACAACATGTATACAAGCGGACAAAAGGCGTGTATAAGCTTTCAAATGGAATGTTGCGCACATTCAAACGACAGTTGCTCACACAACTGAAATATTTCAAAATGCCCCCACAATTGCACTACAATTTGTATGCACAAATACAAGAAAATGCATGTTTAATCATATACCTGCATGGGCCCCGACGAGCGTGTTGTATTCAATATTTTGAAAACCGGACCGGCCAGTTCAACTGATTCAACCATGAACCAATCGAGTGACCGGTCTGATCCAGCTTACAGAACCGGCTTCGCATCGAACGGGCTCAAATAGGAATGAACTGGCGGTTCAACCGGTGAACCGCTAAACCGATCCGGTTTGGAAAGAATCGACCGGTTATATAAAAAATTTTATTTTTGTTTTAATTAAATGTTAAATAATATATTTTAATTTATTAAATTCTTTTAACTTTTTAAATTTTTTTTACTAAGTATAATGATTAATTATGCCATAATATACGTATATTATCTCAAATATCACACATAATGTTTTTGGGAAAAAGTGTGTATTTCACACCATTTAAAGGGTTAAAGGAAACTACCTCAAACTCTTCTTATGATGTGGGATTAAAAAAATTGCATGAATAGTTTAGAATGTGAATTTGGGCTTAGTTGGGCTTCAAATTTAAGCTTAGTTGGGCTACAAACTTGGGCTTAGTGTATTATAAATTTATTATAATGTATATTATAAGAATTAATAATATAAATTTTTAATATTATAAATTTATATATTATATTAAATATTATTCTTATAAATATATTTTATTATAAATATATAAATAAATTATTCTTAAAAATGATATTTATATTTATAAATTATTATTACATTTTTTGAAATTTTATAAATATTATTAAATGCTCAAATATTTATATTATATTAATGATCATTAATTTTTAATATTATAAATTTATATATTTTATTAAATATTATTTTTATAAATATATTTACTTATAAACATATAAATATATTATTCTTAAATGATATTTATATTTATAAATTTTTATTATATTTTTCAAATTTTATAAATATTATTTAATGCTCATATATTTATATGACATTATGTTAATTTTATTAATTTTTAATAATAGTATTATTCATTACATCATCCGGTTCGACCCCGATTCGACCTGTCAAACTGTGAACCTCTCCTTCCGATTCGTTGTCCGATCCGATTTTCACAACCTTGGTTGTATCTAGGCACGTGACGACTAGGGATACTGCGCGGGTCAATAAATGAATCTAATTTCGAACTCTATCCTTCTATACGGGAAAATAGGAGTCGACACGGTTCGAACCATCAAATAAATATACGATCGCGGCATCGACCGGAATATTTGTTTTCATACATTTGTATTATACCTTCAATAACGAAAATTCATTAACAAAAGCATACAGCATGCTCGAACCCGATCCTCTGTCGACAAGTTGGTAGAGTCGACAGGGTTCAATCAATGAAATACAAATGCCCATAAACACCCTGATAGCCGTGTTAAATGCAAATCTCAATCGGAGGGGTTCATTCCAAAAATTCAAAACAACAGCCAAATACCCACAAAATCCAAAAAATATTCCAAATCCAAATATTTAAAATTGAAATTAACCACTAAATCGCTTAAAACAAAATGCATGCATCCTCCGAACAATTTGCCGAGATGGACAAATTTGAAAATACACTTCAGCTCACAAAGAGCTAGTGTCTGGTCAAGAATATCACTAGGATTCATTCTCAAATCATCTCCTGCTAATAAGGACGGGGTACGTGTCCTCTAATCGATAGTTTTGCCGCCAAATAGCATCACATGTAAACGGTTATGACCGGGGCCCTCTGAATTGGGTGGTTTGCAGCCAAATGGCATAACTAAATTACGATTATGGCCAGAGCCCGTATGCTCCCCAATGGTACTAAATCCTTGAGATATGAATCAATATAATATAATCGATAGGACACAAAGCCTTTATTAGCTAAGGTGGATTCAAATTTGTCCCCTTACACAAACATTCATCCCAGGTCTACAAGGTACCCTTGGACGAAGTAACCCATGGCTGCCGACAAGGATCCTTCTGTCAGGTTGGGTCGACTACCTCCTCTGACTAAGTACACCAGGGACCACGATGGCCCGGGACGACGGAACGATGGGATCTTGATCGGGTCCATCATTCATTCCCTTAACATCCGCTTTAAGTGCAAGATGGTGAAATTTTCAATTTTAAATATCAACCTTCCAACAACCTTCAACCCATGTTGCTACTATATACTCGATAACATGTATTCTCTACGTATCTGATTGACGACTAGCCTTAATCGAAAGTTCTCTCATTACCGGGAGGGGTAATTAACTATAGGGGGTTGCACCTATAGGAAACCAGAACTCAGATCATGAAGTCCTCGCAATATGAGGGCGAAATATCTGGGTAGTGTCTTATCTACAAACCTAATATGCCTTCCTAAAATTTCCCTCGGAACTTAATCCGTTAAAACTCCCCCAAAAAGCACAGAAGAGGCCAGGGCTTGAATTTTCGGTGCCCACAATATGATTAGTAGAATTCAAGTTGGATGGTTGAAGTGGAGGAATGCATCGGGCTTCTTATGTGATAGAAAAGTCCCCTCAAACTTAAGGGACAATTCTATAAGATGGCGATGAGAACTGTAATGTTTTATGTTGTATAATATTGGCCATTAAAAGAGAAGCATAATATTAAGTTAAGTGTTATAGAGATGAGGATGCTCAGGTGGATGAGTGGGTTTACTATTAGAGATGGGATACGAAATGAGTATATACGTGAAACAGTTAGAGTAGCTTCAGTGGAAGATAAGATTAGAGAGAGTCGCCTTAATATGGTTTGGTCACATAAAATGGTGGCCTTCCTATGACTCGGTTAGGAAAGTAGATGTATTGGATTTAGCTTATGTTAAAAAGGTAGAGGTAGAACTAAAAAGACTTGGTTAGAAAATATTATGTATGACCTTTCTTTATTAGATTTAAATGAAAATTTGACTCTTAATAGAACAATGAGGAAAAACAATTCATGTAGCCTACCCCACATAGTGGGATAAAGGCTTGATATTGTTGTTGTTGTTGTTGTTGTATAGTTTCTCATACTAACCGTTGTACTTAAAAGAACAAAATTGAAGATTAATATCTCTATTGCAATCATTAGTAGATATTAAGATCTTTCGTTTTCATGGGGAAATAAATTTCCAGATTGCATGATTGAACCATTTCATTGAATTTAGTCCACCAGACTCATAAATGTTGACCTCGATGCACGGACATTAGTAGAGTGGTAGAAGGCAGCTTCTCTCCTACAGCTGCCACCTACTACTGCAAGCTGCATGAAATGAAAGGGGGGCCTAGATTTAAGGTGATTTCGAGCACAAAATAACGTTTACAAATGCCCATAAGCACTTTTATTGATGTGATAGGATGCATTCCAAATACCCCTAAAAACCTTTACTCTAGTATTTCTTTTCTCATATAAGGCTAGGTGTCAAGCTTCATTTCTTTCTATAAATTTCATTATAAAAGATCAAAAGTCCAAGTAAAATCCCGAATAAATGACTACATATCAACAGTAAAATGAATGAAGGAAATAGATACAACTAGTCATCACAGGTTCACTATAGAAGCTGCAACCTGGCTGCATGGAAGTATCTTGGAATAAGAAAAAAATTGTAGTGGGAAAGAGCTTTAAGGATAATCATGTATTCAACCATTAAACTTAAAATAGTGTTTGTGCATCAACATACCTTTATAATTTCGTCCCACATATCCCTTGCTGTAAATCCTTCTGCATTTCCAGATATTATGAAATAAGGGCATTCTGAAACATGAACATCAGGTGTCTCTTGACAACCTATTGCAAATGTCACTGGAGGTCGTTCATTTTCCGTTCTGCATTCATAAAATTGAATCAAGACTATGCGTGGTAAGAGAATTACAGCAAGCCATTTAAACAAGAATATGTATGGCAAGATAAAGTACAGTGAGGCCCAAAACTCAAGTTACCTGTGGTGTAAAAGCACTCCACGGATGCCATCTTGTAGACTTCAGTTTGCAAGAAAAAATGCAGCAAAATAGTCAACAAAAAATAATTCAAGAGAATTTCAGTGAAACAAGGAAGCGAAAAATAGTTCCAGGATTGTATCAAGATATAATTTTCCTTCATCTATGCTATGACCATAAAAGAATCACAAAATTGATCGAATAGCTATTTGCCACCTTCTTAATGAATAATAAATAAATAATATATGGCATTTTTCAACTGAATAGCATGCTTAATGTGCTAATCCATCATTAAAACTGAGTGAAGACGATCAACCATCTCTACCAAGCACAATTGAAAGAAAAATTGCCTAACATGTGACAGAGTCAATCACAGATATACTAAAGTGATAGTTGATATTTTAAATGAAGATTAAATATCTATTGAATAAAGAAATCAACAGGCCAGGCTGGCTAGGAATGTAGTGAAAATAGGATTGCCTCCACTTTATGATCGTTTAATCTTGTGATTCTAGTTGGGCTGCTTTGCAAAGGCATTGCTTTGGAGTTAAGACCAATGGGTCAAATGACGAGTGCATGATCAACTTTGCATGCTCCATTCTTTGACCCTTCTCTAAGCTTAGCAGGCAAGCTACCTTAATCCGCCCTCAACTTCATTTCTTATATTCAGCAACTCCAACAAGCCCTAAATTTTCTTGCTATCAAACTTTGACAAGAAAAGCATTGTTTGATGTTTCATCCTACATGCCCAAAGAATGCATTCTATGCTTTCGGATATCACAAGGAGAAAACGTCTGTTTTTCATATGAGTTTGACTCTCATTCCTGGAGCAAAGAAGGCGGGCTTTATTTGAGCTAATATTATCTTTAGGGAAGTCAAGGAGCTACCAAAGGAATGCAGGAAAATCAACAAGCTCCTCAATAATAATAAGTCTAACACCCTATGAAGCACTCAATACGGACAAAAGAAAAATAAAAATCCACAAAGCTAAAACCCCAAATAGTTGGGTTAAGGTTGTTGATGATGGTGATTCTGTGAAACACTGAGTATGCAGATCAGTTGAAAATAATGCTCAATCAGATATACAATTAATGACTTAATACCACATATGTATAAAAGGAAACAAAGTGCTGTTTGAAGTTACTTTATAGCTAAGTACTAACAAAATTGAAATTCAATTCTCTAAATTCTTACATTATTCTGGAGTTGGAATGATTCCCAGAAACTTCAGAGCTCCCACCTACAGAGTTCTGCATGCACAATGGAGCCTTAATTAATTATTTTTCTAATAACAGTACTTTTTCAAGGACAAAAATTAAGAAGAACAGAATCTTGAAACAAATCGCACATAAAAAGTACGGATCCCATCAATGAGATACATGGAAATATCATAAATTATATACCAAATCAAAGACCCAAATAGTTAGAATAAGATCAATGATGATGGTGAGGAGAATTTTAGAACCAGAAAAAGAGAAGAGTCCCAGTATCAAACTTACAGCCCATGTAAAAAGTAGAGTGATTTCTGCAGGTGTCTTTCCTGAATTGAATAACTGGAAGCACATAAAAAATGAAAAAGAGATCACGATTGTGTAACAATTCTGGAAAAGATAGTGCACCAAAAGAGAAGACAGTCATGTTTTTAATATAAATCTCCATTAATTTCTTACAGTGAATGTAAAAACTGCAACAGGATAGCTACTTTGTTGATAATTATGGGGTATGACTGGTGAAATCTGTCGGCACGTTATTTTGAGGTCAGGGTCAGGTTCACCTACAGCAATAACAAGAATGTATTTTATCAAGAATCCCATAAACAGTTGGCGAGGTAAAAATTCACTTCTGCCAAATACCATCATAGACAGTCCATGATCTTGGATATAAAGCATGATAAGTAGATTTTTCCCCACTGAGGTTCCAATCCCAAGATTCAATACCAGGATTTCTACTCCCTCTGCAGATAAACGATACAGTTATCTTTCAGTACAATTCACATTACAATTCTCAATAAATTGCACCATAATAGGATTCTAGGATAGTATATGCAAGTAATACATTTAGAGAAAAGCATCTTTTATATGTTAATAAGATAATAATGCCTTACCTAGGAATTTGTGCACTTCTTGGAGACAATACACTAGAATACCTCTTGCCACCGGGTCGTGAAATGAAAACCTGGTAAAATTCAGATCCAATTCCAAATGAAACTTTAACCCATTTTGATGAATAATATTTACTAAAATGAAGTTCAAAAGACTATTGACAAGCAATCGTTCTGAAAATTCATGATACTGGTACAGTCAATTCAGCCATACACTATCGGTTCCTGCTCTTCGTAAAATGACTTCATTTAAAGCATTTTTTGAGCCTTGAAACTTTATTTTCATACTAAAGTAAATTCATTACTTTTTTTCAGGCACAGGAGGATTAGAGTATGGAAGCATTAACTAGTCCACATAAAGCTCCACCACTAGAGTAAACCTGTCAAACATTTGTAAAGTGATGTTGTACATACAATAAATTAAGTTACCTGCCTTGGATCCAATTAATCAGCGTGCTAACTTCTTCCACAGTTGTCACAGAAGCGAACCTTCTAGAATCTCTTATACCATTCTATAATTTTTTTTGTTCTATCAAGCATTTATGATTTCATTATTGTTGAGACAACTAACATGGCTTGAACAATGAAATTGAAAATAATCATAGTGCAGCATAAGAATGGCATGGTCTCCACTGAATTAAAGATTTTCATTTTTCTTCACTATACACTCTAGTCATTTTGCCATCAAGTCATTTCTCCTAATGACATCACCATACTGACCAAACAACTTACATAGAGTGCCCTAAAGCTTCTTAAGATCACGTATTCATAAAGTGTCACAGCATGATTGACCAGATCCATAATTAATACCAATTGGTGCATCTAGGCAGAAAACCACTGCACTTGCTAGGAACAGCAATGTCAAATAAGGCAAAAAAAAAAAGCGGTAGGCTGGCCAAATAGCTGGATATTTAAAGTGTCTACTGCATATGAACTTTAGTGAGTCCTCCTATAGGAACAGCGCCAAAATGCACAAGTCTATTGAAGGTAGGTATAGTTTTTAGTTCAAAGTTAAATAGAATTAAATACCAAATGTTGAAAAGTGAAAATGTTTTTGTAGACAATTTCCTAATCATGTAAATTTCATATGCAGAAAGACTCACAGAAAACTGATTGGCTAAGACAGGGCTTTCTTCACAAACTTCAGGAAACAATTGCCAATTTTGAAAATATCCTTTGTAACTTCTTCCAATGCTTCCTGCACTGCATATTGCAGCTTAAAAATGTAAGAATACATGAAGACTATCATGGATTACAAAACATTGCAACTCAAAAGTTTAGCACCGTTAGGAATTTGGCATGACTAGGTAGTCAATGTAGCTTAAGACAACAACAATGTACATTAGCAAACCAAATAAAAAAGGAAAATCAAACTGTTGGAGAAAACAACCCGTTCTTAATAGAATCATAATCAGAGGCATTTGGTAATAGAATAATTTAGAAAAAAGAGAATACAATACTTATAATGATTAGTTTAACACAAATGTATAGGAATTTTAAGATTGAGGCTTCATTTGGGACAATTTTTTTACTGTTTTCTACTGTGTGACTTTTTAGTATAAATTTCCTTAAAAGCAGCAAAAAAACAATGGTCAAAAGCTGTTGTGGGTTCCGAAAATTCACGCCCTGGCCTTTCTTCTTTTAGAAGAGTTTTAACGAATTAAGTTCCGAGATAAATTTTTAGAAGGCAGATTGGGTTTGAAATTAGACACTACCCAGAGATTTTGCACTCATTTTGCGAGGACTTTAGGATCTGAGTTCAGGTTTCCGATAGGCGCAAGCCCCTATAGTTAATTACCCCTCCCGATAGCGAGAGAGAACTTCCGGTTAAGGTTAATCATCAAACAGATATGTAGTATCTGGCGTATAGTAGCAGCATGGGTTTAATTTTTAATATTTAAAATTTAAAATTTCACCATCTTGCACTTAAAGCGGATGGTGAGGGGGAGTGATGATGGACCCGATCAAGATCCCATGATTCTATCGTCCCTGGGCACCATGGTCCCTAGCCTACTTAGTTAGAGGAGGCAGTCGATCCAACCTGACATAATGATCCTTGTCGGCAGCCATGGGTTGCTTCATCCAAGGGTACCTTGTAGACCTGGGGTGAATATTTATCTAAATGGACAAATCTTAATCTACCTTAGCTAACAAAGCGCTTTGTGCCCTATCAATCATATCCTATTTATTCATATCTCAAGGATTTGAAGCCATTAGGGAGCATACGAGCTATGATCGTAACCGTAATACAGTGGAGTCGTTGAACAAAGCCACTAGGTCAAAGGATCGCAGTAGTAATCGTTAATCACGCGGAGCCATCTAGCCAAGCTACAGATTCTTTGCGGAGCCGTCTGGCCAAACCTTCAATTAGAGGCCTAATGTCACATCCTTACTGGCAAAAGACGGATTGAGATGAATTCTAGTGATATTCTCGACCAGACATTTGCTCTTTGTGAGCTGAAGTGCAGTTTCAAATTTGTCCACCTCAGCAAATTATTGCAGGGGGTGGATGAATTTTACTTTAAGCATTTTGGTGATTTATTTTAATTTTAAATATTTTAGATTTTTTGGTGATTTCTAAAATTTTTTGAATTTTTATGGGCATTTGGGAATTTGGGGAGTATTTTAAATGCTTGTGGTCCTCTCCGGTTGAAATTTACATTCAACACGACCATTATCAAGGTGACTTTGAGGTCATTTTTATTTTGTATGTTGAACCTTATCGACTCTGCCAACTTGCCGACAAAGGATCGGGTTCTTTATTGGCTTCGTGTGTATTTCCTTGAAATTCGTGCATTCCGCCTCAAGATGCCTGTCGATTTCGCCGCGCGACTTTAATTAGAGAAAATTATAATCCATTTCAGGTACTGTCGACACTCTGAACGCAATGACGAACTTCGTTTTGTGATTCAGACATTATTTAGGTGACGTCGTGGGTCAATTTCGGGTGTCGGTCGTCACTTTGGATTGATCTCGTCCGATTAATTGCGAGGGGTTCCCTCTTAGACGAATTCGACGTTCTGATCGCAACGGCGCAATCCTTTTGCTGATCGAAGGACTTTTGACCCTTCAAGTGATGCGTCATGCCAACGTGCGTGTCACGTAATTCGTCGATTTCGCGTGTTTTTGCGTATGGGGGTCAACAGCTGTCCCAAACAAAGCCTCAAAGTAAACAAGGGTTGACAAGTCAAAAGACTATGATAAATAAAATAATCAAGGAGAGCTATTTTTGTTCTTGGGGAGGGGGGGGTGGATTTGCCTAAAGTAAAAGGTGCGCCTAAAATTTATCTCAATTTTCAAACAGCTTGAAAATTATTTTAAAAAATTGCAAAATTCTACATTAATTAAGATTATTTTGATGTATAGAAGCACACCACGAGGGGGTGACTAAAATAAAAAGTGCAATTAAAATTTCTCTTAAAATTTATCTCATTTTTCACAATCTTAAATATTATCATAAAAATTTTATAAAATTCTACACTTCATTATTATTATTTTGATATATGGAAGCATACATACATCTTGTGAGGATTTTATTAGTTATAAAAAATGTTAAGACTTGATCTAACTGTTATATATTGCATAAAATATGATTGATGATCATTTTCAAAATAAATTGTTAGTAAAGTTATTTTATATTTTCCAACAACCATGCCTATTTTCAAAATATCTTGTATTATTGTAATTTAGAAGTATGATATGCTCACTGAGTTATGTTATCACTCACCCCTATTATTGCAAATGTATATAGATATTATTCAAATAATTTAAATAAGTGGAAGATGAAAGAATGTGTATCGTAGACGTGACGCTCCGAGAGAAAGGCATTTATTTGAAACAGTTATAAGTAGGCAAAATTACATCTGAGGTTTTAGTTACTCTTTCAATGTATTGGAAATAGTTATTATTAAAAATATTAGTAGGCAAAATTTTAACTAACCGTCTGACTGACTATTTTAGTCTCATTAATTCGAGCCTCTGAGCCAGCTCGTGACAGCATCTTTTTATTTTCTTCTAGATTTTTTTTAGCAGAGCAGTGATGGCCTAGAAGGGTACATTAGTGGTTCTGCAAACATAATGTTGCAACAACTAAGATTGCCATAGTAGGTTGGGTCCCAAAAGAGTATTAGTACTTCAGATTTTGTTATTTTCTGCCTCAGTCTATTTAATTATTTGTTGTGACTACCAAATTGATTATTAGATTATTCAAATGAAATCTTCTTCTTTATATGCTAATGTGTGATTGATGAATTATGCCTTGATAGTAATTCGCAAAATAAATCTGCCTTAACTTGTTTCTGTAACTCATATTTCATCAATTCCTCATTTTTCTCCCACTCCTTTCCATTTGCTTTCTCCTTATTTGAATTTTCAAAGCTCAACAGAGTTTAAAAGGTGCCACAGCACATATATCCTGTATTCATTAGCAAAAATCCCAGTTCTGAGCTGAAACATGGTGCTTCGGACCTTTAGCAGAAACGTTCCTGTGCTAGGTGAATCTAAACCCTACCAACTAATTTTAGCAGAAGCCTCACAAAGAAGATTGCATGATAGTTTTCGTTCTAGGTTTTAATGTTAAGGATCAATCTTTTTTATTTTACTACTAACAAATTTTAGAAGTTTCAATTATTACACATTTCATAACTTTGATCATTTTTCCATTGCATCTATTAGTATTTTATTTGGATTACTTTGCATGTAATCATAGAATATCAAATGATTGCCTTGAATCACATATGTACATTACCTGTCAATGTATGTAGACAGAAATAATTTTGTTTCACTTGTGAGATTCAAGAATTTATAAGAATAAGTTGCTCACGTTAGGTATTATGATATCAAATTATGTGATGAAGGCTAAGAACATACCCAATGCCACCTAAAGGAACGCCCAAAGAAGATGCAGCCTCCCACTTCTTGAAGGGATTATAATTGGCACTCTAAATCACAAAAACAATGGTTACGTTACTAGAAGTAAATATAAGTAGAAAAATCTCTCATGTATACACAATGTCTTTATTCTAGAACTCACCCGTCCATTCAAAGTTTCTCTGATGTAGCTATGACACAATTTCAAAACCATCGGACCCTTAGAAAAGAAATAAAGTTAGATAATTTGATCAATATATGATTTGTATCACTTGAATAGACAAAAGATTATCTAAATGATTTGCTAAAAAAACCAGTGCATGACTGAAGGGATCTAAGTTCCAAAAGTACCTATAAAAATTTATTTATCATGAAATCTCATTTATAAGAAAGAAATAGTAACATGGACCACAATCATGTATAGAAAATGATGAAGAGAATACAAAATAAGATCTGAAGTTAAATTCAATGGATAACTTCGAACTTAAATTCTATTATTCAAGTTAGTGTGAAGCGATAATAGTTCAATTTATCTTTCCTCCATAGAGGAAGAAGAACAAGGTTAAAAGTACAAAAAATGGACAAGAATCCTTACCCAGGATGCAGATGACGTTTCGGACTTGTTTATCTCAATATCTAGAGGCAGAATGTGCAGAATAAGTGCCAGTCGACCCAAGTCAGGAGAAAAGAGATCAAGACACCATTTGAAAATGTTATCCTATAATATTGAGATGTGTAGTTTGTTTTGTGCTGTGATTTAGAGTAAAATGGATGATGCTTTCATGATACTAAGATTGTTGTCTAAATGCTATAAAAGCTAAAATTGCTTGGTAATAACAATTGTGACAAGCTAAATAACAAAAGTAAACACTATTAAACATTTCTATTATTAATTTAATATCCCAAACATTAACTAGCACATAATTATCAGAATATCTAATTTATTAGTCGGTCACTCACTCATAGATCAAAGCTTCCACCCAATCCCTCCCTCATCAATCCCAACTCCCTCAGTTGACCATTTTTTATCTTCCTCTTCCACTATCAGGGAGAGGAGTTAAATTTGATGTTGTCAATAAATAAAAGTTAATTGGATAATCATGATGAAAGTGGCTTAATTGCTATAGTTATCAAAAAACATGAGCATTTGAATGATTAAACTTAATCCTATATTGTAACAAAAACTTCGATTTACCAATTTAAATTGATTAACTACATGTATTCACAATTATAGGGGAAATATGCAGATGATGCAAAAAACTATGCATGAAAAAAAAGCTAATTATTAGTCTAAATATCCTTCAAATGTATATGTTCTAAAGCTTATTTAAATTATCCAAATATACATGTTAGGATATTAAAAAAACATCCATCTTAAATGATGAGAATAATAGCATTTGGATATGCTATTGCTGACTACAAACAAAGTGCTTAATTTACATAGGATGAGATTCGTGCTGATGCATTGTAATAACAACATAAATTTTGAAAGCAACCAATAATCAGCATGTTGAAATTTTTTTCATCCAGCACAAAAAATGATGTCCGAATGTGTGAAGCTCATTAGCAGCAGCTGGCTAATTCCATTTTTTGGGGTTTTATGAATCCTTTTAAACCATTTATTCCTAAAGATAGCTAATATTAAGTGAGAAAGGGAATAAATCTACATTTAAACCAAAATAGAACTTCGGTAGACTGTTTGATGCTGAAAGAAATGTCATTTAAATATTATTACAGTACTAAAATCATCACAATTAATGGTTTCCTATAGCAGGAAATCTTAAAACAAAACTCATTGAAAATTAATTGAAAGTTTGGATATTCAAGTATCTGAAAAACCTAATAAATGTTGAAAACTTACTAAATGGAGCTTCTCCATCATAGTTAGAGTAAATTCTATGATACCCTTCCCCTCATCAGTTAATTTTCTTTGCCAGGCAAGTTGTGGGGGCTTCCCAGGATCCATCTTGACCTAGAACAAGAAACTAAACATAATCAAGCTGGCATAGGATATTTCTATGAGCCTAGTCAGCAAATTAAAAAAAAAGCACTAGTTCAAGAATTATAGACTTAGAGTAAGGAAACAAACATACATTAATGAAATGGTTATGAAGCTGCAGTTATCAATACATGGAAGAAAACTGTTCTTGTTCATGGAAATGCTAAAGAACATATTTGGTTACCCAAAAGTAATCGCATGAAGTAGAAGTTGAACAAGATGTAGCTTCTTAGTTGGAATAACAGCGAAAAAGCCACTCCAGCAGGAAAAGAGGTACATAACATTCTTATGTTGATGTAATACCATGCAAGAGCTCATAAAGATTCAAAATTGTAATTGGCAAAGTATTCCAAGTGGTAAACTTATTATGATAACATTCAAAGTGATTAAAGAGCTTTAGTTTTCCTCTTGCTTAGGCGAAGGAGTACATGAAAGGTAACCAAATCTCGTTGGATAAACAAAGGTAAAAGTAATACTACTTGCTCTTACTACAACAATCCAAAACTTAATAAAGAGAATTTCACCTTGAAGAACTAATCACTCGGCTAGACTAGGCTTGGTTTGGAGAAGATTTTCCACACTAAAATTGAGATCACCACGAAGAAGATGGCTCCGACGATCTTTGCCCACGGAAAAGTAGCCGGTGGTGGAGGCGGTGGTGGATGGCCGACGATTATCCACGGGTTCGGACGGATGTATGCTTCAAGCGACAAAGCCAATAGGTAGGTGATGCGGTTGACGTAGTCTCCAACGTTGTCTTCGTTTCCAAAGTGCAATTCAAAGAAAGGTGACTCCAAGATGATCACCCTACCTTGTTCATCCAAAACCAAACCATGATCATGGTCGGGATCCGCCATGTGAGAACATCGGACGATCGTGGGAGAGGTGTCGTGGAAGATTAGCCGGCTAGAGGGGAAGAGGGAGGTGGGCGGCGGCTTGGAGAGGGAGAGGGGAGAGGGGCGGCTAGGGTTAGAGGAGGAGTTAGGAAAATATTAAATCTGAAATAAATTTCAGATTTAAGTGGATTTGGAAGGATTTTAATTTGAATTTGAATTCAAATCAATTAATAATTAAAGCCTTAATGGAGCATTAATGGGGGAAAGCCCATGTAGGGGCCGGCGGCATGGAGAGAGGAAGAGGGGATTGGGGAGGAATTATGAGGGGTTTCCAAATTGGGATTTCTAATTTAGGTAGAGAATAATTCAATCCAATCCAATCCAAAATTAAATTGAAATTAGATTTAAGACTTTCCTAATTTAGTGGTACTAATTTAGGAAACTATTTGAAATTCGAATTTCAAATTTCAAATGAATAAGATTTGTTTCCTAAACCACCTAAGCCAAATTAAGGAAATAATAATGATGAATTAATTCATCATTCAAGGGATTTGAGCAAGGAGGGGCCGGCGGTAGGGTTTGGGGGAGATGGTGGGGGACGGCTAGCCAAAGGGAGGAGGGGTGGAGGCCGGCGGGTCTTGGGTGGGGTGTTCGGGTAAGGTAGGGGGGAGGAGTGGTGGGGAGTTGGCCGGCGGTGGAGAGGTTGGGAGGGGTTAGTGGGTGGTGGTGGTGAAGGAGAAGGAAAAGAGAATGAAATAAGAAAAGAAGCCACGAGCCGAGGACTCTTCCAACGACTGATGGGTATTTCGCTTGCTCTCACCTTGAGCTCTCTTTCTCTCCTCTAGTGCTCACACAAGATGAAGAAGAAGACAAAGGAAATTTTCATTAATCAATCATCATCTCATACAATGCAAGGGGCCTCCTATAAGTAGGCCAAAGGAAGAAAATAAAATACTAAAGTGCCCTTGGGCTACAACATAGACTCAACTCCTAGTAGGGGTACAATAGGAAAACTCAAAGCAAAATACATGAATAAAAATACATCAAAAATATAAACTCTGAATCGTGGCCATCGATCTACGATTCTTCCGACGGTACACATGTCGGAATCTCGGGTCGATGTCCTCATCATATGTCCTCTAAAGTCGGCCAAAAGAGTAGTAAAACAACTTCAATATCGATAGCAAAAAACTAGACAGCCTCCTTATACCAACTTCTCTTTTCACTGTTTCAAAAAATTGAAAGTGGCCACTGGTACACCTCCATGAATTAAGGGTGATCAAATGGGTTGTTAAACCTTACCAAAAACTACTTTGTTATCCTCTAGCCTCAATTGAGACCATTTCTAACCACAATTGAAAATTTGGACATTGGACAAGGCATTTTGAATCCAATCTCATATATATTTCATTGCTAAATAAAGAAATAAGTTAGCCCAATTGGCCAATTGGTTTGGCCTTCGCCTCTTGCACTTAAATGTGACATGGCACCTCTCATCTTCCATTTAATCATCCTTGTTATCCCCTGGAAACACCTAATCTCCATCTGGCGATCCCATTTCATCGTCCTCCCTACACCAGTACTTGAGGTGTGTACAACTAATAGAGGATGTCAGGATAAATGGCAAGTCAAATTCCAGTCTCTAAAACTCGAGCACAACATGAAAGAGATGAGTTGTGTCACGACCCGGCCCGGATACTCGAATTAACGAGGCGGGAACTAAGGTCAGACGGTAGGATCTAAACAATTCATAAGTATAAGAATATAAAAACAGTAAATCTCCTTAATCAGCGGAAGAGCCACTAACTAAAATTCTTAAATACTATCACATCTGTTTGAGATCACACTTTACCTGTTTTCAGATGCACGTCGTCTTCTATAGACGAACTCTTCTCTTTCTCCCATTTTCTAATTCTGAAGATTCACCTGAAACATTTAAATTCATTGTTTGAGTTCACTAAGTAAACTCAGTGGGTATCAGTTAAACAAATTTTCGTGCATAAAAGACATTTCATATTAACATTACTATTATTGCATTTCTTCATCTCATTTGGCATAAATATATAAGTCCTTTCTTTATTCCGTTTCTTTCTTCATATAAACTTTATTATCATTTCTTATAGCTTTTATCTTTAACTATTATTCCTTTTCCCATTTCTTCTATACAGGAGCACCGTCAAAATGTACCAGAGGTACATCCATTTCCATTTCCTTTTCCTTATATCATAACCTTTTCCCTTTTATTTTTATCGTGCACGGGTACATTGCTTCCCCAGCCAGTACCATACGGGGGTGACTCCTGAAATTTTCATGCATATCCTTTTCCATTTTCTTTTATATTTCAAATCCTTCATGTATTATTCATTCATATTTTCTATCTATTTATTCATATTTTCTATATACGTTCTTAATGCATATACATCTTCTTTGACATACTCGTGCTTGTAAAATCATTTGTTTATTGTAAAATCATTTGTTTATTGTAAAATCATTTGTTTATTTCAAACAATAGTTTCCAAAATGTAAAACATAACTTTTATATTCATACTTCTAGAAAGAAAATGACATAAAGAAAATTTTATAAATACCCACTTAATTTCTCTTCCAAGAATTTTGTTTGTGAAATAAAACTCCTGAAACTTTCGATCTTCTCTTTTCCAAATCTCTAAAATCAAACAATAAAAGTTAACTCATAAAATTTCAAGATAGAAATTTACTCATGCTCGAATTTACTTACAATTTTGGGAATTCTCAAAACCCTAACTTTCTTCTTCCTCTCCCAAAATTCTTTCTCTTTGCTTTCAATCCCTTCCTTTCCTAATATGAAAGTATCATTTGCTTTAATTTAAGGAATCGACGAAATTTATAAGAAAAAATTTGAAAGAAATTCCAACAAACCTTCTTCCCTCTTTCTTTCTCTCTTCCGTTGCAATTTCTCCAAAATTAGCACTCCTTTAACGGTAGAATTGAAAAGGAGTCTTCAAATCTTATCTCCCAACGCGTTGAATCGCTAAAAATGGCAAAAGAAAGCTTTCAAAATCACCTTCGCAAGCTTCGGTCGTCCGCCCAGTTCCGCCTTCTGTCGTTTCGCGAAAAGGGAGGGGGCACGGTTACGGAACTTAAGGTTTAGGTTCGGCCGGTTCGCTTGAACCGGCCGGACCGAACCGGTCATCACAATCTCCCTTCCTTAAAAATTTTTGTCCTCGAAAATAATCAAGTATAAAGAAACATACCTTAGTTAAAAAGATAAGGATATTGACTTCTCATTTCAGCTTCCTTTTCCCAGGTGGCATCTCTTTCTGATCCATTTTTCCATAAGACTTTCACAAAAGGTATTGCTCTGTTCCTCAATTGTTTCACATCATATTCCAATATTCTTTCAGGTTCCTCAACATATTTCAAATCAGGTTGTAAGTCAATTGATTTGGACTGTATTCTCTTGGATTCATCTGAAACGTACTTCCGGAGTACTGATATATGAAACACATTATGAATTCCTTGCAAATACCCTGGTAAATCCAATCTGTAAGCCATATTTCCAATCCTCTCTGTGATTTCAAAAGGACCTATAAACCTTGGACTCAATTTTCCTGTCTTTCCAAATCTTTGCACACCTTTCATTGGGCTAACTTTTAAGAAAACAAATTCTCCTACTTCAAACTCAACTGGCCTGTGCTTTGCATCATAATACTTCCGTTGCCTGTCTTGAACTGCCTTTAGTCTGTCTCTGATCAATCTGATTTTGTTAGTAGCCTCATCTACCAATTCAATTCCAATTACCTTTCTTTCACCAGTTTCTACCCAACTCAAGGGTGTTCTGCATTTTCTGCCATAAAGAGCCTCATATGGTGCCATTCCAATACTAGATTGGAAACTATTATTATATGCAAATTCAATCAATGGTATATGAGTCTCCCAATTTCCTCCAAAATCTAAAACACATAATCGCATTAAATCCTCCAAAGTCTGAATTGTCCTCTCTGATTGCCCATCTGTTTGAGGATGAAATGCTGTGCTGAAAGTCAGTCGTGCTTCTTCCACAATTTAGAAGTGAAACGAGCATCTCTGTCTGAAACTATAGATTTTGGAATTCCATGCAATCTCACAATTTCATCAACATATAATTTTGCCAACTTCTCTACTGAATCTGTCTGCCTAATGGGTAAGAAATGAGCTGACTTAGTTAATCTGTCAATAACAACCCATATTGCATCTCGACTCTGTCTCGACCTGGGTAATCCAATCACAAAGTCCATTGCAATGTCCTCCCATTTCCATTCAGGTATTGGTAAAGGTTGTAGTTGACCACTTGGCTTTTGATGTTCTGCTTTAATCATTTGACAGGAAACACATTTTGCTACAAATTCTGCAACACTCCTCTTTAGTCCTGGCCACCAAAACAATCCTCTCAATTCCTGATACATCTTTGTACTGCCTGGGTGAATTTCATAATTGGAAAGATGAGCTTCCTGTAATATCTCTTCTCTTAAGCTTCCAACTTTTGGAATACAGACTCTGCCCTTATACTTTAATAAGCCTTCCTTATCAATTTCAACGTTCCCTAACTGTCCTGCTTGTACTTTATTTATGATCTCTTGAAATTTTTCATCTTGAGACAATGAATTGAGCACTCTATTTTTCAAAGTAGATTGGATTATCAACTGATTCAACATCACATCTTTAGTATCCTTCTGATTAACCACTGAAAGTTCTAATCTTTCCATATCTTTGGTTAATTGTTCCTGCTGAGTAATTAACCAACTTGCATTCCCAAGAGCTTTTCTGCTAAGTGCATCTGCAACCACATTTGCCTTCCCAGGATGATACTGTATGTCCAGGTCATAATCCTTTATAAGCTTCAGCCACCTTCTTTGTCTCAGATTTAATTCTTTCTGGTTGAAAATATACTTGAGGCTCTTATGATCTGTGAACACCTCGCATCTAACCCCATATAAGTAATGTCTCCAGATTTTAAGTGCAAAAACTACAGCTGCCAATTCTAAATCATGAGTGGGGTAGTTCCTTTCATGAATTTTCAGTTGCCTTGAAGCATAAGCCACCACTCTGCCATGTTGCATCAGTACACATCCAAGTCCCCTTAAGGAAACATCACAGAAAATTTGGAATCCTTCTGAACCTGATGGAATTGTCAAAATTGGGGCAGTCATTAAGCAATTCTTTAATTTCTGGAAAGCTTCATCACATTGAACACTCCAATCAAATTTCACTGCTTTCTGGGTTAATCGGGACAATGGCATTGCAATTTGAGAAAATCCCTCCACAAATCTCCTGTAATACCCAGCAAGGCCCAGAAAACTCCTCACCTCTGAAACTGTCGTTGGTCTTGGCCAATCTGAAATGGCTTGAACTTTATTCTGATCCACTGAAATTCCTTCTCCACTAATCACATGTCCAAGAAAGTTTACACTATTCAACCAAAATTCACACTTTGATAATTTTGCATACAACTTATTCTTCTTTAATGTCTGCAACACTGCCTGTAAATGACTAGAATGGCTCTCTTTATCTCTTGAATAGATCAAGATATCATCAATGAACACAATTACAAATATGTCCAGGAATGGCTTAAAAATTCTGTTCATTAAATCCATAAATACAGCTGGTGCATTTGTTACTCCAAATGGCATTACCACAAACTCATAGTGGCCATATCTGGTTCTGAAAGCTGTCTTTGCTATATCTTCTTCCTTGATCCGTAGCTGATGGTATCCAGATCTCAAATCAATTTTAGAGAAAACTGTAGCTCCCTCCAGTTGATCAAAAAGATCATCAATTCTGGGCAATGGATATTTATTCTTAACAGTAAGCTTATTCAGTTCTTTGTAATCTATACACATTCTGAAGCTCCCATCTTTCTTCTTTACAAACAGCACTGGAGCTCCCCATGGTGAGGAACTTGGCCTGATAAATCCCTTATCTAGCAATTCCTGTAACTGACTTTTCAGCTCCTGCAACTCTTTAACTGCCATTCTGTAAGGTGCCCTTGCTACTGGTTCTGAACCTGGTATCAACTCAATAGTGAAATCTATCTCCCTTTCTGGTGGTAATCCTGGCAAATCATCCAAAAATACCTCTGGATATTCGTTGATTACAGGTATATCTTTCAATTCTTTAACTTCCTTATTTGTATCCTTTACTTGAGCAAGAAAACACTGACATCCCTTGGATAAAATTTTACATGCTTTCATATAAGTGATTATCATTGATGAAACTCCTCTCTCTCCATAGAATTTCAACTCTCTTTCTCCAGGCAAATTAAACTTTACAATTTTCTTGTTGCAATCAATAATCACAAAGTGTTTTGATAACCAATCCATTCCCAATATCATATCAAACTCTTGCAATGGCAGAACATTTACTGTTGCTTCAAACTCTCTTTCATTTATTTTGAAAGTCACTTGGCATACACCATTTACATTCATAATAGATCCATTTGGCATTAAAACTTTCAAAATTACATTTGTCTCATAAACATTCGGTCCAACTGTTTTAACAAATTCCTCTGAAATGAAGGAGTGTGAAGCTCCCGTATCAAAAAGAATTTGCACAGACTTTCCTTGCATCATGATCATACCTATAAAAGTTACAAAAAATATATATATATAACATAAACATACATTATTCCTTGAACAATACTTTCATAATACACATTTATTCATTTTTCATTTCTATCACCTGTAATCACTTCAGGTGATTCCTTAGCATCCTTCTGAGTCAATGCATATACTCTAGGCAGAGTATTCTGTCAGCTTTGACTTGATCCTGGAGTAGAAGCAGCTGATTCTACTGTTCTTGGTCTTCCAACATTCTTCTGAGATCCAGTATTCATTCTTGACTCTCCTGCTGGTCTTTGCCCCAAAGTAGGACAATTCTTGGCTATGTGACCTGGTTGATGGCACCAGAAGCAAGTATTTGTACCTGATAAACATTCTCCTTTATGTTGTCTTCCACACTTGCTGCAACTATTTACACTTGCACTATCACTGCTACTAGACTTTGATTTCTTCCAATTAAACTTTCTAGTTTGTGAAAGAGGTTTGCTGCTATGAAAATCCTGTGAAGCTCCCATAACTTCACCACTCTTCCTTTTCTGAAAATCACGTCTCCTTTGAGTGTTTAGCAGGTCCATTTCTATTCTTCTAGCCCTTTCCACCAGCACTTTATAATCTTCAATTCCAAATGGAATAAGAGGCTGTCTAATTGCATCCTTCAATCCTGCTAAAAATCGATTACACTGTTCTTCTGCAGTATGAATTAAGTGAGGGGCATATTTATCTCCCTGCACCAGTCTCATAAACTTATCCTGCATTTGCCTCCTTACAGAAGGAGGTACGAACCAATCTCTAAACAATTTTGTAAACTCATCCCACTTGATTTGCATGTCTTGAATCCCTCCAGTTTTACTTTTATGCTGACCTCTCCACCACCTTTCTGCTTCTCCATCAAGAGCAAAAACTGCCAAGGAGACTTTCCTCTCCTCTGGACAAAACATTCCTTCTAAAATCTTTTCAATTCTCAGTAACCAATTTTCAGCTTCAATTGGTCCCTCAATTCCCTTGAATAGTGGTGGTCTCATATCTTGAAATAATTTGAGATACTTATCCATAGGTATTCCACCACCACTATTACTTCCTGATGGTTGATTCCTTGAGTCTTGAATCATTTGAGCCATAGCTGTCATCATTTGTGTTAGTGCATCAGGATTAACATTTACATTAGGTACTGGCCTTTCTACTTCCCTTTCTTCTTCAGAATCATTTTGATTCCTGCTTCAATAAAATAATCATTTCACATTAAATCTTTAAGTCATTAAAATCATCCTAATGGCTCTTCCAGTACAATTCATATCTAAATTTGGCTTTGATACCACTTTTGTCACGACCCGGCCCGGATACTCGAATTAACGAGGCGGGAACTAAGGTCAGACGGTAGGATCTAAACAATTCATAAGTATAAGAATATAAAAACAGTAAATCTCCTTAATCAGCGGAAGAGCCACTAACTAAAATTCTTAAATACTATCACATCTGTTTGAGATCACACTTTACCTGTTTTCAGATGCACGTCGTCTTCTATAGACGAACTCTTCTCTTTCTCCCATTTTCTAATTCTGAAGATTCACCTGAAACATTTAAATTCATTGTTTGAGTTCACTAAGTAAACTCAGTGGGTATCAGTTAAACAAATTTTCGTGCATAAAAGACATTTCATATTAACATTACTATTATTGCATTTCTTCATCTCATTTGGCATAAATATATAAGTCCTTTCTTTATTCCGTTTCTTTCTTCATATAAACTTTATTATCACTTCTTATAGCTTTTATCTTTAACTATTATTCCTTTTCCCATTTCTTCTATACAGGAGCACCGTCAAAATGTACCAGAGGTACATCCATTTCCATTTCCTTTTCCTTATATCATAACCTTTTCCCTTTTATTTTTATCGTGCACGGGTACATTGCTTCCCCAGCCAGTACCATACGGGGGTGACTCCTGAAATTTTCATGCATATCCTTTTCCATTTTCTTTTATATTTCAAATCCTTCATGTATTATTCATTCATATTTTCAGATTTAAGTGGATTTGGAAGGATTTTAATTTGAATTTGAATTCAAATCAATTAATAATTAAAGCCTTAATGGAGCATTAATGGGGGAAAGCCCATGTAGGGGCCGGCGGCATGGAGAGAGGAAGAGGGGATTGGGGAGGAATTATGAGGGGTTTCCAAATTGGGATTTCTAATTTAGGTAGAGAATAATTCAATCCAATCCAATCCAAAATTAAATTGAAATTAGATTTAAGACTTTCCTAATTTAGTGGTACTAATTTAGGAAACTATTTGAAATTCGAATTTCAAATTTCAAATGAATAAGATTTGTTTCCTAAACCACCTAAGCCAAATTAAGGAAATAATAATGATGAATTAATTCATCATTCAAGGGATTTGAGCAAGGAGGGGCCGGCGGTAGGGTTTGGGGGAGATGGTGGGGGACGGCTAGCCAAAGGGAGGAGGGGTGGAGGCCGGCGGGTCTTGGGTGGGGTGTTCGGGTAAGGTAGGGGGGAGGAGTGGTGGGGAGTTGGCCGGCGGTGGAGAGGTTGGGAGGGGTTAGTGGGTGGTGGTGGTGAAGGAGAAGGAAAAGAGAATGAAATAAGAAAAGAAGCCACGAGCCGAGGACTCTTCCAACGACTGATGGGTATTTCGCTTGCTCTCACCTTGAGCTCTCTTTCTCTCCTCTAGTGCTCACACAAGATGAAGAAGAAGACAAAGGAAATTTTCATTAATCAATCATCATCTCATACAATGCAAGGGGCCTCCTATAAGTAGGCCAAAGGAAGAAAATAAAATACTAAAGTGCCCTTGGGCTACAACATAGACTCAACTCCTAGTAGGGGTACAATAGGAAAACTCAAAGCAAAATACATGAATAAAAATACATCAAAAATATAAACTCTGAATCGTGGCCATCGATCTACGATTCTTCCGACGGTACACATGTCGGAATCTCGGGTCGATGTCCTCATCATATGTCCTCTAAAGTCGGCCAAAAGAGTAGTAAAACAACTTCAATATCGATAGCAAAAAACTAGACAGCCTCCTTATACCAACTTCTCTTTTCACTGTTTCAAAAAATTGAAAGTGGCCACTGGTACACCTCCATGAATTAAGGGTGATCAAATGGGTTGTTAAACCTTACCAAAAACTACTTTGTTATCCTCTAGCCTCAATTGAGACCATTTCTAACCACAATTGAAAATTTGGACATTGGACAAGGCATTTTGAATCCAATCTCATATATATTTCATTGCTAAATAAAGAAATAAGTTAGCCCAATTGGCCAATTGGTTTGGCCTTCGCCTCTTGCACTTAAATGTGACATGGCACCTCTCATCTTCCATTTAATCATCCTTGTTATCCCCTGGAAACACCTAATCTCCATCTGGCGATCCCATTTCATCGTCCTCCCTACACCAGTACTTGAGGTGTGTACAACTAATAGAGGATGTCAGGATAAATGGCAAGTCAAATTCCAGTCTCTAAAACTCGAGCACAACATGAAAGAGATGAGTTGTGTCACGACCCGGCCCGGATACTCGAATTAACGAGGCGGGAACTAAGGTCAGACGGTAGGATCTAAACAATTCATAAGTATAAGAATATAAAAACAGTAAATCTCCTTAATCAGCGGAAGAGCCACTAACTAAAATTCTTAAATACTATCACATCTGTTTGAGATCACACTTTACCTGTTTTCAGATGCACGTCGTCTTCTATAGACGAACTCTTCTCTTTCTCCCATTTTCTAATTCTGAAGATTCACCTGAAACATTTAAATTCATTGTTTGAGTTCACTAAGTAAACTCAGTGGGTATCAGTTAAACAAATTTTCGTGCATAAAAGACATTTCATATTAACATTACTATTATTGCATTTCTTCATCTCATTTGGCATAAATATATAAGTCCTTTCTTTATTCCGTTTCTTTCTTCATATAAACTTTATTATCATTTCTTATAGCTTTTATCTTTAACTATTATTCCTTTTCCCATTTCTTCTATACAGGAGCACCGTCAAAATGTACCAGAGGTACATCCATTTCCATTTCCTTTTCCTTATATCATAACCTTTTCCCTTTTATTTTTATCGTGCACGGGTACATTGCTTCCCCAGCCAGTACCATACGGGGGTGACTCCTGAAATTTTCATGCATATCCTTTTCCATTTTCTTTTATATTTCAAATCCTTCATGTATTATTCATTCATATTTTCTATCTATTTATTCATATTTTCTATATACGTTCTTAATGCATATACATCTTCTTTGACATACTCGTGCTTGTAAAATCATTTGTTTATTGTAAAATCATTTGTTTATTGTAAAATCATTTGTTTATTTCAAACAATAGTTTCCAAAATGTAAAACATAACTTTTATATTCATACTTCTAGAAAGAAAATGACATAAAGAAAATTTTATAAATACCCACTTAATTTCTCTTCCAAGAATTTTGTTTGTGAAATCAAACTCCTGAAACTTTCGATCTTCTCTTTTCCAAATCTCTAAAATCAAACAATAAAAGTTAACTCATAAAATTTCAAGATAGAAATTTACTCATGCTCGAATTTACTTACAATTTTGGGAATTCTCAAAACCCTAACTTTCTTCTTCCTCTCCCAAAATTCTTTCTCTTTGCTTTCAATCCCTTCCTTTCCTAATATGAAAGTATCATTTGCTTTAATTTAAGGAATCGACGAAATTTATAAGAAAAAATTTGAAAGAAATTCCAACAAACCTTCTTCCCTCTTTCTTTCTCTCTTCCGTTGCAATTTCTCCAAAATTAGCACTCCTTTAACGGTAGAATTGAAAAGGAGTCTTCAAATCTTATCTCCCAACGCGTTGAATCGCTAAAAATGGCAAAAGAAAGCTTTCAAAATCACCTTCGCAAGCTTCGGTCGTCCGCCCAGTTCCGCCTTCTGTCGTTTCGCGAAAAGGGAGGGGGCACGGTTACGGAACTTAAGGTTTAGGTTCGGCCGGTTCGCTTGAACCGGCCGGACCGAACCGGTCATCACAAGTTGAGTTCAAGCCACCTCCAGATCAAGCTCAACTCGATTCTATTTACATGTTTTGGCTCAAGCTCAACGCAAGCACATTTACCTGTCTACTGAAAGATGCTAGACTAATTACTTAAAGATAGCAAGCATCTCTTTTGAAAATCAGACACTATAGGAAAAAAAAAATGCCATGATTATGTTAGGCGGGTTCACCCTGAACCGACGCAGCCGACCTTAGGTCTACAGGAGGCGGCACTTGTCCGCCTCCCTTCCCTCTTGCCGCCCACATTAGTGGGCCCCACTAGTCCAAATTGAATTCAAATTGCAAAGGAGGGGGCGGCTAGGGTTTGGGAAGGAAATTAGATTAGGAAAGCTTATGTATTAAAGAGCATGAGATGTTTTAGGGGGAGGTTATGTTTTGTTTTGTTCTCCATTAGGGTTCTTTGGTGACTTAGGCTCTAGACTCTCTTATCTAGAGATTTGGGAGAGACGATCCTCCTCTCGAATTGAGGATCACTTGGCTTTCATTTTCGTATTGCAATCTATCGTTTATGCTGATTTCTCCCAGATTTTGTGCTATTCTTGCTGTTTTTTCACCAATCGGTGATAGGTTTGCTTGCGAACTCAAGTATTACACTTAGGATTACTTGCGAACTCAAGTATTTCCTATCAGATTACTAGGTCAAACCTGTAATGTTGACTTATTGAAAGGTTCACAAACAACAAGAAGAAAATTGAAATAACTTATAATGCAAAATTTGAGAAAATTCCAGTATAGTTTCTAAGGAAAGCAAAACTACTCACTGACCCATTTGATAAGACACAGGAACTAAATTGCTGTGAATACTGTTGAAATATTACTGCTTTAGACAATTACGAGTTAGTTGCAACATTATTAGTCCACTATAATTATAGACTAATATAAACAGAAAAAATGGCAAAAGTTGAGATATTACAAATTAAGATTGGTCAATCGAGTTTCTGTAATTGCATTGCTAAGGATGTGAATAAAAAAATGAATATTAATACACCTAACTTTCTCATACATGTAAAGCATTTTATTGTTTCCTAATCATGTAGCAAGTGAAAATGAGGATGCAATTAGGTAAACTGTTCTAACAAACAGAAAACAAAACATGAAATTTCCAAAGTGGGGAAATATTAAGGTAAATAAATTTAGTCTTGTAAAAAATTTAAAGTCAGGAGTGCCATACCACAGGAAACATCAATAGCATCAACTAACTCAGAAGAATTCTTTTCATTTTTTTCAAACCTAGTTACAAACAATTCATTATTTTTTTCCCCTTAATTGACTGAAACAATCAGCAAAACCATGCAAAACAAAACCCAAAAAAGCCAGCTCAAAGTGCATGTCTAGGCTTATTTTGTCAGTGTGTATTGGACATGATAAAATTACATGATAAAATTGCTGACAAACTGGTTTTCTACACTTAATATAACCTGCTGTTTTGATAAACACGATGCAAAACTTGAATGTTTTCTAAAATAGGAGATTTTGGGATGAATAAATTTAGTTAAATAAATCAATCAAGTCCGAAGTGTCATACCATGGTCGTATCAACAACTTCAACAGATTCAGAATAATCTGTTTCATTCTTCTCGAACCCATTTATAAACATCTTGTCCTTCTTGAACTAGTTTCTCTGAAGTCATTAGCAAAATCATGCAAAACAAAAAAGACACCCAAATAAAAAAGCATATCCGAATCTATTTTCTCAAATTTCATGTAACAAACAAATCTTGCAGAGCGGAACTGATTTTCTACATTAAATGCAATAACTTTACTTCAATAAATATAAATATGACGTTATTGATTCAAAACAATTCACAAAAGAGTTTACAAGGATAAGGGAGAAGACATTCCCTTCAAATTGAGCAAGTGCACATAAATTCCTAAAAGTTCTACAAAAAGACTTACATAAATAAGAGTCAACACGGCCTGTGGCACTTAATGGGTAGTAAAGACAACAAAGGATTTAAAGTTGGCTTTTATGTAGTTCGGATAAGGCTATGATGATGATAAAGTTGAAGTTTTATGTCAATACCTAAATTACCATTCTTAGTACAAGTAATTGTGAGTAATGTAAAAAAATAAAAAAAAAATAAAATATAAAAATAAAAAAATTGTGAGTAATACAAGGAAAACTGTCAATGAATTTGAAGTTGCTCTCCCTGAAGTCGAGGAAAAAAATAATAGACAAAGGAAGAGGGAAAAGACATCAAAATGTTGCTTGAGCTAATTACATGGGCAGTAAATGGAAAAGGTTGCATTCATACCCCCATCTCCAACACATCAAATACACCCCTGGCACTCAAAACATGGAAAATATAAAGAATATCATAGAGATTCTTGAGATTTAAGAAATATATTTTATATGAAAATAATCTATTTCAGGGATTATTCATCTTTTGACCGAAATTGCCAAAATGTATGCCAAATGTGAATAACAAGCAAGGAAACCTAGAGCAACGCCAAGGTCCAAACTCCAAGGTATCATTTCATGTGAGGATAAAGCTCGGAAGGCAATGATTCTAGTTGCATATAACAATGCATCATTCTAAACTTAAATGAACAACCTTTTGTAAGAAAAGAGCAGGCCAAGGCTTCTGCCAATGTAGAGTTTAAGGAGAAATTGACATGTGAATTCTTACGCCTACGTTATAGAGCAAATATTCATATGAATCAAGGAAATGACTTCTAGGCCATAATGGAGACAAGCTAACCACTTCTCGATGGTCATTCTCTAATAATATTTAGTCCTTTCTTTTATATCCGATGACCTACTAATAAAAAATTAAAATATCCTATGGTAGATTTCAAGAAGCTTTAGGATTAGAATAAATTAGTAGAAACTATGCTAGTCATCGAACGGGGTCATAGTGGCAAAAAGAATTTCTTCCTTTCTTTTAGAACGTTGAGATATAAATATTTAAACCATCATCAACAACAAATAGAAGACAATCTTCATACGAGCCATAAAATAAAAAATTAAAAATTAAACTTTTTTAAAGCCATACTTGTTAAAACGTCAGGATCGAGGGTTAGCAGGTAGACTTCTTTGATCGCTTTGATTCGATAAGACTTTCACGTTAGAGTTAAAACAATCACCAAACTTAAAAACTAACCAAAATAAAACAATAAAAAAATTCGTAGCGGATGAAAAAGAACCCAGCCGGAGGAATCATACCTCTCCAACCCAGAGCAAGAATTGCGGAGCAGAGCTGAGTAGATGGAGAGTGATCTTCATCACTAAGCATTATATATAGACCAAAAGGTTGAAGACTGTTCAAATTAATGGTCATCGTCCTACGCTTTTTTCTTCTTCCGGCGGCACCTTTGACAATGGAACCAAAGTCCCCGTCGCGTGATCTGAACGACTCTATTGACCAAACAACCCATTCCAAGTGGAAAAAATGTTCACAGAAACCTCGCGATTCCGACTGTTTCCATTGAAACTGGAAAGAAGGTGACGAATGAGATGAGGTTTTGGGGGATTTGTAGAAAAAGGACCGGCCTTGACGGACACGTGTGTTAGAAAATTTTAAACGTTCCTTAATCTAGTAATAAGTATTACTGTTGCGAAGTAGGCCACGTGAACATTTGGGAAATGACAGTTAGGTGGCATTTTATCTTTTTCTTCGTTCATCGATTCTGCAAATCTGAACCAATTAAACAAAAAAAAAAAATTCGAAGCTGCTAAACAGATAACAGTTGCCACGTGAATAGTGGTAACGTAATCCTTTGCCTGAGCGCAACCACACACACTCTCTCTCTTTCTAACGATAAAATCAATCTAAGATTCTCTCTCAGTTTTGTTCTCTTTCCTCCACTGTCTACGCTACGAGCTTGTATATATACTTGAATTAAGGCCTTGGCGCCTTGCTATGTTCTACAAACAATATTGAATCAAATATTTTCGAAGGTATAATGAGCATGGAGATCAGACATGGATGATCCTTACTTGCAGTGCCCACCCAAATGATTTTGTTACTTCCAAGCAGCTTGAACACATGGAGTATCGTCCCATTAGGATGATCCAGGAAATCTTGGAATGATTTCAACAGGCTGGTCCATTTCTCTTCTCTCTTTACGAGCGTTGTTCAGATGCCTCTCCCACCTCCCATCGCCACTGTAATCCCTAAATTTGCTGCATCGACTCGTTTAATGGCGATTCAAATCTACCATCTGGGTGGAACAGAAGAGCTCACGGTGCACAATTACCGGCCAACTTAATTTTTTTTCCCTTAAAAAATAAACATTTTAATTATGGGATTTTTACATACCTAACACTCAAAATATTTCTATTTACACATATCACACCTAAACTTAACTTTTTACTATTATACCACCTAAAAACTCTAACACTCATCAAATACAACACTTCGTTCACTCTGTTAGCTGTTCCCGTTAAATGAGCCTCACGAGACTCACCGAACTGCTCGCCCTCACCGAATTGCTTCGCCCTCATTGAACTGCTTCGGTAAGGAGCTTCGCCCTCATTGAACTGCTTCGGTGAGGAGCTTCGCCCTCAACGAACTGCTTCGCCCTCATTGAACTGCTTCGGTAAGGAGTTTGCCCTCGCCGTACTGCTTCGCCCTCCACTCCTCTGTAAGTCGCATAGGTATGTTGTTATTCTCCATTTCAAAATCTAGGTTTTGTGTTTTCAACAAATATGTGAAAGTATTGTGATACATAGTTTGTTCTTGATCAAACCGAGAGATTTCTTGTGGAACCGAGAGATTTCTGGTGGAAGAAGAGGTGTGACTGGAAAGCTTTCATTCACTAATCTGTTATTCTATTTTTCAAAATCTTGGTTTTATGCTTTCTGATCTTTTCCATTAGTTGTTTAGGGTAAAATTCTGAAGCTTTCATTGACTATGTTGTGTTTGTATATTTAGAGATGCACAATAGGTGTTTGATGAAATGCCAAGGTGTATTTTTTGAATGAATGGAATGCAAAGGCACTGTTTTTACTTCTCATGATTTCATTTTCTTTAATTTTTTTGAAGGTGTATTTTACGAAGGCAATTTACAAGGCAATCTACAATGAGTTCGAGTTCCTCCGCAACGCCAATCCGAAACTTTAGTAATCAAATATATTGTCATTGCAACTTACAATGTACAATATTTACATCTTACCAATCTCGTAGTAGAGGAAGAAAATTCTACAGATGCTCACGGAGTAGAACTGAAGGCGATTGCCATTATTTTCGATGGTGTGATGAAGTTAGTGAATTACCGTATGAGAGCAATTTTCTAAGATCAAATGTTGGTGATAGCAGTTCAACGCATATTGCTTCAATTAGAGCCGAGCTGTTACAAATTAAAATCTTGTTGGTCATAGTGATTTTCCTTAATGTTATTGTAGTATTCACTGTAAATAAATTACGCAATGCGTAAATATCACTTTGAATCAATGAAACTTTTTTGTTAATCAATGCAACCTTGAGTTCTCAGTATGATTTTGAGATTTTGTTTTATGTAATGAAGCAAAAGGCAAGAAGAATTATAAATCTTGTTAGTCATTGTGCTTTGAGTTATCAATCCGTTATGAAGCAAAGGCAAGTAAAGTTATAAACGAGAGCTACAAAGCAACATTAGTATTATGATTTACTAACAAAACAATGCATCTGATTCTTGTTCCAGCAATATTAAGCGAGATGAATGCAAAACAGAGAGGTACAAAACAGCAAGTTCTTTAAAGCTTTTGTCATGAATGCATGATGCAGCGTCCTAGCAACTGAAGTGTTACAAAAAATCTATAATCATTCCAAAAATCTTTAATCATTCCAAAAACTAATATCATCCCAAAAAAGCTTGAGATAATGAGATTGTTCAACAACCAAAAATCTTTAATCATTCCAAAAAATCTTTAATCATTCCAGAAACCTGTAATCATTCAAAAAGAAACAGAGAACTGCTTGTACTAAGCATTAGCTCAACAACCAAAAATCCGCTATCATCCCAGAAGTTTTAGGAATCCACCAAGTCAATCCAGATAATTGCAGGAGCTTGACCGAGCATGAGATGTACTAGGTAGCAGTTCATCAGAACCAATCTCATCACTGCAGGAGCTTGGCCGGCGTATATTCAATTTTGGCCGAGTATTAGATGTATTAGACTGCAGCACATCAGAACCAATCTCGTCGCCTCCGACATTTAAGGGATTCTTACAAGTGCTTCTATGATGGCCCCATAAGTTACACCTACTACACTTATGCCCAAGTTTTCTTTTATTTCCTATCTCTAGGAAATTTTTAATTCGCCTTTTCTTGGGTCTACCACGCGGTCGAAGTGAAGCTGGCGTAGTCACTACCTCACCATCACTAACTGCAGCCCACTGTTCCTTTCCAGGTAGTGTTGCGATTGCACCATCGTATGCCATTTTATATCTAATCATTAAAAATATGAAAATAACTTAAGACAACTAGTTAATCAAGACATACTTTGATGGTAACGAAGGACAGTAACATACCTATATACGTAGTACTTATCATCAACATACGTATGCCATAAGGTATGTTGTCTCGTTCCAATGAATGCAGCACTGTGTATACAAGGTAGACCACTTAATTGCCAGAATCCACAACTACAATCGTTCTTTTCTATGTCAACCTCGTGCCGTTCATGAAGTCCCTCAACCTCAGCTTTGCTTAAGGTCGACTGACGAATTATAAACTGATCTTTCCTTGTTGTTATATCTCTAATATACTCTTCCACATGGGGGACTAGCTGACCTCTCCAAGAGCCACATTGAATCTTTCTATGCGAGCGTTGTTCCATAAGCTTCGCCCTAATCAGATCTACCAAATCAACTACTGGTTTATTTCTTGCTTCTTCAACCCATGCATTAAAAGACTCTGACATGTTGTTGGTATTGTAGTGATTTTTGATGTGCTTTGAGAATGTCGCCTTTGACCACTTGCATGTTAACGCATTCAAATAAGAGTAAAGTTGTGGACTTATTTCGAAGATCTGCTCAACTTTCTTATACAAAGCATGTAGCTCGTAAGTGTTTGCGGCAGTCCATAACAAATTTTGAAGCTTGTTGCCATCTTCACATCGAAAGAGTTTTTTAATATTCTTCCATAGGTGTCTTATACACACCCTATGTTCGGCATTTGGAAAAATAAGCTTTATAGCTTCACCAAGGCCCTTCTCCATGTCGGATATGAAAGCTAAATGTTCAATTTCACAACCAAAACTTTCCGCCAAGTTTCTTAAGAACCACTCCCATGATTTCTTGGACTCTGATTCAGCAACGGCAAACGCTATTGTGTAGAGACCATTATTGGCATCCAAGCAATTTGCAGATAGTAATACGCCAAGATACTTCGATTTGAGGTGGCACGCATCAACCCCAATTAGATATCTACATCCAGCAATGAAACCATCAATGCATACTTTGAAGCTAACGAAGAATCGCATGAATGCATTAGTTTTGCTGTCACACATGTATGTTATGTGAGAGCCAGGATTTCTGTGGATTAACTCAGACCTCAGCGTAGGCACCCACATATAGTTATCGTCGACAGATCCAAACATTATATCTCTTGCCAACTCCCTTGAACGCCACAGTTTCATATATGGCAAGGATAATCCATAACTTGTCTCCAAGTTATTGCTAATTTCCTTTGGCGTGATATCAGGATTTTTCTTTACAATGTCTTTGATTTCATGAGCTAACCAAGTAGTAGTAGCTTGCTTGTTTCCAGCTCTATTGACCCCAGGACATAAATGAGTTGATTCTAATTTTCTAACTTCAAAGGAGTGCCCATCATGACACAATGAGGCACGTACTCTCCACGGACAACCTCTGTATGCGCAAGTAATAATTATTCTGGATTTGTCACTAGCCTTTATCTTGATAGCATAATTATGTAAAATTGCATTAGACCTAACTGCTTGCTTGAAACTTTGGGAATCCTCGAACCGCAAACCAACGAATAGAGTATTTGCCTCATTAGTTTGAGTTATAAAGAACTCATCACACAAATCATTTACAACAATATCATTATTTTCTCCGATCTCTGAGCTGAATTGATTGGGACATTCAGTTTGATTATACTGTGATTGGGACATATCTTCTTCATTATTTTTCACTGCAACCACCACCTCAATTCTATTCCTTTCATAAGAACTTTTAAGCATGTCAACTACTTCTGAATCGCTTGAAACCAATAAGTAATTCTTCGGCGATGTTCCATTGACATGATAGTGCAAGTCGAATGGTTGACCCCTTAGCCAATGACAAAGTGTTTCAACTCGTTCTTTTAGCAACAACATTGTGATTTCATCTCTCCGAAGCTTTAAAGTTTTCTGGCTTCCATCCACATACTTCATTCTAGCCTGACCTGCACCTCAATCCAATATCCACCGAATTTGAGAATAATGAAGCAAAAATGACTTGAATCCATTTCTGTTTTTGCATATAATAATAAGTTAGACAAAGTGAAAAAAATTAATCAAAATGAGTTAGCTAAAGTAAACAAAAATTTCAGTTAAAAGTATTCTAATCAAAGCAACCATATGAGTAAGCATTCTAATGAACGTTGTTTTTTTAATATGAAGAACGAAGCAGAGGCGGACGCTGAAATGGCAGAAGTAACGACATCAGAAGAACGAAGCAGAGGCGACGGTCAGTTCGTCGGAACAGGTAAGCATACCTTCTCTAGCGAATAATAGGCGACGGTCGGTGGTAGTCGGAGAACAATACCGCGCGGGAAGAAGACTGCTCCGAAACAGGAATGCGCGGGAACAGGAACGGGATCGCAAGAAGCGAAAAAGGTCTAGGGGTTTTAACGCAACGTTAACGGAGTGGTATTTGAAATTTAAGAAATGTTATTTGAGTGGTATATTAGTAAATATAACACTTTGAGTGTTAAATATGTATTTTGAAATGTTTTAAGTGTTATGTATGTAAAAATCCCTTTAATTATTTTGCTACATTCAATAAATATAATTATTCAAATTCTAAAAAAAAAATTCATACATAAAATTATGCATTTCACTATCCAATCCATCTACACCATAAGAGTAACAGAGAAACTCATCTCTTGCTATCATCTATGTTTATTAAATCCAAAAGCGCATAATCCATGATGAATAATCTTTAATCATTTGAGTTATTTTTCTTTAAGAAGATTGTTCATCCATATAAAACATATAATATATTTGCATGGCTTGCTACTCTTTTCATCATCTCCTTTTCTTGGAATTATCAATGACATTGGATGAGAACCTCCATCGTATGCTGTTGGGTGGGTTTACTCTAACTTCCAATTTGAAAAAAAAAAAGAAAGACATTTCAAAAGTTCTATCAACCAATGCATGTTGTGTAACCTATCATGGACATTTGAAAGACATTCTTCTTACGAGCCACAAAAAACTTTTCTTTTTCAAGTTCACGGGATCGAAAGTTAGTAACATTTGAATAATGCCAATACTTCTTTAATCGTTTCTGCATAACTCTCGATAAGATTTCTACGCAAACTATAACATTTTTCCTCAGCACTCAAAAACCAAAACCAGAAAAAAACATAAAAAATAAAGGCCGACGAAGGAGGGCGGAGCTAGAGGAACCTACCTTTCCGAATCCAACACAGATTCGCGGAGCAAAGCTGAGTAGGCAGAGCGCCAGCTTCGCCGCCAAGCATTATATATGATCCAAGAGCTCGAAGATTGTTTAAATCTATGACCATCTTCCTAAGTCTCCTCTTCTTCCGACGGCGCCTTTGACAACGAAAAGCCACCCAATTTCCGCGTCGCCAGATAAGACCGCTGCTACAGACCCAACAACCCAGCCCGAACGGCATGTTACTTTAAAAATCTTCCGAAGAAACCTGGATCTCCCTGTCGATTCAATGGTGAGCCAACAAAGCAGATGACGAATGGGATGAGGACTTTAGGGCTTTTGGCGATAGCCGATAAGGAATAGGGGTAGATAAATGCACCTGTCTCGTCTCGACAAAAAAAAAAAAAAAAAAAATTGAATTTATATGAAAATATTTGTTATATTTAATTATTGTTGTCGTATTAGAGAAAGGTAGGATGTCACGTGTGAATTGGGGAAGGTAGGGTTAGGTGGGTTCACTTTAGTTTTTTTATCCAAATTTTCATAAATCTCATCAAATAAAACAAATAATGGACTTGACTAACTCAAAACAACTTATGTACCTTTTTTAATAAAAAATAATAGTTATACAATTATTAAAAATATTTAAGACCTAATGATGTTCAAAGGATCCCTACCACAATTAAATCTCATATAGCCTCGCAATTTGGTGTTGCACCAATACAGCCATTGCCACGAGGGATTATTCTCTGTAAAGTCCAGACATAAAGAATCGTCCGGATTTGTGAGTGTATATACACTGTGTATATAGTGCATACATTATGTGTAAACTCACATGTCCGAATGATTCTTCCCTTCTAGAGTCCACACATAATAATTTCTTCATTGCCACAGTTGCCTTAATATTATTTTGTATGATAATTTATTGTGTTAAAGGCCCTCTAAGCTTATAAAATTATTCTACAATATTTTTTTTGGGAGATTTCCATACAAACTACTTTATTTCATAATATTTACATAGCTAACAATCAAAACATTAATATTACATGCGTATCACCCATATAACAAATATGAGTGCATGGAATGAAATATTAAAGTTCATAAAGTGGTATGAGTAGTATGAATGAAATATAGAAGTGATATTTTTAATATTAAAGTTGTATATGGGTGGTAGACATGTAATATTAATGTTTTAGATATTAGATATGTAAATAGCATAAAATAAAGTGGTATATATGTCAATCCCCCTATTTTAAGCTATATAAAAGGACTTTGACATAAGTTATGGCACTCCTTTTTAAATAGAGGCAGCAAGATGATGTATTGTTTCTATAGTAAATGTATTCAAATTAGCTAAGGTGTTTATGTATTTGAATTTTAAGATGAGAAATGTGAGTGATGAAATTTTGTAAATAGAGAGAGAGAGAGAGAGAGAGAGAGAGAGAGAGAGAGAGAGAGAGAGAGAGAGAGCGTTGAATTGAACTAGAGTCTTAAATAAAATTTGTTCAAGCACGGCTTGATGGGACCCTTAGCAACAAGGAGAGGCCCTAATAATGTAGAAAATATGTGGAGAGTGTACTTGATTTGATGCTCGCTTAAGTCAATCATGTAGCGGGCTTGAGGTCTATTACTCTACTGTGAAGAAAGGGTGAGCTTCAGCTACAAGATGTGCAACTCTGAGAGATCGACGAGTTTCATTGTTGTTGTTGGTTGGTTGAATGCACTTAGCAAGACTAACTTCTGAACTCTTTGGGTTAATTAATTAGCTATGCCCTATAAACAAGTAAGTCTTAGGTTTGAAAGAGACTTGTAGGTTATGAGATATTGAAGGACTTTTAAGCTATGCAATTTTTAGATGAATTTTGAGTTAGCCCTATGAGACTTGGTTCAAGATTCAATGAATATAGATATTGAACTTTGTTCGGGTGAACGGGTAGTGTTCGGGTTGAACTTGAAATTGACCCGATGTAATTGGATATGACCTGAATCTGACCCATTTTTGCAAATGGGTCGGTTTGTTTAACCTGGATCCGACTCGTCGGGTTTTCAGGTTGACCCAACCTAATTTATGGGATATGGCTAAAGAAGCACGTGAAAGTGAGGAAAACAACGACTTAGGCGATGACGTACTTTCGATTCCCGGCTTTCGGCGAGCTATCTCAACCTCGGACTTCCAATTCGTCAGAAAGGAACGTCGTCAAAGCCTCGAAGGAGGCTATTAGGCGACGATCGAAGAGAGGCAGCACTGCTGCAGCGGCGACGCTGCGTGTGGCACGCGAAGAGCGGCGACGGCCTCGAAGGAGGCAAAGACGCGACTAACAGACTGAGTGACTCAACAGGCGAAGAGACTCGACGGGTCATTTTGTAGGCGGGGCGGGCACGCTAGGCAGCAAACGCGGGCAAAACTTTTTCTGTGCCATTTTCGAGTCATTTTCAGGTTTTCGGGTCAACCCAAACCTGACCTGAAACTCAAATCGGGTTAGATATTCAAACCCGAACCCGACCCTTTTTCTAACCGGGTCGACCCGAACCCAGATTTTTCGAGGTCGGATTCGGATCGTGTCAAAATTTGACACCCCTACCAACCAAGATGAATAGTATTGTTTATCAATTACATAATTTATCTTATCTTTTATGAATAACTAGGAGGGCACATAATAAAAAGTCTAAGAACCTGATATGGCCGGAGTGCCTCAATATCTGTACTAGAGAGGCTCGATCTATACCATTGATTTCGTACTGTGATTAGAGCATTGTATGTGTCATTCTAAGCCTTTATAAGTTTGAGTCTCAATATTTTTTTTTTGCTTCATTGATCTTGAGATTCCTGTATCCCTTATCTTTGATTGTTTTCATTATTTCAGTAATGGAGAAATTCACTGGCATGTGTATCACTAAGATTGCTTCAAGAAGATCTTCTTAAGCGACAAGGTGCTCCTCAACTATTGAGGGTAGGGGTATTAACGTGTAAACTTCTAATCTAATCGAAGTAGGCCTGATACAAATATGATTGATTCAAATCTAACCAATTTATTATATTGGTAAAAATATTTGACCTAAAAGAGACTCTACCCGAACTTAGCCAACCCAAACCAAACTCACCTAACCTGTTTGTTATATTGATCATATAAGTTTTTAGATAAATATGATCCAGTTAACTCTAATATTATATGTTTAATCTTAATAAGAAGCATATTTATTTTAACAATATATTTCTATAACTTTAAAAATGTAATGGTCCAAACTCTTAAACATCGATGCACCTTTTGATATAATTGTTAGAATTATATTAAAAACTCCAAAGTTAAACGTGCTCATACATGATCACTCCTCGTATGGGCGGCCTCTTGAGAAGTAACACCAACGGTACAGAGACACCTGTTGGTGTACTGATTTGAGTTTCATTAGAAACTCCAAAGTTAAACGTGCTCATATAAGAGCACTAATGTGATGAGTGGCCTACTAAAGAGTTGCAACAATAGGATAAAACCGTGAGGCACGTCTCCATAGTTGAGAATTTAAGTTGTTACATAAAACACAAACACAAATAATAATTAGATCAATTTCAATATGATTTCAGATTATTCAAGTGAAACAGAATCCAACCAGAATAATAAATGGATCTACAACTTAGGCAACCCTGATACAAAATTGCTTCATTGCAGAAAGTTGCTAAGATTGGAAAAAATAAAGAGGGTGAAGCTACTTCCTTCATCATAGTCATCAATTAAACGAGAAAGTGAAAGCTGCTGAAGTTAGCCCTAAATCAAAGAAGCAAACTGAAGAAACTGTCAATCTTTTAGCTAGGATGTTCATACCTCTTCAATTCCTATCAAACATCCTTCTTCTCCATTGAAGGATAAAGAACAGTAAATACCGCACCCCCTAACCTTCTCCTCAAAGCCAGTGGAGAGATACTTCAATAAGCAAAGCTGCTTAATTTTATTGAAAAGAACACTTTAGCTGGAGAATGCGATGTGACTCATATCCACCCACATGTTGGATAAATTAATTGATATTTTATTAATCAATTCTATCGAATCAAATTATGGAAAGAAACCTAATGGCTTTTAAGTTAGTTCAGTTTATTCGATTTGATTTTGATTTAATCAAATTTTAAAATTATATTTATTTTATGCAAACAATCAATTAAGCTCTGCTGATAATTTACAAAGATATTGGATGATGACATTTTCATTATTTTGATTGGGATATTAATTTCAGCCATTTTAATTTTCCATTTAAAAACGAATAAAAGACCACATGCTAAAGCATTTGAATTGGCACTGAGATTACTGTAGCCTATATAGCCTATGGGTGCAAACGAGTCGAGTCGAGCTTGAGCTAGGGGATCTTCGAGTCGAGCACGATTGCCAAATATCGAGCTCGAGCTCGACTCGTCTCACTTCGAGCTCCGTCCCCAGCAGGCTAGTAGCACACGAGCTCCATCATCCCGAACTCTATCATCCCGACTCTGTCGTCGAGCACGCTTGCAGCACGCGAGCTCCGTCGTCCCGACGTCAATCGTCATGCTCCGTCGTCATCATCGTGCTCCTGTCCGGCTTTGATTTGTTTTCCCGTCCGTGTCGCCCAGAGATTTCATTTTCCAATCGGAAGGTCACCTCCGCAAGCTGATTGACATGTTGATGAGTCGAGTAGAGATCTGTTCGAGCTCGATAAGTGATGGGGACATCAACACATGGAAAGTATCAAAGACGTGGCCGTCGATCTACGGCCACGATCGAGTCATTATATTTCTGAGATTGTTTTATATATTTTCTATTTTTCATGTCATTTGGTATTTTGCTTTATTAGTTTCCGTTGTACCCTTTTATTAAGGGATGTCATATGTAAGCCCTAAGGGCATTGTCGTCCTTTATTTTAAGAGTCTTTGTATGAGGCTATTTATAGCCCTAGTGTGATCCTTTTCAAGTTAATGAATGAATGAAGAAAAATTTTAGCTTGCTCAATTTCTTTATGAGATCTTGAGAGTGTTTGAGGGAGGAAATCCCTAAAAGAGGGAGAGTTGTGCATCGCCCACCAACCTAGAAGAGTTGGGTTCGTGGTTTTCTTTCTTTTCTCTCTCTCTTCTTTCCCTTCTCCCACCACCGGCCAACCACAAGCTCCACCACCTATCAACCACCATCCCTCCCTCCAACCACCATACGACGTCAACTCCCTCCACCATCGGCCTCTCCCCTTCACTCCCCACCTTCAGCCGCCCCTAAACACCCCCCCCCCCCCCCCCCCCCCCCACTTCCTCAAGCCCACGCCCAACCACCAGCCGGCCCTAGCCTCCTTGCCCTCTTGATGTTGATTTCAGTCAACATCAATGCTTGCCTTAATCCCCTTACTCAATTTAGGAAAGGTTTCAATTCAATTTTGAAATTCAAATTGGATTTCAAAATCTTTCTTAATTTAACTCTTTTAAATTAGGAAAGTTCTTTAAATTAAATCTAATTCAAAATTAAATTAGATTTGGTTTAATCTTTCTTTCTTAATTTAAGTTTCTAAACTAGGAAACCCTTTTATTTTCCCTCTCTAATCCCCTTTCCCCCTCACCATGCCGCCGGCCCATCTCTCTCTATCCCCTCTTTCTCTCTCCAATTCCCCCTCTCCACATTAACTCCTATTTTCTTTGGAAATTAAATTCAAATTTTGATTCCTAATTTCCCTCTAATTAGAAATCTGAAATTCATTTCAGATTTTAAAACTTTTCCTCTCAACACCCTAACCCTAACTCCTCCAAACCCTAAACCTAAACTTCCCAAGGTGCCTCCCTTTAGTCGGCCCCTTTCTCCTACCTCTTCCCACTTGGGTTTTGGAGAGAAAACTCCTTCTCTCTCAAAGAAGGATGGTAAGGACAGCAAAGATCATGATCATCAACACATCAACGTTTGGAGGAAACTTCTTTCTCTCCAATTGAACCTTTAAAGAAGGCCACGACGGATTTCTTCCATAACGTACTTCCGTACTTGGATAAAAGTGAACCACTTCCCCCTTTTTATTTGCTTTCCTAATCCCCTAATCTTGTATGTAATGACAAATCATATGGAACCGTGCTCCACCATTGCCTAAGCTTAGTAAACGTAGGATTGAGCATGCTTTCTATGTTACTAATCACATTGTTAGATTAGAGATTTTGTTGAAAGCTATTTACTTTGCATGTTGTTGAGTTTCTAACCTGTTTTGATAATCCAAGTGCTTAGCATGTAATTTAGCCTAAACGATTGTGACCGCTCTTACGTTTAAATCGCTAATAGCTTAATTATAATTATTTTATCAAAATCGTGCAAATTCTTATGCATTCATTTACAAACATCTTAGTCCTGCATCAATAAGCCATCGAGTTCAAAATCGTTTTCGAGCCAGGCTCACAAGCTTGATAAGCTCAACTCTTCGAGCCTGTTAACGATTAGACTACGAGCCAACTAGCGAGTCGACTTGACTCGGTTACACCCCTAGTATAGCCTAGGTGAATCCATCATCATAAAAGGCTTTAGAATATGCAGATGTATTTATTTTTTTTTTTTTCATTTTTTAAGTAAGGATCAGTATCGATAGTATATGATAGAAAAAGGAACGAAAACACACTAAGAGGGCAACTCATGGCTCCACTGAAGCCAATTTCGCAACTAAGATTTCGTTTGGGCCAATTTTCTTAATAATTTCTGAAACAGTTTAAATTATAAATTTTTATAATAAAAAACTATTTTAAAAAGCTATAAGAAAGCTGTCACAAGCTAAACCTACGTTTGAGGCCAACTCTTTTAATGCCAAAAAATGAGCAAGTTTCACTTAGAGTAGACTTTAAAAAAACTTTAGATTTATAGTGAGATTAATATAATTCAAAATATTGTATCCAGCATGAATCTCAATACAAATTTAATTTTTTTTGCTAAAAAATTACTTTCCCAATCGAAGCCTTTTAATCTATCATTCTTAATAAATTATTACAACTTTGACATTGTTGAAATTGTCAATAATATTGGACCATTGGTACAAAAAAAAAACATTTTGATGGCAATTAATTAATTTTCTTTAAAAAAAGATTTCAATATTAAAAATATTGAAGTAAATCTTAATAATATTTTGAAAAAAGAAACTTTAAGAGAAAAAAAAGCAACAAAAAAAATACATCAAGGACTAAATATAAAATTGCAAAAACCTTCGCGAGCGGATCGCCGAGCTGATGAGTTGAGCGGAGGTCTGTTCAAGCTCGAGCTCGATAAGTCATCAAGCTCGTAATCATGTTCGACTCGATAAGCTCGGCTCGTCGAGCTTGCTTGTGAGCCGGCTTGACTCCGTTACACACCTATTGTAGCCTAGTTGAATCCATCATGATGTAAAACAGTTTAGAATATGCTAATGCTTTTTTTTTTTAATTTTTTAAGCAAAGATCAATATCGACAGTATAAGATAGAAAATATACGAGAAAACATACTAAAAGGGCAACTCATGGCTCCACTGAAGCCAATTTCACAACTAAGATTACGTTTGAGACAACTTTCTTACTAATTTCTAAAGTAACTTTTCAATACACATATTTTTAAGCTATAATTTTTTGTAATAAAAAACTATTTTAGAAAGCAATAAGAAAACTGTCCCAAACTAAACCTAACTTTGAGGCCGACTCTTTTAATGCAAAAAAATGAGCAAGTTTCACTTAGAGTAGACTTTAAACAAACTAGATTTATCCTGATATTAATATAATTCAAAATATTATACCTAGCATAAATCTCAATGCCAACTAAATTTTTTTTCTAAAAAATTACTTCAATAAGCAATAAAAAAGCAATCCCAAACAAGCCTAAATTTCATTCCAAATTAATATGACTTTGATCTAAAGGCCCAAACAAATATGGTACGGGTAAAATCTTCATTTTGTTTCAAGAAGTGGCTAATTTGGTAATTTTAACTAATTTTCTATTGTTCTTAGTAATTTATTACAACTTTGACATTGTTGAAATTTTCCACAATATTGGACCATTAATAAAAAAAAGAAGCATTTTGATGATAATTAATTAACATCTACATAGAAGAGTATTAAAAAACAGAATTTTGTTAAAGAACCATTTAGTTGATTAAATATTTAAAAAAATAATATTTAAAACATATAAAAATTACTATATTTCATTTAATAAAAATGAAAAAAAAACCTCTAATTTTAAACTCCATAGAACCCCTCATTCTAATAATTTACTTACACATAAATAAAAAAAAATCAATCATTTTCTTTAAAAAACTTTTTTCAATATTTAAATAATTGAAGTAAATCTTAATAGTATTTTGAAAAAAAAAAATTTAAGAGAAGAAAAGCATAAAAAAAAATTTACACCAAGGACTGAATATAAAATTGCAAAAACCTAAAAGCTTTATTTGGTTCCAACGGTCAAATTTCAACCTGCTAAATAAAATAATATGAGGTTTTTATAACAACTCCACATGTAAAATTAATATTGAACTTAACTAAAAAATAATTTACTAATATATTTATTTAGCAAGAATCCTCCAAATCTACTTCAAACAAATAACACAAAAGTGCCTGTTAATAAAAGCTAAACATACTTTACAATATGGCACAAGAGCTAGACAGCAGTTCTTAGTTCAACAACAGCTTGAAGATCATCTCCATCTTGGATTCTCCTTCCTGTAGTGTCCATCCATATGATACTGCTCAGATTAATGAAAGAGAAAAGAAGGAATGCAGTTTGAGAAGGTATGGCAAACCTGGATTTCCTCCCATCAGGTGACAGTCCACCAATGAATGATTTGCTCACTCCATTTGGCCTTTCCTGCTGCTTCTCTGTTGTGCTCATCTGTTTCTGCTTTTGGTTTGCATCAAGAGGAGTACAATATATAAGAAATCAATCTACTCTTGCACTGCACTCATTTCAAAGCAAATCCAAAGCTGAAATTTTCATTTTAACTAAATTTGAGTTAGGATATCCTAATCCAAATTTCATTAAAAAAAATATTGGCGAGTTGATAGTGATCATTATCATGTTAATAAAGTTGTCAGCATATTAACTGTCATCAAGACTGTTGATAGATTTGTCAACTTGTTAATAAAGATGGTAACATTAGCCATCAATATAACAACACTTTGTTAAAAAATAGGTCATATCTACAGTAACTAAACTATTGCTAATGAGAGAGTTCAATCAAAAGATAAAAAGAAACAAGTAAATGGTGTTCAACCTTGTAAGTATCAACTTTGATGTTTCCACTCTGTCTCAAAGTATTAATCATGGAGCCCTTTCCCTCATATTTCCTGGTTGTTGAAGCATTTGCCTGCATGTTAGGTTATTCAATTCGATGTTCCACATTGTAATGCTCACAGAGTTACTGCGAATGCATGTTTTCTATCCTATTTTAGGCCTATTTGGATGACTTTACGTAGAAAATATGTTTATCTAAATGTTACTTATCAGTTTCATTGTATGCTAACTCCTAATTTATTGAAGTTGAGCGTTATTGCAAAGAACGCATATATATCTAAATTTTAATTAATATTCAAACAAAAGAAGAAACCCGAAATAACGATGCTTACTATATCTGAAAGACAATTATTGAAAGAAATAAATGTTTCGCGGACAGCTGCAGAGCACATACTTACAAAACTTCATCAAGAAATACGCATTAGTAAGAACATATTAGATGTTCTCTTGTCAAGAAAAATCCTAGCAACTAATATAATAAAAGAGATCATTAAGAAAATGTGAAATAGAGTAGGAAGACGCAATATGTCACTCAGAAATACGAAAGAATGAAGGGGTCGTTTTTCACTTTGGTTCAAATCTTTAGACTGCAAACTAAGGAAAGTCACAAAGAATACAGAGTTGTTCGCATTGACTTGTTAAACAAGCTCCAAATTAGGATGTTTCGAAGTAAGATCAGACCTATGATGCACCAACAATTCATATTAAGGAGGTATGCATTGTTCGACAAGTATTGGCATCAACACATGCCCGACACGTGATGGACACAACTATCACAAATCCAATTAAAATAAATAATAAAACAAACAAACATGCGTGCTTTGCATTCATGTCATAAAAACTTAATTAACTTTTTATAAAAATCTCACATTTTCAATTTTTCATTTCTCTCTCCAACACTTCTCTTGCAAGTCTTCCTGCCTGAATCTTTTTTTTTTTTTTAATAGTCTTCCCGCCTGAATTTTTCCTTTCTCACACACGCTCAATTAGGATTTGAGTCGGAATTGTCGAATCGGCGCATCCGACCGCTAGCTTCCAAAGCTCAACTATCGCATACTCGTCTCCCAATATCGCATACTCGTCTCCCAACTTTCTCTCTTCTCAAGGCCAAAGCTCGACTCCAAAGTCCAATGATCGACCTCTAAACGCCTAAACTAAACGTAAAGCCCAACAAGGCAATGTTTGACAACTTCTCCCAATACCAAAGCCCAAAGGCCTCCAAATAAATACTAAATAATCAAAGAGAATGGAACTAAATCCTCTAAATAAATTGTCTTGAACTATAACTCTATAAGTTTATTACAAAACAAAATACCCTTAATAAAATAATTTTAATATAAAGTTTTAATTTTCATGCTATGATTTTATTTGTCATTTGTTTAAGTTGTACTATTTGATATCATGTATATATCATAACGTGTATTATGCAATGTACAATAAAAACTAATGACGCCACTACAAGTCCATAAATTTATTCAATTTATTTTGTTTAATTTATAAGCAACCTTTAATTTAAAAAATATTAAAAATATAATATCATGTCCAATGCGTATTTATGTCATATATTTTTAATAATAGACGTGTCTCATGTCCGTATCGTGTTGAGGATACAAAAATCAACTAATAAAATTTTAATTTTGGTAGACATTAGTTTGATTACATGCAATTTGCTTAGAGGCAAATTAGAATGTTTAAGACCTTCTGAATAGTTTTCTTGTTCATAATATTTAATATTTTATTTTGAAGCAAACATAGAGTCAATTTTGGCTGTGAAGATAATCCGATACTCTTCTATCACATTTGTTTGAACAAAAAATTTCCTTGTCATTGTCAAAAGCATTAACATCACACAACCAAATTTGACCCAAAATTACATACGGGGTCTTTGATAGGGACAAGCCACACTAAATTCGATTAAAATGGCTCCCTACCTATAGCAAAAGGTCAAATAACATGCCATTTGGTAATGAATTATAGTAAGGTTGAGGGTGAATTACAAGCTTAACAAATACAGTGAACTGAATCAAGCATGATTTACAATGCATGAGTTAATTGAATTGTACTTCCTGTTCTTGGACTTTACATATAATTTGTATATAAAGATGGAACCTTATTCGTTTTTTTTTAGTGAGACATAAATATTTCCTCCTTCATTACCTACCGCCCTCTTTCACCTTCAGTAAGAGATTAATCCAGTGGAACATGTTCTCTGAAGCTAATCATGATTCAGCTCCAACTTCATCACAAATGCTAACATTTCGACAAAAAGACGAGATTTTTATGGTGATTCTGCGTCCCTTTCAACTATCTAAAGGCACATAATCAATGTTACTTCATCAGTACCATCTTATCAGTGGGGTCCTACAGCTGTCTTCCAAATAAGACAACCTGATGCCACTTTAACATGTTACTTTTTTTTTTCTATTCTACTTCTTATGTAGCAATATTTTTATAAGCATAAGATTTCTATTTTAACAAGAACAATAATTAATATTTATTATTAACTTTATTGTACTGAGGCCTTGTAGTCCATAAATAAAGGTTTCAGATTTATAAGAAATGCACAACACTAAATGACTAATTAATATTTTACCAAAATGCATCTCTCTTTCTCATTGAACTTATTCAACTTTCTCTTCCTACTCTGAGATCTCTGCTCAAATTTTCTCAAGTTCTTTCACCTCTTAACCCTTCCTATCATTGTGTTTGTAATCCTGCATCAATTTAGTTTCAAAGCATCTTGTTCATAGTTCTACATCAGGCTCAACCTTAACTAACAAAGGAGTTTGGCTTTGAAGACATCAGGCTCAACCTTAACTAACAAAGGAGAACCTAGCCCATCTCAGGCAAAGGCTACCACCTGGTTTTGGCTTTGAAGACATGATGACTGGGACATAGATGAGTTAGGACTACAATAAAGGTCTCCTATGATCCCATCCAAGCAGGTGCAACATTTTGATGCATGAGCTAAGAGTTCGAATGCATCCAAAAAGCTTACCTTGGAGCTTACCCTCATCTATTTCAACAAACATAAACGCCTGCTTCATCCAGCAGGCCTACGTCCCAAAAGTATGGCCACTCCCAGAAGACTGAGCAACCAAAAGATCCACAACAAAAAGCTAAACCTAATTAAGCCAGCTAACCAAGAACCTAGCCCTATCATGACAAGTCGACCATGAGAGCCACTAAGCTTGACACTACCAGATTAGCAAACAAGGCCAACCTCAGTGGCCAGCGGAACACCGTAGACCTTCACCTCAATGGTTTTAAAAATATAACCAACTTGATAAATAATAGACTATAGCTATTGCAAACATAAAAATGGTTAATCCAAATGGCCTTAACAATCCCTGCATGCACATAAATAACCCTTTCTCCCTCCAAAACTGCTGTGCAAATTATCTTGCTGCTCTGCTCTGAAAATTTTCAGAAGAATTCGCCTTGCTTCCATCTTTAAGCCACACCAGACCAATGCTTTTCAACACTGTTTCATGAATTACAAGCCAATCAGCAGAAACAAAGGTCATCATACGTGATTATAACTATTTATAACCTTCAGCAGTGATCCATGGATCACCAGCCAATCAACATAAATTAGTAATATCAAGTATGAGTATAACTACTTTGAAAATTTGTAAAACAAACAGGTTTGGCTGGGTGGAAGTTCTGACCAAGGCAATGGAAAACTACCTGAATGTCTAAAACGTGTACAAACAAGAAATCAAAGAATTGACCAACTGATCGTTACGCCTCAACTCTTTCAAGTTTAGAAATCATATTATAAAAGATACCAAATGTGGTAATACTTAAAAAAAAAAATTGGGATTAGTAAGAATGCCTGGATGCTTTAATTGGAGTGTAGCTGGATGGTGGTTTGGTGAAAGAGTTTTTGTTCTGACATCTACACTATGAAATTTTACCTTTTTGCTTTTATCTCCGCCTGATAAACTTCCAGATTGATAACTGATAACCCTATTAGTATCATGAATATTTCTGGAAGGAAGATTGATAGACCTGAAAGCATAATCAAAAACCAAAATTTCAAATCAACATTAACAAGAAGACCAGTAAAAACAAAAAGATTAAAATCAGAGTGCTTGTCACTGAAAGACATTTGTGATCTAAAACTAGCTTATTATACTTAAATAAGAGTTCCACCTTGTTCTCAGTTGTTCAGTTGCAGCTCTTCCTTTGACAGTGCCGCACCTGCTGTCCAAGCTCTTTCTGAATTCTTCATGGCCCACACTGTTAGTTTAAATAAAATAGAGTAATTAAGCCTTTCAAGAAAATAGCTTAACATTCCAAAAGACGGAAAAAGAAGATAACGTAATTAACCTTTTACTCTGTAGTGCTCTGCTTTTAATAGTATTCTGTGTAGCCGTCTCCCTTGATTCTCCCTGCAAGGAGATTCAAATCTTTACTAAAAATCAACGCAAAATCTAATATTTCATTCATTAAAAAAATATAGGTAGAGAGGGGTAATTATAGTCCCAGAGAAAAATTATTTCCAAATGCATGACATTTTTTCCATGTAGTGGGATAAAGGCTTGATGTTGCTGTTATCATTGTTGCATGAAATTCTTTCTGAATATCTAAGCTACTAGATATAAAAATTACAAAGCAACTAGTTAAAAAAACTTGCCTATTTCCAATTTATATACGATTTTAAAGAGTATTTTTAATTTAAACAGAAAGAATGTTTAATCCATCATTTTTCCACAGCAAACATTATCCTACAACAGGAAAGTGAAATATCCATGGGGCATGTCTTAAAAAGAATTAGAAGCGACCTAAAAATAAATCCTATGGAACAATAAGAACAAAACTACAATGGGCAACATACATTAACATCAAGCCTTTATCCCACTGTGGGTCGAGTTAACACACACGGAATTAAAAAAAGAAAAAAAAACACACAAAAAAAAATGAAACTTAGGCTTCAATTCCCTGCTGAACCATTAGAAATATCAGAAACTGATCTTCTACACGAGTTCCTTGTGAGAAGAAAAATGAAAGCTAGTTTACCTGTACTCTTAAATTTCCCTTTGGATTAAATTTCCTTGATGTTGACCTATTTGAAACTTTTGACTGTGATCTTAGAACAAGTTCACTGGTGTTGTTAGGTATGACTCCTTTTCTTTCTTTGGAGAGAGGGTTTGGTCTTGGAATAGCAACTTTATTTTGTACTTCTGTGGGTGAACGATGAGAAGGAACAAAGGAAGACTTATTGCAGCTTCTGGCTTTGTTAGAAGTCTTCTTGCTCAAAGGTATATCAACTTCTGCCTTGTCAATAATATTATGCAGCTGTTTTGATCCCAGTGATGACTTAATCCTTTCTGGTAATGATTTGTTGACAGATTTTGAAAGGTGTCTAGCTGAAGTAGCATGTCCCTGAAAAAGAATGCACTTTAGGTTATTGCCAAATGCACAGAGAATTTCTTCAAATGACAATATTGTTTGCCCAAGTTCTCCAAATGCTAAAATTACAAAGCTATCAGTTTTTAATAAAATTTATGCTTTAACAGATAATTTGATATATTCTGCATTTCCAAAAAAACTGAACAATAAAAAATGCATGATTTTAAATGTTCCTTGTGTAATAGCTTTGTAATGCACTCTTTATGATCCTTCAGAAAATAGAAAATATAAGAATCCTTCTAGCAGAGTCCTTGTAGCCTTGATGGTTTATGAAACGATCATCTTTAAACAATTTAAATAGATTTTTTCTTTAAAATCTTAGCAATATAAAAAAAGAATTAATGCTATTTTAATATCAAAAGGAACGAAATTGGAAGAACATTAATCAAGAAAAAGAAATGCTATCGAATTCATAAATCAATTATTCATCACAGAAACATCTAGGAGTTTCAAAATACATGTACCTTTGACAATGGAACTGATGTAAAGCCATCTTTAGGCTTACGGACAATCAGCTTATTTTTCTCTAGCATAGGATTGTCAACTGGTACAAAATTTGCTTCTACAACATTTGAAACTGTAGGATCAGTCGAACATAATAGGGGGGAAGAAATTTGCACTTGGATGAAATTATTATAATTTTCTTCCTTCTTTACTTCACAGTGACTACTATGTGATTCAATGGTTTCTTTGGCTGTAGCATCTTCAATGAATCGAGGTGCCACATATTCATGCTCAAAAGCAGTACTGCATTCCTGCTCAATGGTTATTTCAGCAGTAAGGTCTTCCAATGGGGCTTCGCTAATACTTTCAGGCATTTCATTGGGAATTGTGCTTGGAAATGGTGGCTCATCTTCATCCCCAGTTTGGCTGGAGATGCTACCATCAGCACCATATTCCAACAAGAGCTCAGTTTGCTGGTTCTGCATGGCCTTCAAAGCCCGAACCTTTTTGTAATATTCCTCAAAGTAGGCCCTTTTTTTTGCCACCAAACCAGGAGATTTAAATTTTTCGAGCTCTTCCTGACGTTCATTGTGAGTAAAAACGGATCTTTTCTCCCATGACAATGTCTCAAATGCAAATTTTCCAAAAGATATTGAGCCATGATCCATCATTTGGGAAATAGAAGGACCCTATCGCAGCAACAAATGCAACAATGTCAAAAGTATTTCAGTATAAAGCGACAAAATAGGACTTAACTGAATTATTTGTATCCATATTTCATGGTAATTTCTTGCAACTACGGTGAATGAGGAGAGTGCCGGGCAATACAGAAGCATTAACCAAGCAAGTCGAATGGATCAAAAAAAGAAAAAAACAGTAAGGTGCTTAAAAAGATAAAGGTCCTATTTGAGGAGGAAAGCCACAATTTGTAAAAACAATTGTAGAACTACTATGAATAAAATGGATTTCTTGAAAGCTGATATGGGTATAATAAACTTTATTCTGAGATTTGATTGTACAAAGCTCATTCTAACCACATAATTTCAAAAAAAGCAAAAAAAAAAAAACTACTGACAAATACAAATGTGATAGGTACTTGGAAAGTAAAACTTTGAAAAACCTGCCCAAGCAAACCCTAAAGTAATCTACAGTTGGAACATGATACATCACTTAACTAGAAAAATAGCAAGTTAAGGAAAAAATGTCAAGGCAACCCCCAAAATAAAAATGATGAGTAAATCTGCTTCAATAGGATGTCAAAAGCAATAGGAAGAACACTCCATTCACATAAAAGCTCTCCCCACCACCCCAACCCCTTCTTAATCCACGAATGAATGCAGCTGTGACCTGGCCAAGTTAGTGAAATTAATTTTAATGATGCGGTAGAGAATTTTGCAGAAAACTTAAAAGGATCAAATTGTGCTTGGTAATTGAATCATAAAGCGAAGCATTGTTACATGAATTTTCGGAAAAATTATGCCCCAGAGGAATCAATCCTTATTGTTGCTTATGAGAAATAAGATTCTTGAAATCACCTTGTGCAATCACTTGGAGAACAAGCAATGAATTAGTTGTAATAAATAGAAGTAATAAAAGAGAAAGATACCTGAGAATCTTCTTGCTCATGCTTCCATTCAAAATAAGTTTGCTGAACATCACTAGCCATTTTGTATGAACAGTTCCTAGTGATCCATGGCAATTTGGCTTCCTAAAGCCATCATGCTATCTCCCTAAACTTGCAAAGTACATGCCGTAAGTAAGAGAGGCAAAAATAACACCTGTCACTACATCAACTTCTGAACCATTTGAAAAGCTTCAAGGAAGAAAACAGAAACAACAAAGATACCATATTTCAACCTAAAATGAAACTCTAATTTTAGAAAGTTGAAATGTCTGAGTATTGCTGCAGTACTGTTGAAATGGCTAAGTATTGCTGCAGTACTATTTAACCGGAGAAAAAATAAGTTAGATAACCATGAGATGTAAATTTAAAATAAATACATTAAAGAAAAAATAAGTGCCCATTTCAAAACAGAAAAAGAAAACAATTTCTCATAAAATTAATATAACACAAAAAGTGTAATTTTTTTCAAAATAACAGCTCTGCAATTTTTTCGTTAACTAAGCCCTCTTGTTCAAAAATATACACTTGGAACAGGCTCTCATCACATGGAAAAACCTAACAATTTATACAACCTAAATATTTCAACCTTTTGTTGCATTGAATCTCAACTAACCAAACAGCCAAAGATTAAACTAAACCTTAACCCAAAATAACAGCAAAAGCTATGACTTCAGCCTATCCTCCACAAAAAACAGTCAAATGGCAAAACAACATCAATTTTAAAGCCAAGCAAGGGCCTAATAACCATAGGACCTCAACATTAAATCGCAGACCAATTTCATCCGAAGCATAGCAGATCAACCCCATTAAAGGCCATCCCATACACAAACATTCTCAAGACACAAAGCACATGCCAGCTGCTTATGCATGTGATAATTGACAGATGATTAAATATATGTGCTACTGCAGCACGCCACATGCCCTCAGCTTCCCGAGGGTGGCCATGTGCTTCTGAAGTAATGAGCCGGCGAGGCATATATCCCATCCCACATCTAGTGGAAAGATCCAACTTTTCATATTATTAAGAATGCCTCCAACCACACCCACCACTCTACTGCTTGTTTTTTCTCTTAAAAAACTCTCATCTGATCACCAGAATAAAAGTGAGTAAAAAGTATTGAGCCGTATGGACAAAAGACAAAGGCAAAGAAACTCTTTGCCGGTTCCAAGAAACAAATAACTGAAATAAGCAAAAGGTAAAGGACCCACCTTGCCATTTCACTGTAGAAGTCACAGTTCCAACAGATAAGCTCAAAAGAAAAAGTGATCCCCACCGTTGATCGGAGAAGGGGTGATGGGGAAGAAAGATGAACTTTCTTTATTTTAAAAGAAATTTGAGCTCATGATCAATGGTGAGTCTGGTACTTTACACAACAAGCCGAGAAGCAGGGCCCATGAGGTGAAGACTTCACAAAAGAGAAACCCCGACGGATAATAAACTAGTGAAGAAAAATAAAAGCGAGGCTTTGACTAAGATTTCTGGATTCGCCATATCAAACCTCTTGCCGCTCTCTTTTTAATTAATTTAAACAAAAATAAACTAGGTCAAATCATAATTCTTTTCCCTCCACTATGATCTTTACATCACATCCCAAAATCACAGGCTAAGACCAAAAGTAAGAATTTACTTCAAATCTTATATGGACACCTTTCTAAGTACGCCGAATATGGTCAAAGAAAATGAAAAGCCCAAGCTCCCGGATCTGATTTTTCATGTTTCAGATCCAAAACCAGGAAAAAAATAAAATTAACTTGATCTCAGGATAATTTCTTCATCAGAGTTCTTACAGTCTAAACGAAATCGTATTAAAATCCCAGCGCGTACCTTATGCTCCGACGAATCCCCACAAGAGAAAAGTAAAAGAAGAAGAGCATCAGAAGTTGGAAGGCGTAGTCCTCAGAAGAAATAAAAAGCTGCAACTCCACATTTCCCCTATAGCTCAAGGAAGAAGAGCCGTCTCTCTCTCTCTGTTTCTCGCTGGTAGTTCGGCTGAAGAGTGACAGCAGCCGTTGGGACAGAGAGAATTTGGAGAGGACTTGGGAGGGCTAAAATACGAAGAACAAAAGAAAAATAGATCTGATGGAGATAGAAGGCCGATGGAAGAAGCCACTCATAAGAAAAATAACAGCCCAAATAAGACGCGTGGCAAGACTGTGATTACTGATATTTTAAATTAAGTTGACTAACTTTAATTAATTTAATTAATTTAATCTATTACTTCTTTTTTTTCTAAATTATTTATTTGATTGTATACTTTTTATTTTGATTAATTGAGAAATAATTGAAATGATTTTACTAATATTAGTCGTATATTATAAATGATACACTTTCGGATAGGATTTTTACATATATAACATCTAAAATTATTGTTATTACATGTCTAACACCTAAACTATCATATTTACTTATATACCACATAAAACCCCCATTTTCCATCTATTATAACTCTCTGGAATGGTATTTTAGATATTAGGAATGTTGTTTATGTGGTATATAAATAAATATGATAGTTTAGGTGTTAGATATGTAATAACAATAGTTTTAGGTGCTATATATGTAAAAATCCCTACTTTCTATTGATACCTTTTTGTATCATTTGGTTTATCGAATCAAAGTTGGCTACAAATTTATTAAAAATGAAATTCATATGATCTTATAATGATTGATAAAAAAAATTTAAATGCTTAGATATTTTGAGATATAAAATTGCATCAAGATTCGTGCTAAATCTAGTTATTTTTTTAGAAAAGTGTCATATATATAATATTAATATGTGTGATACTACATGTAAAATACAATTAGACAAATTTAATTCTCAAATAAAAAAAAGTAATATCTATCATAAATTCAAATTAATTTATCATATTAAATATTAGCTTTAAATACAATTATCAGACATTTTTCTTTTTAAGCTCTTAAGCATGTCTGTAATGAGCTCTCATCAACAGACACATAGAGTTCTTGTTATTTTTATTTTCTTCATTGTGAATTGTTAAATAGACAAGTCGCTGCTAATCAAAGAGATTTATTGCAATATTAGACTTCCTTCCTTTCATTAGTAAATACATCTCTATCTTAAGCAAAGACTTTTTTCTGCAAGTGGGCACATATTGGATGCAAAATAATTATGTCTCTTGATGGAGCTTTTATTGTAAGGCTTTATATATATAAGAAATATATTGTAGGTGAGAATTATGTAAAATGTAGAGCTTAGAAAAATGAGAACAAGGTGAACTAACATCAACTTTGTCATAGAAAGTTCATTCTTTAACTCTTTGTCATGATTTCAATTACTTTAAAAATGTTTCATTTTGAAAGTAAGAGGGGCCTAAAGTCTTTTTTATTAATGGGAAGTGTCATGTGACTTGCATAGGTGAGAAGATGATACTTTGGGAAAGAGATACGATGAGGGTCAAAGCTTCATCAGCTACCAGCACCATACAACTGCTATATGAATCTATGATTATCATCTTCTGACTGTCATAGCCCATTTCCCATTTTCTAATCATCATCGTCTGAGCAACATTGTTTCACCATCGTCATCCGGTCGTCATCATCCAACCACCACATTCAATCATCATTGTCTGATTAACAGGGTTCGTCAGCCGCCACATCTTCTCTCCACTACTTCTCTCATAACATCTATTTGAACAATTGAAGTCAAAGTTAAGTTTTCCCAATTTTATGATTCTGTCTTCTCTAGTTGTGGACAAGAGCGGTCTTTTGTATCTTAAGTATATAGTACATTATTTCGATTTGGTCAAGATCCATAGTTCTTTTCCTGATAGGTTTTCGCATAAAAAATTTGGTGTCCGTATCCTATATTCTTCCTTTTTACATATATGAGTGAAGGATCTTTGCATAAAACTCTCTCTTTATCATCACAAAATTTCTAGCAAACAACAAATCTAGTAATACATTTTTCCAAAAAAAAAAAAGGTTGGTTATTATCTTGAGGCAGAATATTTAGTCAGATGACAAATACTGGGTGTCAAAATATACATCAAAAACCAATCTCTATAGGCAGAAATTTGAGGCGACAATATAGTTAGTTATGTTCAAAACTCTTTTAATTGCCTGAAGAGATCAATTCTCACTTCTTTAATGGTTAATTTAGTTTCTTACTGTTGGAAGTGCCTTCATAGATCTGCTCCCATACAAACATTCACTGCACTTTTTTTTAATAAATCAAATCTACTTCATCATCCTGAGAACATAATTACAACTGCAGTTAATTGGAGAAGGCACTTCAAGTTATGGTATAGGATTTACCATGGTTAACTGCATACAAGCATTCATCAAATATTCATCTTGATACATGCTACAGTTAGTTGCATACAGGCATAGAATCATATTGCAGGATCTACTATGATTCCTTGCATAAAAATATTCATCAAACTTCAAGTTCAGGTACATAATTTAGGCTTCATTTGAGAAAGCTTTCTTACTGCTTCTTAAAGCAACTTTTTTTAAAAAAAATTTAATTTTTGTACTAAAAAACTGCTTTAAGAATCAGTAAAAAAGCTGTCCCAAACGAAGCCTTAATTCCACGTATATGCTTCCACATAAAAATTCTTTCCAGACTACTCATTGTAGCTGCAGTTAATTGAACATTTCAGTTGTATCAATCTTTGATAGCCACTTGAACTTATAGTCCATGATTTACTACAGTTAATGATGGCTGTTGCATTCCATCAGATCAGAATTGTTAGGCAGAAACAGCACCAGCAACTTCCCAAGCCAAAGGTTCAGCAAAGTGGAAACATTAATTTTGACACAGAATGTTCCAGCAATAATTGTACAACACACCAATTAAGTTTGAGATTGAAAATTACACTTTAAGCATCTTTGCTGAATAACAAGATAATGCAAGTTTTAAGAGATGGACTCTGAATTCTCTTTAAGAACCTCTTATCAGATGCAATCTTCCTCTTGTTGTCTGAGCCCTACAAAACTCCATCTTAAACATTCCTTTTATAGAACAGAAGACAGCCTACAAAAAAGAACAAGAATATCAAACCAATAAAGAATTTGATTAATGGTTTTTGTTCATTGTAGTCATAAGGAAAGCCTCGAGTTATAGATCAAGTCAAGCTGTCTAATTGGGGAAATTTGTAACAACCTAAAAAATATGAAAAAACACCGCTTAAGCTAGAACTCCTTTTTAGTGTGATTATGGGAATGCTTCATTGCACTGATTTACTATTACCATACTATTTTATTGTTACTGCTATATATTTTATTGATATTGAAACAATATTGTTACTAATCCGCTATTCCTATTATTGGTCTACTGCTACTGATATCTGAGTTTTAAAGTTCAGTGGAAGAATAGAACTGAAAGAAAATTAGCTACTTGGGAGAAAGAATCTGAGACAAGACAGTTATATCCTGATTTATTTATGTGATTTGATATCTGAGTTTTGAAATGTTGAGGATGACATTTTTCTGAGGAGGAAGAAATTGCGACACCTCCTGGTTCAGCATTTGATTTGACATGTTATGATCCAAATTAAAAAAAAAAAGATAAATATTTGAAATTTCATTACAAGATAGAATTAACGAAGCTTAGAAAACAGATAGAGGATTTCTGAAATTGGTAGATCAGATTCAATCTGGGATGAGGTCTAAGCTGCAAGTAGATGATCAAGGGATAATTTTCTATGATAAGAGGTTGTAGGTTCCAGATAGTGGTGATATGAGGAGAGAGATTTAACATGAAAGCCCATTATGCTAGATACACTATTTATCCAGGCAACAACAAGATGTATTGTGATCTGAAGTGCATTTTCTGGTGGCTTGGGTTGAAGCAAGAAGTAGCAGAGTTTATCTCCAAATGTGAAACGTGTCAAATGGTGAAGGCTGAGCATCAAAGACCTAGTAGAATATTACAACCGCTGTCTATTTCTGGGTGAAAATGAGAAGAAAATTATAGAACTCATATTTAGGCTAAGTTACAATGTAGTGTGGGTCATTGTGGATAGGTTGATGAATTCTGCTCATTTTCTGCTTATGAGACATACTAACTCCGTAGACAAGTTAGCTCAACTGTATGTGAAGAAAATTGTCAAGCTGCACTGAATTCCTACGGTTATTATTTTTTATCGTGATGATAGGTTCACTTCGAAGTTGTGAAAAATTATTCATGAGAGTCTGGGTATGAAGTTAAATTTTAGTACAACCTTTTATCCCTAGATAGATGGGAAGTTTGAGAGAGTGATTCATGTTTTGGAAGATTTACTAAGGTTCTATGTTGAAGATTTTAGTGAAAGCTGTGAAGATCATATTCCTTTGAATGAATTTACTTATTATAATAATTTCAAAGCAAGTGTTGGTATGGCTTCATACAAAGCTTTGTATGGGGAGGTCTAGAACATCATTATCTCAGACTAAAAAAGAGAAAAAAAATTGATAGGTTCTGAGCTGGTAAACGATACCACTAAAAAGATCAAACTGATTAGGAAGAGATTAGAAGTAGTCCTGGACAGGCCGATGAAGTATTTTAACCTAAAGAATAAATGTAACAACCCAAAATATGAAAAAAATATTTTAAAATAAAAATTTGAATTTTTGTTTGGACTAGAGCACTTCGGTGCTATGCTTGGTAGCGCTGCGGTACTAGGCTTGAGAGCACAATGACGTCAAAATTTGTTGCCACAATATTAGAGTCTCTGTTTTATAGTAATTTTAAATTCAACATACAGAGTGCTGTGGTGCTGGAGCAGAGCACTGCGGTGCTAGGCCACTAACAATATTTTTATATATTTTTTATTTTAAATCCTAAGCACTAAAGCCATCCAGCATCGCCACCTTTCCCCCCATTCTCACATAGCTTGCAATGGAGGAAGAGAGTGAAAGGAAGAATAAAAGGAGAGAGGGAGGAGAGTGAAAGATAGTTTTAATCATTTTCATCTATTGCTTCAGTTAGGAAAAGTCTTCTAATCATCGTAAGTAACCCATGTCTCACTTTGGTTTTTAATAATTTTAAGCTTGGCAAATTTAATCTCAACTAAATCAATTAAAATGTATTTTCTCCTTATTTATCGCATTTTTATTGTGTAACTGTTCGTATACGACTTTATGGACATTTTGACTGTAATATTATTGAATTTTATTGGATAAAATAAAATTTATGATTATCTAAAGTTACAGATTAATATATAATTTTTATGTATTTTATAGATTTTATAGATCTAAGCATTTTATGCTGCATTTTCTATAGTAAAGAGAGATTAATATAACTGATATGAAATAAATGAAATAATTGTGTGTAAGTAAGAAAGACTAATTATTTATTAACATCATAATTAGTATGAATTAGCTGTTAAAATATAATATTCTATACAGAAGATTGGGCTGACGGGCTTTCCTTTAATGATGGTTTATGGTGTCATCCCACTTATAGCATGTAACTAATAACTGAAATATGCGACATGCAGAGAGTGATGATTCTTAATGGTTTATTGAAAGCTACCTGTAATAATAATAATAATAATAATAATAATAATAATAATAATAATAATATAGAATAAATATAAATGAAAAGAATGAAAACATCACATTAAAGCTGGATGTCATGCCTTGCTGAATCATATACTGATGCATATATACATTGTGATAGCATTGATAGATAAAATAAAATATAAAAGGTTACATGTAATAATTTATATTTTAGATAATTAATAAGATAGGCAAGATTGATGATATTGGCACCTGCATGTTCACACTATAGTATTGACTTACTAATCACTAATTTATAATGATAAATTATAAAAGTTTTGGTAAATGATTAAAAAAGATAATTAGACAATTCTTCTAATTTAGATATTGGTAGTGACAATAAATCTATTGAATTTCAAACTAGTGATTTTGTTTATCTGAAAGTGAGTCTGACAAAGGGAGTAAACACATTTGAAAAAGATAGGTAGCTAAGTCCTAGTTATATAGGACCATTTGAAGTTATTAAAAGGGTAGGAAAATTTTCTTATAGATTATTTATGTCTGATCACATGTTGAATATCCACAATGTATTTTATGTGTCAGCATTGAGAAAATGGGTATCTAATATTGGCCAAAGGGTTCTTGAAGCTGAAGTAGAGGTACAACCCAATCAGCTCTACAGGGAGGAACCTAAGTCGTTGAGTGTATTCTTGCTTTTGATGTTAAGCAATTGAGAAATAAGCAGATTTCAATGGTCAAAGTCTAATGCAAGCACCAGACAAAAAGGAAAGAAAATTGGGAGAAAAAAGTTGAGATGAGGAGCTTGTATCCAGATTTATTCTAACTGGAATGTTGAGGATAATATTTTTCTAAGAATGGGAAGATGTGATATCCATCATCTAAATTTCAAGTAATTTTTTGTTAATAATTGTTAATTTTGAGTTGATAGTAATTATAAGTAATAACATACTAAATATGATAGAAATAACCAAGACTTGGGATCTAAGGAGGGAAAAATCAAGTTTTAGATTTTTCATTGTGGGAGCTACGACGCTAGTTTTGGCTGCACCCCAGTATGGAGCTCTCGAAAAAAATGAAAAAAATAGTTTTGGTTGAGCGCTACAGCACTGGATCGAGACCTGAGAGATTCTGGGAGAATTTATGGCGTTGGAAATTCAGGAATTGCGACATTAGGCTGAATTAGTGCTTTTTAAATATTAAAAATATTTTGATCCATTTATCAAAACCCATTTCAGCTTCAGCTTGTCAGGGAATAAGAGAAGGAAAGGGAAGGGAAGTGAAAAGGAGAAGATTTATAGTCTAGGATTTGGAAATCGTCCCATCAACCAGTTGAAAAAATTATAGGGCTCTAGGTAGGTAATCCGTACCCTATTTTTGATTTTAATTCCCAAGTGCTTATAAAGAGACATGCTTTTAAACATAATTTTTCTTGAATTTGAGAAAGGTTTCATCGTATGACTTTTAGTATATTGTTATATTACCAGCTCTGGACAATTTTACTGTAAGAATATAAAATTTCACATGTTTATTTGCTCTATATGAATTTCTAATGATTCTGAAAAATGGTGGCATCTCTATACCTCAGTATAGTCAGAAAAATATATTAATGTAATATTTTACATAATATATTAAAATTAGTACAATTATGAGAACTTTGTATAGACACTTAAAATGTTGGGGTTTTTATATAAGCTGGTATTTAATTTCTAATTGCTTCGAATCAGTTACATTATTCATTTGAATTATCATACATTTCATAACATTCTCAAGCTTTGAGGTGGAAAAGAAGTATTCTCTTAAAATCTCTATTTGGGGCCCAAGGTGAATATGTCTCAGTTTTGGATATACTCTGTTATGTTCTAGCTCTGAACTAACTCTATATTGGAATATACTCTTCTCTGTTTTGAATATGCTCTGCACCTGTCTTTATTTAGTGGGAGGTAGAATTTAGGAGCTATAAAAGACATTAATGCATGTGCATTCTTGTATTCACTTTTATATATGAACTAGTATATTCAAATCTATAAAATAACTGGTTCTTTTATTGTTTTATTTATTTTTGCATTGAATTGGGAATTTAACTTTGTTATAGAGGAAAATGATGACCTACTGAGTTTCATACCCACCTTATTGTTTATAATATTTCAGGCAAGGGCAAGAGTTCTGCTGAGTAGACTGAGTCTGATAAAAAGTAGAAATTCTAATTTTGAAAGATACACATAATTTTGTAGTTCATATTATATTTTTCTTGTTTTGTTGTAATCATTGTAATCTGGACTATTGCCATTTAAAAATTTTGAAAACAAAAATTATGTATATACTCTTTGGATATGTATTCTATATGACTTGGGATGATTAGTTCGCTCTAGAGAAATGATAAATTATAAAAGAATTAGTAAATAAATAGAAAATGTAGGCTTAAATTTCTCTCATAGTTCTTGGGGCATTACATAAACGCTATTTAGGAAGCACCGCAACACCAAATTGCCCAGCACTGCTGTGGGAGTTAGTTGAATTGGTGAATCAAAGTGACACATGGTGAACCGACGCTCCTATTCAACAATGCCGCATTGCCACTAAACAAACCCCGCAATGCTCTTTCTGCTAATTTGTAAAACTATAAACATTTGCTTGACTTCTTTATAAATGGTGGGCACATTGTAGAGTCATTTTTGGTAAGTGTGACTGTGAGGGGTGTCTTTAGAGGGAGTAGCTTGCATACTTATATTTGGAGGGTTGTATTGGTGTCGAGCAATATGAAGAAGTGTAAAGAGGATGTAATCTTAATTCTATGTCATTTCTATATCTTTCTATATCTTGTTTTACATTATTTATCTTGTTTGTTTTGTATTTTCAGTTTGTAACTTTTTTTTATTTAGTGAAATAAAATATTTGTTATGTGTAACAACGTCTCCATGTGTAGTTAAAATTATTTTAAATATACGATTATTTGAAATACATATATTGCTTAGAGCAGGTTTTGTCTTTTAAGTATTTATGTTATTTCTTGGTGCTTCAATTAGTTTATGTATAGTTCGTACATATCTAGAGCCTCGACAAAGGAACCAAAGAAATAGAAATGACACAAGATAGGAAGTAGAGTCATAGGGGGTGGGTGGAGGGTTGTGGCCGGCCATGTAGAGGGGAAGTTTCCTATCATGGTTCCTCCTTTTTGGAAAAAGAACTTCAGATTTTAAGGGCATTAAAATCTAAATTCTGATTTTTTCCAAATTTATGATGCTTTAAATTTGAAAAGTATTGAAGGATCAATTTGAAATTTAAAATTTTGGAGCTAAGGGATAGTGGGGGATGGTCGGTGGCTATGAGGAGGGAGGTGAGCTGGCGGTTAGGAGTCGGCCAAGGGGAGGGCCGGCGATTATGAGGGGGGAGGAGGGCTATTGGTTGGAGCTTGGGGAAGATGAAGGTGGGGCGAGATTGTGAGGAGAGGAGAAATCGACGGTGGCGATAGGTCGTGAGCCCGGATGCTTCCTGCGGCTGACGAATCTTGCTTGGCCCTCACCTAGGGGCTTCGGATAAACTCTCAAAAGATCTATCAAAACTCACCAAGACACAAAAGTACAGAAATTTCATTCATCATCATCACCATCCTCCCAAAGAGGAGGGGAGGTCTATAAATAGACATAATACAATAAAATATCAAATGACAGAGTGCCCCCTTGGGGTCACATAAGCCTACTCCCTCAAGTGAGGGTAAAAATAGAAAAATATATAATGAAAATCAAATACAAATAAATGCTAAAAAATAAAGTAGTCCAATCGTAGCCATTTGTCTCCGACCCCTTCTCTGATAAACTTTCCACGGTCATATGTCCTCATCATTCTCTTGGGATAAAAAAGAGCTAGACTCTGTCAAGTATACATCTCGGGTGCTCTCATAGATCTCTAGCGCATCTGGGTCGATCCGCTGGAGCTCCTCACGCTCTAACCAAGTGTCTACTATTTCTAGTTTACCTCTCCACCTTACAAAGTACCTTCTTCGTCCGCCCTCTTTCATAGAAATGATGTCATCGCTTAAGATTATGCCAACTTTCTCCACAATAGGTAATTTAGGAATATTTAGAAGTGGAGGAAGGTTTGGGTTCTCACAAGGTGGGGTCACAAAAGGCTTAGTATGTAGTGGATTAGGTGGGTTAAACTCTAGGTCCTCATATGATACTAAATCTTCAATGTTAAAAGAGGGATTAACATTGAAATCTACAGGTAGATCCACCATATAGGCATTATCATTAATTTTCTTAATTATTTTAAATAGTCCTGTGCTTTTAGTATATAATTTCATAATGGTTTCTTTCAAAAATTAGTTTGGGCAAATCCAGACCATCACTGAATCACCAACCTCGAATGTCTTGAATCTTCATTTAAGATCAACGTGAAGTTCATAATTTATATTACTCTGTTCAATACAACGTGTAATTTTGTTATGTAATTCATGCAAATAAAGATGTAGACTCAGAAATCCTATACTTAGGACACATATGTATGAGATCTAAAGGTAGTCTAGGCTTATACCCATATACAATCTCAGTAGGACTCATACCAGTCGTGCGGTTTATAGAATTGTTATAAGCAAATTCAGCTGTGGAGAGTTTGGAATCATAGTCTCTAACGTGCTCACCTACTAGGGTCTTTAACAAATTTCTTAGACTCCTATTGACCACTTCAATTTGTCTATCCATCTGAGGATAAAAAGGCTATAAAAAACTATAATTGGTGCCCATTTTCATCCATGGAGTCTTCCAAAAGTAACCCTTGAATTTAGCATCCCTATCAGATACAATGATCTTGAGTAAACCATGCAATCTGATGACCTCATTAAAATACAGCTTAGCAATAAGAGAGGCATGAGATGTTTTGGAGTAGGGTATAAAATGTGCCATCTTGGAGAAACGGTCAACTATGACATATATGACATCATTCCTACGGGAAGTTTTGGGCAGGCCAAGAATGAAGTCCATGTTGACATCCTACTATGGACAACTGGAAATTGGTAGAGGGGTGTACAGACTTATGTTCTTCTTTTGTTGTTTGGCCAGTTAACAAGTGTGACATCTACTGATCATCTTACCTACATCTTTTCCCAGGCTAGGCCGGAAGAAATGGTACTCTACAGCCTCAATAGTCTTATTACGATCGAAGTGTCCTGCGAGGCCTCTGGTATGAAGTTCCCAAACGAGAAATTCCCTAAGGGAAGTGCTTGGGATGCAAAGCTTCTGAGCTTTGAATAGGTATCCATCCTCAAAAAGAAAATCATCCACTAGGCGTTTGCTACCTATGGATAAAAGGGAATCTTGAAGTTGGGGCACTCCAAATAATCCTTTTTGACCTGCTCAAACCCAATGGCTTATGCCCTCATCTCAGTGGTAGTCATCATAAGACGATTGAGGGCATTGAAAACCTTATTCTCAACTCCCGCTTTGTGCCTAAGGGTGTAAGTGTACTCCTATAAGAACTCTACCTATCGGCTATGGCGTGCATTCAACTTCTTCTAGGAGTTGATATAACGAAGAGCCTCGTGATATGAAAAGATAAGGAACTCCTACGAAAGTAGGTAGTGTTGCCAATATTATAGAGACTGGATTACTACGTAGAACTCTTTGTCATACATGGAATATCGTTACTGGATGTCATTCAGTTTCTCACTGAAATAAGCAACAGGGTGACCTTCCTAGGACAGCACTCCTCCAATTCTAACCCCTAAAGCATCGCAGGTAACTTTGAAGACCTTATAGAAGTCAGGAAGTCTCATCACTGGGGCTTTCACCATTCTTTTCTTTATCTCCTCAAAGGCCTTGGTGGCAACCGTGATCCGGTAAAAATTTCTTTTCTTAAGACTATCAGTAATAGGAGATATAATAGTACTAAAGTTTTTAATGAATCTCCTATAGAAGGTGGCTAAGCCATGGAAGCTACAAACTTCTCAAATATTTTGATAAATAGGCCAGTGGACTATGGCTCACACCTTCTCGAGATCTATAGAGACCCCTTAAGCTAAAATAATAAAGCCCAGAAAAATCAAAGGTGTCATTGGGTCCCCATGACCTAATGCACCTTCCCTAGTTGGCCCAACCCTTGGGTCAACTTGGTTTAGGAATTAGGCTAACCCAAGATGGACAAAATCACCTTGGGTTGAGCCAATTGTCAACCCAAGCTCAATCAAGCCAAACCAAGACCTCCACTAGGTGGATCTAGGTCCAAGGCACATACCATAGTCAGCCCAGCCCTTGGGTTGACTTGGGTCAACCTTTAGGCTAGCCCAAAGTGGTCAAAATCATATTGACTTGAGCCATCTTTCACCTCAGGCTCAATCAAACCTAATTGACACTTGCATTAGATTCACCATGACCCAACCTACTTGCCACATCAAGGCTAACATTTGACCCAGGTTGAGCCTAACCTGACCCAAACCATATAGGTTTGGTTCAACCCAAGCTCTTCAATTAACTCAGGCCTATCCAAGTTCAATTGAGCTCACCAAACCTCCAGACGCCTTTCCAACTCAGCCCGACCCAGCCCCTAGTAGGTGGCAGCCAGAATGAATAAGAAATCAACTCCGGTGGTCCCCCCATCCTCGAGCTCTACCCAAAGGCTTCCAAAGCCTGGGCTCACCGGCTTCGAGCTCACAGACCTTTGGGACGATGTCCCCTGCCACCTGGGAGCCATCCAGCCGTCCACCTGCCTCATCTCAATAGTACAAGCTTGTGGGGGGCATTCAAATACGGCAGCTTGATCCAGGCATTTTGATTCGCGTCTAATATTACGAAAGCACTCCTTAGAGTCCCCTGAGCCTTCTCCTTTTGATCCCCATCTTCCTAGCCCTCCTCCATCAGTTTGAGTAAATTCTCGGGAAGTCTGTGCACCCTCCTCTTGAAGTCATACTTTCGGTCATCCTCCAGTCTCGACATCTGAAGGAGAACTGCTCGTCTTCATCCCCTGAAGCTTCTCAAGAGAAAAACCCATATGTTGGGGCTTTCTCCACGGTGATAATGCTATCCCAAGCTCCCTATATAGGTAGTCCAATAAGTGTGAAGGAAACCTTCACTCCAACAGATTTCCACCGTTGGATTAAAGGTTTTCATTGCCTTGATGCTCCCTGAGAAATTTCTAGGGATTTTGCTGACAAGAACTCTCGAATCTTACCGGAGAAGCTTTACGGCTACGGAATCCCGCGGGAGTTGGAAGACGCAATCAGAACCGTTGATCCCAATCAACAGCTCCGATTAGATCCTACAATCTCGGAGTGGATTTGATCTTAGTCGCTCGATTCTCCATCAGACTGTCGCAGTTAATTGCGCATTACCCTGTCAGCCACCAATGATTAGCTGACCAATCAGGGTGCGCCTGCATGTAAAAGCTCGGCTGACTGGGTAATTCTAGAATTAATAATTCCAGAAATCAAGGGGATCTTTAAAAATTTATATCTCCCTTCATACTTGACCAAATTAGGTGTTCTTAGGCTTGTTGGAAAAATCTCACGGAGATCTTCAAAAGCCCTATGGTCCTAAGCCTTAATCATGTATGTGTTAGTCTTAATTTCTAGTGAATGTTTATTATATATATGCTTTTATGTGTTAATTAGAAGTCACCATGGCTTGGGATTGTGGGGGAATGAATTTGGGCATGTCTCTGACATGTCCAAAAATTTTCCCTCTATTTGAGGTGTTTAAGGGCATATCCATGCCAATTTGGGCTTATGGGTCATGGTTTGACCCCTAAGTTCAAATTGGAACCATGATCTTTCCAATGAGAATTAGGATCTGATTTTTGGCATGTTAATTATGCTTAGTCTAAGGAGTCTGGAGCCACTGGTTGCACCCCAATCCAACAAGGGTAGGAGCCTAAGAATTTTCTAAGGTAACCTAGAGGTTGCCTTGGGTGGCCTGGTTAGCCACCTTAGAGGGCTCCATTTAGGCCCAAATTTAGGGAGTTTGGACTTTGAGATTAGATGATCTCATGGTCCAAAATTCACTGGATTTGGTGCCCATTTGGTCCACCAACTAGGAACCCCAAAATCCCCCTCTAGATTTGACCTAGAACCTTAAGTAATTAATTAAAAGTTCATATTAAATCTAAACAATTCACTTAAGGACTCTAATTGACCATAATTGAACTTCTAACCCATAAAAAATAAAACCCCTATCAGATAGCCCATAATTTCCTTTTAATTTAATTTCTAAGAAAAATTAATAATTAAATCAAACAATTAATTAAAAAATAATTTAAAATCCCAAAAAATCTTTAAATGCTTGGAAACATCCCCTTAGGTCATTTTAGACCTTTGGGTATGATTTCAATAGGTTTGAGATTGATTTGGGTCAAAATCCAAAAATCTTTTCTAATTAAGTAATTTTAATAATTCATTAATTAAACAAACTTTTGAAAAATATAATTAAATTCATAAAACTCAAAGCCATTCAACTCTAATTAAAATTTAATATTTTTCAAAAATATCAGACTTTCAAAATAAAGTTAAAGTCAAAAAGTCAACCTTCCGCTCAACCGTAGTTCAAATCTATGCCTAAACTTAAAAAAATCATAACTTTTTATAAGAAACTCCAAATTGAGCAAACTAATAGTCCAATTACTCATCCTAAGGCTTAATATTTGTTAAAAATATGAAATCTTCAAAATTAACTTTAATTTAAAAAAGTTAACTTTTAATCCCCTTAACTAATGCAATTAAATAATTTCATAAATCCTAAAAAATTCAGTAATTCATTTGAAATTCCAAAAAGCTCTAATACTCTAATTGGGTTAATGAAATCACTTAACCAATATTTTAATATACAACAACTACTCTTGAGATGAAATTTTTAGGATGGACTACTCCGGGCTACGCGGCTACGTGTCCTAAAGAGGCCTGCAGGTTCCTCAAGCCTGGTGGCACAATACCACGAATGAATTCAATGGAGTGTAAAACATCAAACTTAACTGACTTTTAATTATTTAACTAAAGTAAAATCCTTAATTCAACTACCAACAATAAGGTTTTTAGGATGTACTACTCTAGACTGTTGGGCTATGTGTCCTAAGGAGGTCTGGTTCCTCGAGCTTGGTGGCACAACGTCACAAATCGTTTAATAGAAAATATAAATTAATTTAACCTCTAAAATTAATAACTAATCAAATTAATTAAAATCTATCAGTCTCTTAATCTTTAACTAATTGAATTCATTTTACCAATCAATCTTCAAAATATATACTAAAATAAATCTTAATACATTAATATTTAAACTCTAATCAAATTTATCCTTCAACCTTTAACAAACCCAAACATTATACAACTTCAACAAATCACCCATTGTAGGTCATATCCCAGCCACATAGCCTGCTACACACACTTAGATTGATTTATTAGAATACGAACTCTAGCTTTAGGTTAGGCTGATGTTTCTTTTTATTCCTAAGATATGTTAAATCTGTATGCAAAATGAGTGTTGTTTGATTGTTTCTTACTATGTTGGACTCTTGTGATGATTATTTTTAATGCTTGTGGTAGCATCCTAAGTTAGATAACATAGACATAGGTTTACTGTCTACAGACTTGTACACTTCTTATTTGTTAGCCTAGGATTAGGTCCCCAGCCCCTTGGCCTATGAGGTCCCCTCGAATGAGTAACCCATGTTTGATAGCAAGGATCCTCTAGTCGGCACTTGACTAAGTAGGCTAAGGACTCCGACGAACCCAGGATAATGGAAAACCATGGGATCTTGACCGGGGATGTCATACCCATCAGGTAGGTTAGTCTCCACCCTCACCTCCTAGGCATCCTCCTGATCTGGTGATCGGGAATATAAGTCCTAACTTTCTAATAAAATGTCAACTTGAACATAAAGATTTCTCTCCCTAAAATACTAAAGCCCAATACATAGAGTAGGCTGGGGTGTTTCTGAAATGTTTCAGAATCTCAAGACACCTCATACTTTTTCTCCTTTGATCTCCAAAATAAAGTGCTCTAATTTGATCCAATCCCAATTATAATTCAAGCCTCAATCCCTTGACATCACTCCTCAAAAATTTTTTAAATAAAATTTTATCCATTATTCTAATCAAGAGTATTCGTAAAAAATTCAACATCATAGCATCTCTATGATGTAATTGACTACAAGGGCTTACGCTCGTAGGAGATTTAGAACCTACATCAACTATTCAAAATTAAATTAATATTTCTTTTGGGAAATCAAATTTATAATGATCGTCATCATCATGATCAAATGATTGCTAACAGATGGTATCTTATTTCTTTGGGGAGGTATATCATGTGTTAAAATTTTGAATATGAAATTAATGATTACTTCTCTTGATTATCGTAGTCGAATATTTGACTGAACTTCATTTTGACCCTAAGGGTCATATGTGTTTCTCCCATAATCAGGCCATGACTTTCAACCGAAAATCTATAAGTATGGATATGAACCCGTTAAGAGATTTTATCTCCACCTTCTAAGGAAATATATTATACCTAATGGTTTGTTTGACTCCGAAATTAAAAGTTAAATTTAATCCCTAATTTTCTCAAAAAATTTAATTTAGATTTATTTTGCACCTTATAAGGTAAATCACCTTTTCAAATACAAACAATAAGGAAGGTGTATTTTTTAGGGTTGGCATAAAGTTTCTCCTTCCTTAGGACCTCACAAACCTGCCTCAAGTGGATTAGGTGCTAACTCATGGAATGGCTGTAGAGAAGAATATCATCGAAGTAAACTATAACAAACTTACCCATGAAAGGGCGTAGACCTGGGTCATGACTCTCATGAACATACTCAAGGTATTACTCAACCCGAATGGCATGACCATCCTCTCATACAGACCATCCTTGGTTATAAATGCAGTATTCCACTCATTATCGGGTCGAATTTGGATCTGGTGGTACCCACTCTTAAGGTCAATTTTGGAGAATAGAGTGGCTCCCATCATCATATAAAGCATATCGTCTAAACTCAGGATGGGAAAACTATATTTAACAATGATTTTGTTATTGACACGGCTATCAGCACATATCCTCCAAGTATCATCCTTCTTTGGGGTAAGAAGGGCTGGTACAGTACAGGGGTTGAGGCTCTCCTTAATATAGGCCAGCTGTAGTAACTCATCCACCTACTTCTTTAATTCTGCATGTTCCATGAGGTTCATACGATAATGTGGCAGGTTGAGAAGATTGGCTCCGGGGACAAAATTAATAGCATGCTGAATGTCCCTTAACGGAGATAGCTGATCAGGGAGGTCCTCTCGGAAGATATCAGCAAAGTCGCTCAGTATGGGTTGTACTTCCTGAGGGATGGGCTCATCAGACTCAGGGAAAGTCTGACGGCCAACCATAACATACAGGGGTACGCCTTATACTAAATCAGAATCCAGGACCTTGGCTTTCATAAGGTTCGGCCCCTTCTTGGGCTTGATTGGATTGAGCTTAGGGTCATCCCTAATCCTAGGCTGTGTAGGTGGTAGTTTGATCTTCTTGCCTGTATATTCAAACACGTAGGTGTTCGAATGCTCGTAGATGTGGACATCATTATTAAAGAGCCAAGGATGCCCTAGAATGATATATCCTACATCCATGATTAGAACATCACACAACACATTCTCCTTATAGTTAGCAAAGGAGATGGGTATGAGGCAACGTTCCTTCACCTCTAAGGCATTGGAGTTAATCTAGGCTATCTTGTAGGGATTAGGGTGAGGAATGGCATACAGACTAAGCCTAAACACCATATTGGAGGAGACAATATTGATATAACTATCACTATCCACAATGACTTTACAGTTTTTATTATTTATTTTGGTATATGTATGAAAGATCGAGGTCCTATGTCAGTCATCAGTGATAACAGACTGTGATAGTGCACATCTCACCACACAGATGGGAGAAATGTCTACCCTCTATATATAATGGACAATAATAGTGTAGTCATCCTTCTTAAAGAATTCACCCTCATCGTCAAACTGGTGAATTTGTCCAACCTCGGGCTCAGACTTATCCTCATTGACTTCTTTAATAATCATGACCTTATAAGGACTAGAGCACTTGGAAGAGATATGCTTATACCCCTGACATCGAAAGCACTTAGTCCTTGGGTGGGACTGAGGTGTATCTAGGGTTGGAGGGTTGCTCCTTAAGTCAGGACTGGGTGGAGGAGGTCCTGAGGGTGGTCGGCTAGTACTCCCGGGGGTCAACCATATAGCAGGGTGGTGTGGGACCGATCCACTGAAGGGTCCGTAACGAGGTCTAACATCCTGATGCCAGCTAGGATGTTGTGAATGGGTCTCCTCAAGGTCTAAAATTAAGCTGTAAGCACCCTCTAGTATAGTGATGCTCCGGGCAAACAATTCATTATGGAAATCCTCACGTATCCCCTGTATGAAGCATGGATAAGATCTGGGAGGGGTTGTCAAGGTCTCACCCTTACAGTGAATCATATAATCATCAAAAGCTGTAATATAGTCCTTTGCAGGTTTACTACCCTTAGTCAACCTATTCCACTATCAAGGATCCTAGGAAAGTACGAGGGAGGGAGGTACTTCTATTTGAGCTCACACTTCATAGAAGTCCAATCAGTAATAGCGAACTCATTACGGGACTCTATAAGGCTCTCTAAGTTGGCCCAATACTGGCTGGCCCTACCGATGAGTTTCATCTCAGCAAATCTTACCCTTCTAGCCTCAGATATATTGTACCCCTTGAAAAAAACTATCCATGCCCTTGATCCAGTCTAAAAAGAGCTAGGGATCAAGAGTACCATCAAAAGTTGGGGCATCAACCTTAATATTCTTCAGTAGAGGTATATCAGGGTTGTTATTAATGTCGTAGTCATACCAGGGAGCTCGATAAGGGGCACAGAGGTGTCCCTCATCTAGTACGGTGTCATCCCCATATATGGAAGGAGGCCTAGAATGTGTATAAGGTGTTTGGTGATTCCTGACTCAATCTAGTGTGTCAAATTGTTCCGTTATCTAGCGACGGAGTTCAGCAATGTCAACTTGATTCTCCCTAAGTTATTGGTTGATTGTGCTCATTTGACCTACCAATAGGTATAGGGTCATGTGAATTTGTTCAGAGTCCATCTTATGTTTAAGGGGTGACTCAGGACTATGCAAACATGCAAAAAATAATATGATAACACAAGTAAGTAAGCTGATGCATGTAGGATTCGATTTAGATGCTAAGACATGAAATAAAGAAGTTTTAATAGGCACCTAAATGCAACCATGCTATGATATCAAAATGATGTAAAACTAAATAAATGTGCAAACGCTATAGAATTGATAATTACACATTTATGAGCAGAACCCTGAAAATTAATTAACGTTCAACGTGCTAAAAAAAGACTTAAGCAGTGAGGTACTGATTAGACTTAAGCATTCAATTACATAATAATAGGAGAATCACAACATAATCAAGTCAAATAATTTCATGCTTAATGCGAGGTCTCAAAGATAATCCCTTAATTAATAATTAGACTAGTCACAACAAAGACTTGCTCATACACACTCTTAATATGGGCTTTACGGATTAGTCTTCATAATCAAATGAAGCCATGATTGTGGAGTAGTCAAAGATATAAGGTTAGGAAGAGAGTTTACCATCCTCATATTGCTGGTTCTCATTCTAACATCCTCTAGAATCTGGTCGTCGGATGTTCGGGGTTGCACCTTGAGACAAGTAAGCCTTGTAATCAACAATGGGTCATGGCTTCGGGGTGAGTGTATGGAGGGGGAAAACACATGCTTGATATTTCTTGCCTAAGGGGAAAATATCAAGACAGGAAGTAGAGTCATAGGGGGGCGGGTGGAGGGTTGTGGCCGGCCATGGGGAGGAGACTCTATTCCCTGTTTTGAGAGTTGATTAAGGAAGGGAAGCAATCAACAAAATATGAAATTAATTCCAGTAATTAGGAAAAATCTAGAATTAATTTCTTGCTTAGGTGCTTGCAGAATTAAAGCAAGAATCAATTAGAATTGATTAGAATTTAATGGCTATTGTAATTGGGGTAATTGATTGGAGAGAGTTAATTGGAAGGAGCACATAAGGAAGGAAATAAAGAAGGAAGAGGGAAGAGAGGGGGGGGGGGGGGGGGGGGGGGCAGCCAACATTGATTGGGGAATTGATTTGGGGACTTAATGAGTTGCTAATCATAGCCCACTAGTTAAGGAAAGTAGATTTATGACAAATCTCCATTCAAAATTCAAATGGGTTGATTGGGGGGGGGGGGGGGGGGGGGGGGGAGTTTCCTATCATGGTTCCTCCTTTTTGGGAAAGGAACTTTAGATTTTAAGGGCATTAAAATCTGAATTTGATTTTCCAAATTTATGATGCTCTAAATTTGGAAAGTATTGAAGGATCAATTTAAAGTTTAAAATTTTGGAGCCAAAGGATAGTGGGGGATGGTCGGCGACTATGAGGAGGGAGGTGAGCCGGCAGTTAGGGGCCGGCCAAGGGGAGGGCCAACGACTATGGGGAGGGAGGGGGTTCGACGACTAGGGATCGACCAAGGGGAGGGCTGGCAGTTATGACGGGGGAGGAGGGCGATTGGTTGGAGCTTGGGGAAGATGAAGGTGGGGCTAGATTGTGAGGAGAGGGAAAATCGACGATGGTGATAGGCTGTGAGCCCGGACGCTTCCTGCGGCTGACGGATCTTGCTTGGCCCTCACCTAGGGGCTTCACATAAACTCTCACAAGATCTCTCAAAACTCACCAAGACACAAAGTACATAAATTTCATTCATCATCATCATCATCATCATCCCAAAGATGAGGGGAGGTCTATAAATAGACAAAATATAATAAAATATCAAATGACAAAAGTGCCCCCATGGGGTCACATAAGCCAATTCTCTCAAGTGAGAGTAAAAACGAAAAAATACATAATAAAAATTAAATACAAATAAATGCTCAGAAATAAAGTAGTCCAATCGTAGCTGTAGATCTCCGACCCTTTCTCTGATAAACTTTCCACGGTCGGACAGTGGTGGAGCCAGAAATTTTCTTTAGCCGGGGCCTAAATTTTTTTTACAAATTTTCTCTCAACTTTTTCATCCGGACTTGGACCAACATAAAAAGTTTTAAAGCAAAAAAAAAAAAAAAAAAAAAAAACTAATACTAATGATAGTTAATTTGTCCAATTTTGTAAATCATTTGTAAATCAGATAAATAATGATTATGATATATTAAAATTAAAAAAATAAAATTATTATTTAGATTTTTCTGAAATTATATATTTATTTTCAAATTTCTATAAATTTTATTTATTTATAAAATATATGATACTAATAATTAGACTCATTTAATTTTAAAATTAACATTAAAAAAGTGAAAGAATCCTACACTTTTTTATATTTTTTATAGATTGATATGTCATGCCATGAATATTGCTTCACTCTTCAGAACTCTTTCCATAACATAATGCACCAAGTATTTTAACTTATATTATTTTTTATATATAACAATATTCAAAATTTTAAAGTAATTATATGCGTGATGTGATTAGTAGTGTTAAAAATAAAAATAAAATTAAAATAAAAAGCAATGGCATACACGTGATGCAAGCCTACGCTTTTCAGAATTTAAATAAAAAGCAAAAGCATGGATATTGCTTAGTTCAACGTCATGTTGTTGATTGGACTGTTGGAGTAGGCTTCAATATAGCATGCTTTATTCAACATGGCCGGTACAAAATTTTTCATGCAAGCCAAGAAGTCCCTCCCTCCGCAGAAAATTTTTTTTTCTTAGGGGGGGGGGGGGGGGGGGGCACGTGCCCCCGCAGGCCCCCCCTTGCGGTCGGATGTCCTCATCAGCGCAACGATGCTGAGGAATCGAGCACCTCGACACTAGGTCAAATTAGTGATTTTAAAATATTAAAATATCTAAAATCACTTGACATAACTCATTCCCCCATCCACCTTGCCAGAGAAGAAAAGGGAGAGAAGGTGGACGAGAGGAAAGAGAAAGAATGAGAGAGGGTTCGAAGGCTAAGAAGTCGTTTGTCGGGCCTGTTCAAGATATTATAGAGCACGATTTAGACCTTTGAACTACTATCATTGATTTCAATTCTTATGATTTTATGAAAAGTTATGAATAATATATATATATATATATATATATATATATATATATATATATATATATATATATATATATATATATATATATATATATATATATATATATATATATATGATTTTACAAAGTTTTCACCTCGTAAATTTTAATATGTTGCATGACTTATTTTGAAAGTTTTTACTAAAAAAATTCAAGTTTTCACCAGTTGATTTTTTATACTCAATTTTTTGAGTATATGATTAGATTAAGATTTTTTCTGGCAAATGTAATTATTATATAAAATTCTTAAAATGTTCATATAAATATTTCTTTGAAGTGAGAAATTGAACATGAAAAGTTCAGCAGGTAGAATGTTATACATACAATACGAATCTTACTATCAATTTATGCATTTTGTGAGTATTACATTGAAGTCATTATTTAATCACGTTGCATTTGCATTTATACTATGTATAATATGACAATGGAGATTTTCTAATGTGGAAAAGTACACTATTTGATATTTGACTAGAGCCCTATATATTTTCCTTTGGCCCCATTCACATAGTATGGATATGGGAGGGATTCTGGCCGTGTTTGTTGAAAATATGTGTGGTAATTAATTCTTAAGTTTAATTTTTATCTATAAAAGATTGTTACATATAGGTTTACTAATATTAAAAGAAATTAAAGAGTTGTTGGGGATGGGTTGGAATGGTTGTGCAATAGCATTAGAATGCATATTTTTTGTTTGATACAATAGAGTGAATCTTTAGTATAAAAAAGTTTATATAGTTTTCATATGGGATCTAATCTTGATATATCTAAAAGATAAAAAGTTAAACTTAAGATTTTTTTTAAAAGTTTACTAATATTAAAAGAAATTAAATAATTATTCTTTATTTAATTTGTAACTAACCATGGTTGTTAATATAACTTTTTCAGTATTTTAAAATTTAGATGAAATAATTTTTACTTTTTGTTAATATTTGTAAATTATATTGTCAGATTATCACAGTGTCTTTGCTTCAATAATTTAGAGTCGTATAAATTTCTAATAAGATTTGAAAGTTTTGAGACAAGTTAAGATCAGTAGTGGAGTTAGGATTTTTTTCAATACAAGTTAAGTCTTTATGTTATTTTTGACATTTTATTATGTCTTTCAATATTATAAAATTGTTAATTATATTTTCATTCAACTTAAATGAAGACTCGGCATGAAAAATTATAGATAATATGTAAGAAGAATATCATGTTTTAAGATTATAAATTGTAAGTTTTTTCTTTTATCATATATTCCATTTTTTATGTTGAGTTTTGATGATTTAAAAATAAAAAATAAAATCATTTATGCCGGTCCTAAACCCATATCTTTTTAAATTCAATAATTTGTGTCCTGACTCGGCTTCTGATTACGAAAAAAATTAATAAAAAAATATTTACTGTTTTACGGTATTTCATTTATTTTTAAAAAATATTTGACTGAAGGGCTCGTCAAATCTCTCTTTTTTTGGGACATTTAGGTCAATTAAGACAAACTCACACACACATCGCATACATAAAGACTCGAACCCAAGACCTTTTAGTTAAAAGTCTAAGCTCTCAACCAAGGCAAGATGAGCCGTGTAAATCTCTCTTTTTTAAAGGCGAGTATAAATTCAGCCTACTCAAATAGTCAAATGGGTATATTATCACCCTACGCGTTGAGGGGGGCGCTCGACAGCGTTCGCCTCCTCGTTAACTCCGCGCATCCCTGTTCAAAATCTCTCTCTCTCTACAAGCCTGCGGTTGGCATTCTTGGTCGAAATTGAAGGTTGCAATTGCAGAATGGCGGCGGTTTCGAGCCTTGGGACGGCGTCTTACTGGTGCGAGCGCCGGAGCGGGGTTCCGGATACGAGGTTGGCAACGGGGATCTCGAAGGTAGCGGCTGTTGGCTGGAGCAATTTTCTTAGGTTTTTGTGGCCTCCTGAGGCGAGACCGCTTATTTTGTTTTCTGGATTTTTATTCTATTACTTTGTTTTCCGATTGCGGAAGATTCGGCAATTGCATTGCATCTCAATGAGTTCATATTCCATGTCTATTGCGCGTTGCAATCCAGATCGGAGATCTATGAACCCGCAGTTTAGTCAAGTTTTTTGTCTTCCTTTATTTATCTTGTTTATTCATGTGAAATTCGGCAATTGGTTAATGTATTTGTTGATAGTTTAGAGATTAAAGATGGTGCATCTAATAGAGGTTCTTAGAAAGATGGCAGTAGTGAGAAATAGTAGCAGATATGTCTCAACAAATTTCACTTGGCACGAATCTAGATACATTATTTAGTATAAAAATTTACTGAATTAAATTCAGGATCATCCGAATTCTAATTTCTGCAAACTCTAGTCGAACTGAACGTCTCAGTAAGATGAAACCGACGTCACCATAAGTGATCTGATCTCGGTCAAACGTAGATCACTGCAAGCCATCGGTGTCGCTGGCCACTGTCGCCTTAGGCTTCGTTTGGTTATTTGGTACTTTTGTAAAACGTAGTTTTAAGAAACATCGGTTCAGAGAAAGGAGTTTTCTAACGGAGAAGCATATATAAAAAGCTTTTTCAAAACAGCAGAACAATGAAAAAAATGGAGTTATTGGGAACGAGGCTTGACAAACCAAACAGTAAAGAAAAATAAATTTTACTGCTTTAAAAAGGAATAAGCACCAAAAACGCCCAACCAAACTAAGCCTTACTGTCGTTGTCTGGACACCGTCGCCCAACCGTCTTTGTCTAAGTATCGCCTCTGGCTAAGTGGCTATCATAGTCCATTAATTATCATTTGATCCCCGTCGTCCAACCACCGTTGCTTGATCATTGTTGCTCAACAAAAATTGCCTGAACAAAATTATCTGACTGTCATCATCATTTCTACCACCGTTGCTTGATCATTGTTGCTCATCAAAAATTGCCTGACCAAATTATCTAACTGTCATCATCATTTCACCACCACTACTACTATGACTACAAGAGACCAAACGAGTGCATCTAATCTTGTAACACCATCTTCTTTAGTTATGGAAAAAACGGACATTTGTAACTTCAATATATGGTGGATTCTTTCACTAGCTCATACTCTGTAGTTCTTCATGTTCCAAATTTTCCAAAAAAAAAAAAAAAACTCAGGTCTCCCATATTCTTCTTTTTTTGTGTGTGTATGCTAGATCTTCGTGTAAAATTAGGACGTAAAACTCTCTTAATTGTCTCTAATTTTCTAGCACGCAACATAACTAATATATAGGAGTTGTAGCTTGTTATGTTTGTTGTACTTATTTTTTGAAGGGTTTGCTAGAGTTTAATTCTATATTTCCTTTGAATGAAGCTTTTAAAAGTGCTTGGTAGCAATGTGCCTTCCAAAGTCACTTTTGAAATGCTAGTTTAATTGCAAGTGCATCAAATACATGTTGATATGATTTAAAAGGTCAATAATAAAAAAATAAATATTTTATGTTAAAAAAAACTCTTTCTATGCTTGTTTATCAACGCAAAGAAGAATAATATTGGCTGAGGCATGCATATAATTTTATTCTATTACGCGATAATTGTTTTTCTTCAGCAAATTATTTTAACATATAGGATAGCATTGAGTGAGGACCTTCCGAATGATAATTTTAGAAAGGTTGAACTAATTTCAGAAAGCTAGAAATAAACTTAAATGAAACAATTGTTGGAACTACGCTCTAATTTTAAAATACTATAGACTGGTGATAATGTTCTTGATTAACTATAATATTTGTAGAGGGTACTATTGTTGAATTATTACTAAAACCCAAAAGGTCAACACAATATGTTCAATGTGTACTACTAAGCATAGGTAATAAGGATTGCTACTGAGTTAGACTTCTTAGTCATTGAAACGTTCGAAAAATCAAGAACAGAAGTAATGTTATTCAATATAAAAAAGTAAATTAATTAATAAACAATGCAGTTAAAACAACACTAAGCTTAATAAATCATATTAACTCAATTATCAACAAACTATATTATTAGTTTGCTTATGAGTCTTGTGATTCCTCAAAGAAGACCCTACCAATCAATTTATCTGTTAATGTTGAAATGAGAGATGCGACTAAGCACTAAATGAGGACAAAACATAAATAGTACAAAAGAAAATCGTTATGATGTGGACGACCTTCCCAACCAATTTTACTGATTGTGTATATATAAATTTTTGTAATCATGAACTGGAATATAATGAAAAATGAAATATTACTGAAGACATGAATTGCTAAGTTGTTACTTGTCTTACAGATACCAAACTTATGGTTCTTTTACATTGCTTGCCTTGGGTCCATAGCCCAGTTTTTGGTGCATTACAAATAATGTATAAGCTAGTATAAATCCGACAAGATATATGCAAGATCAATGCCTTCGAATTTAACATAATTGGTAAAGAGAATGTGCTTGAATTGTAATAGGTTTTGACTCTTTGTAATCTACATTACTCAAATTTGAATATAGAGCCCTAAAAATTCTTCAAGTTCCAATTGAAAAACGCAGGTTGCCCTATCTACCACCTAGGTATCACCAATCCTCACAATTTAGGAATCATCAAATATATTTAACACCCTCCAATGAACAACAAGCAATCTTCCACATTGATTTTAGGTAAATATATATATGAACAAATAGACTCTCAACTTAAAACTTCAACAAGTAATATAAGTCTATATTATTTGCCTGAGCATATATAATTATCAAATAGGAGCACACTTGTATTGCTTTAACCATTCCAAGGAAGAAAAAATGTTTCATTTCAAGTGAAATATCAAAACATAATTGATAGATTCATTCATTCCAAGATACTATAACTTGCAAAAGGCTCCATTCAATATAATGGATTCCCTTCTAATTTAAACAAATTTAAGGCAATTTAATGAATGTCATAGTAGCTTGTTATTGACCATCCTGTATTGCTGCTTGCTGATGTAAATAGTTTCTGGTTTAGTGAAGTAGACGGAGATCACTAATAAATAATAATGCTTACTATGAATAAGCATCAAATAATCTAGAGGGATCAATCAATATTACAAATGGCTTGAATGCAAATATTTAACTTTGAGGTTAATTTTGATATATTTACTTTAGAGGCTGATTTATGGTATGCTGCTGATGCTCTCTTGAATGTGTTTAACTTGTTTAGATTGCAGCTCGTTATGTTGGCCAAAGAATTGAGAGTGCCTCCAAAAGAAAAGGTTCTGCAGTGCATCCTCGTTTTTGCATTCAAATGTCCTTAGTAGATGACAGAGTTTTTCATCAAAACGCTGCTGAAAAATCTGCAGTTTTGGTAATCATTTCTTTCATTGATTAACTTACTTTTGTCCTTTTTTTAACAATCGTTGATCTTCTGTGGAGGATGGAATCAATTGTGATATGTTTGGTTGCCTGTAATTGGGAGCAAATGGTAACTTCCACTTATGGACTGTAAGTTGGAGAAACCACTACTAAGAAAACAATTTAGTCTGTTATGATTTGACACTTCCACTTATGGACTGAAAGTTGGAGAAATCACTACTTAGAAAACAATTTAATCTGCTATGATTTGGCACTTCGTTGCTCCTGTTGTTTGGTTGCGCAAAACTTGGAAGACTCTTACCACCCTATTAATGCTACCCATAAAAGTATGTTTTTTTGTTTGCATATACAAGCACATGTATGAGATATAATTCTCTTAGGAGGAGAGTGATCATTCTCCTAATTATAATTTTGTCTTTACTTCTTTATACTATCTTCAAACTCAAGATTATCTCATTATATTTCATCTATGGCATAAAAAAACATTTATGAATTGAGTTTCATGAATTTTCATAACAATTTAATCACTCATCTATATATAAAAAAGAATGATTGAATAACATATAGAAGCCCACTGATAATCAAGCTTGTCCAATTATTTCATCAACCCAAACCATCATACATCTTCTAAACATCTCACTAACATGTACATAATTCCCTGCTATTTGAAGATTATAAATAAAAATTCGCAGTTATCTTCTATTGCAATCATAAACATCACTAAAGAAATTTTATGGTGCATCATTCTAAAGATCAGATGATCATAAGAATTTTGAAAATCCTGCCTTGGCTCTAATTTTAATGATGTTAAATATATATATATATATATATATATATATATATATATATATATATATATATATATATATATACACACACACACACACACACAAAGGAATTCGTTTTCTTTAACACCATTAAAACTAGTAGCCTGTTGATCATCAATCAAATGCAGCAAATTTCCTGTATTGATAGCTTTGATTTCATGCAAAGATAATTGTGATTGCAAAGTATAGAGACTTCTAAATGTCTTAGAAGGTGATGTATAACACAAAAGAAATTATTTTCTTTAACATAATTAAAACTAGTAGCATGTTGATCATCAATCAAATACATCAAATTTCTTCTATTGATGGCTTCGATTTCATGCAAAGATAATTGTGATTGCAAAGTGTAGAGACTTCTAAATGCCTTGGAATCAGATATAGGGTCTTTCATATGTTGTCCAGTCATCCTTGTATTTTTCACAAATCTTATGAATGACAAAATTATCATGAAATTTGATGAAACTTAATCCTCATCTAGTTATTATGCTTTAGATCACAATTAATGTTGTGATTATATGAAGTGATAGATGCAAAAATAAAATGGGTAGGAAAAAAGATGAGTATCTGTATATCCATGATTTTTATTGTTGAAGCTCTGCAATGAAAGGGACGCCAATAAACTTGATTTATTGTATAGGAAATATCGAAATAGTTGGTAAATTAAGCATTAGAAAATTGTGGCTTTATAGGAAATGATGCCAAAAATATTATTTTTATTATTAGTGTGATTCTCGAAAATCAAAGTGGTTTTCCTTATCCCAAAAAATTTGAATGAGAACATAAATATAAAATTTCATAAGCTTGCTTGATTTTTACAAATTTTTTGTTTCCATAATTTAAACAGTGAAAAAGAAAAGTAATCTGAAAATGATATTTTTCTAATAATAGGATCGAAGCTCCTTCTGTGTATTGTGTATACGGATACGTTTGTAGATATTTATATGTAAACATGTACATACATATTTACATGCACATCCATATAAAATATAGTGATATTATAGCCTTATAGGCAAGGTTAATAAATTACATGTAATATATGTTGTATATGATACTTGCAATATAAATTATGATACCATAAATTGTGTATAATTATTTGTTATTATATCCTTCTTGTATTTTTATGAGATAAATTGTATAATTATAACAGATGTAAGTATGTAACGCTTGTATGACGTTGGGGTTTTGCAAGGAGGGAGACCATCTCGTCTAGCTACTTTTGAGTAACTTTGGGGCATATGAGGTTGAAGTAATGTGGCTAGAAATCATATATATCGTTTCTCCAGGAGAAGTCACTTCCCACTTCCCCATTCCCTTGTCAAGCAAGCAGACAAAGTGGTTCCATTTCCATCTGAATTGAACTTAGTGCATATAAAATAGCTCTAGCTCATTTATTTGTTGTGCACTTTCAAGATATTGTCTTAGTTGCTATCTAGTTACAGTTTACTAATGTGATATTTTTACCTTCTTTTTGCAGGCTTATGACTTGGTTCAAGGAAGCCTTGTATGTACAGCACTTCTTTGCTACCCTGTCACCCAATTTTACTTTTTTCTAATAGTGCAGCCTTCCTTCATAATAATCTCTTGCTTCTAATTGTAGTTTTATTTGTAGATGGCAAGCTTATTTATTTAAATATGAGATCAACTTTGAATGATAGACATATGGTCTTTTGCTACCATTCTTTTAAGCTTATCATGTTTCCAAAATATATGGTTCCTTTTACTCGAGGACCTGTATATCTTTACAATTCACTTGTATTACTCTATTGTAGATTGCCTTCTTCAATAACTTGTTTTTAAATGGAAAAGACGCATCATAATTGCCTCTGTTGATGAGGTGATGACGGATAGCCAATTGCTGAAACCAAGTTTATTAAAACTAGGTTTATTCATGAGAAAAATATGATGATTGTATTGTAAATAACATCCCAGTAAAAAAAAAAAAAGATAAGATCTGGGTCTGCATTGACTTGTGGGAATCGATGAAAACTTTTCTAAAATGTGATTTATCACTGCCCATGGTCATGCTTGAAATTACATCGAACCATTATAGCTCTTGTTTATGGATGGGTTATCAAGCTAAACCCAAATTAAAGTGTCACATGAGGATGAGAAGCATGCATCTATCCAGACCCCTCTATATTTTTTTTTCCAACAAGGTGATGCTTTTTAATGGCCCGAATCATATCTATGACGACCTTACACACAAGCAAGTAGAGTTTATTGTCAATGAATTAGCTGTAGAAAGTATAGGCTATTATGAGCATGGAAATAATCGTAGGATTGTATTTGAAGGAATTCAAAATTTTAATATTAAGATGAATACTTCGAAATATGCTTTTGGTGTTTCATTGGGAAAATTTTTAGGCTATTTTGTATGTCATGGTGGCATGGAAATCGATCACTCTAAAATTAAATCTATTATAGATCTACCACTACTAAAAGCCATAAGACAACTTTTTATCTAGGATAGGTTGTCATACATAAGGAGGCTCATCTCTAATCTCTTAGGTAGGTGTCAGCCCTTTGTCAGGTTGATGAAAGACCCCACCTTTGTATGGGACGGTGCTTGTCAATAAGCCTTGACATCATAACATAATACTTATTGCACGCTCAACTCTCGTGACACTCATCCCATCTAACTATCCATGCAAGTATGCAACATGCTACTTTAGTTTGACATCACGTATGCCCCATAAAAGGTTGTGGTCATGATTGATTTCCTAACTATCCATCTTCTTCCATTCCACTTTCCAATGTGAACTGCTAGTCGAGGATATCCTCAAAGCGGAAGAAGACAAATAATCTCCGAAATGGGAGCTCTATTTCGATGGAACTTTATTAACGCGACCAACAATACTGGTCAGGATTTGTATCTTTTTTTTAACACCATAAGGAGGTGTACTTCAATGTTCCTGTGGCCTATTAGAATCTTGCAGAAATAATACGGTTGAATATGAAGCCATAATAATAGGCCTCAAACTCGCAATCAGTATGAGAATGAAGAAGCTTCACAAATAAGAAGCCTCAAACTCCCAATTGATACCTAAATAGATAATAGGTTCTTTCAAGATCATAAACCCATATGTAACATACACAAGGGTTTTGTGTCATGAGAACGGTAAAGATGATTCACTGGCTAAGTTAGCCAAGAAAATTAGTGGATTCTTATGAAGTTCTTGTCATCATATTCAAAATATGCATACTATGCCACCAACTCTTTTGTAATATATGGAAACTGGAGAAACTCAAGTGACCCTAGCAATAACCAATGAGGTTGGTTGGAGAGGATATTTCATCACATACATTAAAGTAAACTTCCTAAGAATAAATCTATCATTTCCCAAATTTCATGAAGAGTATTCCTATATGCCTTCATAAATGATTCAATATATCACAAGTCATTTGCCCACATGTGATTACAGTGCCTTGGATCTAGCGAAGCCAAGGCCTTCATGTCTTAAATATATGAGGGGCCATGTGTTACACACTAATTCTATCAAAAAAATGAAGATCAAAATCAAATATATGAGATATTGCTAGCCTAATGTGGTTAAGCACTATATTGACCACACTAATGTGGAGGCACTCTACATTAACTGCTTAACCTAATACATTTTATAAGTATCATTTTGGTTGTTTAGATGTTCAAATATTGATTTTCTTGGTCCTATGGCCCCCATTGTCCTTAGGGCGTTAATTTATCTTCTTTGTCGTTAACTATTTCTCAAAGTGGGTCAAAACAATTCCCTTAAAGGAAGTTAAAATAGATAATATGATGAAGTTCTTCTAATGCCACATTATTTATCAATTTTGAGTCCTACGCTAAATCCTATCTAACAATAATAAGAACTTTAAAAGCGTTAAAATTTGTTGTTTCATCAAACAACATATGTTAGAATCTTTCCTGAATATATAACCTTAGAGCTAATGGTTTGACTAAAGCATTCAATAAGACCTTAAAAAAACTTTTTTAAAAAATCCTTTTAAAAAATAAGAGAGAACGATATGACAAATTAATAGAAGTTCTATGGGTCTATCACACTACATATAAAATTGTGATGCGAGCCACTTCGTATTCACTTGTATTTGGAATAGTGGTGATACTTCCTCTCAAAGCTTAGCTACTTCCACTTTCAATTGCCATACAATATGCACTAACACAAGAAGAATACATTGACATACATCTCAAAGAATTTGAAGCTTTAGACAAACTTTAGCTTTAAGCCCAACAAAAAAAAAATGAAAGACTAAGGGTAAGGATGACCAAATATTCCCATGATCATATAGTTCTCCCTAAAAGCTTTAGGGATGGTGAATTAGTCATCATGCATTAAAGACCTATACTTTTCAATCATAACATTAGTAGTAAATTATAATCAAATCTGGAAGAAACCTTTATTATTGAAAAAATATATGTAAGAAGAGCATGCTAGTTTATCTATATGGAGGGTGTAAGGCTTATGCGGTTATTCCTCTGATAATGGTTGTTGCCTCAAGTTATTATTTTATGCAGTTGGCTTAGCTATTGTGCTTACTCACTGAGCCTAAAGGTTCAACTATCTTCATTCGCTTAATATGCTATTGCATGCAAGTCTATTCTTAAAGATGGTTTACTTTAATGAGCTTAAGGATTAAGCTATATTACAACTAGTTCTACAAGCTCAAGAAATCAAAATAGTTGAACTATTTTCAACTCAAAAACCTAAATGTTAAAGTTGGGTTGTCTTTTATAATTCTCTAACAATAATGGTATATTTTATATTAATACCTCTGAAGCAGTTTAGTCAAGCCTTGAGGTTGGAATCTCAAAAGTCGTATAATAACTTGTGTTTACAACCAAACAAAATTGCTTGGATCACAAATCTAAGAGTTGAACTACCTTTTAGACTCTACAAACTCCAAAAGCAGAATCAAAACTTAAATCTTAAGCTCAAAAAGTCTAAAAATTCAAGATTGGATGTGTCAAGTATCAGTTCAACAAGTCTAATAATCAAATTATGAAAAACTCTTGCAAATGTAAGGGTTGTGTTGTTTCATTGATTCAACAAGATCTAGCGGTCAGTTGACACAATATATGATGATTCAGTAAGTCTAAGGATTGAATAGTCTCTATCTTGGTATCTCAATAAACCTAAGGGTTGAGTTGACATTTTTAGCTCACAAGTCGAAGGACTGAATTGCCATGTTAATTCAACAAGTTTTAGTAGTCAAGTCGGCATGCACATTAATAGCTCAACAAGTTCAAGGACTAAGCCATCCCCCGTCTTGGTTTAACAAGCTAAAGGTTGAACAAACACCCTTAATTCACAAGTTTAAGGGTTAAGTTGTCATGTCAATATAACAAACTCCACTAGTCGGGTCAACAAACACATACGATGGTTAAAAAGTTTAAAGAATAAATCATCTTTATCTTGCGGGTCAGACTCATGCCCTCACTTTGCAAAACTAAGAGCCGAGCTATCATGTCAGTTCAACAAACTCTAGTAGCCAAGTTGATATAAATATATGATGATTTAACAAAGTTACTAGTTTAAATGAATCCTACACATAATGAATTTCAATTCAAATAAGTGTTTTTAAAGCGTTAAGCTCAATGTAATGCGTAAGTGTTCCATTTTACTTCAATGAGCAAAGCATAAAGTGAAGCAATGGTTTTACTAATAAGGGGATTCACAACTTATATATCATATATTCACATATTATATTCATATAATAGTCATAAATTTTGCCAAATTTGAAACACATCATGTAATAAATTTTCAGTAAATATAATGATTTGTTCAATAACAATAATTTCCAGCTATCTAAAAGCCAAAATATAGGTTCAAATATTGAAATAGTAGAGATGAAAACATTTATACTTGAAAATCAAGAATACTCGTGAGATTGAGTGACTATCTAGAAATGAGAAGTAGTGGTGGCTTGAAGTGAGGGAGAGTGTGAAGATGAGATATTGAGAAACATTCTTGAGAAGAAGCTTGTGAACAAGAAGCTATTAGTACCAACAACAATAACCAACAAGAAACGTATAAGAAAAAAGGTGAACCAAACTTTACATACTCTAATCATGCAACTTGTATTTACCTCATGCGAGTCATATGCCTCTCTTCTATTGACATTTACTGTATCCTTACATCCTTTCCTCTCTTGATCCAACCGTATATGTCTTCCTCATGCCCCACCACAATCTCTCTCGAGCGTTACTCACTAAAAAGACTTCTTACATCATCCCAGTTCTAGAATGTCCTTTCTCCCCTAATTTGATCTTCCTTCCTTACACTCAACCCATCTCCCTTGATCTCACATTTCCTACTCACCCTGTTTCTTTCCCTGACATCTCGACGACACATGACATGCCCACTCTTCCATCCCACTTGCAAACCCACCTGATATTGAGCTCCCTCTTCGCTCTCTTCCCTATGTTATCCTTTTCACCAACTAGCTCCAGTGATGCTACTTCATTCTCAATTGCCCGCCCACATTCTCCCGCTTCACTCTTTCACATATCTCTTGACTTGCCTCCCCTGCATTCTACAATGCATGACTCCTTAATCTCCCCCTCACTCTCTCTTTCTCTCTCTCTTTAACAAGACCCAACACCTTATGACTCTTGTCATCAAAATGCTTAGGCCGGAGCTCAACTATGCCAACTCCTTAGTCGCGAACTCTAATATGACTTATTTCCAAAGCCCCAATATGACTCCTTCCTCTAACAAGCAGGAAACTCGGCCCTTCTCTTGGATTTGCTCCCTGCCACAAATTTTGCGTCATCAAATTTGATTCCCTCGATTTCGACGATCCAACACGCGTCGGCCTGATGCCTTTCAACTTTTTTGTTTGCAAGTACTCCCTTGTTAATTTCATATGGCACTAATAAGGGATCAAAAGCTGGAAGGGTTGACCTTCAATCAGGCTAATTTAAAAGAATGATTATTGATCTGCTTAGTATGCATAATCATTGATCTTTGATTTGATTAGTTTGAAGAGCATAAGATCTTTGATCCATCTGGAATTTTGAAGACTTTCATGCTATTTATCTTCGATCTAATTGAAACTTGAAGACCTTTTCATTATTAATCTTCATCCAATTGGAGTTTTGTCTTCTTTTGTTGAGATTTTTGATTTAGGTCTAAGGAGATGAATGCTCGTCTTTGGCGACCATGCTTAATCTTATGGTAACTTCATTGCTGTTAGATAGTGGTGGGTATAATTGCACACGACTTCAACATTACTGAGATACCTGCAACATCTAACCATAGGTAGATGAGATGTCATCATTGGTGTTGAAACCACTAACAAGAAGGGAAACACATTACTGTAATACTCATGCCTAATACTTACATATTAAAGAGTTTAAAATAAAATAAATGTTAAATTTTTTTTAAAGAACTAATGATCTCAATTCAGTTAGTTTGAGGACTACGTTGTTGATCTTTGATCCAACCTAAATTTAGATGACATTCACACAATTGATCTTCGATTCAATCAGAGGTTGAAAACTTTTGTGTTGTTGTTCTTCGATATGGCTAGAGTTTTGCGTTTCTCTGGTGATCTTAGATCCGTGTTTAGGTGGTTGAATGCTCGCCATCAAAGACTATATTTGATCAAAATTTGATGACGGTAATCTCATTGACATTACGCAGCTCTAGGTATGGTAGTCTTACAACTTTAGCATCCTTGATATACTTGTGAGCTCCAATTGTAGGTAGATGTGGTATCATCCTTTGTGTCAAAACTAGCAATGAGAAGAGAAGCACGTTGTAGGGATGCTTATGCCTATAGATGATAATGGGGTCTAAAAAAAGAGAATAAGATACACACACCTACACATACACATACACATACACATACACATACACATATATAAGAGTCATCATGTGAAAAACATTTGAATTTTGCAAGTTTTAACATTAACCCCCAAGCCAATATTAAATCAACTCAATGTAGTTATTTTGTAAAATATGTGAATTCTTTATACATTCAAATATGTTCAGGTAAAGTGTGCCAATATTTTGAGGCATTCTTGTAGTCATCCCTAATTCAATTAGATTTCATATAATTTATTATACATGCCACCTTACTTATAGAGCGAAGTTTTAAAATCGTCCATATGGGTTGCCTTGCTTGTAGAGCGAGATTGTACGACTCATTGTCGGATTGATTCTAATATTTTAATCGCAAGTCTCACATATTGCATGTCCAAAGCTAAGACTTTTAAGACTTTATCTTCTCTACATCTTACAAATAGAGTTGCAAGTCCCAAATTTCAAAACAAGTAAATTCCATACATCAAACACAAGTCAAGAACATAAATGATGTAAAATGGGCCTTCCAATTGATGTAATCCCCAAATCTATTATTATGATTGTCATAAAGAAAACAAGCTCATCAAAATAAATAATTTATGGGCCTTCCAAGGGATGTAGTCTCAATGCCAATTAGATGGGCCAGCACAAAGTGTTAGGAATTTCATCAAATCATGCTTCCCTCTTGGGTCGTTAAATGGATATAAGCCCCAACCTGACCTAAATTTGTGCCATCTCCTATATTAACAAGCCTACAAATGAAAATCTAATCCACAAATTAAAAGCTACTCAAATAAAAAACCCTCAACATGTATCTTATGTACACTTTTTTGAGTTAGAGATTGAAACTCGTGAATAACTTATGGTTATGCCATGCCTTTGAGCTCTTATTGGTTATGTCTAGTTTATTTGAATTGCAAGTGACTTTACCTTGTGCTTTTGAACTATTCAATGAAACTAGTACAACAACTCTCCACCAATAAACGAGTTGATGTCAACTTTGAATGCATGTTTTGACGTGTACGTCTACCCTAGCATGCTCGAGATATTTGAGAAGTGGTAATCTATGCTTGCTAATCAGATTCCTTGAATGTTAAGACTCAAATTCTTTTTGACATTAACAAATTGAATCCAATGCTATACCTAGATGGTGAAATTATGAGATCATGATCTAGTATCTCTATTCACCTAATCATTCCCTATTAATTCAATTCAAACTTAAACATAAGCATAAATTTTGAGCCTAAGCAGCCTTCTTGATCAAGGTTGCTCTCCTATGGGTGATAGGGGCAAGTAATAGGGACTTACACCATAGCAAGACTCAATCCCAATTCTATATAAACTCCGATCCAACAATAGGCGACTTTTGGTTGCTAAGCCTAATCTATCTTATAGAAAACTGCTCCCATATTTTTCTCATCACATTGAGAGGCTCGAGGAAGTAGTTGACTTTTCTTAGCAATCACAATGTTCTCTTCTGATTATGATAATCTATCATTCCTGGATTTTGGAACCTCTATGTTGAACCCTAAAGATCTCTCCTGTCCGTATCCTCAGCTTTTAATGTGAAATCAAATTTTATTTCTGTGTTAATCTATTGGAGGCAAATTCTCCAAGTTGTGTTCTGTTGATATATGTCGAATTGATTGAGACACATTCATTGAAATATGTGTTCACATAATTGCAGGTTAGGTGGAATTCTGTAGCTGATAAGTCTGTACCTGATCCACCAACTGCTGTTTTCATCCATGGTATTCTTGGTGGCAGGAAAAACTGGGGTATATAAACCTATAAGTTTCGCAAATTTGCTAGATTTTTTCCTTATATGTTACAATTATTAACTCGAAATCATGAGCAAATTTACAATGATCTCTTCTTACATATCTGAATAGTCTTATACAATCAATTCAAATGGCTTCTTTGGCAAGGTCAAAGTAATTATTCCAGTTTTCCTAAGCTTGGAATTTCCAGAATAGCCTATTTTATGTTTCTTTCTCGAAGGATAAAAAAGCTTATTTGTGTTCAGGCAGGCTCATCATTTAAAAACAATGTGCCTCCTTTCCATAACGCTAAGAAAATTAAAAAAAAAATTTAGTATTGAGAAATGACACGATTTCCTGTTATGTAATTTAAACCTTAATAGTTTTTTTATTGCGTGTTCATCCATATTGTTTCTGCAGTTTTTGAAGATGAATTAGCATTGCCGATGCTGTTCTTATGCTGCAGCTTCTTTTTGTAGAAATATATTCCCATCACCAGCATTCGATAGTTCTGTAGTTTGCATTCCTTCTGAATAGATGCTTAAACGAATGGTCTTCCTTGATCTTTTTTATTTTTATTTTGACGCCCCTGCTCCCTCTTCCTGAAAGGCCACAGACTGATTCTACAGAATTAATCATCATGATTGCCTATCCGAAGTCATCATGATTGCCTATCCGAAGTCATCATGTTTCAGAATTCATTCTTTCTCCAGTTAGAGTTTTACACCTGTCTGTCTTTAGTTGTGTTCCTGTATTATCCCTTAACATATTTTGCACACCCTCATCCTCAGCTTACAAGAGAGAAGGTTGGAAGATACTCCAGCTTCTGATCTAAGGAGTGATGCAATTAAATGTGTCGTTAAAGGATGCACATTATAAGTTATCAAGTTTGTGACGTTCATTAAAACATAGCTAAATTTAAGATCATCCAACTCTGCTTTATTATCTTGGGCATCTACGCATATGAAGATAAACCTGCAGATAGTTTATCGCATTATTCATTTTTTGTCATATCATTTTAACTCCTCATCTTGTTGTTGATCAATTATGATTTAAAAATCCTCAGGTTCTTTTGCAAGGAGATTATCACAAGAATTTCCTATGTGGCAGGTATATCGCATGGTGATTTTAATATTTCAATTTCTCTTATTTAGGAATGCTATAACATAACTTGATTATCCAAAGTTTTTTCTTCTTGAGATGATCATAGCATTGTAAGTATAATATCATCAAGCATTTAGACTTTTATTTTTAATTTTCTTTCAGTTTCTTTTAGTTGATTTGCGTTGCCATGGTGATTCAGCATCACTTAAGAAGCTTGGCCCTCATTCTGTCGCTTCTGCTGCCCGGGATGTTTTGCAGCTTGTAAGTAGTAAACAATATTCTTCTTTTTTTCGTGCTTATTTATAACATTCTGAATAAGAGTATTTCCATCAACATCTACTTTGAAGATGCAAAGTACTGTTTTATATTCCCTTCAGCTGGTCCATATTTGTTATTTTTGTGTTTTGTTTTACATGTCACAACATGAACCTACAAGATGAAAAGTATATCTATCACATTGTCAAATTTTATTTGAATCTTTATACTTTTACATTATGGATGTAGTAAGCTCAAATGATCATGTCTTTGCCAAGAATGTTTCTTTATGCTATTGATATTGAGAAAATGATCAAAATGGTCTCTTGACTTTTTATAAATGACCAAAATGATCTCCAACTATATTAAAGGATCATTTTGGTCCCTCTAATCTTTAAAAAGAAATAAATGGGATTATTTTGGTTCCTCTTTAATTAGTTGAGGGATCAAAATAGTTATTTAATATAGTTGGAGACTATTTTGATCTTTCATAAAGAGTCAATGAACCATTTTGATCCGTGCTTCTCTATTGATATTACCAACCTTATGGATATGCAAAGTAAAAATGAACTTCTAAATACTAATAATAGTGGGCTTTTTTGTTAAATTCAATATGAATATAGTTAAGTACTCTTATTTTAACATTTACTTTTTTTGGCATTGAAAGTTTGATGATTTTGTTCATTAACAACAATGCCTATTTATAGGCGTACAAGATGAATATAATAGGAAGAAAATAAAGGGGGAGAATAAATATAATTAGGGGAAAATAAATGCATATTTTTTTAAAATATATACTTATAATGTATTGATTTCCTAATATTATTTTCTAATGAGCATCCTAAGCTAATGCTCCTCTAAGCTGGAGCATATATATCTATTAGCTTTAGTTTTGTCACTTAAGCGAGAGAATAATAGAGGACCCAAATATCCGCCACTAGTTTTGAATTGGAAACATGAGGTGTAACAATATTTTTAAATAGCACGGCATCTTATATGAAATAACAATCATCATTAATGTGCTTGGTTCTTCCATGAAACAGAGGATTATTGCCAATGTATGTGGCTGCATGACTATCGCAACAAAGAACCATAGGTTCAATTACTGAAAAGCCAATTTCTTCAAACAAAATTTGAACCATATCATTTCACGTATAGAATGAGTCATTGCTCTATCTTCTTCTTCAATGCTGGATCTAACTAGAATCATTTACTTCCTACTCTTCCAGATAATCATATTATCTCCCACTAAATTACAATACCAAGAAGTAGATTTTTGTATCAATAAATCCAACCTAGTAGTTATCAGCAAATGCTTCAATATTTGAATGCCTAGTTTGACTATAAAGTCTATTTTATCTGAGAATGAGAAGAACATCTTAATATTTTTATTTTGGATTTTGCATACATTGACTTACAATTCCAACAACAAAAGATATATTCAAACTTATAATTGCTAGATGAATAAAATTTCAACTTTTTTTTGGCATTGAAAGTTTGATGATTTTGTTCATTAACAACAATGCCTATTTATAGGCATACAAGATGAATATAATTGGAAGAAAATAAAGGGGAGAATAAATATAATTAGGGGAAAATAAGTACATATTTTTTGAAAATATATACTTATAATATATTGATTTCCTTATATTATTTTCTAATAAGCATCCTATGCTAATGCTCCTCTAAGCTGGAGCATATATATCTATTAGCTTTAGTTTGTCACTTAAGTGAGAGAATAATAGAGGACCCAAATATCCGCCACTTGTTTTGAATTGGAAACATGAGGTGTAACAATATTTTTAGATAGCACGACATCTTACATGAAATAACAATCATCGTTAATGTGCTTGGTCCTTCCATGAATCAGAGGATTATTGCCAATGTATGTGGCTGCATGACTATCGCGACAAAGAACCATAGGCTGAGTTACTATCGCGGTAGAGAACCATAGGCTCAATTACTAAAAAGCTAATTTCTTCAAACAGAATTTGAGCCATATCATTTCACATATAGAACGAGTCATTGCTCTATCTTCTTCTTCAATGCTGAATCTAACTAGAATCGCTTGCTTCCTACTCTTTCAGATGACCATATTATCTCCCACTAAATTACAATACCAAGAAGTAGACTTTTGTATCAATAAATCCAACCTAGTAGTTATCAGCAAATGCTTCAATATTTAAATACGTAGTTTGACTATGAAGTAGAGCTTTACTATTTTATCTGAGAATGTGAAGAACATCTTTTATTTTGGATTTTGCATACTTTGACTTACAATTCCAATAACAAAAGATAAATTCAAACTTATAATTGCTAGATAAATAAAAATTTCAACTAATATTCATGATTAAGATGGATGATCGAATGGTATATCTCATCATATATACTTTAGTTATACATGAGGGTTTCAGGTTGGTTTTCACCCTAAAAGTCCTATTTTTTCGAGGTGATTAGTGGCATATTTTTTCGGAGATAAAAATATCACTTTCTTCTTGTAAGCAAATTCAATCCCAATAAAATGCTTAAGACTCTTTGAATCTTTGGTTACAAAATAATTCTGCAAGTAGTGCTTTACTTTAGATGTCTTCTTTATTGCTCCTATTGAGTGGCTATCATAATTGAGCTTATTATTGTATGTTTAACAAAGATAGATGAGAACTTCACAAAATTTGTAATCCAAGCTTGTGGACTCTTCTTGAGCCCATAAAGGGCATTCCTGAGCAGGCATATGTGCTTCTTCCCTTGATTAATGTATCTAGGAGATTGCTCTATAGATACTGCCTCATCCTTTTGCAGCATGGGCTAATCTTGATTGATGACCACGAAGATTAGAATTCTGACAGAGTTGAGTCTGGTGACTGAAGAAAAATATCAAAATAATCTATCCCATAGGCTTAAACCTTTCGCAACTAGCTGAGCTTTCTACTGATGTACCTTCATAGTGAAAATTCATCCACAAGCAATGGGCTTGACCCAATAAGGAGGGGCAATTAATTCCAATGTTTGTCGATTATGAAGAGCATTTATCTTAACATCTATAGCTTAATTTCATAGTGGATGTTATATTACTTTTACAGGATAGGGACAACAAACAAATGCATGAAAATATGACAATAGGATAGGAATAAATGGTCAAAGTTCATAGAGAGAATAGATGACAAATAATTTGTCATTTATCTCATCTTATTAGCACTATAAGGTGCGGATGTAAAGGCACAGTCTTAGAGGGATCCTCAATAGAAGTAGATCAGATGAGAGGAGGTATTGTAGGAGGAGATGGTTGAGGTCCTCTCTAGAGTACAACAGAGGAGGGGAGATAGGAATGAAATAGCAAGAGGAAAATGACCAAATGGTGATGATTCAGAAAGGGAAATAGGAATGAAAGGGGTATTCTCATGTAAGGGGATGCCATAATGAAGCAATTCTATTTTTTATATGGGGGTCATAGCATTTATGCCCTTTTGAGTTAAATAATACCCAAGGAATATACAACGAGTGGCATGGGGTGAGTGTTTATCATGCGAGCAAAAATGTAAACAAAGCAAAGACAACTAAGCACTTGTGGAGTACAAGAAAAAAAAAGTTGGATTAAAAAAAATGTTGAGGGGAAATTAATTATTTAAAAGTTTAGTGAGTACATGATTAATTAGGAAGTAGGCAATAAGGACCGCTTCTCTCCAAAGCTACGGAGGACTTTCATGCGAAACATTAGTGTCTTGGCGACATCGAGGAGGTGGCGTTTGTTACATTCTATGATAGCATTTGTTACATTCTATGACTCCATTTTACTAAGAGGCATATACACATGTAGTTTGACAAAGAATGTTATTTTTATCGTAAAAATTAAGAAATTGGGTTTGCATGTATTATGAAGCATTATCGGTGTGCATATTTTTTAGCGAAGTAAAAAAAAATGAATTTTAATTTCTTGATAAAACTTGTAAAAACTTTAAGGGTTTCTAACCAATATTTTAACTAATAAACTAAGGTGACTCGAGAATTATTATCAATAAAGTAAACAAAATTGCAAAACCCCAAGCAAGGAAGAACTTGACTTGGAAAGGAAAGAGATAATGACTAGTATTGGATGATGGGAACAACACATGATATTTATCTAATTTTCAAGCAGAGCATTCAAATATGGAAGGAAACTACTTTGATATTATTTTGTGGGAGAAAATTTTGATAATTTTATTCACTAAATAATGATGCCTGTTTACAGACATATAAGAGGAATATAATTGGAAGAAAATAATAGAGAGAATAAATATAATCAAGAAAGAACAAATGTATATTTTCTAAAAAAATATATACTCTCCTATGGTTTTCTAATATTATTTCATAATAATTATCATATGCTTATAGATTTCAGAGGCAATACCAACAACAACAACAACATCAAGCCTTTATCCCACTACGTGGGGTCGGCTACGTGAATCCTTTTTCTCCATTGTGCCCTGTTAAAAGTTAAATTCTCATTTAAATCTAATAAAGAAAGGTCATTTCTAATATTTTCTAACCAAGTCTTTTTAGGTCTACCTCTAGCCTTCTTAACATAAGTCAAATCTAATACATCTACTTTCCTAACCGGGTCATCGAAAGACCACCATTTTATGTGACCAAACCATCTAAGGAGACTTTCTCTTATCTTATCTTCCATTGGAGCTACTCCAACCTTTTCACGTATATGCTCATTTCTTATCCTTTCTCTAAGGGGCTGTTTGATTTGCTGCATTTAGAGTGTAAAGTAATCCAAATACAGGGGTTTTGAGAATTTTGGTGTTTGATTGGATGAAAAGTAAATTCAACGTAAAGTAAAACAAATGCAGTGTATTTCGTTCTAGTTCATTTTTGGTGCATTTAGAATTCCTCCGATTTGGGCGACTTCTAAATACATTGCAAACTCAAGGGCATTGCAACCCCTTGTCGGCCACCTCCGACTGCCGGCCACCACCTCCACAACCACCACCGACAACCACCTCTGGCCACCGTCGACCACCAACTTTGATTGCCACTGCCGGCAGCCATCACCTCCGCCACCACCGGCAACCACCTCTGGCCACCGTCAACCACCACCTTTGACCGCCACTGCCGGCCACCACCTCTGGCCACCGTCGACCACAACCGTTGGCCACCACCGGAAACCACCTCTGGCCACCGTCGACCACCATCTTTGACCGCCACCTCCGACCACCACCGCTGGCCACCACCTCCGTCACCACCGACAACCACCTCTGGCCACTGTCGACCACCACCTTTGACCTCCACCGCCAGCTAGCACCTCCACCACCATCGGCAACCACCTCTGGCCACCGTCGACCACAACTTTTGACCGCCACCGTCGGCCACCACGTCCGCCACCACCGGCAACCATCTCTGGCCACCATCGACCACCACCACCGGCCACCACCGGCAATCACCTCTGGCCACCGTCGACCACCACCTTTGACCGCCACCGTCGGCCACCACCGCCGGCCACCACCGTCGGCCACCACCTCTGCCACCACCGGCAACCACCTCTGGCCACCGTCGACCACCACCTTTGACCGCCACCGCCGGCCACTACCTCTGCCAAAAAAAATAAATACACTAGTTATAATATCAAAAACAATTATTACAAATATATCGCTTTTACTTTACTCTGGATATACCTAACCAAATAAGAGAAACAGTTCTCCTGTGTTTACTTTGCAGACAACCAAACAATCTCAAAGTATTCAAAATGCACTACATTTACTTTACATTGCATTTACTTTACACTGCATTTTCTTTCCCCGCAACCAAACAGCCCCTAAGAGTAAAGCCACTCATCCACCTGAGCATTCTCATCTCTACAACACTTTACTTAATATTATGCTTCTCTTTGAATGGCCAACATTCTGCACCATAAAGCATTGCAGGTCTAACCACCATCTTATAGAATTTTCCCTTAACTTAATATTATGCTTCTCTTTGAATGGCCAACATTCTGCACCATAAAGCATTGCAGGTCTAACCACCATCTTATAGAATTTTCCCTTAAGTTTGAGGGGGACATTTCTATCACACAACAAGCTGATAGGCAATACTTGAGTTCGCAAGTAACCCTAAGGTAATACTTGAGTTCGCAAGCAACCTACCCAAGATCGGAGAGCAAACAGCAGCAGATTTTGCTGTTTGCTGCAGGAAATCAGCAAGAACAGCAAGAATCTGTAGGGAAATTGAGACAAAACAGAGAAAAAAATGCAAGAAATCTGTAGCAAAACCAAACAAGCACTTGTATACCACTAGAAGAATAATAAAAACAGTAAACGATACAAGGATCTTCAATTCGAGAGGAAGATTAACTCTCCAAAATCTCTAGCCAAGAAGACTAGAGCCCAAACCTCCAAGAAGATCTCAAATTCTAGTTCAAATTCAAGATGCCCTAATTCCCTCCCAATCCCCCCTAATTAACAATAACGGATTTCCCCAAAATTCCTAAACAGCCCTTACATTCAAATTTTCCCTCTCAAAAATTGCATTAAGCCCCCCCATGGGGCCCACCTATTTTCCGCCCCCCTCCCTGTTTCGTCCGCCTGGCGTAGGTTTGGACCGGTCCAGGCTGGACCGGTCCAGCCAGCCCCTCCTGGGCCGGCACATGCTGCATAACATTACTCCCTTCCCAAAAACTCACCTTGTCCTCAAGGTGGAACAAGGGAAATTGCTCTTTCACTCTTTCAAACGGCTCCCAAGTAGCATCAAAATCAGGAAGACCTTTCCATCCAATCAGCACTTCTTTGTCTCCCTTTTCATCTGACCTGACACCTCGAAGCTCCAGTGGTTCCAATATCACCTGCAAATCCTCAGTCAGTGTCTCTGGTAGCTCTGTACTAACTGTATGCTCCCCTATAGCTCTCCTCAACTGAGACACGTGGAAAACAGGGTGTATGATAGCTGATGGGGGAAGCTTCAGTCGATACGCCACTGCTCCGATTTTGTCCAACACTTCATAGGGGCCGAAGTACCTTGGAGCTAGTTTCTCGTTCCTCCTTCTCGCCATTGTCCTCTGCCTGTAAGGGCGTAATTTTAGGAAAACCTTTTCCCCCACTTCAAATTGCATGTCCCTCCTGTGTGAGTCAGCCTGTTTCTTCATGATTTGTTGTGCTCTCAGTAAATGTTTCTTTAAATCTTCTAGTACCCGATCTCTCTCCCCCAAGTACTCCTCCACTGAAGAAACTGGAGTACTACTATTCCCAAAATGCACTAAGTGAGGAGGGTCCCTTCCATACAGTACTTTGAATGGTATCATCTGTGAAGCTGAGTGGAAAGAGGTGTTGTATCAGTATTCTGCCCAAGATAGCCATTTGGCCCACAGCTTAGGTGTCTCCGACACAAAGCATCTCAAGTAGGTTTCCAAGCTCCTGTTAACCACCTCCGTTTGGCCATCTGTGGGTGATAAGCGGTGCTCCTTTTTAAAACTGTTCCTTGTAACCTGAACAACTCCCTCCAAAAGTGACTGAGGAACACCTTGTCTCTATCTGATACTATTGCCTCTGGCACCCCATGCAATCTGACCACCTCTCTAATGAAAGCTGAAGCCACTGTTATTGCGGTGTAAGGATGTCGAAGGGGGATAAAATGAGCATACTTGCTCAATCTATCCACTACCACCAGAATCACTGTGAAACCTTCTGAACGGGGCAGCCCATCTATGAAATCCATGGATATCTCCTCCCATACTCGTCCTGGTAACGCCAACGGTTGTAGTAGCCCCCCTGGTGACATAGCCATGTATTTGTTCCTCTGACAAGTCTCACACCTGGCCACCATCTCCTCTACATCTCGGTGCATTCCCTTCCAGTAAAGCTCCGCAGCAATCCTCCTGTAGGTCTTCTGCACCCCAGAATGACCCCCGACCGCGCTCCCATGAAATTCCTGGAGTATGTTTGGGATGTGGATTGAAGTCCTGGGCATCACGAACCTCCCTTGATACAGCAATCTGTCCCCCTCTACTGCGTACCCTGGGTGGCTATCATCTTCCCTTAATAAATCAGCCCTAATCTTCCCCAACTCCTCATCCTTCGAGCTCTCCGCCTTAATGGCCTCCCAATCTAACGAAAAATTATTAGGTGCGGACACCGGACGTAGCTCTACGTCCGGACTCCACTAGAATAGCGCCACGTAGCGACCCGAAGACCCGGCGACCCGTTTCGCCGAGAAGTTCAAATGATGCACGTGCGGTATTACTGAAGAATTACTTCGGTATTACTCGGTATTACCAAAGAATTACTCGGTATTACATATGAATTACCTAGGTATTACTCGGTATTACCTAGGAATTACTAGGTATTACCGAAGAATTACTCGGTATTACCTAGGTATTACTCGGTATTACCTAGGAATTACTCAGTACCTAGGTATTACTCGGTATTACCTAGGTATTACTCGGTATTACCTAGGTATTACTCGGTATTACCTAGGAATTACTCAGTATTACCAAAAATTACTCGGTATTACCAAAAATTACTCAGTATTACTTGGTATTACCGAAAAAATACTCAGTATTACCTAGGAATTAGTCAATAAAGGGCAGGTTTTTTTAATTTTTCGCGTCCAATCCGGGTCGGGTCGTCGGGCCAAGCGGAAGTTGTCATAACACGTGCTAAATACGTGGCGCCGTTCTAGTGGAGTCCGGACGTAGAGCTACGTCCGGTGTCCGCACCTAATAATTTTTCCAATCTAACACCATCGGAACAGACACAACTACTGTCTGTAGCTCTCCCAAACATCTGGACAAGGCATCAGCCGCCTTATTTTCCCCTCCTGGTTTGTACTGAATTTCAAAATCATACCCCAGCAATTTTGACAGCCATCGCTGATGCTCTTCAGTCACCATCCGCTGCTCCAACAAGTATTTCAAACTTCTCTTATCTGTTCTGACAATGAAATGCCTACCTAACAGGTAGGGTCGCCACTTCTGGATGGCTAAGACAATAGCCATCAATTCCCTCTCATAGACTGACTTCAGCCTGGCCCTGGCTGCCAAAACTTGGCTGAAGTAGGCAATGGGTCGCCGGTTCTGCATGAGCACTGCCCCCAATCCATATCCTGAAGCATCTGTCTCTACTATGAAGGTCTGAGTGAAGTCCGGTAGAGCTAAGACTGGTACCGTGGTCATCGCCTTCTTTAGTTTCTCAAATGCTGTTGTGGCTGCCTCTCCCCATAGGAATCCATCTTTCTTCAGCTGCTCTGTTAGTGGCCATGCTATAGTGCTGTATCCCTTAACGAATCTCCTATAGTATCCCGTCAGCCCTAAGAATCCTCTCAATTCCTTCAGATTCTTAGGTAAAGGCCATCTCAGCATCGCCTCCACCTTTGACTGGTCCGCTGCCACCCCTTCCTTGGATACGACGTGACCCAAGTACTCCACCCTGGTCTGGCCAAAGCAACACTTCTTCAGGTTAGCTCTCAACTGATGCTCCTGTAGAACTCCCAATACCAGCTTCAAGTGCTTCAGATGCTCCTCCTCTGTCCTGCTATACACCAAGATGTCATCGAAAAATACCAGCACAAACTTCCGGAGATACTGTCTGAACACTCTATTCATCAGTGATTGGAACGTAGCAGGGGCGTTGGTAAGTCCAAAAGGCATAACCAAAAACTCATAATGCCCTTCATGTGTCCGGAAAGCTGTTTTAGAGATGTCTCCCTCTCTCATTCGGATCTGATGGTATCCTGACTTCAAATCCAGTTTGGAAAATATCACTGCCCCATATAATTCATCCAAAAGCTCGTCAATCACCGGAATAGAAAATTTATCCGGTACAGTCTCCTTATTCAATGCCCTATAGTCCACACAAAACCTCCAGCTACCATCCTTCTTTTTGACCAGTAATACGGGGCTAGAGAAAGGACTCACACTCGGTCTGATGATTTTCGCCTCTAACATCTCCCTAATCAGCCTCTCAATTTCATCTTTCTGAATCTGGGGGTAACGGTAGGGTCGTACACTAACCGGTGACACCCCCTCCTTTAGCAGAATTGCGTGCTCCTGTTCTCTCGAAGGTGGTAGCCCTTGAGGTGGCTGGAACACCTCCTCGAACTGTTGTATGACCGGTTGCACTTCAAGGGGAACGTCTCCCTCTTCTCCCACACTGACTCTCTCCAATCGTTGCAGCTCCACCAAATATCCACCTCCAACCTCCTGGAGGGTTCGGATCATGGACCTGAGAGACACCCCCATCCTAGACAGGCCGACATCTCCCTGTATCACCATTCTCCTTCCCCCCACTACCAGTTCCATCTGCAGTTCTCCCCAGTTCACCTTGGTCTCCCCCAAAGTTTGCAGCCACTTCATCCCCAAGATCACATCTGTACTCCCCAATTCTAAGGGGAGAAAATCCTCCCTCACCTGTATCCCCTGAATGGTCATCACTACTCCCTTACAAACTCCTCTACCCATCTCTACCTTCCCTGTACCCATCATCACCCCATAGCCTCCCGTATCCACTAATTTCATTCCAAGCAACTCAACAATCTGGGTGGAAATGAAATTGTGGGTTGCCCCACTATCTATCAAAACCACCACCTCGTGGTCAGCTATCACCCCTTTCACTTTCATAGTGTGACTCGAAGTGAATCCCACTACGGAGTTCAGAGAGACTTCTGCCACATCCATATGCAACTTCTCCTCCTCCTCCACTTCGGACCGACTCCCACCTCCCTCTTCGTCTTCCTCGTCTTCGCAAACAAGGAGAACCTGAAGAGTCCGGTCCTTGCACCTATGACCCGGCATGTACTTCTCATCACACCTAAAGCACAATCCCTTTGCCCTCTTCTCCTGCATCTCCTTATCAGTAAGTTTTTTAAAATTTCCCCCAGGCCCTCCTCCTCCAGACCTCTCCCTTGGTACCTCTCGTGTACCCCCCGGTGCAGCTCCCTTGGGAGCTAGAAAAGTGGTCGTCATCCGGTAGGGTCCCCCGGAGCTGCTGCCTCGAGCCCCTCTCTCCAGATGCTTCTGATCCTCAACCAGCTGTGCCAACTCCATGGCCTCCCCCAGGTCGTGTGGTCTCATCACTCTAACGGCTGCCCTGATTTCGGGTTTGAGCCCCTTCATGAAGTTCCCCTTAAGCACAGTCTCAGAAAGACGATCCAACCTGCTAGCTAGGTACTCAAACCGGTCACGAAACTCTGCCATTGTCCCCTCCTGTGTCAGAGCAAAGAACTGTTCGTAGAAGTCTCCTCCTCTACTGGTTCGTAAACGCTCCAGCAAACAGTCTTTGAACTCCCTCCATCTCCGAATAGGTCGCCTCATGTCTCGCCACTGGTACCACGCCAGTGCCTTCCCTTCCAAGCACAGTCCCGCCGCAGTCAGTTTCTCCTCTTCCGTCAACCCGTTGACGGCAAAGTATCGCTCCACCTTGTAAATCCAGCCATGACCGTCCTCGCCCTCAAAGATGGGCATCTTCAGCTTCCTTACCTTTGGATCTCCTCCGTACCCTCGATATCCTCCATAACCTCCCATTCCTCGAAGGGGAGGTGCTCCCCAAGTGTCCCGATCGTCCCTCCGACGATTGTACCCAAGCCCTTCCTCATATTCCCCTCTTCTCCCTTCAAAATCAGCACCCCTGCGATGCATTTCTTCCCTTCTCCCCACAAAATCAGCACCCCTTCGTTCGTACCCTTGGCTCATCTCCTCTCTAGAGAGCGGTTCTAGAGGCGGCATGTCGTCTTCCCCCTCAAGGATCTCCACCTCCGGATTTTTCCTTCCCCTAGATGGGTTCGGATTTCCTCCTATGCCATGGCCGTCGATGGTCTCTCTTACTTCTGATGTTGCCGGGTTTGTCTTCATCTCCATTAGTTTCTTCAACATCTCTTCCACCACGGTGAACTTTCCTTCCAACCTTTCATTGTTGGATGTGATTTGATTTTGAAAGTAAAAAAATTTTCCTTCCAAATCTGATTTCAGTTGTCCGATTTCGCCTTCCAAGACTTTCACCTTCTTCCCGGCCATTTTTCCTTCACAAATCACAAGGAATTCTCTTCCGGATGCTCAAAGGTTTGCTGAAATTTCTGGATTTCAGCCGCCGATGGTCCCAAAAACGATGCTCTGATACCAATTTGATAGGCAATACTTGAGTTCGCAAGTAACCCTAAGGTAATACTTGAGTTCGCAAGCAACCTACCCAAGATCGGAGAGCAAACAGCAGCAGATTTTGCTGTTTGCTGCAGGAAATCAGCAAGAACAGCAAGAATCTGTAGGGAAATTGAGACAAAACAGAGAAAAAAACGCAAGAAATCTGTAGCAAAACCAAACAAGCACTTGTATACCACTAGAAGAATAATAAAAACAGTAAACGATACAAGGATCTTCAATTCGAGAGGAAGATTAACTCTCCAAAATCTCTAGCCAAGAAGACTAGAGCCCAAACCTCCAAGAAGATCTCAAATTCTAGTTCAAATTCAAGATGCCCTAATTCCCTCCCAATCCCCCCTAATTAACAATAACGGATTTCCCCAAAATTCCTAAACAGCCCTTACATTCAAATTTTCCCTCTCAAAAATTGCATTAAGCCCCCCCATGGGGCCCACCTATTTTCCGTCCCCCTCCCTGTTTCGTCCGCCTGGCGTAGGTTTGGACCGGTCCAGGCTGGACCGGTCCAGCCGGCCCCTCCTGGGCCGGCACATGCTGCATAACACAAGCCCGATGCATTCCTCCACTTCAACCATCCAACTTGAATTTTACTAATAATATCCCCATCTATTTCACCATCACTCTGAATAATAGACCCAAGATATCTAAAACGTGTACTCTTCTTAATTACTTGATCACCCAAAGTCACAATCCTCCCACTAGAACTATTATTACTAAAATTACATTCTATATATTCAGTTTTAGATCTACTCAAACGAAAGCCTTTAGACTCTAAGGTTGACCTTCATAATTCAAGTTTTCTTTCAACTCCCTCTCTAGTCTTATCAACAAGAAGAATATCATCAGCAAAAAGCATACACCAGGGTACAACCTCTTGCAAATGTCTAGTGAGAACATCCATGACTAAAGCAAAAAGATATGGGCTTAAGGCTGATCCTTGATGTAATCCAATTGAAATAGGAAAATACTTGGTCAAACCACCTTGTGTCTGGACTCAAGTAACAACTCCTGCATACATATCCTTAATGACTTGAATATAAGCATTATTAACCCCTTTCTTTTCTAAAACTCTCTATAGCACTTCTCTTGGAACTTTATCATATGCTTTCTCTAAATCAATAAATATCATATGTAGATCCTTCTTATTCTCTCTATACTTCTTCATCAAACCGTTATAATTAAATATACGTACAAATTGTTACGATTAATTAAATCAACTATTTATATCATCATCATCATTAGCATTATCCCACTTAATAGGAATCGACTTTATTATCCCAATTAATAGGAATCGGCTTTATGAATCCTCCTTTATTAATAAATGTTGTTTGCTACATGGTTATTTTCTATTTTATGCTTATTGTCTAGCAATGTTACCTTTATGTTCTTACATATAAACGCAATCATGAATTTTATTATTTTGTTGACATGCGGTCATCACTCTTTAGGGTGATCCATGCGCAGAAAAGACAATTTCTCCTCTTGTATCCCTATGTCATTTAGCAAAGTCCTAGTTACTCTTATACTCCAACAGGACATCAATCAATCATTTTTACTGTGTTTTGCATCTATTTCAGTGGTTCCCTTAAATTTGCTGACCAAGTTTTTTCTCCAATAAAAAGAAACCAATCAGGAAATGCTTAAAAAGGGGCCACTATAATTTCTAAAGAGGATCAACTCTAACTAGAAGATTTACCTGTTACGCTGGAATGCCACTAAACAGCCGCAATTGGTTTATTCAATAGCTCGGATCAATTTGAGCTTTTTGGCTTATCTTTCTTTGGCGTTCCAATCTCCTTGTGGATCTTTGGAACCTTTTCTTCCTATAAGTATATTTTCGATGATTCATGATAATGTTCTGGTCTCACTTCTGTCTTTTATTACTCTGCTAAAAGAGGCATGGATTTGAAAGTTATGTTGTATGACAGGCGAGACAGCTCAGAATAACTCCTCGAGTCTTAGTTGGACACAGCTTTGGTGGAAAAGGTAGTGATAACCTACATGTTTGTATGCTAGTGGCTACAGCTAACAACTTTGCAAATATTTTTTTGGACTTGTCAGGATAAAATAAACTATTAGCTGTCTTATCTTGCTTTTTTTCAGTTGCCCTAAGTATGGTAGAACAAGCTGCAAAGCCTCTTGCACGTCCTGTGAGGGTATGCTGTACTCTCTATGATGTCTGTTCCAGATTTAACGCCAAGTCTTACAAGTTATATCTGATATTTACTAATACAAGGTGTTGAGGGCAGATTAGCCTAATCATTCATTTTCCTCTTGTTTGAAGGTTTGGGTCCTTGATGCTACCCCCGGTAAGGTTCGTCCTGGTGGAGATGGTGAAGACCATCCTGGTGAATTGATTGCTTTCTTGCAACGACTGCCAAGGAAGGTAAATTGGCTAACTTTTGATTAATCTTTTAGATTCTTCATGTTATAATAGCTTTAGTTTATAGTTATAGGCTTCATTTGAGATGACTTTCTTACTACTTCTTAAAGCAACTTTTTAGTATAAAAATTAAAATTTCTGTACTAGAAAGCTGCTTTAAGAAGTAGTAAGAAAGCCGTCCCAAACGAAATCATAATCTTTTTCAGTAGTCTTAATTAGTTTCAATTTTTTATGGCAAGGTCTACCTATTATCTTCATTTAAATGAAATTTCTTGAATGTGCTTGTCCTAGTATTTAACATTCTTTTTTGTTTGTGTGATCATCACTTATCACCCATAAAAAAAACTTGCCCAGACTTTTGCTGTGGCTAGGCTTGCTATTTTTTCTTATTTTGAAGGCTTGAAATACTTTTTAAAATTTGAGAATTGTTGTTATGTATTTTAATTAGGAAGTTTTTCCATCGAGCAGGTTGATGTTGTCATAGTTTTTTTATTTTTCTTAGTTGGAACAACATACTAAATATATCTTGTTTTATGTGATTTCCTTACGATTTGTTTTGAACAAGACATGCATCCACCCTGGAGCTCTAATAGAGGATGTTCTCATGCGCTCACATGCCATGTTGATCGATCAGTTTACATGTGGTTGCACCAACATGGCCAAACCTCTTGTGTTCGGCATTGTGGTCTTCTTTCAGTCTTTGGTCATATTTAATATGTTTGAATAAACTTGCCTAACTTCTACTATTTGGCACATGAAAAGAATCAGTCATATCAAGGAGGATTGGAGTGGCTTGGTGATAGGTGGAGGTGTTGATTTGATACCCCCATTATGCATGGATGATACCTACCATATTATATTTTAAGGGTTTTTTTTTTCATTCTCCATATAATATTTAGTTTTCGTACATTGAATAGAAAGTTGTGTGAGTTCTTTTTCCTTATTTCCTACGATTATTACATTTGCTGCAACCTCTGGCTTATTGATTGTGGGCTTTGTATCATTTTTCATTGATGTAACCTTTAGCTTATAAATAGAGGCCTTTGTATCATTTTTCGATAAGAATATGACAAGTGATTTAAGTTGATTTCTTTACAAACTCTCTTTAGCTTTTTCAAGGCCCTCAATCAAGCTGAATCCCCTTAGTGGCAGCCGCACTTCCATAGCTAGGAAAGTATGTCATAGACACGCAGAAAAACAAGGGAACCTTCTCGTCCAACAAAAGTAAGACAGTAACTTACAAGTTTCATAATTGTTCTTGTCCTGGATTTCTTTATCTACCCTTAACATTGCTTTTCTGCTTGTTGAACTCGTTTATTCTCAATCTGTTGAAGCTTCCTTTCTTGCATGCAACCTCCAACATCCAACTGATATGCATCAAACACCTCTTTCATATCCTATGCTATATTGGACATCCTTTTATCCTCTTCTCAGTATTTTGGATCAAATTGGAGTGCAGGAAATCAATTCCTGTTTGTGCGGCAAGCTGGCAACAAAGAAGATAACAAAGACATGATTAAGGAGCTCAATTGTAGTACATTAGACCCTCCACTAAAATGTTGGAGGTGCCGCAATTGAGATCAATCTATTTTTCAATACGGGATACAAATGTATGAAAGATAGATTTAAAAGAGTTGAGGCACCTCTTGTTAGATCTTTCCACGTAAACGGAACAATTTATATTTGAGAATCTTTTATACATAATTATAGATTTAGGGTCATGAATAAAGATTATGATTAGCGGAATAAAAATTTGTTATTTTACATTGTGTCTTCTACCTCTTAGGCTTCTCTTTTCCTTTCTTCTATTATTTCCCACTTTCCCCACTTTCTCAACTTCTTCAAGACTTTTGAAAATTTATTAATATGACTCTATATCAATTAATATCAAAGCCGAAGTTCGTTCTATAAACCATCATCGACAAAATAACAAGAACTTCTTTTGGAGGTTAATTTCGAGGCCTCATGTTATTTTTAATGGTCATTGATAACATAATTGTTGGTTGTGTGGGTGATGTCTGTGTGGTGAGGCGACTGAACTTCTTTTGGGTCTCCATGTGGCATGTCCTGATAAGTTGATAGGGTGTTACCCCTATTTATCTCATAGTGTGGTATCTCTTTAGAGGTTTTGGCGGATTTGTTTCTTCAATACGGTGATGAAATTGGTGGCCTTAGATTCTAGTCTATAAATAGTGGTGGCTCTTGGTGATTCATCGCCATAGCATGACCTATGACTGGTGTATTTTCCTTGTTATGCAATTCGACTCACAATTCTGCCCATCGGGCGTGATTATTCTGAGTGACTTTTGTAGCCTCAATGAATCATTCCTTTGGGGTGTGCGTTTCATTTCCTAAATGGTTCTCACCATTGGAACAAAGGTTTTGATGCTTGATTTAGCAAGACTCATCTCAGTCATGTTTTTTATTACTCTGGAGGGGCTTCTTCTTTGGTTAATTGGAAGAAATAGGCTGTCAGCATGGGAAAATGCTTTTGCAAATGAAGAACTCTCTCTTTCTCTCTCGCTCTCTTTATGTAATAGTCGTTTCAAGAGTCTTGCTTACTATCCGAGACATTACAAGAGAGTCTAAGGGTCTGCTTTCATTGATCCCTACTCCCTACTCCCTACTTGATTGCTCGATGAGTCATTTTATCGACTTCTCTATTCCTGTACCCATTTTCCTATTTTCTTGCAATGTGTCTATCTCCCAGGCCTGTTAATTCGGGTTTAACATTTTAGTTGTTTTTATTTGAAAGAATGCGCTAGCATTTCTCTCAAAATTTTCTCAGTAATCCACTTTCTTATTTGGGGAAAAAACAAAAACTCTGTTTTACTCACATTTGATGTGATAATGTTGCTATTACGTTGCATCATCATTGGTCATGGATGGTTTAGCAGCATATTGACTTCAAATGCATGATTTGTTGCATTTATGAGTCCTCTGTTCCCACAAATCCAAGTTCTTTTGCTACCCGTCTATTGATTTAAAGCTATTATTTCGAACTTGAAAGCTCAAGTTTGCTGACTTTGGTCATTATGGTAGACCTACACTATATATAGTATGATCCCTAGTCGACGCTGATGTGGATTACATCAACTAAACTAAGGCTGAGGGACAAGTTATCACAGGAGCTTCCTCCCCACTACCACTTATAACCGTTTTTTGTTTTAGTGGTACTGCTTTTGCATTTGCTTTTATTCCGTTTACTAGTTATAGTTACAGGTTTTAATATTACTTACAAATATAGTGAGAAGATGAAAATTAAAGGACAGTTTTACATCAATACAATTTACAGAATTTGGGTTTCTCTGTTCTTTCTGTCTTGCTTGCGTCTTTTCTTGCAGGTTAGCTGAAGCGGATGCTTCATTCTGGTATCAGAGCTAACCAACTTCGAAATGGCGGAGGGAAGTTCGCGTAGAGCTCCTGACGATGATCGGAGCTTGGAAGCCTTGTGGGCAGCTCAGTCTAGCTTCACTCGGCAATGGGATGACCTAACAATGGAGTTCTTTCGACTGCCGATTGAATTGAGGAACGATATGGCAGCCCTTAAAGCCGCCGCAGGTATCAATCTAGTTGTTCGGCAGCAACCACCAGCGGCTGCTCCTTTGGCCCGACCTCCAGTGGCAGAAAATAGATATCCGAGACGGCCACCAGCAGCGTTTCCAGACATTTTTTTATTCCGAAGAGGAAATGGTTGTTCGACCTCACAGGGAAAATGTGGATTTAGTTGACGAGGCCCCCGTTCAATATTACGATGCCCCGAGACGTCATGGTGGACGACAGCGGGAACAGGCTGAATTTCGAGTAAAATTAGATATGCCCTTCTTCGAAGGTCTGCTACACGTTGAAAACTACTTGGATTGGGAGCGAGCTGTTGAAACCTTCTTTGAGTACATGAAAATTGATCCCGAGAAACAGGTCAAGTATGTGGCCTGTATTAAAAGGGGGCGCCGGTGCTTGGTGGTTACAATTGCTACAAAACAGAAGAAGAGAAGGTAAGGAGCAAGTCCGAAGCTGGTTCAGGATGAAACAACTATTGCGATGACATTTTTTGCCAACTGATTATGAGCAAATGTTGTATTTACAGTATCAAAATTGCTCGCAGGGATCGCGAACCATTGGAGACTATACTGAAGAATTCTACCGTTTAAGCGCTCGCAACAATCTCAAGTAATCCAATAATCAGTTTGTTGCTAGATACATTGGCAGGTTAAAGGAAGCAATTCAAGATATACTAGAACTCAATTATGTGTGGACTTTGTCACAAGCCGTCAATTTCGCTTTAAAGGCTGAATCCCAGCTACAAAGACATCATGTAGCTTTCAAAGCCGACGCCAATACAGTAAACAATCAAATGCCAACACTTTGAAGGTCCCACTCGCGGTAACGTCTCCTAATGTTACCGCTCCAACTGATAATAAAACTCAAGGGAGGTTTAGAATTACTATCAAGAATAATCCTTATACTAAACCCAATCCATTGAAATGTTTCTGATGTCTACAGCTAGGACATAAGTCCAATGAATGCACCAACAGGCCTCAGACTCAAATGCTGGAAGGGGATGATGGGGAAGAAGAACAAATTGTGGCGGGCCATGACACTAATCTTGGAGTTGAAAATTTACTTGGAGATGAAGGAGAACCTCTTGTGTGCGTCCTTGAGAAGATACTTCTCATCGATTCCCTTCTCAACGGAGTGCACTGTTCAGGACTCATTGTACTATCAACGACAAAGTCTGTGATTTAGTCATTGATAGTGGCTGCACAGAGAATGTCATTTTTCTATCCGCCGTGCAAGCTCTACAAATCAAGACAACATGCAACCCCCAGCCTTACAAGATAAGTTGGATCAAAAGGGGAACCGAAATTTTAGTTTCCGACATGTGTCGTGTTACTTTTTTGATTGGAAGACATTATGTATATGAGGTTAATTGTGATGTATTGGATATGGATGTATGCCATATAATATTGGGACGCCCGTGGCAATTTGATGCTGGTGCAATTCATGACTGTAGAACAAATGTGTAATATCTTGCTTGGAAGGGACGTTAGTTATGTTTGTTGCCCAAACAGTTAGAACCCAACCCACCTATTGAAAAAGAGAACAGTGCTGTTTACTTGGTATCCGGTCGATCCTTTATGCAGTCCAAACTATCGTTCAGCCTTATTTTGGCTCTAATAGCTACTGATAGTCCCAATATTCTGAAACCTTCAGCCTTTCCTGTAGAAATATAGCAACTGCTGGGTGAATTTTTGGATGTATGCCCTCCAGAATTACCGCCCCAGCTGCCTCCTTTGCGAAATATTCAGCATAATATTGAGTTGGTTCCAGGATCTGTGTTACCTAACCTACCATATTATCGCATGAGCCCAAGAGAACATGACATACTCCAAGAAATTATTGAAGATCTGTTAAAGAAATAGATGATACAACCCAGCCTCAGTTCGTGCGTCGTATCGACTTTAATTATATCCAAAAAGGATGGACAATGGCGTATGTGTATAGACAGTTGGGCTATCAACAAGATTATTGTTAAATACCATTTTTCGAGCCCTCGCATATCAGATATATTAGACAGACTCGTGGGATCAATAATGTTTTCAAAGTTAGATTTGCAAAGTGGATATCATCAGATACATATAAGGCCCGACGATGAATGGAAGACGACTTTCAAATCAAGGGAAGGCCTGTATGAATGGAAGGTAATGCCCTTTGGGCTTTGAAATGCTCCCTCGACCTTTATGAGGCTAATGAATGAAGTGCTTAAACTATTTATGGGCAAATTTTGTATTGTATATTTTGATGATATCCTTATATTTAGCCTCTCTTATGAGGATCATATACAACATTTGAGACAAGTTTTGGAAAGCTTGCGGACCCATCAATTATATTTGAACATATCTAAGTGTGATTTTGCCGCCGACACCATCCATTTCCTTGGGTTTGTTATATCTTCAAATGGTATCAGCATGCATCCTCGCAAAGTTTTAGCTATTCAAGATTGACCAATACCAAAATCTATTTTTGATATCAGGAGTTTCCATGGACTAGCTAATTTCTATAGGTGGTTCATTAGAGGATTCAACATTGTCATGGCTCCTATTTCTGATTGCCTCAAATCAAAGACTTTCAGCTGGTCCACTACCCAACAACACAGTTTTGATACAATCAAAACAGCTCTTAGCATAGCTCTGGTTTTAGCTTTACCGGATTTTGTTAAACCTTTTAAGGTGGATACTAACGCTTCATTCCAAGGCATTGGAGCTGTATTGTCACAAAGAGGCAAACCTGTTGAATATTTTAGTGAAAAATTAAGTGGACCACGGCAGAAATGGTCAATCTATGAGCAAGAGTTATATGCAGTTGTTCGGGCTTTTTGAAACAATGGTAGCATTATTTGCTTCAACAAGACTTTGTACTTTGTAGCGACAATCAAGCCTTGCAGTATATTAATAATCAGAAGAGTATTAATCGGATGCACGCCAGATGGATTGTGTTCTTACAAAAATTCAGCTTCTTGGTCCAACATAAAGCCGAAAAATTAAATCGGGTACCTGACGCTTTGAGCTGCCGAGCTACTTTGCTGATGCAACTACAAACCGAAATTACTAGCTTGCAAGAGATGAAAGAGTTGTATGGAAGTGATACAGATTTTGCTGGGCCATGGACTAGCTGCTCCCAGTAGTCTCCAACAGCTGATTATATGATTCAACATGGCTTTTTATTCAAAGGTAATTCTCTTTGCATTCCTCAATCTTCGTGGAGACAACAAGTAATCAAGGAGATACATTGTGGAGGATTAGCCGCTCATGTTGGCCGAGATAAGTCCGTAACCCAACTTCAATCTCGTTTTTATTGGCCTCATATGCGTAGAGATGTTCATAGATTTATTGAGAGATGTTCTATTTGTCAAACTTATAAGGGCAATGCTCAAGTCTTTACATGCCTCTACCCTTCCATGACTCCATTTGGGAAGACCTTAGTATCAACTTTATTTTAGGCTTACCGAGAACTAAGAGAGGGGCTGATTCAATAATGGTTGTAGTTGATTGGTTTTCAAAGATGGTTCATTTCATCCCATGCAAGAAAACCTTTGATGCCTTACATATAGCCCATTTATTCTTTAAAGAAATTGTTCGTTTACATGGTCTCCCTCACAGCATTACTTCTGATCATGATGTTAAATTCGTTAGTCTTTTTGGAGAGAATTATGGAAAAGGCTTAAAACTGATATTAAATTTAGTTCAGCATACCACCCCCAAACTGATGACCAAACGGAAGTAATTAATCAAACTTTGGGGAGTATGCTATGTTGCTTGGTTCAGGAACATCCTAAACAATGGGAAGAACTTCTATGTCAAGCAGAATTTGCTTTCAATGCCATGCCGAATCGTTCAACTGGCCGCAGCCCATTTAGTGTGGTATACACTAAAATGCCTAATCAGCTAGTAGATATAGTAGTATTGCCAAAATGTAAGAGCACAACAACCGCCAATACCGTGGAAAATTTCTCAGAAATGCCCAAAAATGTTCAATCCAAGCTAACCAAAACCAATTCCAAATATAAACAGCAAGCCGATGTTCATAGAAGGGAGAAAACTTTTCAGCCTGGTGAGCTGGTAATGCTTTGGTTTCGCAAGGAGAGGTTTGCACCAGGCACATACTCTAAACTCAGTCCAAGGAAGTTTGGTCCTTTCCACATTTTGCGCAAGATTAATGACAACGCCTATGTTATTGACTTGCCAAAAGAATTCCAAACTTCCGCTACATTCAATGTTACTAATATATCCAGTTATCATCCGCCAGACAACACAAGTTCCACTGTTCTTTCATCGGAGATGAATTCTTCAGAAGCAGGGGAGATCTGATGTGAACTACATCAGCTAAACTAAGGCTGAGGGACAAGTTATCACAGGGGCTTCCTCCCCACTACCACTTATAACCATTTTTTGTTTTAGTAGTACTGCTTTTGCATTTGCTTTTATTCCATTTACTAGTTATAGTTACAGGTTTTAATATTACTTACATATATAGTGAGAAGATGAAAATTAGAGGACAGTTTTATATCAATACAATTTACAGAATTTGGGTTTCTCTGTTCTTTCTGTCTTGCTTGCGTCTTTTCTTGCAGGTTAGCTGAAGCGGATGCTTCAAACGCTTCAGCAAAATTTTTCTATTTATTTTCTCTGTAAAATCATACCCATCCTGTCTCATTTGCTCCGTTACTATTTCAATTATTCTCGCTTCTATCCTACAGCTGTTCTCTAGATCTTTCCGCTGTGATTTGGTGACCACTTTTCATCATTTCTGAAACTTATTTTTGAAGAAATTGTTTATCTGGTGGATAATTCATAGCTTTTTGTACCACCAAATAATCCACTTTTATGTGGGTTGCATTTTCGTGTTGTGCAGTTTCTTTTTGTGGTCTTTCATTGAAGTTTTATCCTATTTTTTGTTTAGGAGAATGAATATCTGAAAATTCAATGGCAAAAGTAGTCATTTTCCGCAGTGAAGCAGCTCTAATTACTTTTAGATCATGTGCAACATGTTATTGAACTTCCTAATAATTTATGAGGTCCTTAATTTTCTTTGGAAATCAACTTCATCTATTTAGGTCATTTTAGGCCATTCATTGTCTCCTTGTTGCCTGTTTATTTTTACTCTGACATACGAACTTAATGCTCTGCTCTAGATTAAAAAAAAAAAATTCTCTGCTCTATATTTTATTTCGGAAATTTTGTTTATTTATTAGAAGTTGGAGTCATATATCATTTTTGTCTGCAGAAAGAAATTGTTTAGTGCCTTATCAGCTAATTTTAATAGCGGTCTTAGAGTTATGTCTTAATATCAATGGTGTCTTTACAGGTTTCTTCAAAGCAGGAAGTTGTGTCTGCTATTGTTCAAGAGGGATTCTCTAAAGATGTTGCACAGGTAATCAAAAGCATGCTTAATAACTTAAAATAATGGCACATTTATGCTATTTATATTGTCATCAAAGGAACACTATTAATCTGTATCATACTTGCAGCTGAATTTAGACGCTATCTGTTTCTCTATTTGTAGGAAGTTACCATTTCTGTTTTAATATTTTGGAGCGTCATTTTCTGTAGTATCAAGTAAACTGTGGCATAAATTATGTTGTTCTTTCAATTTGTGACGTCAATTATATTATTCACATTATGTTAGACTCCCTTGCTAATGTTGTATTTATTTTTGAATTGTAGTAATCCTTCATTCTAGTGCCATTTTAGCAATCACTCCTCATAATCATCACCATCATCTTTCAGTGCCACAATCAACCTTATATGAACTAGTTAGGATTGTTATCTTAAATCCTTGATCATTATCCATTACTATTTAAGCCTGTATTTTGGTGTCAGGTGATGGAGGTGGGAGGATGAAAGAAAGGAAGATAAAGGGGAAATTCAATGTTCAGAACTTAGATAAAAAAGAACACTCAAATAGGCCTCAAGTGTCATTTTAATCATCTGATTATCATGTCAATTGTTTGAATGCAAACCAGCAATTTCTATTTACAGGAGTAGGATTACAAAATGATGCAAAACAAATCGGGATTAGAATTTTCCAATGCAACTAATATGATGCATAATATATTTTCACACATAGAAAAATTGAAGAATCACATGTTACAATTTACGAATTGAGCTAACTATTCACTTTTTGTATAACAATGATATTAATTTAAGACTGATAGCCAATGCAATGATAAAAAATATTTGAGAAAAAAAAAGTAAATAAACTCATTAAACAAATCTTGCTAATTTCAAGTGACATGCCATTTTTTTAAATTAAAATCAAGAATATTAAACAATAAAAAAAGAAATCGTCTTGAGGAAATATAAGAATGAACAAATTTACAAAAATAATAAAAATTAGGCCTCACTCTGGTACAAGGAGATAACTTCCCTTATAATGAAGTAATCAAATTTGCATTCGAAAGATACACATTCAACTTGCACTCACAAGATTGGGAATTGAAAAAAAAAAAGAAATTTTATTCAAGCTAGAAGTTGTGAATTACATTTTAAAACCATTATTTATGGATTATTCATAACCTAGGCAAGTAGTTGAGGTTTTGTATAAAATCAATCTGAACTAAAATTTAAATTAATTCCACTAAATAAAATTATTCTCAATTATAGTTTAAAATTTGATAGGGATATTATTAGTAGAATTCAAGTTGGATGGTTGAAGTGGAGGAATGCATCGGGCTTGTTGTGTAATAGAACACTCACTCTCAAATTTAAGGGAAAATTCTATAAGATGGTAGTGAGACCTGCAATGCTTTATGGTGCATAATGTTGGCCATTAAAAGAGTAGCGCAATATTAAGTTAAGTGTTGCAGAGATGAGGATGCTTAGGTGGATGAGTGGCTTTACTCTTAGAGACTGGATATGAAATAAACATATACTTGAAAAGGTTGGAGTAGTTCCAGTGGAAGATAAGATTAGAGAGAGTCGCCTTAGATGGTTTGGTCACATAAAACAGTGGCCTTCCGATGACCCGGTTAGGAAAGTAGATGTATTAGATTTGACTTATGTTAAGAAAGGTAGAGGTAGACCTAAAATGACTTGATTAGAAAATATTAGAAATGACCTTTCTTTATTAGATTTAGATGAGAATTTGACTCTTAACAGGACACAATGGAGAAAAGGGATTCATGTAGCTGACCCCACATAGTAAGATAAAGGCTTGTTGTTATTGTTGTTGTATAGTTTAAAATTTCTAAACCTAGTTATTACCAAAATTGTGGATAAGTACTCCAATACTAATTAACTAATGGGTAATTTAATTGACTACACTCTTGGTTCATCAAGATTAAGCCCAATTAACCTTGCCTGATTTTCGAATGACTAATTATTAATTAATACACTTAAGCCTCTTAAAGTAAAATTAGGTCTCAAGCTTTCTTTCCCAAGGCCTTGTTTCAATTAACTCCCTTAGGATTTTATGAGTCATTTTAATTAAGCTTTGATGATCAAGCTTATGCCTAATTACGTTAATGAATTTTGGTCCAATAAATAGGTTCAATTAATTATGGCTTAATTATTTAATTTAATTTATGCAATCTAATTAAGCTCTACACTTGGGGGCTATTTTAGACGGATGTGTTTTGGGTTTAGAGTAAAACAAACGTAGGAGTTTTGAAAATTTTACTATTTGAGTGGCTGTATTTCAAATGCAAAGTATTTTGGATGTGAGTTTAGAATTCAGCCTCTAGTTTATTTGCAATATATTGAGAATTCACTTTATTTGGCTGAATTTCAAATTCATAATTTGTGTAAAGGGGTGCTAGCCCTAGCTATCGACGATTGCCACCTGTCTCCAGCCACAACCTTATTGTTGGAGATAGCCTCAGCCATCAACCACCATGGCCACTGGCCTCTTCTGCCATATCGATGATAGCCGCCTAAAGAAGGTGCACAAATTGTGCTTATTTCATCCATGATTAGTCAACTATTTTCTTATCAATAGGGTAAACACAATAAGTATGAAGGATTACTCAGTTATCAATGATTAATGAAGTGTTAAACTATTAGCTAAACTATTTCTAACCTGTATATGCATAAAGTGTTACAACTCGGGCTCCCGAGTTTATGATTTTGATGATAACAATATTATTGATTGCCTCTTTGTTTCTCCTAGTATTTGTTGTGCATACTTGTTTGTGTGTTGACTAACATTTCAGGTACAACAGGCACCGTTCTTTGAAGATTCATGATTCAAGATTGGGTAGAATAGGTTATGTTGAAAGAGTCTGTAATTTTCATTTATTTATTTTAACTTCTTGAGTCAAGTCCTGTAAGGGTGCATGATAGCCTGGTGACCGTGCACACACACACAAGGGGAGAAAATTTAATGTAAAATATTTTAATTTTTCTATACATCGTACTGTACGATCTGGTTTTACAGAAATCAATTAAAATGTTTTATTTTTCTAGAAAAAAATATTTTTGAAAGATAACTAATCGTACAGTACGAACACCATATCGTACTGGACGATCTGTTATAATTAGAAACCCTGTCGCTCATTAAATTAGGCCAAAATTTGAATTTGAAAATTGTTCTATTCGTACTGTACGATCCTAATCGTACTGTATGATGTTTAAAATATTGCCTAATTTAATCTTGTGATTGGTCAATCGAATTTGCGTAATTTTGATATTTGGATCGTACTGTACGAACTGGATCATACTGTACGATGAACAGAGACGATTTTGGTCGTCCCAGGATTCGTCCTGGACGAACTGCACTTCGATTGAACTAATCGTACTGTACGATACTGCGATCGTACAATACTAACATGTCAAATTCTGCACATCGTACTGAACGACCCTGCGATCGTACTGTACGACCTTTGACGGCTGAATTGGATTTTTAGGGTTTTTTGAAGCCCTCTATTTAAGCTTTCTCATAAGACTTTGTATGAGTCTTTTGGGCATTCATTGAGTTGTTTTCTTCTAAAGAAAGCTTGAAGAGAGAGCTTTGGGCTAGGGAGAGAGAGGGTGGAGTTTGTAAGAGAGGGAGAAGATCCTTGTGGGCTTCAAGGGAGTGTGAGAGGGGGTTTTCACACGGTTGCTCCGGCGAACTTGCACCTGAGTTCCTCCAAGAGTCAAGGTTTGTCTTGAGGGAAGCTTTGGGAAGAAGAAGACCTCTTTGGTGTCAAAAGACCCAGCTACTCCGCCGCACTGGGGAAGGTGAAAGTGATTCCAAGTCCTCTGCCTCACCAGGAGGGTGAAAAGGAGTTCAGGTCCTCTGCCTCACCAGGAGGGTGAAAAGAAGTCAAGGTTCTCTGCCTGTGAAAGGAGTTCAGTCCTTTGCCGTGCCGGGTTGGTGGAAGAGAGTTTGTAAGGGCTTCTCCGTCTAGCTGTGGGGGCTAAAGGAGAGACACTATAGTGATAGTGCAATACCTGGAGAGGAGGATTCCGGGGAGTGGACGTAGGTCATAGTTTAATCGAACCACTATAAATCTGGTGTGCTCATTCTGATTTTTACTTTCGCACTTTATTTTCATGTACTTTAATTTCTGTGATAACTGCTTTGTGAAAATCTTAGATTAAATTTTTTGTTGTGATAATTAGAATATAATCATCATATTTGTAATTGTTTACAAATCATAAGCTTCCGCATTTGATGAGTTAAATTATCCGATTAAAGATCGGAAAAATCTTTTAAATATTAGAACTCTTGGCGCATATCGATCTTTCATAAAGCTCATAATTATTGCAACAAAAAATCCCATATTTAGGCATCCTTGAAACAATGATATAAAGGATGCTAGACTATCCCACATACTTACGTTATCGTTCAAATAGAAGACAATGATAGGGACTTTCAAATTGTCCAGAGTTTTTACCAACTAAATTCAATATATTCCCATCTGACTCAAATCAATATAAAATTAACATGGGTTTTCCTTTAAAGCTTGGATTATAAGTTCCATAACAATTTGTGGGCCAAGTCAAGATCTTATAATTCTTGCACACAAACAAGCATAACTTGTAAATCAAAATAACAAGTAGGCCTCAACTATAATTATATTAATGCCCCAGTAGGATGTCTACAAAATAGAAAATATTTATGGGCAATCTACTTGTTCATAAATAATACATAAACTTATAATGTTCTTTCCAGTGCATTGATGATTGTGTTGATGCTTCACAAAATGTGTAAGGAAGTAAATCATCAAAAATATACTCAATAATATAGAAGTGCTAAGATTCTTTATGGTACTCCATTTTATGCAAGTGTATCAATAAACATGTTGTCCCATGAAAAATAGTGTCAATGCACCATAATCTTCAAGTAGTCTCAAATTCAACAAGTGTCACAATAGATACTTAGGGTAATCCAATAGGGCCATAATATCCTCCCAAGTATAACAAAATCACTAAAGTGCTCTCTCAAGAACCAAAACACTATTAATTCCTCGAGGGTTCTAAGTTACATTGATAAATGTCAATTTGATTGATTTGATAGATAGGTTAAGATCCTTGAATTTTCAATTGTAGTGGAAGTGATCAACAACTTACTAGAACTAAATTGTGGGTAAAAGTGTGTGATCGAAAACTATAATGCTTCTCCTAAGTCGTGTGGTAAAAAATCCCAATATTTTCAAGATTTTATAATCATACTTCTAACCTTATCAAACGAGGGCTTTTGATGAATATGATTGTCAACTGCCAATCATCATAAAAAATCTTTACTCAAATAAAGGTTCTCAAATTTATTTCTTGAACCTTGTTAATTCTATTCGCTTGCCCATATGCCCATATAGGATCGGGTTTAAAAAATGAGTTCACAAGCTACCATATGAGTTGTATTTAGTATATATATTTTTTTCGTGAAACTCATGGAAAGCTTAATGTGAACGTAAAACAAAATATCTTTGTACATTTTATAGTTGTATGTTCATTCATGAGAATAAGATTTATGGTGAACCATTTGAAACATACAATTTAGTTTTATCTCATGAAGTTTAAGTCTCGTAAACTCTAGCCTTATAAGGAGGATTGAACTTGAAATATGAGACTTTCAACTCCACCCTATAAATAAAGTGCCTCGCTTGAGAGCATGCTTATCTATTGGTGAATTTAACTTTGATAGGAGTTTGTGAGATTTTAAAGTTATTGCACACTTTTTGGGGCGATTGCATGCCTCTCGAGGCGGCAAAGTTCGTATTCATATCACATTCAATCTGCGCAGCATTCTTAGGCATTCAATTTGAGCATTTAGCATGTTCCTCGAAGTATGTGTGATAAAATTGATTTTAAAAACACATTTTACACATTTAAAAATGATCATAAATTTTACATAGCAATTTCATGCTCTTCGGAGAGAGAGGAGTTTGAGTTCATTTTCAAATTTCTTTAGCTTGGGCAATCTTCTGATTTTCACATTTGGATGTTAATGTATTTATCAGAGTACATGTGTGTGCAATTATTTTAATTATTTTAATATGTTGTGTATATTCTTTGATGCTTTTGGCAAGCATATTTACACATTTTATAATGCATTCATGTAGTACACTTGCATATTTATTTATGCACTTGAATGACACACTTGCAGTTACTTATGCGATGTATCTGCATACTTGCATGATCTTAGATTTAAAAAAAAAAAAGAAACCTCTAAGCTTGGTCCATCTTTCAATTTATTGCGCTTTCTTTTCATTTCTTCTTCCTCCATATGTTTTATTTGCTTATACAATCTCAATCTACTTTTACTATATCGTTAACAAAAGTTTCCTATATTTTCTATAATTTGGCCATTAAAATTTAACGGTTTTACTTGTCCCGCATTGATAGTAGACATTTTCATCCTTGCCATGCAACGAAAACTAATATTTGTGAAACAAATTTTGCTTTTGTGGTTTGTTTTGCTAAATTACTTGTATTTTATTATCTCAGAACTTTCTCATAGCCTCGCATCATTTTACAATCCAACTTTCATCCTTTTGTGTTATATCTTCTTTAATATTCAATCATACTGTTTATTTCTTCCGTAGACACTGCATTCTGCTCCTAGTAATAACAATATTCAAATGATAGGAAAATGCTTTTGGTTAATAAAAGTTTTAGTTTAGTTTTTTGTTATATTGTTTTTTAACATCTATAACTAGTCATATGATAGTAATTATTACTATATGTCCAGGAGATTTAGGTCTAGGTCTTGAACATCATCGTCCTCATCGTTAGCTTTATCCCAACTTTTCAGGTTGGCTTCATGAGAAACCTTTGTTTTGATTCCTACTAACTTTTGGAAGTGGTATCAGCCGTACTGTATTCAAGTTTTTTTTTTTTTTTGCCTTAAATCATAGAAAAATATTTTCATTCAGTGTCCATGTTGCAACTGGAGACTTTACCATTAAGTTTGGCATGATAAAGCCCGGTCTGGTTGATTACAGCTATGTCTCCTTTATTCTAGTGTTATTGTATCAACCTTGCTGGATTTTATCTACTAACAAGTCTTGCGGGATTTTACTAGCAATAAAACCAGTTCTAGTCAACGGAAACCCTTCTTTAATCTCATGTTCTTGTATGAGTCTCGCTGGATTCTATTAGCAAGAAAATCACGTGACACAATTGTAAAAATTCACTAACTTTCCCCGGTCTGAGTTTTTTTGTGAAGCCGTATTTTTCCCCTTCTTTTTCCTCCCTGGAAAACAGAGACCTTTTAAGATTACTGGTTTTCTTATAATTTCAAAGCTGAAATTGGATATTTGAGATAATATAACGCTGATCTGCTTACTCGACAGTTCTTCATGAGCTAATATTTAAACCTTTAGATGGATTTAGAACTGTATTTTTTTGTCCATTGCACTGACATTTTCAAAAATGAAATGTTTCTATTGTTGCAATGATAATAATAAAAAAAAAGATTCCTCTCTGCATCTTTAAAATCTTTCCCTTTGTTTGTGCTTTGTTTTTTGTAGTGGGTGGTGACAAACCTCCGGCCCATAGGAAATTCAAATTCAAGACCTCTTGCCTTCTCATGGGTCTTCGATCTCAATGGTATTGCTGACATGTACAAATCTTATGAGACAACAAATATTTGGTATTTCTTTAACCCGTTTGATTCACATTGCATTGCAGCATGAAATTTTCTTGCTCAATCAAAGAATATTTCCGAAATCAATTTCTTGGTATGCTTGCAGGGGAATTGTTGAAAATGTTCCTCGTGGCGTCCACATGAACTTCTTAAAAGCTGAGCGAAGCTTACATAGATGGGCGCTTGAAGATCTACAAAGGATTCATGCTGCCGAGGAGTTGGCTTCAGAGGAGGGAGCTGGAGTCCAGATGCATGTTCTTGAAGATGCTGGGCACTGGGTAAGTTCTCTATTGGAGTCCAGTTCTTTTTGAGTGCCACTATCACTTCAGTTATACAATGCCTCCGATTATTGAATTATATTTGGGAGTTACTAATTGAAATGAACTGCTATTTTTTGTGGCTTGTTGAACCTGTCTGCATTCTCCGATTCTAGAGTTCTTTGTGCTTGAATTTTTGTTTTTTTAAAGGACAACAGCAACCGTAACAACAACATCAAACACTTATCCCACTACATGGGATTGGCTAACATAAATCCTTTCTCCATTTTGCTCTATTAAGACTCATCTCATTTAAATTTAATAAAAAAAAGGTCATTTCTAGTACTTTCTAACCAAGCCTTTTTAGGCCTACCTCTATCCTTCTTAACCTAGGCTGGATCTAATACATCTACTCTTTTAATCGGGTCATTGGAAGGCCGACGTTTTATGTGACTAAACCATCTAAGGCGACTCTCTCTAATCTTATATGCCACTAGAGCTACATCAATCTGTGGGCTCCGAAAATTCGGCCCCGGCCTCCGCCCACTTTTACTTTTTTCGGGGGAAGTTTTAACGAACTAAGTTCCGGGGTAAATTTTGGAAGACAGATGAGTATTGTAGATTAGACACTACCCAGAGATTTCGCCCTCATTTTGCGAGGACTTTATGATCTGAGTTCTGGTTTCCTATAGGCGCAAGCCCCTATAGTTAATTATCCCTCCCGGTAACGAGAGAGAACTTTCGATTAAGGCTAGTCGTCAATCAGATACGTAAAAATACGTGAGTCTGGCATATAGTAGCAGCAATGGGTTGGGAATTTGAGGATTTTAGAATTTAGAAAGTTGGAAGATTTGGAGATGAGTGATTGATATTTAAAATTGAAAGTTTTCATCATCTAGCACTCAAAGCAGATGGTGGGGGAATGGATGATAGACCCGATCAAGATCCCATGGTTTCGTCGTCTCGGGCCATCGTGGTCCCTGGTCTACTTAGTCAAAGGAGGTAGTCGACCCAACCTGACAGAAGGATCCTTGTCGGCAGCCATGGGTTGCTTCGTTCAAGGGTACCTTGTAGACCTAGGGTGAATGTTTGTCTAAGGGCTTTGTGTCCTATCGATCATATCCTATTGATTCATATCTCAAGGATTTGATGCCATTGGGAGCATACGGGCTCTAGCCATAACCATAATATAATGGTGTCATTTGGCGACGACCACCTGGTTCAGAGGGCCCCGAGTCATAACCGTTTATCCTGCAGTGCCATTTGGCGGCTAAACTGCCGGTTAGAGGACTCGTACCACGTCCTTACTGGCAGGAGATTGTTTGAGAATGGATCCTAGTGATATTTTCGACCAAGCATTAGCTCTTTGTGAGCTGAAGTAATTTTCAGATTTATCCACCTCGGCAAACTGTTGCGGAGGGTGGATGATTTGCTTTATGTGATTGATGATTGAATTTCAATTTTAAATATTTTTGGGATTTTGATGATTTTAGGAATTTTTGTGGAGTTTTGGGTGGTATTTGAAATGATCTATGTGGACCCCTCCGGTTGAGATTTGCATTCAACACGGCCATCATCGGGGTGACTTTATGGTCCTTTATATTTATGGGTTGAACCTTGTCAACTCTATCGGGCTGTCGATAAAGGATCGGGTTTCGTAGGCTTTGGACCTTTGTTAGTGAATTCTCTTGATTATAGGCTTTGAAGGCCTAATATGAATGTATAAAATAAATATCTCGGTCGACCTCGCGACCGTATATTCATTTAATAGTTCGAGCCGTGTCAACTCCTATCTACCTGAATAGAAGGATCGGGCTCGAACTTGAATTCACTTATTGACCCGCGTAGCATCCCTAGACATCACGTGTGTACCAATAATACGCTCGTCGGGGCCCATGCGGGTATAGTGATTGTGTATCCTCCTTTTGTGTTCCTATGTGTATACAAATTAAGGTGCACGTGCGGGGGATTTTAAAATATTTGTTGCTGCTTGGTTGTGTGAGAAACTCTCATTTGAATGCAGCATTCTATTTGAAAGCTTGTACACGCCTTCTGTCTGCTTGTATGAATGTTGCAGATCCGGTGGCGTAGCACTGGATTTCGTTTGAAATTTGTACGCCTTCTGTCTGCTTGCATGGATGTTGCAGATCCGGTGGCGTAGCACTGAGTTTCGTTTGGAGATTTGTACGCCTTATCTCTGCTTGCATGGATGTTGCAGATCTGGTGGCGTAGCACTGGGTTTCGTTTGGAGATTTGTACGCCTTCTGTCTGCTTGCATGGATGTTGCAGATCCGGTGGCGTAGCACTGGGTTTCGTTTGGAGATTTGTACGTCTTCTGTCTGCTTGCATGGATGTTGTAGATCCGGTGGCGTGGCGTTGTAGCTTGTGGACGCCTTCTGTCTGCTTGTACGGATGTTGCAGATCCGGTGGCGTAGCACTGGGTTTCGTTTGGAGATTTATACGCCTTCTGTCTGCTTGCATGGATGTTGCAGATCCGGTGGCGTTGCGTTGTAGCTTGTGGACGCCTTCTGTCTGCTTGTACGGATGTTGCAGATCCGGTGGCGTAGCACTGGGTTTCGTTTGGAGATTTATACGCCTTATGTCTACTTGCATGGATGTTGCAGATCCGGTGGCGTTATATGATCTCCCCCACTGCTGTTTGTAGGCAGGTAGATGTTTTCATTCATGGATTAGAATTGACTTCAGGATACTGCATTTACTGAAGTCTTTCTGCATCTACCCATAGATGATATATGGTGCGTACATCTGTTTTTGTAGGGGATTCATATATATTGCAGATCTTTTACAGTAGCTTGTAGGAGCATGGATTTGTTGCGTATCGCTTGATTTTGGTTGCAAGAGGATCAATATATTTGCCCTCCATTGAGTGGTCGGCAATCAAAAAGACTTTGTAACATTCGTTGTTTATTGTCGGTTATTACTGTTACATCTACGATACACCTTCCGTCATTATCGGTAGATGTCCACATTCATCACAGCTCCTCTTGCTTTGCTTGTAGACCTACTACATTCATCGTGTACGATGGATATTGAATCATCATGTTCATTACATTGCTTGCAGGTACGATGTATCTAATATTGCAGAAACTGCTGTAAGAGTCTACTACATCTGTCATTGTAGAAACCGACATCATTCATTATATGTTGAATTATTATCGATGATAGAGATGTTATTGCGCTCCTTCATCTCTATCCCCTGACAAAATCAATGTTTGCAAGTTGTGATTACAAAAGTTTAGCATGTCAACTTGTAGGTTCATGCTTGAAGACTTGTTCATTACAAGTTTCCAGATTCATGATTGCAGATGATTCATATTCATTAAACGCTTTTTCCTATGTGTATGCAACATACACATCTTTCACGAGTTAACTAGCATCAACAGTATGCTTTTATTTTGTCCACATCCTTCTTGCATTTGTTTGCAATCAACTCAGATGTAATCTTTGATTAGTGTTTGATCATGGCAAAGAAGTCATGCGATTTATCGTTATTTGTAAGTAAATGGTGTTTGCAAGTCTCTTGACATTGCTTGTGGGAGACTTTCGCCCTACAAGCTCTTCACATTATTCTTCTGTATTTGAATCATCATATTCAATTGTGCGATTGAGATGATACTATGAGCTCATCATTGTCAATCTCATACAAATTTTGCAGTTCTTTGAAGACATTGTATTGTAAGGTTCATTGAGATATCCTTATGCCTCCGCTTGCAACTAGACTGCACATTCTTGCTAATAGATGAAGGTCATTATAGTAGTTGAATACTTGTTGTTCACTTGGATGACCATGATGCATTTAGACTTTGATTTGTTTATTCATCCAAAATCTGGTCCTATGTATTCCCTCTAAGTTCTTTATAGTTCTCGAGTTCAAGTCATTTGTTATTTGCATCCGAGTCCAGTTCAACATCATTTGCCCAAGCTTATTTTGAGTTTGATTTTATATTCAAGACATGATTCATTGAGGTTCTAGTTCTCATTTCAATTTCATTTGTAAGTCCAGTGCATATGCATTATGTTACATTCAAGTCCAAGTTCTATTTGATGTTGTATAGTTCGAGTTTAAAGTACAAGCTCAAGTTTTGTTCAAAGTCTTCTGAAGTCTTTTGCAAGTTCAATTGCTTGTTCAACTTGATTTGAATTCGGCTCCTGTCTGATCTCATTTTACTTGGGTTCAGCCCTTTTATCCATCATTTAAAATTTGTTTAGGTCCAAGTTCAAGTCCACAAACAAGTCTTCTGCAGTTCGTGTTAAGTTCAATCCTTGGTTCATTTATATCTAAATCGTGTCCAAGTGTCGTCTTATGTTCACCCGAATTTTCGGCAGCCTCCCGGCGTCTCCCCCGTTTAGGGGAAACTACGAGAAAACTGGGCCTTTCCCACCACGCTAAGAAAAGCGTGTATGGTAGGTGCCCTCTTTCGAGGACACCGCGGCCGTGTAAAGTCTTCAATCCCCCACCACGCTACGAAAAGCGTGTATGGGTCTTCGACATCACCTGTTTGAAAAAAAAACACAGTTGTTTCCCCGCGAGCGGGTACTTATGATCGTCCCCACCACGCTAAGAAAAGCGTGTATAGGGCCTACCCACCTCGCCGTAGGTGTCACACCGGGTTCCCTTCCCACCACGCTAAGAAAAGCGTGTATGGGCGGTTTGCCGGCCCGACACGAACGTCGAATACGGGATTTTGGTGATTACCCGTATTGTCGTAGGCACCGCACTGGGGTCCCATCCCATCACGCTAAGAAAAACGTGTATAGGCGGTTTTCTGGTGCGCCGTCAACGACAAGGCGGGCTCTCGGAGTTTTAGGGTTGAGGGATTATACCTTTTGGTTCCGCCGGCGATGGGGTGGAGGGCACACGGATCGAGGCAAGAAAAGCATTTCTCCCTTTCTCTTTCCTCTTTTTATTAATTATAATTAATATTAATTATTTATAATTAATTAACATATTGTAATTATATTTAATTAATTACCTATTTAATTATAATTAATTAAAATAATTAATTACATTTTATTAAAATTAATTAAAATAAGTTATAATTAACTTTCAATTAATTATAACTAATTAAAATTAATTAATTTTAATAAATTATAATTAAGTAATTAATTAATAATAATTAAATATTATAATTATGATCAATTAAAATTAATTCTAATTAAATTAATTATAATTAATAAAATTAATTACAATTAACTGTAATTAATAATAATGATTATAATTAATTAATTAATAATAATAATAGTTAATTAATTATAATTAATTAAGATTATTATAACTAAATACTTATTTATTTATATTTTTTTTTTGCGAATATACGGGATTAGGCCGAAGGATCTCGTGGAAGGAGAAAGTTACTTTCAGAGCAAGCGAGCTCCCGTCGTCTGTTCCGATTAAACAGGAAGGGGACGTCAAAAGGGGCGAAGTCGACCAGCCACGAAGAGCCGAAGAAGCGCGGGAAAGGGAGAAATTTACCTTCTCAGTCTGCGAGCTCCCTTCGTTGCTTCCGCCCCAAAATGTCGTAACTTCCGATCCGCTGGAAGGGAAAGCCGTCGAGAGAGCAAAGTCGATCGGCAACGGCTTCGAACGGGTAGACGCTCCCTCTCCCTCTCCCTCTCCCTCTCTCTCTCTCTCTCTCTCTCTCTCTCTCTCTCTCTCTCTCTCTCTCTCTGTGGGCGGACAGCTTGCGAATGAGGCAGGGGCGGAGAGGTCTGCGGGATCGGCAAGGTCTAGGGGTTTTCGATCGAGAGAGGTAAGGTCGGTACCAGCCTCTGGTTTGATGGCTGAAGCGGAAGGTAGGGCAGGGGAGATCGGAGGCTTTGCGAGAGCTGCGGGAGAGTTGAACGTGGAAGGAGCGAAGTAGTCGTGTCTCAGCCGAAGCCCCCTCCTCCTCCTTTTATTGACGTAAAGGGGTGACGTTCGATGCGAGGATTGCTATGTTCGGCGCCGTTTGCAGAGGCATGGGACTGTAGCAGGCGGCGGACGTGATTCGAGCCAGATTTCGACATGGGCCGTGACAGGTAATGATTTTTTTTAAGAGTTTTTATTTCTCTTTTTTTTTTTGTTCACACGGCAGAGGTCAACACAATCTTTTCACGTATATAATACTTTTGCATGCTGTCTTTAAGTGTAAAACCACTCATCCACATAAACATCCTCATATATGCAACAATTAACTTAATTTAATGCTACTCTTTTAATGGCCAATATTCTATGCCATAAAGCATTGCAGGTTTCACTACCACCTTATAAAATTTTTCTTTAAATTTGAGGGGTACGTTTTTTATCACACAACAGTCCCTATTTGGCTCAATAAATTTCATCAATCATGTGGCTATTTTGGCTTTCAGGTGCATGCAGACAATCCTGATGGTCTTTTCAGAATCCTATCCAAATCCTTCAAGTGTACAGTAGCAGCGAAGAAAGTACTAAATGGCTTAAGATCCCAGTAGGAGAGAGAAGACTCTCTACTGTTACAAGAATATCCTAATCCAGCTTTAGCCATTGCTGGAGAGTGGAGTCAATTCTTTCATTCATTTCATGTGTATGAAGTAGAGACATTTGATATGAAACAAATGAAGAAATGGAAAATTTATTGATCGTTTATGACCTTTGCTATCATGTATTGCTTTTAACGGCTAGTTGTAAGCGTTGGAGTCTCTTATTTATGATTAATCTTATCATGCTTAAAAGAACACATTAAATAATGTAATTCCTATGAGAAATAATGTAAATGACAAGTAATCTTTATAAGAAATCATGAGAGAACAAGTATTGAGAATTCTAATATGGAGAATTGATATCATTGAGGACTTTTGTTTGGTTGGCCGACAAAATTTTCAAATTTATTTTAACTAATGTGTTACAAATCTCGTCATATTTGAGCTATTGAATAGTTTCAAAGCACCTCTCTTTCTCTCTCCCATTGTTACGGGGGAAAATAAATAGAAAAAGAAATGATTAAGGCTTTGTTTGGAACGGTGTTTTTAATGCTTCTTAAAATCATTTTTTAGTATAAAAATTTTTAGTTCAAATTTTTTTTAAAATTTTAATTTTTGTACTAGAAAGTTGTTTTCGAAACATTAAAGCAGTAGTAAAAATTATTTTAAGAAGCATTACGAAAGTCATTTCAAACGAAAAGTAAGTTTTAAAAAAGTTTAATTTATATAAATAATTAATTTTAATACAAATCTAACTACCTTTAATACTATCATTACTAGGTCTCATATTCTGGATGAGAAAAGTAGAGGGTTGCATTAGGTGATAAACAGCCAGCGTAAAATTTGTCGAAAAATTATGATATAAATCATGACAATTATAATCATCTTTTCTTAAACTAACAGCATCTCAACCTTTAATAATACATATCATGTTTATTACCTAACAACAATAAAACAAAAGTTTCTCCTCACTTACCACATAAGGGAAGGAACCAAAGCAACGGACCACAAATCCCTAAAAGATTTGAAACATGAAGTATTAGCTTCACAAGCTTCCATTTAGGGCTGCAAACGAACCGAGCCGAGCCGAGTATGTGAGTGCTCATGTTTGAGTTCGTTTATCATTAGCCTGTTCAAGTTTGGTTCGTGTTTGATTCGAGCTTTATTGTTCGTGTTCATGTTCGGTTCATTTAATTTAAGGGTGTTCATGTTTGGTTCATATTCGATTCATATTTGATTTGTTTAGTGCTTATCGAGCTTTAAACAAACAAGCCTTAACGAGCTATGTTCGTGAACATATTTAGCAAACAATCTATCGAACAAATAATAATATGAAGTTAGCCTTCCATCATTCTAAGCAATCAAAATGAACTACTGGATTTTCTTCCTTAATGAACTACTGAATATCACAGTCAGCCTCACAAATCGAGCTTCATGTCGAGCTTGTTCACGAACTTCAAATAATTTTGTTCATGAACATAAATGAACCGAACACATTAGTGTTCAAGCTTGTTTATTTAAGGATCGAACATTTAAAATGTTGTTCAAGTTTGCTTGTTTTGTTAGTTAAACGATCACAAACGAGCATCAATCGAATCGAGCATCGAGTAGCTCGTCGAACGTTTGGTTCACTTGCAACCCTACTTCCATTAAATCTTCATGCCCATATATATATTATGACACAGACATAATGAGACTCATTACGACCTTTATCAACCGAATTAAGAATTAACTGGTACTTACAACCAAAATAAATACTTAGTAGATATGCGAACCAGTCAGAAACAAACCTCTCTATTTAACCTTCAATTGGCGGTTGGGCGATGCCGGAGCGAAGGCTGAAGGTGCAGGAAGGGATTTTCCGTCAGTCGAAGCTGCGAGAAGCAGCCGACTCGCCCCATTGTTGCTTGTGACAGAACCTCTCCTGCCGGCTGCCGCTTTGGGTGGCGAACAGGAGTCGAAATGTCCAATCAAGAACATCTGGAGTGAGTACTCTGTAGAGAAAGAAAACATCATTCCAGCTTGGGTGCTTCGCATATGAATCACCCCTGCAGGCCCAGCAACAAGCGTCTTTGCAAAATCTCAACATGAGCTCCATAGAGTGGTACCTATGCATCAAAAGATATATTTTTTTTTAAACTAGTAAGTTTTTATATTAAAAAATCACTTTAGAAAGTAATATGAAAGCTTTGGGACGGCTTCTTTGTTGCTTTCTAAATCAGCTTTCTAATATAAAAATTTCTTGAATTGAAAATTTTTGTACTAAAAAAATAGTTTTATAAAGTAGCAAAAAAGTTGTTTCAAAGGAAGCCTTATACGCCGTTTGGGACAACATTCTTATTGCTTCTTAAAGCAATTTTCTAGTACAAAAATTTTATTTTTTGTACTAAAAAGTTACTTTAAGAAGCAGTAAGAAAGATGTCCCAAACAAAGCTTTAGTCTTCAATGAGAGGCATGGTCCTAATTTGAATCAATTGTACACAAAGATTGGGAGTTTGTTAATTATTATTGCTTCTAATAACTTAATTACAAATATCAATTAAACTTATATGTATTTGAAGAAAATATACATTCAAGGGCTAGATAACCAAGATGTCTTATTATAAAGTCACTTACAACTCTACTATTTCTTAAAGTTTTTTACAAATATTTTAAAGATTTTTAGACTTTTTAGAAAATTTTTGATAATTTTTGGAGCTTAAATTCATTTATTGCTGTTGAAAAATATGTTAACATTTTTAGAAAGAGAAGTTACCCTAATTGTAGCTGTGCACATGTATGTGCATGCCTGCACATGCAGTTGCATGCACCCATGCTTATTGTAATGCCCCAAAATCTTATTTGGAAGAATTATTCTTTTATCTTTTAATAAATAATAACCATGGTTATCTAATTTCTTTTACTTATATATATATGTATTCATTTTTCTAAAAATCATGTACACTAATCAGAATCTATATAATCATATTACAACTACTCTGTCATAAGTACAAAAATATAACTAAAATAATAAAAACTTTAATCTGAAGGATCCTAGTCAAGCTCGCACTCCTGCGCCCTTGCTTTGACTTAAAATTATTTAACCACATACAATGAGTTCAAGAGCCCACTAAGTAATCAAATCATACAACTGAACTCAAAGCATGACAAATAAGCAATATGCATGCTAGTAGTCAAATCATAATAGTAACTTTAATATGATCACGAATCAATACAGAAACAGTAAAATGCATATGCAGTAGCAGTAAAGTTTGTAACCAGTAAATCAATGTAATATGAAAACCAGTAAAATAGTACAATGGAGAAATTAGTAAATCAATATATGTGTCAAATCACTAAAGTATTCATCGTATCAATACTATTAATCAGTAAATAAATCATATAAAATAATAAAATCAAAGCATTCGTAAAGACTGTCAAAATATTATCAATGAAATAAAATCATATATGAGTATACACATACTATCCAAGTATTTTATATCAGTATCAAATCAATATATTATGTGCTCAGTATGTCACATGCTTAGTATCAATAAAATGAATCGGTAGTATCAAACAACATCAGTGTCTATATCGATAACAGTAATACTCTAGTGGCAGGAATAATAAAATAATGTAGTAACATTAAATCTATGTAGTGACAATAAATTCATACAGTAATAGAAACAACATCTCAATAACACGTATTTCAGTAGTCACACTGAACAAGTAAAAATTTTTAACTTAATCAATATTTTTTCAGTATCGTATTAGTATCAGTAAACTGTTGGCTCAGTAAACAGAGTCGTCACTCTTTACCTGTCAGCACAATAATCATCTCCTCATAACTCTTAATCAGTGAATCATGTGAAATAGTAGAGGATAGCACAAAATCACATTATTTAAAAGAAAGCACATCGGCCCACTATTCTGCACAAGTCAATCAGTGTCTGACCAACGTTAGTGAATAATCAATCTTGGCTTGTTTTTCCCACACATACATTATTATCATAATACTATTACAATAATAGCAACCAGCTGTTACGCAATCATGTACCCACATTCATTTTTAATGCTTGTATTTGCAATTTGCTTACAATAAAAATAGCAATTATTCAATCAGTAGAAACAATAAAAAATAAGTAACTTCCATTTTTTCGGACGAAATTTAATAAATGTTACATTCAAAATGCCTTGGATAATTGGTACGATAAAATACAAAAAATTATGTGGTAAAAAATTCAATAAAATTGAGGAAAATGCAATAAAATCAGTTCAAGGGAGAATCAAACAGTAAAAATCAGAATATTTGAAAACAGAGATAAGATTAAATGACCTACAGTAATCTGAGAAATATTTATAAAAGTGACAAAGCGATCGAGGCTTCCAGCCACAAAAAATCGACTTTCTCCCTTTCTCCTATCGCGCTGCAATTCAAACAGGAAATCAGAATTTTCCATTTTCAATTATTTTCAAAAATTCTGATTATTAAACTTATGATGTGTGTGTTCTATGAAAACTTTAATGATATTGCAAATTTTTTTGATATGTGCGTTCTATGAAAGTAAGTTGTTAAACTCTCTTTTAATTGTTGTAAATTTACACAATATTTATCAATAATTTCATCATTCAACTTGTTTGGTTAAATATAGCAGCCATGACCAATTCTTAAAAGAAAAAATCAATAATAATGATTTATTAAAGAATTATCTCTTATTCACCATTTGAACTACATAAAATAAATCATCATGCATATGTTAGGTTTAAATTATATGAATAAATTACTATCTTTATTAAGTGAGAGGTTTGAATTAGTTAACCTTTGTTTTTTCTCTCAGCCAAGATCAACAGACGCTACGCAAATAAAACAAATCTACGGCGCGCTTAGTCAGAGCCCCCCTCCGCTCCAAGCGGGAGCCGGAGATCACGCGGTGGCGATCTCGCCTTCCATCTCTTTCTGATAAATCGTTAGTTTCTGCTTCCATCCGTCAGATCCCTTCGCCACTCCGCGTTTTTAGTCTCCTGAACCTCTCACTCTTTCCCTTCTGTTGCAAGTCCACGCTTCTCTTCGTTTTTTATATCTACTTTATATTGTCTGTACTTTCATTGTTCTGAGAAAGGCTCAGTTGTGTCGTGCAAGCAAGCAGAAGATTGGCGTTTGGGTGTGTGTTTTTATTCCTGTTGCTTGTTTTAGGGAGTTTGATTCCTATTTTTATGAGATCGGGGAAGGGAGGGAGCAGTGGCGGTTTAGGGTTTACTCATTGGAATCCTCTTTTGTTGTGTGTGATTTAATTTTGGGGGAATTTCGGTTAATGGATCTGTGTTTCTAGAGATATCTTTAAGTATTTAGTGGAATTGCGTGGGGTCTATGGGCTGTTTTTGCTCAAAGGGGATCGAAGGAGAGAAGCTAGTCCACAGCAGGAGAAAGAAGCCCCTGAAGAGATTGGTTGCTTCATCTGAGAAAGAAGACACAGTGGTAACGGATGTGGGTGTAAGTTTGGGTACGGAATCTATTGATGGAGGGAGGGAAAGACTGATACCGGAGCCGGAAGAGAATGGCATCAACCCGGATCCTCTCCTGCTTGGTAATGGAACCGTGAAAGATGCAACTACGTTCAACAAGAGCAAGAAGGTTGCAGTTCAAGAGAGATGGGACAGCCGTGATGGGTGGGCGGAACAAGTTGGCCTGGTTTCAGTTGGTGGGGAGGCTGGAGATAAGCAGCAGCAGAATCTAGTGATCCCCAGTGTGAAAAATGGGACTATTGCGGAGCATGTAGCAGCTGGTTGGCCGTTCTGGCTCACTAAGGTTGCTGGGGAAGCAGTGAAAGGGTGGCTGCCTAGGAAACTTGATTCTTTCATCAACATGGAAAAGGTTATCTTTCTTTGCATGCATAACCTAGACTTGAATTACTTTCGTTTGGTTTGTTTAATTTTTGCCGCTTCCGCTTTAATAGATTGTACGTTTCTGATTGCATTGCAAATTGTTTTTGTTGTCTTATTTTAGATTTGTTGTGTTATGGAAGAGTCATGAATTATATATCTACATCTTATTCACATAGAGATCAATGTTTAAAATTGCACAATTGGGTATTGAGGCGTTTTTTGTTTATGAGGCGAGGCGGAAGCCTCAAGGCGTTTTGAGGCGCAAGCCTCAAAATCAAAAAATTGCGTAAAGTGATTATAATGTCAAAAGTGATTTTTTATATTATACCTAAATAATATATTAAATGATGACATATTAACTTCCTATTGAATTATGAATTAACAAATTAACATATATATAAAATAAAAAATTGCACAAGATCTAAAGTGACAAGTAATAAATTGCGTGAAATAGAATTAAAATCTAAATATTATAAAAACAAAACAATGTTAAATATAGAAATTGCATAAAAGTATCATATAACATCAAGTTCAACTTCAAATTTTCTTTTTTCTCAATTCTCTACTCATTTACATTTAATTCTTAATGAAAGCTGAAATAGTTGGCAACAACTTAGGAATTATCTGCACTGTCATCACTAAGGTGGTCTTTATCTGAGTTGTTACATAACAAATTGGTTTATCCCCTGCCTCATTCAGTAGAGTCGAATGTCTCTCAATATGCTTCTTTTTAATTTATTTCAATCATATTCATCTTTTAGAAATATTTTCATCAACATAAATATGAGATTAATGCTCCAAAACTTTTAGGGTGGTTGTGTGCAGCTTTCAAGTGATTGCCGGTGACGAGTATGACGATGTTGGCTACGACGAATGCTGCGGGATGGAGGTAGATACAATCGAGAGGAAGTTGTTGCGCTCGAATGTGCATGAAGGCGTGATTTATGTTAGTTTTAACAAACAAATTATACAATAGGTTGAGGCGTAAGCCTCACGTTAGCTAGGCGAGGCGTGCCTCAAGGTGGGCCTCAGCCAAGTTGAGGTGCAAGCCTCTCAAAAAAACGCGAGGCGTAAGCCTCGAGGCGTTTTTCACTAGAATTGCGCTGAGGCGGGCCTCAAGGCGAGCCTCATATTGCGCAATTTTAAACAATGATAGAGATAAGTGATCTTGACTGCAAGACCCACTTTTGAGATGGAAGTCGGCCTAAGTTATCCTGTTGATAGGATTGATGTTAAATCCTAGCATTTGAGTGGAACCGCCTGATGCTTCAGACTAGGGTTGATGGGTCCTGTATTGTTTTGGGGGGAAGGAAGGAGAGGGGGAACCAATCAAAGATGTAGTGGAAGTGGAGTTAACTCGAACAGTGTTTGGGCACAAGAGAAGGAAGGTCGGAATTTGGGCTAGGGTAGGTGGTGCAAGGGGGACTCAAGCACAAGCTGCTAATGAAGTGATATGGATGGCATTTAGAGGACAAATCAAGTTATTTGTAAGAGTGGCTGTTGAAAGGGACAGTGGTGGTAGAGAAGATAAAGCTGTTTGCATGGTAGAAGGCAATGTGGAGGATTGCTTTCCATTGGGGAGATATTATGAAGATGGCATTGATAGATTGGGTGGATAGACTTTTAATAGTTGAGAAGTTTGTATTTGGATGAGAAAAAAGTTAGAGCCAATGGCTTGAACATTTCTAATATCAGTGGCTTTCTTTTCTTGTGTTGCTATGCTGGTTCCAGCCATGAAAACTTTGGTGACCTTAAGAAGGCCCTAATGAGTTGATGCTAAGATAAGGGTCTGTAGCTTGTAGTTACCGAGCTGCAAGACCCCTAATATGGCATCTCATATATTGGTGTTGTTGAGCCATCATTGAAGATAATGGAGGGTTCTTTGATCTGAAATAGATTATTAGAAGTGGTTAAAGGTAAAGTAAGTTAGGTAAGCTTGTGGGTTTTAGTGACTATTATGATCGGATGCTCCTGAATCATGTATGGGCTTGGTGATGCTAGTTAGGCCAAGATATGTTGGACCCTCAATATATTACGAGAAAGTTATTAGATCATTTAAAGGCGTGCTTGTCTAAATAGATTGGTTCAATTCTACCATCAAGTTTAGAGGTCTTAAGTGATTGCTACACCTACATGTTGGAAATTAGCACTGATTCAAACTATTCCATGCTAGTGTAAATTTTGGAGGGTATGCTACAGAATGACCGATCTTATCACCAATGAACTATTGCCCCTATTGCTAGATCAAAACCATCCCATTTAATGAAACAAACTTAAATTGGAAGAAGCTTGATTTATGGCCTTAAACGCCATCTCCTCTTGCCTCATTCATAGCTTATCCATTGTTGTGACAATAGAACCATGATAAAAGCTTTGACGTAATAGCCAACTATTGAAGCCTTTGTCTTACCATCTTATCATCTATTGCAGTTGCCCATTAAGTGGCTTTAAGGTCCTCATTGGGAACATAATCAAGCATGTAATCCAAATTTTAGATTGCCCAATCCAGCTTATGTTGGCAGCTAAATGACCATTCTTTCAAACACTTAGAAGAGGCACTAACAGAACCAAATTTAAATATTGGAAATTTTCATTCAATATTTAGAGGGTTTGTTATTACCTAGAGGACATGTCCTCAATTTCACAAGAAGAGGGAAGGTGAATATTAAGGAGTCTCTAGGATGAGAATTAGATGAGGGAGTGACCCACCAGTGAATTGTTATGAGTTCATTGTTGTTGGTGTCTATAAGAGAATTGCATCATTGTTTAACGCACCCTACAACCTGCCAGGTGCAAGTGACCCGGATCAAGCATAGATCAATCTTGCTGGGCTCGCCCTAGTGTGGGCTATGATGGTAATGTGCTTAGTGAGCTGGGCTGTGATGGTAATGGTAATGTGCCATGTCTTGTTGGCTAGGCAGGTAGCTGGGCTGCATTGAACAAGTTGAATTATCTTTGAACAATTGGTGTGGCTGCATAAAGGTGCAGTGAAATAGTGGTTGTGGCTTGGAAAACGTAGAAGGTGCAGTGGAATAGCGGTGGGGGCTTATATTTGGGCCATCACATGGAGGAGGAGAAGGAATGGAAAGTGGCATGGATCTGGCTTGAGGCAGGATTGAATTGGTGGTGATGGCTGAATCTGGCCATTGGTGGAGGGGGAAGGGAAAGTAGCTGCGGTGTCCACATGAGATTGGAATAAGAGGTAAAGATGGGCTTTTAAGAATTTCATCTTTATTTTGTTAATTTTCTTAATCTGCTCTACTTTTATATTTATAGATGTACTAGATTTTAGGCCTATATAGCAAGCTGGCTTATCAAGCTAGTGAGCCTAGTCATAGCCTACTTGAAACTAGATCATCCATAGATTATACTGATTGGCTAAGTTGTAAATGTCTTTATTGTAATGCCTGATGGAAAGGTTTGAGTACAATAAACTAGTTCCCTATGAAAGAAGAGATCTAGGAATTACAGCATTTGTATAGTTTGCTTGATCTCCTGGTTTGCTTCTCTGGATAAATGGGTAAATATGATGCTGGTCGACCATACTATCTGAAGTTTTAACACTTATTACATAGCATAGGATATGAGCTCTGGTAATTAAAATGTAGATTTTTCCAGCCATTTTACTTAACAAAATTTGCATTGAATTTCCTATTAGGAATGCCAAACTTCGAGCTTCTACCTTGCTATCACATATTCTCTAGAACTTTGAAACTCATAAAATGTTTGCATTGTAATCTATTTGATTTTTTGTACTTTCAACTGTCTCAATATGGTAACAATAGGTGGCTATTCTTTGTTATTTTTTTCAGCTTAAAAATATTAGTAATCAGAATTATTTTTTATGGTTATGTCCTACTTTTTTTTTCCTGCTTTCCATGAATTCTTAATTACTTTTGCAGATTGGTCAAGGAACTTATAGTACCGTTTACAAAGCCCGTGATCTTCTCACTGGCAAGATTGTTGCACTTAAGAAAGTGCGGTTTATTAATTTGGATCCTGATAGTGTTCAATTCATGGCAAGGGAAATTTATGTTCTCCGTAGGCTTGATCATCCTAATGTTATCAAACTTGAAGGTCTAGTGGCTTCAAAAATGTCAAACAGCCTGTGGCTTATATTTCAATATATGGAGCATGATCTAGCTGGACTTGCAGCTAGACCTGGGATTAAGTTTACTCATTCTCAGGTGCTTGATTTAGCATCTAAATAGTAATTTCTTAATCTAGCACAACTTATCTGAGTTTAGTGTTTCTCCTATTTTAATGTTCTCATTGTTTCAAGGAGTTTACTTTGGATTTCAGGTTAAGTGCTTTATGCAACAGCTATTCAATGGTCTAAACCATTGCCACAATAATGGGGTTTTGCATCGAGATATCAAGGGAGCAAACCTTCTCTTAAATGATGATGGCATACTTAAAATAGCAGACTTTGGTCTTGCTACGTTTTTCAGCAATGAACCAAAGCACCCTTTAACAAGCCGAGTTGTAACCTTGTGGTATCGACCTCCCGAACTTCTGCTGGGTGCCCAAAAGTATGGAGCTTCTGTTGATTTGTGGAGTAGCGGTTGCATACTTGCGGAGCTGCTTTCTGGGAAGCCTATCATGCCAGGAAGAACTGAGGTATTATTGGGAAACACATTGCATCCTTTGATGCGTACAAGTTACGAAACAAGAGAGCATATAAAAAAACATGATGTTCAGATTTTAAAAGCTTTTAAAATACTTTTCCTCAAAACTACGTAACTAGGGGTCCGATGGTTTTGGTAATCTGAACCTATTGTAGCACCTCGCGATCATGAAGTATTATATTATACTCGAGTTGAGGACAGTAGGCATTAACAAGTTATAGGTATCAAACTGGTTGTTGGTGATCATACCATATTGTCTGGATGATAGATTTGTCACATATATTGTTGATTGTTATGTGCAAAGTTGATCATCTTAATGGCGATTTTAGTATTGATTTGAAGCTGAAATCATGCTGTGATGAGGTGGACCAGGTATACAGAGGATTACTTCATACATATTTTAGCCGTCCAAAATGTCCAGTTTTGGTCTGTTTGATCTTCATTGCATTGTTTGGGTGAGATTATCTAACCAATATTCTTATTCATGATTCATGGTTTTAATTTATCGATCTGAACTGATTCAATTCATGCTTAGCTATTTTCTAACCTCACCTATGTCATTCTTCTGTTCTTTTCTAGGTTCTACAGGGCACAATCCTCTCCAAAGAACCTTTTCCTCTGTCCTACCATGCCTTGCAGCTCCTGTTCTCTTTCCTTATTCTTTATTTAATCTGCAAAACCCTCCTTAAAATTAAGCACTTGATGAGGTAGGCTAATAAAAACTTTTCCGTACCAAAAGCAGATGACACTGTCCTAAATTTGATTGGTCCACCGATGAAAGTGAGGTTCAAATGTTTTTATTTTTGTAGATTTTTTTGCGGACTGTAGCATCACTCTTTTATGTGACAGTTTATTGCTATAAGTTGTAGTCATCGACCCTTCTGTTATATTACAAGGTTTAGAGCGCCTAAAAGCATGTTTTTTCAGTACTTTTCTTCCGTAATTGGATACGTGTTTAAAGGAACCGTATCCCTTGTATTTTTGTTAGTTATGTATCAAGTGGAATGTACTTTTCTCTTTCGTGCACCACATTGATGGTTCATAATGGCAGCTAAGAATTGTGAGCTTGATATCCAAACATTTGTTGTTTGTTTATTCATACGTTGTGTATTGTGTGTTGCCGCTTTTCATCTGTTAGAAGTCAAATTTAGAGTGTTCTAAGAGATTACTTAGCTCAACTTTTTTCAGTAATCATGCTGTCTTGCACGGTTATTGGCACATGAATTGGGAAGCTCTTTTTTTTTTATGAGGAAATAGTATGTTATATTATATGATATGTTGGAATTTGCATTAATTACTCCGATCACAGGTTTTTTAAAATTAATCAAGTCTGGATAACGGTGAGTAAATATTTCTTCTGAACCGTTCCTCATAAATTCTAACATGTGATGCTATTTTTCCATCCTTAAATAGTTTCCTTTATGTGAACCGTGCTCCTCTTAAATTTTACTCTTGATGCATATGTTATGCATTGCATCTTATGACTTATTTCCTTAAATAGTTTCCTTTATGACTTGGCGTGAGTAATTTTTCAGGTTGAACAACTGCACATGATATTTAAGCTGTGTGGTTCACCTTCAGAAGAATATTGGAGGAAGTCGAAGCTGCCACATGCTACTATCTTTAAACCTCAACATCCTTATAAAAGTAATATTAGTCAGGAATTCAGAGACTTTCCGTCTACTGCTGTAGCTCTTTTAGAAAGATTGCTTGCAGTAGATCCAGCTGATAGGGGAACTTCTTCTTCTGCCCTCGCAAGTGAAGTAAGTTTTCGATTTTGTTTTAATAGTTTCAGTCTGCTGTCTTGTCAGTTCAATTTAATTTCTAAGTACCGGTTTCTGCTACTTTATGCTCGAAGTTAGATCTCTTGACTCTACAAAGTTTCATACTCACTTTCCAAATTACATTAGATGCAATAACTGGTAGTTAAGGTCACCCTTGCTTTTGATTTTTGCATTTATTTATATCAATGATCCTACTATGGCATCACCATTCTAGTACTTTTAATTAGGATAAGTGGACTCAAACTTCACAGAAGTTATGCTGAATAGGTTGGGGAATAGAAAAAGAAGGTGCACCTTTTAATTCCTTGATTGTTGAGAAGGTTAGAGGAAGAAATGGGGAGGTAAATTGAAGAAATGGATTGGTAGATTAGAAGAATGTGTACCTAAACGGAAGAGAGGTATGAAGTAGAGACAGGGAAAGCTAGGAAGAATCCTCATGGCTTTTTCCATTGTGAGAATGAGTGCCATATAGAAGGAAAGGGTCTACTAAGCAGGAGAATTCTGGAGAACACTTTTATATTTTTATTCCAATAATCAAGCATCATTTTAGTTATAACTCAAGACTGATGCATATAGTAGTATTCATAATTTTTATGGACGATCTAATCTTAAAATAATGAGAAAATAACATGCATAGTGATGAAAATTAATCATTTTTTCATTGACAATTGATAAAACAATAAAGAAGGTCAAATGACTAATTGACAGCATCCGTTTTGATTAAAGACTATAGCCATGATATAAGACATTTAACAGACTTAACATGACTGACTTAGTGCAAAAAGGAGTCAAAACTAATTACTTAATGTAGATGTCACAAACTGCATAAAGAATAGCGAATTATCCTGCATTATAGTGTTGGATCCTAACACAATAAATATGAGGTTGATATGTAAAACCTAAGCCCTTTAAATGCATCTATAGTAAAGGTGATGGTTACAGAAACAATAACATCAAGTCTTTATCCCAATACGTGAGGTAAAACCTAAGCCTTTTAAATGTGTCTACAGTAAAGGTGATGGTTCTTAACCTTAAATTGCATATATGTCCTCAAGTATAAATTTATGATTGTATCATTTCAATTTGATTTTTTGAGTTCTCAGTTTGGTTATTTCTACCTGTTTAGTTGTTGCCTTTAGAATATAGTTGAGCTACTCGGAATTTTTCATTCTTTCCTTGAGATTCTGGGTGTAAAAGAGCTGAGTTCTCATTCTTGCACTGAAATTTAGGGTGTAAACCAGTTAACATGAACGAATTGGGGTTTTTCTCATCTAATGAGCTGAAAAATGTTGTCCGTATTTACTTATTTTCAAGTTGGTTCGAACCGAAAATAAATTGAGCTAGCTCTTGTTCATATTAAACTCCCTTAGTCAACTAAAAGATCTTGTTTTAGCTTGGCTTGCTTGTAACAAGCCAAGCTTGAACCACTCATTGAGGCAAATATGAGTTGTTTGAGAACATCAATCTTTTTTTCTTATTCTTCTTTCTGGATTCGTGGGTATAAATCTAGATTTTGCTAGCTTTTTTTATGAGCTTATTTTTAGTTATAGCATGACTTTTTTCTCATGCTGCTCCATCAAAGGGTGACTTTGTTTTCTTTTTAAACTTTCAGTTCTTTACTGTGGAGCCGATTGCATGTGATCCTTCAGACTTACCTAAATTTCCTCCTAGCAAGGAGCTTGATGCTAAGAAGCTTCGGGAAGTGGAAGCTGGAAGGTATATGAAGTTTTTATAATCATTGAGCTTATTTGCATAGCTTTGCTGTTAGTTCTTGGGGCTGCTGAGTCCGTTTTATTTTCACCATAAAAAAGCAATAAAATGCACCAATGTTAACAAACTTCACAACTTTTATCTTTAGGCAAAGAGAGGCAACTAAGATGGGAAATGACCGTGAATCTGGAAGAAAAGAGTTGAAAAATTCCAACAGAATGGCAATTTTAGATGCGAATGCGGAATCGCAGGTATATTGCTTATGGGATTGTACTGAAATTCTTTTTGTTTTTTTGGTCGAAAATGGATCATTCAAGTTCATTCATTAACCGTGATTCTTTTTGGGATCATTTGTTTATGTGAATGTTGACATATGTTGCTTAGTGTGCTAGAAATCATGCTTAACAATGTTTACTTCAAATCTAATTCATAAACTTAAATTTTCTTTTCATCATTTCATAATTCCTTTTTTCATTTATTCATGTTAAGTGGTACATTAAATTCAAATATATTTTCATAAATCCTTGTGCACTACGTCTATTTTATTGTGTCGAATTAAGTTATTATGTCATACTTTAAAATTATAGGAGAGAGTTATAGAACGTAGGTTGCGGCGTGACACTAATGTTTCTCAAAATCAATTTGGATTCATGCTAGGTAGGTCTACTATAGAAGCTATACATTTATTGAGAGGTTTGATGGAGAAGTATAGAGAGAACAAGGAGGATCTACATATGATTTTTGTTGATTTAGAGAAAGTATATGATAAAGTTCCAAAAGAAGTGTTATGGAGAGTTCTACATAAGAAAGGGGTTAATAATGCTTATATTCAAGTCATTAAGGATATGTATGCAAGAGCTGTTACTTGTGTTCAAGCACAAGGTGGTTTGACCAAGTATTTTCTTATTTCAGTTGGATTACATCAAGGATTAGCCTTAAACCCATGTCTTTTTGCTTTAGTCATGGATGTTCTCTCTAGACATTTGTAAGAGGTAGATCTAGTGGGGGGATTGTGACTTTGGGCGATCAAGTTATTAATAAGAGTACACATTTTAGATATCTTAGGTCTATTGTTCAGAGTGATGGTGAACTAGATGGGGATATTATTAGTAGAATTCAAGTTGGATGGTTGAAGTGGAGGAATCCATCGGGCTTGTTGTGTGATAGAAAAGTCCCGCTCAAACTTAAGGGAAAATTTGATAAGATGGTTGTGAGACCTGCAATACTTTATGGTGCAGACTGTTGGCCATTAAATGAGAAGCATAATATTAAGTTAAGTGTTTTAGAGATGAGGATGCCATGTGGATGAGTGGCTTTACTCTTAGAGACAGGATATGAAATGAGCATATATGTGAAAAGGTTAGAGTAGCTCTAGTGGAAGATAAGATTAGAGAGAGTCGTCTTAGATGGTTTGGTCACATAAAAAGGAGGTCTTCTGATGACCCGGTTAGAAAAGTAGATGTGTTAGATTTGACTTATGTTAAGAAAGGCTGAGGTAGACTTAAAAAAAATTGGTTAGGAAATATTAGAAATTACCTTTCTTTATTAGATTTAGATGAGAATTTGACTCTTAACAGGACACAATGAAGAAAAATATTTCCTGTAGCCGACCCCACATAGTGGGATAAAGGCTTGTTATTGTTGTTGTTTGTGCACTACATCTAGCTTACCTTTAGTTCACTTTTTTTATCAATCCTTCCACATAAATTATTTCTAATTGTCTTATTGATACATTTTTTTAATAATTTTTTATACATGCTTAAGTTTCATCACATAAATTATATCTAATTGTCTTCTTCTTGTTGTTGTTGTTGTTTGTGCACTACGTTTCTTATTGGGACATTAATTAAGGCCTCTTGAAATCATTACTTAGCACTCGTTTACTATCATAAACAGCATGGTTAATAACTGTGGTTGGCCTTATATTGTAATTGCCATGTTTATCAATTGTAAATAGAGAAAATTTGATTACTTTACTGTGCAATAGAAGCAGTCCTGGGTATAGATTTTATTTATGGAATTCAAGACGTTCCATACAACCTAATAGCTATTTATTTGTTTTGGATCTTCTGACATTTATCATTGCTTTTTTGCTCTTACTGTCTGTTGCGCAGCGTTTGCATAAGAATTCTAGAAGCAGCAGTGTTAAGCACAAACCACGGGAAGATACTAGCATGGTATTCCTGAATGATCATCCTAGAGGAATGGCGGAGAATGGCTTTGTACGCCCTGAAGGATATGGTCTGTCTGTGAGTAAGAGCTCTAAAGAGGATACACGGCATGCCGTGCCTGGACTTTTGTCTTCGAATTCTGGCAAATTGAATTCACATGTTTCAAGGAGTCAGAGATCTCACTTGACAAATGGAAAAGGTGCCAGGTTTTCTGGCTTGTCAGGTCCACTGGAAAGTAGCCTTGCCTCAACAAAGTTTCCTAATCATAGAGAGGGTCATGATCAATCCTACCATTCCGGGCAGCTGCAAGTTTCATCACACAATCAGCTTGATGTTGGAAATGCTTCTGCCACTTACCAGTTATTTAATAGGCGTTCCTCTTCTCATAAGAGGGATGAGAGAGGAAGGGATTTGCCAGCAGTAAGTCCTGTTCCGGTTAGTTTCCCTTTAGACACCATTGGATAGTTTGCTCTTCTCAGGAAATTGCATGATATGAATGTCATTCTTCTCAACAGGCATGCTACTTAATCTTCAATTAATGATAGATTTAAATATCAGTTAACGTCACTAGAACAAACCTGGACATAGGCATAGTGATCTTGACTGCCAAACCGTTTTAGCCATCTTTAATAGAGCATGTGTTGTATTTTTAGTCCTGTAGTATAAATTTGCACTGTTGCATGTTTTAGCTTGGTTTGCATTGCAGTCTTTAACATGCAACAGAATCATGATAATAGTAACATCTGAATCTCGTTTATGTATCTAAAAGATATTTTAGAATGGCATGGAAAAAACCTTTAGTTTACCCTGCTATTTGAGTTCCTCTGAAAGGTTGGCTTGAGCCTTTAACCCGGTAAATTAGGGCAGCGACAGCCTTGCTGATTGTTGGGCGGGTTTGAGTGGTTTATTTTATCTGAATCCATGTCTAGGTCCAGGTTGGTTAAGGCCTTTGAAAAAAATCTGTAATATTCAACCCAATCAGAACCCAACTCAGCCGGGTGAGTATACCCAGGTCTAAACTAACAGCAGCGTCCTTTTGAATTGCAAATAAATCTTAGATGGTATTTACACATTCAATTTAGATTGTTTATAGAATTATTAGTGCATAAAGAACTCCCATTTTCTTTTATCCCTCAAGAAAATCTTTTGCTTGTTTGCAAAAATTTATAGAAGGAGCTTCTGACGTAGTTGTGATAAGGAGCGGCTGTTCATGGTAACATTAATCATATGTTTTGACATAGCCAGAGTCAGCTGTATATTTTATATAAATGCCTAAAATTTTTTGTTGTCTTCAAAATTAGCATATCATTCTTTAAGCATTCTATGTCAAAGCAGGAAAATTATAGTATGATTATAATTTTTTCCTCAATAATATATGCTTCGCTGAAAACTTGGAAAAAATGTGAGTCAGGATATTCTAACCCATATTTAAATTTTAATCAATTAGTCTTATATTGTACTCACTTCAAAGCAAATATGATGGTTATAAATAAAATCCATCCTGATCTTATGTCAATTAGAATATCTTAATACAAATTTTGTTCCTAAAACTTTCTAAATTTTCTCCAACATCTTAACTTACATATTCCTTGCTGCACATTTTGATATGCTTCTAATAACCATGAGCTTTTGAATGGCCCCAGGCTTATGAGCACAAGAGAAACAGAATAATGTACTCAGGACCATTGATGCCTACAGTGGACAACATTGATGAAATGCTCAAAGAACATGAGAGGCAGATCGAACAGGCAGTACGCAAAGCTTGTATCAAGAGAAAAAATGATAAAAAGTATGGCGTGAAGAGCCAGTCTGAAACCTTGCTCTTGACTGGCAGAATTTGAAGATATGCTTAAAGCTACTGATTTCAAATAAATGGCCTTCTATGGAGCTAAGGAAATTTCATCAAATCGGTAATTAATTTCTTCACTAATTCATGTTTGTTACCATTAATTAGTTCACATTACTAAGTAAATTACACAGCTGACTTGTTTTTGTTGGCTGAAATATCCAGTTTATAGGTCAATTTCACGACTGCTTAATGCTCTTATCCTCCAGCTAGAGCTTTTAGATTTTTTTTTTTTTTTTTCATTTCTTGGTTTCTCTTTATCTGTAGGAGAAGTCATGGGATAAAATGTTAGTTTTTTTGGGCCATTTGGCTTAGTTGGAATCTTACAGACATTATTAACCTGAAGTATGTGGGAGGTTGAAAAGATGGGCCTTCCCTGCTGCAGGTCAGGAATTGAATCTATTTATTTAGCTTATTACTTTTGTACATAATATGTAAAGTTCTTTTTGCAGTTTCTTTATGATTTTGTTCAGTTGTTTCTGTTTATTTTTAGGTTTATTTCTTGCTTATTATGGAGAGAATTGGTCATAGAAGCTGGATTGTTCTCTTCTTTCTACAACAACAAATTTTTATGTCGCATCTTCTTTCTCCATTGTTTTATTAAGAGTCAAATTCTCATTTAAATCTAATAAAAAAAATTTATTTTTAATACTTTCTAACCAAATCTTTTTAGGTCTATTTCCATCTTTCTTTATATAGGTTTGATCTGATATATTTACTCTTCTAATTGGATTATAAATTACAAGAATTATATGTTAATTAATTTTTTAATGACTTAATTATTCATCAAGGCTATGAAAAATAGAAGGATGACATCAAAATATATAAAATTCTTTTTAGAAGTTTGTGTAGTTTACTTGTCAAAATCATCATATAATCATATATATTCAAGGTATCATTAAGGGGTAATGTCATTTGAGAGAACATGGGTCTCAGTTGGATTAATTAAACAAATAGTTTTTAGTCATATAATAACTCCAAAGTCTAGCATTGTATGATTATAGCTTTAATTTAGGCTTTATTTGTGATAATTTTTTTTCTTTTTTAGTTTTAAGTTCTCAATCATAATTTATGTTTGGCTATTTATTTTTTTAGTGCTTTTAAGAAATTTGTGTTCTAGAATGTTTTTTTTTATAGGAGCTTTCAAAAATATATATATATATATATATTTATAGTAATTTTTCATCATCTTAAATGGATTCTTAGCTTTTTAGTGCTTTTTAAATCAGTTTTTTAGGATAAAAATAAAAAAAATATTAAAAAAATAATGTAGAATGCAATAAAAAAGCTGTTGTAAATAAAGACAGAACGATTCATATTAAATAAATTAAATAATATTTTTTTAGTCTTTAATATATATATATATAATTTATTGAATGTTGCATAAACCGGTTTTATGAACGTATTGTATCAGCGGTTTTCGTGCAACTCGGTGTATATATAAAAATAAAAAGAAAGTGAGAGCGCGAAAGTCCCATCAAATACCAAACGGTGGGTCCACCGCTCAATTCGCGATCAAAATCAAGATTATAGTAATCGAAGACCGCACCACAACCCGTTACCAAACACATGGGATATTTACGCTCTTTACATTGAAATTTCTATATTTGCAAAAAGCAACATTCGTAGTCGTTTTTATGATTATCAAATTCATGCAGTCATAAATATTTGTTTAGGGTTTTTATAAAGTTATTTAAAAGAAATGTGCAGATGGGAGAAATTTCTAAATAATTGTTGGGAGAAAATGTGTATATATATATATATATATATGAGTTATTAATATGCAAGTTCATTTTTTTAATTTTATTCACACATTTTTCTTCCAAATATATAAATAAATAACTTTAAATGTCAAAAATATAAAAATAGAATTTATTAATAATATTTAAATTCCATTTTTTAATTTTATTTACACATTCCCCTCCATCCATAAAATTGAATGTTGCACTATATTATCACACTTCTAACAAACAAATTTCACATTTTAATATTATTCACATTTCATAAAAGTCATAAAAATAGAAAGCTAGCCACCAAACCATTATGATTATCACACACAAGTCTCTTGTCTCTCTCCCTCCCTCCACTTTGCTTCCACTACAAGAACAACCTCGTCATTCAAACTTCCTCCACCTTCTTCTTCCTCCTCACCACTCCCACAACTCCCACCAAAAAAAAAAAAAAAAAAACCCTAGAAACTCAATCTCCTATTCTTCCTTCTTCTTCTTCTTCTTCTTCTCCCATGAAAGCGAAGCTCTCCTCCTTCCTGAGAAAAATGACTTGGTCCAGAATCCAAAACACCCTACATATAAAGCTCCTTCTCCTCAGCCTCCTCCTCCTCTTCCTCTTCCTCCTCCTCCTCCGCCCCACCCCCTCCTCATCCCCATCGCCAGAAGTCACCACAACCGCCTCCACCAGCACCACTACCACCGCTCCCGCCACCGCCTGTTATTCGAAGATCCCGGAAACCCTGGCGGAGACGATCATCCACTACGCAACCTCAAACACCACCCCGCAACAGACCCACGCGGAGATCTCCGTCACCGCTCGAGTTCTGCAGCGTCGTTCCCCGTGCCGATTCCTCGTCTTCGGCCTCGGCCTCGATAGCCCTATGTGGGCCGGACTCAACCACGGCGGCCGCACCGTCTTCCTCGAAGAAGACGAATCCTGGATCGCCACCGTTCTCGCCCGATTCCCCTCGCTGGAGACCTACCATGTCCGATACGACACCAGAGTCCGCGACGCCGACGCGCTGATGGAGATCGGAAGGCGGCCGGAGTGCTCGTCGACGGAGACGACGGAGCTCAGGGGTTCACCTTGCGGGCTGGCGTTGAAGGGATTGCCGGACGTCTTTTACGATGAAGAATGGGATCTGATAATGGTGGATGCGCCGACGGGTTGGATACCGGAGGCTCCGGGGAGGATGGGGGCTATTTACACGGCGGGGATGGCGGCGAGGGGGAGGAAAGCGGAAGGGGAAACCGATGTATTTGTACACGATGTGGATCGGAAGGTCGAAGATGAGTTCTCCAAGGAGTTTTTGTGTGAGGGCTATCTGCGAGAGCAGGTGGGAAGGCTCCGCCATTTTAGTATTCCGAGCTACATGAAGAAGATGCTGCCCTTTTGCCCTTAAAAATTTTGTGAGATGGCTTTGTTGGAATTATCACAATATTCTTATCTTTGCAATATAATTTTTAGGAAAAATATTTGTCTTTCTTCCCATAGCTCTATCAAATTTATTTTGAGATAAATATATGATAAAAATTTGAATTGATATTTTGTATGTTACATTCATTTCAAAGTAAAAATTTAATAATTTGAGGTTTATTTTGCTCTAAAATTTCATTTGAATGTATTCTTAGTCTATTAGATATGAATTATATTCATTTTAAAATAAATATAATTGTTATAAAATATATCAATGGTTAAATTTGAATAAGGGTATACACATTAAATTTTCTCTTGATTTTTATGCAAATATAGATCTTCAGTTGATTTGTGAGGAAGAGAGGGAAGGGTACCCCATGCATCCAATGCATGCGGCAAAAAAAAGGGTTCACAAGAGAAACATGAGCTAATATGATAAAGGGTTTCCGAGTAGGGTTAGCATGAATGCTTGAATTAAGAATTCTTCTTAGGGCATCTCCAATAGAAAATTTTATATGTAATATCATTTTATCTTCAACCGAACTTCATTTCTAACATTAAAGAAATGGATTCTATGAATAGTATGATGCCAATATTAGCATCGCACTGTTCACATATGAGATAAAAGGAAAAAATGGGTTTCCATTTGCCCTTCGGGTGGAGGCTTGTGAGAATTGCAAATAGGTGAATGACGTTCGGTTGGAAATGCCCTTAGCAACAAGGCGCATCCCTAGAGGACATTGCCAAGAATACATCAAAAGGGCAATTGAAGGGTTGGATGGTTTGTGCTAGGAGTTTGTTTTGTGCAAGATCAAAACATTCGTCATTTGTAGGCTTGAGATTAGCTTCTGAACCAGTGAGATTGTTGGCATTGCATGGGTATCATAGAAGTATCAAATGTGATTCTAAATTGACTTAGATTTTATTTGGGACAGTTTTCTTACTGCTTCTTAAAACAGTTTTTTAGTACAAAAAAATTTAATTTTTACATTGAATAGCTGCTTTAAAAAACAATAAGAAAGTCGTCCCAAATAAAACCTTAGTTCGGTTTAATTGACTAATTAAACAATTTTATCACTAAAAATTGATGGTTTAAAGGGAGAATTAGATGTCTGATAGTACTTAATGATTTTGTTTAATATAATCAATTGAAATACAACACATTAGCATACAAATGTGTGTATATGATCTGTATATGAAAAGCAAAATAGCAAACTAAATTATGAAATTGATATGTTAAATATAATAATATTAGCATAAATAAATGGGAAAATTTTAGGAAGGAGCACAATCATTAACATAAATTAGTAGTAGGTGCATATAATTAATAAAATTTAAATAGGAGCAAATTTTTCATTTAATTTGCTCTATTTAATAGAATGCACCAAAACGTTTGATGCATTTTGAATACGTCAAATATTTTGGTGCATTCTATTGAATGCGCCAAACGTTTCGGTGCATTCTATTAGTAATAAATTTTTATTGAATCTCTTAATATTTTTTTTAGGGGTTGCTTAGAATGCGCCAAAACTTTTGAAGTATTCAATAGAATACATCAAAACGTTTGGCGTATTCAATAAAATGCATCAAAACGTTTGGCGTATTCAGAATGCATCAAACGTTTTGGTGCATTCTATTGAATACGCCAAGCTAAATAATAAATTTGCTCATATTTAAGTTTTATTCATTCCATGCTCCTACTAATTTATGTTAATGACTGTACTCCTTAAATTTCACCTAAATAAATTTAGAACTTAATAATGCAATCCTACAAATACAGCATAATAAAAGTAATTAGTGAAGTAGATTATATAATAAAACAAATAAATAAATAAATAATGTGACTATTAAACAATATATATAATTTGTTCAACTAAAGAAATTATGATCAGTACAATATATAAAAATGGATATTCCAGATCTAAACTCAACTGCCATTTTGAAATCAGAATATAATGAATAAAAAATGCCGAGATCTGGATCATAGTAGAGTTGATACTCTCTCTCTCTCTCTCTCTCTCTCTCTCTCTCTCTCTCTCTCTCTCTCTCTCTCTCTTATTTTGGTGATATATGGATGCTCATTTGATTGTTTTGGTCCAACCAATTATTTAAATAAAAATGTGAATTAAACTCGTGTTCAATTAGTCTCTAATTGGATTTGATGGTCTGTGTTTTATCAGGTTTAGTGAAATGGGCTAATCTGAATGAGCTATTTCAGCCCACTATTCAAATAAATAGTCACCCAAAGCCCATTATAGGTCAGAATGGGCCAATTACAGCCCTGAATAAGTGGACAAGCAGATAGGTGAAGTTAAATCCAATGCACATTTGTATGTAGCTTTCATGACTTACATAAAAAGTTATCCATACATAATGAATAGAAAAATGAGAAATATTTTAGCGCCCAAATGTGATAAAAAAAATTCATGCAAATAATTATGCTATAATTCATGGATGATCTAAGTGCTTTACAACACACTGATTTTATAGTGGATTGAATGATAAGTTAGCTATCGATAGCATTTGACTTATCGTTAAAAAGATGCAAAGATTATTTACGGATCATTTGAATAAGTATTTAGAAATCAATTCTTCGATTAGAAAATTTCAAACCATAGGAGTTAATGTAGGATCAGCTCATAAGGATACGAGAGAGGTTCAAATAAAGCACAAATGCATGACCTTATGTAGTCGGTCACCCTAGCCTTTCATTTCAAATTCATATTTATTCTCTTTGCCTTTAACCATGATATATGCTTAGATTGTAATAACCTGAAAATTTCTGAAGAAAAAAAGAGAGAGAGAATATGAATTTCTATTTGAGCTAGAGCGTTGCGGTGCTGGGCATATGAGGGAGTTAATAAGCTCATCGCTGCAGCGTTTCAGCTCAAATAGAAATTCAAATTCTCACTTTTTTTTCAGAATTTTTCAGGTTGTTACAAAGATAATGGATTTAATATGTGGAGACTCTAGTTAAAGAAAACTACTATTTCATGCGGGGGAATTTGGGCCTTCGGCTCCTCTCAATTCTATCACCCCTCATTTACTTCCCCAAAACAAATTTGAAATTTAAAATCATTTTCTCTCAAGCCATATGTCTCTATTTTCTCTCTCCTCTCCATTAATTTGAGTTGCATTGATGATAATGCAATGGCATTTTAAAGAAAAAAATAATATTATTCTAATATAATTTGTATCAGGACCAACTTAAGAACAGTTAAATTTACATTGAGATTAGTATTGTATATGAAGAGTTTGTTGTGTGCTAATCTTAAGGTAAGTACAATAATTTAGAAATTCATCATAATATAATTTGTATCGGAATATCTTGATAAAATTTATTTCTTATTAATACCTCCATCAATATAATGGGAATTATTTTTTCATCAACATTGAATTTTCAAATATTAAGTTAAGTGTTGCAGAGAGAGGATGCTCAGGAGGATGAGTAGCTTTACTCTTAGAGATAGGATACGAAATGAGCATATACATGAAGAAGGTTGAAGTAGCACCAGTGGAAGATAAGATTAGAAAGAGTCACCTTAGATGGTTTAGTCACATAAAACGATGAAAGTAGATGTATTAGATTTGACTTATATTAAGAAAAGTAGAGATAGACCTAAATAGACTTGGTTAGAAAATATTAGAAATGACCATTCTTTATTAGATTTAGATGAGAATTTGGCCCTTAACATGACACAACGGAGAAAAAAAGATTCATGTAGCTAACCCCACTTAGTGGGATAAAGGCTTGTTGTTGTAACATTGAATTTTCAAATAGAAAAAATATATATACAAAGAAAAAAGACGCTTGAATATGAAAAAAAAATTATAACTAATTATTTGTATTAATTTTCTTCATAATAATATGTGAAAATATACTAATTTTATAATTATATCGATTAATTAATTTAATTAATTAAAAAAAGAATTAAAAAAATAAAAAAAAAATAAAAGGCCTCAATAAGAATAATCTCAATCAAATTTCACCAGAATAAGTTCTATATTCATTCAATGTACTCTGTGCATATGATTAATTCTGTTACATTACACTAATTTCAAAATAATTTTATGGGAGATTTATGAACATATCATGAAATTTTTATAACAAATACTTAAGTTTATCTATTTAGTTATATAATATTTATATCTCCAAATTATATTGGACATGTTGATTAGGCACAAATCATGATGCATATTTGAATTAAAAACATCCAAAATAAATGCAGGGTCATATGAACTTTGATTTTAGCAAACATATAGTAAAATTCAGCAGCTCGATGCAACAAACCCAACAACATCAAAGGTTGTTTGATCTAAGACTAAATGACCCCAAATCAAGAACTTGAAGAATAATAAAAAATTTCAGCATACTAATTGGAGGATCAAATAATTTTTAAATCTTGCATGCTTAAAGTCAAATCGAGTGTCTTGTGAGATGGATCCCACGAGCTCAATATTGTCAAATGTTGACATCATTTAGGCACTTAAATACTGAAAAAATGGTCTGATTAAAAGAATTAATGCATATATGATGAAGTGCTCTAAATTTTGGTTTTACTTGAGGGGAATACCTCTCTCAAAACTCCATAAAGAGGCATTTACTATGTACATGTAGGGAGAGCTTGGACTTTGGCTTGAGATTCAAGAGAACTCAAAGGCTTGAAAAATCATGGAGTTATACCCATCCAACCACCATTGGACCATCACTAGACTAACACCCTATAATATATGTTGCTTTAAATTCAGGTAATTTTTTATTAATAATTATTAATTTTAAGTTAATTTATAATTATGAGTCATAGAATGCTTATTTGAATTATAAGTAACCAAGATTTGACGTTTGAGAAGTAAAAACCCAAGATATAAAAATTATTCTGTAGTCATCACGGAGCCAGGGTAGTTAGTGCCCCGGCTTTGAGCTCTCGGGTATTTTTTTTATATAGAAAAATAGGTTTTGGCATGCATTGCGATGTCGGGGATGTACTATCACGTTGCCGAGTCTTGGGTAAGGATATTTTGGGAGAATCTAGAATATTCTCTAGGAGCACAACATCGCTGGGAAAGTGAGTGCTATGGTGTTGAGTCATAATAGTGACTTTAAAATATTAAAATATTTGAAATCACTTGTCAAACTCATTTACCACCCATCCTTATCTGAGAAGAAGAGAGGAGGAGGTGGAGAAGAGGTTAGAGAAAGGAAGAGAGATTCAGAGGCCAAAACTTGGGATTTGTCTGTCTGGCCTATTCAAAAAATTGTAGAGCTCAAGGCAGACTCCTAAATCTCTATCTTTGATTTCAATTCCAGTAGGTTTATAAAAAGATATGAATGAAAATGTTTTTTTATTGCATTTTATGAAGTTTTCACGATGAGATTTTTAATATGTTATTGCACTCCTTATTATGAATGTTTTGGTTATATAAAATTGAATTTTTAATGGTTGCTTTTTTCTACACTAATTTCTAAGCAAATGATAGAATTGAGGCTTTTCTAATAAATGAAGTAGTTAAGCAAAAGTCTTGAAATATTCATGTGAATGTTTCTATAAAATTAGAAATTGAAAAGAGATAGTTCAATGAGTATGATGTTTTACAGGTACTGTGGCATTTTACAAGCAATTCTTGCATCATCTGAATATTATATTAAATGTTTAATTTAATTACTTTTGCATTGCATTGAATTTTGTATTACATAGCATTGGAGATGTTTTATTTTAAAATAGGAAAAAGTGTACTCTCTGTTATGTTACAAGGGCCCTAATGATACGTTTTTGGCCCCATTTGCTTGATGCAGATGTGAGAGGAATTCTAGCCCCACTTATTAATGCAAGTGTGGGAGGTTAAATAACATTATAAACACTCTTCTGCCCCATTTGCTTGATGTAGATGTGCCAAGAATTTTGGTCCCTCTTGTTAATACAGGTGTTGGAGGTTAAGTAACATTGTAAACACTCTTCTAGCCTCATCTGCTTGATGCAAACGTGGAAGGGATTCTATCCCTACTTGCTATATGTAGGTGTGGGCGATAAAGGGATGTATAAGTGGAAGTGGAGTTATAAGAAGACATCAGGACGTTTGCATTATAATCATTGCATTTCATATTTTAATATTATAATGAATTAAATTTAAGAAATGTTTTGAAAAATGCATTAGTAAGCTCTGAATCTCTGTATGAATTCTATTGGGAAAATGAAAGTGATATGCTAACCTCTTAGAATATGTATTATATATAGCATCTAGAAACTTCTATGAATGTGGTTATGAAAATATAAGTATTAGTTTTGAGATCTAGTATATACTAGAATTCTGATAAATTTAGGTTTTACTTATACTTTAATTGTTTCACAAGTCTTTATATTTTTCTGTAATTAACTACTTTTAAATATATGCATTGAATATTGATATCTGTGAGGAGTAAGAGAATGAGTCTACTGAATTAGTTGAGTTCACTATGTTGTACTTTATTATTTTAGGCAAAAGAAAGGATCCAATGGAGTAGATCAGGTTTAGAGGAGGATTCTATGAGCTTTGAGTATAAGGTATTAATTTTGTAATCCATTTTTACTATATTAATGTATAGACATTTTGGATTAAATTATTATAATTATATTTGGATGAAATGAAAGTTAATTATACTGCTTTTACACTTTGGAAATTAGTAGCTCTAGTTATTTATTATTGATGGATGAATAAATAAATTATTGGATTTAGTAGATCTAATCCTTTCATTAGATTATTGGACATTACACGCGCTACTGTTATCATAAAATCACCGCCTAAATGCCATTATCAGACAATCATCATCAGACCATCAGTGGACTGTAATCACCACTATATGACCAGTATCCTCCAGCTTATAGAAAATTAGCAAGATGTCTGTCATCGCCTGGCAATGGTACTGCGACCATAATCACCTGGTTGTAGTCCTCCAATCACTATTTCTCGACTACAGTCCTCCGATCATAGTTGCCTAATTATGGTCCTCCTATCCTGATTATTTGATTATGGTCCTCCGATAACATTTTTCCAGCTATAATCCTTCGACTATTGTCATCCGTCAATAGTATTTTAACCATCGTCGCCTAACTGCAGTTCTTCAACAATCAATTACTAATTGAGATCCCTCGACCAATATCGCTCGATTAGGATCCTTCGACCACCATCTGTAATAGTCATCATCTAAAATTCAAGTAATCTTATGTTAATGATTGTTAATTTTAAGTTAATTTATAATTATGAGTCTTATAATACATATTGGGTTAGTGGGTAGCAAAGGTTTTGGGTTTGAGAATTGAAAATCCAATATATAAAAATTGCTCTACAGACGCTGTGGCACCATGATAGTTAGTGCAATGGCTTTAAGCTCTCAAGTTTTTGGATGAAAAAATAGGTTTGGGCGTGTGCTGCACCGCCGCAGCGCCTAGTCTCAAGTGAGGATATTCTAGAAGAATTTAGAAGATTCTCTAGGAGTGCAGTGGCCTTGGGTTGTTAGGTGTCGCAGCCTTAGATTAAGTTAGTAATTTTTTAATATTAAAATATATGAAATCACTTGCACTAATCCCATTATCAGCCATCCTTGTCGGAGAAGAAAGGAGGGAGAGGAGAAAGAAATAGAGGAGAGAGGAGGAAGAGAGGTTTTGGAGGTTGGAATTCAAGTATCGTCAGTTCAGCTAGTTGGAAAAATTGTCGGGCTTGAGGTAGCTAATTCATACTCATTTTTTATTTCAATTCCAAAGTTTTTATAACAAGATATGCTTATAAATATTTTTTTTCCTTAAGTATGAGAAATGTTTCACCGTATAACTTTTTGTATATTGTTATCCACTCTATTCTGGACAATTTGACTAAATGTAAAATTTTACTGATTGATTTACTCTGTATGAATTTCTAAATTTTTTGGATAAATGAGTCACTTTTGAACCTCGATATCCCTGTAAAATTGGTAAAATTCGGAGGAATTTAAATATGCATCTAAAATTAGGATTTCCTATAAAAAATTTTGGTATTATATGTATACATGCTTTAGCTCTTTAGTTGTATATTACATTACATCATCATGCATTTCATAGCATTCTAGAAATCTGTTATGGAAATGAAAGTGCATTTTGAATTCTGTGATTGGGTCTAATGCAAATGTATCTCTGTTTTGAACTACTTCATTTTTCTTGAGTTCTAAGATGATTCTGTGTTGGAATATATTCTGCTCTATTTTGGCTCTGCTCTACACCTACCATAAGCAGATGAGAGAAGGTCAATGGGAGTTATAAGTGGGCATTAATACCTATATATTTATGCATTCATATTCATATGTAATTTGGTATGCCAACTGCAAAGCAAATATTAACTCTTTTATTTTATTTATTTAATAATGAATTGTGATTGAACTCTGATATGGGAAAAAAAGGTTGGCTTACTGAGCTTTATACTCATATTATTGTTTAAAATATTTTAGTCAAAGGCAAAAATCTTGCTGAGTAGATTGAGTCTAATAAAGAGTAGGAGATTTGATTTTGTAAGTTACACTTGACTTTTGTAGTTCTAAATGTATTTGAGTCTTTTGTGAAAATCATTGTATTTTGAACTATTTTGAAAGAAATAATTTATATGCATATTCCAAATGTTTATTTTTATATTATTAGCCTTGGATACATAACCCTGGTGAAATGAAAAGTTAGTTTGAGACTTTAATTTCTCATTTAAGTCTTGGGGGCATTACACCATCACCTAACTATGATCCTTTGACCTCTAACTATTATTCCCTAACTATGATCCTCCAATCACTGTTGCTCAACTATGGTCCTTCGACCACCATCACCTCTTGAATATAACCATTTGATAATCATCATTAGATTATGATCCTTTGACCACAATCACCCAATTAGAATTCTCTGCCCATTGTCACCCGATCTTAATCCTTTGATTATCATCGCCTGTCTACATTCCTATATCCACCGTAACCTTGGTATGCTCCTCTAAGAACATCAACACACTTTGACTTTGTATTCCACCATCCCAAATAATGTTAATACATGTTGTCACTGATATATATGATCGATCCACATCATCGACATCGATTATTACTACTGATATTATCACTGGTATTTATGCTGAACTTCTTGATCTGTGGCCTACCCTCCTCAATGAAGTACGACCAAACGAGCATATAAATGATCTCTTAAAGACACCTCTCATATCCCATGGCTTCTTCAACTTTCACCACATAACAAGTTATATACGTTATAAGTTAACTACACTGTATCAACACTTTCCCACGAGAAAAGACATCATTTGTAACCAAAGACAAACATTAGTAAAGTCATTTCAACTTGGTCATGATGCCACATGAATTTTTTTTCTTTTATGGGCTTTTCGTATAAAATTTATGGTGTTTTTTACAACTCTTCTTTTATTTTTATATATATTAAATTTTCGTACAATGTTAAAACAATGAACTATTTAATTCTACCAGGGTAATATTTTTAAAATGTTCTATACAATATATTAACACCTTCCCCTGACAAAGGAAAGCATTTGTAATCAATGAGAAATACTAGTGAAATCATTTCAACTATGTTATGCTATATGGTTCCTCCATTTTATATATTTTCTATATAAAAATTCTAATACCTCTTTTATGCATGTATGTGTTAGACATTCATATGATATTAGGAATAAATTCTTTGAATCTACCAATATTTTAACTTGTATTAATATTAAAAATATTATTAATATTAATTTATTTAAATATTAAAATAATATATAGATAAATATAAATGTAAAATGTAAAATATGTAAATACATTTTAAAAAAAAACTTTTATTTTATATATGTAATCTTTAAAATCAAGGCAAGGCTTGATTCTTGATAGGGAGCCATTGCAAACGACAGGGAGAGCGCTTCACTCTCTCGTATTGACACGTGGCGATTACCTGCAGGAGCTAAACCCTTCTATATCTTCTTCTTCCTCATCCCCGGTTCGCGTCTTCTCTTCCTTCCTTCCTTCCTTCCTTCCTTCAATGTCGCCGCCCTACCTTTTTCAGTTGGAATCAAATGGGAGAAATTGTAAAGAGAAAGAAGAATCCGAAACGGGAGACGGCGAGCCCACGATTTTGGAGCGGGAGGTAGCAGATATCATCATCTATCTTCTTCACCGGCAAGATTCCGTTTCCGATCGTCGGTTTGATCGCCGGAGTTCACAAACAATCGGTTTGGATTTTGGGTTCCCGAGGTGGAATGGGAAGAGGAAGCGTTCCGTTCACGCTTCTGCTACTGTTCCTGTTTCTTATGCTGGAGAACCTATTTCTGTTTCGAGCTCTAATGCGCTGCCGATTTCGTTCTCTCCTTGCAAGGAGAAGGATGAAGATCTGGCTTCGCCATTGAAAGCTCCGGTTAGTCTTTTTACCTCTGCGTTTCCTTCTCTCTGTTTCTCTCTGGTTTGACCCTATCGGACTTGTAGGTCGAGTTTTGGGAATTGCAATTAGGTTTACGGACCTGTGATTGTGAGGATGAAGGAGTTGAATTAATAGCGTGTTATTTTGGGTTTTCTTTGTTTTTTTGGGGGGGTGGGGGATCCTTTTACCTTTCGTTCAGTACTATGCAATGAATTAATTTATATTCTGTAATTTCCATAAATAGCAGGTAGAGGTAGAATCGCGCGAATCCTGCCAAAATTTGATCCAGGGTTATTTCAAATCAGGGATTTCAGATGTAAGTTCTGTTCTTTTCATTGGTCAATCATTTCTCTCATGCGTGTTTTGCTAATTTATTTTATTTTCTTTTTCCTACCATGAATAGTATGAACAGAGAGAGCTTCGTTTTTGGCCGGAGTGGAAAGGCATCGGTGGCGGAAGGGAGTTCGTGGTTCCGGATTTGAACATGAGTGCAGAAGATCTAGCTTCGGCTTCGGCCGCGGCCGCCGCCGCCGCCGACGATATGCGGCGGAGGCAGGAGGAGGTTTACGCGACGGCTTGCCGGAGATTGGCAGCTGCCGATGCGAGGAGAAAGAGAAAGGAGCTGCAGAGGCTTAAGAATTCTATCGCAGCCGGTGCCCCTCTCTGCTCACGGGTTAGATAATTCAAGATAGGCCTTTATTTTGTGAGGAAATTTTTTTTTTTTTTTTTTTTTTTTGTGTGACAATATTTTAATCGCTTCAAAAGTATGATACTCTATTAGCCATTTATTTTTTTTATTATTTATTTTTATGAGTTTTATATATTACAATTTTTATCTCATTAATTATATATAAATATATATATAATTCAAAGTGTCTTAACTTTATATTTTTAATAACCCTTAAAATTATTGTTAAATTTTAAATTTGATCTTTAAAATTTTTATTCGTAATGGTCTTAAAATTATTGGATAAATTCAAAAATGAATGTAATGCAAAAATAATTAATTTATGTTAATCTCAAAATTTTAAATTATTTTATAATGAGGAAATATAGACAAATCTTTTTTCAAGACACATTTTTTTTTTATCAAGTTCAAATTATAATTGATTCTAATTAATGATATATACATATAATATAAATAGATAACCTATTTATTGGATAAATATTGATTTAGAAATTATTATTAAAATTAGCATAATTTGCTCAAATTTAAATTATTAAATAGATAAATAAATCTTATACAAATAATCATTAAATTGTTAATTAATGCATTTTTTTTTCAAATATATCTTTTTTTTTCTATAATATAAAACTCATTTTCCATTTTTATGGCCAAACAAAGTGATAGTTTGACCTCAAAGTTTGATCAAATTATGAAATTACTTTAAACTTTGACAATTAATGAAAATTTAAAAAATATCTCAACTACCTTAACCATTTTTCAATATGAAAAATTAAGATTATATTTAATACTTGTGATTAGGTGATTTTCATGTAAAATTAAAGATCTTAATGCAGTATTACATTGATTAAGAAAGTATAAAGGACTTAGAAATCATGCGCTTTCTTCTTAAATTTTTTTACTATTTTACAATATTACTAACAGAATCAAATTGCTTTTTCATATTTAGCAATAAAAATCAAGGGATGATAATACAATAGATGATGAAATTTCATTGCGGGTTTGTTTGGGATGATTGCAGCTTTTTATAAAGTTAGTTGGGAAGTTGCTGTGGGAAAAATAACTTATTAACTTAGGCTTCATTTGGGACGACTTTCTTACTACTTTTTAAAGCAGTTTTTTTAATACAAAAATTTTTGTATCAAAAATACTGCTTTAAAAAGTAGTAAGAAAGTCGTCCCAAATAAAGCCTATTCTATTTGTAAAAAATAACTTTCCAGGCTTCCAGCATATACATTTTTGAAAAATAATGAGAAATTAGCTAAAAAATAACTTCCAGACAAAATGTGATTATTATATGAAAAGCAAAGCAACAAGAAAGCTATCCCAAATTGACTGTAAGGTTTTGTTTGGGGCAGTTTTCTTACTGCTTTCTAAAGCAGTTTTCTTGTACAAAAATTTCTAGTTCAAGAAATTTTTGTACCAAGAATGAAGCCTAAGTGTAGGAAGAATCTATATTTGTTATAACTCGAGTAAAATTTGAGCTAATTATAGGATGTTAAATTCAAATTTGTCGATAGATGATCCTGAAATTTTACTAATATATATGAACTAAGCAAAAAAATAAATAAAAAGAGACTAGTGAGTCTCTCAAATTTTATTGGATTGAAATCCAGAACTAATTAGGTGTGTAAGATAATGTGATTCAATAGTTGAAGAAAGTCCATTATTCAAAATCATGAAATTGAGCAACACATTTTGCGATTTATTATTCACCATTTCCTTAAAAAAGGATAGTCAAGCATAAATTGATATCGAAATATGACGTAACATATTAAATTCATCCTCTAATATCTTATTTATAAATTTAAGAAGAAATTCAACACTAAAAAATTGATTACATTCATGTAAAATCACATAACTATGCTTGGAAAAAAATATTTATTATAAAATGAATAAATCTAATTACATGATTAAATCTATTTAGCAAATAAAGACTTTGTTTGGAACAGCTTTCTTACTACTTTTTAAAATAGCTTTCTAATACAAAAAATTTTAGCTCAAAAAATTTTATATTAAAAAAATATTTTAAAAAATAGTAAGAAAGTTGTCTCAAACGAAACCCAAGTCTCTCATGACTTCACTATCAAATGACGAGTAGCTGTGAATGTTTAAGTATCTTGGTCTTGAGTAAAAAAAATAATAATAATAAAATAAAAATTAAAAAAAATAAAAATAAAAAATAAAAAAAAAGAAAAGAAAAGAAAAGAAATAAAATAAAAAAAATTATATATATATAAAAAAAAACTATGACCAACTGAATTGATAAACAATTTAGCCAAATACTAAATAGATGTTTCAAGTGGCCTTGTTGTCCTGAACTGACGAGTACATTAGAGAGCTAATATCTCTTGGCGACTTCACATTACGATAAAAGTTGATTTAGTTGCTTGAAGAAATGAGCCTAACGAGTCTAAATCGAATATGAACATAAAATTTTCAAATATAAGGCCCACTTGTGGGATGACGGTAGATTTTTATAAATGTGATTGTAAAACTGTTGTGGGAAAAGTAATTTTTTGAAAGCTATTGTAGAAAATAAACTCCTAGCACAGGAAATTCTTGAAAGCAGAGAAAAAATTGAAGCCAAACAGAAATTGTGGTTGCGATCTGAAAAATAAAATATTAAGAAAGTTCTCCCAAAAGAAAGCATAATCTAACACAAGCCAATCTATAAAATATTATATTATATTATATAAACAAATCCAATCTATCAACTTTGCACTATCCAATCTCCACTTTTGAAAATTAATCTATAATATGCATATTGGTTAGCATAATTTATCTTATCTTGTAAACAATAGCTTATAATCAACTCTTGCTTGCTCTCTAGGAACCTTGTTGCCTTCATAAGCAATAATCCTATTGTCACTTCATCAAAATAAGTAGAATCACCCAACAATCTAAGTAATATAGACTTATTTGATTTGTTTTAAAAAATACAATAGATATTAATTGGAAAATCATATTATATTTATTTTAAATTAACTATAATGATTACAAAGCAAAGGGTATGTTTGGGACAACTTTCTCACTGCTTTATTTTTCATATAGCAATCATAATTTAGGTTTCATTTGGGAAAACTTTCTTAATGCATTCTAAAGCAGCTTTCTATTACAAAAATTTATATTTCAAAAAAAATTTGTACTTAAAAACTGCTTTAAAAAGTAGTAAGAAAGCTGTCTCAAACGAAACATTAGTTTGGCTACTATTTTTTTGGTGCTTTCTCTTTTCTTTTCAAAAATTTTTTTTTTTGGTGAAAAATTATTTTTTGTGACCAAAGTAGCTAAGTTATTGTCCCCATAATAACTTCATAAAAAATTGTCGTTGTCCCAAACAGGCCCTAAGCTTATCTAAAAGGCACAAATTTCTTAACATAAGCCAAATCTAATACATGATCTACTCTCCTAACCGGGTCATCGGAAGGCCGCCGTTTTATATGACCAAACCATCTAAGGCAACTCTCTCTAATCTTATATGCCAATGCAGCTACTTCAACATTTTCATGTATATACTTGTTTTTTATCATGTCTCTAAGAGTAAAGCTACTCATCCACCTAAGCATTCTCATCTCTGCAACACTTAACTTAATATTATGCTCTCTTTTAATGGACAACATTCCATGCCATAAAATATTGAAGGTCACACCACCATCTTAGAAAATTTTCCATCAAGTTTGAGGGGTACTTTTTATCACACAACAAGCCCGATGCATTCCTCTGATTTAACCATCCAACTTGAATTTAACTAATCATATCCTCATCTATTTCACCATCACTCTAAATAATAGACCCAAGATATCTAAAACGTGTACTCTTATTAATGACTTGATCACCCAAAGTCACAATCACCCTACTAGATCTATTATTACTAAAATTACACTCCATGTATTAGGTTTTAGATCTACTCAAACGAAAACATTAGACATTAAGGTTGACCTCCATAATTCAAATTTACCTTTAACTCCCTCTTTAATCTTATCAGCAAGGTGAATATCATCAACAAAAAGCATACACTACGGTATATTCTCTTGTAAATGTCTAGTAAGAACATCAATGACTAAAGCAAAAAGATATGGGTTTAAGGCTGATTCTTGATTTAATCCAACTGAAATCAGAAAATATTTGGTCAAGCCACCTTATTTTTGAACACAAGCAATAGCTCATACATACATATTCTTAATAACTTGATTATAAATATTATTAATCCATTTCTTTTCTAGAACTCTCCATAGCACTTCTCTTAGAATTTTATCATATGCTTTCTCTAAATCAATAAATATCATATGTAGATCTTCCTTATTCTCTCTATACTTTTTCATCAAACCTCTTAATAAAGTATAGCTTATATAGTAGACCTACTCGATGTGAATCCAAATTGATTTTGAGCAATATTAGTAACACGTCACAACCTATCACAACATAACCTGACCAGAATAGGTTCTATCATATTGAGTAGTGACAGACAAATTTCAAGATCTCATTTTGATATATTTCAGATTTTATTTCAAATATCTCTTTCAAATTTTATTTTAAATAAACTATAGACTACATAGCTACTAAAATATTCAGAGTACTATAAATAAACTCATCAACAATATTTCTTCCATTTCATCAAAATATATCTATAATATAATATATGGCTATTAATAGAAGGTACATAACTGAAAAATAAATTAGCCATAACTGTACAAAAAATCAAAATAGAAAAATATCTATAAACTCAGATCTGATTATAAACTGTTAATCAACAAGCTTCTTCCCTTTCTCAAATCTTGAAATAAAAAACAAAATCACAGTGAGCTCAACCAGCACAGTAGGCCACACAAACTAATCTAAATTTTCAAATTTTTTTATTAAACATTTTGTTGAATATTTACAAATAGTTAAATGCAGTCTAATAAATCGTTGCTGAGAAATGTAATAAGAATATAGCAGTTATCTAAATATTTAAATAACAATACTGAATAAAAATAAATTGAAATTCATATTATATAGTAGTTCATATCACAAAGCAAATCGTATCTTATATCCCGGTCTTAAACAAAATCTCAAAAGATTTTGACCCCTTATGACTCTCTTTTGTGCTTATAGCACCAAAACATAACTTATATTCACTAGAACATGACTTTATAACCACTAGAACATACCTTATAGATACCAGAATATTCCCTAATACAGACAGAATCTCAAAGGATTCTGTCCCCTTATATCTCCAACATATATTTTTCAATCATATAAGCATATATTTTATCACATTGTAACAGTTAAAGCACAATTTAACACATGTTATAATTACACAATTTACTATAATAGTATGTAATAGAATTTTTACTAATGAAACTTCGAATATAAATAAAGAGGCTTTAAATTGAATTTGGAATGAAAACAAGGAATACGTTTGCTACTAATACACAATAATAGAATCTAATTAAAAACAGATTTTCAAAACCCTCATCGCCCACCTTTGGCACTCCAATGCCCGATGGATATATATAAAGTCAAAATAGTAGAAAACAAACTCAAATGAATTAGTTATGTGGCACTGTATTCGGTAAATAAAATAAATGGGGAAAGATAAATAATAAAAAAGATAGATCTTAGGTAATATCCAGAGAGATGGTCAAAAAAATTTGTACATAAAAAATTTAACACCTTACACATCACTTAGCGAGAATGAATAAAAAAAAGACGAAGTTAATAGAAACAAAGTTTCATAGTTTTAAAATATAGCTAGATTATTAAGGATCGTGTAAAATACTATTCTAAGACATTCATTATGATGCAACACTATTTTTCAATGTCCATATTATTTTATGTTTGATAAAAAATGCACAAATTTTAAAATATCGGATATAAAATTTTCAGAAAATACTCAAAACGTTCATAATCATAATCTCTAAAATATATAAAAAGTTATGTGGTGAAAATTTTATCGGTGCAAAGTTATCTACATTTTCGATAACGGAAATAGAAATTAAATCGAAAAATTTAAAAAAAAAAACATTATATTTTTTAAAACTAAGATATGTATAATGAGACCTGCATCGATCCGGATAACTTTTCCAACTGGCCCAGCGTCTAAAAAAGATTCGAAGCGACTCAAAACAAAGTTTCTCTCTCTAGAAAGTCTCAAAAATATTCTTTTTCTCTCTCTACGCTGCGACTGTGATCAAGAAAATGGCAATGGAATAGTAGCTTTAATATATATAAAGTGCTCATAATGGCGCCTGAGTGTTGCAATGTCACTATTTGGTTGTGGCGCCCAATTTGAGCACTGCGATGCTAGTTCAAGATCTTATTTTTTCGAGACTAGAGCGCTGCAATGTCACTATTTGGCTCTTTAGCTGAGTGTAGCGCTGAGGTGCTCAAACATCCAGTGCCAAGACACTCGAATAATGACATTTTTTAGATTTTGTCGAAATTTACATCAAATACTTGTGACTCATTTTAGGCCACACGCAATCATTTTCATGCACCAAAAAACTCCTAAAGACTCGCAAATGGTTTAAAAGCTCAAAAGTTCAAATATGCACCTTTTTCCAGTCAGGTCAAAAAGAGTAGAACTAAATGCTGAACATAGAGGTGTCACATAACATATGCTCCATAACTCTCTCCCACAGTTTTAATGTATGACACATTAACTTAGTTCATCTATAATTTGCACAATCTTGTGCATCACATTTATTCTTAAAGATAGGAATCAACACACTTATTCTCCACTTATCTGACATCTTTTTTTTGCTTTCAAAATAATATTAAAAAATGTAGTCAGCTAAGAAACTCCTTCATCTCCAGAGCATTTTCACACATCTATTGGAATATCATCATGTCCAATAATTTTTCCACACTTCATTGTTTTAAAGCCTCTATAACTTCGATTTTACTAATATATCACTAAAAATAAAAATGTCTATTTTCATTTGGGATGCTAAGGTTACTAAAGTCAATCGTATGCTCGCAATTTTCATTGAAAAGCTTTGCAAAATGTCTCATCCGCCTTTGTTGAATATCCTCTTCTAATAAATGTACTTCACTTGAATTAAATCCTTACCACTCCTATCTTTTTTGTTTGGCTAGCCTATACATATCTCTTCCCTCTTCTCGATGTTACAAAATCAATTAATCATTTAATGGTGGTTTAAAAAAATTAGCTTCATCAAAATATAACACAAAATTATTTGATTTTATTTGACAAAAGTGCGGTACAAAAATGATTGATTAAGGAAATATTATACGAATTTTAAAGCAAATTTAATGAGTAAAACGCAAAATCTAAGACATCATTAATTTCCTTCTAGCTTTTCTGGGAATTTCATATGAATGGAATTTTAGTCAATGCAAACAAAATTTATAAATATATGAAGTCATCTCATAGAAGATACTGTACCTCATGTTCTTTGATTTCTTTGACAGCGAAGTAGTTCACAGGCCACGCCAAGTAGAACTTATATCTCCTATCAAGTTGATGCAATTCTAAAGAATTGCAACATAAGAGTTAAAATGAAGAAAAGTTTAATCTAGCCAAACTTTTTGAGCTTATGGTAGTTTTGTGTGAAATACGATTTTGTTGATCAATCAGTTAATTTGTATTGTTGACTCATTCCTCAATTACGTAGGTCAAGTGCCCGGGGTTGCAGTGGGGCCTCCCCTTTTTTGGGCCAGGATTCGGGGGAATTAAACTGTACAGCAGTATTGTGTCGATGCGTTGTATATTAGAGCATTACAACGATGTATACATGTGCACTGCAACGTCTTAGGATGCAACGTGGCGACACTAATCTTGACTTTGAGATAAAGAACACAACATTGCAATACTGTAAAATGGACTCAAAAATAGAGAATGAAGCGTCGCTGCGCTCCAGACCTCAGTGTCACGATGCTACAAGTCGGACTGAATAATTTTCTTTCTTGTTTTCATGCTTAACTTGAAGGAGTACGTCCCTTGGTGATGTAGAAATGCCTCTCTTTATTTGTTTTGAGTGTCGAACTGTGTGAAGAGTGAAGTGAGACAAGTACATAATGAGAGTGAAAGAGATTTGTTCAATTTCTCTCAATTTTCATAGTGCTTTTCTTGGTGTGGAGTGGCTTCATGGTTTTTTCCCATTTTTGAATTTTTCCAGGTTAAAACCCGGTGTTCTTTTCTGCTATTTTATTTTATTATTTGTTTCATTGTGTAGTTTTTCTTCCGAGCACTTGCAATCATTCTTGCTCCTTGAAAGCAACAATACGAATACCAAACATCCAGCTTGGATTGAAGTCATTTTGATTCTCAGATATAAATATATGCAAATGTAACCCTAAGAGATCCACTCAGTTAAAACAATTCCCTAAGGCACCAAGATCTTAGAGCATAGCCTTAGACCTAGCCCTAGTCTTGGGAGTTAGGATCCCCTAAATACACTACAAGAAAAACAGTCATAACCGGCAGACAAAATCCACCGGTAAAGTGAAAAATGCGCCGGAAATAATAGGTTTCCGGCGGATTTTCGACGGAAAACTCTCCGACGGTAAAACGCAAGTCGGAAAAATATTTCCGTCGCATTTTTTTCGCTGGAAGTATTATAAGCGGCCAGAATTACCGGCAGAAAATGTCCACCGGAATTACCGGCGGATATTCCGCCGCAACAAAAAGTGATACCGATTTTTACCGTCGAATATCACCGTCGAACTATCCGTCGGAAGTTCCGTCGCATATTCCGTCGGAAATGTCGTCATATCGTATTTCAGACAAAGGTTCCGGCGGATAATCCGCCGGAAACCTGTAGCAGACAAAAAAAAAACCTTCCTCACTTTGAAAAAGTGATTTTCACATTTATACCTGCATACAAAAAATTACAACACAATATATATTCTACAATATCAACAGTTACACAAACCAGAAGAGCATCATCCAAATAAGGAATAATTAAATATGTATACAATAAACATATATAAGAAGAGTGTCATCAACAAATATCTAAACATATTCAAACAACAAATAGATAAATATGCCCAAAAAACACATAAAAATAGATATCCACATCAATAAAATAGATAAATAATGTCTACTCTGATTCAGTTTCATCCTAAGGTGATGTTGGACTCCTACGACTACTCATCTGCTCCCTCATTTTTTTCATTTCTTCTAACATTTGAGCTTGTTGCTGCTGTATCTGCATCTGCTGCTGCTGCATTTGCATCTGTCAATCAGCTTGGGCTTTCCGTATATGTTCTAGCTCGGCTATAAGGGCAGCTATCTGTTGGGCATATAAAGACTCCTGGGTACTAGATGAAAAACTGATGCCACTAGATGTCTGCCCTTCATATGCATAGTCCTGCGAGCCTAACCCGTATACTCTGACATGATGCATTCCTTCTACCGCTTGCGACCAAGTGCGGTAATCAGAATAGTCTGTTGATGCAGCAGAAGAACCTTCACATGCTGCAGCCTGACTCTCTCGAAGCCGTGTGTACTCCTTTTATGAAAGTTAATAAAAAGTTATGCAATTTACACATAATATCACTAAAATTAAACTTATATACTTACATAGGCTCTCCTAGCACGCTCGTCAACTCATTGCTGGTCCTCCTGCCGCTTGTGGGTATGACTATATAATTCAACAGGAGTCAGTTCTCTACCCAACACCTGTTTCTGTAATAGACATATATTAGTATTCTAATTAAAGTAAATTATTAAAAGATTTTAAAATTTCTTACCAAACATCTTCTGTGCTCAATATGAGGAACAGAACCTCCTGTATGAAGGGAGCTACCCACTCATCCACCTGAGCATCCTCATTTCTGCAACGCTTAACTTAGAATTATGCTACTCTTTTATTGGCCAACATTCGGCACCATAAAGCATTGCAGGTCTCACCACCATCTTATAAAATTTTCCCTTAAGTTTGAGGAGAGATTATTATGTCCGGACACCGAACGTGTCCAGAGACCAATAAAAAAGCGCCACATCATTAGGCGCACGATACCGAGCTCGGTACCGAGCATGGTACCACTCGGCACCGTCAGCAGTACCACTCGGTACCGATCGGTACCGCTGTCTGGACAGAATAATTTTTCAAGTTTGAGGGGTACTTTTCTATCACACAATAAGCCCGATGCATTCCTCCACTTCAACCATCCTACTTGGATATCTAAAACGTGTACTCTTATTAATGATTTGATCGCCCAAAGTCACAATCCCCTCACTAGGTCTATCATTACTAATATTACACTCTATATATTCCGTTTTAGATCTACTCAAGAGAAAACCTTTAGACTCTAAGGTTGACCTCCACAATTCTAGTTTACCTTCAACTCCCTCTATAGTCCTATCAACAAGAATAATATCATGAGCAAAAAGCATACACCAATGTACATCCTCTTACAAATGTCTAGTGAGAACATTCATGACTAAAGCAAAAAATCAAGAATGCGAAAGAGAGAAAGTTACCTAAATAGCAAGCGAGCTCCCGGCCAAACGTCAATGGAGCGAAGTCGACTAGCGCGCGTCAAGGAGAGAAGTCGAACTGCGTCGAAGGAGAGAATTTCATCAAATGAGGGTGAACTGACCGGAGCGAAGAATGCGAAAGGGAGAAAGTTACCTACACAGAGTAACCGGCAGGGGCGAGGTCGAAGAGGGACGTCGTCGAAGGAGCTCGAGGGCAGGGACGTCGTCGAAGGACCTCGATCGAGCGAGGGTAGGGACGTCATCGACAGAGCTCGAGGGCAGGCGCGTCGTCGACTGAGCAGGGACGTCGTCGAAGCAGCGAACCTAAGCGGAAGCAGAATAACCTGAAGTCGAGGGCACAGGGCCGATATATTGAAATTACCGGCGTATTTTCCGGCGAAAAATCTGCCGGCCAAATTACCGGCGGCTTATCCGCCGGTAATACTTCGTCGGGTTTTAATTAACCCGGCTGTAAATCTGCCGGAATATCCACCGGATATTACCGGCGGAATATGCGTCGGTATTTTGAAAACATCGGCGCAATTCCGGTGGTTCAGCCGCCGGAACGTTACCGATGCTATTTTCGCCGGAAAGTCCGCCGTAAGGTTACCGACGGAAAAAGCCGCCGGTAATGCCGTCGTTGATTCCGGCGTAACTATATTTGCCGGAAATTCCGCCGGTATTTCATTGTTTTCCTGTAGTGATAAGGTTGAGGTATTTTAAAAGACCTTATCACCTCAATTTGGTGGTGGACGTAGCCTCAGAGATTTTCATATCAAACCTTTTATGCGTGGCTCTTCTCCTCCCTAGCACTGAATGCTTGGTGCCAATTTCTTAGACCCTCACCTAAAATGTCTTTCTCCACACCTTCTCACCTGTGAATTATACCCTATTGTCTGCCACCATCTTCTTGTCGACATTCGTCCAATAGTTGGTGCCTCATCGTCGCAATCGTCGCAACTCTTTCTTAGGGCATTGATTTTTTAGCTTTTTTAAGCTTCACCTTCTTGACAAAATTCAATTGTGGACATCTCGCCGTACAATATCCCCACATCAACACCTCGAATTAGCATTTGACATATTACTCTCTAGACTAGCAAGATTATTAAAAATTTAGCAAGGAGAATGAAACACTAATGTAAGAAGATCCTACCGGAGCTAAGTATCAGATATATAACATACAATAATTGACAATTGTCTTTTACAAGTGGTATTTCGCTAGAAAATTGAATCATCATTCTTAAAAGTCATCCTTCAAGGGTTGCAAATTCACACAATCTAGTCCTTCATTTTGGACGGTGAAAAGCACAAAAAAGGGCATTATACTCAAAGAAAGTAAATTTACTTCAACCATCCATATAACATAATAATACATGAAGATATAGACCACAATTTATAGATTACAACAAACAAAATCTCAAGAGTCATAAGGAGAGAGGGGGGATATTCATGGCATGTGAAAGTGTGTAATGGATGGGAAGTTTTGAAGAATTTATATTGGTTTCCAATGTTTTAAAAAGTTACCAATTAAATGCTTCAAATATAAGTCGATCAAGGTTTTATAATGATATAGAATTAAATACAAGAAAAGATAAAAGAGAATGAGGAGGTCAACTCAAGTAGAATGATGAGATATATAATAGGTTAAAAGAGAGATGGCAAGTCCAAACGAGATAATGTAGAGGTCAATTTAGGAGAAGGTGGTACGTACATGCAGGGTAGTCAAAATGAGAGCCAATGCATGAGATGGCTAGGCAAGCTCAATGCTCTTCTCCATACAAAACATCACATGGCATGGTATACAACACAGGCATGATATACAACACAAGAAATAATCCCATGACACAAAAACCATACAATACATTATGTTTCACCAAAAACATAGGTCCATAAATGAAAATATATGATAAATTTAAAAATTATGTACAACTTAATAAGTATGATTTAGACTAAAAAAAACATCAGAATAAACTAACATGACTACTGACGATGGCATCTCTATCATACTGAATCGGCTCCAAAATGTGTCCCACATCATGTGTTAAATATGATGTTTAAATCGGCTACTACGCCTCCTGACGCAACAAAAAGCGACAGAAAAAGGTGGAAATTCCGCCGGAATTTTCTAGCATAATTTACGGCGGACAAGCTGCCGAACTTACCGACGGTCAACCGTCGGTAATGCTGCCAGAAATTGCCGGTGGCGATTCCCATGAATCCGCCGGTCCGTTTGTTGTTGTCAATGAAAATGGAATCAGCCGAACGAACGCCGGAAACCGGTCAGAGATAATTTTCGATGGCAAAAAAAAACCGTCGCATTTTATTTCATACATGGCTTTTTTTTGCGGAAAATTTTCCGTCAGAAAACCGCCAGAAACATACAAATCAGCTTGAAAAATGTTGATTTACGAATTAACCTTCATCTAGACTCAATTCATATAGATTACACTTGGTATTATTGGTTCCTTTGTATAGAATGTCTTTAAGTAAAGTTATGCTATGATTAATGTTGATTTATGCTAACAAGTCGGGTGATGAACTTGATATAAATATAATGTGGGAATCACAACTGTGTTTAATGAAGTGTATAATTTTAATGAATTGTAATGTAAATAATTTGTTTTCGAACTTGAAAGATGATGTGTATGATTGTGAATGTAGTGCATGTGTGAGTGCAATAATGATGTACATGAATTGTGGTTTGTAAGACCTATGCTTTGATGAAATAAAAGTTAAAACTTATTCTTCAACATATGTTAATAACGGAGAAAATGATCAAATTGATCCCTAATTTTTTCTTAATGATCAAAATAGTCTCCGACTATATAAAAATGTCAAATTGGTCTTTAAGATCCCTATTTAGAAGGACTAGCTAAGGGACTAAAATGAGACTTTTACGTGAAGAAAAGTCTTCTAGCATACAATAATAACACTATTTACATTGCTAATATAAACTCATAAGATGAAGCTAATTACAATTAATCAAACTCAATAATAAAAAAAAAAAAACTTAAAACTTCCTAAACCATAATGTTCATAATTATGTTCAATTTCCATGTTAATATTTGTTATATTCTCCTTTTATGTATTCATAATTGGCCCATCTATCTATTAAAATATAGCATTGCTAATAAATGTGAAGCAAATTTAAAGAAAATTATTGCTTTAAACTACACAGTGAACCAACAAAACTAAGTAATATATATATATAGCTCATCTTATAAATTCTCAAATCAAACATAATAGTCCCCAAATATATTTCAATGAACTAAAAATTAACAGACTTATTATTCTAAATAGAACTAACCACTCTAATTCATCACCCCTCTCCTTCAATCTAATAATGAATTATTGAACTGAATAAGCTTCAGCTTAGCAAGCTGCTCTATATTGATGGGATGTGCAACATCGCCGCCGCCGCCGCCGCCGCTAAACGCCTTCTTCGCCATTAAAACATTCACCTTCGCCGTCGGATGAAAGGCATCCCAGAACACATATTGATCTCTATTTGAACATGGAGTCTCATATGGAAGGCAAGTTAATTGCCCATTGTTTCTCCCAACTCCACAGCAACCACTGTCAGTCACATTAAATCCTGCAAAATTATCTCTAATTATATAATATAATGTTAGTTAAAATTTAATCCATTGATTAATTTTTACTTTATTACGTACCATAGGTTCCAGGGTTGTTAATAATGTCCATGAATATGTGATAGCTGTCAATGTATGTGAATTTGGCTGCTGGAAGGTTTTGATTGAGTCTATCAACCATCAGCTTCATCTTACTGTTGAAAGGGTGAACAAGGCTTTGATCTATTTCTTGTGAGCACTGTGACAGCATATTCTGAGCCAGAATGCTCGGTATACAGCCCAGAGATCCAACTCCAGATAGTACAAATTTCCTTGCTCCGAGATTGTACAAGCTCTGAAAGAAGAAGAAGAAGAAGAAGAAGCAGAAGAATAATGTATTTGTATATTTAAGTAAGTTGATAATAAGAAAACAAGAAAATAATAATTATATATTATTATTTACTGTCAGCTGACGAGAATAGTGTTGGATGAGGAGATCAGAGAACTGGTTTGGATTGTATTGGCTGCGAGTGTTGTAGTTTGGCATGAGATAGTTGTTGAGGTAGTCGTTGCTTCCCATTCCTATGAAGAAGATGGAGTCGCCGATGGATCGAGCGACGGTATCGGCGCTGAGATTGCCGGTGATTTGATTCAGGGTGGATTCGAAGTTCTTGATCTGTTGATTGAATGGAATCCGTGCCATCTGCATGCATGCATGCATGCATCGTTGATAGACTATTCGAGCTAGTTTTGTTAAGCAAATTAACGAAGATATCTTCTACGTTCTTAAAAGATGTCTCTTTATTTTTCAATGCAAATTTTTTCATAATAAAATAGTGAGTTGATTAAGAATGGAGGAATATGTGGCCTACGAAATTCCGGCCGGTGATGTCGAGGATGCCGGCGGCGGCAGAGGCATAATTGACGCCATGGAGGAGCTCCTTAGCGCCTGAGGTTTCAGAGTGTGCCGGGATGAGAGGGAGACCAAGAAGGTTGGCTGCAACAAACTCATCAGTACAATTATTATTATTTTTTTTGTTAAACAATAACAAGCTATTATTAACAAAATATGTACAATTTAATTAATTAGAGTTGTTGATGATCTCTATATATATCCTGTAGATCTAAATGGGCGCATGCACGTGCATGAGTTATTTGTCCTATGAAGGAATTTAATTAATTAATATAGGCTCCTTACAAATCTACCCCAACCAACCAAATTAATTAAATATTAATTTCTCATAATTAAATTATTTAATAATTTATTATTTGCAGGGGATTGGAGGTTCTAACGGTAGGAAACCCTTCCCAAAAACCTTTCAATTTTCATAAATTATTTTTTGTAAGGTATAAGAAAGTAGAAATATTTAATTTAATTTCTAATTTATTCTCTTTTGCAAAAAAAAGTAGAACTATAATTTATTTGCAAAAAAATTATATCATTTTGTTATTTTACAATTATAATCTAATTTACACGCATGAATTTATGCAAGAGAAACATTATTTTAAATTCAATTTGATCCAATCATATAAGTATAATTGCGAAAATAGGACTATTTGTAAGAATTCAATCAACATTAATAACATTATAAGGAAGTCCTTGAAAACTTTATCTGTCTCTAAGATTTAAATAAAATATTTTAATTAGTTTTTGAAATCATTCATGTCACTCTTTTATAATTGAATAACTTTAGTTAATTATATAAAATATTAATATTCTTGGGATTATATTGAATTTTTACTCTTATTTTTTACTTAGTTAAATAGGACTCATAAGGTTTAGGTATTTAAAATAACTTATAAAAAATATAATCATTTTTAATGAGCTAAATTGAAGAGGTTGATTGTAGCAAATATATTTTTAATTTTTTAAAGAAAATCTTAAAAATGTTAAATAAATTTTAATTTTATATTAAATATAAATAAAATCATAATTATTAAAATAAGTCCCTTATTATATATATCTTGCTAATTTATAACATGCAATAAAATTTTGGGGCATAAAACATTCAGCCAACATACCAAATTGTTGTTCACAGAGGAACCTTAAAAAGAAAGTACAAACTCAACACTTGGCTAGCTTGGTGGGACCACTAATCAATCATAAATTAAAAAAAAACAATAATTTAATCAAATATTTTTTATAATTCATTGCACTATTTATCTAATTGATATTTTTTTTATTATGTCAAAATATTACTATATTGTTTAAATTATGATATTTTTAAAATAATATTATAATATTAAAAAATTTTACTTTATCATTTTCATTAAAAGCTTTAAAATTCAGAAGAAAACTAAACATATTTATGATTATTTTGATCTTATAAAATTTTATTTGATATAAAATATCAAATAAAAATAAAATATTCATAATAATCTGTATGCAAAATGGTTTTTAATGAGCTAAAAATAGGACTATTTGTTAGAATTCAATCAACATTAATAACATTATAAGGAAGTCCTTAAAAACTTTATCTGTCTCTAAGATTTAAATAAAATATTTTAATTAGTTTTTGAAAACATTCATGTCACTCTTTTATTATTGAATACCTTTAGTTAATTATATAAAATATTAATGTTCTTGGGATTATATTGAATTTTTCTATATTGAATCAATTATTTTAAACTTTATTTTTTACTTTATTTTTTAATTTGATTAAATATGACTCATAAGGTTTAGGTATTTAAAATAACTTATAAAAAATATAATAGTTTTTAATGAGCTAAATTGAAGAGGTTGATTGTAGCAAATATATTTTTAATTTTTTAAAGAAAATCTTAAAAATGTTAAATAAATTTTAATTTTATATTAAATATAAATAAAATCATAATTATTAAAAATAAGTCCCTTATTATATATATATCTTGCTAATTTATAACATGCAATAAAATTTTGGGACATAAAACATTCAGCCAATGCTTGCATAGCAAATTGTTGTTCACAGGGAAACCTTAAAAAGAAAGTACAAACTCAACACTTGGCTAGCTTGGTGGCACCACTAATCAATCATAAATTATAAAAAAAAACAATAATTTAATCAAATATTTTTCATAATTCATTGCACTATTTATCTAATTGATATTTTTTTATTATGTCAAAATATTACTATGTTGTTTAAATTATGATATTTTAAAATAATATTATAATATTAAAAATTTTACTTTATCATTTTCATTAAAAGATTTAAAATTCAGAATAAAACTAAAAATATTTATGATTATTTTGATCTTATAAAATTTTATTTGATATAAAATATCAAATAAAAAAAAATATTCATAATAATCTGTATGCAAAATGGTTTTTTTAATATTTATAATTAATATCATAAAATAATTAACTAACTCTTAAAAATATATATAATAATATCATATATCACAACTTCAAAAAAAAAAAAAAAAAAAAAGCTCATCAGCTCACCGATCTCATCAACAACAGTATAGCCATTAGAGAACCTCCCGGTGGGTCCATCAGCAAAATCAATTCCATAAGGGACATAGTTGGCTTTAGCCAACGAAGCCAAATTATTATTGTTACCGTTATCTATAAGAGAATCGCCAAAAATAAACATCGCCGGAACCATCTCCTTCCGACCACGGCCGCCGCCGTCCGGCGAGCAAAAAGGAAGAAGAAGGAGGACGAAGAAAGGGAAGCTAAAGGACGCCATGAAAGTTGGTGGAGAAGAAGATAAGGAAGAAAGGGTGGATATATAGTGGTAGAAGATGTAGAGAGAGATAGTATAGAGGAAGAAGAAGAAGGTAGTTGGGGAAGTTATTAATGGATGTTAATGTCCTTCAACAGAGTAGTAAAGCTTGAGCATGTGGCTTAGGTAGAAGGGTAGAAGACCAAAAGTCTCAGCTAAAGTCCTTAGCCATTTTTGGGAACTATAATAGACTATAATAGACTATGTAGCTATAATACTTATTATTTGATATATAATGCTATAAGTAGCTATTTTTGGGAATAGCAATAGACTAATGAGTAACTTTCAAGGTTTGTTTTTATGAAATTCATGATATGATGGGTTTCAAAATTTTGTTTTTATTTTGAAATGAGGATAATTTAAGTGGTGAATGACTATCTATGTAATTCAATTTTAATCAAAATATTTTAAGTTAATATATAACTTTAATGGATTAAATATAGATTCATGAAATTTATTATATGATGAGTTTAAAATTTTGTATTTATTTTGAAATGAATGTAATTTAAATGATAGTTGATTATGCATATTTTGTATTTATTTTGAAATGTATTCTAATTAAATTTAAATAAAAATAATTTAAGTTATACATATAAATAAATATAATGTCTAAAATTCTTAATCAAAATTTAATTATATTGATTGTATATGTAATATATTTATCTTAAAACAAATAGATTGACTTTGTTACTATTTTTTTTTTTAATCTTGAAGATCTCGTAAAGTAAAAGAGCAAAAAGGTAGGGGTTAAGGAATTGAGAACTTAACAAACTCAAAAAAATTTTAATTTCAAAAGCAATAAATAAGAAAATTGGTCCCGTAGCTCAGTTGGTTAGAGCGTTGGTCTTATGAGCCGAAGGTCGCGGGTTCGAGCCCCGCCGGGACCATTATTACAAATATGAAATCCGTTTTAGTATTTACTGTAATTTTACTACCGTTTCAGTACAGCTGTTGGCTTTTTTTTTTAAATGTAATATTTCATGAAAGTTGTTAAAACTATGCTTTTTGATATTTTGATTGAAATTTCTGTTCATTTGTTTTGAGGGCCTGTTTGATTTGCTGAGAAATTTTGGCATTTAGGTCTCATGTGGGATACTTTTTTATTATTTTTATTTTATTTTTTTAGATTAAAATAAGAATTTTTATTTAGCCATTTTTTTATTGCTTTTAAAATTTTTTTATATTAAAAAATTACTTTTTACATCATCTTTAAAAAGTCAAACGAAGCTTTAGGCTTCTTTTGGGATAGCTTTCTTTCTACTTTCTACGGCAGCTTTTTAGTACAGAAATTTTATGAAAGTAACGAAAAAATAGTGGCAAAAAAGCTATCACAAATAAAATCTTAGTCTTCATCTTTTTCATCAAATTAACTTGTATTTGAAATATTTTATATTCATTTTTTGTCTTTATAGTGTATTATTCCAAAACTTTGAAGTTTAAAGATGATAGATTATAACCAAAGATTTGGTTGATAAGGAAGGTTAAATATGACAGACTATGATTTCGTTTGGGACAAATTTCTTATTGCTTCTTAAAGCATCTGTCTAGTATAAAAAATAAAATTTTGATAATAAAAATCTGCTTTAAAAAATAGTAAGAAAGCCATCCCAAACGAAGCCTATAAATATATGGTTGAAGAGATATTCTTTAGATGTAAGACACTTTTGGGCATTTTATGTTAGTAACGGTAGAATTCTTTGAGATTGTTTATTTCTCTTCTTTGATATTCTCTTTGTTTTTTGTTTTGTGAGACCATGCTAGTGATGCTAGTTGGGTTATGACATCATCATAGATAAATTTGAATCCAATAATTCTGAAAGATATAATGAATGTGGATTATTATGAAAAAATAAACAAAAAAAGTGAAGCACTACAAGAAATAGAGTAACAAACAAAGAGAAATGAGAATAACTAAGAGTTTGTGACTAATATGCAACTTGCATGCAAAAAGTAAAGTGATGATCACAAGAATGAGTTAATATGCATTACTTTACTTGTACATGTTAATTTCTGGAAAAGATGAGACTCCAGTTGAGTAGATACTACTAACACTCATTAGAACCTCAATTATATATGTTTACTTTATAGACTTATTATTTTGATAGTCATAATAAAAAATAGGTTAGAACATTATTATTGTATATAAGTCGCTTAGTTATTATTATTTACTATTTATATGATGATATAGAAATGCTATGTGTTTCTAAATTTTGAAGAAGATTATATATATGAGAAAAACTCTTTCGACATGATAGTTATATTTCACAGTTAATGTTTAATTGATATATATGATCATATCCTCAAACTCATAGCTCAAGGTAAATTAAGTAACAAGCAATTTAAAGTTCATGAATAAATTCTACAAAAATCTCTCTAAAGTGAAAATAGAGATTTACTTATTTGAGTACTTAAAGATTGATTCCCCCAAGGGAGTAAAATCAGCTCATTAACCTACTCTCTAAAACTAGGGACCCCGATGGATATCTGACGTTAGAGCTATCCATCCCAAGATCAAAGAAGTGAAAGTAATAGATTTGAAGAAGATGCCTAAGAGAGTTGTGTGGTCCATTTATTGAGAATTTGAACACAAGGAAAATTCTATCCTTCATAATTGACCAATGAATAGTTAAGATTAAGGTCACCAAATACTTGTTCATGGGTGATGAGTTACTTAGGATGTCCAATAACTTGAGGTTCATACCACTCATGTGAAATATTTTTGGTACATAGAATCCTTATATACAAACATTTTTATCTGATCATCAGAAAGAATGCAGAGGTATTTTCACAAAATATTTATAATGTTAAAATTTCACCATCATACAATTCAGGCCTCTCATAAGCTACAACCAATATCCAGTATGTGGCCATTCATAGTATAAGGAATTGACTTAATTGGGTTGATTCCCCTATCTAGTGGCCAGAAGAAGTTTATCCTAGTGATGGTTGGTTATTTCATAAAGTGGATTAAAGCAAAAGCTTTGGCAAGGATGACTACAAAAGTTATTTGCAACTTCATTTGGTCTAAGTTCATTTTTCAGCATGGTATCATGATGGTGATAATCGCAAAATCAATGAATTCATCTTAAATTTTTCATAGGTGACCATCCACAAACCAATGAATTATCTTTGATCCTCTTAATTAAGAAAGAAGGTTGAAGGATCTAATGCAAGTTGGCTAAAATATTATCATCTGTCATAGGGGCCTTGAGTACTTCATTATCGTCCATAACTGAACATACTCCCACTACAATATCCCATGGGATAGAAGCCTTTCATCTAGTTTAATATGACCTACATAACAAGTGAGTAGGAGCAACCTCACATATTTGAGAATGGGAGCTACCATAATTGGAAGAGAATAATAAGGAAAACATATAGATAGTTGTGGATCTACTAGAGGAGCTTCTAGCTTATGCATCAATGATGCAAAAGGAAGCCAAGAGGAGCATGGAAATATGTTATAATTAAAATGTTAAAAAGATGACATCCTCATCAATGTTTTTGTCCTAACAAAAATAGATGCATTTGTCATTTGAATTAAAATGCATGTTTAAATTCTTAAGGGGCACTTTAGTCAACCATGTCAAATCAAAGCTTGAGTTTTAGTTCAATGCATTCCTAATGGTGCTTAGGATGCATTGGGGAAGGTTCCATGACTTGGTTTGATTGGATCATGTTGAAGTTTGGAGGGAACTTCAATTTGTCCCTTAAAGGGCATTTTGGTCATTTGGGCCCCTAGTCAACTATGAGTCAACCTAGGTCCACCAAAGTGCAATTTTGTGTTCAACATATCATAATGAGGATTATGGACATGGTCAAGGGTTTTGGGGATGGTCCCAATGTTTCCACCAGGTGGAAGGTCCAATGGCAGAGGCTTTGAAGGTTTTGCAGCTTTTGAATTTCAATCATGTTTCTAGGGTTAGGGGTCTCGGATTAGCCTCAAATTTGGAGGGTTGACCCTAGGGACAAGTCTAATTAATATGCAATTATTAGATCATGAATCAGGGGGTCATTTGACTGGGTTTTGATGTGATTGAAAAATCACTCAAAAGGGGTTATAAGACATGGGCCTTTAACCTTGAATTCTGGTCTGAAATTTTGGATTTGAATACAGCTTTGAATTTGATTAATTGAATTTGAATTATCCACATTAATTACAATAAATTAGGTGATTGTTGATGATTGGATAAAAAAAATCAAGTCGTGGTCCCTAGGTGCCAGTGCATTGAGCTGGGCAAGTGTACTGAATCACCTGGCTATAGTGCAAGGTTACAACAAGTGATTATAGGTAGATATAGACTGGGTAATTGAAGTTGATTGCATATATGATTAAAATTTGATTGAAGACTTGATGTTTGAATTTTGAATGGAGATTGGGTAGCTCTAAACAGGTGCAGGCTGATGTTTGAAGTGTGGATTGAGTTCTAGATGATTGACAATTGGTTGATTGTCAACCATCAGATCAACACACAAGAGTCTGAATAGATCCTAATGACCTCATACAGAAATGAGGTCAACATATATAAGTTTCATGAAGTACAAGAATATGTGATATGTTTTCACCTGTTGCTCATAATTGCATTACTAGATGTTTGTGCAATAATTATAATTTCACTATTAAGCTCTTTCATTTATCTAGCATGCAGTTGGGCTGGAGAGATGGTATAAACTAGAATGTGAGGCTTCAATACACACTACATGCATCTTTATATTAAAATGTAAGAGCATAGTTTATTGATATTTTAGTGAAATCAAGGGGTTTTAGTAAGTAAATATGATTATGGAAGAACTTGATGCAATTTCTTTGTGTTTAGAAAGTGATTTTTTGAGATCATCCTGATCATGGAGTGCTATGACATTTCAACATTTACATTTCAACTCCAAACTCTTGGCTAAAGACTAAAGGTACTTACACTACATCAATTATTTCAAGGGGTAAAGAACTCTACTTTGGAGAATCCCAACATTATTGGGATAAGAATTAGAGGTCATTAAGGTTTCATTTGGGATAGCTTCATCACTGCTTTTTAAAACAACTTTTTAGTATAAAATTTTCTTAAATTAGAATTTTTTGTACTAAAAATTGCTTTAAAAAGCATGAAGAAAGTTGCCCAAACAAAGCCTAAGTCAAAAAGATTGATGAAGTCTACAAGGCTAGTAGAATTCTTCTCATGGAAGAAAGACCAATGGGAAATCCATTATAAAGAAGAGGTGACAAATGAAAATTTCTTCTCGCCAAGGAAAAGGCAATGGAGGGAGAACATCACCATGTCAACAATATTAGCAGTCTCTCTTTATCAATCCTCCACAAAGGCATTATGACATTATGGAATTATATCCTTAGAAATTTGAAAGTCATTATGCATACAATTAGGCTAACTGAGTTATTAATTAACTGAAGTTTGAACTTTATTTCTCTTCTTTTTTCTCTTAGGTTTATGATTTGTGTAAATCCAAAAGATTGATGAAAAGTTCACTGTAATCTTCTTTGCAATAATGGCGTAAGTGACCCAACAATAAATTAGTGGCATGTCAGCAAAGCCTCTTTCCTTTAAGCATGTCTTGAAAGAGCCTCTTAGAGACAACTATTTGGAATTCCTCGTGGGAGTTCTTCTCAGGAGTGTCTTTCTGGAACGCCTCTTAGGAATTCAAGTGTTTTGTCTTATCAATTAATCTGCTCTACTTAATGAACCTTTCAAAACCTTGAATCTTATTCAAAACACCTCGGACACATCCTCTAGCAAACATTTATGGCAAATCCCTTCAAATTTGATTACACCACTAGTATAGCCTCAACACTTAACACGAAGCACTTCAACTAAACTTATTTATGAACCCATTCAACGCTTTTAGTAGTGGAACAAACTTATTCACCTTTACTGAAGTATCTTAAGGTGTTAGAATTATTTAAATAATCATTTCCTCCATTCTGAACTTTGCCTCAGAACACTAACGTCAATTGATATGCTACCCATTGAATTGTTTCTCTTCCTCAAGAAGATCATTACAATTTTGGAATCATATCATTAGACACTTAAAAAGTTTCGATTAAATGGGCTTACAAATTCAAGAAAATTAAGGTATCTTGTCATTTGAAATTCTATTACTTTAAAATTTGAATGAAGACATTTTTCAATTGAATTACACCAAATCTCTCATTACCAACCAAATCTTAAGAAGTATCTCATTCGGTGGAAAAAAACTTTATTTGTGCATTTCTTTCTTAACTTCCCATTTTTTAGATTTTTGTCTATAATTTAATTCATGAGGATAATTATTATGGCTTAAAAAAATTCTTTCTTAGAATTCTCATTTATTCAGTTTTCAAAGAAATATATCGATCTTTTTGTTGATGTTATCATCTTTAAATATCATCATATTTTCTTCACTACATATAACATGATCAAATGTTCAGAAGATTAGTCTTCACTCTAATAAAGAGAGTCTTTAATAGGCCAGACAGAATAAATATCATTACTGTTCTTTATATCTATGAATTGATCATGGTGAGTTTTATTTCCAGATAGTCCTTCCAGATCTTGTAAGATAAAGCTTGCAAAGAAAAGGGACGGATTAGCACGACTAAAGGGACGTGCAAGAGAAACAGTAAGAAGCATCATTGATTGAGAGGGCCTGCAAACTTCCTACCTTGCACATCAGAAGTACTTTGATGATTTTTTGTCTTTTTTTTCCTGATATGGTGCTCATAGGTGAAAATAAGGTGAACTGACAATGAAAATAACAAATGAATAAGCTGAATTAACATGTAAGGTCTCAACTTTTGTTGGCTTTTGTCAAGATAACATTAGAGTCATTAACTAGCATTTAAGTATGATGGATCTCATTTTTCTCACACTGGTTGAAAGCCTAGTAGTATTTAAGAATAAACCGAAGTTATATTATTCAATAAAGTAAACATATCATATAAGAGATCAACTGATTGGAGTTTGTTTGTCTAATCTCACTGAACTAAATGTCCTCTATGGCCCAACCACATGCAAAGTTGAAACGAATAATTATGTCACATTTGCTATCATAATTGCAAGCTTAACATTCTAGAATTCTAATTTTTCATTAAACTATTTGAACCATTTAGTCTAACATACACATGACATTTTCATCACAATAACTAGATAATCGAGGATTATTTCTAGATATGAAGAGCTGAGGAGTTACAAGGTAGATAGTGCTAACTTGAGGTTGGCTCATATCTCCTATATTTTGATTTGCACCACATGATTTCCTGTACTTCTTAATCAAATCGTGCATTTCCCTTAAAAAATTTAGACAAGGTCTCTGGTGTAAGAAATTCTTATGGCAAAAATTGGTTTCAACCCAATCTCAAGCTTACTTGACAAATAGTAGAAAGCCATTATAGGGAGAAAGAGAGACACTTACCCATTTGTGGCTAGTTCATACAGCTTGCCATGAGTTGAGAAAATGATGATACCAATATCAGCATCACGTAGAACAGAAAGCTCCTTTGCCTTTTTAAGAAGCCTAGCTCGGCGCTTGCAAAAGGAGACCTGAAGGTGCACAGGGTTCTCAATCCTTCTCATCGGCACTTCTCCACGCGCCATTTGTTCTCTGCAAACAACCTTCCACTAGTTTGAACTAGCTTCAAGGTTGTTGCATTGCTCTTTTCTCTTGCCCTTTCATTTCTTGCTCTTACACTAAAAGAGTTTTGCCTTGAGGGCTGGCTTCATATAAAAAACCTAATGCAATTAGAATAAGAACTTGGAGAATCTATTAACATCATTAAGGGAGCCTTCAACCTCATCTATTTTTTTCTCAAAGCACCAATTATAACATGGGGTCATTTCAGGTGTACATGCGCATTACATTCCTATAGCATTATTCTCACATGTCCTTGTCTGATAAATTGAATAGCCAGAGGATATAAACAAAACTCTTTCAGGATAAGCATGTTTTCCTTTTTCAATCTCTTTTCAAAGCATGAGTACGTTTAAGTACAACTCTTCCCTAGACCTTGCATCTACAGAGCCTTATGGATAGGAAATCTTCCTAGGTAGTGCTACATGGCTATGGTTTGGGTGCTGACACTTGGCAACCTTGGCTGAGAAATATTTACTGATAGGTTCACTTTCAAAAGGCCTTTTTATCAGGAAAATTTGGTTGAGATAGGTTCCCTTTCAAATGAGAAGCATAAAATTAAGTTAAGTGTTGTAGAGATGAGGATGCTCAGGTGGAAGAGTGGCTTTACACTTAGAGACGGAATATGAAACTAGTATATACGTGAAAAGGTTAGAGTAGCTCCAGTGGCAAATAAGATTAGAAAGAATCATCTTAGATGATTTGGTCACATAAAACGTTGGTCTTTCGATGACCCGATTAGAAGAATAGATATATTAGATTTGGTATATTATAAGAAAGGCAGAGATAAACCTATAAAATAATTGGTTAGAAAGTATTAGAAAAGACATTTTCTTATTAGATTTAAATAAGAGTTTAACTCTTAATATGACACAATTTAGAAAAAAAGATTCATGTAGTCGACTTCATGTAGTGGGATAAAGGGCTGATGTTGTTGTGGTTGTTGTTGTTATTATTTCATTTTTTTTAAATGAGTACAATACAAAGCTTGATTGATTAACCATTTATTGCACTCATCTCAAAACAGAATAATGATTAGAAAATTCATCATGATCAAATTTGAATTCAAATACTCTAACCCAAAGTTTCTTCATTTTGAGGAGTCCAAGTTGATGCTTTTGACACATGTTATAAAGCTATGCAAAGCTTCTGTCGCTTTAATTCAATCAATTGGAAGAAAATATCGGCCCTGTTTAGTGGTGGAATTCTTTGAATGTTCTTTGTTGTCTTCTTCAACACACATGTTGATGTGAAAGCAAGTGCATCTTACATGTAAATTGAGTGGCAAATGGCATATTAATTTGTTAAAAGAGTAGTGGTATCTTGTGACCACTCTAGTCATCCAAAGGACAGGCACTTGTCTGATATTTTTGATATGCCAAAGAATCAAGTAAAATTCTCACCCAACATAGGTTTCGTTTGGGACAGCTTTATTACTGCTTCTTAAAGTAGCTTTTTAGAACAAAAAATAAATTTTTTATACTTAAAAGCTGCTTTAAGAAACAGTAAGAAAGTCGTCCCAAATGAAACCATAAGTTAGATCATAAGCCATAGTCCATATTTTTCAAACTTTAACAACTAGTTATTTTGTTTGGCTCAATAGCTAATTTGAATTTGGCTCATTTTTACAAGCTCATTTACTTATCGAGCCAAACATAAGCATGACATTCACACACACGCATACACATTATATTTTATTGACAACATGCATAGAGCCCCCAACACATGACACATCCTCATGATTGATCTCCTCCCACACTACATTTTGACAACGCCAAAATGAACTCCTGAATAAAGAAACCAGCCGTAAACAGAAATCATCACAAAAGAAAGCTTATTATCTCCATATCTGATATTTAATTCCCTTTCCAATAAAGGCTTAAGGCATGTTTGAAATTGTTATTGTATGTAAAATTAATTGTGAAATTATTATAAGAAAAATAGGTCTTTTAGATGTTAATTATGGTATGCATTATAGACTTCTTTTTACCCATTAAAACTTAGACAACGTTCATATAGCTATCATATTCTAGTAGATACAGATTTAAAAGCTCATCGGCAAAAAAATTTCTTAGAAATAACAAATAAAATAACTTATAATTTTAACCTTTCGATTACTTCTAATTTTTTAATCATTAAATATTTTTTTTTACTTGCATTTTTTTAAAAATTAGTTTTATGTCAAAATGATTTAGTGTCGTTGAATAAATATCCAATTATATCAGACATTTTCAATTTTCATATTTTTGAATTGCTAAGTAATTAAAATTTCACTCTTAATTCGGTTATTTATTAGTATGGTATAATGTAATATAATAGTTAATTAAAATAAATTTTTATTTAAAAATTAATGACTCCCACTTATAATATATTTATAGAAGATTACGTTGCGTTGCCACATCCGCGGCCAGAAAGCTATCCGTTCAAATATGAGCAAAAAGTTTTCTCTTTTAATTCCAATTTCTGCATTGACCAGCTGCCACACTCTCTTTCAATCACTTCGATTTCCTGGCAACCAGTCCCCTTCTCGCTCTCCGTCTTTATTGCTCTCTCTTACAGAGCTCCCCGAGAGAGATTGAGAGAGCGAGGAGACTGAAAAATGGCTATTGACAAAGACATAGAGGATTGGATCGGAAGCGAGCAAAATGGTTCAGTGGAGCTTCTCATCGAGCATGGAGATGTGAAAAGCAGCAAAAGATCCATATGGATGATTCTTTTCAGCACAATCGTTGCCGTCTGTGGCTCATTTATATTTGGATCCTGTGTAAGATCTGCAATAAATTCTTTTTTTTATTTACTTCTTTTGCTACTCGAAATACTTGTTTTATTCTGAATCTCTTGTTTGCTTGATAACCCTAAATATCATAGTTATTTGTTTTGTTTAATCAATCTGTTCCATTGAAGTTTTAATTCAAATGAATGTTCAGTTCACAAATGGAAATCTCGAGTTGGAATAAAAAAAATAGGATTTTTTTTTTCAATAACAGTATTGTTCAGAACATGGATTAAAAAAATGTTTTGTTAACATTCAGGTTGGCTTTTCTGCGCCATCTCAGTCTGGAATCATGAATGATATGGGCCTTTCCTTATCTGAGGTTTGTCTAACTCTCTTTCTTGTTCTTGAGTTATACCTAATAAGTAATGCTAAACTATGAGTGTAAAACTATGATCTTTGATATATTGAACAGGATAGTCTAAGGGTTTGTTTCGGATGGTTGTAGTTGTCTTTATAATTAGCTGCCGAAATTATATGGGAAAACATAGTTTTTCAAAGCTATTGCGAAATTATATGTATTTTCCCTTCAAATGAAGTTGAACAGTAGCTTTTTTATCAGAAAAATTCTAAAATAGTCCCAAGAGTGTTCGTGTATGTCTAATTTAGTCACTGAGTATTACGTTGCTCCAATTTAGTCACTCGAGTATACAAAATTAATCTGAATTTAGTCCCTCAAATTTACAAAATTAATCCCAATTCAGCATAAAAGGGACTATTTTGGATTAATTTTATATAGCAGAAGGATTAAATTGGAGTAACATTATATTCTATAATTAAAATGACTATACAAATAGTCGGGGGACTACTTTGAAATTTAACCCCTTCTTTACAATTATCATATTTATGAAAAAAGTATACAAACATGCCCTAAATAGGACACAATTATTGGTAGAGTAACAGATCAAAAAAGATGTAGGCCTTGGCTTTGATATTATAATTGTTTTATTCTCATTTTTCTTGGGATGAATAGATGTCAAGCTGTGATCTTTTCACATCATACTAAATAGTCTTTATATATCACTTGGTAAGTACCTTTCCAAGTTGTTTTCTTTCACTTGCAAGTCAGTGGAAAGTTATTGAGATTTGTCTCTGTTCTATGAAGTTGTGGCTACCGCTAAGTTCTAAAAGAAAAATCAATATTTGCTTTCATTATTAGGAGTTTGCTTACACCTTATGGTCTTCTTTGCCTTAATTTATGATGTTACATCTCTTCAATCAATTAAGAAGTATTTAAAGCAACTTTGAAATATCTAATTAGCCAAACTTAATCCTCATCACTTAGGGGTTGTTTGGCTACAAGTAGGAATTCTGGGGTTGTGAAGTTCTAAAAACTATTTGATTTGCTAGTTGTTAAATCTGACTAAATTCTAATAAATTGTTCGTTTATTATTTTCAAGATTTAAGATTTAACAAGGAAATTAATATGATGATGAGATGTGATGTTAAGTCAATCTGATAAGAAAACCAGGAAAAAAAAATCATGAGGATAAACAAATAACAATAGCTTCCTAATATAACTGAAGATTAATTAATTGTATTGAGATTTACTTAATAATTAATTCAATTAGGTAATTAATTATATTATTTATTAGGAATTAGGATATTATTAAAATTAAACTAACCCTAGGCATGTAATAACTAATTGTCATAATTATTAAATAATTATAAAATGTTTACAATCTTAATTTTAAAATTAATTGATCGTGAAGTACTTCTATTAATGTGTAATTCGCATAATACCCTAATAGTTCTTTATTAAATATTAATTAAGATTTAATTATAGACATTAAAATTTAATATTGTTTAATTGTAGTAATATGGGAAGGTTAAAAATTAGTTAATATGAATAGTGATTTGCAAGCATAAACTATGAAAAATGTTAGTTAATTTATAATTAGTTTATAAGAGTAATTAATCTAATCACAAGGTTAATAACTTAATATCTAATTAACCTTAATAGTTAACAAGAAAAACTTAAGTATTTATTTCTTAGTTTTAATAATAATCCAATATTTAAAATTTTAATTATTATGCAATTATACGACACTAAATTAATACAATTAAATATTATCAAAAGTTTAATGTTTATTGCCCTTTGAAGGGCTGCAGGTGAGAACTTTATGTTTTTTTTTCTCTTTTATTAAGTTGAGTGTCAAAATATAAACTAGACATAAATATGTCAAATCCTAATCTAATATAAAATCTCTTGGATGTAACAAAGCCCTCAACAAATCCCTCTATTTTCTCTTCTTGTCATCTGACAGTTAGCCACATAAGCCACTGAAAGCACTCACAATTATGCTATTGTTCTCTCCCCATCCCCTCTCCTCCCCTCCCATCTATGGGTGTCAATTTGGGTTTAGAGGTTGGGTTTGGGTGTGATTCAAAGTTGACCCAACCTTAATTTGCTTGACTCGTACCTACCTCGTTTATCATATGAGTCAAAATATTTGACTCAAACCTGAATCAACCCAAATCTGATCCGGCTAACCCATTTATTATATTGATCATGCATTTTTTTTATATCACCATGATCAAATTAACCTGAATATGACCCATTTAACCTAATTAATCTAACTCAAACCCGCCTAACCCCAAATTATTTGGGTTAATCCAAGCTCAACCCAAACTATGATTGGGTTTATAATTTAGACCTGAAGCCGACCTAAATAATAATCAGGTCAACTGATACCTAAATTTTTGGGTCCAAATCAAATCAGGTTGTTTGGTTAGTTTATTTATTGACATCCCTACTTCCATCTTTCTCTCTTCCTTCAGCCACCTCTCATCAGCTCCTTTTTATCTACTAAAAACCATCATCATTTGGATGCTTTTTTGCCTTTCCATATCTCGGGGCCCAAATAGCTTATAATTTAGTTCTGCTCCTATAGCCCCACACAAACCTCTATAATGACTTATGAGGAGCAAGTATTCCAACTTAGATTACGTGACTTTTAAGGTCCAATTTCCCCCAGATTTACTCAATCCCGTTTAAATTAAAAAATGGAGCAAAAATGGGACTTTTAGCTGAATAGGATTTAAATGCCTCAAAAACTGTTTGTAAACAATTAGCTTAAATCTCAGTTAAATCTTGCTACCAAACTACCCTGAGCATAACTAGATTAAGTGCTGATTAATATGAAATAGGACTTGCCAAGACATTCAATGATTTACAGAGTCTACTAAAAGATCAAAGATAACATCATGGGAAAATCTTAGGTAAGAACGTTGTTTAATCTCCAGCATCCCTGCCTTCGTTAAAAGCTGCTGTAATTATTTCTTCTGAATAAACTGCATCCAATAATAGAGCCAAAATGTTGTCCATTTGAGTAATGATCATTGCCTGATAAGAAGCTGTAGTCACTTCAACATACTTGATGTTCCCCTACAGCATAATCTTTTTAAGTGCCCTCGCATTGAAAAATGGTCAGATTAAAGCATTGCATAACAATTTACTTTTTAACATCAATGTTACAGTTTGCAGTTTTTGGATCCATACTAACAATTGGTGCAATGATTGGCGCAATTGCAAGTGGGAGAATAGCTGATTGCCTCGGAAGAAAAGGGGTAATGAAATACTAAGTTATTCTGTCATCAATATTCAAGATTTCGAATAGCTCGATTTAGTTGATTATGGCCCTTGCAGGCCATGAGAGTGTCAGCTTTATTTGGTATGATAGGATGGCTAGCAATTTATTTTGGCGAGGTATGTTGTGATTATAAGGTTCTAAAGTTTATAGTTGAAATATGTAAATTAGATAAAACTGTAATTGTACGTTTTTGTAGGATGTTTTACTGCTTGACTTCGGGAGGATTTTCACAGGTTTTGGGACTGGTGTTTTTTCATATGTGGTATGCTTCTTAGATCTACTGGTTTTCCATATTGTGCGATATGAAAATAATCCTTGTAAGTACTTTTTCTTATAGCTTCTTGAAATTATTATGATTTAAAAACTTGCAATTACCAAAGCATAAGTTTTATGATAACTTCGATGTAGGTAACTTAAAATCTCACTACAACCATTCCAAATAATTTAAAAAAAAAGGAAAAAGTGAATATCTTTATGACTACATTCTTACACTGAATACTCAACAAACAATTAATTTATCATGTAGATTATGATTTCAAATCTTATTTGCTACACAAGTCGAAAAGACTGAAATGGTTGACTAATTCCCTTTGATATACAAATAAAATCAAAATAAAAAAGGTTCTATGTGCCAAAAGATCTATAAAACATATTATTTGGTGTTGATCTATCTCAACTAAATTTGTTTATGTTAAAATGTCAAAAAAAATTTCTAATCTTTTATACACGTGAAATATTTAAATGGTGTGCAAGCTAACAATTATGGAAGTAATGCTTCTGAGTTTAGTTTGAAAGCAAGTAAAGTGGAGAGCATTAAGACCACTGTGTAGTTATAAACTTCAATTATAGTTGTTGTGAAACAGAAGTTGGAGCATCAAGATCAGGATTTCCTGGAATTTGGTGTAAAATTTCTGAGATTAATGTAGAGGTATATTGATGATTGAGGTAAAAAAGGTATTGAACAAGGAGAAAATTCCAAATTTGTATTGCTGAGAAGAAGGGCACTATCTCAAGGGATAAAATTAATTATTGATAATAAAAGAAATTGGGGAGTTTCTATGATGATTAGATGAGAATACTTTTTTTTGTTTGGGCCGGGGGTGGAGAAAAAGATAAAGAGGGAATGAAAAGAGGATAATTGGTGTTGGAGAATTCCTTAATTGATATAGTTTAATTCGAGATGTTCCTTTGTAAGGAGCTTAAGAAGAGTAGAGAGGAGAGGGCAATTCATAATTTGACCAAAATATTAGATGTTCTTTTAAAAGGAGAAAAAATAATGATGTGACACATTAAGACAACGTCTTTTGAATATATTAAAATATTGGATTTAAGAGCAAGCGTCACCACAACTCTCCTTCCCCTTTCAATGGGCCTATGCTTTCCAATTTCTCCATTATATATATATATATATATATGTGTGGGCGCGCGCGCGTGTGTTGGTACTAGTGTTTTTCCGTTTGATGTTAATTTCTTTATAAGTTGAATTTATCAATGTTATTCATGAGTAGGTACCTGTGTTCATAGCAGAAATATCTCCAAAAAATCTTCGAGGTGTCCTCACAGCATTAAATCAGGTGAAGACATTGGGTTCACGAGTTCTTTATATATATATATATATATATATATATATATATATATATATATATATATATATATATATATATATATATATAAATATATTCCTATCTCTCTCTAGAATGTTCATTCTTGTTCTCATTGCATGTTCTTCAGTTAATGATATGTGGAGGATTATCGGTGACATATATAGTGGGTACAATAGTATCATGGAGGGAGTTAGCTCTAATTGGTAAGTTCAATGTCTATTTGATCATTGAGAAAGCTAATTGCCTGATTCTTTAATTCAAGTTATCTTAAGCTAATTCTCATTTAGGATATGTCTGCAACTCATTGGATTGTTGGACTTCCTCTTCTCTTTTGCAAGATATCAATTTTTTTTCTCTTGCCAAAGTAATAATTTTAGCTATGCAAATCAAAATTTGTTTATCAAACAAAAAAAAAAAATTGTATAGACCAATGTGCAGTTGTGTTGGGAATCAGACGAGACTTAATTCAAATCACCAAGAGTAAATACAATAAAAAGATGATCAACTCATAAAATGCATAAAAAAATTTGTACACGTTCACCCAATTGATGACCACATCTTATTGTCATCGTTGTAGATTTCATTATGATGATGATTGTAAAATTTTTGTAGATCTCTCAGGCATATAACCTAATGAGAATGCCTCCTTCTATAATGAAAAATCTAAGGAAAATAAAAATTTTAGTGAAATCTCCAAAATTATGCCCCGCGACTTAACAAGTTATATGCAATTAAGATATCCTTATCAAGAGACTTGGCTTAATATATCCTGAGTTTTTCTTTTCCTATCTGCTTGCATAGTACTCTTATTCTAAAAAGTTTGAAATTTGATTCAGGACTCATCCCATGCTTAATTCTCCTCGATGGCTTGTAAGACAAAGAAATTATGCTTACATTGCTAAATTTTCATGTAACAGTTTCATGTAGTTTATTGTTCATTTACCATACTAAGGAATTTTTGTTAAAGCAACTCCCTTTCTGTTGCAGGCTAAAGTTGGGAAACAAGAATTGTTTGAAGAGTCACTGCATCGCCTTCATGGAAAAGATGCCGACATTTCTGAGGAAGCTGCAGAAATTCAGGTTTTCAATTGAAACAATTGTTCAATTTGGAAAATCGGAATATTTTTAACTACTGGAAACGCTTCTTTTTATCAGGATTATATTGAAACTCTGAACAGACTCCCACGGGCGAGAATTGTGGACCTATTTCAAAGGAAGTACATCCGTTCAACCATCGTATGAGATATATTTGTAAATGATTTAGAGAATATTATCATTTTTTAAAGATAATTTATATGAAATGGTTTATTATGTTCATCAGGTTGGCGTTGGGTTAATGGCATTTCAACAGTTCGGTGGAATCAATGGAATTGTATTTTATTCAAGTCAAACATTTGTATCGGCAGGTTCCATTTCTTGACTAACAAATTTATATATACCTTTCTTATATTCAAAGCTTGAAGCATGAGACATATATCTTATTCTTGTTCTTTAATTGCAGGATTTTCTTCTGGCAATTTTGGAACCATTTTGATTGGTGCCATACAGGTTTTAAATCTGTCTTTTCAGTTCTGCTACTTGCAATTACATTTATAGAATGCAGCTGCTGCATTACAGTATTACTTGATTTTGCTTTCCTCATGCAGTTGCCAATAACAGCTTTGGGAGCAATATTAACAGACAAAAGTGGTAGAAAACCCCTTCTATTGGTAGGACATGAGATTTAGGGCTTTGTCTGAGTGGTTAATGTTTTTTATATTTTTGTCTTCATAATTTTTAAAAGCTATTTTATCAATCTACTTCTTCAAATGTAATTTTTTAAAACAAACTTTGAAAAAAAAAATCTAGTGAGATTAGTGAATTTAAACAAAAAAATAACAAGAAAGTGGACATTTTATGTTTCAGATTTCTTCATCTGGTACCTTTCTGGGTTGCTTCGTTGGTGCCTTATCTTTCTATTTACGGGTAATTATGTACCTTGAATCCCTGTCTTTTACAACTCCTACTTCAAGAATTTTCTGATAAAATATTTGCAGGAACAAGGAGTGAATGCAGAGTGGGTCTCTGTCTTAACACTTTGTGGCATATTGGTTAGTGTTCCAAAGCCCATGTTTTGAAATATATTTTTTGCCTCTAATTTATTACTAATTAACTCTTATTAAGGTTGTAATCGAAGCTAGTCAATGCAATTATCTAATAGTTATTAATTAACTTCTAATTATCTTTACTACATATAATTAACTCATTTTTTATCATAACTAATAAGAAATCAGACAAAATTTTCTGCCATGATTATAAATTATCTTATTATTTATCATCATCATTAGCCATTTAGCCTCATCAACAATTTGGGTTCACGTCACTTCATGAAACATATTTTTTGCTTATTATCGCCAATGGAGTGTTTTGCCTAAGTTGTTAACTCTATTTGCGCAAATCATTTGGCACAACATCTACCTATGTAACATTTGGTCTATCCATTTTCCTTATTAATACTTTTGCATTAATTTATCACCTGCCTATTGTTGACCTCTTGAAATATCTTGGTAGCATGACCTCAAGTGCCCTATTGGCCATCTTAAAATGATCTTGGTTGTTTGGTTGTGCTTCTAGTTGACTCTATTCTTGCCAACCGAATACGTGCCCATCAAGCTGAGCTACCTGGATCTTAGGTCTAAGATTCTCATGCCAAGTAAACATGGCATTTTCTCAAGTTTTCCAATTGATTGGATGTAGCCTTTCTCATGTTAATGAAACGTGGCATTTTCTCAAGTTGGGTGAATGTTGCATGCGACTAGGATGCTTGCTTAATTGCCATATTTTTTACCATGCAAGAAGTATCGTCGAATAAATTCATTAGAAATTTTGCCATTTTTTCATATTTTGTTGTCTCCTTCCTGTTTATGAATGGAATTCCATCATCCTATCCTCAAAAGGCTAGGATAACCCACTTTTCAATCGTTATAAGATAGAGTGATGCATTATACAGTTCTTATTGAGGGAAGCACTCAAAAACCTCCCTTGGTTTTGGTAGGATGCATAAGAAATAGTGGATACAACACCCACTTTCAATCCTTATAAAAACACTGCTAAATTTGAAAGAAGATGGCAGGAGAATACTTGGCAGCAATGGCTAATGGCATGGCTTTCATGAATGTAAAAAATCCTCAAATTATAAAGAACAATTAGTCTCTCTTTCTCCCCTTTTCAAATAACCATGAACAAGCCAAAATGGATAGTATAATTGTGAACAATTTGGCCTATCAAGCTAGTCCAAAATCAGCATATCTGGATCCATGCGTTTCTTAATTTTGTCAAACTAGCTATTATTGAAACTAGCCATTATTTTAGTTGTCGTAGCACACAAATGGCCATCTGAGTACCCTCATGTGCGCATGTATGCTTTGCTCTAAGAAATTAAAGAAAAATACATAGATAAAATAATTTAATATATATAGAATGTAATTTTAGTAGATAGATCTAGTGGTAGGATTGTGACATTGGGTGAGTAGGTCATTAAAAAGAGTGCACGTTATAGATAGCTTGGATCTATTGTTGAAAGCGATGGTAACATAGATAGGAATATTATTAGTAGAATTCAAGTTGGATAGTTAAAGTGGAGGAATGCATCTGGCTTGTTGTGTTATATAAAAGTACCCCTCAAATTTATGAGAAAATTTTATAAGATGGTGAGACCTACAATGCTTTATGGCGCAAAATGTCGGTTATTAAAAGAGAAGCATAAGATTAAGTTAGGTGTTGTAGAGATGAGGATGCTCATGTGGATTAGTGGCTTTGCACTCAGAGACCGAATGCAAAATGATTATATACGTGAAAATGTTGGAGTAACTCTAGTGGCAGATAAGATTAGAGAGAGTTGCCTTAGATGATTTTGTCACGTACAATGTCGGCTTTCTGATGACCCTGTAAGAGAGTTGATGTATGTATTAGATCCGGCCTATGTTAAGAAATATAGATGCATGCTTAAAAAGACTTGGTTAGAAAGTATTAGAAATGACATTTTTATTCTATTTAAATGAAAATTTGACTTTTAATAGGACACAATGAAGAAAAGAGATTCATGTAGCCGATCTCATGTAGTGGGATAAAGGCTTGATTAAACAACCTATTTTTTCAAAATTCAACGTTGAATCTGAATTTAGAGCCTTTGCCCCAAGGAATCTATGAGTTTCTTTGGATCAAAATCAATTTGAACGATTTAAAAATCAAATGAAAAGTGTCAATGAAGATATATTGTGATAATATATCAGCATCAATATTGCTTGTAATCCATTATATTATAAATGTACCAAGCATGTGGAGGCATATAGATATTTCATAAAAGAGACATTAGAAAGTGGGTTGATCTGCACTTCATACGTGCCAAGAATAAATCAACTTGTAAATATTCTCACTAAAGGATTCCGCAACCTCATGTCAAAAAATATTGTAAGCAAACTTATTACTATAGCGTTATGCCATTCAGTTTGAGGGGGAGTCTTAAAGGATCATAGGACTTGCAAATCGACCAACCTTGGCAGGGATTCAGGAGCACACGAATTAAGGGTTATAATTATTAGATTAATCCTCTTATGACCTTTACATTGCAATCTGTTTTCCTCCTCTTCCTATGCTAGCCATCAACCCCTCTTGAGGTTTTTTTCCTTCTTTGTGAATAATTTTAATTTTTCTTAATTGTAAGCCTTTTGGAGAAGTTTATTAATACTTCCACAACTTGTACATTATCAGGCAATAAAATTCAAAGTAGTTTTTCTAATTTTCTACTAATATTATAATCTAAATTATTATTATTGTATATACTTGTCATCTTTATAGCCAATGAGACTAAACTATGCTTTTTTAGTGATCTCTTGAAACTTGTTCATGTTGATATTGATAAATTAAGATTTATAGATTTAGAGTTTTGCCACATTAGTGACATTAGTGGTTGTGAGGATAATTTTAATCAAGCAAAACAAAAAAAAAATTATGCATTGTTATTTATAATTTAAGAAATAAATTTCTAAGTGCTCGATCTAATCATAAAATTTTTTCTATATCAATGATGCTATCATAAGAGGGTAACTCTGAGTTTGACATGAACCTTTAATGGTTCAAGATCCCTTAAATGAATTTGAATTGGATTAGCCCCCTCTCCATGTTCATCCTATAGTAGTTTCTCCTCCTTTTCTTAATAAATTACTCCTTTTTCGTGGCATGCATATAACTGGCGGAGGAAATTCACCTCAATATTTGTAGCTTTGACATTTTGCAGGAATTTATGCTCGATGAGATTAGTGACAAGGAAATGAGGTCATCAACTATCTCCAAGGCTTTAAGTTCCCACCAACTCAGACGCGAGATGCTATAATTGTCAGCTGAAGATGACCGGTTTGAATGTGCTAGCTTGGGCAAGCTTAGTTTGACTTAACCCAACCCAACATAATGGACCAATTATGATGCCCATTTGTCAAGTTTAGTAGCAAGGTTAGACATGGAAGAAAAATAGGATTTTAAGGATTAAAGGAAAGCAAATGAAGAAATTGTTAGTGTTGGAGTGATTGGGTAAGAATCAACAAATTTAGGACTAATTTAAGTAGGGTCATTTGATACATGCTATTTACAAATCTAACATTCTCCTACCTTCAGGCAACAAATTCTCGCCAAAATGTCAAAATTGACAACAAAATCTCGCCCTATAGTATTTTACTTCCATCAGGTTCCTAATGATTCAGTCCCAACACAATCAAATAAACTGGCTTGCTAGTCCAAAATTTTGCTGGTTTCAGTGAATGAGTGGAAAGTGTAGATATCCCTTTTAATTATGATTTGAACATCTAGTTTACTGTAATCTACTATGATGTTCTAACTGATTTTTCCAACAAATTCATTTGCTTTATGAGGCAGATTTATATTGGATCTTTCGCAATGGGAATGGGTGCAATTCCATGGATTATAATGTCAGAGGTAAACCACATTTTAAATTTTATAGAATAATTAATTCTTTCGTAATATATTTAAATAGGAAATAGAAATTCATGTAACTGTTATGAATTTATTGGTTAACAGATTTTTCCCATTAATATCAAAGGAACTGCTGGGAGCCTAGTGACTTTGATGAACTGGTTTGGATCATGGCTTATCTCATACACATTCAACTTTCTCATGAGTTGGAGCTCTTGGGGTAATATTTTCTGGAAATAGTTCTCTTTTATTTATTTAGAAACTATTGTTATGTCTTCAATAAAACAAGAAAGATTAACTGTAATAATAATACCTACTTTATAGTATTATTAAATAAACCTTCATCCTCACAAAAAGCAATTTCTTAAAAAAAAACACATAATGATTAACTGAGGGATCTTAAATCATGATTGAAATGCTTTTCAAATGAAAATATTATAAGAATCGTATCCAAATGCATGTATCATTTAGGCTTTGTTTGGAACGGCTTTCATACCGCTTCTTAAAGTAATTTTTTAGTACAATAAATTTTTTACTAGAAAGCAGCTTTAAGAAGCAATAAGAAAGCCGTCCCAAATGAAGCCTTAGTTACGCAAACCTTTTCACTTCCAATATTCAATTTTTTTCCCTGAATCTTATGAACATTTTAAACTGTTTGTCTCATCCTTAAGACCTCTATTGTATAAACAGATCAGAATTTGCAGATCACCATCTAGAATTTTTCAGGAAGGAAAAAGAAAGCTTGATTTTCTTAAAACTTTAATAGAAGTTTCACCACTATACTATTTGTTTGTTTGTAAATTTGTTGTTCTTTAGGAATCAAAATGTTGTCAAGTCTGAATTAGCATTATTGTCTTCACATTTATTTTAAGATGAATATAACATAAAATTTAACTGATTAATTATGCATTACATTTATCACAAAACAAATCCATTGGTTATAAAGCCTATACTTTTTAAATTTAAATCTCAGTTGTCTGATCTAAAATTTCTCTTATCATTCATGCTCTCTTGACATTGTCATCCATGGTGAGCTCAATAGCTGAAAGAGAGAATGAACTAAGATCCATGAAAGGATCATGTTATAGATTATGATGCACTATTATGTTTTTTTTCTCTAATTTGGATGAACTAAATGTTTGAATTTTCTCATATTGGACAGGAACATTCCTTATCTTTACTGTAATATGTGCAGCAAATGTTGTTTTTGCACTGATGTTTGTGCCAGAAACTAAAGGACGCACTTTAGAAGAGATTCAGGCATCATTGAATGCTTAGCCATGATTAGTTACACATGAAAGAGAAGATAATTTACTTGGGGGCTTCATGTGCTACTATTGTTATCAAAAGAGCTTTAATTCAAGCAATATGTTCTTTAATTTCTGTAATTTTTTAGGAAATAAATATTTGTTAGCTTCCTATGTATTATCTAGACTTTGTACCTTCATTTAAATTGAACCGTTGAGATATTTTTGTTATTATTTTTGTGAAAGATTGAGCTGTTGATATGTAAATTACTCTTTTCAGTGGTTTCATCTGTTATTTGTTGTAAATTAGACAACCCACTTGTTTGAGTTTTTGATAGCTTAGTTTTTTTTTATGAAGATCTAGCACGCACACAAAGCACATATAAGAGATTAGAAATATCAGAATGAGAGAAATTTGTAGTTCACTATATAAGTATGGATACAATAATTCGTTCTTCATAAATGAAAAAGATGAGATTATACGATTAAGAATAATTTTTTGATTTATGTTGCGGGATTATAGAAGTTGGATGTTAATAGGAGTAAGGTTGAAGTTCAATAATGTGGTTGAATGTGATAGTCAAGTTAAGATATAAGAAAATTGGAGAATTAAACGTACATTCAAATATCTAAAAATTGGATTCAAGCCAAGTTAGCATAATTTAAGCTAAGTCAACTCAGTTCAAGTCAAACAAACTTGATCTACTCAAACAAAGTTCAAAAAGGATTCGCATATCCATAATTGAATTCGCCTCAAACAGGCCATTGTGATCTTCGAACTCGACCCAAAATATGGGTGCAACTTATCAATCGGCCTCGACAAGTACGATCTATGAAGATAACCCTAGCTACTACTCAAGAGACGACTCCATTAAGGAAAATTATTGATCGGTAACTTGATTATTCGACCATCAATACAAGTCAAGCCAATAACTTCTTAGGAGCTTGTTAGACAACTTCATAAAGTTAGATATTCTGATCGAGTTACTCAACTATTATATTTTTATCTTATTTATTGTATAATCATGTATGTAACTAATTCTCTAAAGCTTAAACCTCAACTTAAATAGTTAAATGTATAAATAGAGGGCCGGTAGTTGAGCTCATTTTACTTAATTTTTTTTATACTCAATCTTATTTTATAAAGTCTCCTAACTTTTTTATCTAGAATTCTTTTATATCTCTCTAATTTTATACTCTATTTTTAATCAATAAATTTAAAATAATGAAATGAAATTCAGGAATAATGATGAATTGAATAAATATAAATTGTCATGCACAAGTAGAACAAGTGCACAACACTATACATTTTTGGGATAATTTTTTTATTGCTTTCTAAATCAAATTTTTAGTTAAAAATTATAATTTGAAAATTTTTATATTAGAAAATTATTTTATTAAATAATAAAAAAGCTGTCTCAATTAAAATTTTATTTGAGATAATTTTTTTATTGATTTTTAAAATAAAATTTTCATGTAAAATTTTTTTGAATTAAAATTTTTATATTAAAAAAATTATTAAAAAAATAATAAGCAGAAGCGTCTGAACCCAGTTTGGTCCGCCAATTTCAGCCTTACTTTGAACAACCAGTGCGTCTTCGGGATATCGCGGACTGCCCCCGCTCTCTCTCTGGAGAAATTATTCTGTGCGGACACCGGTCTGAAAGTGTTCTGTCGCTCTGGACACGAATTCGAGGGTTAGGTTTCCAGCTATCGCATATGCCTTTCCTCCTCCTCTTCGTCTCCCTTCTCTAGAGTTGCCTTTGTTCGGCATTTCTCTTTGGGCTCCCTGTTCGAAATGGAAGCGGACATGGACACTTCTCCGAGCTATTTCAATCCCGAAGATCTGAGCAGCAGGGAGAAGTATCGCCGTTACAGGTGTGGTCTGTTTATCACGGGCTATGTTTTTTTTCTTCGGTTTTAGGCTCTGTTTGGATGTTTGGAATTTAGAGGGTTTATTTTGGTGGACGAACATTACTATCTGTGGAGTTGCAAAGCCTGCATTTGCAATAATGAATTAGTTTTTTTTTTTTGTAAAAGTTTTTGGAGTCTATGATGTAAGTTATGCTTTTGAAGCCAAATGTACTATTTCATCAATTTGACTCGTACTTGAATGGTAGAAATATGAAAACTTTGCAAACAGCTTTACCGTTTTTTATTGAAGGAGTTGATTATTCAGGATTACTAACTTGCGATAAAGAAAATGATCTAACAGGATATTTAACTACTTAAAAACAATACTGCAAAAATCCATTTAGTTATTGCATGGTATCTTATGTTTGAGTATTGTGTCAGCAAGGGTAGTTATCATGTCACAAGCATTTTTTATTTTTTATTTTATTATACCATGGTTAGACATTTTAAAACGAAATTCTCTTTGGTATCTTGCTTTTACTTATATTTGTTGACATATTTCACTCATGCCTAGTTGCTCGTACTTCAGACTTAGTGGCACATCCTTCGTCTAGAAGTATAAGTTGGAGAAGCGATTTGGTTATTTATTAGGAAGTGATACTTCCTAATTCCAGCTTTTTAATCGTGCAGGAAGTGGAATTGTCCATAATGCTAGTAAAATTTCCCCATGATAGGTGCATTTGCATGTTTATTTATGAATATGCATATGTAAAAATGTGTGCGCATGTATAGGGTTATAGTTTTTGCAGGGAGGTGAGAGCATCAAATTTAACCACTTAAGAGCAGCTTTGGAGCAAATGAGATCAGATTTAAGAGGCTAATAAGATTATATTAACTTTATTTCAGATGTCAATTCCACTTCCATGAAGTGGTACCACCATCATTTCACACTCCTCACTTCATAATAACTGCAACCAAACATGCCCTAGTTTGATGCCATACTTTCATTTTAAAATATGTTTTTTATGCAGGAAAAGGCAGTCTACTTCGAGCACCTCACCTCTTTTCGGAAATTCTGTTTCTAAGGTTTCTGGAGCTAGACTCTTATATGAGGGCAATATCATACAAAGGAGACCCAATGCTGCACTTTTACTTGAAGAGATTAAACAAGAAGCTGAGAGTTATGATCTGGATGGCTTGGAGCAAAGTGTTCCTAAAACAAAATATTCATTAAAAGGACGAGAATCTTTTGATGATCACGGACTTGTTGAATCGAACACAAGTTATAATTTAGCTCAATCTAGCCAATTAGTAAAATTATTGAAACAAGAGGATGAGCTGTTAGTAGATGGTGGAGAGACGACCTTTTCTCTTTTTGCATCCCTATTGGATTCTGCTCTTCAAGGTTTTTGAATTTCTTCATTCAGTACTTAATTTCTCTTGAAATTTCATTTCTTGTATCCACTTGTGGAAATGAAGGTTAATACATGATTGGCACTTCAGCTTGCTTCATAAAGCTTATTGTATAAATATAATGTCTTAGAAAGTATTTTATTTATGATTCATGTTTACTTAACCATTTCAATAATTTAGCGCATAACCAAAGCTTTTGAAACAAAATTGCATAAATATCAATATTAGCGAGAAATCTCATAAAAGTTTGCTTCATTATGTTAATTAGATTTTGTTGGAAATTTGATGAAATTTCATATCCATCTAGATATTTTGTAGGTAACCCCATCATGCAGTTATTGTAGCATGCACAATGTCTTGACACATTCACATTAGTAATTTCATCTTACTTTTTGAAAGAATCCATTTGTTTATCTCTTGGACTATGTTTTTTTTTTTTGGCTAATTATTTACTTATTATTGAAGTATTGTGAAGATTCATGATGCATGAAATTTTTTTTGAAAAAGAAACGCCGTAGATCTGCACTGAGTGCTATAAATAAGCAATATGTTCTTGGAAAGTATTACACTACATGAACTAGGACCGAATGCGACGGTTGTTAAAAACTTATTGCATTGCATTTGTAGAAAGCATTATATTTGTTGTAGTATATTAGCATTGTTTGATATTAAGAAGTTCATTCCATTTTTTAATACTTTTGAATTTATGCCATTTAACATTTGACACAATAAAAAATTAATTAGTTTGTGATATATCATTTTTTTCTGTTTTCATGTTGCAGGGTTAATTCCATTTCCTGATCTTATTTTACAATTTGAGAACACATGCCGAAGTGTCTCTGAGTCGATCAGGTGCTCATTTCATCATAAATTTCAATGAAGTTTTAGGTATTTCATACTTCTAGAAAATCCACGAATACTTTGGTGGTTACCATATTACTCTTTTGCTTATATATGTGGGCATTTGGATATAATCACTTTGGGATATTTTCGTACAAAACAGTTTAACTAGACCGTTTAAAGATACTTCACCCAAATACTTTGGTGGGTACCATATTACTCTTTTGCTTATATATTTGCGCATTTGGATATAATCACTTTGGGATATTTTCTTACAAAGCAGTTTAACCATACCGTTTATGGATACTTCACCCAATTCCTTATTAGCATCCATAGAAAGCCCAAATCAATTTTTTTTAAATGCACACCATTTCTTCTGTCTTTATTCATAAGCTAGCTAGGGTCGGTCTTATCAAACCTTGGACATGTGGCATTCATCATCTATCTTTTAAAATTTTGCGCCTTGTCCATGACCATCCTTGAAGACAAGTTGTGGCTGCTGTGTAGATCAGCTTACTCATAGGTTAATAACTGTTGAGAGGTGGTGGCTCTAGCTGTTGTGCTGCTGTATCTGCATAGACAAAGTGATCTATTTGCTCCCCCATGGTGATCACATGTGCAACTTAGCTCTCTTGATCGAACTGCAAGTTGAGTCTAGCTTTACGTCTGACTCATGGTGGTTATATGAAATACCAGTACTGTGCATGCTGATTGCAGTGGCCGACATGTTGCTCTGCTCATGGCTGTGGGGGAAGATGATGCTACATAGCTGAAGGACTGGGAGTTCTAAGTTAGATTTAACAGAATATTGTCAGAAACTTTTTTTTTTTAATTCCCTTGTTTCAGATTTCTTATTTATAATCATGCTTACCATGTTGCCATTCTAAATTGTCATGAATTGTGAATGGTTAAATTTAGCATATATTGCCAATTCCACTTTGTTTACTTTATCTTGCTTAAACATTAACACTGGTAAAAAGCCTTGAAAGGTCAGGACATGCTTTATTCTTATTTTCTGCCATTCTCAGTAATATATTTATTGAGGTATAAATTTCTTTTGAAATTTTCATGAGTTTTCATCTTCGAACATTAAATAATTTTGATATTTTCTTAATAGGTTTAGAGTTTTTCATCATCTTCATGTACTATTTTATGCATTAGGGTATCACTAGTAGTATCAACAGAATGATGTTTCACAACTCATAATTTTGTGCTACGATTTTCTAGGTATGAAGTAGGTTGGAGGCATCGGGTGGTGGAGGACAAATTTATGCAGCAGAAAGCGAAGTCTTTACTTGATGAAGCAGCATCTTGGTCACTTCTGTGGTATCTTTTTGGGAAAGGAAATCTCTCTTTATCCATATTAAAAGTCTTATGTTTATAGTTTCCAGAAAATCTTGTTAAGGAATAACTGTATGTAGATCTCTTGTTTCAACTGCGAGGTGCTGGAAAGTACAGTACGAGCAAGTTGCTCTTCTCTAAACTTCATTTTAGAGAGAGGAAGAGAGAATGTGAAATCATTAATGTGCATGGGAGATAAAGCAGTAAGTCATTTGGGCATGATCCCACCACCCACCCTTAACCATTGGAGTGAGAGAGTGACCAGAGAGGATCAAAATTTATTATCAATCAACATGCATAATGATGACTAAACTATTGAAGCTATTTGACAAGTTTTTGTTGCGCTATGCTGGTGTAAGGTCATCCAATTATAATTCAACTCGTAGAAGGAACAAACCACACATTAGTAGGATTTATCCCTCTTTTATTCATTGAGCCCAAGGACAAGCTGACAAATTTTGTTTCTTGTAGTATCTCTCTCTCTCTCATACTAATTAATATGTAAGGTAAATGTACTTCTTGTGATATCTATCTATTACTAAATACTATGTATGGATAATAAAAGATATAACGATATAACTATGCAACAAATATATGATTACATGCCCATTACTAAGTTTCCAAACTAGTTACATGCAGTTGTAAATGAATCATTCATTCATTACGATTAAGTGGTGCAATTTAGCTTCGGAAGTACTTCACAAGGGTTCAAGTCAAGCTTAAACTAATAACTAGGAGGCAGACTAAGGCTTGAACTAGGGTTATGAAGTTTTCCATGCTGTGGCCATCCTCCATTTTGTATTTTCTCTTTTGATTTTCTTCCTTCTATCGTGTTCTGGTGGTATTTAAAGAGACTATTGACGTATGGACATTACTATTATTTTGTTTGCTTTCTTCCACAACCCTGGTGTGAGCATCATCATCCTCCCCGTTCCATTAAATCTGTCATTGTTTGATGCTTGCCAGATGATGAAGGTAATGAGGGCTACTTCTTGGTATATGTTTACTTTCTACGAATAATCTTTAATCAATTGATATTTTTGGTGGCTTGATTCTTTTTTTATTTTAGTTTTTACTTTCCTTTCCCTCTTTCAAATATACATTAAAATCCATTGAGAAAACTGTAGTTGATTCCATCATCCTGTTCTTCTTTTATGTGGCTTATGATGATGATGATGATGATTGTTCTCTTACGTGGTAGTTTCCATCAACATAGCAAAAAGATCTCATAGGCAAATCTTAGTTCAAGTAGAGAAAAGTATAGGACAAGAAAAAAAAACAAAAAAGAAAAATAAAGAGAAGAAAAAAAGAAAATGACTCTTCTTGTATATGTCAAAAATGCAAGTATAGGGGCAATGCTCATGCATCCATTTCATTCCGCACCTTTGACTTGAGTCTAGTTTTTTTCTTGAAGTTTGAGGGAGGTGCTGTGAACTTGTCCTCAACAGTTAAAATATTTATTCACTTCCTAAACAACCTGAAATAATTGTCCCCTAAAGTATTTCTAAACATGCAAAGGCTTCAGCTTTCTCAGTAACGACTTTTCTAGTTGGAGGGAAGTGTTATAACTAATTTTGTTTACTTTGGACATCCATACAGGCATTTATTATCTTAGCTAAGTACAGCTGTAACTTCATACTGAATATAAAGCAGGTTTCACTCCTATAAGACATAGGATAGTAAAAAATAGAATTTTGTTTGTAGTTATAAAACGTAAGGCAAAAGATGCACTTGGAATTATGGAAGATAGAATCAATTTTAAAGGTTTAGGATGAAAAACGAGTGGTTGAAGGCAATGCGGTTAGAAATGGGCTTGAAAACGTGCATAATACATGTAACAATCAATAGGAATTCATGGAGGAGGATTAAGGAAATCAATGGCTCCAAATAGCTGGGATAAGACTAATGATGATGATAAAGCTCAGTTGTTTCTTAACTCAAAGTTAGCCATAGCGTCATCATGTCTGTATGGCAACATATCGTTGATCAAAGCATTATTCTTCTATTGATTTATCTTTTTCCTAATTTCTGCAGGAAATGAGGAACTGCCACGAGATCTTATTATGGTAATTTATTGTGTTCTTTTTCTATAATTTGTGCTAATGTTTTACTTAAAATTCTTGTTGGATCCATCTAAAGCTCCTCAACTTTTACTCAGTGTCCACCAACCTCACATCAGGAGGCATGCCAGTTTGTTTCTACAAATTTCACTGCAGAATTATGTCTTCGTATTGTACTTTGGCTGGAAGGGCTAGCCACAAAAGCTCTCGAGTTAGAAAAGAAGGTTTTTCTTGTTTTTCTCTAATATAAATTTAGTGCCTTGCAATCTAATCATTGTGCCCTATTTGTGGACATTTAGCGATCAAAGTTTTCCTGGTTTTCTTGAGCTTTTTAGACTGACTTTTAATTAATCTTTATAGCAATATATAAATATTAACATTTATCTTCGCAGGGAAGATTTTACATTTTGTGATATGATATTAATGTTTTGAAAATTTAACTAGGCACTTTGCAGTAATTTGTTTAATATTAGCAGTTGAATAGTCATGCAAATGAAGAATATTCGTTTAAGATTCTTACAATTAAAAGACTTGGACCTATATTAACGTTTGATATTGAATTGGCATTTACAGATTTATCAACAGGTTGATATATGTATCGAAGAATTTCTCCTTTGTTGAGTTTCTTTTAGGAGTCTGGTTTGTGATGTTGCCATGAAATGTCTAATACATATACTATGCGTGATGTTTCATTGTAAGAAATATTTTTTAGTTTTCAGCATATGCCTTTTCCTGCTTTATCCATGCATGTCATTATTTATTTGGTTGATTGTTTTTCCTTCGGGAACATTTCTATTGACAGTGCTTGAGAAATTTAAGATGGTGAAGGTGCACATCTCACTTTGATCTGTTAGTTGGGAGCTTTAGCTACCAACCAAGAAGTCTTAAATTTGAAACTTGTGTATGTGATGTGTGTGTGAATTTGCCTTAATTGGCTAAACAATGATTGTGATAGAAGACAAGATGTTAGAGGAATTTTTAGCAACATTTTTTTTCATTTTGTCAAGTTACTTCTTATGGTCAATGTTATAAAAGATATAGGCATCTTTAATGCGGTATGATTTCCCGAGTCATTATGCTCTGCATTAGGCACTAATTTGAGTGAAGTGAAATATTAAAAATAAATAGCCATTTTACTTTATAAGCCTATTTCAGTTATCAAGAATAATTTTGAAGAATATAAAATGTTAATAATCACCGTTAAATATAGTGGATGACATAATGCCATTCCAAGTTTCATAATCTTGCTAAATAGATTATCTTTAACATAATAGCTAAAAGAAATTTAAATAATTTATACAGTTAAGCTACTTTAATTTTAAGTGCATAACAAGAATAGTCTAAACTTTGTTTTTTTTCCTTATGATCACAATTATTATTAATGCTCTATTCTCCATCGCCAGATTTGTAGTCAATCCTCATCTTCCTTTCTCCTTGGATTTCATCCTCTTAACGTGCAAGATTTGGCTATCTTGGACTTGATGCTTTTGCACCAAAATCGTTTTATGTGTTTCATAATGTTTATTTTGTTTCTCCAACATCGAATGCTCTTTTTGTGCCACCATCAAATTTCATCATCAAAGTCTAGCTGATCTGTCGTATAGCACGTTTCTTTCCATTGAGACACGTTGATCTCCTCACCGTGTTGTCCCTTAAAACAAGTTGCTCCCGTAGGCAACATTTAATGGCATGTTTGGATTAATTCTTGTTTTATGTTTTCAAAAACAGGTATTTCAGAAGAAATTATATATTTTGCAGTATGTTTTCATTTCGTGCTTTTGGAATCAAAATGACTTGTATTCCTAAAATTTTGAAAACATATAGGAGGGTGTTTTCAGATGTCTTGGATACATGGCTGTGCGTTTTTTCAATTAATTTGACTAATGAGATATTACAGTTTTAATCAATATATAATTATGTTATTAAAATTGTATTGGTGCTTAATTATGTTAATCAGGTTTAAATTAATCTATTAGACTTTGTCTATCAAGGGTAGTTGAGATTAAGGTTTTTTTGTTATTTTTTAACAAATTAATTAATTTAATTTTTATACTGAGGAGGGAGAAAGATATATGTATAAGCGATGCAAAGAGTTTAGCTTTTAGTGATTTATATAATAGATTAGATACTAAGGAGGGAGAAAGATATATGTATAAGCTAGCCAAACAAAGAGATAGGAGTAGTAAGGATTTAGTTCAAGTGAAGTGTATTAAGGATGAAGATCAAAAAGTACTTTTTTTAGAAGATGATATTCAACAAAGGTGGATGAGATATTTTGCTAAACTTTTTAATGAAGAATGTGAAAATAAAATTGACTGTAGTGATCTTAGCACCCTAAATGAAAATAAAGATTTATGTTTTTATCGGCGTATTAGTAAAACCGAAGTTAGAGAGGCTTTGAAGAAAATGAAGGGTGGAAAAGCTGTTGGACCTGATGATATTCCAATAGAGGTGTGGAAATGCTTAGGAGATGAAGGAATTTCTTGGCTTACTAAACTTTTTAATACTGTTTTGAAGACTAAAAAGATGCCAGATGAGTGGAGAATGAGTGTGTTAATCCCTATTTTTAAGAATAAAGGTGATGCACAAGATTGTGCGAATTATAGAGGAATTAAGTTAATGTGTCATACTTTAAAACTATGGGAACGAGTTATGGAGCATAGGTTGCGGCGTGATACTAATGTTTCTCAAAATCAATTTGGATTCATGCCGGGTAGGTCTACTATGGAAGCCATACATTTATTAAGAGGTTTGATGGAGAAATATAGAGAGAATAAGGAGGATTTACATATGATATTTATTGATTTAGAAAAAGCATATGATAAAGTTCCAAGAGAAGTGCTATGGAGAGTTCTTGAAAAGAAAAGAGTTAATAACGCTTATATTCAAATCATTAAAGATATGTATGTAGGAGCTATTACTTGTGTTCAAACACAAGGTGGTTTGACCAAGTATTTCCCTATTTCGGTTGGATTACATCAAGGATCAGCCTTAAGCCCATATCTTTTTGCTTTAGTCATGGATGTTCTCACTAGACATTTGCAAGAGGATGTACCTTGGTGTATGCTTTTTGCTGATGATATTCTTCTTGTTGATAAGACTAGAGAGGGAGTTGAAGGTAAACTAGAATTGTGGAGGTCAACTTTAGAGTCTAAAGGTTTTCGCTTGAGTAGATCTAAAACAGAATATATGGAGTGTAATTTTAGTAATAATAGACCTAGTGAGGGCATTGTGACTTTGGCCGATCAAGTCATTAATAAGAGTACACGTTTTAGATATCTTGGATCTATTGTTCAGAGTGATGGTGATATAGATGGGGATATTATCAGCAGAATCCAAGTTGGATGGTTGAAGTGGAGGAATGCATCAGGCTTATTGTGTGATAGAAAAGTACCTCTCAAACTTAAGGGAAAATTCTATAAGATGGTGGTGAGACCTGCAATGCTTTATGGTGCCGAATGTTGGCCATTAAAAGAGAAGCATAATTCTAAGTTAAGTGTTGCAGAGATGAGGATGCTCAGGTGGATGAGTGGCTTTACCCTTAGAGATAGGATACGAAATGAGCATATTCGTGAAAAGGTTGGAGTAGCTCCAGTGGAAGATAAGATTAGAGAGAGTCGCCTTAGATGGTTTGGTCACGTAAAACGGCGGCCTCCCGATGACCCGGTTAGGAAAGTAGAGGTCTTAGATTTGACTTATGTTAAGAAAGGTAGAGGTAGACCTAAAAAGACTTGGTTAGAAAATATTAAAAATGATCTTTCTTTATTAGATTTAAACGAGAATTTGACTTTTAACAGGACACAATGGAGAAAAAGGATTCATGTAGCCGACCCCACGTAGTGGGATAAAGGCTTGATGTTGTTGTTGTTGTTGTAATTTTTATACTGAGTAGTAATTAATTTGGATTCAATTAACATTTTTAAAATTTTATTAGAATGAAATTACTATAATCAAGCATAGGATAATTAATTAAATTATTATAAATTAATAATATAAATAGGTACATTATTAATCATTCATGCTAACTAAAGATTAATTAAGTGTTTATTTGAGTGCCTAAATATTTAATTATTAATAAATTTGATTATTAAGCATGAAATAATTAATCAACTCATAAATGATTAGAATAATCAATAATTAACTATTTTCTTAGGTTAATTATGGATTAATTATGATTTTCATAAGGATCATTTGAGTTATGTTAAGTAGACATTGAATAATTAATTAATTTTACTAATCAACTATTTGTTATGGTTAATTATCTGTACTTTGGAGTTTAATTAATATATTTATTCAAGGCTTGTATAATTAAAATATTAATTAAACTTATAGATTGACAAATATATATTTTTAATTAATTGAAATAATAATTAACCTAATAAGTTACTACTAATCATTGACTACTAGCTATTTTGAACTAATTAAGATGTATATAATAATTAATAAGAATTATTCATAATTTTGATTAATTATAAGTTAAATAATTAATTATGGTAATTACACATGTATAAATTGTGTGTTTCATTTTTTGCTTGTGGAATATGTTTTTTGTTGTTATTTCTACAATAAAAAATTAGTCGATCATCCAAACATGTTTTGTTGTATGTGAAAACAAGTATTAAAAATTAAATCAAAATAAAAACAATTTTAAACACAAATAAAGTGAAAATAAAATAGATCCAAACTTTGCTTAAGTGGAGCAAAATGCAACTTATGTTGTAGGAATTAAAAAGAGGGCACGTCGACAATTCATGGTGGAGTGAGACTTGGTTTAGGCCATAAAAGTGGGAAGGGATAGGTGTTTTGGAAAGTTATATCTATGAAAGAAAATTTTCTTTCTTAATTTTTAGACAATCACACTAATTCCTAGGAGGGGGTTTTCTTTTTGAAGAAAGAAAAAATTGAGGTTAAGGCTTCGTTCTATGTATTGGATGTGGAGGAGAGTATATAGGAAGTGCTATGAGGGAGATTGAGAGAGGCTGCAGTTATTTTGCATGTAGAAAAGGGCTAGGTAGGTTGTTGGGGTTTGGTTGGGCTATTGTTGAAAGAAAACAAGATCACGATAAAGGGAGGTTGGGGACCAAAAGGAATCAAATTGATCTAGGGTTTTTGTGAGTTGGGCATTGCACTTGTTCTACATATGGGGTCTTAGCGAGAGAGACGGGAGCATAATGTTACAAAGAAAGGGCACAAGATCTTCGTTTGGGGGGAGAAGTGGTACAAAAAAGAAGGGAAAGTAGGACTTTCAAGCCGAGAGATGCACAAAAAGGAGAGTATAACTAATGTTATGCGGTAGAGGAGTGTGTGGGAAGGTAGAGGAGAGTGAACATGATTGGCATCAACAGAGAGTAATAAGAATGGGGAAGATCGCACTCTGCATGCTTGTGAGAGAAAGATGGGGGCAGGAAATGCGCTCAATGCTCATGTATTGAAGGTCTGGGCGAAGCATTTACAAGAGGAGACGTGAGCATCTTGGGCTATGGATGTGCAAGAGGAGGGGTTGGGCTTTTTATTTCTTATTGAACAATGGTTTTTATTTTATTTTTAGTTATTTTACATTTTTTTAGCTATCCAATGATGGAAGGCATCCTATGAGCATGGTAGGTTGTGCTTTGGGCTTGGTAGACCTTGGTTTGCTAGCTTGGGTCCTTTGGTGGTGGCTGATTTTCGGTTGGGAGCTGATATTGGAGTTCTATTTTTGTGAGCTGAAGTTTAGCTCATTAATTCTAAAAGGTATGAAGTATTGGTGAAGCTCATTAATCCTAAAAGGTATGGTGGAATGTGGCTTTTCTTTTCCCCTTGCTGCCTTCTCATTTTCCCCCTTGCTGCCTCCTCGGTTTCTCCTCTTATCCCTTCGGTTTTGGTGGTTTTACTTCTGTATCCCATATGGGTTTGCTGGATTCCGTGGCCTGCTGTCTTGGTTGTTGATCTGCCCCTTCGGTTCCTTCCCAGCTGGCTGGTTCCGTGGCCTGCTGCCTTGGTTGCTGGTCTGCCCCTTCGGTTCCTTCCCAGCTGGCTGGTTCCGTGCCTTTTTCTTGGCTGGTTGCTGTGGACTTTTGTCCTGATTCCTGTGCTGAACTTTATGGCTGCTGTTTGGTGACCTTTGGTCTTTCATTTCCCTAAATCTAATTGGTTTAGTTGGAGGTGCTATGGCTGTTTGGTTTCCTTATGGTTTGCCTATTTATATGACATGTTTTTGGAAGGAAAAGGTTGTTGAAATTTGCTTGGCATAGCCACCAAAACCTGAGGGTTTCTTCTCTTGGAAAAGCTTGAGAGCTTTGTCCTTTCTTCTCCTCTTTTCTATAGCTTGCGAGCTATATTCTTCTCGGGCTTCTTACCTCTTCTTCTCTTCACAAGTTACATTCCACCTGTATCCTTCCTCTGGTTCTTTTGGTGTTGTTGGTTGGTTGATTTGGAGAGCATTTGCCGGCGGAGTTGGTTGGACGGTTGGACTTTCTTGTTGTGGTGGACCATTTGGTTTGCTAGCCCTAAGCACATAATTTACTTTACCTACTTTTCGATACGTGCGAGGAAACCGTTCCTACGGTTGTTCTAAGGATAGCGACTTTTTAATTTTCTTTTTATTTCGTTTGGTTTCAATTCTCATTTGTCTTTTGGAAGTGTGGATGATTGCTACTATTTGAAGTTAATTTAAGTAAGTGTTGCCTATTGTTCTCTTTATCTGGCTTTCTCTCTAGTTTGCTTGCATCAGGTAAGGGTGTAGGTGAGCTAACTTAGCTTGCAAGAAGGCTCGTAAGCCTGCTAAAAAATTGCTCGTTAACAAGCTCATGAGTTAAACTTATGTGCTGCAAGCTTAAGCTCGAGCTTAGATTAGAGCTCATATATTGTGTACTCAGCTCACCTTGGTTTGTTGGTTGGGAGCTTTGGCTACCAATCAAGAGGTCTTGGGTTCGAGTCTTGCGTATGTGATGTGTGTGTGAGTTTGCCTTAATTGGCCTAAATGTCCAATATATATATATATATATATATATATATATATATATATATATATATACACGAGCTTGAGAAGACCTGCCTTATTGGGTTGAGAGCCGACATGATTAAACCCTAAATCCTATTTCTCCTTAGCCGCATTTAGTAAGTTCTGAATGCTGAATTTCTCTTTTCCTTGTAATATTGTTGGTCATGTCAATGCATTCTCCAGCATGCTCTTGTCCAGACTTCCTCACCATAGATGTCAATGCCATTCTAGCAAGCTCCTGTCGTGGATGATTTTCTCAACAATATTTTATTTTTAATACCTTCCCCAATGAGTTTTAGTCGTGAGCTTACCATCCCCAGCGAGCTCCTATCATAATCGTTTCTTTGTTCTCAAAGATTTCAAGAATTTGAGGAGCTTGAGCTTATGAGTCGAGCTCAAGCCTTCAATTGATATAATGAGCCAAGTTTGAGCTCATTCGTACTATGAGATAGGCGAGCTAAGCTCGAGTTATCTATTACTTGAGTTCAACTTGACTCATTTATATCCTTATCTTGTGGATGACAAGGGAAACAATTGAGTGCGATCTTGAGCAGTGAGTCTGGTAATGGGGTAGGACGGCAAGTCTTATGACTTCTTTAGGCATCCAACTAGGGGGGTAAGTGAGTCAAGCTGACTCATGAACCGACTCGAGCTCGTCTTGATAAGTGGTTCGTGAGCTAAGCTCGATAAGCCAACGAGTCAAGCTTGAGCTAGCCTTGACTCGACTCATTAGCTTGTGAGCTGGCTCGTTTAAAAATTATGAATATAAAATGCACTTAAAATATATTAGCATTCAGGATTTTAAGTACAAAGTTATTAAAAATGTTTAAAAATAACATCTCACTTTTTTATATTAAGTGGTAATTTATTATTTTTTCTTTAATTTCTCATTCCTTTTAACATTTTATAATAAAAATTGCTTGTATCAAAAGCATTTTCTTTCTTTCATAATAAATGAGCTAGCTCGAACTCGTAAAATAAAGCTCAAGCTTGAGCTTGAACTCGATTAATTAATCAAGCTCAAGCCAGGGGTGAGTCGAGCTTGGTTCGACTCGTTTACACCCCTACATCCAACTGACTTGATAGCTACTTTTGTGTAAGAGACTAGACTTGAAAGAAGTTAGATGGGGGTGTAGCATTAGAGAGATAATAGTCTTGACTAACCCATAAAAATTCTAATTCATTTTGCATCATTTTACCATATTTGATTCAAGCGCCCTACAAATCTTAAATTGATTTAAAACGTAAAATTGCCTTAATGCATTAATTGGAGCATCAATTTAACTCATTTAGCCTCAAGGAAAGTTAAATATGCATTAAGCTTATATAGAAGTTATGTTTTGATTAAAATAATTAAATCTATGTTTAATTTAACACTGCCGTTGCCAGGTCCCAAGTCCTGGATGAGAAAAGTGGAGGGTTGCGTTAGGTAGTCGACAGCCAGCGTAAAACTTGTCGAATAACCATGACATGAATCCTTTAATAAATTGTGTTAATGCTAGGGCGTTCCCTGGAAGCGACGCACTGTATGGCCTGAATACAGTGAAAAGTGGGCAAGGGTCGCTGCATCGGCGCCCGGGTGCAGTGTTAAATAGGCAAGGGTTCCCACATCAAGGACGGATGCGGGCAAAGAAGCTAGTCCATGATACTAATATTAGGATAGGAACTTGGAATATAGGTTCCCTTACTGGAAGATTAATGGAATTAATAGATATTATGATTCATAGGAAGATAAATATTTTGTGCATTCAGGAAACTAAATGGGTTGGAGAGAAGGCTAAGGAGATTGATAGTTTAGGATTTAAAGTTTGGTATTCAGGTAAGAGTCGTACTAGAAATGGTGTAGGCGTGATTATAGATAAGAGTTTGAAGGATAATGTTATAAATATTAATAGAAGTGGAGATAGAATTATGGCTTTAAAGATTGTTGTTGATGCTAAGATTATTAATATTATAAGTGCTTATGCTCCTCAAGTAGGTTTGGATATGTGTTCAAAATTAAAATTTTGGGATGACTTAGAAGAATTAATTTAAAAAATACCTCTCGAAGAAAAAATTTTTATTGGAGGAGATTTAAATGGACATGTTGGTAGAGAGGTAAATGATTTTAAAAGCATTCATGGTGGATATGGGTTTGGAATGACTAATGAAGGTGGTAAGATCATATTAGATTTTTCTTTAGCTTATGATTTTTTAATTGCTAATACCTTATTTAAGAAAAGGAATGAGCATCTCATTACTTATAAAAATGGATATAATACAACTCAGATTGATTATTTTCTTATAAAAAAATTAGATCGTTTAGATTGCAAAGATTGTAAAGTTATTCCGAGTGAAAACTTATGTACCCAACATCGTTTATTAGTTTTGGACTTGAAGATAATGGGGAAGAAAATAAAAAATAAAGTAAAACGATTTTCTAGGATTAGATGGGGGCATTTAAAGAATAGTAATAAAAATATTTTTGAGAGTAAGATTTTAGATTCTAAGATTTTATTTGTGCATGAGGATGCTAATGTTATGTGGGAAAAAGTGGCTAGTGATATTAAAAATATTGCAAAAGATGTGTTTGGAGTATCAAAGGGAAAAGCCCTTAATAGTAAAAATAGTTGGTGGTGGAATCCAATTGTGCAAGAAAAGATAAAAAATAAGAAGATTTGTTATAAAAATTGGTTTAGATGTAAAAATTCTGATAATTGGGAAAGATATAAAGAGGCATGTAAGGTTTCTAAGAAAACAATATGTGATGCAAAGATCTTAGCTTTTAATGATTTATATAATAAATTAGATACTAAGGAGGGAGAAAGATATATGTATAAGCTAGCCAAACAAAGAGATAGGAGTAGTAAAGATTTAACTCAAGTGAAGTGTATTAAGGATGAAGATCAAAAAGTACTTTTCTTAGAAGATGATATTCAACAAAGGTGTGTGAGATATTTTGATAAACTTTTTAATGAAGATTGTAAGAATACAATTGACTTTAGTGACCTTAGCACCCTAAATGAAAATAAAGATTTCTGTTTTTACCGGCGTATTAGTAAAACCGAAGTTAGAGAGGCTTTAAAGAAAATGAAGCGTGGAAAAGCTATTGGACCTGATGATATCCCAATAGAGATGTGGAAATGCTTAGGAGATGAAGGAATTTCTTGGCTAACTAAGCTTTTTAATAATATTTTGAAGACTAAAAAGATGCCAGATGCGTGGAGAATGAGTGTATTGATTCCTATTTATAAGAATAAAGGTGATGCACAAGATTGTGCGAATTATAGAGGAATTAAGTTAATGTGTCACACTTTAAAACTATGGGAGCGAGTTATGGAGCGTAGGCTGCGGCGTGATACTAATGTTTCTCAAAATCAATTTGGATTCATGCCTGGTAGGTCTACTATGGAAGCCATACATTTATTGAGAGGTTTGATGGAGAAATATAGGGAGAATAAGGAGGATCTACATATGATATTTATTGATTTAGAGAAAGCATATGATAAAGTTCCAAGAGAAGTGCTATGGAGAGTTCTTGAAAAGAAAGGAGTTAATAATGCTTATATTCAAATCATTAAAGATATGTATGAAGGAGCTATTACTTGTGTTCAAACACAAGGTGGTTTGACCAAGTATTTCCCTATTTCGGTTGGATTACATCAAGGATCATCTTTAAGCCCATATCTTTTCGCGTTAGTCATGGATGTTCTCACTAGACATTTACATGAGGATGTACCCTGGTGTATGCTTTTTGCTGATGATATTCTTCTTGTTGACAAGACTAGAGAGGGAGTTGAAGGTAAACTTGAAGTTTGGAGATCAACCTTAGAGTCTAAAGGCTTTCGCTTGAGTAGATCTAAAACTGAATATATGGAGTGTAATTTTAGCAGTAATAGACCTAGTGAGGGGATTGTGACTTTGGGCGATCGAGACATTAATAAGAGTACACGTTTTAGATATCTTGGATCTATTGTTCAGAGTGATGGTGAAATAGATGGGGATGTTATCAGTAGAATTCAAGTTGGATGGTTAAAGTGGAGGAATGCATCGGGCTTGTTGTGTGATAGAAAAGTCCCCCTCAAACTTAAGGGAAAATTCTATAAGATGGTGGTGAGACCTGCAATGCTTTATGGTGCAGAATGTTGGCCATTAAAAGAGAAGCACAATACTAAGTTATGTGTTGCGGAGATGAGGATGCTCAGGTGGATGAGTGGATTTACTCTTAGAGACAAGATACGAAATGAGCAGATACGTGAAAAGGTTGGAGTAGCTCCAGTGGAGGATAAGATTAGAGAGAGTCGCCTTAGATGGTTTGGTCACATAAAACGGCGACCTTCCGATGACCCAGTTAGGAAAGTAGAGGTATTAGATTTGACTTATGTTAAGAAAGGTAGAGGTAGACCTAAAAAGACTTGGTTAGAAAATATTAGAAATGATCTTTCTTTATTAGATTTAAACGAGAATTTGACTTTGAACCGAACACAATGGAGAAAAAGGATTCATGTTGCCGACCCCACGTAGTGGGACAAAGGCTTGATGTTGTTGTTGTTGTTGTATGTTTAATTAATTGACCATGGTTTGGAGGGAGAAGTTCCTTATTTAGTCAAGCTAAAACTTTAATGAGAACATATAAAACCTAACCTTACACCCTAATTAAGATTATGCTTTTAATTAGGATAATTAACTTTTGGCACAACCAATTCAATTTTTAACTTTATATTGAAGTCCTTTAACTTTTAATCTGACTGCAAATAAACTTTATAAATCGATTTGGCTTGGTTTTGGGGAATTAGTTGTTTTAGCTGGAGCTTATTTATATTAATTAATTAAATAATATTTATGAGCCCTAATTTTGGGTAAATAAATAAATTAAAATTTAATACAAATTTCCTTAGAATGAAGGACTATTTCTAGAGAAAAATGAGATAACGGTTCCCATTTCACTCCATGGCTTTCTTAGCTGGCCATCACAAGCAATAATTCTTAGGAATGATAATGAGCGAGATGTGGTTTTATCTTGAGATTGTTTAAGGAATTTAGTTGGTATTTATCTTCAAAATATTCATATATTAAAAAACCCTAAAGTATTGATCCTATGCACTTAATTATAAATGGAAAGATAATTGAGTAGTAGGGATGTTGATTAATAGCCACAGGTGATCTATCATCCATCACCATAGTTCTATTGACGCTCCTCTTTAAGGAAGTATGTAATGTTTGATGCATATCACATACGAACATGTGTTCGACATAGCTCCGATATGTGCCGAACACGACGAAGACATGTCTAGACACGTGTCCTAAATATTTTATTAAAATATAAGTTATATATATATATATATATATATATATATATATATTCTTATATTTGCATCAACAGAACACTCACTGCGTCCCTCACATTTCCTTAACAACTTGTGTTTACGGCTTTACTTTGACACACGAAGGCTGCTTGACGTTGATGTCCGACGACGTCTCGTGGATATCTGATGATGCTCAAAGGCGGTTCAATAATGATGTCTGTGTCCCCCAAACAATCATGCCCCCATGCCATCGCCCAATCTTGACGAGCACATCCAACATCGTCTCAAATTCGATGGTCGACACTCTTTCAACATCAACGCCCTCTTGACATTAGTGTTAGAGTTGGATGACTTATTATTTTTTTATTATTTTTAATATTCTGCTTATTTAATTTATATGCACTATTTTTAAGATATAAATATTATAATGCTATGTCCAAGCTGTAATCAGGTTTTATATTTTCAATAGTTGATGCACCTTGTGTTCGTGTCCAGTCCTAGCTAGTCTCGTTGCTTCCTCCTCGGTTGAGATTTAAATTGAGCTAAACATTGCTTTGCTCAATCAATTTAGATAACTAATGGAGGAAGCTTTGTGTGGGATTGTGGGAGGGACTAGGACATTGGTAGTGCATATGATAAGAACTTTACTTAGTAAGATATAGAACCTTTGAAAGCAATGAACTCAAGAGTGAAGATTGATTATTTGGGTAGGGGCGTGGCAGCGTGTTGGTAGAGGAGAAGAAAAATGTTGTTTACAATGGAGATTTGTTAGAGTTCACTTGTTATTTATGATCCTTTAATGGATTGAGTCGTGTTTAAATTCATATTTTACTTTGTTGGATAACTTTGGCTTAACTTTAAGATGACTTGAAGCATGACTTATCGTCATTATTATAATCAATTTTTGACAAGCTGGCAAAGGCAAGGTTTCATGTCAATTTAAGGCAAAAAGAGCGGATTAATCAATTTTACAGACTAGATTACCATTCTTAATTTTTTTTATATCCATCTTTGATAGTTATGACGAGGTTACCTAGCTATTGTAAAGATTTCCTTTTAGGTTTATAACTTTTTTTTAAATGAATTAAAAGTAGCAGTGGGCAGATTAGTGGTTTTTTTCATACATGAGAAATTATGACGGAGAAGGAAAAAGAAAAGTGAAAACAAAAAGAAAGGTGAAAGTGATGATAATGAAGACACTAAGAATGAAGATTGTGGTCTTTTTTAATATTTTTTAATTTTTAAGAAATGGAAATTTAGATATAGGTGAAGAATTAGAGAGATAAAAGAAGGATGGGATTGAGGAGACTTGCTTGATTAACACCTTAAAGGGAGGCATGAGGTAGATAGGCAAAACATATGATTATATGAAGAAATTTTAGAATGGAGAATAAATTTTAGTAGGGATGCTACACAAAAATATTTTCTCTATTTTATCTCTAACTAACTGAAATACAAGAATTTTGGCACAATTTATAAAAATAGACTGATTGAAAATTGAAAAATACTCTTAAATTGATCTGAAAAATTCTAAATCAGTTTGAAATAAGCAATGATATTTAAATCACTAATAATTAATTTAATGACAAATAAGGACAACCATATGATATATTAAACAACCTTGGAAATATAAATTCTCTATTCAAGAATGAGGTACACTTGCACTATATAAGTAAGTAGGGATGATGACAAGTCTTGATGGTTTTAGTTCCCTTTTGAAAGTTAAAGAGAAAGAGATAAGTTAGCAGATGGGTTTGCTGATGGAGAGTGCAATGATAGGTAAGTTAAGGAGAAAGAGGTAAGTTAGGAGATGGGTTGCCGATGGTGAGTGCAATGATAGGTGTTGAAAAAGATGGGGCTAAGTGGTAGCTAACCTGTTGTGATTTTCTATGTAGCATTGATACTCTTGTCTATGCCCTAAGATAGGTTAGCTGCAGCCATGTTATAGTAGATAACTAAAGGAATTTGGTGTTGAATCGCAAATTATTTTTATGGTACTTGTTGTGCTGCTCAAATCTCAACTAAAATAGTAGCTAAATTTAAAGGCATTTGTCATTTACATCAAATAATAAATAGGATATGACTTAATGTTATGTGGATAGAATTTGTATAAAATGATTTGGGAAGAATATGTTTAAAATATGTAACAACATTTTAAGAATAAGTGAAGAATTAGGATTTATTATGTTGAGCCCAAATAGTTGGGATAATATTAATGATGATGATGAGGAAGAATAAATAAGATATGCACGAATTATGTATTAATTACTTTAACTCCAACTACTCAGTGAATTCATTATGACATTATAAATTAAAGTTTTTCATTAACAAGTGTGGTTATCTATGCTTTTGATAATGTATTATTATACTAACTTGTGCTATTAGTTCATAAACTCCAATAAGGACCAATAGTATTCATTTAACATGATATCATTTTATATTAGGGAACCCAACTTAATTGAATAGTGGGAACCCTATTTGATGTCATAAAAAAATGGTTATAAATATCTATGTATAATACTCAAAATGATCATTTAAGAAAATCATCAATTTTGAGCGAAATCATATCAATGATATTTGACAGCAAAATATGCTACTCCTATATTGATAGGTTAACGGATTATTTGGTTAGCCTTAATTTAAGAATAACATTGATCATGGGGGAAATCACATTAATGGCATTATAGTAACCCATTGTGCTACTCAATTAGATGAATAAATGGATTCTTTCTTCGGCCTCATCCCAGCCTGCATCCTTTTCAATGTTGCTTCAACATAGAAAACCCCCATCATCTCATCTATTGAAACCAATTTCACCATATTTATTGGATTGCTAATCCCCAGTTCATATGTTTGGGAATCACTACACGCTGAAAGGTGAAAAAGTGCCAGTATAATTGCATTGTAAAAATACATTCTCTAGCTGGCAATTAATTTCCTTGCAACAAAATAGGTAACATATAAACTAATCATTCCAATTAAGAACATATCAATCCAAGGAATAATGCTAACAAAAATAGTTTAAGACACTAACAACACATACAATGAAAAGTTTTTCAATAAAAAATTGTAAGTCTTAAGAGACATTAAATATAAGCTTAATTTTTGCTAAAATTTGGCTATTAAATGAACAATTTAATTGTTACAAAAATAATACAACTTGTCATGATTACAATACTACAAATTTGATTGTTAATGGAGGTTCATATAGGTTTATCAATTTAGAGTCATTGTTTATTATTGGAGCATTAAAAAAAAAGTTTCAAAATACCACAAATTAATCTTAAGATAAAGTTATTCATTTAAAGATTTTTTTTTTCATCATGTTGAACTGAATATTAGAGAGGTTAAGCATTTCATTATTGTACCTTCCTCAATTAGAACACTTTTTAGCCTTCAAAACTTGGTTTTGGTTGATATGAAGGCCTCCCAAATTCCATCTGTTGTCTTCCATTGACCTATTTCCTCCCCACCTACTCTTCGCTTTTTTCTTCTATCCCATTTATGCTATAGAGGTTTTCCATAGCTAGATCAATGTTGGTGCAATCAATAGGTGTCATTTTTGGCCTACTAACTTTGAGTTACAACCGTGTCTACAGTCTCATTGATGCAATCTTGACTACCATAGATTTTCCTATTTGTATTATTTTAAAATGAATTTAACAAGAATAATTTGGAAAATCTATTGATTATTAATAGAAGGGAATGATTTTTTAACTGTATAATTATCATCATTATGCTGATGTTGTTCTCCTTCCCTCAGTTTCCCCAGCGCTAATTAACCAAAACAAATAGGTTAGGGATTGCTTGGCTAAAAGTAAGATTTAATTTAGATATGATTTTGTAGATCTCGACGGTGTTGAATCTTGAAATTTATTTAACATGATAACAGTTCAATTTGGCTAAATTTATTAAAATTTTATTATTATTATTTTTCTATAATTTGATATTTAAATGAATATGTAAATTTAACTAGAAATTCAATAGGATGTCACAATTTGGTGTTGATAACTATCATATAATCAATAATCCAATTAAATTATCCATACAAATATTAATCAATAAATTATGAGATAAACTAATTCTACTTATAATTATGAAGCATTTTTGCATTACTTATTTCATAATAATTAGTTCAATTTAAATTATTTAGTCTAAAAATTTTACCAATTGATAAATCTAGGGCTAATTCATTGATTTGTTTTTATTTCAATCCATTTATAATTAATTAATTAATTTTATTTATACTTTCAGCTGATTGTAAAGTTAACACCCCCCCCCCCCCCCACTCTCTCTATCTTATTGTTGCTTCTCTCCTGACTTCCTTCTCGCCTCCTATTATCTCGAAATCGTACATGCGAGCTCATCAAAGGTTGGGGCAAAACCTAAAACACGTTGAGAGGATGTGCAAACACGGCCAGATGAGAAGACAATCTATGTGAGGAAGTAACAAGAGTTTTTGCAATTGGATATGAGATCATAGAGGCTAATAAGATGGAGTATAAGGAGTTTTTGTTGAGGAGAAGAGGAGTGACAGCCAGAAGAAGAAGAGGTGGCGAAACAATTTGCAATGACTCCTAGTAGGATTTACCAAATCACATATTGAATATGAAGCAATTGGAAAATGGGATTTAGCTGATCAATAATATTTATATGCTCAAAATGTTGTCTCGGTTAAATCTTGCAAACTAACAACCCCTTGGCATCATCACCTATTTTCATTTGTAGGAATCGCTTGAGACTTGCAAATTATATATATAAATTATATTTATGTATATATTATCCATTTTAAATGAATTTAGATATCATACATTCCTCGTGGGTCTTGTGCCCCTAGCATGTGATGGACTTGCACTATTAGCATGGCAATACACCTTTATATAATTCAACATGACATGACCCTTTCTAGTTTCTATGACAATTTTCTGTGACATTCGTCACGCATTTTTGACACAAACTAGGCATAATTCAAGTGGCTCTAACCTGTTTTATTAACAAACTAATTTAATTTTATTATCTTATCTATTTTTGCTTCAATTCTCTTTAATATCTTCATCAACTTATTTAAGATTCTCTTATAAAATGACTCTGAAGGCTTCCAAAATATTTTTTGAAAGCTACTGCAGTCTCATGCTTATATATATATATATATATATATATATATATATATATATATATATATAAGATTGGTTTTTTCTACTTGTCAAAATTTTTTATTTATTTAGCATCAATAAGTTATCATATAAACTCATCTTAATCTAGGTTGTCTATGTATTTAGATGCTGAATTTGACCATCATGACTGTCGTCCATTTCTGTATCTTTTGTATTGTCCAATTACATAAATCTTATGGCTTCTGCAATATTATAAATGTAATTCTATTTAGTATCATATTTGTGATGTCACTAAAATGTTTTAAACTTACAGTTTAAAGGGTGTTATGTCGGTTCATATCTTCCAAGCTCTGGTGTTTGGCATCATACTCAAAGATTTTTGAAAAGAAGGATCAATGACCCTTCTGTAGTTCATCACATGGATTTCGATGCTCCGACACGTGAAGGGGCTCAACTACTTCCTGATGACAAGGTACTTCTTGATCATCCTTTATCATGCTTTTTGTTGCTCTCATCTATATATTGGTATTCAATGCTTTCATCTATATATTGGTATCGATTTGAATTATGAAGAATTCTAAATTGCATGCTTGGTAGATCTTATGATCCAATTTAATGGATTTATTTTTTATTGGTAAATAACATTATTTAATAGTTTCACTAACCATTTTGACATATTTGTTGTTAATTTTTGTATGTTAGCTTGATTTTCTCCGCCAACACTTTTTGTGTGTGTTTGTGAAGGGTTGGTTTTATCTTTCTAGCTTTTTTTTATTTGTATATTAATATGTTAGTTAGTTAAAGCATATGATAAAAGGACCATTTTACGCCGATTGCTAATTTTAATTGACAACACTATTTGGTGAGTATTTATTAATCTTAAATTATTGTCTCAATTGTGAAAATGAATGTAGATGAATCTTTTTTTTTCCCGACTATTATATTCTTTAGCATTTTCTGTGCTTATTTTGGAAGGCTCATAAGTCATACCATCTTCTCTCTGTTACTTGGTTCTTTAAGGTTTGTTTTTGCAAAGTTATGTGATATTCACTGCTATTACCACATTATGATATCTGGGTTGAGTATCTCTATTAACCGTCATTATTATTGGTCACCTAACTATTTGGTTTTAGCTTTAAAATCATCCTTACCTGTACATGCGGATTGAATGCTACATATCGTGTGAATCGTAGTTCGCGCAAGTCTTTTGTTTGCTTATTATTTTGTAATTGATCTGATTTTATGAATAAATAAAATTTTGCAGCTTTTGAAGTTCAACATTTTCATGCTTGCCCAATCAGAATTTGCTTAGCATCAACCCCACTTGAACCTCATCACAATGAAATAAAAAGAAAAAGATAATTAATGATGTTCAACTTAATTCAATGACAAAGAAGGAAAATGATGTAGGGCATGTTTAAATTTGCTTTGTGTGGAGTTCTTTACCCATGAATCTTTGAGTAAAACCCTTGAGGTTTGGATTGCTTAAAATCAAGTTCAGTTGCAGACTGCTTGGTATTCCCCATTCTGCAATTTGTTTTTTATGACCCTGCTGCTGTGTAATTCTCTCTCTAGTTATCCATAGAATAGTTATTGGAGGTTCAGTATTTGTAAGCAGAAGCAGGACGAAGCACTCCTCGAAGATGTATGGATTCTGCTAAGAGCTGGGCACATAGATGAGGCTTGTGAGCTTTGCCGTTCTGCAGGACAGGTATGGAAGTTACATTGATGATCCACATCTTGAAAATTTGGTTGTTTGTTGAATGCATTACATTTATTAATTTAGCCATGGCGAGCTTCAACTCTATGCCCTTTTGGAGGACTGGATATATTACCTTCCATAGAAGCTATGGCTAAGAATGGGAAACCTAGGTTTCTACAAGCAATTGAGCTGGAAAGTGGCATTGCACACCAATTGCGGCTTTGGAAGTGGGCATGCTATTGTGCATCAGAGGTATGAATCTTTGAATTTATTTACGAGTTTCTTTATGCAGTAATTGTTTTATGTTTTTTCAGTGTTATTTAGGTTTTATAAAGTTGCATTATTCATTTGCATTATTGATCTATAAGGTTGAAATAGTTTGATGATAAAAATAATGTACTGGGAACTATGTGGATATTTATTTCCATATTGTTGATTCTCAATCAACATAATTAACTAAAATCTTGGAACTTAAATATTTTTTTGCCACTTAACAAGAACCTTCAATGAAAGTACTAATTTTTCTTTGTTAATTTTTTGATGAAATTAAACTTTTCACTCAACAAAATGTTCACAAAAAAATTGCATTATATAGGAAAATGATGTATTGAATCCTCTTTTTGCATTCTTCATCATGCAATTGTTTATTTCTTTACCATAGGTCCTTAGATGACTCAACCCTAGGTTCTTAAAGATATATTGCAAAAGTTATTTTAATGGACCTTATTATTTTAGGGGAATATTTTCTTGTGTTAATGTTTATTGGCGATGCTAGAATATTTGACAGGTTCCGTAGTGTTGAACTATTATTATATTAGAGATATATATTTTTGATATTCTCATAATACAAGTGTTATTCTCTTTTGTTTGTGTACTTATCTTATCATCATATATGCAAATTTATAAGCTCAACATATTCAATCAATAAATGAAGTTCATTTCCTATCAATATAGCATCAAGTTGGAAAATCCTAGGCCCTCACTTGATTGATCTCATGCCAAAACTTGTTAGTCATCCACTCTTGTCCGAAACCTATTGTTGTTTGCGCCCATATGCCGCTTCTTGCACATGTATCATCACTGGCCCATGGTTGTACGCATGCATTGTTGCAACTCGCTCGCTTGCTCTTGCTACACACTTGCACACTCATGTTGCTGTTGCTGTTGGTACGCATGCTCTTATTTGTGTGCGTGCTGACACACTCGTTCATTGTAGCTAGTCGCTTGGTGTTGATCGCACCTTACAATGTGAATTGAGCCATACGATCAATCATAACTTGATTTGCATGATATAAATCAGTTTGTATAGCCTCGATCTTTTTTTCTCAACCTGTTTTAAAGGTTTAATTTTAAGGCACTTGACCTTTCTAAAAATCATAAAATGTGAGAGGGGCCAAAAAATTTTTGAGAGAGAAAGGAGATGAGTTTGCTTTGGGAGAGATTCTTTGACTTTAATTTACAAATTTTAGAAAGCATAGATTTCATTATGAGAGTGCACTACTTAGCTATTTCCCCTATATTCTTTTGCTTGGTTTCTATGATGCTTTTGTGGCTTTTTAAAAGATTTTATATTGTGATTATAAGAGATCCTTGATATCTCAAAAGGCTCTTTATTACTTTGGTTAACTAGTTGGTGGGATAGAGTATTGGTCTTCTTGCTTAGAGTAGAAAAGGGTGCAGAATTTCTCCATTATCCTTTAAGGAGGGAGGTTTCTCCACCTTGCGTTTGTAAGAGTGGTTGGTGGCATTCTCAGGAAGAAGATCCGAGGAGTTGATGTAGACCGATAGGGTCGAACCATTATAAATTGGTTTGAGCATCTTTTTTTTTTTTCTAATTTTTACATGTACTGTTATTTTTGATTATTTGCTTATTTCACTTTGCTCTTGTTCAATGGATGTACTAGTGGATGATTATTTTTATGGACTTTGCAAAATTTTCTAGTTTACTCTCAAAATTTTATCATCTTATTGCGGGTTCTTGAAAAATAACATAAAAGAAATTTATTAGCCTACATCTTTGAATTTATTTCTGTAGCTGTATCTTGATTTGTAATCTCTCAAGAAAAAAGAACAATCTAAACTATATTTACATTTGTTTCAAGTTGTTTGGAAAAACTTGCACACCAATTCATTTGCTCTTGGGTATGCCATTCACTTTTTACTTTGCTATGCGATACATCTTCCTTGGGTAATCTTACAATTAGAAGGTATATTAGTGCCATGATCCTATTATATGATGATTTTATGATTCCGACAATGTAATCTTTAATAAAATTACAACTCTTTTATTTTTTGCCCTTTCGCTACGTGAACCTTATGCACCACCAGTTTCTCTTTATCCAAAGTTCACCTTCCTACCTCTATTCACATATATTTATACTCTTTTTGTCCTCAACCTCTATTCGTAATAACACCTTTAACCACATTTTTAGGTTTAATTGAGCATGCATTAGCCATTGAACCATCTATCCTACATTTACTCATTACTTGCTTAAGAGATAAAAGGCAACATACTAATATTATTCACTTGTATTCTTCATTTGATTATTTATTCACTTTGTTTCATTCCTTGCCTTTTCGTTGTCATTTGTATATATTCTATGACATTAAGATGAGTTGCAAAATCCTTTATGACAAATTGCATTGGTTGTTATAATTGATTCTCTTCTTAGTTACCTTACCTAGGATTTGATAGTACCTTCTAGGGTTAAACCAATTGACTATAGATGGATTTTCATTATAAAATTTCATCATGATGGATTGATCGATCACCACAAAATCTTGATTGGTAGCCAAAAAGTTCAGCTAGGTTCATGGGATATACTATCTTGACACATTATCTCAGTTGCACACCCAAATTCCGTCATAATTCTTTTTTGTAGCCATCAATTACAGTTTGATTATGCTACAAATTGATGTGAGCAATGTCTAGTTGACCTCAATACTTGCTCCATAATTAAACACAATTAAATGCGACAAAAATGATGGAAACAATGGATAACAGATGCGACATTGCGCAAATCTGGATTGAAATGCTTTGATTGCAATTAGTTGTCTAATCATTACTCTTTTCACAAAATAAGCTGTAAGTCGATGCGCTTGAAGCTTTGAAATTGCTGAGGAACGACGCCATATTTTTTGGATCGTAACTCAAGGAAATTTTGTTAAAAAAATTTACCCGTGTATGAGATGACAAGACGAATTGTTAATGTGCGCACAAATGAATAAGATTCATGAAGCGAAGTCAACACCTTATTATTATTTTAATTTATCTAATTAAAAAAAGAGAGAAAATCCCTCTCCCATCTCTACCTTTCTGTCCCATATATCTACCAAATTTTATAAATCCTGCTATACATTATTTAACTCTTTTTTGCTTATCTCATATGCTTCTCTATCTCATCCAATCTCATTTAAAAAAAAAAAGGAAAACCGTTAAAAATCTAAATTGAGCCTTATCTCGTCATTTTCTCTTACTCACTTTGCCTTGCTATCTCCCTCTCTTACTAAACCCGCTTGGTCCCTCTCCCTCTTGGGCTCCCTTTCTCTCGTCCCTTCTTTGGGTCTTCATCCACCCAACTCCCAAAACCCTGGGTAACTAGAAATGAGGAGGGCATGATGGAAGCTTATTGGAGAAGGCATCGATATATCTAGTGGCATATAAAGAGCTAAGATATTGCACGAGAGTTTGCTTATTAAGGTATTGACAAATCGGCCACATGTATGGAAGTGGAGTTTATGCAACTTAATGGTAGATTTGACTTGAATTCGCTGCTACATAAAGCCCCCTCAATGACATAGAAGTGAGGAAGTCGTCATGTAAGCTTGTTGACTAGGCATCTATGAGACCAACAACATGTAAAGAAGAATAGGAGTTTGAGAGATCTCACCACTCCTCTCATCTGTTTGCTTTTAGCATGTGCCTCGCCTACCTAGCCTCTTAACCCCATCATAGTTTACTCGCACCTCCTCTACCAATTCCAACCAACCCAAACAACCAAGCTCCTCACTGTCTTCCTTAAATCTGACAATGACCTTGCCAAACACCCTCTAACAACAATTCCAGCTTCAAACCGTTGCATCCTACTCTTCCTCTTATTGTTGATAAGTTCGCTTTGGCAATTCATTACTTCAATCGCCAATAAATATCCTCCTCCCTCAACCTAGAACAAACTCTCTTGAAAAGGCCAAATCTAAATTTTCATAGTCCACATGCCTTTCCTTAGTGGTGGTGAATAAGAAGCAATAAGCAACCTTCTAGGTATGTTGCTTGTGTGGTGAACCATATATGTTTATTCAATAGGGTTATGTATGGCTTTAAACAAAGTCCATGTGTCGGTTTAAAAAACTTTGTAAAATTTTGGTTAAGAGTTGTCTTCAGAATGTCACTACAGATCACTCTTTTAGGAGATTTTGGTTTTCTTGGTACTTAGCTTTTGACTTTATATTGCAACAATTGTGCCACTATCTATATTGGCCATTATTTAAAAAAATATTTGAGGCATACACCTCAAGGCACAACTACGACACATCGAGGCTTAAGCCTCGTCAGTTCGAACTAAACTTGCGCTTTTCTTGACTGAGGCATACGCTTTAAGGCGTAACTGATGAGGACATCCGACCATGGAGACTCTACTAGAGAAGGGGCCGACGATCTACGGCCACGATCGCACCACTTTATTTTTGAGCTATCATTTGTATTAGGTTTATTTATTATATGTGTATTTGATTTATTATCGCAGTTTTTTTATTTTTACCCTCACTTGAGGGAGTAGTTGTTTGTAACCCTTAAGGGTACTTTTGTTATTTGTCTTATTATTATATTTTAGCTATTTAAAGCCCCTTCCTCTTCCTTTTGAGGGATGATGAATATTACTAAGAAGTTTCCTGCACTTGTATTTTGGTGAGTTTGAGAGCTCTTGTGAGAGTTCTAAGTCCCGAGGAGAGGGAAGCGTATTACCTACCAACCGCAGGAAGCGTCCGGGCTCGTGATTCATCTCTTCCACCAACCTCCTCCCCTTTCTTCTCCCTAAACCGCCGGCCACCACCTCCTATATCTTTCTTGGCCGAACCCCATACCACAAACCCTAGGCCGACTCTACCCTCCCTTTCCCCTCCTAAGCCGCTGGCCTACACCCCCACTTCCCCTCCTAACCGCCGGCCCCAAGGCCCCACCATCTACCCTAGCTGCCGACCACCTTGTGTTCCTCCCCATTGGATTCAAATTTTCAAAATCTAGGCTTTAATACTTTCCTAATTTAATCCCTTTTCAATTTGGAAAGCATTTAAATTCAATTCAAATAAATTTGAAATTGAAACCTATTCCTAAATAAGAAAAGTTAATTTAGGAAAGCCCTCCAATCATGTGTTATTTAAATTTTAAATAGGATTTGATTTAAATACATTTTCCTATTTTAAGATTCTAAATATAGTAAGCTTTAACTCCTCAAATCAAACCCTATATTGATGTAAGCAAAAAAATTAGGAGGCCCCTAATTTTTTTGCTAGAAAAAAACATATGCTCACTAGGAAAGAAAAATACCCAAAAGAGACAAGATACATCTAAACAAAATATAACTTTTATAAAGATGACTCTTACAAACTTTGACACTTACAAAAACAAACAAAAGACACACCTAAAGGAGCCCTTCTTTGCTTTGAGATGAAAGATACAGGTGAGGTGGAACTTGCGTAGAGAAGAAAAGGATAAGAAGTCCGAGAAGAAAGAGGAGAAGCTCGCAAGCTTTCCTAGAAAGAGAGAAGAAGAAGAAGAATAGAACAAGCTTGCAAGCTTTTCCAAACAAACCCTTAGGTTTTTCCTTTCCAAAAATTACATTTTTCAACTCTTATTCCTCTCCAAAACATCTCATATTTATAGACCAAAGATAGAAGCCAAACAGCCATACACCTACAACCAAAGCCAATCAGCATTGGGGAAATGAAAGGCCAATAGCCACATTAAGAAGCAAAGAAAAACAGCACAGGAACCCACAACACAAGCCACGGATCACCCAGCCAGGGGAGCAACCCGAGAAGCAGCACAGGGAAAACAGCAAGGCAACCACGGGAACCCAGCCAGCAGCCACGGGAAGCCCACCCAGGAGAGGAACCGAGGAGGCAAACACAGGAAACAAGAGCAGGAAACCATGGGAAACCAACCAGCGTAGGAACCCGAAAAGCCCACACAGAAAAATGGAAAAGCAGCCACATTAACTCCCCAAGAAGAAACCAATGAGGCACACAAGTTCCACTCCCCTAAACCTTTTGGAATTAAATACATACCTTTATGTATTAATGAGTCTCCATCAATAATGAGCTACAACCCCAAGTAGGACAACTTAAGTAAGCTCAAACCCAAATAGCCCAAGCCAAACCGAGAGCAGCAACAACCCAAACAACAAGAAATTTTTTGTGATGTGGAGACCCCCCCCCCCCCCCTCCCCTTGCCTACATCATATATCCATGCTAGCCGTCAGCCCCACACCTCTCTCCTCCAATTATCTCTTTCCTATTAACGCTCCTAATCAAATCCCCTCCCATTAGGGTGTGCTGCCCCTCCCTATCCCCAATCAATGGAGATTCAAATTCAAACTTTTCCCTCCCTCCCAAACATTAAAATATGAAATTAAATTTCAGATTTTGAATTGCCTCCCTTCATTTATCGACCCACAAAATCCGGAGCTACTCCCCCTCTCCTTCCTCTATTGATGCATGCAAAGGGGGGGTCAAAACAAAATTAACTTCTTTGATTTTTGGGCTACTGGATGCTTCTCGGTTTGATCTTGACTGCTTGGTTTTGGGTTGTGTTTTTGGGAGCTTTTTGGTTCTAGCTCATTTATGCTTGAGCTAATGTTTAGCTCATTATTATGAAAAGGTATTCCTCTTGATAGCTCATTATGTGGAGTTGGATCTTTGCATTTTCCCTTTCTTTGTGTCCCCTCGGTTTCTTCCTGGTGCTATTTCCCGTGGATGGTTCCTTCCCCTTTTCTGGTTGCCTGTTCCGGTTCCCCTTGTGGATGCTTGTCCTGGTTTCCTGGCTGTCCGTCCAGGTTCCCCTAGTTGCTGGTTCCGATTCCTTGTGCTGTCCCTTTGGTTCCTCCCCTGGCTGTTTGTCCCGTAGTTGCTTTACCCAGTTTTTATGTGGCTTTTTGGTTGCTATTTCTGGATGCCTTTTGGCCTTCCATTTCCCTTTTTCTGATTGGTTCCTTGGGTGGCATTTAGGGGTTGTTTGGCTGCCCCTTTTCTTTTATAAATATGAGATGTTTTGTAAAAGAGAAAAAGAGAGATATGTGTTAATTTTTGGAATAAAACCTGAGGGTTTGTATTAGAAAAGATTGCGAGCTTGTTCCACTTCGCCTTCTCCTTCTTCTAGGAAAGTTTGCGAGCTTGTCCTCTCTTCTACTTCGTCTTGGCTTCTAACCTCTTTCTTCTCTCCGCAAGTTCGACGCCACTTGTATCTTTCTTCTCAATGGATAAATGAAAAGCAGGATTAGGTGTTTTAAGTGTCATTTCAAGTTATCAAAGTTATGTTATGTCTTTCTATTTAAGTGTTGTATGTTCTTAGTATTAGGGAAGTCTTTTTATGTGGTTGAAGTTTCTTTTTTAGGTCTCCAAAGAGTTGTGGAGACCTGATTTTTTTTATTTTTGTATGCTTGCAAGAAAATAGGGTCTTCCTTTTTTTTTGCTTGCATCAATTTGGTATCAGAGCTTGTGGTTGTCGAGTGTGTCTTGGTGTCTTATGTGAGTGTCATATGAGTTTTGTTTTTGAGTCACGTTTTTTTTAGTCATAGTCCATGCAATCAGCCGTCGGAAACCTCGTGTCAAGATTTGAAAGAGTCCCAAGGAGAATTTGACCCTACCAAATTTACAAATCAACCAACTATTCAGGATGTGAAGATTCCAACTATAGAAGGGGTTCCACCTCAGGGAGATTCAACTGACCCAATTCAAAATGAGCTTTACAAAATGCAAAGAGTAATGTACTTTTGTGACGAGAAATTCGAGAAAAGGAAGAAACATCTTCAGGACCAATTTCATCAAGAAACGGAGTTGATTGAAAGGAAGCATGCTTCTATGATTAAAAAATTGGATTTGGAATATGGGGCACAAATGGAAAAGTTAAAAACGGTCTCGTCGGGAGATGAGAATTTTCAAGTGGGGGAGAATCTGATGCATGCAAAGGGGGGGTTAAAACAAAATTAACTTATTTGATTTTTGGGCTGCTGGATGCTTCTCGGTTTGAGCTTGACTGCTTAGTTTTGGGCTGTGTTTTTGGGAGCTTTTTGGTTCTAGCTCATTAATGCTTGAGCTAATGTTTAGCTCATTATTATGAAAAGGTATTCCTTTTGATAGCTCATTATGTGGAGTTGGATCTTTTTCTTTTCCCTTTCTTTGTGTCCCCTCGGTTTCTTCCTGGTGCTGTTTCCCGTGGATGGTTCCTTCCCCTTTTCTGGTTGCTTGTTCCGGTTCCCCTTGTGGATGCTTGTCCCGGTTTCCTAGCTGTCCGTCCAGGTTCCCCTGGTTGCTGGTTCCGATTCCTTGTGCTGTCCCTTTGGTTCCTCCCCTGGCTATTTGTCCCGTGGCTGCTTTACCCAGTTTTTATGTGGCTTTTTGGTTGTTGTTTCTGGATGCCTTTTGGCCTTCCATTTCCCCTTTTCTTATTGGTTCCTTAGGTGGCTTTTAGGGGCTGTTTGGCAGCCCCTTTTCTCTTATAAATATGAGATGTTTTGTAAAAGAGAAAAAGAGAGATATGTGTTAATTTTTGGAATAAAACCTGAGGGTTTGTATTGGAAAAGCTTGCGAGCTTGTTCCACTTCGCCTTCTCCTTCTTCTTGGAAAGCTTGCGAGCTTGTCCTCTCTTCTACTTCATCTTGGCTTCTAACCTCTTTCTTCTCTCCGCAAGTTCGACGCCACTTGTATCTTTCTTCTTAATGGATAAATGAAAAGCAGGTTTAGGTGTTTTAAGTGTCATTTCAAGTTATCAAAGTTATGTTATGTCTTTCTATTTAAGTGTTGTATGTTCTTAGTATAAGGGAAGTCTTTTTATGTGGTTAAAGTCTCTTTTTTAGGTCTCCAAAGTGTTGTGGAGACCTAATTTTTTTATTTTTATATGCTTGCAAAAAATTAGGATCTTCCAAATTTTTTTTGCTTGCATCATCTATGGTCGGCCCCCACTACCTCCCCCTCTCTACTTGGAATTAGTCATAATTCCCTTCCATTGAACATCAATTCTGAAGGATTTCACTTCATAAAATTGTTATTCAGATTTCCTGGATATATAAAAATAGCTGTCCAGGATATATAGCAAGTCTTATCTCTTCTAAATTTTCCTCAATTGTGGCATCACAAAGATTATGTAAGCTTTCTCCGTTTCCACCAATCATCAAAGAGTTGAGTGAGGGATCTTACATAGTGACTATTCTAAATGTTAATTTAGTGATTCCTGTCGAAAGCCTTACATTAAGCAAAATCTGATTTGATTAGTTATTTTGTGTTCTAAATATTTGTTGTGTAATCTATTGCTTGATCTAAATCATTTCTTTATTGTTTTCAATCACCGTTTAAATCATGTAAGTTGACTAATTGTTCTTGCTCTTTCAAAAGCATATAATTTCAAAGGCAAAACATCAATCAGCGCACCTAGTCCTACATCAGTAACGCTTTGAGGCAGTGCGAGGCGCTGCCTCGATTCAATTATTTTTTTAGTTCGACAGAGTCGCAAGTCGAGTGCGCTTATTAGATTTAGGGCTTCTTCTGTTTTGAAACACTTTTTCCAATCTTTGCCCCTTCTGGAGCTTGCAATGAAGGTAACACTCTCGTTCTGCTTCATGTAAACTGCTTCGACCTTGCCTGCTCAACCTGGCCTGTTTCATGTAGGACGAATTCTTCATAGCGAGGTAACAATCCATCTTTCCTTTTAAGCCCATGTAGGGTTCGACTGCTTTGTGAGAAGCAGAATTTTTTATAGTTTTGTAACTTTCATTACGACAGGAGCTCGAAGCAAACATGATGTTCTTTCTTTCTTTCTTGCTTGTGTCGTGTGAACTATACGGCGCTTTCCTCCCTTTCGACCTGTATCGTGTGAACTGTAAGGCGCTTTCCTCCCTTTCTTGCCTGCGTCGTGCGTCGTATTTAATTTGATCCAACAGGAGCTCGCAGCGAAGGTAAGGTGCTTTCCTTATGTTCGACCTGTTTCACCCGTTCATTCATTTTTTGTGATTTCTCCTATTATGCATGCTAGAATTCTGCTAATGTTAGCTTTATTAATGGTCTCTTCAATTGTTGCTGCATTTTTTCTAACCAAATTCCTTTTTAGATCTGGTGTAACATGGATATGAATTTTGCTTTAGCACTACTTAATGTCATAATAGCTTGTTTCTTACTTCTCTGTGTGATTAATTTTACTCAAACATGTATGCCATATCTAGTGGTTGATCTCTAGTTAGTGATAAAAATTGCTCGAATTGCATTCTTTCTAGCCAAATTCCACATTTTTGTAGGGATTTTTTTTCTCAAAGATTATTAATTTGTCAGGATTAACACTGCCGTTGCCAGGTCCCAAGTCCTGGATGAGAAAAGTGGAGGGTTGTGTTAGGTAGTTGACAGCCAGCGTAAAACTTGTCGAATAATAATGTCATGAATCCTTTAAGAAATTGTGTTAATGCTAGGGCGTCCCCTGGAAACGACGTGCTGTATGACATAAATACAGCGACAAGTGTGCAAGGGCCGTTGCACCGGCGCTCGGGTGCAGTGTTAAATAGGCAAGGATTCCCATATCAAGGACGGATGTGGGCAAAGAAGCTAGTCCATGAAACTAAAATTAGAATATGAACTTGGAATATAGGTTCTCTTACAGAAAAATTAATGGAATTAATAGATATTATGATTCATAGGAAGATAAATATTCTATGCATTTAGGAAACTAAATGGGTTGGAGAGAAGGTTAAGGAGATTGATAGTTTATGATTTAAACTTTGGTATTCAGGTAGGAGTCATACTAGAAATGGTGTAGGTGTGATTTTAGATAAGAGTTTGGAGGATAATGTTATAAAAATTAATAGAATTGGAGATATAATTATAGCTTTAAAGATTGTTGTTGATGCTAAGATTATTAACATTATAAGTACTTATGCTCCTCAAGTGGGTTTGGATATGGGTTCAAAATTAAAATTTTGGAATGACTTAGAAGAATTATTACAAAAAATATCTCTTGAAGAAAGAGTTTTTATTGGAGGAGATTTAAATGAACATGTTGGTAGAGAGGTAGATGATTTTAAAAGCATTCATGGTGGCCATGGGTTTGGAACGACAAATGATGGTGGTAAGTCCATATTAGATTTTTGTTTAGCTTATGATTTTTTAATTGCTAATACCTTATTTAAGAAAAGTAATGAGCATCTCATTACTTATAAAAATGGATATAGTACAACTCAGATTGATTATTTTCTTATAAGAAAATTAGATCGTTTAGATTGCAAAGATTATAAAGTTATTCCGAATAAAAATTTATTTACCCAATACCGTTTATTAGTTTTGGACTTTAAGATAATGGGACAGAAAATAAAAAATAAAGTAAAATGATATTCTAGGATTAGATGGGGGCATTTAAAGAAAATTAACAAAAATATTTTTTATAGTAAGATTTTAGATCTTGAGATTTTGTCTGTGCATGAGGATGTTAATGTTATGTGGGAAAAAGTGGCTAGTGATATTAAGAATATTGCAAAAGATGTGCTTGGAGTTTCAAAGGAAAAAACTTCTAATAGTAAAAATAGTTGGTGGTGGAATCCAAATGTGCAAGAAAAGATTGAAAATAAGAAGATTTGTTATAAAAATTAGTTTAATTGTCAAAATTCTGATAATTGAAAAATATATAAAGAGGCACGTAAGGAATCTAAGAAAGCAATATACGATGCAAAGATCTTAGCTTTTAATAATTTATATAATAAATTAGATACTAAAGAGGGAGAAAGATATATGAATAAGTTAGCCAAACAAAGAGATATGAGTAGTAAGGATTTAGTTCAAGTGAAGTGTATTAAGGATGAAGATCAAAAAGTACTTTTCTTAGAAGAAGATATTCAACAAAGGTGGATGAGATATTTTGCTACAATGAAGAATGTGAAAATACAATTGACTGTAGTGACCTTAGCACCCTAAATGAAAATAAAGATTTTTGTTTTTATCGGCGTATTAGTAAAATCGAAGTTAGAAAGGCTTTAAAGAAAATGAAGGGTGGAAACGCTGTTGGACCTGATGATATTCCAATAGAGGTGTGGAAATGCTTAGGAGATGAAGGAATTTCTCGGCTTACTAAACTTTTTAATACTATTTTGAAGACTAGAAAGATGCCAGATGAGTGGAGAATGAGTGTGTTAATTCCTATTTTTAAGAATAAAGGTGATGCGCAAGATTGTGCGAATTATAGAGGAATTAAGTTAATGTGTCATACTTTAAAACTATGTGAACGAGTTATGGAGCGTAGGTTGCGGCGTGATACTAATGTTTCTCAAAATCAATTTGGATTAATGCCGGGTAGGTCTACTATGGAAGCCATACATTTTTTAAGGGGTTTGATGGAGAAATATAGAGAGAATAAGGAGGATTTACATATGATATTTATTGATTTAGAAAAAGCATATGATAAAGTTCCAAGATAAGTGCTATGGAGAGTTCTTGAAAAGAAAGGAGTTAATAACGCTTATATTCAAATCATTAAAGATATGCATGCAGGTGCTATTACTTGTGTTCAAACACAAGGTGGTTTGACCAAGTATTTCCCTATTTCGGTTGGATTACATCAAGGATCAGCCTTAAGCCCATATCTTTTTGTTTTAGTCATGGATGTTCTCACTAGACATTTGCAAGAGGATGTTCCTTGGTGTATGCTTTTTGCTGATGATATTCTTCTTGTTGATAAGACTAGAGAAGGAGTTGAAGGTAAATTTGAATTGTGGAGGTCAACCTTAGAGTCTAAAGGTTTCGCTTGAGTAGATCTAAAACGAAATATATGGAGTGTAATTTTAGTAATAATAGGCCTAGTGAGGGGATTGTGACTTTGGGCGATCAAGTCATTAATAAGAGTACACATTTTAGATATCTTGGATCTATTGTTCAGAGTGATGGTGAAATAGATGGGGATATTATCAGCAGAATTCAAGTTGGATGGTTGAAGTGGAGGAATGCATCGGGCTTGTTGTGTGATAGAAAAGTACCCCTCAAACTTAAGGAAAAATTCTATAAGATGGTGGTGAGACCTGCTATGCTTTATGGTGCCGAATGTTGGCCATTAAAAGAGAAGCATAATACTAAGTGTTGCAGAGATGAGGATGCTCAGGTGGTTGAGTGGCTTTATCCTTAGAGATAGGATACGAAATGAGCATATACGTGAAAAGGTTGGAGTAGCTCCAGTGGAAGATAAGATTAGAGAGAGTCGCCTTAGATGGTTTGGTCACATAAAACGGCAGCCTCCCGATGACCTGGTTAGGAAAGTAGAGGTATTAGATTTGACTTATGTTAAGAAAGGTAGAGGTAGACCTAAAAAGGCTTGGTTAGAAAATATTAGAAATGATATTTCTTTGTTAGATTTAAACGAGAATTTGACTTTTAACAGGACATAATGGAGAAAAAGGATTCATGTAGCCGACCCCACATAGTGGGATAAAGACTTGATGTTCTTGTTGTTGTTATTAGTAATTTGTCAGGATTCCTTTTTTGAAATACTGAATGATATGAAATTTAATCCATGCAACTTTTTTTTTTACTTTAAAAATGAGTGAGATTAAGGGGAAAAGTTATTATAAAGGTAATAATATTAATCTATCTAAATAAAATATATAACATTCTAAGTCGGTTTTATGATGAGCCTATTGCTAAAATATATTTTATATTTTGAACTTTGTGTTGGAAGACAGCAAATACCAAATAGAGAAAATTAAACTGACTTATAATTAGTTAGTTACATCCGAAACTTTTATGTGATTAGTAGGTTGCCACAAACAAGAAATTAAACTTTGATAGTGAGAAGGTTTCTGCTTAAATTTCTTGTTAAACTCATTTAAATCAAATTTCTTTTTTACACTTATTACCTAACTCATTTGCCATTCAGTATTATTTTGTTCTCTTCACAACCAGTCCATAGACTTCGACTTCTTTGATCTTGCTTTAGCCATTCACCCTTCTCAATCTTCTCTGAGCTCTGCAAAAAAAGGACAAATAAGAAGCGCTTCTCATAAAAATTAGATTGTTTCTGTGTTATTGAAAGAATACATGATTACTAATATATGTTTCCTTTATCATTACCTAATGTTAGTTGGTGACAAAGATTTTTTATGAGGTGTTAAAAGGCTGAAGGATAACTTAGCTTGCACGCATATCAATGTTAGACAATGCACAAATGTACCTGATGAAGTGAAAAAGGAATGTGCATAATATTTAAAGAAGTTCGCAACCTCCAAAGAAGTAACACGAAGAAATATGGAAGAGATGATTGGAAATAGTTATTATTATGATTCTCAGCATGAAGGATCCAGTAGTGGAAGCCAATTAATTTCTTCTAATAGAGGCACTTGAGGGCCAATGGATAGATTTATGGTTAATATTGATGACGAGGACAACATGAATAGTCAAAATATTCCTCTTATTGCTATGAAGGAACTCAAGAACTAAGTTTGTTTAGATATTGCTAGGTGTTTTTATGAAAATGGCATACCATTTAATGTTATTAGGAGTCCGTTATGGATCAACATGTTTTGATTTGTTGGGAGTTATGGTCGAGGACTAGAGCTTCCAAGTATATATGAATTGTGGACTTGGATGTTAGATGAGAAGGTAAGGACAACATCAAAGATGGTGGATGAAGTCAAAAAGACTTGGGTTGAGACGGGAGTGGCCATAATGTCAGATGGAGGATCAAATATTTGATAGAGGAGTATCATTAACTTTTTGGTTAACAATTCATATGAAATTATTTTTCTGAAATCAGTTGTTGCTTCAAATTTTATAAAAGATGTGCAACTGTTGTTTGAAATGTTAGATGATGTTGTGGAGGAAGTAGGACATGCATTAGTTGTTCAAGTTGTTACTGATAATACAAGTGCATACAAAGCTGTATGGAGATTGTTAATGGAGAAGAGGAAGCACATTTATTGGATTCCATATGTTGCGCACTGTATTGATTTAATGTTTGAGAGGTTGGGACAGTTGCCTCAGCATAAATCAGCCCTATTGAAGGCTAAAATTGTTGGTAAGTTTATTTACAATCACTCTTGGATACTCAGTTTAATGAGAAAATTTATTGAAAAATAAATTATTCGACTTGCTATCACTAGATTTGCAATTGCATGTTTAACATTACAAAGATTTAAGGAGTTAAGGGTGCTGATGTTTTTTAAGTTGAAGCTGAAGGAGAAGCTCATGTCAATGAGGACAATGAACAATCATTGTAGATATTGAAAGGTCTACTGAATTGGGGTCATCTTCTACTTCCTAAGTATATAAAAGAAAGAAACAAAGTGGGATTGAGGCTTCAAAAAAATTCAAAGATAATATTAAATATAATGAATTATTTTTTATCTTTTTAATTTATTGTTTCATTTTAGAGTGCAACTAATTAAATGTTAAATGATATAGGGGATAAAGAAAAAATATTATAGATGAAGTAGATTTTGAAGATGACTTTGACATAAATTATGAGGATTTTTTTGAAAACAGTCAAAGTGATTATGAGATTGCCTTCGGATTTGATTCTAAGGGAGTGTTTAAGTTTTACGTGAGTATTTATTTTGAATATTGTGTTCCAGTAATATTTATCTTCAAGCAAATCATTATGTTCATAATTTCTTAATATTATGTCATTTTTTTGAATTATTTATATTTTCTTAAGTACTTTATTTTTTTTTCATTTTGAGGCTTATGCCTCGATCGGCCTTGAGGCTTAACGCCTCAACTCTCTTAGACAAAACAACTCAATTCCTGATTTCGCCTTTTAAAAAATTGATACTGGCAATAGTCTTATTTTTGTGAATGTACTAAATATATTGAAGCAAAATTTCGTTTCATATGAGATGCTTTCCTTTCCAAGAAAATTGTTTTTCCACATATTTCTAGTTCAGAATAAGTATTATATATCTTTTATTCTTTATTAAAGCTTTAGGTCACTTTTGTTATTTTTCATTTGTGTAACAAATTGGAGCTAATAAAATATACTTGCTCGAGCTTGAGGAGTGTTGGCTTTGTTGGTATATTAAGTAGGCTTCCTATTTTTGGAGGTGATCACATTTGGGAGATCTTTTTTTTTTCCATCATTGTGATTGGATGTATTATTTTCTTTAACTTGTTTCCTTATTTTATCTTCATGTATGCCTACATATTCAATTTTTACATTAAAATCTGATGCGGACATCCGATTTTGAAGATTATCAAAGGAGGAGACGACGATCGACGCCCGAGATCATTCCACCTTATCTTAATTTGTTATTTGTAATTTTTATTTTTATTATGAATTTTTCCATTTTTTACCCTTAAGGGAGTTGTCTTATGTAAGCCCAAGGGGCAATATTGTCTTTTGTTTTGTTTCTTTTATCTTTAGGCCTATATATAGAGGCCATTGTTCTTGTATGAGGTAATGATGGATTTTTAATAAAAAAAGAAACTTTGGAGCCTTTGTCTTGATCTCTGTGTGAGTTCTGGAGAGAAGAAGTCCTATGGGAGGACAACCTTGTTTCCACCAGTCGCAAGATGGGTCCGGGCTCGTGGATTGAAGTCCCTCGGGGAGGGCAACGTAGTACCCACCAGCCGCAGGAAGAGTCCGGGCTCGTGGTTTGTATCGATTTTATTTTATTTTTGTTTCGTTGTGTTTGTTTTTCCTTCTTTTCCTAAGCACCACCTTCTTCAATTCCTCCACCGTCGGCTAACCCCGCCTCCTCCCCATCCAGCCCCGAACCGCCGGACAATTTCCCTCCACTTCCACAAAACCGGCCTCCTCTTCTTCTTCCCACCCACGACATTAGCTCCACCTCCAGCCTCCCCGCCAACCTCCCTAACCGCCGGCCTTACCAAACCGCCGGCCACCTTCTTTCCCCTTGGCTCCATAAATCTCCCTTTACATTCAAAACCCTTTCCTATTTTAGCCCTTCTAATTTAGTAACAAATTTAAATTTAAAATTCAAATTAATTTGAATTTGAATTTGTTTCCTAAATTAGGATTCTTATTTTAGGAAAGTATTTGAATTAGGTCCAATTAAATATTTAATTGGATGTGATTTAAACATTTCTCCCTAATTTAAGGTTCCCATCAAAGCCCTTTTAAATTCTCTTTCCATAACCTCTCCTCCCTCTCTTAATGGCCGGCCCCTCCCCTTTCCATTTTCCCTCCCTAATTAATTTCCCTCTATATTAATTATCTCCTCCCTAATTAATGGCTCTAATTAAAGAGATAATTAATCCATCTCTTCCCTCCCTTCCCTTCTAATTTGAATTTCAAATTCAAATTCCTTAATTATAGGAAATCCGAATTTTGAATTTCAGATTTTAATTTTTTTTACCCCCCCCTTCTCTTCGTTCTACATCAAAATCACTTTTCTCTCAACAAGGTCAATGTTAAACATGCTTATCTACTTCGAGTTGTTGCTCTAATAAAATTCTTATAAGAATGCTCTCTGTTTAGCTGGTTGATTTTCACAGTATTCTATTATAATTTACAAGAAAGTTGTATACAACAACAACAACAACATCAAGCCTTTATCCCACTACGTGGGATCGGCTACATGAATCCTTTTTCTCCATTGTGTCCTGTTAAAAGTCAAATTCTCGTTTAAATCTAATAAAGAAAGATCATTTCTAATATTTTCTAACCAAGTCTTTTTAGGCCTACCTCTACCTTTCTTAACATAAGTCAAATCTAAGACCTCTACTTTCCTAACCGGGTCATCGGGAGGCCGCCGTTGTATGATGTACGAATAATACAAACTGCAACACATGGTCTTTGACATGAGTTTGAGATATATTCATGCCTGGTGTATACCATGAGACTTACCCAATAAAAGTTTATTGATATGTTGACATACACGGAATATGTTTTCCTTGTCTGTTTATCTTGCTTTGCCTAATTAATTCTTTATAACTAGTCTATTTAAGCCTGTATGTGATCTCTCTATTTAATGGTTGATCAGGTTTCCTGACAGCTTTTCTTGTCACCCAAGTGGTAGATGTCATTTCTTATTCAATTCCTGCTACGGCTGCAGATGCCTAATACGCACCTTAACATATAGCTAATTTCTGCAATATGGATTGCAACACAATACCTAATATCCCTTAATCTTAAGAAGTATGTGAGCATAATCATGGTTTTGTAGCTGTTGAAACTTTTTGCAGCATTTTCTATGCGAACACCAATTGCTATGGTCCTCATCACCTCATAATTTACATGTTTATCCATGAATTCAACAGCATCTGTGCCTACTCATATTGAGATTGTTCTCATAAATGCCTATAAAGAACTTGCAGTTAATTGATTTTCCATGGTTTAATTAAGCTGTATGTTGTGATATTTATATTATCACCTTAAGTAATTGTTGCTGTTGATGTTTCCGCTCTTAATGGTGGTGTATCACCTTGTGATTTTATTTCTCCATCAGTTGAAGTGTTCTTTTGATGCATTTTTAAAAGAATGCTGTGGCGTAGATTACATGAATTGTTCTAATTATTTTAATTTCTAACCTAGTCTGTCGTTGTGATTTTTATTGTGAAGAAAATAGCCGAGCAAGATGGTGGGAAATATGAGATGGCTGTGTATGCTGCTCAGTGTAGTAACTTGAAGCGGATGCTCTCTATCTGTGAAGATTGGGAGGTAGATTTTTACTCCCTTATGCACAATGATGTTTCTAGCCGGAACAGCTTTGTTTTTTTTCTATCTTTTGCTTATTTACAGTAATACAAAACGTGTTTCTCTTATTTATAGCAGCTTATGTTTTACAAAAATAATGTCATTACTCCAACGACACTTTTCCTTAAAATGCTCAAAATGCAAATCATATTTGACAGTCAGCTTGCTGGGCAATGGCAAAGTCTTGGCTTGATGTTCAGGTTGATTTGCACCTAACTAGCTTTCAGCGTGGTAGAGATGCAGAAAAGCCCTATGGAGATGATACAGTTGGGATTTCATCCCGTGGACCTTCAGCTGGTCCAGAAACTTGGCCAGATCATGTTGTTGATCAACAGCCACGGGACTTTCCTAGTCTACTTCAGAAGCTTCATTCAGGGTATGGAATACTGCACTTCTTTTGCCTTAAATTGTGTTCATCTTACATCTGATGTGATACTGCCTTCTATTTGGTCTAGTGAGATTGTACATGAAGCTGTGTCAAGAGCATGCAAAGAACAACATCGGCAAATTGAGGTAAGAATTACTGCTGTCGTTAAGGAAAGGAAATAAAAAATTTATCAAGTACTGCTGTCATTTCCTGATCAAGGATTCTTTGATGTTCATGTGAAGAACTATTTATGCTGTCGTTCACTTTTTGTTCGGCATAGACTGGTTTGGAATGATTTAATCTAAAAAGGACGTGCCCAGAGCATGAGGTTTCCTGCCAATGCTGGATCTTGCGTGAGGTTGATGTACCTAGACTTAAGCCATGTTGTAGAGAGACTATTTTTGCAATTAAAATAAATGAAGGCAATTTAATCATTGCTCCAGTCTCACACTCTTTTGTTTTATATATCGGTTTAATAGCAATTGGATAAAATTGGAAAACTTAACCCACAACTATCTCAGCCTTTTCTATGTATATACTGGACCAGAGAAAGTTTCAACTAAATGTGACTTCCTAAAGCACATTGATAGACGGTTGCTGCAACTTGCAGTTTTGTTGACTGTTTTGGTGACAATTGTCATTATCTTCTTTCACATACCCACCGAGTAAGGTGCTGTGCCTTGTTGATACAGCTGTTAATGGTCACTTTCCTCGGGTGCCTCTATCCTTTGCTTTTACCTCCAATTTGGCACTGATACTGTGATTTGTCTTGCTATTGTTGCTTTTTATTTTGCAGCTGTTGCAATTAGTGCCTGCAATTAATCAGTAGAAGTGAACATGTTTGAATTTATTAATTTACCTATTTATGTTTGGTACATGCCATGGCTTCCGCAGTACTTCAAGGCATCTCTGTTGAGGATGAATGATTTCTATTTTATCTCTGCTGAATTATTTTTGGTTGAGTGGCGTCATATAATTTATGCACTTGATTGGCTTTATGGTGCCGAATGTTGGCCATTAAAAGAGAAGCATAATTCTAAGTTAAGTGTTGCAGAGATGAGGATGCTCAGGTGGATGAGTGGCTTTACCCTTAGAGATAGGATACGAAATGAGCATATTCGTGAAAAGGTTGGAGTAGCTCCAGTGGAAGATAAGATTAGAGAGAGTCGCCTTAGATGGTTTGGTCACGTAAAACGGCGGCCTCCCGATGACCCGGTTAGGAAAGTAGAGGTCTTAGATTTGACTTATGTTAAGAAAGGTAGAGGTAGACCTAAAAAGACTTGGTTAGAAAATATTAGAAATGATCTTTCTTTATTAGATTTAAACGAGAATTTGACTTTTAACAGGACACAATGGAGAAAAAGGATTCATGTAGCCGACCCCACGTAGTGGGATAAAGGCTTGATGTTGTTGTTGTTGTTGTTGTATTGGCTACCAAAGTTTGTTACTACAAAATCGATCCTTTCACTTGCAACTGAAACTTGCTAATCTGTATCTGGAAATTTTTTTTTGTTGTATCATAAAATCAAATGTTTATTTTTTCTAAATTGGAGTGTAAGCCTAACTTATGCAATCTGAGTATTTTTTTTTTCTACATTCCCTTTTTCAAGCTAACACTAGACTATGGGCAGATGAATCTAATGCTTTGTGATATTCCGTATCTCCTGGACCTTATATGGTTATGGATATCACCATCCGAGGATGAACAAAATGGCTTACGGTATCACCTAAAACCCGAAAAACAATGTTGCTAGGACCTCTGTTATGGCGTTTATGTCTAATTACATGTCTATTTTATAGCCCACATGGTGATCCTCAAATGATACGATTTGGAGCCCATTTGTCTCTACTTCTTAGATATCTTCTTGATGATGAAATGAAGGATGCCTTCAAGGAGAAACTTATGACAGTTGGGGATAACATTCTTCAAATGTGAGCTTCCCTACACTTCTCCCTCCCTTGCAACCCCTTAAATTTGGTATTCTAAAATGTTTCCATTTTGGATAATTTGTTAGTTTAACATTTCATCATTTGGATTGATATACTACTTTATACTTTAGTGACTTGTGTCCTCTGTCTATATTTCGCTGTTGAATTTAATCCATATTTCTTTATATCTTGTTATTATTCACTTGGAAAGCATATATCTCCTTTTAAAAAATTGAATAATTCATAGGTGTTTTCTGAGGAATGGAGTGCAACAAAAGAGATGTTATAATTAGGGTTTTCACTAAGATGATATTTGCATTTTATTTTGTGCCATGAAAAAGTGAAGCTGTTAAGGTTATTATACATATCTATAGTTTATAGTTTCATACCTGTTGTTACTCATACAGTTGACATTATTGATCTCATATATCAATTATTTATTTCTTTTGTAAGTATAACAGGCCACTTTCATTTCCTTTTTCTGAAGGAGCAATTCGTTTTTTTATTTCTTTTTATGTTTTTTGTGAAGTCTAATAGGTTAACAAAGAAGCTAAGCACTACCCCCTAAATCCTGATGCTCAAATTTGATCAATTAATGCAAATATTTAGGTATTTATGAAATTGTCGATTGAACTAACCATTTTTTGAAAATTTTGTATGCTTGATTGTAATTTTGTATTCGTTGTTTATAAAGTTCAAATTGGTAATTTTCTAACCCCAGAGTGTTGTCGTGGTAAACCAAACTTAGTATATTAATGAAAGTAGTAAATTAAATTAAAATAATGGTGTCTGAATTCTAGACACACAAATGTTACCTATTGTGTGTAATATTGTAGAAAATAGACTTAGTTTGTTAGAAGGAAGCGGAAATATTCTTGCAACTTTACTAAGACCATGTTGCTCATGTGTGTAGGAAATGCTTTTCTTGTATAGAACTTTTAAATTAGCTTCCTTGAATGAAAGTTCCTAATTCGATTTGTTTTATGATTTTTTCATGAAGTTTCATTCGGAGAGGTGTGTTTAAGTTCTCTGGAATTTTGTCTTTACAGTTCTCCTGTAGTTAAGGAAGGTTTACCAATCTTTTTCTTTTTCGTGATTGAGCCAGCAGCTGACGTTTTGCATTTTATTTTGTCATTATTTGAATAGGTTAAGCATAAAATATTTTCTAGTGTTTTGTGATCAGATATTGTTCTTTGAGTAGTATCAGATGTTTTCCTGATTATTATCACTCGTCTTATTTAGGTATGCTATGTTCTTATTTTCTGAGCATCATGAAGAGCTGGTTGGAGTATATGCCTCTCAAATTACTCGTCATTATTGCATCGATCTGTTTGTTGAAATGATGGAGTTAAGGTTGAATAGCAGGTATTAAGGAGTTGCTGTTGCTGAATTTCTGCTTGAACCTTATATGTTACCCAACATTATTTTGGTCTTAACTTGCAACTTTTTTTGTTTTGTTTCTTGACAACTGCTACTTGTTTTGAGAAACTTCTAATACTTTTATCTGCATTCCAAATGAAAAGCATACACATAAAACATAAACTTTTTCGTTCTGCAATCGAGTATTTGCCTTTTTCTATGGAAGACCAATCCAAGGCAAGTTTCGAAGACATTATTGAAAGGTATGTTAATTGCATTTGTTCTGCAAGAAGTGTAAATTTGTATATTCTTTTTTGTACCAAAGTCAGCAAAGTTCAAATTTTTTGCAGGGTTCTTTCAAGATCTCGAGAAATGAAAGCTAGTAAAAATGTTGAAAAACCTTCGGATGTTGTTGAACAGCACCGATTGCAATCTTTGCAGAAGGCTATGGCAATTCAATGGCTTTGTTTCACTCCTCCTACTACCGTTAGTGATTTTGAGACTATCAGCGCAAAACTTCTCATTAGAGCATTGATACATAGGTAACTAGCATTCGTATAAAGTTTTTCCGATGTCATCATATTCATGATTACTGTAAATATTGTTAGAAGGCAAAAACATTCGTGCCTGGTTCCTCCATTTCAATATTTAAATCGTATTTTAAGGTTCACCATAAACTAATCTTTCATTTTTTTCTGCTCTAGTAACATCCTCTTCAGAGAATTTGCCTTAATTTCTCTGTGGAGGATTCCTAAAATGCCAATAGGAGCGCACATGTTACTAAGTTTCCTTGCTGAGCCTTTGAAGCAACCTAAGGAAGCACTTCTATCCTTTGATGATTATAATGTTTTGGAGAATCTCCATGAATTTGAAGACTGGGTATGCACTGCTATATGTTTTCTTATTTTTTTAATAAACTTTAGATTGGAATTAATTTTAAATTGCAGTAGGCTTTCTGACAACTTTTTTTTTTTGGAGCAGAGGCAGTATTACTCATGTGATGCAACTTATCGAAGTTGGCTTAAACTTGAGTGGGAAAATTCAGCCGTTCCTCCTGCAGATCTCTCTTCAGAAGAAAAGGAGAGGGCCATTGTTGCTGCTCGTGAAACATTAAATTCTTCACTGTCGTTGCTTCTTAGTATGTGCATCTAATTCATTGACATCTGATAGCACTACTTTGTTCATAGTAGTCTTATTTTTTAATTATTAATCTTGATGGTTGCTGCTTCATCATTACCTTGTCCCAGAATTTTGATCATGGTTGCTAATAACATTTTTCTTGTCATGATCATCAACGAAAAGCCTAAAATATTTTTGGCTTACTGAATGTTTGAATACTCATTCTTGTTTCTTATGAATTAAATACAATGTAATATTTTACATGCAACGTATTAATTATAACCAAAATTTTAAACTCTTACAATGTAAAGCCCTCACATCCCCTTGTCATCATAGCCATCAACATATTAAATTTTAATGAAAGCACAACTCAACCAAATCAAACAGCCTAATTGATTAATAAGGAAAGACTAGAAACAAGACTTCATTTGATCACACTAGGTCTTCTTGCCATCCACATTAGAAGAATCGTCGGGCTGTCAATTGCCACACTTGGAGTTGTCCTCCAAATATCAAGTTTTTACTTGACTTTTGAAGCAATCTCGGTTAGTTGAGTTGATTGCTCTTGATAAGCCACAAAACCTATAAATGCTCTGCTATTCCAAAAGCAGAAGAGAAAAATGAGAGGAATCAGGTCTTTTTTTGATTAATTTTGAATATGTGTGAGACAAATTTAAGGAAGGAAGCCCAAGACAGATGATTATAAGAGTGACAATTGTCGATCACTATCATCTCACAATCAAAACTATCCTCTTTCCTCTACATTGGATGTAGGCCATAAGGCTGAACTACTTATAGCATGGGGTTTTGTTTGAAATTGTTTTTCTTTTTCTTTTTGTCCTTTTCTATCGTCTCCCTTCCCAGGGGCAACATTATTTCCTTTTTCAAGATGGAAACTGACTCGATAGCTCGAACGTCCGCATTCTTTTTACCGCCCATTTTGGACTAAATTCAATTTGAATTTATTGTTGATTTATTGGGGCCATTAGATCATTCACATCTTTGGTGCTCTCATTGAGAAATTGGGTTCATCCAAAAATTGAAGGGGGACATTATATCTCCTTTTGCAGACCAGCTCCCGCTGCCATTTTTCCCCCACAGCTAGGGGAGACTCATGCCACCATTCGCTATTCTTAGATTTTTCTTGAAGATTGATCTTTCCCCCTTGGGATTATGCCTGGTAGCTCCACATTTTGGAATTGACCTCTCAATTATTTCAGATAAAATATCTTCCCTCACACTGCCTCTAGTTCCACTTGTGGCTACTATGTCTAAAGCCTCCCTTTCAATTATCTCGTTGCTCACTACTTTGATCAACCTTACAACACAACCAACTGTTGTTTTGTTTATGAGGGCAACTTGACAAATTATGGTTTCTACCCCTTCACTGTAATACTAGCTCATCCAATTAGTCCTATGTCTCATTGTTTAAATATTCCTTTGCTGAGAAGGCACCCACCACCATGGAAAAGGTATTAGAATGACCATTGGAGTTCATTAATGGTGATGACATAATGGCATAAACTTCTAATAATGAAGGCCTAGCAAATAGGAGGCATGACTCACAGTAGTTTGCTCTATCAATTCTTGAGGATTGATTCCACTAAAGAACAACATTATATCAGCTACAGTCAGGGTGCGCATCATAAAAATATCCACAATGATTAAACCATCATCGACACAAGCACCAACAAAATAACCACCTGTAGCCAAAAATATGACAATTAGAAGCCGCTAACCTGAAGCCACGATTGATGCCTTATTCTACTACATTGGGTTAAGTTCCCTATGCTTGATTGCTTCGTGTTGATGTGTGGAGATTTGATTATCTCCCATTGGCTAGTGCTATCTCAACACCATGCTAGAAGCCCATTATGACAAAAAGTCGAGGTGCAAGGGCTGGTCTAGGATACCTTGTCGATAGGAGAGGTTTGAGGTCCTGTTTGATCCCAACAATGATAATGGGTGGACATTCCACTTGAACTCCGCATTTGATGCTAATTATCTTATTCAACTTATTAAATTTTTTTATGGCTAATCTAGATATTTTCTCATGAAGCCATTTGAGATTTAAGGCATTGACCTTGATGTTACTTGCCACCGATTCCATGTTTAGTTAGACTACAAGCCTACCTGACAGAAAAATAAAAATCACTCAAGTGAAATCTTTGCAGTTATCTGAGAAGAAGTCAACAAGGCATTTAATGCATGGTTTATTCAAGAGGCCAAATACCAAAGTGCGTATTAGAAGGAAAATTATTCATGTCGGTAGTACTTTTAGGATCTTTTGAGCATCACACCGTGTTGGACTCTGTGATCAACATACCTCAGCATTTTAGATGCATTCTCTGGCTATCAAATAAAGGTATACTTAGTTGATAAGGAGACATTGTTTTATTATCGATGAAGGGACATTCTGCCATATGATAATTCTATTTGGGCCAAATAATGCAAGCATCACTAATTTGGGATTAATGGACATCTTTTGGTACCAAAAGAGAAAAAATATTGAGGTATATCTGTCAAAATCAGGAATTTGAGAAGAAAAAGCTGTGTTTTTTTTACATAATTTCTTCTCTATTTATAGATCTATACAAGATATTTTAATCAAGAAACAAATATTTACAGATTCATGCATAATAGACCTAATATACTCATTCCTAAATCGGCTACTTCACTATGGAAAGAAATCAACGTAACTCTGGTGTGATTCTTGCGGGCTTCCCACGGATCGTGCTTTGTGGCCATCTGATCTCCTTCAAGAGGGAACAGCTGGGATTTAACACTCCTCCTCAAGCTGGGAAGTATGGATCTATCATTCCCAGCTTGGCTATCATTTTGAGAAAGGTAGAGTTATCTAACCCTTTGGTAAGGATATCTGTAAGTTGATCTTTTGATGACACATGGTTGATACATACAAGATCACTGTCTATCTTTTCTTTTATAAATGTCTTTCAACTTCTATGTGTTTGGTCCTGTCATGTTGGACTGGATTTTGAGCTATGTTGATTGCTGATTTGTTGTCACAATGCAACTTTATGGGTTCGTCCCACTTAATCCTTAGATCTTCTAGAATCATCTTGATCCCTCATATATTCCTAAGGCCATAGCCCTATATTCTACTTCTGCACTCAATCTTGCCACCACATTCTGTTTGTTGCTTCTCCATGTAACTAGGTTTTCTCCAACGAATGTGCAGTGCTCAGAAGTAGATCTTATGTCTACTGGTGATCCGGCATAGTCAGCATCAGTGTATGCTTCTAAGATTATTCTGTGGTCTCTTCTAAAGAGAATTCTTTTTCCTATGTTACCCTTAAGGTAGTGCAGTATTATGTCCACTATTTGCATATGAGTCTATTTTGGATTTTGCATAAACTGACTGATCATATTTACAACAAATGTTAATCTAGTCTCGTATGGGAGAGGTAGATCAATTTTTCCACAAGTCTCTGGCAATTCTCTTTATCTACATCTAGATCTTTTTTTGCTTCTCCCAATTTGAGATTCGGTTCTACTGGCGTTGGTGCTGGCTTACATGCCAGTTTTTCTATTTCCTTCAGAAGATCTTTAATGTACTTTTGTTGTGAGATGAAGATTCCTTTGCTAGAATGAGCTACTTCAATTCCAAGAAAGTATTTTTGCCTACCAAGTTCTTTGATATCAAATTCCTTGATAAGATTTTTCATAAGACTTTCTTTCTCCTTTTCATCCACATAGACTAATAGTATTGTGGCTTCTCCTGAGTCTGTGTGTTTAAATAAGAGTGTATGGTCCCCTTGACTCTGTTGATACCCATTAAGAAGCATGAATTTTGAGAATCTTCCAAACCAAGCTCTAGGTGATTGTTTTAGCCCATATATGGCTTTTCTTAACCTGCATACTTTGTCATCTCCTGATTTTTCCTTAAATCCTAGTGGTATCTCCATAAATATCTCTTACTCCAAGTCCCCATGTAGGAATGCATTCTCTACATCTAGTTGTTCCAGGTGCTAGTTGTACTTAACTGCTAGTGAAAGTAGGATCCTGACAGTGTTCATCTTGGCTACAGGTGCAAAGGTTTCCTGGTAGTCAATGTCATATGTTTGAGTATATCTTTTTGCCACTAGTCTTGCTTTGTAACTTTCCAGTGTACCGTCAGTTTTGTATTTTACATAGAACACCTATTTGCAGCCAACTGATTTTTTCCCTTCTGGAAGTTTGATGATTTCCCATGTATTGTTCTTCTAAAGAGCCTACATTTCATCTCTCATGGCTTTTTTCTAATTTTCATCAGATAAGGCCTCAGAAATATTATTAGGAATATGAATTTCTTCTAGTGTAGCCAAGAAGTTTTTCTGTGAGGATGAGAAGTTATTGAAGGAAATAGAGTTAGCTATGGGATATAAGGGAGGTGGTGAATTTATATTTACCTTAATTCCAGGAGATGGTTCAGATTCTTGGAATTGCTTCGGAGCACAATTTGAACTTGTACGCCTAGAATATACGTTCCCAAATTTTCTGACAGCTTTTTCTTCAAGTTCCCTATTTTTGATTTCAGGAGGATTGGTTTGAGGTGGAAGGTCAAGAGGGGCAAGCTCACTTTCCTCATCTTCCTCTATTTCAATCTCCCCCTGAAGATGAGGTTTGATAAAATAGGAGTTTTGTTCATCAAAGGTAACATCAATAGAGACAAAGATTTTTTTTGTGGGGGGATGATAACACTTATGTCCTTTTTGAGTAGCTGAATAGCCAACAAAGATGCATTTGAGTGCTCTTGGATCTAGTTCTCCTCTATTTTGGCTGTGAATGTGAGCATAGGTCGTGCACCCAAAGATTCTGGTGTATGGTTATTATGGGTTCGAAACTCGGGATAAAAAGAGACAAAATCTCCATTGGAGTTTTTAGTCCCAGGTTTGTTGAAGGTAGTCGATTGATGAGGTACGTGGCAGTTAGGAGGGCTTCCCCCCAATAGGATTTGGGTGTATTGTAGTGGAATAGGAAGGCACGAGTGGTGGCTAGAATGTGATCATTCTTCCTCTTTGCAACCCCATTTTGTTGTGGGGTGTGAACGCAGGAGGATTCATGGATGATACTTTACTTTTGAAGTATGAGAACAGGGTTTGGTTAAAATAGTCTTTGGCATTGTTGGAGCGAAATTTTCTTATTTTCACTCCGAATTAATTTTGGATCATGGTGTGAAAAATGGGAAGAATGGTATTAACATGTGATTTATTTTTGAGGAGATAGATCCAAGAGACTCAAGTGAAATCATCAATGAATAATACAAACCAGTGTGCCCCAGAGATATTGGGGATTTTTTAGAGTCCCCATATATCACTATGAATAAGATAGAAAGGAGTATCACATCTCTTATTTTTATTTGTGAAAGAAGTTCTTTTATGTTTAGCTAACCCACAAGCTTCACAATGAAAATGTTTATTTTCTAATTTCATAAAAAGTTTTGGATACATGTTTTAGGATATCAAAAGAGGGATGTCCTAATCTATAATGATGAAGCCATATAGTGGTTCTCTTATCAACTAGGGATAACATAGAGCAGCTATTTTCAGATTTGTTCAATTCTTCAGGCAGTACAGTCGAGCTCTCTCCTTAGCAAGTTCAATCTTTTTCCCCGATCTCTGGTTCTGAAATAAGCAATAAGCAGGGTTAAATAGAGCTTGACAATTAAGATCTCTGGTAAATTTTTGTGTTGATATTAGGTTTGTGGTTAATTGTGGTACGTGGAGCACATTTTTTAGGATGAGGGGATGAGAAAGGATTATGTCTCCTTGGCCTGCTACCGTGGTAAGAGAACCATCACCAGTGATGATTTTTTTGTTACTTGGGCAAGGAGTATAGTTGATGAAGTGGGTAGGTGAGTGGGTCATGTGATCTGTGGCTCCTGAATCAATGATCCATAATTCTTTTAAATGATTTCTAGAGGCACTTAAACTGATGGAAATAGGAAACTTACCTGATAGTGCAAAGAGGAATATCATTTGGTTTTTCAAGAGATACTAGGAGTTGTTTTAGTTTTTCAATATCTTCTTTATTGAAGTCTTTGAAGCTGGTTGGTGTTTCTGGGTTAGGCTGACTCGTAGTGTTGGCATATGATGTGTCCCTTTTCTCGTTTCTTTGGTTCCACTCCTTACTAGCGGGCTTTCCATGTATCTTCTAGCACGTCTCCTTTGTATGTCTTGACTTCTTGCAATAACTACACCACAGTGATTCTCTGTCTTTAGATTTTGAGGAGTCTTTACCTTTTTCCTTCCATGGTGCTTCTCTATTCATCACCATTGCTGAACTTTCCACAATCTTTGACTCCAACATCACTTCTCATCGGCTTTCTTCAGCACGGATGAGAGCAATTGTCTCATTTAATGATGGTGTCTCCTCTTTGCGAAGGATTTGGACCCTTGATCATATTCTGCATTTAGTCATGCAAGAAAATCATAAAGTCTATCTTTTTCAATAAAGTTTTTTAGTATAGCAGCATCTTTTGGACATTCAGTCTCGATGGATCTGTAGTGATCCAATTTTTGCCATAGGTTTTGTAGGATAGTGGCATACTCCATCACGATCTTGCTTCCTTGTTTCGTGCTTCCTACTTTGATTTTGATTTTAAAGATTTGAGCAGCATCCCGAGCTTTTGAATAAGTTTGTCTGGCGGCATCCCATATAGTCTTTGCAGTGGAAAGGAACATAAATGTATCGCTAATTTCTGGAGTCATGGAATTCCACAACCATGACATAATCATGGAGTCCGCTTCATCCCATGCCCAAAAATTAGGATCTCCTTCTTTTGGTCCTCCTCTGATGAGGTGGTGTATTTTTCCTTTCCCTTTTTAAGTAGGTCTTCACAAATTGAGACCATTTTAAATAAGTTCTTCCCATTTAGACGATAGGAAGGTTGCATGCTTTGGAGGTCACCTCGTCCTTAGTGCACCATAGAATCCTCAAATTGGTCAGCATTCGGAGAAGAATTAATTTCTGACATTTTTGGATCAAATGATAGTAATGAAGACTATCTGTTTGATTTTGGACAACAATGAAGGCTCCAAAAAAAATAAGATCCCTTCAATCTGTAGTTACGGCAATAAAGGCCGATGATATATATATGTGTGTGTATATATATATATATATATATATATATATATATATTGAAAATAACTGGCTGGTCCTTTTAAGACTTGGACCGGGTAGCTAGTGCACACAAGCAGAAGTCTGCTTCGGATTGGGAGTCGCTCGAGCAGGAGTCTTTCGGTCGGCTAGGGATTCTGCGTCTTTGGCAACGCTCCGCTTCGACGTCGGTCGGCCTCGTCTCGCACGTCTTCGGCTTCGTCCCGCGTCTGCGGCTTGGTTCTTTCAAATGGGAGGTCCCGCGTGCCTATGGCGAGGAGGCCGCGGCTGGAGAAGGTGTCAACTGCGTCTGGGAGCTCCGATCCCTTCTTCTCCTTCTCCGACGATCTATAATCGTTCTTCAACGGCAATGAAGGCCGTCGGCTCTGGTACCATGTCAAAATCAGGAATTTGAGAAGAAAACGTCGTGCTTTATTACATAATTTCTTCTCTATTTATAGATCTATACAAGATATCTTAATCAAGAAACAAATATTTACAGATTCATGCATAATAGCACTAATATACTCCTTCCTAAATCGGCTACTTCATTATGGAAAGAAATCAACGTAACTCTGGCGTGATTCTTGCAGGCTTCCCACAGATCGTGCTTTGTGGCTATTTGATCTCCTTCAAGAGGGAACGGCTAGGATTTAACAATATCTCAATGACATATTGTTGAAGAGCAAGTTGCCAACTAAATACCTGGCAAACTTCTTTGAGACCTTTGTGGCATTACGAAAGTTCAACCTACAGCTAAATCTAATGAAGTGTTTGTTCAGTGCCAACTTTTTCAAGTTGCTCAGCTTCATGATAACACTGAATGGAGTGTTCCTATTTGGATGAAATTTGGGGGTCATTGAGACTCCATTCCTATCATTTGCAATGGATGTTCATAAGCTAATCAAATTTGACATATTTTTCTCTTGCTTTGGCGAATGAAGTGCCCCTTGTTAAAGCCTTGAGGATATTAGGGAGATTTACTTGGACTCGCAATTCACCTTTCATTGAACTAAAGAAACTCTTGACCTTTTGTCTATGTTCAACAACCCTTAACTTGGTGAGCTCTTGCTTATGTACCACAGCATACATGAAGTTGCCATTAAAATCATCTTTATGCCAGAAGAGAGTTGAAGGTAGCAATATGTCTTGTACATAAGCCACATGTTATACAAGGATTAAAGCAATAGAAAAAGTAGAAAGAATAGAGAATTATCGGCCAATTAGTCAGCGCAATCATCATCAAAGATATTAAAGCATGTGAGTTTCTACGAACTCGAAGAATAAGATGACAACGAGCTACTTGAAACTTGGAATGCATCCACCTTTTATGCTTTTGAAAAATATTGCTACTAAAATTTTAAGGTATTCCTTGTAGGTAGAATGATGGCCACTTGAACTGCTTTAGGTGCTCGTAAATTTAGCTTGGGATTTTATCCATATACTACTTTAATAGCTCTTTAACCTGTGGTTTGGCTAATAAACTATTTGTAAGCAAACTTAGCTTGGGCTAGTGTAAGATTCCATTACTTTATAGTTTTGCTGACAAACTAATACAAGAAGTTTCCAAGGTTGTTCTTGACAACCTTTATTTTTCATCTATTTGAGGATGAGCGGTTTAGCTAAATTGAAATTTGGTTCCGGAAAAGTGACTAAATTGAACATTCTTGCCAGGGTTTATAGATTTAGGATTGCCACTTAAAACTTATCATCTCATGGAAGTAAAGATCAACAATGTATGACACATCATTGGCCTTCAAGCAAGGGACAATGCACCATTTTGGAGTAATGGTCTACTGTCACCATATTCAAATCTTTATGGTTCTATGTGTTTAGAAGACCTACGACAAAATCAATACTCACATCAATAGATGGCGACTCAGGCAGGTTTCAAAATCTGTTCCAATAGGGGATATCGAGCTTGCGAACGACAGAAGGTGCCAACCAAAATAATCGGAATAGAAAAACAAGTCGATTGAAATTAAGAGCCATGAGAGGCTTGAATTTCTTTAATTTACATTAGGTGTTATGACAGAATTATCTATATTTTTCCCCTCTATTGTATAATCCATTTATGCCAAAAAGAATGTACTAAAAGAAATTATTAATGCTATAGGAGTTGTTTGATCCTTCCCCTTAAGGCAATTGTCAATTCAAGGTCTCTAAGAGCATCGATTGGACTAATCCCTAACACTTCAAAACATTTCACAAAAAAATTAATGCTTGAAGTGCCTAGGCCATGGGATAATCATATTAGGTCGTTGAAGCTTTGTGCTAGGCATTTTCCTCTTAAAAAGTGGGTTCTTCTCGGCTCGAGGATTATGCTGACAAGTGATCTCAAAGCCTTTTATCCTTACTCTCTACCATTGGTCATGCCAACTTGGCCTCTTCTAGCTCTTGCATAAGCACCATCTTTTTCACTTTTGATTGTTGTGGCTACTCATGCAACTACTCCACTTCCTTCCTTGCTTAGGATTGTGCCCTAATCTGATGGAGGGACTACCCTACGTAGGTCAACTCCTGATGTATCTCGGCCATCTTCACTTGATGCTGTGTAGCCTCTTTGATCTCTTGGTCCCTCTTGCTTTAGGCGACTTAAGAGGTAATCTATGATAATGAAATCATTTATGGCACCCATCATGTTTTTTAAGGTGCAGCGATTAATTTAGTCTTATCCATAGCTACATATCATGCAGCGATTAGTCTACATCCAACATAGATAAAACACAATCACTGTATAATAGTCAAACCCTACATCGGTACATCCTTAAAAGATTTCAGAAATATCTTTTGAGCATAAGTGGTTCTTGTGTCTACATCTTTTGGCTTGATAGGATACTTGGATGACCTCTTCTACCAAGTTTGCACCCTTGATTGATTTGAGGATGGTAGTCCTCCAATGACACAGGCCACCCACCATAGCCTTATCCCTCCTTCCATCTAGCTTCTTTGCCATGGAAGACCCTTCTCTTTTTTCTTGAGGCCTTGGCTCTGCCTGTAACCTATACATGATTGAATCTCCATGGATCTCTAAGTTGTTCAATGGTCGCTTCATCACTCCACATAGTCACTAGCTCCTAAAAGGTGTTACGAAGGCATTGTGGCTCCACTACCAATTGTGGGTGGTGGCATCTAGAAGGGAAAAGAGGATTAAAGTGAGAGGAATCGTTTTGTAGGACCTTGAGTGCACTGAGTGGTATGATGAATCTCTGACCTGAACCTTTAATATTCTTATATGGAATGTTGGTTTGTGAAATTGATGTGAAGCCTCTTGAGTATAGCCACTTATCACTCCTTGTCCCCTCCTCAAGACCATGATTTGGTTATGTTGGCTTATCACACCTATTAAGTCCTTATGTTGTACCATCATATCCTTGTAATATTGCATCCTTGATTTAATAATGCAACAAGGTGCATAATCATAGCATTTTTCTCCCATTTGACCCATGTTCCCTTTTAATTTTCTCAAGTAAGCTGATAAAATGAATTTGAATGGTTTACCTACTTTGCATCCTCGTTCGAATTGCATCCTCCAACCCAACTCGTGCTTATTTCTTGTTAGATATATACCCCTTAATTATTTGACATTATTCTCTTTCTTTACTTGTGGACAATATGTATGAGGTCTTCGATGTTTGATCATGCATTCGATGGGTACCTTATGTGTACTTTTTTTGTTTTTGAACCATGGAGATAGAAATTTTTTTTTTTTTTTTTTTTTGAAAATTTAAGCTTCTCTATCACACCTTAATCATGGAGGCCCACCAAACGAATGCCATGCCTTCATGATTCATCATGACTTAAGGAACCTCATATGATGTCACAATTGCTTGCTTTTGCCCTTGGGAAGAAAGTGAGGTCATGATAAGCAGGTGACTCAATTAGACTCAATCATTTTGAGTCAGTCTTCTCATGTTGGGACAACAACATGCTAATAATGGCCTTTTTTTTCCAATAGAGCTAGATATCTTTGGTGGCTACGCTATGCCTACTCCAAAATCTCAAACTTCACGTTTCATTTGGTGGCACATTATGGGTCCAGGATGATCTAAGGTGGGAGGCCAAAGTTTGCTTTCAATGTTTTGCACCCAAAACAATCTTGTTTATCGTAGGGTGCAACTTATTCTTCTTGGCACTCTTGTCATGGTCCACCAAGTGCTTTAACTTCTGTGTTTGAATTTTAAGATCTTGAATGTTCTAGTTGTTACAACTTTTGTCACTGTGCGGATTCCCATTCCCTTGATAGAAATACTCGGATTCCTAAGGTTGATCTGTGTTGACCAGCCTATTTTGCCTCTACATGATCACCTCTTCGCTATCAAAATACTTTCCACTGTCATGTTGGAGAGCTTCCAAAAACTTTGCCACTTGGTCAAATCATTCAATCCAAGTCTTTAGTGTCTGAGGCTATTGTTTTTTATATTCAATTACTTGTTATAGCTCCTCGTTTAAAGTCATGGCCAAATCAACATGACCAAAGTTGCTCAAATGAAGACCTACTACTTCATAAGCAGCTTATTCAAGGTTACAACCAACGCTTAACCTACTGCCTGAGGCCCCTTTCCCTGAAACTAATGGGAAGAATCATCATTGTCTTCTATCATCATAGCCATACCTAAATTCAATAAAGGTTCATCCCTTATTCGTTGTCTTTGTAGTAATTATTGTTGTATTCCTGCTTTGCTTTGTTATTCTAGACAGTACTTAAACATTCACGCTCCTCTCAGGATCCACCATCTTGATTGCTTCCCTTGCACTCCGGCTAGATCTCCCCTATTGAATACCTCTACAATCATCCGTTATCCTTCATCTTCGTCACTACCAAAAATTCCAACAAAGAAATATCATGATTTATGGAATTCACATTTCCAGCCCGCATCACTCCACGGGTTGCCCTATGATGATGACCTTAGTCTTGGATTCACCAGGGTGCTGCTACATAAGCTTGGCAGTCTCCTTCAACAACTAATAAAAGAGCCTTCTAACAGCTTGAGGAAGTCTCCTTCAACAACAAATAAAAGAGCCTTCCTAACGGCTTGAGGAATTCATCATTGCCTCTTTCAAGAGTGCCATTGCATTCATTGGAGACACCCCTGAAGGGTCATTTTAACTTTTTCTTTTCTTCCTCGCACACATCACAACTATAATATGAGAGACATCCCTTGTAAGCCATGCAAAACAAAAGATCATAAGGAATATTATTACAAAAAGGAGGAATTATAAAAATATAGGTTTGAAAATGAGCATTGATTGTCCTTTTTAATGCCTATTCGTAGGGGATCAAGAATAACGGGAAAGTGTAATGCCCTAATTTTTTGTGCGTTGCTATAGATTCCCACATGTTAAGTTCTGATGGAATTACCATCAATTTTCGTAGCCTGACTGGTTAGTAAAAAGAGCAATGAATCCAAGTCATTATTCAGTCATGCCAGCTTTTTCAAATGGATTTGTCACCATTGGGTGTAGAAGAATTGTCGGGCCATTGAACTCGCCTATTGGACTGGTTTTTCCTAGCTGCTAGGCTTCCTCACTATAAACATATCTTTCAATTTTTGTCCAGCTGTCAAGTAACCACAACCTGTAAGACTAGCTACTCCAAACAAGCCATAACACCTATGAATACTCTACCCTTATCCAGAGTGGAAGAGAGGAGAGACTAGAGAAACTTTAAAATTGCAAAAAAATTATTGCATGTCTTATTATTTTAGTTATATGAAATTTTATTAATTGCTATATTGTTATCTTCATGATCAGTGACCGTATTACAATATCTAAGCTTCATTATATTACATAAAACTTTACTACTATGGATGTGTTGGTTATTTATATCCTATCATGTTAAACCCTCCATAATGTGATTCATTTCTGCATATATTTCCTTGGAAAGTTTGTGGTTAAGGCATCCTAAAACATTTAGGAGGACTAGAATTGTAGTAATTTGCAAAATTAATTGAAGTGCTTATGGTGCCCTCTTTTTCAGGAGAAGGAACTCCATGGTTAAATGCAATTGAGAATTGCCCACTTGAGTTAACAAGTGGTATATTTCTAGACTTGCATGCTTATGGAATGCTCTGTCTACCTTCTGGTGAATGTTTGTGCCCTGATGCAACCTTGTGTACGACATTGACAAGCGCCCTATACTCTTCTGTTAGCGAAGAAGAAGCATTAAAACGGCAATTAATGGTAATTTATTTTCTACTTTCATTCTCTGATGTAGAGTTATATATTAGAATTTTTTTTTAACTTCAAAAAATAATTCTTAATATTCAGGAAAGATCTAAGTGAACATATGTATGCATGTCTATGCTTCATTGTTTGTGCTGGTCTTGGTTTTTAAGTTGTGTAGTAAATACAAAGTTTTATCAGTTTGCTGCTTATAATAAATCAACCCAAACTGTACGTGCATGAATGTTTTTACTTCAACAGCATTAGTTTTAAAACTGCACGTGTATGCATGTAATGTAAAAACCAAATTACACTGGCACTTAATATATAAAAATGAACAATTTAGTTTTTGAATAAAATAATTAAAAAGATTGGTTTATTCTGATAAAAATATAAAAGTTTTGAAGTAAATTAGTCCATTGACTATGTAAAATTGATCCCAAGTTAGTCCACGCGGAATCATTTTAGTTCAACTTTGATACTCTTGGATTAAATTGGCATCATACATTTATTATTGAAATTAGAATGATAAGAGGAGAGTTGGAAATGAGAGATTTACAACTGAATTTTATTCCCTTGTTTTATGTAAAAAAGATACTAAACTATGCATCAATATTGATAAATAACTATAAAAAAATAAATCTTGAAATCATCTACATAGTATAAATGGAATGTTGTTGTCCATAGATTGCTGTAAATGAAATGTTGTCGGTAGATTGCTACTTTGCTGTAAATGTAAAAGAGTTAGCCGAGGATTCAGAATAATTTCAACATGCCCTCTCAGGCAACTTTTTTTTTTCTGCAATCAACTTTATCAAGTGCTTGGTAATTTTTTTAGGGAAATTGTGGTGAAAAAATGAGTGCGGCGAAAAATGAGTACATATGATAAATTTATTATTGTTAGTTCTAGATGATGTTTCTTGCCAATCAAAAATATCACTCAAATATAAAGAGTTTAGATTATCAATTTGTAATATCACTGATATACTTTAGTCCAAGTTAGGATTGAATGTTAATCATTCTATGAACGCCAAAAGAACCTTGCACTCCTTATAATGGTAAATAAGTTATTTAAGATAATGTGGGGAGAATTGTTGTTTTTGAGGAAAGAAGAAAATAAAAGTGAAACAAAGTAAGCATTATGAAAGAATCATTTCCTTTTGTTATTTTTTCTCGTATAGATGGCCGCTATTCTATCATTCTTTATAGGAGTAAATCATAAGAAAAGAACATTACTCATAATCAAGTATAAGAAATAAATAACCATGCACTAATGTGCATTCCTAATTTTATAAAGCAAAGTAAACTATTTTATGCACCAGATTAAATATTTCAAATATATTCGGATTTTCAATGGAAACTTAGATTCCTTGGATTAAACATGGTGGAGCCTTAGATTGTTGCTTAGGATTGTCATTGTGAATCCCTTGGATTGTTGCCTCGGTTTCCATCGTGAATCATTGTATTGATGATTGTTTCACTCCCCCTCAACTAAGAGAATACATATTTTTCATTCTCAACTTGCAAGTAATTTCTTGAAACCTTAAAGTATATAGGGATGCTAGCGGTGCTATCCAATTTTTCTTTGATAAAATTTTCCTTAAATTTTATAATAATTTTGTTGCATGTCTTGTACTACATCAGCAGCCACATGTGGTAATTTCTACCATTAACATTTGTAGTATTCTGCTTTGATGTGAGTCTAATCCATCTCTTGTTGTTCATTACATTTGTTGAATCATAAATTTACAGGTCAATGTTTCAGTCTCACTCACAAATAACGATTGTCTTGAAGTCGCACTTCGTTGTTTAGCTATAGAAGGTGACGGGCTTGGGCTTCATGAATCAAATGATGGCGGTCTTCTTGCTACTGTCATGGCCGCTGGATTCAAAGGTATTCAAAATTATTTTTATGCATGCTTTCCGTATTTTTAAGATGTATCATTTTTTTATCCACCCGCTATCACCCCCGAAAGGGCGCTTGGCGGCGTGACTAATCCTCAGCTGATCTAGAAGAGGCACCCACCTCAGAAATCTCCTGGCCCGCACTTGATGTATCATTGACAATAAATTTTTGTTTCAGGTGAACTGGCACGTTTCCAGGCCGGAGTCTCATTAGAAATTTCCCATATGGATGCTTGGTATTCAGATACTGATGGTTCATTCCAAATCCCAGCTACTTATGTTGTCAAAGGCCTCTGTCGAAAATGCTGCTTACCAGAAATTATTCTACGCTGCATGCAGGTAAACAACAGAATCTAAAACAGAAATTTCAAAGGAATAAATTAAAATTGTATAACAGGAGACTTAATATGTTCAACAATTGCATTACAAATTATAATTTTATTGTCTGCAGGTCTCGGTTTCACTTGCTGAATCAGGGGAATCAGATGATCATCATGATGAATTAATTGAACTAGTTGCTTCTGGAATGTTACCATTGTTTAGTCAGCAACAGCTGCAGGTTTGTTGTGAATCTTTCCTCATGTGCTATATTTTTGTTGTTTCTGCTAAGCATTATTTACTGATTGCTTTCTTTAGGAGTTTCTATTATTTGAAAGACACTGCAGCTTATACAAAATGGAATTACGGGAAGAGCCATCTGCAGTAGATGATTGAACAAAGAATTCTCAAACCTCTATGGCTTAATAGAGCAGCAGCACTGCAATGCAAAGTCTGGGTTTCAGAAGTTATTTTGTAAAATTTTTATTTTAGCCTTCCAAAGATTTGATGTTCTATGAAAAATTTGAAGAACATGAGATTTTGAAGTGTAGAATATTGAGAAATGTGTCGGCAACATTTTGCTAATTCACCTTTATTAGTCATTTATCAGCTTTATTTAAAAAAAAGATATGGGTTAGTCAAATAAAATAGCTCAATGACAAGGCTTTATTATTGCTGATCAGCTATTAAATATCTGTTTAATTTTTTCTTTAATTCAGATATAAATTTCTGTATCACGAGTTTGATATAGATTGAATTTATTTGTTTGTTAAAAGTTGTCTTCCAAATTGAGCCAATGAAATGGATTTCGTTAATGTTCTTTTTAATCAAAATAAATGCTTTTTAATTAAATAATCAAAGATTTTGTTTGGGACTACTTAAAAAAATTTTCTAATATAAAAATTTTAATTTTTTATTAAAAAAATTATTTTAAGTAGTAAGAAAGTCGTTTCAAACGAGGCCTAAATCATATTTAACTCTGAATCAAATTATGAAAAAGGTTCATAATATAACAACTTTTAACCTTTTTTTCTATGCAAATCAATCCAATCAAGCCAGTTAATTATGCTCATTTTATAACATTTACACAATATAATAATACTTATTTCATCACATAAATAACAAGCTGTAAACCTCTTAAATTTAAACCATAATTAAATATCATCAAATAAGACTTAAAATGTTCCTTTAAGATTAGCACCAATAACAAAAAATAAAATTAAAATTAAATTAAAAAGAATTCCCCTCCCTATCTCTAACGCCCACAGATATTTCCTTCGAATAAATAGATGGCTTGATCGGTCGATCACGAGTCATTGATTGTGATAGGCAACAGGCCCACTATAGAAGCTCAACATCTGCAAGTACTCATCATCAAGATCCATAAAAATATATATATGATAAAAAGAGAATATTCTGAATTTTTAATCCTTATATATTTGCATGTCTAATGTCTAAATATTTATATTTATTTATATAACATCAAAACATAATACATACAAAAATATACAATGTATTTTAGATAAATTAATGTTTGTTATATTTTTATATTAGTTATGTGATTAGATGATTTTTTTCAAATCTATGTAAATCCGTCTAAAACTGTAAATAGTGTATTTTTTATTGATTTATTATATATTATATTCATATCAAAATAAATTTGATGATCATAAGCTTCATCATAACTAAATTTAGATCAGACATTTAAACGCTCACCAGATAGCTCAATGGCCACAGACCTGTAGCAAGGAATTCAAGAGGGTTTGCCTGCAAGAACACCAAAGGCTTTTCAAATAATAACCAACTCATAACTTTGATTAAACAGAGATGGTATGATAACTGATAAGATGAGTTCTGAATATTAGACAACTAACCACTTTATTTATGTTATAATAACATATATTCACCATATTCCCTATCTTCAAGTAATAAAAAAAACAGTGAGGATTCGCTACATTTTCAGCAATAAACTGGTCATTTGTGAATTCCTGTATCTTTTAAGTGCAATTTTATGGTTATAAATGAACCTTTAAAGTCGATAAAAAACAAAAAAAAATAGAATATTATGAAATCTTCATGACTAATTAGTTTTCCTTGAAGTCTTGCTCGGCCTCTCTCTTCTATTCTAAAAGTTAAGAATTCTCTCTCACAAACTCTCACACACACTCATATTCTTTCCTATATCCTGAACATTCTTTTTTGTTTTGTCACTCTTTCCTATCTACCTTTAATCTGAGATATCCCTCCAATCCCTCCTTTCATTTACTCTCCTCAGTCCTCCCTATCCACTTTCTAATCGAATAGCACTCTTATATTTAAAATTAAAAAAAAAAAACATAGCACTCACTTTCCCTCTCCGCATGTCACTCTCTAAAGAACTTGACATAATTATTCTCTTCCCTTACAATCATCATCATCTTCCTCTACAGAATTTCTTAGTCGATAACAAATATTCTCTCCCTAACAGCCTACTCTCGCATATATCATAATATTTCTCCCATACATGGTAGTCAACTTCTATAGACAAACTAAAATATAACATATTCAATCTCCCAGCCTTACAGCCTAGGAAGCTTTATCAAGTATGGGCTTCTCCCTCATATGATAGTGAAATGTAAATTCCATCTGTCAGCCTATGACGAAAGTCACACCTTTGGTCTGTAAGGACCACTTCGATGAGTTAACAAATAGTTGCTAACAAAAATTTTCAAGTCACCACATGATTAAGTCAACGAAGGCTCTGCCGGCCCGAAATGATGGAATCATAAGATCTTGGTCAAAACCTTCATCTCACTCAATAAGTTAGTTCTCACTTTCCTACATCCACTCATTCATTTCATCTAATTAGGTGCAGCCACATGGCACTGTCCAGTCAATATTGAGCTATAAATCCTTCTTTATGTCTATTTTGATCCCTTTGAGCCCATCCTCCTTGATTCCTAGGGCGTCCCACACCTACATCCTCTATAGAGCCCTCCCAGGGTCCATTCTAATTTTGACCTGACCAGTCCTACATTGAGTTTTATCCGGATTAAACACCAACATCAACTCTTTAATCAAGAGTATTCTTGAATGTGCCCGGGATGTCATTAATCCTAAGAGCTTGCTCCTTTAGAAAACCATGACCTCCCTGTTTGGAGCTACATTCCTAATAGGGAAAATCTCATAGATGATACTTCCAATCTACCTTTTATTGATATACATGATTCTATAAAAAGCATTGATTAGCTAAGATCAATCTTCTACTGCAGTGTCATATAAAACCTTTCACACAATATAAGAATTTTGATATCTACAAAAACGATTCTCAAGCCAAACTGCGTCTGCATTGATATTTTTGGAGACTTTAAGGCTTTAAATAAATGCAATTACAAATTCACGCACAAGCACACAACAGTATCTATTGGGCCTCAAAACCAGGACCTTGTGCTTGGAGCCCACGCACTCAACCATTAGGTCAAGATGGGTTGCATATTGATACTACTTTCCTTTTAACATATTTGCAATAATTCTTACCACGTTTAGTTTTGTCATAAAAAGTAATAATTTTAGTAACAAATACAAATCAGAGGCTCAAACTGCACAACAATTATGAAAGAAAAACAACAATAAGTAGAGCATCTGGGGTAGTGATCTCTAATTAAGACAAAGACAGACTGAACAGGTATTCATAAATTTTCATATAATAGCGGTTGGATGTAGAGATCATAGACTTAAGTTTACTTAATTAATTATACTACCAGTACAAATATATTTATATTATATAAATTTAACAAAAGAAAAAAGTAAAAAAATACAATATAAAAGAATATTCTCAATAATAAGAGTATATTATAATAATAAATACTATAAATTTCTACAAATAAGTATTAGATATAAATAATAATATTGATATAATAACTCCTTTAAACGTAAGAACTCTAAAAACTTTGAAATTGCATAAGCACTTACTGGTTTCTCATGTGACTACTTTTTTAGATAGTAATGCCCATCCCTCATATCTAACTTTTCTTCAGCTTTAAGTACGGATAAAAAGCTTTGTAGTTGTTGAAGCGACTTGTCATAAGTTGGCTCAGCAACACAGAACATCTGAACATAATATTAGGAACAAGTTCACAGGTAAATTGCATGAAGAAGATGAACTAAATAAATTCTTAAAAATAGTCAGCTCTTTACCTTCAGTGTGTTATGTATTCTATCCAGCGGCATACCACCAAAGTTTGTCAGCATCCCTTCAATAAATTTCTGCAAAAGAATGAAGGTTAATTACAATGACAACATTCAAATTCTGAATTCTAGTAACTGAATCAAGAAGCAAGTTAAACAGTTCATCAACCAAAATGAAACTATTATACTAAATTAAATGTCTTTCACCACAAAGTGCTTACATTAAGAACATTGAGAGATGACTGGCATCCATAAGGGTGTAAGTGAGCAAAGCCGGCTCATGAGCTGACTCAAACTCGACTCATTAAAAACCTCACACAAGTCAAGCCAATCAAGCCATAAGTTAGGGCTCAAGCTCAGATTTAAGCTCACATACTATACAAGCTTGAGCTTGAGCTTGAGCTCGACCTGATTCAATTCGTTTGTTTGTTTAGCTGCTCGATTAACTCCAGTCCAAATTCTGAATAATAATTCAGCAATTATAATCCTGATTTTGCATTTGAAAATCCACTCACGGAGCTTCACAAGTTGTGAATCAAGACTCACACTCATGCGAGATAAGTAATACCATGTATTGCCTTCCTGTAACTACCCACTCCTCTTTGCTATTCCCAAAACCAAACTATTGCTCCCGTGTATTTCCGTTCTCGATGCGTTCTCCAAAGGTCCCAATATAACATTCTCCCTTTGCACTAATAAAAAAAAGGATAAATGGAGGGAAGAAATCATTGTAATACAAATCTATGAGTCGCACTATGTAGATCTTAGTCACCGCAGAGCGCTTGGAGAATCCACAACCCACACACAAACAATAACAAAAAAATATTATTTATTTTTTCGCTATTCAATATCTTATTAAACAAAGGTATTAAATATAAGCCAAATAAGTCTCAAATATAGTAAATTTTCAAAATCCATCACGAACTGTTCAGATACAAATTCCAATTCATCGTATTTGAATTTTAGCAAGCTTCCCAAAATATACAAGCAAAAACAGCTATTGTTTTGCCTGAACATGCAAAAAATCACGTGTTACAGTGTTGGGCGAATGAAATCAAAGGAAAGAGTGGTTGATGGAAAGACAGATGCCCGTATGGAACAATATCATAAAAAAAGGTCTTAGAAGGAATGTATGCTCATTACTTCAACCTTGAGAGCCACTAAAGAAAGGAAATCATTAATTGCTACAATTCCACGAGAACAGCGCCACACAAGGAACATTCTACAATCCTGGGAATGGAAAACCCACTGAAGGAAAGCTGTAGAAAGAAAAGGCAGAGTCAAAGGATATGAAACTGGCTGATGAAAATCTGAAGGTAAATTGCTACATTCCTAGGAAATCAAAAGGCAAAGGTGCTAAAGTTATGCAGGAAGGCCGCAAATTGGAGCACGGAATTCTGCATCAATAACCATCAACTATTCAGCATAATTCCAAACAAATGCTAAGATGACAATAGATACTATTGGCATTGGTATCAAATAAAGACAGCCAAGAATGGAAAACAACACAAAAAAATAAAATATAACCTGAATGAAAACATAAAATCTTGATGATCCCCCATATAAAGCATGCTAGATAAGCAAAGGAGAGAATCAATGGGGAAGTACCAAACGATGGAGGTTTGAGAACTGAGAATGCAACAAAATGAGAAGGGTTGGGGCAAATGCTAAGGACGCCTTACAAGGTTTGATGGAAATGATGAGAGCAGAAGCGTGTGTCTTTTCATTTCACGAATGTCTAACGACTGAGATGAAGGAATGGACTTCACTGAAAAATGGAAGAAAACTCTTGAACCTTCGTTTTGAAAACTGAAGGACAAAAATAAATAAATTATCATGGGAATAGGGAACATAAAAACTATGCAGCAGAAAATATAACAAAAGTATGCAGTTGACCTCATTAAAGCTCTAACCTGATATATAGTCATTTCTTTCTGCAGCTGTTCCTCAACTGATGCCACAGAGCTTTCTCCCTCTTCATCCATTCCTTCAGTTTCATTAGAAATACCATTTCTGTTCGCATCGGTGAGATCATTAACAAGGGTAAAAACACGATCACTAGAGTCTGCTCCTCCAGAATCAGTAATGACACCCTGAAAATTAGAAGCAAGTGAGCAGTGAGCAGTAAGCAGTAAGCTTCAGTGCTTTAATGCCTATCTAGGATGCTAAAGTTATTACAGTTTAATCAAGGGTAAAAGTTGATTCATATAAAGAACAAAACATAAATGAAAAGACTTCTCATCAAAGTAGATAGTATATTTATTTCTCTAACACTTTCCATCATCTTTCATAAGTTCCAATCTTAAAAAACATGGATGAAAAGACAAAAATACTAAACAATTAGTATCTTTAGAAAATTTAGTAACAAAAAGAAGGTTTTCAAGCACGTTTAGGCACACATAAAACATTATTTAGGGTAATATTTATAGATATTTTAATGTATCCTTTGCTAGCAATTGATGAAAAGCTCTCATTAGCAATTTTAATTCATTTAAAACTAAGACATGGATAATAAGAAAAAAAAGGAGAATGACTAATCATATGATCAAAAGCTTATGAATTTATAATCCAATGATTGGTTTTTAAGAGAATGAGAAAATGATTAAAATGATCCATTGACTCTTTATGAAAGACCAAAATGGCCCCTAAGTATATTAAATAACCATTTTGGAATCAAATTAGTCCCATGGAGAGACTATTCTGATTTCTTTTTAAGGAGTTGAGGGACCAAAATGATCATTTGATATTGTTGGGGATTATTTTGATCTTTCATAAAGAGTCAAGGAACCATCTCTCTCTAGAGAATAGAAACTGCTAAAACTTCTCTACCTGATTGTGCCACAGAACCAACACAAGCATTAGATGAGAAATGATATTTTAGAAGTTCAAGTAAACAATGTTAACTGCTCTTTGCTAAATAGAGATGATTTAGCTTCACTTGTTGCAGTAACATTTTACATGGTATATTTGGTAAATATGTCATTGGAAAATTTGCTATGTAATTTGTAACATGTTTCCCTCATATGATGAGGTTTGTGTCAGTAATCATAGCAAATATTATTCTAGTCTCCATTGCGTTGATTTAAATGTGTCTTGAGACTGAGTTGTGCTTCAAGAACGGTTAATGCAAAGTCTTCAACAGGCCCAAAAGACCCATGGTTCTTTTTCCAAGCACAGTTGTCTTTGAATTTCTTCTCTTCACACCTTTGCAAAGACTTCTCCAATCAGAGAGAGGAGATTTCTTCCAATGATTCGTCCACAAACTTCATCTTATTCAATGGTTAAGCATGCAAGAAATTTAAAGATGGGACAAACATCGACCATGTTTTTATAATAATTGCAGTCCTCATATGATTTTCACACAAAATCACTGAATAAGTCCAAGTCTTGCCAAATTTCTTAAGAGAACTGAAATATTTTATTATAGAATCCTCATATTCGAAAATCTCCCCAAGTTGGAGGATCTGATCATATAAGTGGGATTGATTCCTTAAATCAAGAAATTTTATGGACATTGTCCCACAAATCTTTGGCAGTGGAATGAAAAATGTGGTTTGCACTTATCTCTTCAGCAATGTTATTAACTAACCACATCATTATCACAAAGTTCTTTGCATCCCAGATGGCATAAGCGAAATCCTTCATATCAGGCTTTTTATAATCTCCGGAGATGTCACCAATTGTCTCATATACATTCAAACTGAATGTGACCAACAAGAAAAGTATCTTCATTTCAATTGAGTGGTAGTGATTTGAATAGGATGGTTTTTATGTGGGTTCCGAATCAATGAATGTTCGAATAAAGGAAGAGTTATGTTAGGCCGGTTCACCCTAAACCGGCCCAGCCGGCCCGAATCAATGAATGTTCGAATAAAGGCAAAGTTATGTTAGGCCGGTTCACCCTGAACCGGCCCAGCCGGCCCAAGGGCTGGCTCAAGTCTACAGGATGCGGAACTTGTCCGCCTCCCTCCCTCTTGTCCGCCCACAAGGTGGGCCCCAACTTGCTTAATAGGTTTGAAATTCAAAAGGAGTGGGTGGCTAGGTCATTAGGAGGGAAATTAAATTAGGAATGCTTTTGTATTAAAGGGGAAGAGAGGATTAGGGAGGATTATGTTTGTATTTGTTCTCAATTAGGGTTTCTTGGTGACTTGGGCTCTAGACTCTCTTGTCTAGAGATTTGGGAGAGACGATCCTCCTCTCGAATTGAGGATCGATTGTATCTTGCTTTGAGTTTTGCTTTGCTTTATTTCCACTATCGCAATCTATCATTTCTATTTTGTTTCTCTCAGATTTTGTGTTGTTTCTCGTTGTTTTTGACCAATTATTTTAGGGTTGCTTGCGAACTCAAGTATTTCCTCTTGGATTACTTGCGAACTCAAGTATTTCCTATCAAATTGGTATCAGAGCAAGTCTTGGGACCGGTGGAGGGCTATTTTCGGCAAATTTCAGCGGTGAATTTTTGCCCGGAAAGAGAGAAAATTGCTATTTTTGGAGTCCCAAAGCCAAATTTTGTGAATCTACAAACTCCGGATTGTGATGGCGGCCAAAAAGGTGGATGCTTTGGAGGAAAGGATTGAAGGGGAGATGAATCAAATCAAAACAACAGTGGAGGAAAGAATTTCCTCCATGAAAGGACAAGCCGCCGATCTCCGGGACATGATGAAGAAAATGTTGGAAATTCAAAACCAAACGGCGGCTTTCGTGGAAAGAGGGGTGGAAGGAAAAAAGTACGAATTTTGAAATTCGTAGGGAGGACAATGAGGTGGAAATCATGGAAGGAGAAAGAAGAAGACCCCATCTGGAGCCTGTCCAGAGGGAAGAAAGGGGAGGTGGATATGAGGAGCGCCATGAGGGATACTATGGTCACCGAGGTGCTGATTTTGAAGAAAGAAGGGGGGATTTCGAAGGAGGATTGGGCTATGGCAGGGCAAGGGAAGACCGGGAAACTTGGGGAGGGCCTAGCACTTGGGAGAGGGGAAATTATGGAAAGATCAAGGGGAATGGTAGCGACCAGAAGGTGAGGAAGTTGAATATGCCCATATTCGAAGGAGAGGATGCTTATGGGTGAATTTATAAGGTGGAGCGATACTTCGCCGTCAATGGGCTGACGGAGGAGGAGAAGCTGACGGCAGCGGGCTTGTGCTTAGAATGAAAAGCCCTGTCGTGGTATCAGTGGAGAGACCAGAGGAGGGCTATTAGGACCTAGAGGGAATTCAAGGACTGCATAATAGAACGTTTCCAAACCGACCGGAGAGGAGATTTTTATGAGCAGTTCTTTGCTCTGACATAGGAGGGATCAGTAGCAGACTACCTGGAGCGATTTGAGCACCTAGCTAGCAGGGTGGAGCGACTCTCAGATACAGTATTGGAGGGAACTTCATGAAGGGGTTAAAGGCGAACATCCGAGCAGCAGTGAAGGTTCTTATGCCCCATGACTTGGGGGAGGCCATGAAGTTGGCCCAGCTGGTGGAAAATCAGAGGAACCTAGAGAGAGGAACCAGGAGTAGCAGCACAGGGGGGACTTACAGGATGACGACCACCCATTTAGCACCTAAAGGTCCTGCAACAGGAGGGAGTCGAGAGGCCACCAAGGAGAAGACAAGAGGAGGTGGAAGTGGGGGAAATTTCAAGCGGCTAACAGAGAAAGAGATGCAGGAGAAAAGGGCTAAGGGGTTGTGCTTCAGGTGCGAAGAAAAGTACACACCAGGGCATCAGTGCAAGGACCGAACTCTTCAGGTTCTCACCGTCTGCGATGACGAAGAAACTGAGGAGGGAGGTGACGAGGAGATAGAGGAGGAGATGGAGGAGAAGCTGCATTTGGATCTGGCTGAGGTTTCTCTGAACTCAATGGTCGGATTCACTACGAATCATACCATGAAAGTGAAGGGGGAGGTAGGGGATAGGGCAGTGGTGGTGCTGATTAATAGTGGGGCCACGCACAATTTCATTTTCACTCAGGTCGTCGACCAACTGGGAGTGAGATTGGTGAATATCGGTAGTTACGGGGTGATGATGGGTACGGGGAAGGTGGAGAAAGGCCAGGGAATTTGCAGAGGAGTGCTACTGACCATCCAGGCGATTCAGGTGAGGGAAGATTTTCTTCCACTGGAGCTTGGGAGTACAGATGTCATCCTGGGAATGAAATGACTGCAGACTTTGGGAGACACCAAAGTGAATTGGGGAGCAAGGTTTAAAATTGCGCAATTGGGTATTGAGGCGTTTTTCGTTTGTGAGGCGAGGCGTAAGCCTCAAGGCGTTTTGAGGCGTAAGCCTCAAAATCTAAAAAGTGCGTAAAGTCAAAATAAAAGTTAAAAATATTTTTTTTATATAATATCCAAATAATATGTTAAATGATGACATATTAACTTTTTTTTTAACTATGAAGTAACAAATTTACATACATATGAAATAAATATTTGTATAAGATGTAAAGTGTTAAGTGATAAATTATGTGAAATAGAATTGAAATCCAAATATTACAGGAATAACAACATAAAGTATATGAATTGCATAAAAGTATCATATAACATAAAGTTCAGCTCTAATTTTTTTCTTTCTTAGTTGCCTACTCATCTACTTTTAATTTCTAAAGAAAGCTGAAATGATTGACAACAACTCAGAAATCATCTGTACTATCATTACTAAGGGGATTTTTATTTGAGTCTCTGTTATAACAAATTGGTCACTTTCCTACCTCATTCTATAGGGTCCAAAACCTCTTAATCTGCTTCTTTATTTATTTCAGTCATCTTTATCTTTTATAAATGTTTGTCATCAACATAAAGATAATACTACAAAATTTTTAAGAGGAAATGGTGATGACGTGCGGCTTTCTAGTGATCCCCTGTGGCGGCTACGACGGTGGTGGCTACGGTGAAGGCGGTGGGCTAGAGGTTGAGGCAATTGAGAGGAAGCTGCTGTGGTTTGGGGGTGCAAGAAAGCATGATTTTTTTGGGGCTTTTGTATAGGATTTAGATAAGTTTTAAATAAAAATACATAAATAGAGTGAGGCGTACGCCTCATGCCAGCGAGGCGAGGCGCAACTCAAGGCGGGCCTCTTCCAAGATGAGGCGTAAGCCTCATAAAAAAAGCTTGAGGCGTAAGCCTCGAGGCGCTTTTTACTGGAATTGCGCTGAGGCGAGCCTCATATTGCGCAATTTTAAACAATGTTGGGGAGCACTCACGATAGAGTTGATGGTTGATGGAAGGAAGGTGGTGATTAAGGGAGATGCGGGGCTATCCAAATCCATGGTTTCTCTTAAAACTATGGTGAGGGATATACAGTTGGCAGGAGGAGGATACTTGGTGGAGCTGCACAGTTTGGAGGGAGCTAGAGTTGAAGAGAGAGGGACATACCCCTCTCTGTACAGCCATTGATTCAGCAGTTCCGAGAGGGATTTCAGCCGCTTCAAGGATTGTCGCAGCAGAGAGAGCAGGAGCATGCCATCGTGTTGAGAGAGGGAGTGTCACCCATTAGTGTACGGCCCTACCGCTACCCTCAATTCAAAAAAGATCAAAGTTGATTAAACAGATGCTGGAGGCAGAAATCATCAGATCCAGCATCAGTCCCTTCTCTAGTCTAGTTCTATTGGTGAAAAAGAAGGATGGCAGCTGGCAATTTTGTGTGGACTACAGAGCCCTCAACAAGAAAACTGTACCTGACAAGTTTCCTATACCAGTCATTGACGAGCTGCTAGATGAATTGAGTGGAACAGTGATCTTCAGCAAGATAGACTTAAAATCAGGTTACCATCAAATCTGGATGAAGGAGGATGTACCCAAGATGGCCTTTAGAACTCATAAGGGACACTATGAGTTCCTGGCGATGCCTTTTGGCCTCACCAATGCTCCCGCTACTTTCCAGGCACTTATGAATAAGGTTTTCAAACCTTATCTCAGACGAATTTTATTGGTATTCTTTGATGACATCCTGGTCTGCAGCAGGACAGAGGAGCACTGGGAGCATTTGAAAAGGTGTTAGAGGTGCTGCAGGAGCACCAGCTGAGTGCCAACTTGAAGAAATGCTGCTTCGCACAAGTCAGTGTAGAGTACTTGGGTCATGTTGTATCGAAAGAAGGGGTGGCAGCAGATCAGTCCAAAATTGAGGCAATGCTAACGTGGCCAGTGCCAAAAATTTTGAAGGAGCTGAAGGGATTTCTAGGACTGACAAGTTACTACATAAGGTTTGTAAAGGGGTACAGCACCATAGCATGGCCACTCACTGAGTAGTTGAAGAAGGGCGATTTCCTATGGGGGGAGGCGGCCACATCAGCATTTGAGAGTCTGAAGAAGGCGATGACTACGGTACCGGTCCTAGCTTTGTCAGATTTCACTCAGACCTTCATTGTGGAGACAGATGCGTCTGGATACGGGCTAGGTGCAGTGCTCATGCAGAGTCGTAGACCCATTGCCTATTTCAGCCAGGTGTTGACTGCTAGAGCCAGGCTGAAGTCCGTTTATGAGAGAGAATTAATGGCCATCATTTTGGCCATCCAGAAGTGGCGGCCCTACCTACTTGGGAGACATTTCATTGTCAGGACAGACCAGAGGAGCTTGAAGTACCTGCTGGAATAGCGGATGGTGACAGAGCATCAAAGGTGGCTGTCCAAGTTGCTAGGGTACAATTTTGAGATTCAGTATAGGCCAGGGGTGGAGAACAAGGCGGTAGATGTCTTGTCCAGATGTATGGGGGAGCTGCAAATAGTGGCGCTATCTATTCCTTTGATGTTTGACTAGGAGGCCATCAAGGAGGAAAGTGCTAGAGATGAAGGTTTGGGGAAGATCAGGGTAGATTTATTGAAGGGAGAGAGTAGCCACCCAGGGTACTCAGTGGAGGGGGACAGACTGCTATATCAGGGGAGATTTGTGATGCCCCGAACTTCGATCTACATTCCAAACCTACTCCAGGAGTTTCATGGGAGTGCTGTTGGGGGCTATTCATGAGTGCAGAAGACATACAAGAGGCTAGCTTTGGAGCTTTACTGGAAGGGGATGCATAAAGATGTAGATGAGATGGTGGTTAAATGTGAGATCCGTCAAAGGAACAAATATCTGACAATGTCACCATGAGGACTACTACAGGCGTTGGCTCTACCGGGGAGAGTATGGGAGAAGATATCCATGGACTTAATAGATGGGCTGCCTCGTTCAGAATGGTTCACGGTGATTTTAATGGTGGTGGACAGATTGAACAAGTATGTTCATTTCACCCCCCTCCGACACCCCTACACCGCGAGGACGGTAGCTTCAGCGTTCATCAGAGAGGTGGTCAGATTGCATGGAATACCAGAGGCGATCGTGTCAGATAGAGATAAGGTGTTCCTCAACCACTTTTGGAGAGAGTTATTCAGATTACAGGGGATAGTTCTGAAGAGGAGCACAGCTTACCATCCACAGACGGATGGCCAGACGAAAGTAGTTAACAGGAGCTTGGAGACGTACTTGAGATGCTTCGTGTCAGAAACACCCAAGCTATGGGCCAAGTGGCTATCATGGGCTGAGTACTGGTACAACACATCTTTTCATTCTGCTTTGCAGATGACCCCATTCAAGGTGTTGTACGGACGGGATCTTCCCCACTTTGTGCACTTTGGGAGTAGCAGTACTCCAGTTTCTTCAGTAGAGGAGTACTTGGAGGAGAGGGATAGAGTGCTGGAGGAGTTGAAGAGACATCTACTGAGAGCTCAACAGATTATGAAGAAACAAGCGGATGGGCATAGGAAGGACATCCAGTTTGAAGTGAGGGAGAGGGTGTTCTTGAAGCTCCGACCATACAGACATAAGACAGTCGCCAACAGGAGAAATGATAAGCTGGCTCCAAGGTACTTTGGGCCTTATGAAGTGCTGGAGAAGATCGGAGCAGTAGCATATCGGCTGAAACTACCACCAACGGCGGCTATACAATCGTTTTTTCATGTATCATAGTTGAGAAAGGATATTGGTGACTACACAGCCAACACCGAGTTACAAGCAACACTCACTGAGGATTTAGAGGTGATTCTGGAACCCTTAGAGCTGATGGGGGTTCGCCAGAAAGAAGATGGATTTAAGGAAGTGTTGATCCAATAGAAGAACCTTCCTGACTATGAGGCCACGTGAGAGCCATACGAGAGGGTAAAAAATTAGTTTCCTGATTTTCACCTTGAGGACAAGGTGATTCTTTGGGAGGGCGGTATTGTTAGGCCGGTTCACCCTGAACCGGCCCAGCCGGCCCTTGGTCTACAGGAGGCGGAACTTGTCCGCCTCCCTCCCTCTTGTCCGCCCACAAGGTGGGCCCCAACTTGCTTAATAGGTTTGAAATTCAAAAGGAGTGGGTGGCTAGGTCATTAGGAGGGAAATTAAATTAGGAATGCTTTTGTATTAAAGGGGAAGAGAGGATTAGGGAGGATTATGTTAGGATTTGTTCTCAATTAGGGTTTCTTGGTGACTTGGGCTCTAGACTCACTTGTCTAGAGATTTAGGAGAGACGATCCTCCTCTCGAATTGAGGATCGATTGTATCTTGCTTTGAGTTTTGCTTTGCTTTATTTCCACTATCGCAATCTATCATTTCTAGTTTGTTTCTCTCAGATTTTGTGTTGTTTCTCGCTGTTTTTGACCAATTATTGTTAGGGTTGCTTGCAAACTCAAGTATTTCCTATCAAGTTAACATAATTTAAGACATCTTAAGAGAATTACGGCAACAACAGGAGAAGGATTGCAGGCTAGGGTATGAACTGCACCTTTGAAAAATAAGGATAGCAGTCTAGGGATCATCTCTGACACCATAAAGACTGAAAAAAGAATACAAAGGATAGTAGAAAGATATAAAAAACTGCTGTAATTTGATTTCCATATGTTCGTACAACTGTTTGTTTATGGGACTTATATAAAGAAATTAATTAAAGCTAATTACAAACTTAATTAAAAAAACGATGAAATCAGCCCATAAAAAGTGGGGGGAGGCTATGGAGTTCACAAATTGCCATTTGAGGCCTCCAAGCGCTCAAAACCCTCAATCTGTGTGCTATAGTATCCCTAATTTGATTGGTAGGATTGCGGTCCCACAAAAGAAGGCAGAGGCAGATCTTTCAAAAGAAAGAGGTTTCAACATATATACCCATGTATTAATCTTAGGTAGCTACCGGAGTCGCCAATTGTCATAGTCATTTTCATAAACAACAGAGAAAAAGACTTGCATATGAACAACAGGGAGACAAGGCCTGCAGGTGCATGAATTCAGCAGTTCGTGGAACCAAGTTTATTATACTTTTACAGAAACCAGATATTTAGGAAGATCAACTGCTGAAATTGAGCCTCATCAAACTAAACCAATATTTTTAAATCCCTTACCCAGACAGCTCAATCTTACAATCCTCCCAAGCCCAAATAGATGCAATTTATCAGCATACATAGGCCACATCAGGTTTCTCCGCATATCAAAATCAGGGAAAGCCAGAAAAGGAACCTTTTGGCATTTGGGTTGTGAGAATGGTGATAGATCAAAAAATCAAAGAAAACAATAGGCAAGTGGGAAAAAAAATTTAATATTTATCAAAATACAGCAAAATTGTAGAGCATAGGCCAATTTCATTCCAAGCGGGCCATAAAAAAATGGCCGGGCACTATTCCTTTCTGTGAGGTTGGAAAGCTTATTAATCCCAAATCCCAATTAAATGTTGAGCTAGGAAGGCCAGACCATCTGCCACTGAATAAAAAGGATAGAACAGTACGAAAAAGGTAGGCAAACATGGTTAGAAAAATCAAGAAATGTATCTGTCCAGAAGAAGCTAACACGTAAAGTTCAAACCATAGTTAAAATCCTTGGTCCAGATAAAGGGTGAACAGGAAAAATACATGAACTTAGCACCTTTTAAAAACTTCTAAATGTATTCCCAGATCATTCATTTCCTTGGGGAACTTCAGCATTGCCAGTTTTAGATTGAATACAAATACTTTAGAAACCAACACATTTAAGTTTAAGCTTAGGACTGTTCTAAGCGCCTTTCAGAGGAATACTGTACTGTACCAAGAACAAATAAGAACACGAATAGGTAAATCTGAGTGCAAACTAACTTCAGAAGAACTTAACAGCCATACCTTGCTTATCCAAAAACTCATTCTTCTGTTGAGAATATCTACGGGTAACCCAACAGCAGCTGCAAGGTTTTTAGAAGCCCAGCTGCAGCAAATAAAGTGAGATAATGTTCGAAAGAGGATTAATGAAAATGCAACATGCCACATTTCAAATTGCTTACCTAGTTTTCTCCTGAAATTGCATGATAATTGCAGCATGTACTGGAGTGACACTGAATTCCACATTTCGATCATCAAAATGTAATTCCAGCTAAATTGCAGGAAATTTGAAATTAAAAGAAGCATAAAACAAATGCTTTCAAATTGCAGATGAGAATCAATGTGCAACATTGTGAAAGGAAATGATTGACTACAAGTTACAAAAATGGCCTTAATTGTTCAGCGGGTAATGGTTTTCTCGAATTAACAGGAAGTGTTGATCATAAAACGTGATAGAATCACTAACCTTTACTATTCCAAGATATTTCTTCCATAATAGCTTACGAGGAGTTTTGATTTCATGAAATCTCTCGGCATAATCTGAAAGAAGTTGTTCAACAGGTAAAGGAAGATGAAGAGATTCCTCCTGAAAAAGATCAAAGGGGTCAATAAAGCTAGTAAATCCACAACTTATTCATCAGAACAAAGAGAAGAATGTCACAGTCAGCATAGAACTATTTTCCCGCCAAAAAAATATTAATATAAAATATTCCTATAATATTATAAGTTAAAGGGCTAACTCAGAGTAAAGACCTAAAATTCTTCATTCTTGATGCATCGCAACCAGGCAATTTAAAATCCCGGATTATTATATATAAGAGAGGGAGATAGAGGGGTTAAATGCAAAAATAGAATGAGAGAGTGGAAGCGATCAAGAGCAGGAGGGCAAGAGTCACAGAGAGTGCAAGGGAGAGCAAGCGATGAAGAGGTGCGCATGCAAGCAAGAGTAAAAACGAGGGCTAGCATGCACTCGAGCAGCAAAAGTGTCGAGACAAACCCATGATCGGCAATTGATCAAGTGCACGCCGAGAATTTATATATTCCTTCTCAAATTTAGGAAAAGGAAACTTTATATATAGTTATTAAATTCCTATATGATTTTGATTAGAGCTTTGTGTGGGAAAAAAAAAGTAAAAATTAGTAAAGGATGAAGTTCCTTGAGTATTCAAGGCATGGAATTTTCATTTGCTAAAATATGACATTTGCTGGCCTAGATTTTTAATATAAAAATTTTGAAATTTAAAATTCTTAGTAAAATTAGAATATATTAATTAACTAAAATAAATGAGAAAATATTAGAGTAAACTTCAATTCAAATTTTATGTCTCTATGTTACTAAGGAAATTTTGAAAATACTAAAGTCGTAATATATTTAAACATAAAATAGCAAAGTAAAGAAAATAGAAATGTTATGCTTGGTGTATTAAAGTTAATTATAATATTATGAAAAGTATTAAATAAAATGTTTAAAGATTAATGGTAACTAGAAAAGTAAAAATAAACTAAGTATAATTTTATTGAACATCATTAAATGCGATACATTAAACAAAAAATGAGTGCTATGTCATTTATAATGTAAATGAAATTGAAAAGTTAAATGCTTAATGGTAGTAAATAATTAGAAGAGGTATCTAATTATAAGATAAATTTATAGGAATCAATTAATGAGAATGTTTTATTCATAGTTATATATTTTCTAAAGTAATAGAAACGTGGCAGGGAAACCTCTTCTACAAATCTTTCATGCAAGACCCATACGCATCTTTTTTGTTGTAGTAGGTGTAAAAGACATAGTTGTGACGTTTACACCAACAATACACGCCTTTTTTGACGTCGTGGGCAGGCCAAACTCTTATGTAGGGAAGACACCAATAGCCTGACGAATATTCAATGAACCAAACTCACACAAAACTTAGAAAGAATAAAATAATATAACATTATGGATTATATATGTAGTAGAAATGACAAAATGAATGAAATGATAAGTACAAATTGCAAAATAAGAATAAAATGAAATAAAGAAAAGAAAAAAAAATACATATAAGACTAGTTGAACATGAATAAGACTTTTGGGGGACTTGTGATGAACTTAAAAGCTCACTTGCAAGTAGGGGTGTCAAAATTGATTTCCGGGTCGGCTTCGGTCCAAAATCCGAAACTGACTCTCTTTCAACTAATCCGACCTGAACTTGACCCGATTAGACAAATGAGTTAAAAATTCAGACCCGAACCCGACCTACCCCTTATCCAGGTTGACCAGACCCGACCCACTACCCGCAGGTACGAGCAGGCAAGAGTCGAGCGCGACTGTGCGAGTGCGAGGCTGAGTACAGCTGCTAGCAAGGGCGAGGCCGCGAGCAGGCAAGGGCGAGGCCGCGAGCAGGCAAGGGCTAGGCTGCGAGCAAGCAGGCTAGGAGGCGAGGGGGCGAATGCGCGAGCGAGGGTGCGAGGCTGCGAGTGCGATCCGTGGGGGCGAGGCAAGCGAGTGTGACAGAGGTGCAAGTTGCTTTTGCGTCGCAGTGCAAGAGGGGGGGATGTAGCCATGTAGGTCAAGCTTGGGTCAATACCAGGTTAGCGGTTTGTCTAGAACGTGACCCGGTTTCTAAAACGTGTCAAGAATTAGGACTCGAACCCGACCCGTTTGTTAAATGGGTCGACCCAAATCAAGATTTTTTGGGTCAGGTTTGGATCGAGTTTTCGGATCGTGTCATTAATTGACACCCATATTTGCGAGAACATACCTTCTCAATTGTACTAAAGAACTCATCTAAACACTCAAAACACCTTAAGAACTCACTCAATGAAATGAATTGGGCATGAAAATGAACCGAAATGACTTCCTAATTACAACTGAAAAAAAATGATTTCATGTGGGGTCCACCCTAATCAAATATAGGTCATACACAGATAAGCTAAGTCCATTTGAAAACAAACGAAAGATTTTAGCTCGTGACACTCACAACCGGATCTGCAAAATATGCAAAAGTGAAAAGATTGCGAGCAATAAGAAATTCAAAATGAAAGTCATGTGCGAGATTCAATGACAATGCATTCAAGTGAATAACTGGTACATTGGACACTCATATAACTCAAATAATCATGTGTTCATGAGAATGGCTTTCAAACAAAGTGAAATGGTCCAACATGTTGCACGCCAAAGGTTGCACAAATACCCTAAAGGGTTGTTGTTTTGGCTAAAAAAGGAATACAATATATTTGAAATACTTTGGAGTTATTTGGATGAGTGTAAAATAAATATAGAGAATTACTTTTTTGTTTGGCTCTAAGTAAAATGAATGCACTACAAAGTATAACTAGCAATGGTGGCCACCACGGCGGTCGCCAACAGTGGTGGCTAACGATAATCAGCAACAATGGTGGCTAACGGCAGTCAACGGTGGCGGACAGTAGTGCAAGAAGTGAAGGGCAGCGGCGGCAGGAAATGAAGTTCCAGCATATTTAGAAATCGCCCAAATAGAAGGAATTCCAATATACCAAAAATGAACAAGAGGGTCAATTTCAAATATACCAAAACTTTACATTGCATTTGGTTTACTTCAAACCAAACACCAATATTCTCCACCCTACATTTCAAATTTTTTACACCCCTTTTACTTCAAACCAAACAGCCCCTAAACAACTTATTTTTTAATCTTAAAAGGGACTCGTACGCATCCCATGAATGAATTGTGCGCTCCGTAAATTTTTTTTTTTTTTCAAATGAAACAAAGCAATGCACTGTTGCGCATCAAAAGTCATACAGCCATTTATATATAATGTGTATGACGCATCAAATAACTGAAGGCAATTTTGCCTGCACATTCTCCAAATGCATAATACAAATGCACCGTATAAGCACATAGAAAAACATGCAAGCAAATAGTGAAATGTGTAACTGCACTACACAAATGCATCGAAAGATGTAAACACCATCCAAGAGAAAAACTCACTAAAATTACTCTTTTACATGTGCTCCAACAAACGTGCTGAATGCATAAATTTTAATTATGGAATGTTGTATGGACTGAAATTAATATGAATATGAACTTCATCGCCTTGAGAAGCATGCAATTGCCATGAAAATTGCATGATATTTTTAAAATTCACAAACTCTTTTTTTCAAATTTAAATTCATTAACAGATAAACAAGCGCTCAAGAGGGCCACACTGCCAATAGGGCTAAGTTGTAAGTCTAAATTTCAATTCTAAACCTCGTTCTAGCATAGCAAGAATTGGAGTTGACAAGACTCGAAACCCTATAAGGGATGCTTGAGCAATTAATTTCCAAAAGGTCCAAATCATATTCTCATTTTAATTAAGTAAATTCATGAATGAGCATACAACTGCAAAATTCACAAGATATTATGTTTATATTTACGTTAGGCCTTCAAAACCTCTTACAAGGAAAATTTATTACAAAATATAAACCCCTGGGGTTACTCCACTCATATAATAGCTCATAAAATTAATACTCTAACCTAATCCTTTTTGAGCAAGCGAGCAAATTTAATAAGATTCAAATAACAAAATAAAAATAATACAAATACCTTGATATGATCGTGTGAAAGTAAATATCAATCAAATGAGACTATTTTCAAATTTTCCTCAAACAACAATACAACAACAATACAACAATAACAAGCCTTTGTCCCACTACGTGGGGTCGGCAACATGAATCCTTTTTCTCCATTGTGTCCGGTTCAAAGTCAAATTCTCGTTTAAATCTAATAGAGAAAGATCATTTCTAATGTTTTCTAACCAAGTCTTTTTAGGTCTACCTCTACCTTTCTTAACATAAGTCAAATCTAATACCTCTACTTTCCTAACTGGGTCATCGGAAGGCCGCCGTTTTATGTGACCAAACCATCTAAGGCGACTCTCTCTAATCTTATCCTCCACTGGAGCTACTCCAACCTTTTCACGTATATGCTCATTTCGTATCCTGTCTCTAAGAGTAAATCCACTCATCCACCTAAGCATCCTCATCTCCGCAACACATAATTTAGTATTATGCTTCTCTTTCAATGGCCAACATTCTGCACCTTATGATTCAAATTTTCCTCAAACCTCAAAGCAAAATAATTTAAGGTTCAAATCCTAATAAAAATTTAGAAATCCAAAAAATTATTATAAAATATAAGGCGTTCAAGTGAAATATGCCCCATATAGCAAAAAGAAACCATCCACTATTTCGGCCTTACAGGTGATAACTTTAAGAATGACCTCTGCTCACAAAGAGTCAAAATCTCATCAAGCGTATGTGGGCTCCGAAAATTCGGCCCCGGCCTCCGCCCGCTCTTTTGTGCTTTCGAGGGGGGAGTTTTAACAGATTTAAGTTCCGGGGTAAATTTTGGAAGGCAGATGAGATAGTAGATAAGACACTACCCAGAGATTTCGCCCTCATTTTGCGAGGACTTTATGATCTGAGTTCTGGTTTCCTATAGGCGCAAGCCCCTATAGTTAATTATCTCTCCCGATAACGAGAGAGAACTTTCGATTAAGGCTAGTCGTCAATCAGATCCGTAAGAAATACGCGTTATCTGGCATATAGTAGCAGCATGAGTTTGGGTATAGGAAAGTTTGAAGACTTGATATTTAAAATAGAAATTTCACCCTCTTGCACTTAAAGCAGATGGTGGGGGAATGGATGATAGACCCGATCAAGATCCCATGGTTCCGTCGTCCCGGGCCATCGTGGTCCCTGGTCTACTTAGTTAGAGGAGGTAGTCGACCCAACCTGACAAAAGGATCCTTGTCGGCAGCCATGGGTTGCTTCGTCCAAGGGTACCTTGTAGACCCGGGGTGGGTATTTGTCTAAGGGGACAAATTTGAATCCACCTTAGCTGGCAGAGGGCTTTATGCCCTATCAATCATATCCTATTGATTCATATCTCAAGGATTTGATGCCATTGGGGAGCATACGGGCTCTGGCCATAACCATAATATAATGGTGCCATTTGGCGGCGACCACCTGGTTCAGAGGGCCCCGAGTCATAACCGTTTATCCTGCAGTGCCATTTGGCGGCGAAACTGCCGGTTAGAGGACTCGTACCACGTCCTTGCTGGCAGGAGATTGTTTGAGAATGGATCCTAGTGATATTTTCGACCAGGCATTAACTCTTTATGAGCTGAAGTAAATTTTAACTTGTCCACCTCGGCAAACTGTCGCGGAGGATGGATGGATTTTGCTTTAAGCGATTTGATAGTTGGATTTCAATTTTTAAATATCTGGAGTTGGGAAGATTTTTGGATTTTGGGATTTTTCAGAAGATTGGATTTCTTAGGGAATTTGGGATTTTGGGAGTTTTTGTGGAGTTTTGGAGTTTTGGATTGACATTTGAAAGTGCTTGTGAACCCCTCCGGTTGAGATTAACGTTCAACACGGCCATCATCGGGGTGTATGGGGTCATTTATATTTTATTGATTTGAACTTTGTCGACTCTGTCTAGTGATTGACAGAGGATCGGGTTTCGTAGGTTTTATGCCTTTGTTAATGAATTTTCATAATTATAGGCCTTAAGGGCCTAATATGAATGCATTAAAACAAATATATAGGTTGTCACAACTGTATATTTGTTTGATGGTTCGAACCCTGTCGACTCCTATTGACCTTTATAGAAGGATCGGGTTCGAACCTGAATTCACTCGTTGACCCGCGCAGCATCCCTAAACGTCACGTGTGTACCAATAACACGCTCGTCGGGGCCCATGCGGGTTTATAATACATCCCCTTATGTGTACCTAAGTGTATACATGTTATAGTGCACGTGCGGGGGTATTTTTAGAATATTTGTAAACGCCTTCTGTCTGCTTGTACGGATGTTGCAGATCCGGTGGCGTTATGCAGCAGCTTGTGAACTGAGCTGTTTGCTGCTTTGTACAGGCAGACTGTCGTGCACTAGTTGCTTACTGCAGGGGGATCGTAGTGCACTAACGAATCTCCTGCTTTCGTCGTAGATGTTGTTACCTACTATAGTCCTTTTGTATCCTTCTTATAGGCAGCATGTTAAGTATGTAGCGGATTTCCTACAGAAGCTCGTGAGTACTCACATTTGTTGCCTCCCACCTGCCCTTACTTGCTGGGGATTAGTGTATTCGGTTGATGTTGGATAATCTCTCCACATTCATTTGTGGGCAAGTTATACTATCTTCAGGCCTTTATAACCCTTTCACCAATATTCTCATATGAATGCAATAGGAACTGTTTCATCTTCTTGCATGACTGTTATGAAGAATGTCATCAACTCTGACTTTGCTGCTTTTGGGATGTATCCACTTGTGCTTTGAAGCCAGTTATATAACACTATTACACTTGATGTACATCGGCCTCGTATCGTAGGAGACTGATGCATTCATTTATGATTTGACAAGTGTTGACTGTAGGATCCTACCATACTCACTTCCCCTTGCTACATAGTTTGCAAATGCTTTCATTTGTCACAATCTTCTCTATGTTTTGCTAGTGACCTTTCGTATTCATAGCAATTCAGTGGTTGCTATTTTCCAATAGACTACATCAGGCATGATTGTTCATGGATAGAGTACTGTGTATTCATTTGCAAATTAGTTATCATCGGTTGAAAAGGAGTTATATCTTCCTCGCTTCTCTTGCTTTGCTTGTAGACTTACTGTGTTCATAGTGTATAATAACTAGCGAATCACTATATCTATCACATCGCTTGCGGACTTGAATATTTTCGTCGATGTCTTGATTGTAGAACATTGTCACATCTATTGTACGTTGAGTCCTTCCGCTTCTGAAAGATAGATGTGTGTGCTTGCGACTAAGTTGTTGTTGGATGTACGAATATCCCCAATATTCGTTGTACGTTGTTTATACGCACTTGTCACAGAACTATTATAGATCGTAGAGGTATTTTAGCATCTGCTACACGCTTCTACATATGATTGCATGTTGATTTGTATGGCTTGTGGGAAGGTCGCACTCCAATTGGAACTCTTGTTGCATGTCTCCTTTATTTACTATCCATTAAAGGCATCACATCAAGAAGTCTGATTATGTTGCTTACAAGTCATCACTATTTTCAAGTAGACAGTGATTGCAAATCTTTGCTTTTGTTCAAATTCAATGTCGAAATCAAGTTGCTTTTGATTGAATTTTGACACAAGTCCTTTGTGGTTCAACTCAAATGTTTAAGTCATGCTTAATATTCGAATCAAGTCCCACTTGAATTCGGGTTCATTTGTGTTCAAGTCTTATGTCATTTTTGCTCGGATTTGAGTTCAACATTCATTTCAAATTTAATTGGAATGAATCCCCCACTGTCCAACATTGATTCAAGTCTGAGTTCCTTTCGAGTTCTCATTGTTCTCTTGCAAGTTTCAAGTCTTGGCTTAAGTTCGCTTTCATTTGTTTAAATCTTCTATGAATGTTCAAACCGGTTCCCTGCTGTCCAAGAGTCCACTAGTTCGAATTCAAGTCCCAAATCTTGTCCAAATATGAGTTCAATTCAACATCGTTTAATTGACTTTGATTTAGGTTAGATTTTTATATTCATTTGAGTCCAGTTCATAAGGTCCTTTTGAGTTCGAATCAAGTCCAAATTTTGCTCAAGTCAGGTCCAAGTGGTCTTCTATTCACCCGAAATTTCGGCAGCATTCCGGCATCTCCCCCGTTTAGGGGAAATTACGGAAAAACTGGGCCTTTCCCACCACGCTTAAGAAAGCGTGTATGGTAGATGCCCTCTTTCGAGGACACCGCGGCCGTGTAAAGTCTTCAATCCCCCACCACGCTTAAGAAATCGTGTATGGGTCTTCGACGTACCTGAAAAAGCAAAGCATTTGTTTCCCCGCAGGTACAGAGCCGCATACGGGTACTTAAAATTGTCCCCACCACGCTAAGAAAAGCGTGTATAGGGCCTACCCGCCTCGCCGTAGGTGTCGCACCGGGTTCCCTTCCCACCACGCTTAAGAAAGCGTGTATAGGCGGTTTGCCGGCTCGACACGAACGCCGAGGCTAGGATTTTGAGGTGATTACCCGCCTCGTTGTAGGCGCCGCACCGGGGTCCCATCCCACCACGCTTATGAAAGCGTGTATAGGCGGTTTTCCGGTCCGCCGCGAACTTCGAGAGCGAGAATCTGAGTTAGAAAATTATACCTTTGCAAGCGTCGAGGTTGGCGCGTGGATCGAGGAGAGAGAGAGCATTTCTCTCTCTTTTTTTTTTTAATTAATTATAATTAATCATAATTAATTAATAATTAAAAATAATCAAGTATAATTAGTCATAACTAATCATAATTGATAATAATTAATTAAAATTAAACAATATTTAATTATGATTAATAACAATTAATCATAATTAAATACACTTAATTTTAGTTAATTGTTATTAATTGAGATTAATTATAATTAATTACAATAAATTATAATCATTACAATTAACTCTAATAATTAATTAAAATATAATATTCGAAACAAGATTAACAGAATTGTGATTAAATTTGCGACTCAAATTCTCTCTGTTTCCTCGTCAACAAATTAAATCCTCCATTTCCTTGTTCTCTGCCCGTTGTAATTACTGGATTTTAGCCGAAGAAGCACACGAAAAAGGGAGGGGACTACCTTTACAGTGAGCAAATAAGCTCTTGGGACGTCTTTGAAAGGGGACGTCGGGTAAGGGCTCGGCTGGGAGAGGGCTTCTTCACGCGAGCGAACTCTCGTATGGCTTCCGATCAAGCAGTCGTAGCTTCCGATCCAACAGGAGGGAAAGTCGTCGGAGTCGCGAATGGAGAGGGAGGCAGCGACGGGAGCTAGGGCAGGAGGTAAGGGGGATGCTCCTCTTCTCTCTCTCTCTCTCTCTCTCTCTCTCTCTCTCTCTCTCTCTCTCTCTCGGGAATGGAGGAAGCCGAACGTCGGCTTGAGGTAGGGCACGGTAGAGGCGACTGGAGCAGGGAAGGATGAGTGAGGCTTCGGTTTCGACGAGGGGAAGGGATCGAGTCGAAGGATGAGATGGAGCAGAGGAAGTGGAGTTCGGCTGGTTTGCGAAGGAAGAAGTTGTGGAAGAGCGAATGGGGATTTGGAGTGGGGTTCGGTCGTGTGTGGAGGAGGAAGTAGCGAAGAGCGTCTGCTCATTTGGCTTTTAAAGACGTGAGAGCGCAGCGATCGGAGCGGGTTTTGCGCAGGAGTCGTGGAGCGGCGCCGAAGGAACAGTATTTAGCGGGATTTGAGCTGGCTTTCGGCAGAGGTATGGCTTTTCTTTTGTTTCTTTCGGGTATTACACAGGGGTCAACAAATGCCCCCCAACAAATGTGGTTCGCGTCTAGAGCGAATCACGTTTGTTGTATGCTGATTGACTCTATGGATCTCTAGATATTTGCTCTAGATGTTACATAAAGGTCTTCATTTAGTGGATCTCCAAAAGCTTGTTTGGATGTCACACTAAGAATTTCATTCCGTAGATCTTCAAGAATTTGTCTCGGTGTCTTTGTAGATCTTTAGATCCACTCGTAATCAGTAAGAGGATTGACATGCTGACTTTAGTCAGGTAGAGATCCAAAAAATACTGATAGAGTACTTTATACCCAACCCCCTAAAGTAGCACTTTGTAGGTTGATGATAGTACATAATAATGTCACTCTCTGTTCTTCTTTTGACACTACTGCTTTCTTAGTTTTCAGTTTTGAGTTTATAACTGTACTGACAATTCTTTGTTTCTTGTGCAGGTCACTACAGAGATAGGATCCAGTCAGTTAGCTACCACTGGAGATTTGGTTCTGGTACGTTTTTAGTTTGTTTGTTCTGTTTCTTTTCTTTCTTTGGCTGCTTACTGACCCTTGTTGCCTTGTGCAGGTTCCAGAAGTGCAGAGTACCTGGTCTTTGGAAGGAGCTGAGCAGAGTTATTGACTTCCTCTTCAGGCATAGCTTAGGAGACAAATTTGTAGTCCTCTGCGAAGGACATTGTACTTTTCCTTTCTTTTTTTTTGATGTAAACTTGTAAAAGAGATATGAACTGAAGACTTGTATATGGATTCTGAATTAATAAAATGAAGCATTTTTTTGTAAATTCAGTTGTACACGAGCTCTCTTTCTACTGTTCTTGTGATTTCTGCAATTGCACTTTGAGTTGTGTTGATGATGTAAATAATTTTAAATATTTATTTGGGGATCTCGGCACGCGGCACGATGTCGACCCAAATAAATATTTAAAATGCCCCCAGCCTTTAGGGACACTTGTAGATGTCATTCGGGATACTTCTTTTCATAGCTTTAGCTTTCCTGAGATTTTGGTTCATCCTGTCCTATGCTTTGTGCTGCGGACATTGATGGAGAATTACCTGATTTGTCTTCATTGACTTGTCAGGTGATTTTTGTACCTTCTGCTCTATGCTTTTAGCTTTGGCGGGCTTGATGAAGGAGTAGATGCCGGTGACTTGTTGATGACGGAATCCTCTTAGTTCAGCTTTAAGCTTTTCATGAACTTTGGGATAATTTCTTCGGTCCTTTGCTTTGTGCTTTCGCGGACTTGTTGAAGAAAAGTTCCTTCGATCCTAGCTTGATGCTTTACGGATTTGCTGAAGGATTTACAGGTTTTGGTTTCGGTTGATAGTATCAAACTTGGGTAGTATCTTGATCCTTAACCACTTGAGGAGACTTTAATCTGAGTCACTTGAGTTCATCAGATTGGGAGAGCTGGGATTTGACAGCCCTTTGTCCTCTGGTTGCTGAAATGGGGGTTCTTCTACTGCGGCCTTTCTTATGGCATGTTGAGTAGACGGAGCTGCCAGCGATCCGGCCATATTTGGGCTTGTTGGATCCGACCTCTTACACCCATTCAGGCTTCAGACTTGAGCTAGGGGAGATGTGCTTCCCAATGCTGATTTTGCTAAAGTTGATAGATTTTGAGTCTTCCTTTGTGGTTGAAGATTTAGAGCCTACGCGAATTTGGTAGTTGCTCGAGATTCTTTCTTCCCACTGGAACTTTGATTCTCCAGTCATTTAGGAGAATTTAGTAGACTACGATCACTTGAACTTGTCGAGCCAAATTTGCCTTCGTATTTCCTACAGTCCTTACTAACGGGTTGACGAAGTGGGGGTTCCGTTACTACGGCCTTTCTTGTGGCGTGTTGAGTAGACGGAGCTGCCAGCGATCCGGCCATATTTGGGCGTGTTGGATCCGACCTCTTACACCCACTCGAACCTTAAGCTTCAGGCTGCTGAAAGGCTTCAGGTTGTTCTGGCTCAATTTGTTAGAGTGTGTAGTTGTAAAAGTCTCTTTCTGACCTTTGAAATCTTGGTACGTTGGAGAAGGTGGTGTCTCGATCTTTTGAAAGACCACCTGCACATACTTTGAAAAGAATTTGTTGTATTCTTCAGTATAAAAGAATATTTGTGTTGGTGATTTTAAATATTTATTCGGGGATCTCGGCATGCAGCGCGATGTCGACCCGAATAAATATTTAAAATGCCCCCTGTCTCGCAGGGACATTTCATAATGGAGTAAATTTGAAATTTTGTGATTTTAAATATTTATTTGGGGATCTCGGCGCGTAGCACGATGTCGACCCAAATAAATATTTAAAATGCCCCCTGTCCTGCAGGGAGATTTTGAAATGCATTCTTGGAACACGAGAATTTCAAAATGTAAAAATGTAAAGTGTATATAGATATGCATGAAATACATAATAATATAACACTTCTTCGGGCAATCTTATGCATGGTACTTCTTCAGATGTCGACCGTTGATCGGCGGCATAGGCCTCTGACCGTGCAGATCGATGAGCTGGTAGGCTCCTCCTTTGTACACCTTCTCGATGACGAATGGGCCTTCCCATTTGGATACGAATTTGCCACCAATTTTTCGGTGAGGGATGATTGGCCTTCTCAGCACCAGGACCAATTCCCCTTCTTGAAAGGATCGAGGGTGCACCATCCGATCAAATGATTTTGCCATCCTTCCTCGGTAGATTTCTAAGTTCTGTTGGGCTTGCAACCTGACTTCGTCGAGTGCATCGAGCTCCTCAATTCTTAGGCGAGCATTCTGCTCTTGAGTAAGCTCATTCTGGATAGCGACCCGAAGAGACGGTAATTCAACTTCTAGTGGCAAAACGGCTTCAGCCCCGAACACTAGTGAATAGGGAGTAGCTTTGGTTGGTGTTTTGTAGGTCGTACGATATGCCCATAACGCTTCCGCCATCTTTGTATGTCATTCTCTTTTGTTCTTGGTGAGGATCTTCTTCAACAACTTCACCAGCGTCTTGTTGAAGGCCTCTGCCAAGCCATTGGCTCTTGGGTTATATATAGACGAGTACCGCCAGTCGATCTTGTGACGATCTACAAACTTATAGATTTTCGTGCTTTTGAATGCTGTGCCATTGTCCGAGATCACGCGGCGTGGTACACCGAATCTGTAGACGACGTTGTGGGTAAAGAAGTTGATCACGTGCTCGGACGTAACTTCCCTGAATGGTGCCGCTTCTGCCCACTTAGAAAAATAGTCCGTTGCTGCCAGAATAAAGCGATGTCCGGCCGACGATGGTGGATCTATTGGTCCGATTATGTCTGTACCCCAGCATTCAAATGGCCAGGATGCTATTGTTAGGTGGAGTGGATTTGGCGGTTGATGAATAACATCACTGTGAATTTGACATTCGTGGCACTTCTTAGCGTGGTTGATACAATCTCTCACCATTGTTGGCCAGTAATAACCCATTCTCTTGATTTTAGTAGCCATCTTGGGACCTGACTGGTGTGCTCCGCAGAGTCCTTCATGGACTTCTGCTACCACTTTATCAGCTTCCTTGGTCCCTAGGCACCTTAGCCACATCTGGTCAAAAGCCCGCCGATATAGCGTATTATTGACAAATGCGTATCGCAATGCTCTTTTTCTAATTTGTGCAGCCAGAGATTTATCTGTTGGAAGTTTGCTTTCTTTGAAATAGTCGACGAATGGTTGCCTCCAATCGTCTTCGACTTCAACATCTAAACAATCCAACCACGACTCCGAGAATCTACCGGTTCTTCGTCTCTTTACTACATGACGTTCCCCCGGTTGACTTTTAGTAGTGATTTGTTAGGGAGGTTGAGGATCGACCGGGGTTGCATCCTGTTGGCTTGAACCTGGTATTCCCTCTACCTGCGGGAATTGTAAGATTGCTGGCTCTAAGACCCGGCGATTTTCAACCGCAATGAATATAGGTGGCCTCTTATCTTCATATGCAAGCTCCTTGGCCAGTTTAGCTAGACAATCTGCTTTTGCATTCTGTCCTCGAGGAACTTGAGTTATCTTGACATTCGATATTTGTTTTAGAAGCTCGAGAGCTCGTCGGTGATAGTGGGCCAATTCAAGCTTGCAAATCTTGTAAATGCCCAGGACTTGATTTATCACAAGTTGAGAATCACCAAAAATTTGAAGATCTGTGATTTGGATATCAATTGCAATCTCCAGTCCTGCTATTAGAGCTTCGTATTCGGCTTCATTATTGGTCCGAGGTTCAGTTAGACTGAACGAGAATCTCATTATGCCTCCCTCGGGTTCTATAAAGACTAGACCGATGCCAGCTTGGGCCTTTGCAAGATTTGGAGGTTTGGGAGACTTGATAGACGATGCCCCATCAAAGTACATCTCCCAAAACGGTACCTTTTCTTCTTCATCAACTTGCATGATTTGTTCATCTGGCAAATCATCATTGAGTGGAGAGTCAGCTGGGATTGGATGTGCGGCGAGAAAATCTGCCAAAGCTTGTCCCTTTACTGCTTTCTGTGGCATGTACACTATATCAAATTGCAGTAATAGCACTGCCCACCTTGCCAAACGACCTGTCAACGCTGGTCTTGTCATCAAGAACTTCAGCGGATCGATCTTTGATATCAAGGTGATTTTGTGGGAGAGCATATAGTGGCGGAGCTTCTGAACTGCAAAGATCAACGCCAGACAATGTTTCTCAATTGGAGAATATCGTACTTCTGCTCCGATTAATCTCCGACTGATGTAGTAGAGTGCATTCTCTTTTCCTTCCTCATTGTGCTGAGCCAGTAACGCTCCGAGGGACTCTTCTAGTGCCGCTGTATATAGTATAAGAGGCTTCCCCGGAATTGGCGCTGCGAGAATGGGTGGATTTAACAAGTATCTCTTGATACTGTCAAAAGCTTCTTGACATTCTTCATCCCACTTGAAACGAACGTCTTTCTTCATCAATTTTGAAAATGGCTGGCACCTACCCGACAGATTCGATATGAATCGTCGAATGAAAGTCAATTGTCCTTGCAAGGAGCGGAGTTGACGGAGGCTTCTTGGCGGTGGCATCTCTGTGATTGCCTTGATCTTGTTGGGGTCGATTTCAATACCTCGGTGACGAACGACATACCCCAAAAATTTGCCGGAGGAGACCCCGAAAGCACATTTGAGAGGATTCATTTTCAGATCAAACTTTCTGATTCTCTCAAATACAATTCTTAAGTCATTTAGATGCTCTTTTCGGTCTATGCTCTTAACGACAAGGTCATCTACATAGCACTCGACCTTCTGATGTATTAATTCATCAAAAATACGGGTCATCGCTCGTTGGTAGGTGGCACCAGCATTCTTCAATCCGAAGGGCATGACCGTATAGCAGAAAATGCCGATGGGCGTTCTGAATGACGTATGCCTTTCATCCTCAGGAGCCATCTTGATCTGGTTGTATCCTGACGATCCATCCATAAACGAGAACATGTCATAATTTGACGTGTTGTCTACTAGGAGTTTGGATACAGGCAGCGGAAAATCATCTTTTGGACACGCCTTGTTGAGGTCCCGAAAGTCGATACAGATACGAATTTGTCCATTCTTCTTCTTCACCGGGACGATATTGGCGATCCAGTCAGCGTATTTCTCTTCACGGATGAAGCCCGCTTCTATGAGCTTTTTGGTTTCAGCAATCACCTGTTCTTCAATCTCCAATCTCATTCTTCTTGGAGCTTGTTTGACGGGTGCGACATCCGGTTTGATTGCCAACCTATGAACTGCTACCTCAGGGGATAAGCCAGGCATTTCAGCATATGTCCAGGCAAAGCAATCCCTGAATTCACAGAGGAGTTCTTTTATCTCTTCCACCTGATCTTCTGGCAGAAGGGAACTAATGAAGGTTGGGCGAGGGTCATCCTCGGTTCCCAAGTTGACTTCTTTTAGCTCGTCCATAGTGGCTGCCTGTCCACCATCTTCAAGCTCTTCTGGTGCAGGCTTGGCCTCTAGAGGCTGATCATCGTAATCATCAACTTCATAGACCTCTTCATCAGACTCGTCATTGGGTTCAACTTCCCTGCAAGTGATGGCTCGGCAAGTCTCCTTCCGGATGCATTTTCGCCTGACGAATCCAATACCTTTATATGCATTCATCTCCTTCCGTCGCATTGGACGTGGATTCCTTCCATACCAGAGACTTAGGCACATACGAAGTTGTCGCTTGGGGGTGGGAACATTGATCCACTTTCGCAACATTCTTTGAATACCTTTGGTATTAAACCTAGGTAGCCTCGTAGGTAGTAATTCTTCAGAATCAATGAAGACATGGTTCCAATCACGATTCACTTCTTCATCCTTTCCTACGGAGTAGAATATATTCCCTGACTCGATCCCCTTTCTGATTGGAGGCAGATAAAGGGTTACAAGTTCTTCAACTTTATGCACATCTCGTTGAATTATTTCTTTAAAATATTGTAGGGGAATACGAGTGACTACGAGCACGCTATCTGAGATTGACAGGCTATCTATTCTTCTAGAGAATACCTCTTGTACCGTGTTCATATAGATAGAGTCGTAGTCATAGTCATCATTTGAATATGCGACCTCCCTACTCCATTCGTCCATCGAACGACATACCCTCTGGGATTTTGCAGGGGTGACATTATCTTCATCTGTGTCGCTCCCAAGGTGAGGTACGCGTTTCCTTTCTTTAGAAGTGGCAGTGGTAGCTTCTTTGGGAAGAGTCGGCGTTGCCTTCTTTCTCCCCACCTGCTTCTTCTCACCTTTCTGTTCAGGTTGCTTTGCACTCTTTGGGTTAGATGCTTGAGCCTTTAGAGAGCTTGATAACTTTTGCTTCTTTGGCATGAAGTACTGCGCATCTTCATAGACTGTCGCTTCATGGACTGCAAAGGGCTGAATATCACCAGAGATCCTGAATTCTTCCCCATCCCTAAGGTACTTCATGCACTGGTGTAGTGTTGATGGGACGATGCCATACTCATGCAACCAGGGGCGACCCAGGAGCGCCTTGAATGAAGTGTCCGCATCAATCACATGAAATTTAGCTTCTGTATGGAATTCTCCAAATACAAGAGGGAGCATAAACGATCCAAGGGTTTTCTGCCCTTTTTCGTTAAAGCCATGTACCATAAGCTTATCTGGCCCGAGGTGCTCTACGTTGAGGCACAACGAACTTAGCGCTTTTAAGCTCATGAGGTTGATGGAGGATCCAGGGTCGATCAGAATTCGACTGATTACCAAATCGTCACTCTCTGCAGTAACATACAGAGGTCGATTGTGGTCTGCCGTCCCAAGCATCATGTCGTCCTCAATAAAAGTGATGAACGGTTCATTTCGAGCTTGCAGGGCCTCAGTCAGGTTGCGCTCAGCGAAGTACGCCTCATATCTTTCGGGGTCTTTGAGAGCCTGAATCAAAGTCTCCCGAAGCTCCTTAGACATCACCAGAGCGTCGTATATGCTGAGCTGGGCAGGGATCTTCCTCAGATGTGATAAGATATTATAATCTATTCCCTCGACTGGAGTATGTTTCTTCTTGGGATCCTCGGAGATAATGTCTTCGTTGACAACTATCTCTTTTCCCTTATCCTTATTGGATATTCCTTTCTTTGGCGGAGGTGGTAGTATCTTGCCACTTCTCAACTGCACTTGAGCGATCTCTTCTGGATCAGACTCATTTGACGGTGCATTTTCTTCAGAGTCTGCCATCGTCGCGTCTAGGGATTCATTCGTTGACTCAGAATCACCTCCCAGATTTACATGTCCTATCTGCGACGCTATATCGGGATCAGATTCATCTGTCTTTGGAAAATACAGATCCTCCTCTGAGCTGTAGTCCATTGACGATGTTGCCAGACAGGTTTCAACGATCATCTCTCTGACATATTTTTCTTTTGTCAGAGTTATTGGCGTTGCTGAAATGACCCGACAGACTTCTGTGGGAAGAGGATCCTCATCAGCCTCTTCTGCTTCGTCAATCTTGAGCTCTGACATAAAGTCAGCAAGCTTAATAGGACGCCTCGCGGTCTGGTAATATTCATCCAGACTATCTATAACCCTTTGGGTTGCTGTTTTCTTTTCCTTGGGCTTCTTCAGTTTTGTCTTCTTCTTGGAGGACTTTTTCTTTCCAGACTTTGAAGTTCCAACTTGGTTGGGAAACTGTTTAGAAGCAGGCGCTCGCACCACGGGCAGAGCCTTGGGGTCTATCACCGGCTCAGTGGGAGATTTCCATTTTACACATGGAACTTCTTCAAGCTGTTTCAACATTTTCACAGTTTTCTTAGAGACCACAGTCTCCCACTGTTCTTCTGGAATCGGCTTCTTCCCTTTTCTCCTTTCTTCAATCGGGGGTACGGAAGAAGTCGTAACTACCCGAGTTGATTCTTTTCTGGGATGAGTCAGCACGTTGTCGGACAATGTGAGCTCTCCCCTTCGATATTTTCTTTCAAGCCAATCTTTAAAGACATAGCAATCTTCGATTGGATGACTCATCACCCGATGATATGGGCAGTAGTTTGGGTCGCCACTATGTTTTGACTCCTCGGGTCTCTTGCACTCTGGCAGTTCTAAACCTGCTTTCAATGCCTGTCGAAACAGCTTGGCGACACTTTCCCTCTTGAATGAATATTTCTTATTCATTTTGTCTTTGAGGGAGGGGAACGTTCGATCACCAGTTCCCGTTGTTTGCCTCGGACGTTCTCCACCGCCTTGATAAGTTTGTGGTTTATCATTACCCCCGAGTATCAACTTCGGCTGGGGGTTAGGGTTGTAGACTTGCTTAGGCTTTTCTTGATATTGCATTGGCTGCTTGCCTTTGTCTACATTGTAAATCACTTGTTTCTCCTTATCAGCTCTGGAGAAAAATATAGAGTCAGCCTCACCTCTTCTAGACCTGAGGCTTTAGCTTTCTTGGGCTTATCAGAATAATTTTCTGATTTTGACAAGTTCAATTTCTCAAACTTGGCCACTCTGTCCAGCAGGTCCTGAAATGTGGTGATAGTAGCCATGCACAGGAAGGGTTGCATTTTATCATCAATGTTTCCCATTAACAACTGTACGGCATGTTCTTCTTCAAGTTGTTGCTCACATTTCATGCTTAGATTGCGCCAGCGAGTGATGTATTTAGTCACTGATTCTTCCTTCTTTCTCTTATTCAGAGCAAGGTCAGCGATCGTTATCTTCTCGGTCGCACTGGCAAATCTCTTCACGAACATATTCTCTAACTCTGCGAATGTCTTTACAGAGTCATTTGGTAGTTCGGCGTACCATTCGAAAGCAGCTGCTGTCAAACTGCTAACGAATTGTCGGAAGAGTAGAGCATCATTCCCTCCAGTATTCCCGCAGGTGGCTTTGAACTGCGCCAGGTGCTGTCTGGGATTTTTGTTGCCATCAAAAGTATTGAATTTTGGCACAGAATATCCCTTCGGGTATGGCACCTGATCATACTCTGCCGGGTACGGGCGACCTTTACCCACTAGCTTCTCTGCCTGATCAATAGCTATAATAGCCCTGATCCTTTTTGTAATGATCCCTTCAAGCTGTGCAGCAGTCACAAGCTCGGAGGTACTTGCGATATTCTGCGGAGTAGGCTGACGAGTGGTATTCTGAGCCTCGTGGCCACCTTCAGGAGTGTCCCGTACTCCTGAGACTTGCGGCACTTGGAAGTTTGGAGGATCAGGGGGAGGATTGGGCATAGAACCAACTGCAGCATTTCTCTGCATAATCTGCATCATTGCCGTCATTTGGGTCATCATCTCTGTCATTTTCTCATGCAACTGAGAGATTTCCCTATCCTTGGCCCTCATTTGACGTTTCATTTGTCTCTGCATTTCTGCGAGCGTGACGTTCTCGTCAGCAAAGGGATTATCCTCAGCCTCTTCTCGCTCTTCTTGGGAATGGACACCTCTGCCAGTGGTGGACCCGGCTTCATGGCGGCGCCGATATACTTGTCTAGGCGGTGGTTGCCAACGATCGTCATCTTCATCATCGTCGTAGTAGGCCTCCTCTTCGACATTGATGTGTCTCACCATGTAGACCACTTCCATGTCCAAGGTGTTATTTACCTCTTCCAAGTCTTCTTCTATGTATTCCATATTTTCTTCTAGATTTTCTTCCATGTATTCTTCAATATTTTCTTCTCCCGTATCTTCTTCTCCTTCTTCTAGTACTCGGATCTCCGAGCGGCGGCGACACTGGATCTCCGGTTCTTGGTTAGGCAGGAAGATCTCTTCGACCCGTGGGCTGCGGTCGAAGTTAGACTCTTCCTTGGGAGGAGTTGGTGAGCGACGGGATCCCCTGGAGGATTCTCCAAGGTGTCTACCGTTGGGAGGAGCGTCATCGTGGGCCTTCTTTTGGACCCACTTTTGACGTTGTTTGTAACTGGGGGCGGATCTCCGGGAAGCAGTACCAGATGTCACGCCCAGATCAGTCTTTCTTTCGTTCTTTTCTTCTCTGCGAGGCCTTGGCCTCCAGATTTGTTTTCCCTTCCACTGGGACCTTTCGGCGGTGGATCCCTGAATGTGTGGTTCAGGTGTCACACCCCGATGTTCACCGCGTGGGGTTTGTTTTCTTCTTCTTTCGGCTATCAAATCATAAGACAGCCTTTCTCTCGGAGGGGTCCTTCTGGTCTCAACAACCAATGGCCTTTGGAATTTCTTTTTCTTCAGACCCTTCTCCTTTACAGTCTTTAGTACCCTGTAGACCCGAGCTGATAGGGTTTCAGGTTCTTTCTTCCTTGGAGGAACTGGGACCTCAGGCCGTTGCTCCCAGAATGATTTCTTTAGCTCTCCAGAGGAGCTATTTCTTTTTACCCACTTCAGGTTCGCAAACCCGTTCCGGGTAGGAATTGTAGCTTCTGGCTCTTGAGCCGGCAAGTTGGATGGGTGGACAGAGAGTTGTTGAGCTCGGAGCTCAGCATTCATCTTCCTTCTCTGCCTCCTGGTCAGTTTTCCTCCAGATGAGGAAGCCTCAGAAGTGTTCTTCACGGGTGCAAGTAACCCGGTTGGCAGATGTGTGGTGTTCGTCGTCACCACGGAGATCCTTCCTCCGGCTACAACCCTTTTGGTGGCCGGAATTTCTGGCTGCGACAGCCGTTCAAACACAGAGATCCTTCCACGAGGATTTTCAGCAGCAGCAAGTCGTTGTGCCAGCAGGTGCACACGACGAGTGGTAGTTCCAGCAGAGTGTGGCCTCCTAGCAGGCCCTTCAGTATTTTTGCCATTCGTAGGAATGGCGGTGGCCCTTTCAACAACAGCAGGGAAGTCAATGCTACCAAACTGGATGGTAGCTCCAGCATTCCCTGTCTCAATGATAGCGTTCGCCAGTTGGATCCTGGCTCCTTGTCCCAGCTGGACAGTCATTGGTGTGTTCTGTAGATCCATCTGCATAAATGAAAGGTAAGGGTTAGTGATCAAAATTTGATACATCACCCCACACTTTCAAAAATGCAGAGACTTGCACAGAATAGAAAACAAAAATAGATAACATTAGCGAGCAAATTCAAACAATACAAATTTAAAATACTGCTAAATACGTTATCTTGATAAATTTGTTTTAACGATCATTTTGAAAATTCAAAATTTTGATTCACTGAATGATCATTTTGAGAGATTCAAAATTTTAAATCTGCGTTGATTTGACTGCTACGATAGTACTGAGATGACTAGCCAAAGATGGAAAGAGAAACCAATCCCCAGCGGAGTAGCCAGAAATCTGTGGGCTCCGAAAATTCGGCCCCGGCCTCCGCCCGCTCTTTTGTGCTTTCGAGGGGGGAGTTTTAACAGATTTAAGTTCCGGGGTAAATTTTGGAAGGCAGATGAGATAGTAGATAAGACACTACCCAGAGATTTCGCCCTCATTTTGCGAGGACTTTATGATCTGAGTTCTGGTTTCCTATAGGCGCAAGCCCCTATAGTTAATTATCTCTCCCGATAACGAGAGAGAACTTTCGATTAAGGCTAGTCGTCAATCAGATCCGTAAGAAATACGCGTTATCTGGCATATAGTAGCAGCATGAGTTTGGGTATAGGAAAGTTTGAAGACTTGATATTTAAAATAGAAATTTCACCCTCTTGCACTTAAAGCAGATGGTGGGGGAATGGATGATAGACCCGATCAAGATCCCATGGTTCCGTCGTCCCGGGCCATCGTGGTCCCTGGTCTACTTAGTTAGAGGAGGTAGTCGACCCAACCTGACAAAAGGATCCTTGTCGGCAGCCATGGGTTGCTTCGTCCAAGGGTACCTTGTAGACCCGGGGTGGGTATTTGTCTAAGGGGACAAATTTGAATCCACCTTAGCTGGCAGAGGGCTTTATGCCCTATCAATCATATCCTATTGATTCATATCTCAAGGATTTGATGCCATTGGGGAGCATACGGGCTCTGGCCATAACCATAATATAATGGTGCCATTTGGCGGCGACCACCTGGTTCAGAGGGCCCCGAGTCATAACCGTTTATCCTGCAGTGCCATTTGGCGGCGAAACTGCCGGTTAGAGGACTCGTACCACGTCCTTGCTGGCAGGAGATTGTTTGAGAATGGATCCTAGTGATATTTTCGACCAGGCATTAACTCTTTATGAGCTGGAGTAAATTTTAACTTGTCCATCTCGGCAAACTGTCGCGGAGGATGGATGGATTTTGCTTTAAGCGATTTGATAGTTGGATTTCAATTTTTAAATATCTGGAGTTGGGAAGATTTTTGGATTTTGGGATTTTTCAGAAGATTGATTTCTTAGGGAATTTGGGATTTTGGGAGTTTTTGTGGAGTTTTGGAGTTTTGGATTGACATTTGAAAGTGCTTGTGAACCCCTCCGGTTGAGATTAACGTTCAACACGGCCATCATCGGGGTGTATGGGGTCATTTATATTTTATTGATTTGAACTTTGTCGACTCTGTCTAGTGATTGACAGAGGATCGGGTTTCGTAGGTTTTATGCCTTTGTTAATGAATTTTCATAATTATAGGCCTTAAGGGCCTAATATGAATGCATTAAAACAAATATATAGGTTGTCACAACTGTATATTTGTTTGATGGTTCGAACCCTGTCGACTCCTATTGACCTTTATAGAAGGATCGGGTTCGAACCTGAATTCACTCGTTGACCCGCGCAGCATCCCTAAACGTCACGTGTGTACCAATAACACGCTCGTCGGGGCCCATGCGGGTTTATAATACATCCCCTTATGTGTACCTAAGTGTATACATGTTATAGTGCACGTGCGGGGGTATTTTTAGAATATTTGTAAACGCCTTCTGTCTGCTTGTACGGATGTTGCAGATCCGGTGGCGTTATGCAGCAGCTTGTGAACTGAGCTGTTTGCTGCTTTGTACAGGCAGACTGTCGTGCACTAGTTGCTTACTGCAGGGGGATCGTAGTGCACTAACGAATCTCCTGCTTTCGTCGTAGATGTTGTTACCTACTATAGTCCTTTTGTATCCTTCTTATAGGCAGCATGTTAAGTATGTAGCGGATTTCCTACAGAAGCTCGTGAGTACTCACATTTGTTGCCTCCCACCTGCCCTTACTTGCTGGGGATTAGTGTATTCGGTTGATGTTGGATAATCTCTCCACATTCATTTGTGGGCAAGTTATACTATCTTCAGGCCTTTATAACCCTTTCACCAATATTCTCATATCAATGCAATAGGAACTGTTTCATCTTCTTGCATGACTGTTACGAAGAATGTCATCAACTCTGACTTTGCTGCTTTTGGGATGTATCCACTTGTGCTTTGAAGCCAGTTATATAACACTATTACACTTGATGTACATCGGCCTCGTATCGTAGGAGACTGATGCATTCATTTATGATTTGACAAGTGTTGACTGTAGGATCCTACCATACTCACTTCCCCTTGCTACATAGTTTGCAAATGCTTTCATTTGTCACAATCTTCTCTATGTTTTGCTAGTGACCTTTCGTATTCATAGCAATTCAGTGGTTGCTATTTTCCAATAGACTACATCAGGCATGATTGTTCATGGATAGAGTACTGTGTATTCATTTGCAAATTAGTTATCATCGGTTGAAAAGGAGTTATATCTTCCTCGCTTCTCTTGCTTTGCTTGTAGACTTACTGTGTTCATAGTGTATAATAACTAGCGAATCACTATATCTATCACATCGCTTGCGGACTTGAATATTTTCGTCGATGTCTTGATTGTAGAACATTGTCACATCTATTGTACGTTGAGTCCTTCCGCTTCTGAAAGATAGATGTGTGTGCTTGCGACTAAGTTGTTGTTGGATGTACGAATATCCCCAATATTCGTTGTACGTTGTTTATACGCACTTGTCACAGAACTATTATAGATCGTAGAGGTATTTTAGCATCTGCTACACGCTTCTACATATGATTGCATGTTGATTTGTATGGCTTGTGGGAAGGTCGCACTCCAATTGGAACTCTTGTTGCATGTCTCCTTTATTTACTATCCATTAAAGGCATCACATCAAGAAGTCTGATTATGTTGCTTACAAGTCATCACTATTTTCAAGTAGACAGTGATTGCAAATCTTTGCTTTTGTTCAAATTCAATGTCGAAATCAAGTTGCTTTTGATTGAATTTTGACACAAGTCCTTTGTGGTTCAACTCAAATGTTTAAGTCATGCTTAATATTCGAATCAAGTCCCACTTGAATTCGGGTTCATTTGTGTTCAAGTCTTATGTCATTTTTGCTCGGATTTGAGTTCAACATTCATTTCAAATTTAATTGGAATGAATCCCCCACTGTCCAACATTGATTCAAGTCTGAGTTCCTTTCGAGTTCTCATTGTTCTCTTGCAAGTTTCAAGTCTTGGCTTAAGTTCGCTTTCATTTGTTTAAATCTTCTATGAATGTTCAAACCGGTTCCCTGCTGTCCAAGAGTCCACTAGTTCGAATTCAAGTCCCAAATCTTGTCCAAATATGAGTTCAATTCAACATCGTTTAATTGACTTTGATTTAGGTTAGATTTTTATATTCATTTGAGTCCAGTTCATAAGGTCCTTTTGAGTTCGAATCAAGTCCAAATTTTGCTCAAGTCAGGTCCAAGTGGTCTTCTATTCACCCGAAATTTCGGCAGCATTCCGGCATCTCCCCCGTTTAGGGGAAATTACGGAAAAACTGGGCCTTTCCCACCACGCTTAAGAAAGCGTGTATGGTAGATGCCCTCTTTCGAGGACACCGCGGCCGTGTAAAGTCTTCAATCCCCCACCACGCTTAAGAAATCGTGTATGGGTCTTCGACGTACCTGAAAAAGCAAAGCATTTGTTTCCCCGCAGGTACAGAGCCGCATACGGGTACTTAAAATTGTCCCCACCACGCTAAGAAAAGCGTGTATAGGGCCTACCCGCCTCGCCGTAGGTGTCGCACCGGGTTCCCTTCCCACCACGCTTAAGAAAGCGTGTATAGGCGGTTTGCCGGCTCGACACGAACGCCGAGGCTAGGATTTTGAGGTGATTACCCGCCTCGTTGTAGGCGCCGCACCGGGGTCCCATCCCACCACGCTTATGAAAGCGTGTATAGGCGGTTTTCCGGTCCGCCGCGAACTTCGAGAGCGAGAATCTGAGTTAGAAAATTATACCTTTGCAAGCGTCGAGGTTAGCGCGTGGATCGAGGAGAGAGAGAGCATTTCTCTCTCTTTTTTTTTTTAATTAATTATAATTAATCATAATTAATTAATAATTAAAAATAATCAAGTATAATTAGTCATAACTAATCATAATTAATAATAATTAATTAAAATTAAACAATATTTAATTATGATTAATAACAATTAATCATAATTAAATACACTTAATTTTAGTTAATTGTTATTAATTGAGATTAATTATAATTAATTACAATAAATTATAATCATTACAATTAACTCTAATAATTAATTAAAATATAATATTCGAAACAAGATTAACAGAATTGTGATTAAATTTGCGACTCAAATTCTCTCTGTTTCCTCATCAACAAATTAAATCCTCCATTTCCTTGTTCTCTGCCCGTTGTAATTACTGGATTTTAGCCGAAGAAGCACACGAAAAAGGGAGGGGACTACCTTTACAGTGAGCAAATAAGCTCTTGGGACGTCTTTGAAAGGGGACGTCGGGTAAGGGCTCGGCTGGGAGAGGGCTTCTTCACGCGAGCGAACTCTCGTATGGCTTCCGATCAAGCAGTCGTAGCTTCCGATCCAACAGGAGGGAAAGTCGTCGGAGTCGCGAATGGAGAGGGAGGCAGCGACGGGAGCTAGGGCAGGAGGTAAGGGGGATGCTCCTCTTCTCTCTCTCTCTCTCTCTCTCTCTCTCTCTCTCTCTCTCTCTCTCTCTCTCGGGAATGGAGGAAGCCGAACGTCGGCTTGAGGTAGGGCACGGTAGAGGCGACTGGAGCAGGGAAGGATGAGTGAGGCTTCGGTTTCGACGAGGGGAAGGGATCGAGTCGAAGGATGAGATGGAGCAGAGGAAGTGGAGTTCGGCTGGTTTGCGAAGGAAGAAGTTGTGGAAGAGCGAATGGGGATTTGGAGTGGGGTTCGGTCGTGTGTGGAGGAGGAAGTAGCGAAGAGCGTCTGCTCATTTGGCTTTTAAAGACGTGAGAGCGCAGCGATCGGAGCGGGTTTTGCGCAGGAGTCGTGGAGCGGCGCCGAAGGAACAGTATTTAGCGGGATTTGAGCTGGCTTTCGGCAGAGGTATGGCTTTTCTTTTGTTTCTTTCGGGTATTACACAGGGGTCAACAGCGTATCACTACGCTCATTACTTAAAGATCACTCGTCAGCAAGGATGAGGGATGTGTCCTCAAACCGATTATTTAGTCGCCAAATGGACCCACAAATAAATGATTATGACCAGGATTCTCTGTCTAAATGATTCTACAGAATGGTATCTTTAAATTATGGTCATAACCAACGACCATATATTCCACAATGGCCCCAAATCCCCTAAGTACAGTGAATCATAAAGTATGCTTGGTAGAGCATAAAGCCATCTCTTAGCTAAGGTCAACTTAAATTCATGCCCCTAGACAAACATCCAACACAACTCTATAAAGTCTACTTGGACAACGCAACTAATCCTCAGCCCTATCTTACACATCAAGAAATTTCACAAATATGGGGTTTGACTTTTCTTGAGCTGTCATTTACTAAGCAATAAAGGACCTAATTGCCGCATGTGTAAGCTCACAGCTCACTTCACCATTTTATTAGCCTCAATTCCATAACAAAGAGGTGACTTTAAATTAAATTTTCCATAATATTTGAGTTCCTTCGCCCAAAAACAACAATATATCATTCTAGATTGAGTATAACTTCAATTCATAAGAATGGAAAGCTATGCTCGCTATAGCTTCACTGTTTAACAGTAATTCATATAAATGCATGGAATGTAAGAGGTTGCATTTTTTTTTTTTTTAACTATCATAAATTTCTCGAGAAGATTTAAGGCAATGTATGACAATAAAGTACGTAATCCTAATATGAGACTCATTACCTGAATTGGTGGCCAAAAGTTAGAAGAAATTATTGTGGCATCAACAAGATCCAGAGACATGGTTTCTCCTTGCTCAGAACCTAGGCACTCATGAAGAATTAGCTAAAATAAAAAAGCAGTAAATAAATAGCAGTTACCATTTATAAGAAAGTTCCTATACCATTCATAGCGAGCTGAGATTTGGATGCCTTGATATTAGCATTCATCCGCTTGGAACTGATCAAATCATTGACCATTATTTCACACTTCTGCATACTGCTCTCCCCAAAGTGTATCTGATCAGACAGTACAAGTAAATTTACTATTAAATTAAAGTGAAATACTGTAGCAAGAACGGTCAAGTACTTAAAATTTCACATTCTGCCTTCACTTTCTTACTATACACATTTAAATGTTCCTTTCCTCAACTAATATATTAAACAAAAGAGGAACAAACCTTAAGGAGTTCTAGAGTTCGTATCTCTGAGTCTATATCATAATCAGATTTGTTAAGAAGCTTTTCTGCTAACATCACACGGTATTCATTAACAAGCTGATCTTTTGAACCAATTATGCTGACCAGCATTTCAAGTATGTCAATCTTCCCTCTTTGCCTGCTGCCTCTCAGCGGGTCTGCCTCTATCGGATCAGGTTCCCAACTGAAAAAAGAAGAATGAAAGGACTAAACAAATGCAAGCATCTAAAGTTGTTCAATTTCAGACTACAGATAAACAAATAATAGCAAATATGATAAGGATATCATGTAATGTTTTTAATTTTAATAATTAAAAGAACAAATACCGTTCAGCATTAACCCATGCTTGCTTATCATCAACATTTATATCGTCATCAGTATCAGCAGTTTCTTGATTTTCGGCCTCTCTATTCAATTCTTCAAGAAGGCTATCACCAGTATTGCCCATTCCACTAGGGTTTATCCCACTTCCATCAGTAAGCATGGTAACAATGCATTTAATTGTGTCCTTTCTTCCCCTCAGATAGTCCCTTATTGGCTCTCCTACTGCCTCCAAAAATACACCAGTTGGATCAATAGTGCGAAGTGCTTTGATGGTTGAAACATATTGGTGCAGTATGTCATTAGTGGAAGCACCAGCTGTAAGCAATCGATATCGCAATGAAGAAATAAATGAATCAACAAGTTTTGAATGTTGCCCAGTATAGTCCAAACATTGCTTTAGATCTTCAATTGCGGGAGAGCTGCATGAACACCGATAGAGGACAAAATTCAGCATGCTGACTCCATACATAGAAGGTTAAAAGGACCTCAACTTGAAGAGAAGACGGGAGGACACCATAAACTTGAATACAAAACAAAAGCTTCAGCTCAATTTGCATGGTAGTAATCATTAGTCAACATCACGCTCAATTTTTTGTTAAGAAGATTTATGTTGAATTCTAGAACCCTTAAGCGATCAAAAATTTTTCAATCAAAATAAAATACATCAAGGCTTAGCATAAGTTCGTATCTTGTATTGGACCTACTGGCAAAAGAGATGCTTATAAAAAATATCTAAAATATACCTTGGTGCATGCTATTTTAAATTACGATTGGCATCTCTCATAGATTTTATGCTTCTTCTACAGTAAAATAAAGTTGAGAGAGATGAAAAGAAACTTTAAAAGACAAGAGGTCTAGAATTAGTAGAACATAAAAAAATAACTGATATGTCATTTAGTGAGATAAATTTGCTAAGCATTGGCTAGATTGCTGCAAGATCAAGTGATGTTAAGATGTGATAGGTTTAAGGACTCTAGAAAAAGGGGAAAATGATAAGATCCAACATTTATAGAGTTAAAATTTGGTGACTAAGGAGAAAAAGTTTCTTATGAGTACTATGTCATAATAGATGTAACCTAACATAGTGAGAAAATGAAGGCGATCCTTGGGCGAAGGGAGGAGGAACCCAACCTTTAATGGAGCATGAGAAAAAAAGAGTTCCTTCACTACTCTTTGGGAATATTATCGAAGCAAAAATTATCTATATGCTCCCCTTTGTAGTCGTTTTATAACAAACACTTCTAACAAGCACACCTAAAATATTCATTTGGAAAAAGGGCATAACAAACTAGAAGTATAAAAAAAATTCAGAAAAAAGCAAAATAATAGAGGATTAATCATTGCATAATAGCATGAGCCAAGGAACACTTGATGTGGGCAGCAAGATAACGGAAATAAGCAGGTTACTGCATCAATCTCCCTAGTCTTCTAGAGAGCTCGATGATCGCAACAAGTGGACGATATTCAATGATACCTCTAAAATTGAAGATCTATGGTCGAGCAAGTCTATAACGTATGAATTGTCACCAAGCTCCTCCTTTATTACGAACAAACTTATTTCTATTAGGGATATCAGTGTTCGTTGAGATGAATCATGAAGAGATCATCTTCTTTAAAAAGCATCCAAAAATGCCTTCAGTTTTTGTCTACATTTCAGATATCGATGTTGATCTCATTTTATATTTAACAATGGACTCTTTCAGTTTTTTCCTAACTTCTGATAGAGTTGTTTTATCTGCTCAACTAGTTGCTCGGCATTCTTGTTTGTGAACTTCATGGTTAATACAATCAAATCAGCTGCCAAGTTAGGTACCTTAATGTGATGACCGGTTCGGTCCGGCCGGTTCAAGCGAACCGGCCGAACCTTAATCTTAAATCCCGTAACCGTGCCCCCCCCCCCCCCGTTTCGCGAAACGACAGGAGGCGGAACCCTGGGCGGACGACCGAAGCTTGCGAAGGTGATTTTGGAAGCTTTCTTTTGCCATTTTTAGCGATTCAACGCGTTGGGAGATAAGAATTGAAGACTCCTTTTCAATTCTACCATTAAAGGAGTGCTAATTTTGGAGAAATTGCAACGGAAGAGAGAAATGATAGAGAAGAAGAGGGAAGAAGGTTTGTTTGTGTTCTTTCCAAAATTTTCCTATAAATTATATTATTTTGCTTCACCTAAAGTAAAGGATAGTTTCTAAAGGGAAAAAGGGAGAATTGTAAGCGAGAAGGAAGAATTTTGGAGGAGAGAAGAATTTTGGGATTTTGAGAAATCCCCATTTACTCTTTGTAAGTGACTTTTACTATGCAATATTAGTTCAATTTAATTATTATAAGCATATTTTGATGGAAGTTTATAATGCTAGGAAAGTTGTAGAAATTCCAACAAGGAAATTCGGAGTTGAGATTGCTCCAAGGATCGAGGATTTGAAAGGATCAAAGTGGGTAAATCAATTCATTGTATATAGATTTTCTTATTGAACTTTTTATTTACTGCATTCATGTTAAATGTTAAAGTATTTACTACAATCACTTTTCATGTTAAAGTAAGAGATAACTCAGGAGAAGATTGATATGATAACATTAAATCTATATCTCCTAATTGAAATATACAAATGCGAATTATATATTAAATAAAAGTATAACTGATGAAAGATAAAAGGGAAAAGGATATGCATGCAAATTACAGGAGTCACCCCCGTATGGTACTGGCTGGGGAAGCAATGTACCCGTGCACGATAAAAAAAGGAAAAAGGGAAAAGGTTATGACATAAGGAAAAGGAAATGGAAATGGATGTACCTCTGGTACATTTTGACGGTGCTCCTGTATAAAAGAAATGGGAAAAGGAATAATAGTTAAATATAAAAGTTATAAGGAATGATGATAAAGTATGTATGAAGAAATGAACGAACTAAAGAAAGGAATTATATTTTATGCCAAATGAAATGAAGAAATGAAATGATAGTAATGTTAATATATAATGTCTTTTATGCATGAAAATTTGTTTAACAGATACCCACTGAGTTTACTTAGTGAACTCAAACAATGAATTTAAATGTTTCAGGTAAGTCTTCAGAATTAGAAAATGGGAGAAAGAGAAGAGTTCGTCTATAGAAGACGACGTGCATCTGAAAACAGGTAAATTGTGAGCTGAAATAAATGTGGAAGTATTTAAAGAATTTTAGTTAGTGGCTCTTCCGCTGTTTAAGGAGATTTTACTGTTTTATGTTATTGTACTTATGAATTGTTTAGATCCTACCGTCTGACCTTAGTTCCCGCCTCGTTAATTCGAGTATCCGGGCCGGGTCGTGACACTTAATGTAGACAAAAGAAAAAAGCTGCTTGTCTCGTTGATCGATTAATCATATTGTTGAAGGTGAACTCGACTTGAGCAAGCGTTTGATGCCACTTTTTTTCTTCTCTTCCAAGAGGCTATAAATCATGGAACCAAAATGCACTTGATGATCATAGTTTACCCATCCATTTTGGGGTGTTATATGTTGGTAAGTGCTAAGGTTGTGTCAAATTTTTTTCACAACACTCGTCGAAAGTGGCTCACAAAGTTAGTACCATAATTAGAGGTGATGGACTTGCATATGTCGCATAGTTCAACAATCTTCTTTCAGTGTGTTATAGGCAATCCCAATATAAATCCATGCTAATATGCATATATCATTCTATAAAAGAAATGGAGTATAAAAACCAATATTATGAGAATGCGCTTTATCTATTTGATTATTCCGCACATTTGCACATAATTGGATTAGTCATGCCACATCCGTGACTAATATAAGTTGTCTTTGTTGGCTATTATAGTCTTATCAAGTCCCATATGTGCTACTAGTCCGCCAAAATGTAAATCTTGTATTATGAACTTTCGCATTGCAGTCTTTGGAATACAAAATTGATTTCCTTTGAACAAAATTTCTTATGTATCAAATTTATAGGTATTTGTGTGTTGAATACACTTTACCCGTATATGATTGAAATAAACATCATCGAAATACAAGTCCTTAAGAGATTCAAATCCCATGAGTAAACCTACACGAAAATAAGGAAGGTGGCCCTCCTACTCAAAGCGTCAACCACTCGATTCAAGTGATCTGCAAGTGTTTAAAGAGAAAAGTGAACTTGAGAAAGAAAATCCACTGGGCATGCATGCAAGACAGGTCTTTTTGGCTATTCATGTATTTAAGACAATGGTGATCGCTATGCAAAATAAACTTATTTGTATGGGATAATGCTCTCAGTGCAATAAGGCTCTTACAATAGCACACAACTTTTGCTCATAAATTTCCCATCTTTATCTAACTTCATTTTCTTTTAAACAAAAAACTCAATAGGTTGGACTTCTTAAATTACGGTAGCTCGCATCAACTTCAACTTCAAAAATATGCTTAAAATTAGGAAGAACAGGGATAGGGTTTGAATTGAGTTTTTCTTTCAAGATAGCAAAACTTGCATCTTGTGTACACATAAGTTAAATCAGCCTTTTTTTAAGGCAACTAGTGATAGGTGTTGCAAGAATAATAAAACTCTATATAAAGCGTCAAAAAAAAAAAGTAATGGGACGTGAAAACGTCATACCTCATGAATGGTAGTGGGCATTAGTTGGATGTTGTGGACCTTCAGCTAGTTCACTTAAATGCCTCAATGATTGAAAATATAACCCAAAAATAGACATGTGTAATACCCAATTTCAAAAAGTGAGAAAAAATTCCTCCAAAAATCACTTTTACTAAAGTTTATGTTCATTTTGATCATTTTTATATAAAATCATATATGTCAATAACGCACATTTAGTAAGATTATTTAACAAAATTCAAATCATTTCTCCCATGTTTTCAATCAAACGGTACTATAGCTGGGATTTATTGCACAGTGGCAAAGAGCAGCTTCTTCATTCTTCCGAATAGCTAAGGTTGTTCCAAATAGTTTTGGTGGTGGACTTGAATAGGAAATTAACTAAATTATATATATATATATATATATATATATAATCCATTAATCCTTAATTAGTCCTATTACAAGCCTTGCAAATCTCACTCCTTACCATACCAAGAGTTTGGAGGGAATGAGCTACATCAGGCTACAAGGAAGAAGGGTGGGCTATAACTATTGATTGAACAAGCAGAGAGTTGGTGAATACGATAGCACCTTGCATATAGGCTAAGGAAGGTACCCTAAGAAGTTACTGTAGCACTACAAATTTCTCCGACTTTTCCGAATCAAGTGACAGGTTGAGGTGGAAAGGTGAGGCGGTGGAATCCAAAGGAAAAAGTTTTAATTAACTTTATACTTAGACCAATATATAAACTAGGACCCTTAATCCCTCTTAATCCCATCCCAAGTTCTTCTTGTCTAACATAATAGGATGACCATGTTATGCATAAGTTGCTTCTAAACTCAATCAGTAACTACCCCCAATTAGATCATCCTATAGCTCTATAATAATCACATACAAAATCAATTTATAATTCAAATCTTGCTCTAAAATCATTTTTTGACGCATCCTATTTTCACCCTTCTTGTAGGCAATCATGAAGCGTAACAGAAGCAAATAATTTGTATAGGCATAATTCACTACATTCATCCTTATTTATTTCATTAGGATTAGAGGAGTAACAATAGTCTAACTCTATATTCCAAAATTGCACATAAAACTAAACATTATCTCATAAACCACATTAAGTATTGAAATGGAAATGTTCATCAATAAAATCATCTAATCAAAAGCAAAACTTCTAATATAATTTCCAAATAAATTTGTACATACCCAAGATCTTGATTTATATCATCATGCAAATCATTTACAATTTCTAACATAATATATCCAATATATTGTCATACAAAGCAAAACTAGTTACATGTTTACTACTCCTAATGCCCTTTTCTTTTCCTTGAAATCATAGTATATCTACAAATTTGTTACAAGCTCAGTAAGATAACACAATTCTAACATTATAAGTCAAATAAACAAGAAAAGGACATGAAAATGTTATGCTCATGTTTTGTACGAATCATCTATATTCAATTATACATAATGAGTTGCATCAATTAAATATTAATTTAATACATGAGTTATTAAGTACTGCATGAAAAATTAAATCGAGAATAATCAGTATAATTGTTGTATGAACATGAAAGTGACATTCATTTTTTAATTTTCATCCTTTACTCATTCCATAACTTTTAAAAATATCATCTCATACTTATAGGCTTCAACCTCTCCGTGTCATTTCTTGATATGAATTAGTCCATTTCAACTCACAATAATAAGGATCAATAATACCCATCTATTTTCCATATAAAGCTTTGGATCGTCCCAACTCTCTTTATCAGGATTTATCTCATCATGCGTAGGTCATTAAAGTTAGTTTGTCTAACTCATATGATATGGCCCTTCATAGAATTCTTGAATTTAATTCTCATTATTTTATACTTTCTCATTCCTTCGCATTGACATAAATATTTATTCATTTTGGAAAACAAAGTCACACTATTTTCACTCATCTGATCCTGATAAAATAAATCAGAATAGGTGTGGTGAGAATTATGTCTGTTCAAACTATCCGCTTCAATTATGCCGCATGATTGCCTGAAAAAGGGTGAAAATAGGGTGTGACAACTTGATTGTTGAGTAAGTCACATTTCCTTGAGCTAAAAAATAATTTGTTATGTTCTAAAGTCTAAGATTTGCCTCAAATGTGTGAGATGCTCTTCCTTGGTCGTATTGTAGAATATAATATTGTCAAAATATATCACAACAAACTGGCCAATGAAAGGTTTCATGCTTTGGTTCTTCTAATGCATAAAAGTACTACATGCATTACACAACCCAAAGGTATCACTTGCCACTCATAAAGGCCCTCTCTACATTTAAATAATGTCTTACATTCAGCTCCCGGTTGAATGCGAATTTAGTGGTAGCAACTTCGAGACAAAACTAGGATCAAAAGCACAAACCTTCCAATTTAACAAGTATATCCTCCTGGCAAGGAATTGGTAATTCATATTTTACTATAATTTTATTGATGGTTCTGATATCCACATATATGCATCAAATCTCCGTATTTTAAGCGAGTATGGCACAAGAATTGAGACTCACTCAAATAAATAATTCAACTAATAAATCATCAGATATACTTGGAAAGACTTTATGCACCTCGAGATTCATACAATAGCGCAGTGGATTAGATAACTTTGAGCCTAGAATTAGGTCAATGTGAATGTACATCCCGCATTAGTGCAAGTTCTTTTGAAAGATCCAACTGCATATCAATCTTGGGAGGGCTCTCTAGAGCTATTTGTGATTCCTTAACAACCAAAAGAATAATTACTTCACCTTATTAAGTTCAACATAAAACTTAGCCAAATTGGTAAGTAGAGTAGCCAATTGTTGATCAAGTTTTGGCTCAAGAAGTTGGAAAAACGAATTTCTTCTTGTATCATTGGAAAGCATATTTGTTGTCTTCTCTCCTATGAAAGGCAATCACATATATTGCCACTATCAACAAAGGAGAATATGGCAGGCATCCATATCCACAGTAACACTGAAATCTAATCTTTGTAAAATTTTGCAATGAAAAGTCATCTCATACTTTTTATACTTGAGTCTCAATATCTTCATAATCCAACTGACCTTACAGAGAGGAGGGTTGTTTTTGGATGATAAATTGAGGGAGGGTAAATTGAAGGCATTAACCAATGATTGTTGGAGAATGTTCTCACAACTCCCACTATCTATGATTACATTACATACCTTCTTTAGTGTAGTGTAGCGAGTATGAAAAATAGAATGTCATTGTGTCAATCATTGTTGTTTGGTATATAGAAGTCACTCAATATTCAATAATGTACAAGACCAAATCCCATTCTTCCCCTCCAACAAATTCAACCCTTTATACATCCTACTCATCATTATATTCTTGCTCCCCATCAATTTCAGCACCATTTCCAATAGTGCAAGGATTTTTGTTGTTAGCATTCACTGGAGTCGTGGTCAACTTGATTGCACCGGTAATAGAGGGTATATGTTGGCTAAGCATATGGTTTTTTTTTTAATAGATTTGGGCAAGGGCCTTCTTAGCAGCATTAGAGCTTTTTGAAGCATATATGAGAGCAGATGGACTTGTATTCAGCAAGAAATCAACATATTGGCTTGAAGGGAGTTGCAGATTGTCAAGGACAATGTCATATAAACCCTTGCCGTTGGAAGAAACATGTTGGAATTCTAGGATATACTACTCTTTGCTTTGTAGGCTAAGTTTACTACTTTTTATATCCTCCAAATAGATTGGATGGCCCACTTGTCATGTAAGTCTTTTAATCCTCCAAGGTAACAATAAATTGGTCTCTGACTCAATTAGATCAATATGAGCACTGAGCCTATAAAATTATTTGATTGTTCTCTAAGTGAACGCCTCCTCAGTTAGTAATGTTAATATTGGTTGTACAAAATATGGCCATAATGGGCAAATAGAAATCATCCATTTAAAACAAATTACATACAAAGCCAAGAGCAAATAGGATGTTTTCCGTACATTATCGGTGGGTCTGTAGTTGCCCCCATCAAGTAACAGCTCCACCCTTAAGTTTGCACGCTACAAGTTTCACCTGCCTTTTCCTTCATTATATCCATGTAATCAAAAAAGGACTAAGAACTTTAATCCAATCAAGAAATTTTTCAATGTATGTATGACCATTGAAATAGGGTAAATAGGGTATATCAAATTCAAGCTTGTACTCTTGGTGACAGTGGCGGTGTGGAACTGGGTTGTGTACATATTGTAGCTTGTTAAAATCTGCACGTCAACTTTTTCATGTGTAAGATTCAAGCACTTCTCATATTTAAGGTCATCGTGGAGAAGCTTCAGACTTAGAACTAGTGGAATCATCAAGCAACTTGTCTTGTAGGGCTCAAGCTTTACTTGGAGATGCATGTCAAACAACCTGCTACTAAGGTCATTGTTGTTGATTACCCATTTCACTTGCCCTGCTGAAGGTTGTTGATGCTTTTCCCTCCACCCACAATAGCAAGGATCCTCTAAACATCCAAAGAAAGGTGTTGAACCTCTTCTCCAGTGTTTTGAGGGATGTCTGAAGAGTCTGCACGTCAAGTTCTGCATTTGAGTCCAAAGAATTTCTTCACCTCCATTAGCCATCGATCGAGCACTCCGACATCAATACCATTTTTGACACAGTGAGAAGTAGGCGTTGCTTCGATGAAGGGCGAAGTATCCCAAACCTCAATGGCATGGGAAAAAAAGAGAGTTCCTTCACAATTCTTTTGCAAAACTATAGTAGCAATAAATTATCCATAAGTTCTCCTCCCAGCAATTTTGTAAATAACTTTGTGAACAATGATGTTGGATTGCTCTTTTGGAAATAAGACAACAAACTAGAGAGAAGAAAAATAATATAGAAAACTAGAAAAGCACTACATAATGACATCGGCCGAGGCATGCTTGGAGTGAGCTACTGGGTAATGAAATTTGATGAGTTGTTGCATCAAAAACTTAAATATAAATCTTCAAATATTGCAATTACACCCACTATGTTATATGGATCTTAGTGTTGCATAACAAAGAATTCACTAATATGCAAACTCAGTGTGAGAAATATTGAAAATGGAGAAAAGAATCAAAACGGATCCTTGACTCTTTATGAAGCACCAAAATGATCATCAACTATATTAAAGGACTATTTTGGTCCTTCAAGTCTTTAAAAATGAATCAAAATAGTTCCATGATTGGACTATTTTAGTTCCTCTTTAAAGAGCTGAGAGATCAAAACGGTCATTTAATATAGTTGGAATCATTTTGATCTTTCATAAAGAGCCAAGGGACCATTTTGGTCATTTTTTTTTGAAAATGTTGAGATAAATGCATGACCGATTGAAAAATGATTATATTATGAGAAAAATGGAAGTAGCATCTATTAAGTAAAAATAATGGATAATAAATTTAGGAGGTTTGAACATGTAAAACGTGGGAAAAAAGATAAACCAATAAGATAAGAAGATAGAACTAATATGGATTGAATAGAAAGGAAAATAAGGATAGGCCAAAAGTAACATCGTTATATGAACTTGTACAAAATGAAGTTAGACCCTCATATAGCATGGGAATGAATCAAAGAGGATTCAAAAATCCATCTTCAATCCCAAACATTTGGGATAAGGCTTATGATGATGCTGATGATGGCTAGTTGTCACAAGTCATTTGGCCGAATTTAGTGAAAAGCCTTGTGATTAGCCGAATAGATGGAAATAACAAAATTTAATTCAGATTCATCAAGGAATTTTATTTACATCGATATATTAGGAAAGATGCTCAACAAAGAAAAGAAAGGATGTGTCTAGTAGAATTACCATGTTTATCCTCCAAGAAGCCAAAAGTCAGTAAGACGAGGCATGAGTCATCTAACATGAAAATATGATTGATGTAGAACTGAATGCGTAGGTGATTATGCGATGTTAAAATTAGACGTCTTAGATTAGAGAAACAATAACTATTCTACCTTAGCGACTTAAACAGAGATCAAGTACAATAAGAGAGGTGACGTAGCTTAGGCCAAATTACACGATAAGCATTTAGGAATATAAAATTAACCAATACAATCAAGCTTAGCATAACATAGGGGTTTTCAAAAGAAATCCCTAAATTAACAATCAGACTAGCCACTAGTTGGGTCCACTCACTCACACTCGTAATACATTGGCTTGCGGAGAAAGTTTTCACAATCTATATGATGCCCCAATTAAAGGGGATTTAAAAAGAAATGAGATTCGGGGGAGAGTTCACCTTCGTCAAGATTGGGAGAAAAATTGCCACTGAACGGAAGAGTGTTGTTCGTCGATAGCGGCGATGAGGGAGAAGAGAATCCTCTCTACGGATTGATCGATCTCCAAGTTGATGTTGAAGAACGGAGACTGGAGGATGTCGATTTGCCCTTGATCGTGGCAAACAAAGAAGTGATCAAGTTCTGGATCCTCCATACATGAGAGAACAGCAGATTTTAATGTACTAGAGCTTCTGAACAGCAAACAACGTCTTTCCGGAGGGCTGGACAGCAAAGATCCTTGCTGAAATTTTCCGAGCAGCAAGCGAGGGCCTTCCGGACAACAAAGAAAGCTTGCTGAAATTCCTGGACAGCAAGCAGGAATTTTAGAAAAGAGAGGGAAAACGTGAAGGAAAGTTTGGGAGGAGGTGGCTGGGGTTGATTGGAGAGTTTAATGGAGTATCTTTAAGTAGATAGGAGAGAGAGAGAGGGAGGGGCGGCCAGCGGGTGAGAGAGGGAGGGGGGATGGGGTCGGCGGCTACAAGGGGAAATTTGATTGGGAAATCAAATAATTCTCAATCTTAAGCACTTAAATTAAGGGGTGGAATTAATTGATGTCCACGTTCATTGAATGTGGGATTGAAATTAAATCTGGTTTAATTTCAGATTTGCATAGATTGGGGCTTTCCAAAAATAGGTTTTATTAATTAAGAAAGTTTTTGAAATTCGAATTCATTTGAATTCGAATTAAGATACTTTCCAAATCAATAATGGGATATATTAGGAAGGTAGTAACTCTAGGCAATTGTGGATCTAGGGTTGGGTTGGTCGGCGGCTTAGGGAAGAGGACTTGGGTTAGGGTTGATGGATAGGGTTTGGATTTGGAGCTGGGGTTTGGGGGTGGTTTAGCCGGCGGTTAGGGAGGAGGGTGGTCTAGGTGGCCAGTGGCTAGAAGGAGGGATGGGGCTTCTTGGGACCGGCGACTACTAGGAGTGGAAGGTGGAGGCCAACGGTTGGAGGAGGGAAGAAGATGGTGGCCGACGACTTGTGGGAAGAGAGGGGAAGACGGGGAAAGAAGAGGTAGGCCACGAACCCGGACGCTTCCTGCGGTTGGTGGGTATTACGTTGCCCTCACCTAGGGTTCTCACCAAAGCTCTCTCTCAAAGCTCACAAGAAATAATTTGCTGAAATTTTCATCATAATATTCATTAACCATCATAAGAATAGAAGGAAACTATAAATAATCCCAACATACAATGATAAAACAAAAAACAATAGTACCCCTTGGGGTCACAAACACCTACTCCCTCAAGTGAGGGTAAAATCGGAAAGGAAACAACAATAAATAAAATACAACTATTAACTCAAAAATAAAGCGGTGTAATCGTGGCCGTAGATCGTCGGCCCCATCTCTGGTAAACTCTCCATGGTCGAATATCCTAATCAATGATGAAAGTGAAAGACCTCTCATCTATATACTACATTGTATCAGGAACTAAAAAAAGCCATCCATTGCATACATAACGTAAGTGATTGGGGAAATAAGTCAATAACCATATTCAAAAGATGTATTATATATGCACGCATTTTAATGTAATTCAAGAATTGTTAGTTTGCAAAATTAACCAAAAAAGTCAACTACGACCTGTCAGGGTAATCAACAATAATTTCAAAAAGTTTTCCAATTCTCAAGTCTTGTAGCTTTTCATAAGCAAAATACTCCAACCGTAACTGCCACCTGACAAGCCCTTCAGAGGGAGCATCAATACCAGGATAGGAAAGAGGGCGTGAAGCCAATGGTGATATAGGGCCAGATGAAGCATCATTGTCAAACGAGTCCCCTAAATAGCATAAAAGAGCATGCAGGAACTGGAGTGGAACAGCCTGAATGAAGCATACAAAATAGATGTAAAAGTTAATAGAAATAGGATAATCATGAGCAACATGCTTATGAAAATGGCTTGACAACTACTGAAGACGACTGCAACAGCTCAAGAATAGCGTGTATTGGAAACTTAAATTGCCGAGAGGAAATTGTCACGGCCATGGATTTAAGTAAAGACCTTTTAATATTTCAATTTGACTTATCAATGCTTCCAACCATTAAAAAGTCACAAAAACTAATTTCCAGTTACGAGCTTGTAAAAGATGGGTATAGAAAATTTTCATTGAATTTATCAAAACTTCAATAATCAATAATCGATAATGAAAGCCCTATGTATAAAGGAAATAAAATTCTAATTAATAATGAAAGCTGATAATTTGCAAAGCCCAATTTTTCTTTTAAAATATAGGTACAAATTCAGAAGAGGTGATTTGGATTATTACAGGTTCAAAAGTTAGTTTGAAGTTTATTACATGATACAGACTCAACCAAATTTTAAACATTTTCATCTCCTTAATTTCTATAAAGAGACCTAAAAGGGGCCTTTTATTGAATTTTTCCTCTGCCTGCCATAGGAAAAGAGAATATGGTTAAGCACTTCTGAACAAAAAGATAGAGAGGAAGAGAAAAAGAACAAGAGGGAGGAAGATCGCTGAGCTTTTTCATTCCTAGAAGTGGATGTAGGCAAGATAATCTGCATAAATTTGCCTTCCATTTCCAGTTTTTTAGTCCTCTATTTTCTGCTCAATTCTTGCGTGGTTTGATTCAGTTGTTCGCCAAGAATACATGTCAAAACTGAATTGGCTGAATAGTCATACCATATTCTCGATGCTGGATTACCTACACTTCATATCTCATCAATTTCAGGAATTAAGTTAACACGAAGGAATGCAGTTGCATAAATGTTTAAACCATGAAAAACTGTAAATTATATCTCCTTCAAGGAATGCCAATACATCATTGGTCAAATTTTGTCAAATTTGGCACACTATGTTGTTAGGTTAAACCAAACTACATTATTAGTAGACTACAAATGAGTTCTAGTTGGAATATAGGATAGTTTAAGGATTGCTGGATCACCAGCAGCTTCAGATTAACCATTAATTCCGCCAACAACAACATCAAGCCTTTGTCCCACTACGTGGGGTCGGCTACATGAATCCTTTTTCTCCATTGTGTCCTATTAAAAGTCAAATTCTTGTTTAAATCTAATAAAGAAAGATCATTTCTAATATATTCTAATCAAGTCTTTTTAGGTAAACCTCTACCTTTCTTAACATAAGTCAAATCTAATACCTCTACTTTCCTAACCGGGTCATCGGAAGGCCGCCGTTTTATGTGACCAAACCATCTAAGGCGACTCTCTCTAATCTTATCTTCCACTAGAGCTACTCCAACCCTTTCACGTATATGCTCATTTCATATCCTATCTCTAAGAGTAAAGCCACTCATCCACCTGAGCATCCTCATCTCTACAACACTTAACTTAGTATTATGCTTCTCTTTTAATGGCCAACATTCAGCATCATAAAGCATTGTAGGTCTCACCACCATCTTATAGAATTTTCCCTTAAGTTTGAGTGGGACTTTTCTATCACACAACAAGCCCAAAAATTCTTCATTTCAAAGAAATAAAAGACACCAGACATGAACTCAAAAAATACTAGGCATGAACTCATGTTATGTCTCTTCATAGTTAAATGACACACAAGCAAACAGGCTTCAGATAACCATCAACCTAAAAAATAGAGCTAACATAAAAGACGTTTGGATTATCAACAGCTGCTTTACTATGCAGAGCTCACAAGCAACCTAATGTGGACAAAAAACAAAAATAATCACATTAATTCTTCAGTTCCTAATGCATATATTGGCAATTATTTAAAAGCATACCTGTATCCACTCCTTAATAGACTGCAAAACAGGGGTCCTATAATCATCAACAGCTAAGTTTTGAACTTTGGCCTGTTTCAGGGAGTAAAACGCACCTGTAAGCTCTCACTGTTTGTGTCTGAATGAGTTCATATGCACATAAACGTCTATATGAAACCGAGAGGGTGTGAGGTACAGGACAAAATATTTTGACATGGAGATTCGACTAAAAGGTAATTGATGATGCCCAATAAACACTAACCTTCAAAAGCTGAATGATAGAAGAAGCATAAGCATCTTCAGTCAAAGCTGTAAAACCAAGATTTCTAAGATCAAGAACAACGTTTCCAATACTTTTGACCAAAGTATAGTTCTTAGATACTGCAGATTCAGGATGGCTCCCATCAATGTTCATTTCATCTGGAACATTATACTTATGATTTCTGTCATTATTCAAAGATTCCATTCCATCTTTATAATTGACAGCTATCATGGTATTTAGCTCCTCCAATTTATGCTTAAAATATAGGCGGAGTACCTCTACAGAATAGGAACTGATTAAAGTTACGAATGAAACAAATACTTACATTGAATAACACTTACATCATGCAAAAGAAACAGAACGGAGGTTTAGTGCATCCCAAACAAAAGAATTAGAAAAATACGGAAGAATTATAGGATGTTCGGACAGTAGCATAGCTCACGTGCATAATAAAGTAAAGAATCATAAATGCACATTTATGAACAACAGGTCAAGCAAGAAACAGAAAGGCAATTAAATCAACTTTCTTAACAGAAGGTCAGCAGATTGCCAGATAAAATTTGTTCCGATAAAAAGAATGAAAATGAACTAGACTTGAGCCAATTTAAATAAAAGTTGAGTATGATTGATGTAGAACGTACATGCAAGGATGATTAGATTAAGGAATTTGCACGCTTAATATTTAGAACACAATAATTATATCTTTATAGTGATTTCGAACGACAAAATAAAACACAAAGAGCGGTGACATAAGCTTAGGCTAAATCACATGCATAGGAGTTAAGACCGTAAAACAATCAATTAATCTAACATTGCATACATGGAAAGTTTCAACAAGAAATCCTTAGACTAAAAATGAGATTAGTACTATGAAGGATCCCTCACACAACTCTATAATTTACTAGGCTTTAGCGGAGGACTAACACGATCTCAGTGAATCAATTAATTCCACAATTGAAAGTAACTAGGAAAATAAAAGAGTGAGGTAAAGAGTTCACCGAATCCTGGGTTTGGGGGCTTTGGGGCAGCAACTAGAAGATCTTTCCGGTCAGGACAGTCGCCTCCTTTGGCTGAATTTCCTCTGGACAGCAACCTGGATCCTGTTCGGCGAATTGGTGCAGCAGCTGGAGGACTTTGGAGCAGCAGAACTGCTGTTTCTGCTGCTGAAATTCTTCTAGACAGCACCCGGGAATGACCGGACAGCTGCTATGAGAGCCTTGGCAGCAGTTTAGACTCTCCAGAAATTCTGAACAGCAGGATGCTCCTGCTGGAATGCATGGACAGCTAGCAGGTTGTTCTCAAAATCAGTGGGAAACGTTATTGTGGACTTCAGTGGAGACGGCCAGGTTTAGGAGAGATTAGTGAGGGCTTGATTTGAAGGTTTAAGGAAGGAAGTTAATTAGATAGGAGAGGGGAAGGAGGGGCGGCAGCCAAGGAGAATTAAGAGGCGTTTAATTAGGGCTAGGTGGCAAAGTGGAGAGAGAAAGGGGATAGAGAGGGGCCGGCCATATGGGGAGAGGTTTAATATGTCTAGGTTCAATGTATGTGGGCCCGGGGGAATTTAATTAGTGATTGTCATTAAATCTGAGATTAAATTCAGATTTAATAGAATTTGGAGGTTTCCTAATTTGAGTTTATTAATAGGGAAAGCTTTAAAATTCAAATATAAATTTGAATTCACATGATGTAACTTTTCAAATTAATGGTGAGATAAATTAGGAAAGTAATTAAGGTAGATTTGAATTTTGAAATTCAAAATTCAAGAGTAATTGGTGGAGGGGCCGGCGGCTAGTGGAAGCTAGGGGAGGCCGGTGGTGAGGGGACTTAGGGGAGTCCAGCGGTGGGAAGGATTTGGGATGGCCGACAGCTTGGGTTGGGAGGGAGATGTCTTGGTGGTGTGGAGGTGGAAAAGGGAAGGTGGTCTATGAGTGGCCGGCGGCTTTAAGGGGTTGGGAGTTTGGGATGACCGGCGGCTATGGCGTGTAGGTAAACCTAGGCCGACGGCTAGGGAGAGAGGGGGAATAGAGAGAAGAAAAAAAAGATTGGGAAGAAAAGATAAAAACCACGAACCCGGACTCTTCCAAGATTTGTGGGTGATCCGTTGCCCTTCACCAAGGGACTTTCTCCAAGCTCTCTCCAAGAACCCTCAAACTCTCACGAGTAAAACGTAGAAATTTTATTCATCATCATCATTAACCCAAAATACAAGAGAACTAGCCTATAAATAGACCTCATGAAAAAAAAAAACAATGACTAAAATGCCCTTCGGGCTACAACACCACATGACCACCCCTAGGGGTAAAATGGGAAAAATAGAAATATAAAATAAACTAGTACATAAAATACATCAAAAATTAAACTCCAGATCGTAGCTGCTGATCTCCGATGTCTCCTCTGATGAACGTGCCAGAATCTCCTGTTGATGTCCTCATCAATATGATCCCATGGAACTAGCTAGGTTGAGCTTTTGAAAGGCATTGCAAACACCTGCCAATTAATAGTCCCCATGTCCAATTTAAAAGGCCAGGCCACATCTTGACTAAAAACTTTACGCACAAAGCAATTTTATGTCGCAGAACCGTAACATTATCTTGATTTGCAAATTTGATAATGCAAAGTTGAAGTATAATGGCAAATATAGAGGCCTCTAAGTTTTTATAAGTGTAGAAGGTTTAATTTGTGGGTGTATGTACGTAAAAATATAAACCATGGAAGATGTTGAATTGTTTAAACCAACAAACATGATCAATTCTCAAAATCCTCAATTGAAGAAAGATGCATATGTTTAGTTGAATTGTTGGAAATCTGGACGGTTTGATGCAAACCATGGCTTGCCTTTCTTGGAACAATTCAACTTATTGAGTAGTTTATAAATTGCATAAACTACCCAATACTACCCAAGTTTATGCAATTTATGTCTTGCCTCTCTTGTATTTTCCGGAAAGCAGTAACTACATGGCTAACAATACAATCTGTGTAAGCAAACTGGATAGTAATTATATGGTTGAAAACAAATCTGGACAGTAATGTGTGGTTGTTTATTGCCAATTTTCTTACATGGCTGGAAGCAAATTTGGACAGTAATGTGTTGACGTTTGCTGTCAATCACCTAAAATGGTGCCAGACGAATGAGGTATATTTAATCACACACCAAAGGGATAATTACAGCAGTCACAGTCCCCCCTTGGCTCCATGATATTTTCCATTATTGTTTTTCCATATTAACTCTACCCAATATTTGATTTAAATTTTGATATCATTCATTACTTAATTCCAGGTTAGTGTGTATTAGGTGCATTTCCTTTCATTGTTGGGTCTTAGGGGCTGTTTGGCTGCAAGTATTGTGAGAATAAAGTAAACCAAATGAAGTGGCTTTAAAATTAGAATTTGCCATCATATGGCAAACTCTAAATACATTGTTTCGCAATAACATCATGACACAACGTGACACCTCACAACATTGTGACTATCGCGATACCACAAGACCTCTTAGCCAACTCAACATCACCAACATCCGCCACTTTTCGCACCAACAAGACTTCCTAGTCAACACGACCTTGCCAACCTCCGCCCCTCTTTATACGAACACAACCTCACTAACATTTGTCCCTCTCCGCGCTAGCTCAACCCTATCAACCTTTGTCTTCCTCCATGTCATGCAGAATTTTGTCCCAATCCTGGCATTGTCAACCTCCAAAACTGAATTGTCGTGTCCTTAACCCTAGGTTCTTCCACGCCATGCCAAATTTTGTCCTAATCCTAGAATTGTCAACCTCCAAAACCCAATTGTCGTGTCCTAACCCCAAGTTCTTTAAATTATTTTAATTCAAACTCTTTAGTTCCAACCAAACCAAACAAAGTGATCTCAAATTTAATTTTCAATCAACCGAATAATTTCTGAGTCTTACAAATACCTGTTAAATTTCAAAATAGTCCCTCGACAATTTGTATATAATCATTATAGTCTCGGAGTATGACGTTGCTCCAATTTAGTCTCTCAACTTTCTAAAATTGATTCAAAATGGGCCCTTTAAGAGTAAATTGGAACCAATTTTATATTACAATTACAACATGAGGGGCTATTCTGGATCAATTTTATATAACTGATGGATTAAATTGGAACAACATGATACTCTATGACTAAATTGGCCACACATGAATAGTTTGGGATCATTTTGGGATTTTCTATTGCAAATATACTATATTTATTTTACATTAAATCTAAATACCCTATATTCTAAATACTTGATAGCAAATAGCCTCTTAAACTCTATATATTGTAATGATTTTCACAACAGAATAAAAATGTTAGTTCCTTTTCTCCTCTTTTATTCTCTATATCTTCATTGCATCATACACTAGCTTGCCTTGTCCTATGCTCTGGCCATCTAGACGATAATATATGACCTCTGTAGGATAATCCTCCATGTCTGAATTCACCTTTGAACCTGAGCCTCTTGTTTCTGAGCCTTACTAATGGAGCTGAAAATAATACCATTCCAATCACAGGACAAGCTCAATGGCCACAAATATCTTCAAAGGTTACATTTCCTAATGGTGTTCATCAATAGAAGAGGCACATATGACTGCCTTACGGGATCAAGAACTACACCAAAAAAGGAGATCTAGCATATAAGGTTTGGAAACTAGATAACAATATGTCAATGTCATGGTTATCAACTTCTTCATTATCTTGATTGGAGAGAATTTCTCACCCTACTTACTGCTAATGAAATTTAGGAAGCTTCCAAAGAAACCTATACAAGTTATGAAAACATATCAGAACTCTTTTCGATGCAGAAAATCCTCCATGAAATATGACAAGGTGACTTATTCGTTACACGTTACCTCAACTCTCTCAAACACAAATAGTAGCAATTGGATCTATTTAAAGTCCTTGATTAGAAGTGTCATGGTGATGAAGCACTCTACAAAGTGATCATCAAGAAGAAACGTGTATTTAACTTCTTCATGGGACTAAATAATAATCTTGATGAGATTCATGGAAGATTTTAGGCACAAAACCTCTCCCTCATACTAGGGAGAACCTTTCTAAGGTTGTGCTAAAAGAAAATCAGAGGAAGGTGATGATGGGGCCATCCTAAACTATATCAATTGAAAAAGTATATGCGCTATGGCTCGTGATTTCTAGAAATCATCTTCAAATGATGTCAAACAAAAGATTCTTATGTTTCTAATAACAACAGCCAGCCAAACTCCACATATTCTAATATATTCAACAAGGAACAAAAATAGGTACTCAAATCTCTATTTCTTCGAACTTAAAATCAGGACCACCTTAATATATAGACAGCACCTGACATGATTGGTACATGCCCTTCAGTTCAATCAAGTAGCCTCTCTGTTGTCGATGATGCAAAAAGGATTCAACCAAGAATGTGGATGCCTCATGTCACATGACAGGCGATCCCTCTCTCTTTAAAACATAAGAAATTTACAAAGAGAACTTAGAGTGGAAATTTCTTATAGAACTATATCCAAAATTGTAGGAATAGGGACTGTTGTCATTTCTAAACTCTTAAAACTCTACACTATGTTATTTGTCCTTGACCTATACAACAGCATTTTATCAATCAACAACTTACTTGTGACAGCCATAGCATTGCTAAATTATCACCAAACCTTTGTCTATTTAAGGACTTGAATTCGAGGAAGATGATTGGCTGTATTGTGCAGGCTTGAGACTTTACTAGCTCACACCTAATACTCCAAATCCTCAAGCTTTAAAGATCACATCCACCAAACCAACAAAAATTGTGCCCAATCCTACAAAAACTCCAATAAATATAGTGAATCTATATCATTCTCATCTTAGTCACCAAAATTTTATGTATCTTGAGAAGCTACTCCCATAAGTCGTGAAAAACATATATAAAATTTTTTCTTGTGAAGTGTGTCAATTCTCTACATCACTATCCCAATCTACCTTATAAGAGTTCACATCTTTTTTCTCTCATCAGATCCAATATCTTGAGACCAACAATGGTAAAAAATATAACTGAATCTAGGTAATTCATCTACTTCATAGATGACCACGCCAGAGTTATATGGATATTCTTGACGATAAAAATTTGAAGCCATAAAAAAATTTGTCAACATCAATACCAAGATCAAAACCCCATTCCAAACAAAAATTCAGGTATTGAAGACCGATAATAATTTTACATAGCTAAATAGAAAGAGAGAGCAGCGACATCAGCATAATGTGACATTATTTTTCTTACTCAAGTCGTATAACCATATTAATTTCTTTCCTTTTTATTTGATTATTCCACAACAATTCTTCTTTATGCAAATATTCGATTATTTTTCTATTTATTTCTATGTCACATGCATCACCATATCATATGCAGGATTAGTTTAAATGCATGGCAACAGGCTTTTAATATCATTTGACCAAGTTTTGTGTACCATAAAATTATTTAAACTCATTTGTTAAGAAAAACTTCTTTAATATATAAATATATTTTGAGATGAGCAATGAGATATATATATATATATATAGAAAACTTTAAGTACTTCCTAAAAATGGAGGCTATTAGATCCCACAAAAATATCATCGTCCCTTGACATAAATAAGTTCTTGAAATTAGAATGCTTAGATGCAAACCAATAGATTCATGCATAAACCCCAATATTAACCTAAGGATAAAAAAAATAATGTCCATGTAGATAAGGCCGATATCAAAGACTAGTTGGCAAATTAATCTACTTCACTCATACTAGGCCTAACATTTCTTTTTCAGTGAGCCTAGTGCCAATTTACGAACAATTCCATTGACGAGCACATGGATACAAATATGAGAATTTTAAGATATTTAAAAATAACACCAAGAAATGATTATTTTCCAAAAAAACATAAAAACATTAGGTTTTCACAAATGTTGATTGAAAGCAATCAATGATTGATCACAGATCTACCTCTAGGTATTGTACATTCATATAGGGTAATCTAACGACTTTAAGAAGTAAGAAGTTACAAGACTTTGCCAACAGTGCTAAAGCAAAAAGTAGAACTATGGCCCATGGCATTTGTTGCACTGATTATTTAATGAGTTGTCTATTTATGTAAAAGAACATATCATATTATTATATAACAAGCAAGTTGTTATAAGTATTGTTAACAATCTTGTTAAGCATGACAAAAATCAAGCATGTAAAAATTGATCATCACTTCATGAGATGACCTTTGAATTATCTCTCTTATTTGCTCTCTAACTCATCTATAATAAGTTGGCATTCTTACAAGTGAATATTTCATATCAACCCACTGGACCAATTACAAGAACAAAAGCAAAAGACCAAGCTAATAAAAACCCATGAACAAGAGCCAATTTCAAAGCCCATGCCAAGGCCTATGACGGAATTATTTTAAATGTAATTTTATTTTTATTTTTTGTATTTTAAAATAACATTTAAATCACATATGGTCGTCAAGCTTAATGTAGAAGTATAGAAAATGCCTTCCTCTTCCCTCCCTCCAATATTTCCCTCCAAAATGAGAAAGTTTAAGTCATTTTTTTGCTTATAAATAAGAGATGATATATAATGAAATTTTCATTATTGAATGATATATTTTGGCGGAGAATTAAGCTTCATTTGCTTGTGCTTTGTGGCTTCAAGAGTTAGCCTTTTCCTTGGAAAGACTAGGTGATTATCTTTTTATCTTAAATTATTTTGCTCCACTTATCTAAAGACTTAATCTCAACCTTTCTACCTCCTTTCTCCATATACTAAGCCTCCAAGACTAGCCACCACCCAATCCAAAAAAAAAACCCCCGCCAGTAGTTATCGGCCAAACAAAGCAAGACTAAAACATAGTCTTATGTCCTACCCTACGCTCATTTAAACTCCACCACATTTCATCATCTAATCCAAACAATTAGTCAACATTCTAAGCTAACCATCCACCATCACTTTCAACCATTTACTTCATGAACAATACATTCCCCAAAGAGATCTTCAAATCAGCCCAACCTAACTAAAGTTGGACTACTCTTGGAATTTCATTCACTAAACTCATATGAACCCCCCCCCCCCCCCCCCCCACCTTTTCCACCACAAACTCCAAATCACATTCTTAGACATCAAACTAAAGTTTCATAGCTATTAAGAACTATTTATCTCACCAAAAGGCTACTCACCACCATAACTAAAGCTCTCTTTGGAGTTTTTTTGACATTCTAATCACCAAGTTGGCAATGTTAAATGTTAATTAGTAAAGTTGAAGGGTGTGTCAGAAATATAAGCAGTTTAACGCAATATGTGGCTTGCCTTATTGAATATCTGGCCAGCTAACCCAAACTGTGGCCTGCCTTTCTTGTGCCTTAACCTATTGTTAGACCGGTCAAGCCGGTCCCTACGGGACCGGCCTAGGCGGAACAGAGGCGAAACTTCCACCTCTCCTGTACGACCGGAAAGCACGACCTTCTCCCCTATAGCAGATTATGAAGGATTTTTTAGGGAAGTAGGAGGAAAATTTGAATGTAGGGACTGTTTAGGGATTTCCTTTTGATTTGTATGCATTAAATAGTTCGTTTTCCTAGGGTTATGGCATCTTGAATTTGACTGAAATTTGAGATCCCTTAGATTTTCTTTGGGCTCTAGCGGCGTCTAGAGATTTGGGAGAGATCGATCCTCCTCTCAAATTCTCTCCCAAATCGAGGATCACTTGTATCTTGTTTTCCATGTTCCGCGAGTTCTATTCTTGCAATAAAATTTGTGTTTTCTTGAAGTTCCATCAGATTTTCTCGCTGTTTTTGCTCTCTTGATAGGATTTACTTGAAATCTTCAAGTGTTTCCTATCAAATTGGTATCAGAGCACATCGATCTAGGGGATATCAATGGTCGGAAGGAAGGTTGAAGTTTTGGAGAGAGAACTTAGGCAACTCATCAGATTTTGCGGAGAAGATTTCCGATTTTCAAAATCAGATCGCATCCATCAATGAAAGGATGGAGGGAAGGTTCGTCGTGGTCGAAGACATGTTGAAGAACTTGCTTGAAGCCAAACCCAATCTAGCGACATCAGAAGCAAAGGAAACTACCGGCGGCCATGGACGAGGTGGGAACCCTAACACATTGAGGGAAAGGGAAAATCCAGAAGTAGAGATCCTAAAGGGAGAAGACGGAATGTCTCCCCTAGAACCACTTTCTAGGGAGGAGATGAGTATTGGCTACGAAAGAAGGGGTGTTGATTTTGTGAGGAGAGGGGATGATTTCGATCGCCGAAGTGCTAATTTGGAAAGAAAAAGAGAGGATTTTGATGAAGGGTTTGGGTATGATCGCCGGAGGGAAGATCGTGACAATTGGGGAGCACCTCCTCTTCAAGGAATGGGAGACTATGGGGAATTCAGGGGAAACGGAGGCGATTCGAGGGTGAGAAAATTGAAAATGCCAATCTTGGGGGGGGGGGGGATGTGCACGGGTGGATCTACAATGTAGAAAGATATTTCGCTGTCAATGGGTTGACGGAGGAGGAGAGACTGACGGCAGCGGGCCTATGTTTGAAAGGGAAGGCTTTGTCTTGGTACCAGTGGAGGGACATGCGACGACCCATACGGAGTTGGAGAGAGTTCAAAGATTGTTTGGTACAACATTTCCGAACTGGCAGGGGAGGAGACTTCTACAAGCAGTTCTTCGCCTTGACACAGGATGGCTCAGTAATAGAATACCGGGAGAGGTTCGAGTACCTTGCTAGCCGATTGGTCCACCTTTCTAAGACAGTGCTAGAGGGGAACTTCATGAAGGGACTGATACCAGAGATCCGAACAGCGGTCAAAGTGATGAGGCCTCGTGACTTGGGAGAGGCTATGGAGCTAGCTCAGTTGGTGGAGGATCAGAGGCACTTAGGCACCTGGAGAGAGGTACTGGAGGCAGCAGCTCAATAGGCTCGTACAGGATGACCACCACCTTATTGGCATCCAAGGAACCAACATCGATACTCTTTGGGGGACTTTGAAAGAAAAGACTACAGTAGGAAGACCTGGGTAAAGGAACATGCTGTAAGACTGGTATTGATTACTAATTAATGGGGCTCTGATATACCTTATAGATCTGATGCCCCCACATATTCAATAATCGGTAAGACATAATAACATCTACTAGCACAAACACTTTAAAGTATTGAATTAATTGCATAATTTAAAATAAGATAAAGGAACATGCTGTAAGACTGAAGAAATATGGTGATAGTATACTTCTAAAAGCTAACAAAAACCAGCATGCCAAGAATAATACCAACAACCAATATAGAGAACCATCAAACACGTTCATTCTTAGTTATTAGCAGCAGAAATCTTTTTTAATGTGCAATTAGGGCTACATACCAGGGAAGTGGGAAGGAAGTGTTGTCAGAAGAACAGAAGATACCATCAACCGGTATCTGGAAAGCAGATTGGATTCATGATGCCCGGAATTAATTTTACCCGTTGCTATGCTCTCCTCGTATAACTGCAAAGCATGAACGAGCATAACAAGGCATTTTTCCTGGTAATTCTTTTCTGAGCATATCTCTTCCAATGATGAACAAAGTTCTTCTTGAAGCTGATCAACCAGAATCTGCAGGATTTCTAAAAATGTTGAGCAGATGTCTTGGTTTAAAAAAGGTATGTTTGTGCACAAAGCTGTAAAGAAATTAACAGAAAAAGAGGAGAGAAGAGATTCAATTGAAAAAAGCAAATAAATCATTCAATTAAAATTTTCTCATAGAAAAAAATTAAAAGCAAAAAGTGATGTTATATCCAGTATTGTTAGGGAGTGAGGAAACCAAAGGGAACCTAAGTTGAACTAAATACACTATGATCAAACCTATTTTTTACCAAAAAAAATAAGCTTATACTTGAAGGTCAATCTCATGTATTTCTACACCAACATATTTTTTAACAACTTGATGTGGAACTAAACCAAGAGCACCATGTGACTTAAAACCCCCCTTAAGTGAGAGATCTTCATATCAAGTGTCAAAGCCAACTCAACCGCGTGTAGGCGTCGTGGGTAGATGCCAACTAAGACCCATGGGAACCACAAACCGTATAAACCACTAGATCCTAGCTGAACCATCACCTCTCATAACTTTTATTAAGGAGAGCAAATCAAAGGGAGATCAAATTCGGACTAGATGCACCAATGATTAAACATGCATTCAACCCACAAGCATAATTCTATGTAAAGTGTCAATCGGTTGGTATTTCTATGCCAACATATTTTTCAACTCTAAAGTATGCGACAAAGCATAAAGCTTCCCGTGCCTTAACAAGCAACTTGATAGTTAAAGGTAATAATTATTAACTCAATAGGATTTCAACATTATAGGATAATAATAAGGGTAGGATATTCCAGTAAAACATAAGGGTTCTTTTTTCTGAAACAAGAAAAAATTGCATTTGCATTGTTATAAAATCATGTTTGTTTTAATATTTATAAAATCAAATTTGTTTTAATATCAGAGATATTCTAGGGCATCCGCATAAAAATCAACCAAGTATCTTTAGATTGCCATATTTATTAATATAACAATACAGTGAATAATGGACTAAAAATGATGCAAGGGAGAAAAAAAACATTCTGGTCCGCAACACGCTATTTCTCTTTTAGATGACAAAAGACCATTACTAGCCTTATCTCAACTATTTGTTGATGACTTAAAACTTAAATTTGGATTCATTTCATGAAGCTTGCATAAATTTTGCAATTAGTTGCCAATCTAACATCAATTTTTAATATTTCTCATTCATATTTGGGACCGGCCATGCAGTTTTTCAGGATGACAAAACATGATTAGTGAACATGTTCAGATTTGGTACAAGCACTGAAACATGAAAATTGATGAACCCTAGATAAAATATAAAATTTTTGTGTCAACTTCACAGAAAACTAATAGATCCAGCCAAGATGCCACCGACTAGTTACATTAATCAGAGTAAAGTGATTTAAAGCCAATGGAAGATTCCCCTAAAGAGAATTCGTTTGAAGAACTTTAAGTAGACAAAGAAATTAGTTTCATTGATAATTGAAGTTGAAAGAAAATCTATCATATTGACCGCTTTTGGATGCCAAATTACCTAAGGATGATAAACAAAATTGTAGGAAATATGCATGTAGCGTATCCAATTTTGAGTTTGAACAATAGTTGTACAACACAGCTGATATGTGTGTAAATATAAAATTTTCAAAAGCTAGTAACTTGTTGAGTTAGTTGCATATAGGTCGATCAAGTTTGGGTCTATTGAGGAACTGGTTCCTCAACTCTTCATTTTCACCATTGTATTCCTTGAACTTGATATTGGTTTTTTATGAGTCCTTAACATTTTCACTTAACTATCACTAGATAGTTAAATGGCCAAAATACCTTGACCAATATTTCTTTATAGCTTTACCAAAACATTAATTAGGTGCTACCGAATAATCCCATCATGATTTGAAGTAGTACAAGGAACCAATTATGAAGGTATTTTTGTCATTTATTCATTCATTGCAGATTCAAATATGTTGCAAGGACTCAAAAGAAAAATAGCTTCAATTTTAAGCCAACCATTAGTGAAATTTTGAAACTTGAGGAAACCAATTCTTACTAAGCTCAAACCCAAGGAACTAGGAGTAATTCGCTCAAAATTTCTTTCTAATCGAATGAGATTAAATAATGCATGATGCAATGGTTCATCTTGTAGAAATTTAATTATTTACTTTTTGTATGTATTTGCAAACTATGGGCCACATATTTAAGCAATGTATTAATGGATTCATCATCAAGATGCATTGGAGCAAATGAATTAACCAAGGAGGTCGAGCCTTAATTCAGCCAAAGTATTAATGGGAAAGAAAACTTAGAAAAGACAATTGCGCCCAATTAGCAACATTTTGGATTGTTTTGGGCTGGTCTTTCTCCTTATGATTGATTAAGATAAGTCAAGAATGATTGGTAAACTAGACCAAGTCCCTCCACTAGAATGCCTTGTCTCCATCATTCCAGTCATTGGCATCGTTATGATAACAAGTTGGCGTAGCATTACCTTCAACCACATTTCCAATAACCTCTAAACCACCTACAGAATTGCAAATACCTCTAAACTACCTCAAGAATTGCAAATGGCGCATTCTCATAGAAGAACGTTGACCGTAATTGTATGTATTTCTTATCAAATCAGGGATACAATTACCATATCAGAACTCAATTTGATGATTAAAACGATTTGAAGATGAAAAATGAAAAAAAAATAAAAAATCGATAGCACAGCTATAATTACCGAGAAGTAGTCAATACACATCAAACTGCTTGATGCGGAGAACTTGCAAAAATGGAGTTGAAGAAGATTGACTGCTGGGAGAAGAATTAAATACGGTGTTGATATGTGAGCAGGCGGAAAGGTTGTTTTTGATGGGGGATAGACTGTGAGGGGTAGTCTGGGGAACATAGCATGGCACAATGGAAGGTATTTATAACATAAACTAAACGTGTCCCATTAATTGGAGGAAATAAAGATCACCTAGGATCAAGGGAGTGGTTCTCTGTTAGAAATTTAGATGAACTTTTTGTCCAGTGAACATCAGTTTCACACTCTGAGGAATATTCAAGTACCTTTCATAGCTAAATTGAGATTGTTGATTAGTAGTACTATAACAGAATGTCGCATGGTTCAAATAGTTAAATGCACAAGTTTAGAGCGTGATATTTGTAAATGGGCATGTATGTTTACCATAGAATCCCAATGGATTTGAATCTCTTTTTTTATCAAAACTTCAGTTTCATGCGTAGCATTTTATCATAACCCCATTCTCACGTTTTATGCTCATGCTTCATAGCTTAGTAGCTCATAAAACTCAATTATTTAGTCGAGCAAACAAACAGATAGGAGTATCATGAAGCACGTAAAGCACATAATACAATTAATTTTGCTGAACTTCAAGACATCAAATAAGAGAAACAAAATATCACTCTAAAAAATAAGTTTGCATCAATAGTTACAAACTTATGGAACAACAGAAGAGATAAGGAACTTTGTAATCTTATGAGCTTCATCTAGTAGTTATTTTTCTTGGTTATTCTTTTCAAAGACCTTGCATATCACAACATTACACGTGCATCCTCTCCATGGCTTCATGATCATAATCAAAGCCTTTCAGAGCAACTTGTCCATCTTCTTGAGAAAAGAGGATTCTATTACATGCTTGGCATTACCAAACAAAGCCTAACGGGAAAAAACAAACACTCGAACTCTTTCAATAGAGGTCTCTCAATTGAGATCACTCAAAAAAGTATAGTTCAATATTACATTTAAAATTAATATGCATTTTTTCTCATGTATAATAGATGGCAAGAGCTAGATAAAATACTTGATTTTTTAAATCTAATCCCAGCACATCAGAATACTTATCAAAGTGCTGCCAGAACTTCAAGACTGCTCTAGCCATAAATGTATCCTGCAGCATTAAAAAAATGATATTAAGAAAAGGGTAAGATAATTCATACTTATGCCCTAAAATATTCAAGTTTAAGTCCAATTATAGAATATTCACATAAAATGATAACTAATTCAAGTCAAGTTTCAACTTCTTTAGCAAAGGCTCCATGTATTCTTCTTAAGCATGCTTAAACAACAATGAACAAATAGTTATCTACCCAACACTATTTTATACAACGGCCATTTTAAGTCACAGCGAAACTATGAAGCTCAATTTAAATCATAGTGAAACCATGAAGTTTCTCACCTGGAAGCCATCAAAAATCCATGTAACCATCTAAGCAGTGAATTTAGAGGGAATTCTAATCAATATCGAAAAGTGAATGTGTCAAGCAAGTCCAATATACAGCACACAAAAAAGCATGACATAAATTGTTGACGTATAAACAAATCAACAGTCAGAAGAAGAAGAATAGGTACGACCATGACAATAATTCATTAGAACTGGAACAAGGCATCCAATAAGCATCACCAAACGATGTAGCTAACAGGAAATCCGACAGTATATTCAATTAAAAACGATAGGGTCATATTTGAAAGATTTTTCAATGGAAGATAGTTAAAAATCTTTATTTTCATCGAAAATACAAGCAAATAAACAAAAAATAAATAAATCATGCACATTCATCCATATTAGTATTTTTCTACGAAATCAAAAGAGGGACCAATTCTTTTATCATAGTGTATGATTTATAGCAGTCAAGAAGAGAATGAAGCGAGTTGCACGCCATACTGATGGAGAAGAATATCAATATAAGAGAAAATATTTGGCCCCTTAACAATAACAATTGGGAGCATACATCGCATTTAAGAATTTTCACACTAATCAATGGAATGGCTTCAGCGGCCATATGAATACTCTTTGTAAGCATTTATCATTGGGGGAACCAAGAGATAGCTGAGGGTGGCCTTCAACCTCCTAAATATATTTGTAAATTACATTCCGTGACATCGTACTTGGATTTATGTAAAGAGAAAATAAATTCAGAGAGAAAAAAATGCTCTCGAATTTGGGCCACTATGTCTACTAACAAACTCAATGCGGCGCCTAATCAGGCGAAGGGAAAATTTTTCTGAAGATTAATTAGTTTTAACCCAAAAAAATTCGCTTATAGTCTCATATGCAACTGGAACAGCTTTGTTGCGAGCCCCAGAAGTCATGGAACAGGCAAAATTAAAGGGTTTTATTATTATCGTCACTCAGCTGTACCTCAAGGTATTGGAGAAAGTGGTCCTCCAAGAGGGAGCGTAAGCCATTTCTGCATAGGATGGTCGCCGAGCTGGCGAGCTCAGATGCGGCAGAGAGATCGCCATTCCCGCCTAGAAGGATCTCAGTGCAGGAGACGAAGGCGTTCCAGCTCTGAAGGATCTCTCCAATGGTCTGCTCGCTCAAGGAATCAAGAATCGTCGGGTCGACTAGCATCGGAAATAGGGCGACGAAGTTGCTGAGAGAGGCAGAAGTGGTGCGGGGAAGAAGCGGGTAGCAGAGAGATGTAGAGAGCGAAAACAATGAACCTCTGAACTCCAAGTTTGAATCCTTAGGGCAGCAATGCCAACAAAGTGACCTGAACGGGAAGCCGAATGCATACTAAAAATATAAGAATTTAAGGGGTATTTTGATTTTACAACCCTTACAATAGCTGACATTGAAGGGATGTAGCCATTTTTTGTGACATATTCGAATATTGATTTCAAGATTAATCCTTTTTTGCTATAAACTATTTATTTATAATTTGTCTTAGACATTATAAATTAGATAAAAGCTATCAAAATATGAATTATATTTGAATGAGGTTCACATTATGTTCAATTAGGGTCGGAACTATATTCGAGTCAGGTTCAATCCAACATTATTCGAATAGAGTTTCCACCTTCATTCGAACCATGTTCGAACAAAGTTCCAACAAGGTTGGAACCCTCTTTAAATAAGATTCAATCATAATTCAAATAAGATTCGAACTAAGTACAGTAGAGTGAGTGCCATCACAACAACTGTAATACTTAGATTATGAGTGGGTAAAATATAATACAATTCAAGGAATATAACAAAGTGGCAATAATACAATAATGTGTAATTTAAGAGATATAGCACAACATACATAAGACAAAGAGTATAATTCAATAGCTATAACACAACACAATACTTAAATTTTACTCAAATATTGTTCAAGCATTATTCTAACTTTGAATGAACATTGTTAAACCATTTTGAATCTTATTTGGATATTGACCAAGCATTGTCCGAAAAATATTTCAACCATATTTGAACATTGACTGAACCTTATTGCAATCATATGTGAATCATGTTAAATCATATTTGAATCTTATGCATCTTTGAATATTATTTCAACAAATGTTTGAATCTTATTAAACCTTGTTTGAACAGTATTTAAACATTTTTAAAATCATATTCTAATCTTGTTTGAACACTAGTCAAATATTATTTGAAAAAATGAAAAGGGTTTGAATAAGGATTTTAATCATAAACCTATTAAGAACCCGCCTAATCGAACCATTAAGGCTTGGTTAAACCCTATTACATCAATTAATTAAAACTCTTAAGCATAATGTAAGTATGCTAATCTCATGCAATATTTAGGAATTCTAGAGCTCAAATTAACAATTAAGACTGACTCTGATGGCATGCCTCAATTAATTCATGAAATCGTGATCAAATCTTCCTCTTTAATTCAATTAAACCATGATTTAACTCATCTAAAGGCTAATTAAGCTAATATAAATAATTTGTGGTTATACACACATGCTACTTACTTTTATATAACTTTTTAAGTCATGGGCATGCATCTTAATGCAGCCTTTATTCCCTCAATCTTAGAAAATGAGAGATAAAGAGAGCAAGTAGAGGAGGCCAAGCAAGAGTCTTTATTTTTATATTTTATTCTTTGCTTATGTTTAAGTATGTAATCCACTCCAACCATAAGTAATCCAAATATAAAGGATTTATGCCTGCTCAAGACGTTATTCACTATAACCACTCAGAGATTTGCATTTGCATGTTCACATGATCCAGATATTCATATTTCTTGAAACTTATTATAGAGAGACTCTCTTAGAAGCCTCTTTCTCTCTTACTCTATGAAGCATGCTTCTCTCTCTTAGGTGCCCCTCTCTCTCCCTCCCAAAAGCTTCTCTTTCTCTTGAATGCCTCAAACTTATAGCCCTCACACTCTCTCTTGGAAGACTCTTTCTCAATCTTTGTAACCTCTTTCTTAGAAGCCTCCCTTTACTTTCTCTTTCCCTCATGAGCATCTCTCTATCACTAAGAGGCCTCTCTCTCTTTCTATTTCTTAGAAGCCTCTTTATCTCCCCCTCTCTCTCTCTCTTCAAAGGCTCTTTCTCCCTCTCTTAAAACCCTCTCTCTCATCCCCTATATTTCTCTAAGAAGCCGCCCTCTCCATTAAAATTATCTTTTTCTTATAAGTCATCATGTCTTTCCCTTATAAGACACTTCCTCTTAAAGAAGCCTCACTATTTTTTTATTTTTATGTTTTTTTTTCTGAAAAACCTGTCATTCACTCTTAAAAGTCTCTCTCTCTCTCTCTCTCTCTCTCTCTCTCTCTCTCTCTCTCTCACACACACACACACACACACACAGAAATGCATCTCTTTTAGAAGCATCAATTTCTCTTGCTTTTGATAAATAATGTGTACAAGCACTTGTTTTTTACTTGAAAATGTGTGTGTTTGAGTGTTTATATGCTAAACTAAAATTACCCTTAACATGCCACCAAAAAATTCATTTGATCAAGTACAAATCTAAATAAAAATATGTTATAGAAATAAGGGGAGATCAATTATTAGCTTGCTAATGCTACCTCCAACAAATCTAACATGAAGATCTTATCATTGAAGCAGCTCCCAAAAAAATTTAGCTACTCATTTAATATTTATCTCACCAAAATATAAAATATATCCTATACCTATCTAATTATCTATCATTTTAAAGTAAATTTTCATCCAAACTATTATGCATTTCATATTTGTTGCCAATGAAAATTTTCTTTTATGAATAATAATATTTTTTTTATTAAAAATGTCTCATGAGAGAAATTGATAGACAAGGTCTCCACTATAAACCCCCTAAAAGATAAGATGATAAGGAAGCTTCGATAGAAAGCTCATAGTGGACAACGTCTTCACTAAAAAATAAACTATATGAGCACAAGTAGTTGATAGGGTATCTACAAAAAAAATCCTCTAAAGGTTCAAGTCTTATAAGATATGGGCTCTTTAAAAACCTTTGAAGACATAATCCTCAAAAGTATGGATGCTTGAAAAAAAATCTAAAGTCATGAAAATATTCAAGACAAGTATATATTTTGAGAGTTGGGCTTGTATAACCAACACTAAATACTATTAAAGTACCAATGATAGTAAACATACCTCATTGATAGTAATAATATTGAAATACATGTCCATCAAACCCACTTAATAGAAGGTGTTAATAATATCAATGCTTGGAAGGAGGAATATGCTTCCTACTAAAATTTTTATTATGGAATCCATAGTTAAAATCTCCCATAGTAAGCCAATGGATATTAATAGAAGTAACAACAATGCGACCAACGAGCTACATAATGAGGTTCTATCATAATAAGACTTAATTGCACATATAACATTAAAATCAAGGGATGTAGACTACCAACAAGTAAGAGTGCCATGAGTGAGGTACTCTGTTATCAACTCCATATCAAAAAGAGATATTGGCACTATTCACCTAATCCAGATTTAATTGGAGGTGGAGAGATAGAATTTGTTGCAACTGCTTTAGAAGAATGATAGAATTACCAACGAGCATAAAAAAATAAGTAGTCTAAGAGATTTGTAGTGCTAATTCTATTTTCATTAACACAAAAGAGGTCAAGGGAATCAGAGATGATCTAGTCCTTACATCTATGCTTGGGAAGAGTATATGGGAATTCTGAGATGGAAAATGTTTAAGTGAACTACAAGTTTTGTTATACAAGCTTGAATCGCTATTCTGTAATGTTCTGCTTCCGACCCCATTTGTTATGTGCAGATGTGGGAGGTTTTGTTCTATTTTTGACCCCATATATTATGTTTAGATGTGGGAGGTTTAAGGAAGGCATAAGTAAAAACGTAAAGTAGGCTTCGGAACATATACATTTCATATTGCACGTATTGCATAAACAAGTAAATAAGTAATATAAGTTAATTCTTCTGCGCAAAACTTCTATTTCTGATATTGAATAGGAAGTTTAAGTGACGCCCATATTTCTATATAAGTTTATGTTTTTGATATTGATATAAGTTCTAGACTAGTAAATATCCTTATGATATACTACACACATAATATTAATAGTCAAGAATGTTTAAATTATTTTCTATTTTAATGATATTAGTTATATGAATATTATACAATTTTTATATTTAAATGTTTCAATTTTGGACTTGATTTATGTTATAGGAGTTGGGATAACCTAGTAAGCATATGAAATACTCTATGTATTTATGAAGTTTTATGAAAGAAAAAGTTTCACCATAAAGAGGTTGATAAAGGCAGGACTGTCAGGAGCCTTTCTATTAAGGTTTTTTGCAATCTACTCTTTATATTTTGATTGATTTGACAAATTTGTATTGGATTATTTATAATTAATTCATTTGAAATGAAATTTGGATGATTGTTTGTATTATTGAATTATGCTGGATTGATTAATCGGCTTGCTACATTTTGTATTATGAATGAGATAACTAGGTTAAGGTTTTAATTCTTGCATCAGGTTCTAAAGCGTGACACAATATCCCTCAATATAAGAAGAATCAACTTCATATTCTCTTAGAACACATGTTGAACTGGGAGGAGATTAAACGTGAGGTGTTAATTGATGATCAATTAGCTGGAGACCAACAATTGAGCACATGAGAGTGATGTCACTACAGGAAAAACAGCTATTACCGGCGGACAAAATCCGCCAGTAAAGCAAAAAATGCGACGGAAATTATCGGTTTCCAGCGGATTACCGGCGGAAATTAATCCGACGGTAAAACGCGCGTCGGAAAAAAACTTCCGTCGCATTTTTTCCGCCGGATATATTTGACAAACCGACGCCTTTTCTGTGGCAGTGTTCCGGCGTAATAACCGCCGGAAATACCGGCGAACAAGTGCCGCCAGAAATTCCGGCGGATATTCTGTCGCAATAAAAAGCGATGCCTAGTATTACCGTCGGATATTACCGTCGAAATATCCGCCGGCGTTTCCGTCGCATAAGCCGCTAGAAATTTCGTCATATCGAATTTCCGTCAAGGTTACCGGCGGATAATCCGCCGGAAACCTGTAGCAGAAAAAAAAAACCTTCCTCACTTTAAAAAGTTTCCACATTTAAACCTGCATATAAAAAATTGCAACAACATATATATTTCACAAAATCAACAATTAAACAAATCAGAAGAGCATCAACGAGATAAGGAAAACTTAAACATGTATAAATAAACATATATAAGAAAAGTGTCAAAAGCAAATAACTAAACATGTTCAAACAGCAAATAGATCAATTTGTCCAAAAAACACATAAAAATATATGTCCACATCAGTTAATAATGTCTACTCTGATTCAGTTTCATCATCAGCTGTACTTCTACCACTACTCATCTGCTCCCTCATCTTTCTCATTTCTTATAACATTTGAGCTTGCTGCTGCTGTATCTGCATCTGCTGCTGCTGCATTTGCATCTGCCAATCAGCTTGGGCTTTCCATACCTGTTCTAGCTCAGCTGTGAGGGCAGCTATCTGTTGGGTATATAAAGATTCCTGGGTACTCGATGAAAAACTACCCCCACTAGATGACTGCCCTTCATATGCATAGGCCTGCGAGCCTAACCCATATACTCTGCCATGCTGCATTCCTCCTATCACTTGCGACCAAGTGCAGTAGTCAGAATAGTCTATTGATCCACCAGAAGAACCTTCTCCTGCTGCAGCCTGACTCTCTCGAAGCCGTGTATAGTCCTCCTATGAAAGTTAATAAAAATTATGCTATTTACACATAATATCACCAATTAACATATACTTACATAGGCTCTCCTAGCACGCTCGTCAATCCATTGCTGGTCCTCCTGCCGCTTGTGGGTATGACTATACAATTCAACAGGAGTCGGTTCTCTACCCAGCACTTGTTTCTGTAATAGACATATATTAGTATTCTAAATAAAGTAAATTATTAAAAGATTTTAAAATTTCTTACCAAACGTCTTCTGTGCTCAGTATGAGGAACAGAACCACCTGTATGAAGGGAACTACCCAAGCCCCCAATATCAGAAGCTCTGTTCTGTCTATTTTGATCTCTTCTTCTGATATAATCTGGGCTTCCCCAAGCACTGCTCAACTCTGCCCATACACCCTCACCAATCCAGAGAGGTCGCTGGCCTGACTTTCTAATATCAGTAAACATGTCTCGCATATGAGTCGAGCCACGCTTCTCAAAGTTCTTTCTGATTTTATCATTATGTTGGGGAAGCCAACAAAAATCTTTCTGCAATTAAACACATACAAGAATGAATAATTATTTATTTTTGGTTTATATATATTAGATATAATAAAAAAATTTTATATAATAACATACCTCAAACTCTCTAAACCACATGTCCTGAACTTCTTTTGGGAATTTCTTCCAAGAAATATAGGGAGCATCGTATCTACTCCGTATTATGTCCCGGATTTTATGCGTAGGATCTTTTGATGGATGAAACCTGAAAGCAATATGTTAGTCAAAACAACTAATTCAATTCTATTTACATGACTGAAATAAAATTAGTACTTACGTGTCACCGTCAGATTTAATCAACATGTGACCCTCTGTCGCCTCCACTACTGCAGTTGGGCAGGAAGGTCCGGCTGTAGCGGGCTGAGGTGGTGGTGGGACATATGACGGATATGGAGGATGTGCACCATAATAAGGTGGGGGTGGGTAATAGGGGTAGAAAGGAGTGGTCTGTGTAAGGTCTGGTGAAGGTAAGTGTGGGTCTGGTGAGTAGAACTGTGGGCTACTGGCTGCAGGAGTAGGTAAAGGCGGGCTAGGCTGACTCTGAGTAGCAGGCTGAGATGAAGAGGTGCCCTCAGTACGTGCAGGCCTGCTAACAGCAGCCATCTTGTTGCGCCTACCAAATATATTCTTGATCAGTCCTCTTTGACGGTCATCACCTGAAGCCATCTACACAAATATTGAAAAATATTAATAACAGATATTATGCCAAAAAATGTATAAAATATCGCAGGAATTAAATAAATGCAAGTACAAAAATCTTTTAAATATAAAATAACACAATAAATAAGTAAATAGAAATACAAAAATTTTATACTTAGTCCAAATTCATTTACCTTATATTGATTCACTTTCATATGATGAAACTTATGTACCACTGTCAGACTCGTCATGAATGTCCTCTATATTTAAATCCACTTCCTCTAACTGCAACTCACTCTCAGTAGTTATAATTTGATCGTCCACATGGTTAGAAACATCTTGTATGTTTGACATAAACTCTTCTTGATGTGCTGGTGGTATTGAAGTAGTCTTTTCAATAACTCCCCTGAGTTTGGTTTTCATAACTACGAGTCAATCTTGTTTACCTCGTACTCTACTCGGGTAGTTAGCAAAATAGACTTGGTGCGCCTGACTAGCAATGATGAATGGGTCATACTTTGAATATTTTCTACCCCGTTTGACTTCTGTTATACCATACAAAGGATGTATTCTTGTACCTTTATTCTTTACTGGATCAAACCACTCACAATTGAATAGATACATATTATTCCCAACACCAGGATATTCCAACTGTAATATTTCTTCTAATACCCCGTAATATGGCGGGCCAACATGAGTAAGGTGAAGCAGACTGGCTAAATGGAGTGAAACCATCTGCGCATAAACCTAATCTTATATTTCTTAATTCTGAGGCGAATGTGGGATATGCACGATCAAAATGTTTCCAGGCATCTGCTTCTGATGGATGTGTAATAAACCCTTCCTGTGAGATATGTTCTTTATGCCATCTCATTTGTTCAGCAGATCTCATTGATGCATATAATCATTGCAGTCTAGGAATAATGGGTAATTAAAATAACCTGCTAGCTGCTACATCCTTCAGCTTTCTTTTCGTGATAGATTTTTATTTAAATCTTGGTGCATTGCAATGATGACATACAATCTCTGATTGAAAATCTTTGTAGAATAACATGCAACTGTTGACACAACAATCTATCTTTTTGTATGTCAAACCAAGCTTCGAAACCAACTTCTTAGTCCGATATAAATCTGTGGGAATTATGTTATCTGCTGGATTGGTTTCTTTAAGTAGTCCAATAAATTGATTAAAACAATCACGGGGGACATTATATTCTGCCTTGATACTTAACATCTTAAGAGCAACGGATAACTCTGAGTGAGTGGTGCAACCTGACCATATTGGTTGTTGGGAAGCATGCAATAAATCATAAAAATATTGTGCTTCTTTATTCGGTGACTCTTCTGTATATTGCTCAAATTGTGCTCCACTTGCATCATGAATTAAGTCCTCAAGATTAGGTATGATATGCTCTTCATCATCTCTAGTAGCACTTGTCGATGGGCAGCATCGAGAATCCAAATGTGCTTCATACTCACCATGAGAAGTCCAATACCAGTAATCTGGCATGAAACCTCGACGATATAGATCAACAATTACGTCATCTGGGCTAAGGTGCACCTGATTTTTGTGTTTAGAACATGGGCAACGAAACTTCCCATCTGAGATGAAGCTGGGTAGTTGAGAAGCTGTCTGAATAAAAAAATGCACCCCTCTAATGAACTCATCAGTTAATGTCTTCCGTCCTTACGCCAATCGATTATACATCCAACTTCTTTGAGTTCTGATATCCATAATATATAGCCTACATATAATATTGACAATAAGGATATAAGTTACGATTACTTGCCAAAATAGTTACATACCATTTGTAAAAAGATAGTAAGGTAGTCCTATCTAGGTTTGATGGAGAAATATAGAGAGAATAAATATGATCTACATTTGATACTAAGGGTAGAACCACTCATCCACCTGAGCATCCTCATTTCTGCAACGCATTATAGGTCCTTTTCACATCATTAGGCGCGCAGTACCGAGCTTGGTACAGAGCGCGGTACCACTCGGTACCGACAGTAATACCGGTACCGCTCGGTACCGATCGGTACCGGACAATAGAATTTTCTCTTAAGTTTGAGGGGTACTTTTCTATCACACAATAAACCCGATGCATTCCTCCACTTCAACCATCTAACATAAATTCTGCTGATAATATCCCCATCTATTTCACCATAACTCTAAATAATAAATCCAAGATATCTAAAATATGTATTCTTATTAATGACTTGATCATCCAATGTGACAATCCACTCACTAGCTCTATTACGACTAAAATTGCACTCCATATATTCTATTTTAGATCTACTCATGCGAAAACCTTTAGACTCTAAGGTAGACCTATCTAGCATGAATCCAAATTAATTTTGAGAAACATTAGCATCACACCACAACCTACGCTCCTTAACTCACTCTCACAGTTTTAGAGTATGACACATTAACTTAGTTCCTCTATAATTCGCACAATCTTGTTTACCTTCAACTCCCTCTCTAGTGATCTTATCAACAAGAAGAATATCATCAACAAAAAGTATACATAAACAAAAAGAATATATAAATCAAGTTTACCTTCAACTCCCTCTCTAGTGATCTTATCAACAAGAAGAATATCATCAACAAAAAGCATACACCAATTTACATTCTCTTGCAAATGTCTAGTGAGAACATCCATGACTAAACCTAGCTAACAAAAAAAAAGAAATGCGAAAAGGAGAAGTCAGTTACCTACAAATCACGCCGTTCGTCGTCGACGGACGATCTCACGCGAGCGACCGAGCGAGGCACCTAGCGAGCGAGGGAGGGAGGTCGTCGACGGAATTCAAGGGCAAGGTCGTCGTCGAACGAGCTCGATCGAGAGAGGTAGGGAGGTCGTTGACGGAGATCGCGGCTGGCGCGCGCGTCGTCAGGAAGCGGAGCCCTAAACAGAAAGCGGAGAATGAGCCGAAGTCGAGGGCTCGGGATCGATATATTCAGATTACCGGTGTATTTTCCGGCGGATTTTCCGCCGGACGTGTTACCGGCGGATTTTCCGCCGGACGTGTTACCGGCGGATAATCCGCCGGTAATACGTCGTCGGGTTTTAATTAACCGGCGGTAAATCCGTCGGATATTACCGGCGGAATATGCGTCGGTATATTGAAAAAATCGTCGAACCTCCGGCGGTTTAGCCGCCGGAAAGATACCGACGGTATGTCCGCCGGAAAATACGACGTAAACTTACCGGCGGACCAATCCGCCGGAAATGCCGTCGCTGGTTCCGGCGACAATATTTCCGCCGAAAATTTTGCCGGTATTTCATTATTTTTCTGTAGTGTGTGGATGGGCATAGAAACTAAGGGTAACTTATCTCAAAGAAATGACCAACGTGACAAGGAAATTGTTATAGAACAGAAGAGTATCTCTTAACAAAATAATATTGCCACACATGAAATGTCTAAGTATCGTGTTATGACGACGAAAATTGTTGAAAAGAACTTATAGATGGAATATCAAGTGCATGATGAGGTTCTTAAGTAGTATGATTTGTAGCATATCATGTCATTAAGCTGTGGAGAGAGAAGAAAAATCTCGATGGCACAAAAAACTATCAAAAGCTTATAACAATATAGAGTATTTGCAACTTTTAAATCCTTAAGAATTAATAGAGTTATAAAGGCCTAGGCTTTAAATTTATTTCACTCTTTTGTAGTTTCAAGATAGAGCGTCATGGGATTTCAATGATATCTTACTTTATGTTTCTTGGAGATTTACCTTAGCCATCAAGTAGGTTTATTTTACTTCTAATGAATTTAGATTTATAAGTGCAAACCTAACAACTATGTATATCCTTATTTATATGTACACAACACTCTTAATTAAGTGATGTAACACATTAATAGGAGCTCCAATATATTTTTAGTATTTTATATTAGTTTAATGTTTATGCAATTATTATAACATGGAGTCATCGTTATTGAAAATTGATGTTTATGATAATATCTACACTTTTATAGTAGTTGAGAATGATATTAGGCAGATTTTATTATTTGATCAGAACAAATTAAGATTATGAAGCTTACTTAGACGTGGACTATTCAAATGGTCAGCCATGCAAAGAAATCCAAGAAGGTCATCCCAACTATGGTGAAAAATTAATTTAACGAATAATCCAAATAAAAGATAACATATCTTTAGTATTCTAACATATCAATGACATTGAAAGGTGGTTCAAATAACATGCTGTATATGCCCCAACTACTTACCAAATCTCTCCACAATATAATGCATCACTCATCCAAAACCATCACTAACTACATCCTCCTACTTTGGAATTTCATTTGTCCCTTCATGATGATGGATAAGTGATGTAAAACTAGTGTAAAAACATATTTTGTTGAATATAAAGTTGAAAGAAGCATTCTTAAATATCATACTGAGTGGTTTAATCTTGAGGTTGATTGTCTGGTGGCTCTCAATAGATTTGGTTCATTGCTGAAATTCAAAATTTTGTATTATATTTCATTTATTTATTCCCTCTTATCCCTCACACCTCCATCATCATCAAACTCTTTTTCATCATCAATATTTAGAAGAAAATCTTTAAGTTATTCACCTCTCTATTTTACTCCCACCACAAAACCTAGTCCAAGTACAATATCTTGATTGACTCATTCCACCACACTTAAATCCACATCCTCACATCATTGTTTGTCTGCCACATACTCCTACAACCCTAGCACCAAACTTATACCCAAGGCAATAATCCCTTTAGTGCAATCCATTTCCTCATTGGAGAGCTCTTAGGCTCACCCTCTCTTTAGAAGCTAAACCCAACATAGTTAATGCCCAAGTTACACTAAAGATGAACCCTCATTAGAGGAGATGATTGAAATGCAAGGAATATTGTAACATAAGTTTGGAAGGAGTTGAATGTAACAAGACTAAAATTGAGACATAAGACTCGAAGGATACAATTGCAACACTAATAAGGTTATGATGTAAGTTTTGATGGAGGAAGCTATTACATGATAGAGGCAACGTCTGGATTCGAGGATATGCCAATGATACAAATGAGCTCACAATGGATGTCTACATGGAGACGATTGCAAGGGAAAACACCTTGAGGATTCAAACACCCTTTTAAACTTCAAAATCACATGATGCCCTAAATTAACATTAACATACTTAGTTATTTTGAGAATGACATTTCAACAGTTATTCTATTTGTAGTTGAATATTCTTTCAAATTGTTGATGTCGAATAATACATATCATATCTACAAATCATTAAAGCATAAATGTATGACGAAGCTCTTAGTCTAACTTGATTGACCTTCCTGAATTAGAAATGAATTGAGAGCCATTAGTATTTTGGCACTGGTCTCCAAGTGGCCATTAGAGATTTGAATATTCAATCTTATGTGCCTTTTTACCATGAGTCCATATGAGAAGACAATTACAGGTTTTGATAGACATATCAATCAAAATAATTTAAAAGAAAATTATCTTAACATTTTTATATTGAAATATATATTCATTGAGAGAGTCATTTGCTGCAAATTTAATTTTTAAAATTATCTAATTGATGTAATATGCAAGATATTATATAATTGTATTCTTCTAAGGTGAGGGGAGAAAGAAGATATGATAATATAAATTTTTTATAAAAAATCTGAATAATCATTATTCTCATTTCAAAATTAATTTAATGAATTTTTTAATAATTATATTTATTTTGAGATAAATTTATATAATGGTATTCTCTTCATTTAAATTCATAATGTAAAAAAAAATTATCTCCATAGAAATTGTATTCTAACGAGCCACTTGGTGCCGTTAGATCTATCGAGCCATCTCACCTTCTTCCTTCGATGGAATACATGGGAGAAGGACCGGGGATAACTGAGAGCACCAAGGGGAGCAGAGAGATGAGCAGGGGAGACGTACGCGGGCTATGGTGGAGACATCTAGTCCTCTTCACTTCGATCGCTCTACAGTTAATTCCGGGTTTGATTTGATTCCTTCCAATCCAAAATTTCTCGACTAAATTTAGGGGATATGATTTAGATCTATATAACGCCTGATGTAACATGCTGGATCGTTGCAAGTTTCACTACGGTTTCTTGAGTTTTGGGCCTGCATTTGTTTTGATTTGGGGGAAAAAAAAAATCTAGGGCATTTTCTCCTTCATGCTCGCATCTCTATTTCTGGAGCTGAATTTTAGGATCCCTAGAATTTTTATTTCAAATTCTGTTATTGTTAATGTTCGTTGTCACTTGGATGGTAGATCATGTCATTTGATTTGTGAACTCATTTAGTTTGAAGAATTCTTAAAAGATCTGAAATATTAGAAGTATTATTATATCATGGGCTTAAAACTTTTTATAGTATCATTAAATCAGTCAATAAACAACACTCCAAATTTTAGCAAATTATTCTAAAAGAATGTAGATTATATTGATTCCCATTTTCCAAGTTTTTGGAACGGTTCCTAAAGTCTTCGTTGTATAATAACAAGGCTTTAGCCTTAAAGATACCTCACAAATGCTCAGAAGTATATGTTTCATGCTTGGTTCTTTTATCATCTGATATAAAACAACTAGAAAGCACATGCATTTTAACATTGCAAGCTAGAGTGGAATTTTAAAAATATTGGTAGCCCATTTCATTTCTTTGACAGCAAAAAGTGGGTGCGTGGAATGGTTGCAGGATTTTTAAAAACAATATTCGGGACACATGATGAATGGTCATGGAACTACCACATGTCTTACTCTTTTTATTTATAATTTTTAATGCTCGATAATCTTCAATTAGTTTGCTTATCTAATTTGCATGTTTTTTTTTTTTGCTGAAGTTGTTTTTAGCCTTTTTAATTATGCCTCTTCCAATTCTAGCTTTAGAATGCTTTGTTGGATAAAAATAATTGTAGGTTTGGGTGATAATCCATCAACCTCCAAGGATGTTGGGGCTAATGAATATTCTAAATCCAATGGGAGTATTGGTCGTGTGATTCTTTTGATATGCTTAGGATTGGTTGCTTTTGTGGCTCTTTCGGTTGTTATATTCAAGATTTGGCAAAAAAAGAAGAGAAGAGAACAATATGCTCGGTTGTTGAGATTGTTTGAAGAGGATGATGAGCTGGAGCTTGAACTTGGCCTTCGAGATTGAGAATCTTTAATTCCTCATTTTTTGTGCACTATATTGCCTGGGTAATTGCTTCTTATAAATTTTTATGTGATGCTGGATGTATGATAGTTTAGCTCTAAATGTCGATGGTGATTGTCTTATATACATTATAAAATTTATGCAGTGCTACACATTATTACTTGGAATGATAAATTATTTGCTGGCCTTATTTCTTAAACAAAATATTTTGTTTCCTTGATTTCTTTGGAAGTAAATTAGCAAAAATGGAGTTATATATCTTCATCACACTATGAGTTATGAAACTTGATATGATATTCTCAATTTTTATGGTTAGAGATGCACTTGATATGCTATTAACTTATGCTAATTTTTTATTTACTTTATCTTTGCACATCTTAATTTGAGAAATGGTGGATGCTTATCACTGAGTAGGAGCTATCTTGGTGGGCTATGATTCATAGGATAATCAAGGGCTTGTTTTTTCAACAAACAACGCCCTCACACTTTGGGTTGTTGATGTTGGAGTACATTTTTACTTCTCTTTGTTTTTGGGCGACATATGCAATTACATCCATGGATTTGGAGTTAGGTCGCATTCCATGAAAAAAAAATCTTTATTATTTTAATAGAGGTTCACTTTCATATATTATGGTTATGTATATTCTTAAATAATAGATAAGGAATTATGTTAAAGAGGCGAGCACCACATTACCTTGTGCTTTCTACCAAGGCCCATGCCTAGGCAGTGCTTTAGTAATGGAGCCCATCTGGGAGTAGCATGAGGCGTTAAAACTTCGCCCCGCTTGGGTGCCTCGATGTGCTCTTAAAGTACATTTGATAATATTTCTTCACTCAGGTACTCCATACACCACTTTTATATGTCTTTCTTGATGCAATGTGGGCACATTTTTTCATGATTCTTTGTCCATCATCCATATGTGACTTTTGTGCTGTAATGGGTTGACTTGACTCACTTATGTTATATTTGCCATGGAAACATGGGTGTAATACAAAATTTTTTGGTGAAATCCTAGAAGTTGGACAAAACTTTACCCTACATTATGGGACATCGTGGAAACTTTGCTAGATTTTCATCCATAATGTGGATTTGGACATTTAACCACTAGCGAAGGACTTAAGCTAAAATGCAAGGAATGAATGAAATAATTAAAAAGAATTCAAACATAGCTTGTTGATGTTAAAAATGATCCCCTTCATTGTTGTTTGACTGCACAAGCTTGAGTGAGTTGGGTAAAGTCGAGTATGAACCTCCCCACACTCATTCTTAAAGAACAAAAAATGATAAAAATAATAAATGACCTCTTTGTATGTTGTACAAACTACAAACTTTGCCATTCATATGATAAAATTCATTTTCAATCCCATAGTTGCATGATCGTCCATATGAGCTTTGGATTAATCTTTTATTGATTATTTAGGTGATTATCGTAATCGTTTGGAATATCCACAAGGGACATCCATGTTTGTAGGAAATAAAAAAGAAGGCTGGGAAGATGATATGGTATAATGTACTTGGGCGGTTGGGATTGAGACCTTAACCAGTCAAGTTCCAAGTTATGTCATGTGGCAATGAACTTTTTGACCATTTCAAGAACCATCCCGATGACATGTCACAATTTTATTTGTCCATTTCACTCTGTTAATGTATATAACGATGCATAGTTTTGACAATGTGGTCATCAAATTTTAAATGTTGAATATTTATCGATAGACTAATTGATTATATATTTTAAAAAGAATATAAGTGCTATTGAAAGCTATAGGATACTTGCATATGATTTCCTAATAGCTTTTTGTCTAACATATAGCTTGTCTTCCTTTCCTGATCACAGGATTTATCTTGCAGCCAAAAAATATGATCCCTTACTCTTGAAGAAGAGGTACTCATAAACAAAATTTTTGGGCTTATCTTCTTCGTTGAGAACAGTTGGACTTTCAAAATATTCCCCTAGAATTAGGAATGATTTGGTCTATATTTGAATTTCATGTGTGATGGAAATTGGTTAATTATTTACTTCATCATTCACATAGGAGGAATTCTTTTCGATTGGAAAGATGTGCAACTTTAGGTACATGAAAAGCACACAACCAGTTAAGTCGTGATCCATATGAGTCTTAATTCATTGACCATTGTCTACCTCGTTCATTGTTCTGCTGTTTCGGTCTTATTCTCTTATTTGAATTAGCTAAACTTTGGTCAGGCCAAATAGGGAGATTTTGGTTTTTGAAAATTTTCATTCACAAGTTACGTTCATGTGACAGTAAGTGGAACCATAGCCAAGTTAAGCACAAGTGTTATGTTCATGTGACACTGAGTCGAGTTGCTCATATCCTACATTATCGATCAAGTCCTGCTACAATTGTCTTTTTCAAGTGAACCTAACCATCTACCTTAAGTATGTTGCCATATATATGGTTTTAATCGTATCACAGAAAAAGGAGTGGATTTGTTACCTATAGATGGCCCTAATAATGCAACAAAAAATTTCTTTAAATTTGTAGAAAAAGCATAAAAATTACCAACACACCATAGAGATGATAAAATTCTAAGAAAATATAAAAAAGTTGGGAATAAGTTAATTAAAATAAGGGAACTTTAGAAAATCCTAGAAAATTTTCAAATATTTGCTAACATTCTCAAGTTCATTTTGAGGTGTGCACCCCTCATTTTCTTGCCCAAAACAATGAAAAAAATACTTAATATTCCAAATAATCATAAAAATTGCTAGAATTTCCAGTAAAGGAATGCTTAGATCATATTTTTTGCTTATTAAAGGCAGAGTTGCACTATTTGCAATATGGCAGTTGTTTGACAAATCATAAGCATTCATTGTCACGTAGACTCGATCAATCCCACTTTTCCATCAAGAACCTGGATCACTCATGCAGTTATTGGTGGATTAGATGATGTAAGTTAGGTTCTTGAATTATCTCTAGTTGCTTGACAAATACTAGAGACATCTACATAGTTAATGTAGAACCTTCAAGAAAAATGAAAATCAAAGCAAAACTATTGCAAATGCTAGCCACCTTGGTTTGTGTGCTTTTAAGTCTAGTGCACTTTGGCTATAAAACATGATCAATTAAAAGTTTTTTGTAATGACTCTAAAATTAAGGTAGTAAGAGCAGTACTTCAAGTTGATCTTTGGACCAATTAAACATAACTTCTATCCCTAAACGCTGCTCATGTAAGATCTCTCATTGCCTCAAGACTTAATAAAATCAAAGGACGCCACAACACTTCTAAATGATAAATATTTGAAAGGGTCGATGATTAATGACAAATAATATGACAGAGATTTTAAAGCAAGGTTTCAAATTCTATTTGCTCTTGATTTTGTTGCCTACTCTTCCATCAATTATGACAACATTTCTCTGATTCACCATTACCCTATCAAGGTCTTGATGGCATTCAGTATCTTTATGCTAGAAACTTTGGAAGAAAATATCATAATTAATAATAATGATGCCCCCCTTAAAATTTGAACGAAATTTTTATTCGCCTTCCTTGATGATGTCCGGATTAAAAATATGAATTGCAACTAGAGGAGGTTCAAAAGAATAAAAACCTTTGATCTCTTGACATGGATTCAATTATTAAATATTGTTATTATGGTGCAATAAAAATATTCAAATTACAGTGGTCCTTCACATAATATTTGCCATCTGTCTTAATAGATCCCTTATAAAAATACGAAAATTCATAAAAATAAACAAATAATATAAAAACTTCGAAGAAAATGACCTATTCATGCTCAGGGTTACCATCTAGTTCGCTTATTTGCCATAAGCTTGCCAATTGCATTAGAATCAAAGTTGACTAGAGCTAAAAAATTAGCTTATGTCATATTAATGTGACTTCAGAATTTTACTAAAAAATTCCTTTGTTATTAAGGACATTGAAATCCCCTTCTAATCAAGTTATCGTGCTTAAGATGTTTTATTGAACCACATTAACTAGTTGAAGGTCACATCTGAGATGTTCTCCAATGCCCTTTTTATGAGTTAGTGAGTCATGGTGTAGCTGATTGGTCACAAAATCCTCTATTAGTCGATGCTCACCTCAAAACTAGCCTTTGTGGCAATTTCCCTATCTTCGATCTATGATGTTCCCTTGGATGAGATATAACCCATGATTGTTTAAAGGGACCCTACAGTCAAGGAGAAAAAAAGGTCAATATGAAATATTTGAATTAGGGTATGTTGGTAGTACTATAATGATGAAATTATGAAATCTTGATTGAATTTGTTGTCCTCATTCACATCTCCTCTGAGCATAAGCAAGACAGTCAATTAAAATTAGCAATAGGTTGGATTAAACAAGAAGTTATCACAACGTAAAACCTATCATAGAGCATCATAGAGTATCATTAGTCCAAGAGCTCTTTCATTTTAGTTGGAATGGCGATCAACCATGAGAACTTTTCTCCATTGTTGAGAGTTTTTCCCATGATTGGGAATGATAATTAACAATGAGAATATTCATACATTGAAAGCCTCAAAGTGGAAATGTAATACCATTTATGAGGGAAACTCTTGGCAGTACTTTATCTACTTCATATGCCTTCAAAAAGTTCTATTCTTATGTAGGATATGGATCTGTAGAACGGTCTCTAAGAAATGCATATTTAAGCTTCAATTTAAGATAATTCAAACAAATATGCAGCTGAATGAATTTAACAAAAATAAGAGGGTACATGACGACTTAGAGGGTAGTAAAAACTTAGCATGTACGGTGCCAAGCATAATGAAGGTAGATGAATTAAAGAAGTCAAGCTTGATTCTTTTAGTTGCTAAGGAAATAGGTTGGTCTAGAGATGCTAATAGAAGAGGTAGGGTTTTAGGCTTTGGATGGTGTAATGAGATAGGTGAATGTTGTGGGAATGAATAAGCAAACAAACTAGGTGGTGATGGAAGCAATGGAGGGGATAGTGCAGGTATTATATCTTCACCAAAATCTATATCATCATCAAAACTTGACTCATGTTCCTCATATTTTCAATTGGCTCAACCATTAACTTAGAATGTCATGGACTTTGATAGATCTAAACTCTTCTTTGTGAGAGAAGTCTAAGGATGTTCATTGCTTTCCCTTAGGGCCGTGGCCAGTGGACCAGGGTAGAGTCTCTAAATGCTTCTCAGTGATCCTTCTTTGGGAGTTCAGTAGTAGTCCTGATAATCCTCCTTAGCCCATCGTAGGTCCCAATTTTAAGTCTTAACATGCCTCCAGTCCAAATTACATGAAGATTTATGGGAGATCCCATGGAATTAGGATTGATATGTTGCCTCTAAGCACAGACATTTACTGAGCACATTCATGAACATGTATTGCATATTTATTGTCATAATGTGGAGCATGCGCTTTTGCAAACTTGATTGTCAATCCAAATTGACCATAAGATATCAAGAAATTGCTCCAATTTATTGATTCCATTCTCAACTCCACTTCAAGAGTCTCTATTCCTCCAAGATTTACCAAAGATTCTCCATTGAGTAATGCCATTACTTTCTTTTTCTTCCCGTCTAATATACTTATTTGTTCTTCCATCTTGGATTTATCTGTTCTATGCTATTATTTCGTTTCTTCTTATCCTCCTCTATTATGTAGACGCTCTCCAGAAAACCTTGTAGATGCTCTGTAACATCTATAATGTATTGTGAAGTTGCATGGTGGCTAATGTCTCTTACTCTGAAAGTTGATATAGGTCTACAGACCAAAGCATTATCCCACATCTCTAAGCTCTTTTCCTCTTTTTTAAGAATAATTACAATGTGATACTCTCTATTTTCATCTAAAAATATGAATGCTTATTCCTCTCCTGAATCTCTTGGAAAAGCCAGTTCCCATCGTTCACACCAATGGTGACAATGCCTTTGATTCACGAGCATAGATCGTTGTTTTTTTGGGAACATTTGAGTCAATTAAGATAGACTATATATCACATATGTAACTTACGAACTCAAAATTTTGATTTGCAACAAAATCTCCCAAACAACAGATCAAGATTAGCTGCATAAGATTGTCAATTTCAAAGATCTCCGTGCTCTGACTTAAATGAAGATGATGGATCAAACAAGATCTTGTTGATATTTGGCTCTTTAATAGGAGAAATTATTCTGTCCGAAATCCGGACGGCCGGATTACTGCGTATGAGTTGTGTATTTACTGCGTATTTTTTGACTATTTTTTTTTTCTGCGTTTTTAGTGTGTATTTAGTGCGTATTATTGATTTGTTGCTTATTTACTGCTTATTTGTTGTGTATTAAAAAATACACAATAAATACGCAGCTCATACGCAGTAATCCGGACGTCCGGACAGAATAATTTCTCCTTTAATAGTTTATTAAAAGACTCTCTTAAGTGGAAGAAAATCTGAGAGAAGCGTAGATTCTAAAGAAGGTAAGTTCTGTTTTAAGTGCGAGTCACAGCTGCTTCTCTGAATGGCTAAGCATCTCCCTGCATTGGCAATAAGTGAGTCTGACATCAGGTTTAGAGGTATGGGAACTACCCCCCCAAATTCAATAAAGAAAAGATATCTTGCGTGAGAGATCTCCCAATAGTTCTTTCTTTTACTTTACTTTCCCATAACCATTTTTTCTTCTTTTAGTATTCATTTCCCTGCTCTTTGAAAGCAAAGTAAAGTTATAAAAATGGAAGCTTTGAAAGGGAGCGAAATTTGGTTGCAAATGAGAAGAAAACAAAAGCTTTCAAATTTCCGGCATGTAGAGATCGTAATGACATAAAAAAAATTAATCTTCAAATCTTTATGATGGCACATAATCTTGAACTTCCTGTTCGATAGCTATAACTCGTCGTCTCTCTAGGGACACAGGAGGAAGGGCGAAATTATTACGTGCGGTCACCGGATGTCATCTGGAGGCCAATCAGGATGCGCCACATTATTAATATGCTGGATAAATTTCAGTATATTATATTTTAAATGCAAAAATAAATATGAAATATTTATTAAGAAATTTAAAATTAATTATTAAAATTTTAAACAAAGAGCTCCTAATAGAATTTCTTTTGTCATTAAAATAGAATATATATTCTTTTTATAAAATTATAAATATATTTTGTATTTACTTATAATGTTTTGTTTAATTGCTTATATGGTGGTGCGAATAAAAAATATATTTTAAAAAATAATTGTTCTATATATTCACTTAATTTTTAAGTGAGAATAAATTATTTATTCCGACTAATTTATGAAACCTTAAATCAATATTAATTTGTAGCCCATCAAACACATAGAAGCAAATATTTTTTTAATGTTTCAACACATTTTTTCTTAGCTTCAATCATTTCTAATTACTTCAAGCAATTAAATAGACCATTGTGGTAAAAAAATCACCTTATAGAAAATAGTGATATTATATGCAATTATTTTAAGTAAAAATAAATTATAATATTTCAATAATTTTAAATTATTTATAAAATTCAAATCTAATATTATTTTTTTCATATCTTAAATCAACTTAAGTCATAAATTAGTTCGAGCTTAACTTAATAAATTACTCATTAATCATACTCATTAAGCTAATTAATGATACAAATTTGAATAATATCATCTCTTAAGTTAGCAATGTTAAAATATTTTCATGTTTGATCTCTTATTTTATTATTATTTTTACTAATTTAAGATAAAAAAATATTTAATTATAATAATTTTCTCTCACTTAGATAATAAACAAACCAGCTCATAAATTAAGTTGGAACTCAATCAATTAGTCAAACTGGAGCTCTATTGTTGACTCTGTACATCTCTACAAGAAAATAATTGGTGGGTGAGAAAACGAAGCACTGAATATGATTGCAAATGCTTCCAATTCAGGCATGAAGCCTTATGTGTATAGCTAAGCCATTAGGGAAAGGTGAGCAAAATGGAAAATTTATGGACCCATGAGATGCAGATGTGGTCCTTTGTCATGATAAGAATGTAGCAGCTGAACCTTAGTAGCAAATAAGAATGTAGCAGCTAATAAACCAGTTGGTTTAAGAGGCTATTGATTGATAAATCAGCTTGTTTATTCAGAAGTGATGAGTCAATTAAAGCTTTATACAAGTCACCTATCTATCTCACAACCAAAACAACTTTGAACTTATCCTCCTTAGTGGATACCACTTACAACTTTCAAATCATACACAGCTTATTTTGATCTGTTGGTTGGGAGCTTTGGCTACCGATCAAGAGATTTTGGATTAGAAGCTTGCCTATGCGATATGAGTATGTGTTTATCTTACAGCTTTTAAATCATACAAAGCTCATCTTGATCTGCTAGTTTGGAGCTTTGGCTACTGACAACGAGGTTTTGGATTCGAAGCTTACGTATGTGATGTATATGAATTTGTCTTAATAGGCCTAAATGTCCCCATAGAAACTTTCAAATTATGAGGTTGACTTCTTCATGTACCACATAATCTGCAATAGTATTTAATAATGACTATTTTTCATTGGTCTGATTATCATGGCGGCTCCTACCTCTATTATCACTTATAAATAGAAGTTAATGTTCTATAAAAAGGGAATCCAAAACAAAAAGACAAATGATGGGCATTTTTCTTTTGACCTCTAAGATTTTTCTCTTTTCGTTTGAACCAAAGTCTCTCTAACCTGAAAAATTATTCTGTGCGGACGCCGAACACCGTTCGGAGACCAATGTGCCACGTCACCTTTTTATTATACCGAGGTTGGGTACTGCTTAGTACCAGGGTACTACGGCATCCAGACGTAGAGCTACATCCGACGTCCGCATAGAATAATTTCTCCTCTAACCTTGGTCAAACTCTTCCTTATTAGTCTAAAGAGTTTTGGTTGAGTTCTTTATGACTCAACTCTTTAAAATAATTATCGGAGATCGAGTTTTTCTCTCAATTTCTTTATCACTTTTTGAATGAATTGATACATATTCTTATATATAATCTAGAGTATCTTTCATCAAACAACTTTGAATCGAAGAATTATTATCATAAAATATTTTTATTAGTATAATTCATTAAATAATCAATTTAACTTTTATGTTATTGATTTATTCAGAAATTTATACTATATAAAAAGAATTTATATTGCGCTAATTTTAAAATAAATTTAAAAATTTTCAAGCACATCGTAATATAATTTATATTGAAATATCTTAATATAACTTTTATTTTTTAAAAAAATACAACTATTATTATATATAAAAAATCGTTAAAGTTAACAAAAAAAGGACTAAGTAGAAAATTGAAAGTAGTCAAAATAAGAAGACTAACGGAAATATTGCTTTATGATAGATAAACTTTGAGCTTAGCAAACAAAATAAAGTAATCTACACTGAGGGGGTCAAGGGTTAAGCCATCCATGCAGAAGTATGTTGCACGTTAACATAAACAACGCCGCAGGTTTACCACACCTCTTGTAAATGGTCGCCAACCGGTCACTTTCTTACAGCATATTGCTTCCGATGCTCCGCCGGAACACGATTTAATAGGCTCATGACGCTTCACCTGGCGTACTCTGTCCAAGCTTGTTTCCAACTCATTTAAAAGGTCTAAATGTAAAATATACTTGATAATTGATATGTCTTCAAAAAATTAGCTTGATTGGACACGAATCTTAATGTAAATATTAATAAAATTTTTTCAAAATTAAATCCAAGAGTATCCGAATTCCGATTTCAGCAAACTTATAGGCAGATTAAATGTCTCGAAGAGACGAACCCAACGACACCAAAATTGGCCCAATTTGAACCCAATAGGTCCAAATTGAGGGCCCGAAGCCTCTTTGAAAACTTCATAACATTAACGAGGTGACCAAATGATATTCAAATGTGACATGCTTATAGTCGAATCGAGCGGCTTGACGAGAAGAATCCAACGAGCCCAAGATCATCGAATTTTGACATCATCAAGACACTCAAACTCTCGATAATAGATTCATGATCGAGGGAGTTGAAATCGGTCGTCCATTGAAACACTCCCAACATGCCCTTGATCTTCTTCCTATTTACTAGTCATGTCACTCTAAAAAAACTATAAAGAGACATCTCATTCTTAACAAAAGGATAGGAAGAAGAAAAGAAAAACGAAGGATCTCTCTTGTTTTCTCAAACTTACGCCACCAGCCGGATCTCTTTTTGACCACCGACCATCGCCAGAATCCGACCACTAACCGTCGTCAGACTTCCGGCTATTCATTGGTTGCCGTTGGATCTTTTCCCAATAACCAAACATTTTCAGATAGCTATCCCATGGTTGATTAATACTAAATCTCTAGCCATCGCAAGACATTGATGGATAATTCTCTATTATTCAATTTACATCAAGGGAATCAATCTTCTGAAGTATAAAAATCTCTTCAGCATATTATCTTCTCCCTAACCTTCAGTTAAGGGATGAGCTAATGTCATTCGACTACAGTCCAATCCTACCACCGTCGCCCACCGACTATGATTCTTCTGACCACTGTCCTCAGCCGACTACAGTTCATTTTGACCACCGCTTCCTGATGACTATGGTTTCTCTGACCACTGTCACCCGCTGACTTCGGCCCTTTTGACCATTGTCGCCCGCGAATTACAACCCACTTTGAAAACCATCGCTTGTTGACTATAATCCCTCTGACCACCTTCACCCGCTGACTATGATCCTTCCGACCACCGTCGCCCACTTACTACGGTCCCTATGATTACTATCACCCGGTGATTATGATCCCTTTGACCTTAGTCACCATTGACTACAATCCTTTGACCACCATGATTTACTGATTACAGTCCCTCAAACCTCTGTCGCCCTCCTACTATGACTGTGGTCCTTCTGACCACCATCGCTCGCTGGGTACAGTCCCTTCAACCACCTTAGCTCATCGACTACAGTCTTACCTTCTAAATAGACATGTTAACACTTTTGTAAGAACAACTATCATGTAATAAGCTCAATACAATGTATATTTACTACATTGAACCAGCACCCTCCTCTGAGGAGGGGTATTATTTGTAATCGACCATCAATGCTAGTAGATTCATTCAAAGTGTACAAGGCCCTATGATTTTTTCCTTTTTTTAGGGGTTTTCACGTAAAAACTCTTATGTCTCTTATGAATGTTGCACTTATACTCTTTTATCTGTTTGTGTGCTAGATCTTTGTATGAGACCAAGACATTAAACCTTATATTCCTCTACCGCCATGAATTTTTTAGGATGCAACAATACTTAACATATATTAGACTTAAAGAATCTTTTAAATATTTAAAAAATTACATCTCCTTTTATTTAATTTTTAATTATTTTTTTCTCTTAGAATTTCTCATTTTATTATGTTAAATTAATAGTTAAGTGAATTAAAGTGATTGATTTTGCTCTTAATAGAACACAATGGAGAAAAATGATTTGTATAACTAACAGTGTGTAGTGCGATAAAATTTCTTCTTGTTGTTATTGCTATTGTAGTTAATTGAATTAAAATTATCTTTTCAACATGTTTGAAGTAATAGAATTAAGTTCAAACTTAAATTTAATTAATTAATCAAGATCAATTTACATCCCACTTTGACAACCATCGCTTGTTGACTATAGTCCCTCTGACTACTATCACCCGCTGATTATGATCCCTTTGGCCTTAGTCGTCCGTCAACTATAGCCCTTTTGACCACCGTAATCTGCTGATTACAATCCCTTCAACCTCTTTCGCTCGCCTACTATGACTATGGTTCCTCTGACCACCGTCGTTCACTGACTACAGTCCCTCCAACCACCTTAGCTCGTATACTACATCCCTACTAACTCAATAGACATGTTAACATTTTTGTAAGAACAACTATCATGTAATAAGCTCAATACAATGTATATTTACTATACTGAGCCAACACCCTCCTCTGAGGAGGGGCATTATTTGTAATCAACCATCAATGCTAGTAGATTAATTCAAACTGGATAAGGCCCTGTGGTTTTTCCATTTTTTAGGGGTTTTTACGTAAAAAACTCTTGTGTCTTTTATGAATGTTGCATACATACTCTTTTATCTATTTGTGTACTAGATCTTTATATAAGACTAAGACATTAAATTTTATACTTCTCTTCCACCATGAATTTTTTTTCAGGATGCAACAATACTTAACATATATTAGACTTTAAAGATTTATGCATAAAGAATCTTTTAAATATTTAAAAAATTACATCTCCTTTTATTTAATTTTTAATTATTTTTTTCTCTTAGAATTTCTCATTTTATTATATTAATTTAATAGTTAAGTGAATTAAAATGATTGATTTTGCTCTTTAATATAACACAATGGAGAAAAATGATTTATATAACTAACCGTATGTAGTGTGATAAAACTTCTTGTTGTTATTGCTATTGTAATTAATTGAATTAAAATTATCTTTTCAACATGTTCGAAGTAATATAATTAAGCTCAAACTTAAATCTAATTAAGTAATCAAGATCAATTCCCCCCCAATGAAAATTAAATTACTTCCCCTCATCTCAAAGAATCTCTCATTATTTCTACTATCAGTTAATCTTATTATTTTTATCATTTTAATAAAATAATGATTTAAATTAAATTTATTCTTTTAAAATAAAAAAATGTGCTCAATTTCATAGAATTAATATTAAGTTGTCGCTTTCTTACTGCTTTGGTTTTCAGATCGCAACCACAGTTTCTTTTTGGTAAATATTTTTTTATTTATTTCAAAAAAAAAATGTGCTATGAAGTTGATTTCTCAACAACTTTAAAATAGATATTTTTTCACAATAGCTTTATAATCAACTTTATAAAAAACTAGAATAATCTCAAATGGATCTAATTTATGCCCTCTTGTCTGTAGTTAAAGGCTTATGCATGCTTTAACATGTTTCGCAGGCACATCATAATTTCATGGCTTCCTTTAAAGGGAAACCACACAGATCCCATACGATAGCCATGCATAGGCCCATTTCCAGCATATCTCGGAACTCGCCTTCCATCTTCTCCTTCTTCCTTTCCCGGCGAGGGTTAAAGCTGCTTCCCTTCCCATTTGGTAAGCCATCTCCTGCTCTCTCTCTCTCTCTTTCCGTCTCTCTCTCTCTCTTACTCTCACTAAAATTGAACTGAAGATAGTTACTTTTGGGCTGTCTTCAGTAGAAGATAAGAAGCCATGGCTTCACAGAAAAGGAAGTTTTCTCCTGAAATGAAAGAGGAAAACAAAAGAAATTAACTGGTAGTTTACTTAATTAGTTAGTTCTTTTATATCCAGATTTAAAAATGTTAACTTTTCTTGTTCTAGTTCGAGTTTGCATGAGACTTATGAAAGGGGTAGAAAATACTGATGCTGTTAAAGAAACCCTAACCTTAACTTAGCCCTAAAAAGCTTCAGTTTTTTCAGTTTTAGGTGGAAAAAAGGGAAGGAGATCGATAGATGGGGAGAGGGAAGATTGAGATAAAGAGAATAGAGAACACAACAAACCGACAGGTGACTTTCTGCAAGAGAAGGAATGGACTGCTGAAGAAAGCTTATGAGCTCTCTGTTCTCTGCGACGCTGAAGTCGCTCTCATCGTCTTCTCCAGCCGCGGCCGCCTCTATGAGTATTCCAATAGCAGGTCTTTAATTTTCTTCTTCAGCAGCTCTACTTTCTGATATGTATAAACTAGCTAGCTAGTTAGCTAGCAAGTAATTATCAACTTTATAATATTATATGCTTTATATATATTGTAGATCAAATTAACATTCAATTCTTATGATTTATCACTACTATTAGATTTGTTTTTTAATATGGATGATAGGAAAATCTTAGTACTAAAGAATATTACATAAAAAGTAATGGTTATTTTTGTAGTTAGAAAAATTCTAGATAGTATAATTTAAGAACCCAAATCTTCACTAAGTTGACAAATAACTTATAAGAAACTCATAAATACATATTATATGAAGATGCATGATTTTTATATTAGTTATATATTGATGTAATATTGAATATTTTAGTTAGAAATATATTTCCTATTTGTGATGCCACTCATAATCATTCTTGTTTTCCCTTATCTGTCAGGGTCAAGGGAATTAAGATGGAGGCTTGTGGAGGATTCAGTTATTTAGGATTGAAGGGAGAATCCAAACTTGATAGGGGTTTATTTAGGGTTTTTTGTTGGGTGAGAAGGTTGAAAGCCATGAAATGAAGTATTAAAACTAGATTTTAAGCTATAAAGAAATTGAGAGAGAGAGAGAGAGAAAAGGAAGAAGGTGAGTAGAAGTATATATAATAAGATAATTAGGAACTTCTTAAGAATTCTAAGGCCAAAATAGAAGTGAGCAAAAAAGACTAAGCAGGTGTTGCACCACCCTTTTTTATGTAATTTTTTCATAGTATATTGCCCTCTCTTAATTAGGTGGCCTCTTTTCCAAAAACATTGCAACATATTTATAAAAAAAAAATCATCCAAGCCTCTCTTTTTATTTATGAGAGAGAAGAAGAGGAAGTATAAGAAGATAATGAAGAAGGATAAAAATTAAAAAGAGCAAGATAAGTAGAAAGAAAAAAAATGAATGAAAAGGGTATAGAGGATTCCCATGGGATAATTTTCATGGAGCAATTCAGCAAAAGAGATCGATCTAAAAGAATTATATTAACCTGGCCTAAACAAGCCTAGAAAAAGATCAATATATATATATTTTTGTCATGGGTACATGAGCAGTCCCAAAGAAATGTTATTTCAATGGTTATTTACATCTTTGGGGTACCCAAGGATACCCTAGCACTACCAGAAAAAAGGGCTACTGCAGCATAAAATTTGACCTTTCCCGACGGTTTTAACCGCCACAAATTTACTTGTAGCGGTTACGAAACCGCTGCACAACCGCTGTAGTTTAGAGAAATTTTGCTAACAACTGCTGCGTAAAATCAAGTTTTTTAGTAGTGTAGATTAGAGAAATTTTGCTTGTATTTCAAACATAGCTAGGGTTTACCAAGGTAAACCTCGTGTTTCAGAGTTAGATTGGGCCACTGGGTAGAGGGTGAATTATCTTATCTCAGTGGAGTTGTGGTTTTTCAATGAACAAGGGTATACAAAATGACATCAAAATGATATATAAAGGAATGAATGGACTAAAATGGGGTTGTGAGATAGGTAATAATTTTGTTTAACTTTAAATATTATAATTTTATTTATCTATGATACTTAAGTAATCTGAAAGTAAAATAGAATTAATTATAATACAAAATATAGACTCATATTTCTCTTACAAATTCTATTTAGTTCAAAATACATTATAAGCTAATTCATGGTTTTATATATTATTTACTATTTATTACAATCAAAATAAGGTTTACATAATTATAATATATGATAAAATTTTCTGTAGAATTATTTAATTATTTTAATAAAATGGAGGATAATTTTAAGGCAATTTTGTAATTTATTTCACCTCATTCAAAGTTTAAATGAGAGAAATCATTTTTTTAATTATATTATTTATTTAAATTGAATTTTTATTTATAAAAATATAATAAATATTAAACAAAATATATTATTCAGTAAACAAGTCATGAAAATAATTTAAAGAAATGTACAACATTGCTGTAAGAAAATATAATAATCTGTTTCTGACAATTCAAAGCTAAAAGAGCGTATTTTATAATTTTATAAACTATAAACTTAACATAATTTATTAACTATTAAATGAATGATAAGTACTTAGTTTAATGTTTGCTCCATGGAAAAGAGAATATGTTTCATAATTAATAATTAAAATAATAATTGTAAAGTGTAAAATTATCATGCACTATGAAAGAAATATTCAAATATAACAATATATAACAATCAATATATATATATATATATATATATATATATATATATATATATATATATATATATATGCACTTAATGTAAGACATTTTGATTTTGACTATTTAAAATAAAGACAAAAGGGATTTTTATTCCTCTCTCAACATAGAGTCGAATAGCTAGATTCTAATAATTTCAAAGAATCGTTGTTATCGATAAAAAATTCATGATGATGGAGTATAAGAGAGTTTTATGTCTTAGTTTTGTATGATGATATGACACATAAATAAATACATGAAAAGAGCATGGGTGATGCTCGAGGTTTTACGTGAAAAAGCTGAAAATGAGAAAAACAACGAGGCCCTACCTAGTGAAAATGATCCCACAATGTAAGCACTGATTACAATCCCTTAATATGAATATGAAGACGACAAGATTACATGAGTAGGTAGAAAATATCCTTGAGTTGCTATGAGGTGAAAGGTGTGTACGTAGACGATTGTGGCCAAGTGACAATGGTCCAATAATATTGGTTGGGTGACGGTAGTCCATAATGATGATTTGGTGGTTGTGGTTTAATGGTGGATGTCCACTGACTGTAATGGTTAGATGATGATTGTTGGGTGGCAATGATCTGATGTTGACATTTGGGCAGTGGTCCGGTATGATAATTGGCCGGGTGGTAGAGTTCTAACATTAGTCGCCCAGTGATGGCAATGGTTTGACGATTGTGGTAGGGAGAGTATGGTTCAACGAAAATAGTTGGGTAGTAATAGCCTTCATATAATTATCGGGCAATGGCGATCAAGGTTTGATGTTGGTGGTCCAATGATGATATGATAGTAGTTTGATGATAGCAATCAGGTAATGATTTGACGTGACACGGAAGTACTCGAGTGGAGCACTTGGATTAATTATTCAAGCCTCTCAACTCTCTTGAATCTCAAGTTAAAGGGCTCTCATCATGTAGAGAGTGGAGATGTATTTATAATTTTTTTTTCAAGTGACATGCCCTAGAAATACGGAAAAAATATGGAACACTTCATCAGATAGTCCATATTAATTCTCTTGATATTGTAAGAATTAAGTGTTCTTAAGCTTATTGAATTCATCTCCTGTAGACGCTTGATTTGAATATAAGCATGCTAATTTTGGAGATCATTTGGTCCTCCAATTAATATTTCAAAATTTCTAACTATTCTCCAAACTCTTGGTCGATCTGGGTTTATTTGGACTTGGAATAAATCATTCTTGATGTCATAGGATTTGTCTCTACTAGACGATCAATTTGGTTATCGTTTATCAAAATTAGAATTTGAATGGTCTTGAATTTAATTATATAAATTTTTAATTCAAATATGCAACGAGTTCTATGCCTAGCTAATCAAACGATTTTTTATGGAATATTAATCATAATAATATTCTCAAAATCACCACATAATTTTTTTAAGACTTATATCTATTATTTTGAAAATATAAATTATTAAAGCTAGAATAATTGTAATAAATAAAATATTTAATGCTAATACATAACCATTACAGCAAATATTATTTACTTTTACGATTATAACACAGTATATTTCATTCATTAATTTGGACTTCAAACAAACGAAATCTCATTTTTTAATGTTTGACAAAATGAATAATAATGCATTTTAATGTGTGTAGACTGTTGACCATACCAGGAGGTTTTTATGTGACCAATATCATCCACGTGACATTGATTTGGATGTCCTTTTAAGGGTTGGGATGGGATTGACCCCTAAGCTAAATTTGCTCCTCAATAAGGCATCATTATTGGTAAGGTTTCATTTGGGATGGTTTTATTACTGTTTTTTAAAGTAATTTGTTAGTATAAAAATTAAAATTTTTGTAGTAAAAAACTATTTTAAGAAGCAGTAAGAAAGTCATCCCAAATGAAGTCTAAGGCTTCGTTTGGGACGGCTTTTTTACTGCTTCTTAAAATAGAGTTTCAGTACAAAATTTTGAATTTTTGTACTAGAACTCTGTTTTAAGAAGCAATAAAAAAGCCATCCCCAATTTTCTTACTGTTTTTTAAAGCTGATTTTTATTACAAAAATTTTTTGAATTAAAAATTTTTTATGCTAGAAAGTTGCTTAATTTTAAAAAATAAAAAGTTGTCCCAAACGAAATGTAAGTATGTTAGTGAAAAAATTTCATGTCATTAGGGGTTGAGCAATATTTTAGCAGTTCTATATAGGCTTCATTGGGACTGTCATCTTACTGTTTTTTATCTAAAGCAGATTTCTAGCATACAATTTTTTTGAACTATAAATTTTTGTACTAAGAAGCTGCTTTAAAAAACAGTAAGAAAGTCGTCCCAAACGAAGCCTTATTCACCATTAGAAGCAATTCAAAAACTTAAAGGATGGTAGCAATTAATGATGTGATAGTTGGATTAACCAATGACATCTAGATAAAGGTTATTGTGTCCACTGATGCTGATATTATAAGGTCATGCATGTACATTGCAATAAATTCCATAAAATTGGGGTAGAAATTTTAGTGAAACATCAATCATATTAATTTAATCATAAATATTCATTTTTATAATTAAGATCATACAAAAGTTTCATAAAAAAATATACTAAAACTAAGGAAATATATTTACAATAGAAACATTAAAGTCTTTCATTTATACAAGTGGCAAAGTTTACATCCTCAAAAGGAATATGCATTGCATAATCATCATCACCATTCCATATGCATTAGCTATTATATTAACATCAAATTTACAAAAGAGTAACATGATACACATCTATTAATAATATTCATATCCATATCATCTTTAATTACACATGTCCCTTGTCTTTTTCTAAAATCATCAATACATTATATGTGAATAATGATGACTAAAGGCTAGTAGTTTACACATAATGTATCAAATAATTCAATATATCTCTCACATTGCCACTAAGGAAACTCTCCCTCACTCTATGTCATCACATGCAACATGCCATACTCTATATTCACAAATCTTTCATTAGTCATTGGATCAACTAATAATAAAATGATGAGCATCATCATCATCATCATCATCTAATAACTCATTCAAAATTCAGATGATCATAATAATATTCTTCATAAGTTGACCTTTTAGAATTGGTATCGTTACTGGGGTCATTTGAGTTTAAGACATTGGTCATAAATGCTACTAATTAAATAATTCATCAAAATTTTTTCAAATAATATTTTATCTAATCATTTTTATTTTAATCTAAATCGTATTCAAAATAATTTTCTTTATTGAGATTCTACGAATCATGTTAAAAAAGCTAACAAAATAAGAACGAAAGCGACTCCATAGTGAATATTCAGAATTTTAAAAATTCATAAATGTGTTAAATTATTTCTCGTGTATCCTCTATATAGAAATTACTTATATTGACCAATTTAATTATTTGACTATATTGTTATCATAAAATTTATTAATAGTAAATAATCATATATATTTAAGAAGCCAACACATTACTTTATCTATGTATAATAATGTACTCTAAATTTTGAAGAGCATAACAAAATTCTAATCTATATTATTTTCATTTATTTAATTTTTCATTGTTAGTGAGACATGTATAACAAAATTATTTCCTTAAGGTAAGGTTAGATGTGTAAATAAAAAAAATTAAATGGGGATGCTTGTAAATTTTTTTTGTTGATAGAAAATACTGAAAAGAATAAATTGCTTCTGCGAGGGAGGAAGAGAGCGATAAATAGGTTATTGTAGCGGGAGGCTTAGCCAGTTGGAGTGGGAGTAGAGAAAAGAAAAAATCTCATCTGCAAGGGCACGGAGATGTTCGGATGCGATCAAGAAGAAGAAGCGCTGGAGCGGGTGGTAGAGCAAATGCGTTGTAGGTTGCGATTGGCTCGCCGGCGTACGCAGAGAGGTATGTGAAGGCTGAAATGCTGGGCGGCGATCAAGAAGGGTTTACAGAACTACATAAGTGGGGATCGATGTTTTCTTATAGAGTACGATCGGTGAGGAACTAGGTATGGCTTTTGTAGTGGTATCAAATGATGCATGGAGAGAGAGGGAGAGGGATTACCATTAATGTTAGTAGTCTTTTTTGATGTTATTTGATTAACCATATATTACCCTTAACCGTAGATGTTCATATGCGTTTCTCATTTAGATATTTTTAAGATCGTGAAAGTGATATTAGTTATATGTTTGATAAAAAATAATTATCATTGTTATTTATATATTGGCACCATTATTTCTCACATTTCATATAGATATCTTTGCAATTTATTGTTTTATCTTCAGAATTAGTTTGAATGCCTTCATTTTTTTAAATTGATTTCTTAGGTAAAAATAAGAAATTTATGGGCATAGATGTCTCCATAATATGATAAAGATAGTATCAACATTTTGCTTTTTATCTTCAAATCATTATAAATATATTTCTTGTTTAATAAAATTTAATTGGATATGAATTAATCAATCATGCGATTTTGACTTTTTAATGTGAACTTTGATAAAAAATATATTAGGGCATCTTAACATAATTTTTTAAGGATTTACCGGACAAATAACAAATTGAATCTAAATCTAATCCTACATAAACCTATGAAATTCTAATTTCAAACAAACTATTATCAAAAGGAAAATTAATACTAATTTCAAGCTAAAAAAATCTAAAGTATTTAATAAATTGAAATAACTTCTAAAATGGTTATGAAGTCACACTAAATTAAAGGAATTTTCTTATGCCCAATACCACATGGAACACCTAAATTGACACACTCATTGCATATAGTCTCATATACCAACCCCAAGTATAAAGGATGAGAATGTAATCTAGAATCCATAAATCCATTATCACAATTAGTGACTAAAAAACTATTGAATGCTCTTGTAACGATTAAGACAGTTTTTAAGCAGAATCAATGTTTTTCATTGCTAAACAATTGTAATTAAATGCTAGTACAATATCTAATTTATTCAGTAACGATTACAGATGCATTTACTTCACATTTTGTCAAAGTCGATTTTGTTGTAACCCAGAAATGTCACTTTAATAATCCATGAGTCTTACATTCCTACTGAAAACGTGAATTGATTATTCCCATAGCAGCCCAAGTTTATGTTTGTTAAACTTTTGGCATAATTGCCTATATTTTTAATCTAATCAATCAGCCAATTGTTTTGCATATTTAGCACAAATTCAACAATCGAGAGGTACAAGAAGGCATGCGCTAACAGTTCAAACTCTGTTGTGGAGGTTAATTCTCAAGTAAGTACTTTTGATTTTACATTAAGCTTATTAACTATTCCCATTGATGGGTTTGCCATGTTGCTTACCATGTACCTAGCAAGCTTTATTCCATATTTGCATAGTTCTTTTACTCAATTAAAATCTACCTCGTGAAAGTATACAAGAAAGCATCCATTTTGTTTTAAATCAAAAATTGAGAATAATTGATGTAAGTTTTGATAGCATATTTTATTGGACAAACATAAAATATAGGGAAACCTATGATGTTACAGTTGTTCAAATATAAGGTTGTTACCGTCTAAATGTTTAGGAGTATGCAAACTAGTTAAAAAGTTCAATAGCCATAGTAAAGAAGAAATTAGCCTATAAAAACTTTCATAGCTTTACTAAAAAAAGGTGCTTCAGCATTACTAGTAGATCAATTTCAAATGAAGGAAGACAACAAAAATTTTTAATGGATAAATAATAAAATAAAAAAAAATCCTTACTTTTAATTCCAGCATAATGATGATATATAAAGGATTTCTTAGGGGCTGTTTGGCTAAAAGTAAGATTTAACTCAATTAGGTTTTAGTAAATGCTATGAATCCAGATTTAGTAAATCTTGGGATGATTAAAACTTGAAAATGGTATGGCATGAAAACTATTAAATTCTGCTAAATCATGATATGCTGTTTGGCTATTTGATTTTGGATTTAAAAATACTGGAGAGAAATTCTTAAATCCATTAAGTTTTGTGAATGGTGGGATTTAACAAATCCTAATTCTTATTAGATGGGTTGAAATTGAATTTATCAAAACGAGCAGGTTTAAAATCTCCAAAAAAAAACATTTTTGCAGGATTTGACCTAATTATTGCTTAAATCCTGCCTAAAATAGAATACCAAACAACCCCTTAAAGAGAATGTAAGAATTATTGATGCCAACAATAGAGCAGCAACTAGTAAGTAGCATCTACAAACTTTTTGTGAAATTAGTCTGTACCTTATGTATAAAATACAAATAACCATGTGCTTTTCTAGGAAAATTTTGATTAAGTGTGAAAAAAAGATCGAAATTATTTGAACAAGCATCATGATATTCTTAAAGCGCAGTTTGAGGCTGATTGACCTCAAGCGTAGTTTGAGGCTGATTGAGCTTTAAGAATCTCATGCTGCTTGTTCAAATAATTTTAGCAAGCTCTAGCTGAATTTAAGCTTTAAGCAAGTTTGTTAGGCATATAAAGATGAAAAACAAAAGTAGTTAATTGAGACTATTTAGGCACATGATGTTTTTTTATTTCTTCTCATATAAACTTATGCTGCCCTTCTTCAAGCTTGGCTGATGAAAGTCTTCAAATTTAATGAGAGCATAAAAGTGGCAACATGAAAAGAACATTTGATTGCAATATTTATCACTAACTGCTAGGTGATAAATGGTTAGATGTTTACCTTCATTTACTTATTTAAAGCTGACATTATCTAATTACCAACATGAAGTTCCTTGTCAAAAGTTACCATTAAATGAAAACGACAAGTAATGCAATATAGTTTTAATGTACTTAATAATTCTTCATACGTCCCTTATGAAGAAAATGGCAATGGTAAGACCATAGGATATTGTCACTCATGATCATGAATAATGTCAATAACATGAGTGGTGATATTGGGATCATTTAAATTTTTAATATCATGATGCTCAGATAACCTTCTCTTCAGTTTTATGTAAAAGATGATTCACATCAGTTTATTTACTTTAAGGGCCAGTCAAGTGCCCAATCAACTTCGTTAATTTATATTAGAATCAATTTCAGCGTTTATGTAGAAATATACGTATAGGAATGAATATTTTCATCTGGGTGCATAAGGTTCATCTACTCATCTTCTCCAAACAATGACATGAATGCAGCAATACTATCAGCAGGAAGCAGCAAAGTTACGTCATCAGATACAGATTTTGCATAATACAAATAGGTAAGCTGTCATATAACAATAATTCTATTTTATATGAAAATACTGAATATGAATGCAATAGAAATTGCAGTTGACTTTCCTGAATCTGACATTGTTAAATGCTACTTGGTAAAATGTTTGGAAAAAATATCCCGTTTTTTTGGAAGCCTATCAGTGTGGTCAAAGGAACATATTTGTGAATTACCATTTTAGTGTTCGAAAGTAATTACTAAGTTTGTTCGAATATAATAACCAATATTTTCCTCCACATTATGCTTAATAATTGTGGTCTAGGACTACAAGCATTCATCCTAATACATTAACTATCTTTCAGACACCTTATGGGCGAGGGTTTGACTTCGCTGTCCATAAAGGAACTTAAGCAACTAGAGAGCAGACTTGAACGAGGCATCACAAGGATTAGGTCAAAGAAGGTAATACATTTGGCTTTTGACTTTATGCGCTTTCCAAGGACTAACTAGTATTTCCTCAATAAACTCTATAATAAGTAATAAAATACAAGAAGATGTTTGAACACTTAGCCAGTAAATAAAAATTTAGAGAAGAGGAAGAATGACTTTGTTTGACCGAATTTTCTGGCACCTGCTAGTTTGTTCAATAATATCTTAGATCATTCTTCAAGTACTTGAAGATGACTATTGCATTTATACTGTATTAAGTAAGGTTTACACCGAATTATATACTGCTTCATAAAATGATGCTTGCATGGCACATATTTACATGAAGCATTTCTAGATGCATCTTACAATTTCTTTCTTACTAATTTTGTGCTCTTTTCTTTCTTAAGCATGAAATGCTGTTTGCGGAAATTGAGTTCATGCAAAAGAGGGTAGGAGTCATCATTTCACTGTACTCCGTGAAAAGTATCCTTTTCGTATTAAGTATGTAGTGTTCACTTTTTTCATCTTCTTTTTTTTTTTAACTTGTATTTTGGGTCTACAGGAAGAAGATCTACAGAATGAAAATATGTATCTCAGAGCCAAGGTAACAACAACAATGCCTTCTTCAGCTCTTCAATTACTCTTGAAAATTCTCAATGCATCAACTTCTAGATATTCAAGCCAAGTTTTTGTCAGAAACACTTATCTGGAAGATATGTTCAAGAAAAGCATCGACTGGTTGAGAATATTATACAATTATTGTGTCTATTAATATGCTGAAAATACAATATCACATATCACTAATTATTATAAGCAATCAACTCCATGGGGAATAGTCTTAAGCAAACAAAACCCACAACTTGATAACTAGTATAGCAGAGTATCTTCAATTGGTGACCCGCAGGCTAGAAACAGAAAAATAAAATTGTTACACTTTATATTGTGTTGCCTTGAACATTTGTATGAATGGGTAGAAAGTTTTTTTTTCTTTCTTTTTCAAGGCTTTATTGTGCTACTTGGAAGTATATAGACTAGAAGCTTATTTAAAGCGTTGTCCCATAGAATTGGCAAGTCATGTTAGAGTCAATCTTTATTTGACTCTACATCCATAAATATGGTATATTTATTAAGCTGCTTAGAAACATAACCAGGACAAATAAGACAAATGGTTTTTAGAGATTGGTAACAGAACCCAACAATTGGTATGTATTGCAATGAATCTTCCATCCTATTCCTACTACTTCTAATCCCATTTCAATTAAATGGGTTGGTTGGAGGCAAGTGTGGCTAATCGTGTGCACTTCTTGAAGGCTTCCTTGGTTTCTCTTTTTGGAGGCTATTATTGTAGGTTTTGTTAGTCCTATGAGTACCCCCAATTCAAGCTAGAATAAGACCTGCTAAAAGACTGAATCCTACTGCCATGATGTGCACTCTCAACCAAGGTCCCAGCACGATTTTGCCATACCCACTAAGTTCTGAAGAGCTGCTAAAAGCTGCATTGTCCCTCATGTTGTATGCATATCTCTAGCTACTCCTTTTCCAGGGAACGAATTCCTCCAGCTGCTTTATGCTTTTGCATCTTTTTTACTTGTTTCTCTACAACTATCATCTTCTGGTTGCCTTCATGCAGTTTTATTCTCTCTCTCTCTCTCTCTCTCTCTCTCTCTCTCTCTCTCCACTCTTGTTCTCTTGTATAAACCCTTAAGCTTGACACCCAACCTTCGTCTCTCTCTCTCTCTCAAACCTTTATAGCATAAATCACGTCACACACCACTTTTTAAGCTATCAAGGTTCATCTTGTAGCCTTTCCTATGATGTAAGCCTTGTCATGACCCGCTATGACACCTTTGGAGGCGTGTCTTATAGTCTTTTTAACATAGAAAATTATCAAATTAAAATCCATTCATTTAAACTGTTTGGATAAATGCAATACCTTAAAGTCCCTGTCAGCTCTTATATTTTATTCTATGCTTAGTCTTAAATGATGTTTAGATAGAGGCTAGGAGTCATGTAAAAGATCTTTAATATTTAATGCATTTTTTTTTAAATTTTAGTTTATCCAAATTTTTATGTGATATTATGGAAATAAACTCAGGAAAGACTAGCCGTTGAGACAGCTTTATTCTTAAAATAACCTTATGTAAACCTAGCCGATGGTCAAAAAACGTTAGTAAACGTCGGTAAACACATCTTGCCAATAACCAAGTTAGAGGTGACAGCGAAGGCTGGTTAAACTTAGAACAATGATGCTCATAATATTCGAAGCAACCAAGTGAGTAGCTCATAATGACAATGCTTACTTCAGGATGAACCCTAATGTGACAGTTAAGTGATTTTTGTATAAAACTCTCTTTAATGTAGTCTTTTGACAAAAAAGAGAGTGTTTCAGAACTTTGTAAACACGGAAAATTGTTTACTCCATTTTACAAATGAGGAATAACTCTGACTTTATGCTCGAGTTTCTTAAAACTTCGATAACATTTCTAGTATTTCTCTTCGAGGCAATAATAATAGAGTTTACTATAAAACCATGAATAATATTTTGTCAGTATTTAATAAGATATTCTTATAATAATACCTAGTTTCATGGAAACCTGTTAGCAATGCCAAGGTTGTAAGAACCCTTGATATGTGACTATGGTTAACTATCCTTATTTGCAAAATAGAATAAACTATTATTCTTTTTTGCGTAGTTTTGAAATGACTGTCTTTTTCATAAAAAGTTTAAAATACTGGGAGTTTATTCAAATAACTCAACTAAGAATTATAGTTTAGAATCCACATACTGATTTATGTTAGTTGTCGACAGATAACAGAAAATGAGAGACAAGCAAACATAGCCACAACTGCATCCGCACTTGATACTCTTTCCACATTCGATTCAAGAAACTACTACTCTGTCAACATGTTGGAGGCAGCAGCCAATTATCACAATCAAGACCAGACTGCCCTTCACCTTGGGTATGATAACTAAAGCTGAGCAAAGCTGCATATTATGTACTTCAAGCTAGATTTCTCTGGCCACTGAATTATATTCACCTAAGTCGAGGGAAAGTAGACCTTCGTCCATAATATGGTAAGCTAAGCAGCTGCCTAAATTATATGATAGGACTGCAGTAAATGTTTCCAGTTGTTCAGCATTATCTTCTATCAATATGAAGATATCTTTCTTTGAGAATCTAAGATCCATAAACCAACTTTGCAGAAGATACTAATGCATACAAATTACATTTCTTTTAAAAATTTGTTTTGAACTGGTTGCAAGAAATATTATCTCAGATTCTAGGATGTTGAATGTATTTAAAGATAAGATGAATGACAATTGCAATAATGCGTCCTTTTTCCGAGTTAATTATGAAAAAAAAAATGGTGTGCTGAACCAAGTTCTGGAATTATGATATCTTGCACTGATTATTGAATGTGTTAGGCAATTAAATTTTCTTCTTTTAATTAAGGCCACAAACTTTGTTCACAGGCCCAAAAAAGTTAATTGCTTACAAGATTTGTAAATTTACAGCTTACATTGAATATCTTAAGCTTGCTCCATGCATACATATGCACACTATGACACACATGTGTGAACCTGCATATGCAAATCTATTTACTTTTTCTTAATGATGGTCATTGATATCAACATTAGAGGTGCAAATTGAACTGAAGCAAGCTCAAACTACTTTTTGAAGTAAGAAAGATAAAACAAGACTAAAACATTTTACCCAACTCAAATGCAGTCTACGTAGACAAATAATTTTGTCCCATAAATTTGCATTATACCGTGAGTTAGTATAATTAAAAATGTGCTTTTAGAGTGACTTGAAGCGTGTGCATCGCTTGCATGCCAAGCGTAAGCTCACAACAAAGAGCACGCTTTACATCTCTTTGCTACTTCATTTTGAAGCTATTCACTTCTTGGTGTTTCTTTTAATGCTCTCTCACCTGCTAGTTATCTTATATGCCTCTCATTGGTTCTCGTTGTTGGCATTAGTAGCTTCTTAGTCACTAGCTTCTTTTCAAGAATAATTTTTGGTTTATCCTTTGCAAGCTTCTCTATACTTTATCTTCATGCTCTCTTGCTTCACACTTTCTTTGTCTATTGGTTTCTACTTGTTCTCTCAATTTCACATCAATCAATTATTTATATATTTGATTTTTTAAATATTCATTCATCACAACTAAATAAGGCATACTAATGGGAATCAAACATAATGAAATTAATGTTTTTAATTCCTCTTATTATCTATTTGTGATAGCTTTTTCACAATTTTCTTTTCCAGCTAGTTTTGTTTGGCTTGAACTTTTGTCTTGTTTTATAAATTTTTTTATGTTTGGAAACAACTTTTTATAACAACATATGCTTGTATGGTGGATGCTAGAAAGCTCATAGCCTTTTGATAATAATACCCATAATAGCTTTTTGATAATATATCTTCCCCACAATACTTATACAACTACTTTTACGGATAACTACAATTACTCCAAATTGACCCTTAGTTGTGAGTTCTTATAAAGATGGAGAGAGAGAGAGAGAGAGAGAGAGAGAGAGAGAGAGAGAGAGCGCGCGCGCGCGCGAGCGAGATAGAGAGTTTATTAAAAAAAAAAAAGCTCTGCTAGGGTTTCCCTAGCCCCTATTCGCGGCGCCGCTAATGGTGTCGGTGCTTCTCTTAGGAAAGTTTTTTATTTTCGTGCTCTTTCGTGCTGGTTTGTAGTTCTTGTGGTGTCTCTTGTCGATTTGTCCACCTCCGCTTGGTGGAATGGCGGTGAATCGGCTGGTTGACGCTGGTTGACCTTGGCTTTCTGGACGGGTCGACCAAATCCCACTCTTTTCTTGATGTATCTGGTTCCGCTACCTCTGCGAGTTTTCCCGACCTAAAATCTACAACTTTTCGTGGATTGCCATCCTTATGGATATCAGAGGAGTTTTTTGCTCTGGCCGCTCCTCTTAAATTTGCTTTAGTTGGCTTTTTTCCTTTTCGTTGGCCTAGTGATGAGGACATACACACTTGGAAAGTTTATCGTAGACGTGGCCGTCGATCTACGGCCACGATCGAGTTCTTATATTTCTAAATTTATTATGTTATTCGTTTCTTTTATGTTAGCTTACTATTTTACCCTTACTTAAGGGCAGCGTACTTGTAAGCCCAATGTGGGCATTTGAGTCTTTTCCTTTATTTCTCTTGTTGAGGCTATTTATAAGCCACTATTGTATTGTTTGAATTTTTAATGAATGATTAATATTAAAATTTCTGCATATTGAGTTCTTTTGTGAGCTTGAGAGCGTTGGAGAGAAATCCCTAGGCGAGGGATTGTGGATCACCCACCAACCTAGGAAAAGTCCGGGTTCGTGGCCTTCTTCTTCCTCTTTCCCAACTCCCCATCTCCCCTCTCTTCCTCCCCTACCCGACGGCTCCCCCATCTCCCCTCCCCCCCTCCAAACCGCCTCCCAAATCCCATCCACAACCTCACGGCCGCCCCTTCCCCAAGCCCCCTACCCGCCGGCCACCTCCCTCCTCCCTTTCCCTTAATTTAGTTGCCTAAATTAAGTTGGGGCTGTTTGGAAAGAAATCTAAAGTCAAATTCAAATTGAATTTGAATTAATACTTTCCTAATTGACTCAAATTTATTTTAGGAAAGAGATGCAGGACTAATATGCTTTGACTGAAAATTAGGATTTGCACGATTTATGATAAGAGCAATTACTTGATTAAACTACTAGCAATCTAGAACGATAAGATAAAACAAAGGAGGGATGCTTGCGTTTAGGCCAAACCTCATTAAAAGTGCTTGAACAAACAAATAAATTGGAAAATCACATTAAAGCCAACATAGTAGATGTTCATTCATAATCCCTCAATTAACACCAAGATAAGTAACATGGAGGAGCACTCAAAATAACCCTACGTTTACTAAGCTTGTAGCAAATTAAGCGGCCTTGATCTTGTTACGAATTCGTCACCACCTACAAGGTGAGGTGAAAGAAGAAATAATTGACTAGGGAAGAAAGTTCACCTTAATCGGAAAGGAATCGTCGTCGGATGATATTCCCTGGAATGACGATGGTGGTGGTGATGAATCGTAGAAATCGGATGTAGTAGCCTTTGAGTATGGACGTATCCGGAGGGGAAGGAGTCGTAATCCGGCCGAGGATGGTCCACCGTCCCTTCGTCCGTTGATCGTCAATCGTATCTACCAAAGTGATGTGGATTCGGTCGAAGTATTCTTCGACGGTGTTGTCGAAATCAAATCCGACGTCGAAGAATGGAGAGCGGAGGATGTCGATGTTGTCGTCGTCGTCAAGTACCAACCCGTAGTCCCATTCGGGGACTCCCATTCATGTTGGAGGAAGAAGGGTGGGTTGAAGAGGAGAGATCCTTGCTGCCCTTGAAGCTTTGCCCTTGGAAAATTAGGGTTCTTACTTAGGAATCCAAGGGAAAGGGGGGGAGAGGGTGGCCGGCCAAGTGGAGAGGGGTTGGGGAAAATTAGGGTTAGGGTATGGAGGGGTTAAAGTTTTCCAAATTTTGAATTTGTTTTCAGAATTTTGAATTTGGGAGGGAGCTAGAATAGGAAATTAGGATTTAATGGGAGGGGGGATTGGAGAGAGAGAGAGAGCGGAATAGGGAAGGGGGGCCGGCGGCTATGAGGGGGATAGGGAGGAGATTTGGGGATTGATTTGGGTTTTTAAAATTAGATTTAGGAATTAGGAAAGTTTTAATTCAATCCACTTTATTTGAAAATTCAAATAAGGATTAATTAGGAAACTTTCCTAAAATAGATTTGAGGGAATTAGGAAAGCATTAATTCAAATTCAATTTGAATTTGAATTTAGGAATCTTTCCAAACAGCCCTCATCTTAAATTAAGAAACTAAATTAATGGGAAAGGTGGCCGGCGGGTAGGGGGGCTTGGGGATGGGGGCGGCCGTGAGGTGGTGGGGGCTTGGGGAGGCGGTTTGGGAGGGGAAAGGAAGGGGGAGAGGCCGGCGGGTAGGGGAAGGAGAGAGAGGGGGGGGGGGTTGGGGACTTGGGAACGAGAAGGAAGAAGGCCACGAACCCGGACTTTTCCTAGGTTGGTGGGTGATCCGCTATCCCTCACCTAGGGAATTCTCTCCAACGATCTCAAGCTCACAAAGAACTCAACATGCAGGAATTTTTTTGATTAATCATTCATTAACATTAAAAGACAACAATGAGGCTATATATAAAGCCACGTACAAAGACTCAAGAAATAAAAGACGACAACGCCCCTTAGGGCTTACAAACGATCTCCCTTAAGTAAGGGTAAAATGGGAAATATTGAAAGTAAATAAAACATGACATCAATAACGAAAATACATAATACAACTCAGAAATATATCGAATCAATCATGGTCGTAGGTCGACGGCCACGTCTCTGATAGACCTTCCATGCTCCGATGTCCCCATCAGAAAGTTTCCTAATTAATCCCTATTTGAATTTTCAAATAAAGTGGATTGAAATAAACCTTTCCTAATTCCTAAATCTAATTTTAGAAACCCCAAATCAATCCACAATTTCTCTCCCTACTCCCTCATAGCCGCCGGCCCCTTCTCCTATGCCACCCCCTCTTTCTCTCCAATCCCCCCCTCTATTTCCCCTATCCCCTCTCTCACATTAAATCCTCCCTTTTGGAAATTAAACCTAGTTTCCTTACCCACCTCCCTCCAAAATTCAAAATCTGAAAACAACTTCAGATTTTGACACAAAACCCTAACCCTAACCCTACCTCTTCCAAAATCTGAACCAACTTCCCCCATCACCTCCACCTTGGCCGGCCCCTTCCTCAACCCTTTCCCCACTTGATTCTTCAAGAAAATCTTCAATCTATTGAAGAGAAACTTCAAGGGCAGCAAGGTATCTTCGGCTCCAACCCTTCTTGTCTTCACCAACATGAATGGAAGTCCCCGAATGGGATTACGGTTTGATACTTGACGATGATGATAACATTGACATCCTCCGTTCCCCATTCTTCGACGTCGAATTCGACTTCGACAACACTGTCGAAGAATACTTCGACCGGATCCACATCACTTTGGTGGATACGATAGACGATCAACGGACGAAAGGACGGTGGAACATCCTCGGCCGAACCACGACGTCTTCCCCTCAGGATACTCCCACACTCAAACGGTTATTTCACGCAATTCCTACGGTTTCTCACCCATGCCATCATCCTTCAGGTGACAACTTTCCGACGACGATTTCTTCCCGGTTAAGGTGAACTTTCTTCCCTTATCAAGTTACTTCTTCTCTCTTCTAACCTTGTAGGTGGTGATGAATTTGTAAAAGATCCACGCCGCTTGATCTGCTAAAGAGCTTAGTAAACGTAGGGTTATTTTGAGAGTTCCTTATATGTCTATTTGTCTTAATGTTAATTAAGGGATTATGAATGAACAACTACTATGTTAGCTTTAATTTGATTTTCCAATCTATTTGTTTGTTCAAGCTCTTTTAATGTGGTTTGGCCTAAGCGCAAGCATCCCTCCTTTGTTTTATTTTATCGTTCTAGATCGCTAGTGGTTTAATCAAATAATTGCTCTTATAATAAATCGCGCAAATCCTAATTTTCTACTCAAAGCATATTAGTCCTGCATCACCTAGTCTCGAATCTATTCGGAGGTTTTTCTTCAACCTTAAGTTGATTGGGGAGTTCTTGGTTACCATGTTGGATGTTTCGCATGCTTTGATAAAGTTGGGTAATGACCTTGATTACAGTAGAGTTTTCTGCCATAGATCATATTTTATTAATAATTGTTACATGAAATTGACCAAATGGTCTCCCTTAGTTGATATTGGTGTTGAGTCTCTGGTGATCCCCATTTGGATCTCTTCCCCCAACTTGCGGCCGCACCTTTTCTCCCCTCGTATCTTTCACAGCTTGGGTTTGTTATTTGGTCGACCCTTAAAAGTTGATAATGCCACTGCCATGGGTATTCGGCCGTCTGTTGCTCATGTTTTGGTAGAGCTTGACATTACCAAAAAATACCCTGATAAAGTTTGGCTAGGTCTATATAATTTAGGCTATATACAGCAGGTTGAGATGAAGGATTTCCCTCCATTTTGTGCTCAATGTAAATTTATTGGCCATTCGATTGGTGCTTGCCGCCCCATTTCTACTTTTGTTCCGGTATCGGACAATGTTGTTGTCTTTGGTTCTGCTTCGGTGATGGGTATCGCTGAGGCTTTGAATCCTTCTGATGCTTTAATTACTGCTAATGCTAATGTTATTTCTGATAAGAATGCTTCTGGTGTTTTGGAAAATTTGGATATTGTAGCTTCTGTTGTGCCTATTTTGCCAATTAAGGCTGTGGTGGTTAAATGAGGAAAACTGTCTTTACTCGGTTAATGATATTGATGTTGAAAATGTTGTCAGCCTCACTAACGGGGGCATTGTTCTGTCCAGTGTTAGTTCGCCTTTGGCTTTATCGTGTGACAATAGAGAGAGTGTCAATTTGGTTTTGTGCCCAAACACTTGCTTGGTTAACCATATATCTAGTCCGGCTCCTATTTCTAATGATGGAGGTGGTGAGGATGATGTGGTGGTTTTTGATTATACTCCTTTGGGGCATGTAGTCGAAGATGTTATTTGCCCTTTGGGTAATTTGGATTCGATTTTGCCGGTTGAGGATGTAAATGTTGGGGTTCATTGCACTGTTGTGGCTCTTAATGGTGTTGCGGTTTCCAATAGTGTAATACATGTCGATTGAAATGTTGAAATCCCCATCCTTCTCATTGATGTTCCTATTTCTATGATAGCTAACGATGCTTTGTTAGCTCATTTAGTGGCTAATTCGAAGGATTTTGAGGAGTTTCAAGGGGAATGGCTTGAAGAGTGTGATTCTGCATCTAATTGGGATGCTAGGGGTGAGATTGATGTAGATGAGGTGCATAACTATGATCTTAATGTGGTTTAAATTGCTGAGGATGGTTTCTTCAAAAAAGGTGGTAAATATAAATGAAGGAAGTCCAATAAGAAATTATTGCTTTTTGGATTTTTCTGTTTGGGCTGGGACTGTTGGTTCTTTCCTTGGTTTCTTGTGGTGCGCTGGGTCGCTTGTATGTTCTGGGACTGTGTTGGTTGGATTTTTGTGATCCTGTTGGGTTGGTTCGTGTGTTTGGGGGTTGCTTTTTTGTCTTCTTTTTTTATGGTTTTGGTCCTTTGCTATTGTTTTTGAGGGTGGCTTTCTGGTGGGTCCTTGTTGGATCGGTTTGGTGCCTAGTGGTTTTTGTCTCCTTTCTTCTCTTGCAGGTTCTTTTTGTGTTTTTCTTATTTATAGCCTTGAAATAAAAAAATTAAAAAAAATTGGGAAAAGGAGGAATTAAGGGCGGATTATTTAGGAAAATTTTAATTACAATTGAGAGGGAATTAATTAGGGAAATAAATATAATTTAAATTCAAATCTTAGAGGAAATAATTTAGGGAAATGGGGCTTATTTGGGAGGGAATTATGAGAGTCTATTTAAGGCTAACAATAGGGTGATTTCAGGAGGATATTTTGAGTCTGAAATTAGAATCTCTTGGATTGTGAGGGCTCTAGTGATGAGGACATCAGATCATGAAAAGTTTATCAGAGACGTGGCAGATGATCTATACGGCCATGATGGCGCCGATCTATTTTTGAGTCTTTATATGTATTTGTTTTATTTACATTTTCAGTTTTATCCTTACTTAAGGGCTTTGTCGTGTGTAAGCCCTAGGGGCAATATTGTCGTTTATTTCCCTTTCTTATTGGAGGCTATTTATAAGCCCCTCATGTTTATTTTGAAGTTAATGAATGAATGATTATCAAAGAAATTCCTGCATATTATTTTCTTAATGTGAGAGTTTGAGAGCTTTGAGAAATCCCTAGGAGAGGGACGACGGATCACCCACCAACCTTAGAAGAGTCCGGGTTCGTGGTTCTCTTTTCCCTTATCTCTTCTTCCCCTCCCCTTTCTAAAGCCGTCGGCCACCTTCAAAATCCCCACCACCGGCCAGCCCTAAGGCCCCGTCCCCACCGTCGGCCAACCTCCCCACCCTCACCACCACTCCAAGCCGCTGGTTCAATCCCACCCACCCAAGCCGCCGGTCACACCCCATACCCCTTTCCACCGCCTCCCAAATCTCCTCTTTCTTAAAATAGACTGGCCTTAGTTTGGAAATTATTTGAATTCAAATTCAAAGAATTTGAAAAGTCAAAAGTTTCCTAATTAAAGTTGTCTAAGTTTTGAAAGCCCATTAATTAGTAATCAATCCCAAATCTTAGATTGATTATTTAATTAATTCAAATCCCCACATACATTTCATCTAGACACCTTACCCTCCCTCTCTCTCTTGGCCGAAATTCCCAAGGCCCGACCTCCTTAATTCCCTTCCAAAATTAAGTCTTTTCCTTTGGAATTAAACTCAAGTCCTGCTCTACCCTACCCGCCCCCTCTCTCATCCCATATTCTATTTAAATTATTTCCAAACCTAGAGACTTTGATTGGGAAATTAATTTCAGCCTTCCCTCCCAAAAATCCTCTCTCAAACTTAACCCTAACTCCACCAAATCTGAACCCAATTCTCCCAAACCCTTCCCCTTGGCCGGCCACCCCATTCCCCCTTTTCTTTTCTTGAATTTCTTGGAGAAAACCCCAACTTCGCCAAGAAAATATTCAAGGACAGCAAAGTACAGTTTCTACAACACATCAACCCTACGAAATTGATGCATGGCTGATCCTAAACTCGACTCTGGCATTGTCTACGACGAGCAAGGTTTCATCCACATCCTTCACTCAACTTTCTTCGACGTCAATCCGGAGATCGATAACACTATCGAGGAATATGTGGAGCGCATCTTATTCACTTAATCAGAAGCCATAGAAGAACATATTGCTTCCGTTCAATGTTGGATTACTTCTAAACCGTGACAAAGGTCTTCCAATCTCCCTACTCTTGTATCTTCGTAGTTTAATTCTCTATTGTGGTTAGGACTTGATTCATGAAGATCTTGCTAATCAATATTTGCCAAGCTTAGTAAACATAGGATGTGAGTGTTGGCTTCTATGTGAATGATCACATTGTTAATTTAGGAATGTTATTGGATTTCCATCAAATTTGCTTATGTTGAATTTATAATTGTTTTGTGATCTTAACTTTAAGTGTGTGACTTAGCCTAAGCTGAGGCACCCCTCTCTTGATTTTCATTTTCGTTAGTTGGCTAAAGTACTAGTCTTCTATTACTCTTAATTGAAAGCATGCAAGCTCTAAAAAAAAAAATCTATTTTCACATTTATGTCCTGCATCATCTAGCCAACGGCTATGGATTTGGGAGAGCCAGATCTTCCTCTCCAATTGAAGATCCAACTGTATTTTATGTTTTTTTTCTTAGTTTTTTCAATAAAAAAAGTTCTTGTGTTCTTTCTGAATTTCTTGTGTTATTATCTGATTTTGCTGAAATTGCATCACTTCCTATGACATCACTACAATATTTATTAGGAGAATTTATCATCTTGGGAAAATTATTAAGTAATTAGAAAGCAATCCAAAGAAATGATGATGGATCTTTCATAAAAAAATAATTCATTTATGAAAGAATTATTTAAATAAGGCAACTCTTGATTATACATTTGTTAAATAATCAATGATAGTATGATAAGTGATAAAAAAAACAAGCTAATGGCCTCTTCATTATTTCACGTATACAATCTATCTTTGACATATACAAGAATACAAGTGAAGTTGTGCCTTTCTGATAAGACAGAAATGATGGATCACTTGTGAAAGCCATTGCTGAAGCACCTGTTTAACTCCAAATAGCCTTTTGAAGTAAAAAAATAGAGAAAATGATCAAAATAGTCCCCAACTATATTAAATAATTATTTTGATCCCTCAACTCCTTAAAGAGGAATCAAGTTAGTCCACCATGAGATTATTTTTCATCCTTTTTATAGATTTGAGCGATCAAAATAATCCTTTAATATAGTTGGGGACCATCTTGGTCCTTCGTAAAGAATCAATGGATCATTTTGATAAAAAAATTGAGAATTCTGATAACCTTGTTTGAATCATGTAGACTGCTTTATCAAGTTTTCCATGATGAAGGCATTGGAAACAGTCACTTGAAAATTTTTTCACTTGCAAGAGTCTGCCATAGTGAAATAGAGTTCGGATTCTTTGGAATTTGACAATTGGACTAAAGGTTTCATTGTAATTTGATCCAAATTCTTATTTATAGCTCTGAACTACTAGATGTGCCTTATATATCTACCAATAGGATCATCCTGTGCGCATATAATACTTGAAACTTCTTGGACATTGCTGTCCTCCAAATAGCATGTTTAATGGCATGTGAAAAACAGTTAGGATCAATAGGAATTGTGCTATGCTGTAAGCTGATTATATTCTTTGGTTTAAGATGTCCTATTTGTAGCCTTGTTATCATAGGATGTCAATATAATGTTGATTGCAGAATTGGCTAGATGGGTTGAGTGGAGGAAGAACTTGAAGAAACCATAGGGCTTGAAGTCTGATGCAAAGGTGTAAGAGGAGTAAGAGTGGCACTTTTATTAGAAGCTGGAATGCTTTGAGCAACGGCTGATGGGCTGGGTTTAGTTGGAGCTAGATTGGGAACTAAAACTGGAACAAGAGTTGACGGTGCAGTGCTTGTAGTAGTGGAGGAAGGAATAGAGTTGGTTGAATATAAAGGAAATATTGTTTCAAGAAACACGCATGGAGATTGTAACTTTTTCTGCGGCAAGATTAAAACATGTATAGCCTTTGTATTGGGACGCATGATTAGAAAAACACATGAATTGGATTTGGGCTCAAATTTATGCGTTGATTTTAAATGAAACCACGGATAACAAAACTAAAAAATTTGAGATGATAATGTTGTGGAGTTTCTTGATATAAGCATTGATATGGATAGTTGTTATTTGTTGTAGGGGATAGTATCAACCCAAAGAGAGTGTGGAAGATTTGCATCAAACATTAATGTTTGAACTGGTTAAATTAAATGTTTTATGTTTACTTTAGCAACTCACTTAGAAGTATATGGACAGTTGATTTGATGTACAATGCCATAGTTTTGGAGAAGTTTTTGAAAGGTTGCATTTATGTATTTGTCACCCCCATCAGATTGGAGAATTTTTATAGATTTTTGGAATTTTCGTTCAATAAAAAGTTTGAATTGAAGAAATTTATTTATTTATTGATTCAGATTTAAGCCTCATAGGGCATACCCAACAATATCAAGAAAAATCTTCATCAAATAAAATTTAGTATTTCTAAGCTTGCATAGATAAAATTGGGGAACGGTCCCATACGTTAGTTTGAATAAGACCTAAATATTGACTACTTCTAGAAGAATACAAAACAAAGGGTAAACGATGGCTTTTAGCTCTAGTATAGGAAGAGCAGCTAAAAGATTTGTGGACTGCTTGTAGGTGTTGTAGGTCTTGGATTGAATGAGAGCTGAAGGATGTCCTAAGCACCGATGCCATAGCGTAGTGCTGGTATGATAGTTAGAATACCAACTGGAGTTGTAGGAAAAGGATTCTTAATAGGATAGAACCCTCAAAGATTGGGACCCTGATGATGGTTGTCGTTGAATGCTTAATGGTAAAGTCAGTGGTATCGAACAAAAACAGAACAAGTTGAATCCTTAATGGTAAAACCAGTGACATCAAACAAAACAGAAGAAGGATTATCAGATGTCAACTTATCAGTAGATAGCAGACTATGAGAAATATTTGGAACGTGCAAAACATTTGGTAATACGAACTAACGAGATGGAGTCTATAGAATGTCTTGATCGATAGAGTTGATCCAAAATATTATTGTGGAGATTGAAGTTGCGATGCATTAGATGTTAGATGTGAGTGGCTGAATCCAAAAACCATACAGCATTAGCTGTAACGTCCTCAACAACAAACACTTGCGTATTGGACTGATAAGATAGATCAGTCATGTGCCAACATTTTATGGCAGAATGTCCATATTTGCGGCAGTAATATACTGCTGTGATCTTCTTCCTCCATTAGTGGAGCATGTTGATGTTCGGCCTCATGTAACATAAAAGGAATTTCGTCGTTTGCTGCCGCTGTGTTGAGGCTGAGGACCACAGTTTCACCCACTGACAACAGACCAGGCGAAATGAGAATTAGTGGAGCCAGTTGTTGATTGATCTGGAGTTGCTTCAATGGCGATGTTTAGTTCATCGTCACTGCAGAGCAACGCGTAAAGATCGGGTTTACAGCTTGAAGTTTACTCCTAATAGCTATTTTAAAGGCTTAATAGAAAGAAAGCTTATGAGCATTGAGGATAATATCCTCATTCTACAAAAGCATTGAGCTTTATTTATATTTTTAAAAGATATTGCAACATAGGTTTATCTTTCATTGAAGCTGATGAAGCTCATTTTTTAAAGATAAAATGCGAGAACAATTTGTAGGTTGCAATCTTCATTCAATTGTTAACCAAATATCAGTGCAAGGATCCAGATTAAGCACATAAGACAGTATAGGGTTAACACTTATGGTGCCATCATTCATTAGTCTATTTTGCTGATTTTGGACTGGATCCATCTAGGTTTTGATTGAACCCATTGGCTCTAAATAGTTTCGGAATTTGTCACTTTCAGATAGGATGACTGGAAGCTGATAACGGTTTTGACATTTGTTTTGAGAAATTTAAGTTGTGTGCTAGAATAGAGATGCCACTCATTTTAATAGGAGCAGCATTTGAGATAGTGGCGGTGGAATCCGATTGCCCAATGAATAGATGATTAAACAGAATTTAAGAATGAAGAGAATGCTGTTAGGCTGCAGCCTGATACCATGTCGAAGCTAATTTCCAGAACCTGCATAAGGTGTTAGCGGCATAGAAGAATATAGAAAAATATAATGAAGAAGAAGGCAGAGGAAGGAGCTAGGTTGTATTGCTATCAGTATTACTCCAATAGTAGTATACAGGTATTTGATAGAGTCCACCAACAACAAGCCTGTATCCTACTGCATTGGATTGACTGCATGATCTTTAATTTCCATTGTATCCTATACAGGGTCATATTCTCATTTAAAATTAAGGCTTCGTTTGAGATGATTTTTCTTATTGCTTTTTTAAATAGTTTTTTGGTACAAATATTATACTGCTGACTTTGGTCTATTGGTTGGGAGTTTATGCTACCAACTAAGAGGTCTTGGGTTCGAGTCTTGTGTATGCGATGTATGTATGAGTCTGTCTTAATTGGTCTAAATGTCCCTCCAAAAAAATATTTTTGTACTAGAAATCTACTTTAAAAAGCAGTAAGAAAGTCGTCTCAATGATATGTGCTTAATCTTCCATTAGACTAGGCCCTATCATTTTTGCTTCGCTGGAACACAACACAAATTCTTCTCTCTTAATACTTATGAAAAAAAAAATATTTAATTAAATCAAATAAAAGATCAGATCAAAACCCACAGTTCATAATTCCATGACAATCAACATCTTACAATGTCTCCACCAATAATCTCATGAAACTTTTAGGCTCTACAATTTCTAATAAAACTAGCAATGAGAAAACAGCCTCAAAGGCTACAGAGTAGGAGCTCTCTCAGCTGAGCCCGATATAACAGTAAGCAAGTTATTGCCAAAAGGATCACTGAGATGCTTGGCAAGGTTCTCGACCGGTCCTTCGCCGGTCACATAAGCCTGAAGGAAGAATCCCAGCATGGCGAACATGGCGAGCCGGCCGTTCTTGATCTCCTTCACTTTGAGCAGAGCAGCCTGGTCTGGATCATTGGCCAAGCCAAGAGGATCAAATGGACCTCCTGGGTGAAGCTTGTCTTCCAAATTCTATATATATAAATGTTTCAATATGTTAAGATAGTTAATCAGGCAGTCATCAGTTATGCGGTGATTCAATGTTATTTAATTACCAGGCCATTAGTGATTCTGTAGTACTCCGCGCCGCCGACGAGGATGACCTCGGCTACAACGGCGAGGACGAGGTTGATGGGAATGTTCTTGCCAAAGTAGTTCAATGTGTTGCCATCAAGGAGAAGAGCTCCAGTCTGCATATTTAGGTGATTTGAATTCTATAATTTCTTCCAATTGAAAAGCAGAAAAAAGCCTTAGCATTTATATCACCTTGAACCACACGGCTTCAGGGCCACAATTTGCTCCGAATTTGTTGAAGGCCTCTGGGATGATGAAGCCTGCAGCTCCAAGCATTGCCCACCTTGCGTGGATAAGTTCAAAAGCTTGGTATCTGCAGGTTTATTATTATTTTTTTATAATAATAAATATATACAGTTCTACTGGAAAAAATAACTAAAAATCCCTTTTGAAGAGTGATTATTTAGGTGGATCAACATTGAACACTCACTTGGCAAAGTCAGCTGGTTTCTTGCTCAGTCCAAAAGGATCATAACCATAGCTGCAAAAATTCTATATTAGTTGAGGATTTATAGCTATGATTATAACATCAAATTATTTATATCATATAATATAATTAAATTATTTATATCAATATTTTTAATCATGAAAAAGATTTAGTCAAGATCTCCCAACCATAAAAATTTTCCCTTCTATTTTGCACACATTTTACAGCCAATAAAACAGTTCATAATAATTGTTCTGGTAACAATTGTAACTTATTCAAGCAAGGAAAAAAAAAATCAGTAATAGAAAAGAAGCACTCACTCTCCGGGAACTTCTCCGGTGAGGTAATCCGGCACATCAGACCGATCAAGGAGCCCCTCCGGCAAGAAGATCCTCCTATCAGGACCTATAATTAAAGCAATACAAAATCACTTTAATCGCTTCTACGCCATTAAAAAAATATATATGAAAATGGATTTTGGCCAACAAATTTCTTCTATTCTGTTACATACCATACCACTTGGCCAGTTCTTCACTGACCGGGGAGGCGGGGGCGGCCTTGGACTTGGCCGGAGCTTTCTTGGAGAAGAGGGCGACGATCTTTGATCCGGAGGCCGATGAAGAAGGCGGAGCAGCAGCACGAACGGTGGTGATTGAGCCGAGCGAGATGCCGAACATCTCAGAGTGGCCGAGGGCGGCTGGAGCAGCGGCGGCGGTCGCAAGGGAGGCCATTGGTGGAAGGAGCTCCGGCGAAGATATGCGTGTGGCAGGAGAAGGTGTGGAGAGTGGAGGGGAAAGGGAGGGGAACTAAATGAGAAATCTAGTGGATGTGGGTGGACCAACTGGCATGTGGTGAGATGAAACGCAATCTAATGCGAGGATCTGATAGGCTTGCAAAGCTGGTGTGGAGATTAAGAGGCTGACGTGGAACAATTCTGCGCATGAGTTCTTGCTGTAGTGGATAGGGGGGAAAATGAGTGAGGATTGAGGGCTTTTGATAAGAATTTTATATATAGCTATTTCTTTTTGTATATATGTGAGTCAACTACAGTTTTTTTTATAAAGTTAACTATCAGAAATATTTTTTTGAAAATTTTTATGGTTATCATTGTTGCGGATTAGAATATATGTGGCAGTAGAATAAAAAATAACGTTTTAGTAATGTACGTATATTCAGCACATCAATAGATAGTTGAGGGAGAGAAACATCAAAAACTTTTTTACGTGGAAAATCCGAAAAAGGGAAAAACCACGAGGCCTAGCTCAGATGAGAAAATTCCACTAAGTTTAAGTTGATTATAAAGTTTGATTCGCTCCTTAACTTGGAGACATTGGAATTACAATATATCAAATAGAAATTTGGCGATAATTGATGAATCGACGGAATTATGACAGTGGTTAAGAAGGGCTTCAATGACGGTCCAGAAGAAAACTCTGGCAGTGATTGGGAAGAGAACTCCAGCTATGATTAGGAGGAAACTTTGGCGACGGTCCAGAAGAAAACTCTTACAATGATCGGGAAGAGAACTCTGGCAGTGATCGGCAAGAACTCCGGCGGAGATCGGGAGGAACGCCGATGGAGATCAGGAGGAACTCCGGCGGTGGTTGGCAAGAACTCCGGTTGAGATTGGGAGGAACTTCGGCGGCGGTCAGGAGAAGCTCCGGCGGTGGTCGGGAGAAACTCTGGTGGTGATCTGGAGGAACTCAGGCGGTGGTCGACAAGAACACCGGCATAGATCGGGAGGAACTCCGGTGGATTATGTTTTGAACCCTTCAAATATGCATTGGACCCCTGATTTAGGCTCATTTGGGTTCAGATTTGACTAATTTTGGTATCGTTGGGTTTATCTTTTTGAGACGTTCAGCTCAACTATAAGTTTGCTAAAATTAAAGTGTGGATCGTTCCAGATTTAATTTTGAAAGTTTTTTACTCAATTTTGCCTCGAGATTCGTGCCCGATCAAGATAAATTTTTGATGATATATCAATCATAATTTTTTTTTGGGAAAGTTCAAATAATAATTTTCTTATAGCTAACGTGTACTAACAAATTTGATTGTGAAAAGTAGCTTCCTATTATAATTTTTTTTTTTTAAATCAGTGAGAAAGATGCGAAAAAATATTAGCAAATTAAGTTGTAGTTGCAATATAAAAAGTAAAGCAGTGACTAAGTTTACCCTAAATTAGGGGTGCAAACGAATTGAGTTGAGCTTGAGCTCGACTCTTGGCGATGGATATGAGCTCGCGGGGTGTAATACTCTCTTCTTGCTTTGATCCAATGAGTAATCATGTCGAGCTTCATCTTGTTCGAACTTGAGCTCGATAATCCAACGAGCTCAAAAATCTTCTCCAGCTTGAAACTCGATAAGCTCAGCTCGCAATCTCAAGTAGACTTAACTTGTTTGCACCCCTACCCTAAATAAACCCATGAGTTGTGAGTGTTAGTAGAGTGTAGTATATTTCTTGAATAATTGGATTTTGATTTATTTACATTTATTTATTTAAATAATAAAATAAGTCATAAAAATTTTAGAAATTTGACTTAAATGAAAAAAATTATTACCTCCTTAGTCTATATGTTTGTGTTTAAGTAGTTCATTAAATTTTTTTATCAAATACTTCTTTAATGATGATTTTATTTCATGTTTATTAATTTATTTTATGATTATTAGCTATCATATTTTATTTCTTGCAATATATGATGAAAATTTATGCTTCAAGCAAATATTTAATTATTATAGGTGTGGAGATAATTTTTTCCCTTCTACTACATTTTTTTTTGTTTTGTATTTCTAAAAATTCTAGTGCACCCCTATAAATATTCACTACATTTACATATTAGTTTTGCTACCTTCCATAATTTTGCGTTATTTAAGGAGATGATTGCTTCATCTTAATTAATGAATTAAATTCCAGCTCAAATTTGATTAATTTTTTTTATTTAAGTAGCTCTTTTAATAAAATAAAATAAAAATGAGTTAGAGAAGAAATAATAAGAGATATAAATTTTAAATATTTTTAATAATTTTATGCTCAAATTTTTGAATTTTAATATATTTTAAATATATTTAATATTAAATTAATAACGGCTAATTCTTCTCTCATCTGCTTCGTTCTGTTTTTTTTCTCTGCTTCCGCATCTTCCAAGTTGCAGATTGAGTCGATCGAGATTAAGAACGATTAGATGAAGGAGAAGTTGGAGGAGAATTTAGGCGCTCCATTGGTGGTTTCATTTGGAGAAATGCTGATCGACTTCATCCCCGACATCGCCGGCGTCTCTCTGGCGGAGTTGGCCGGCTTCGTCGAGGCTCCTGGCGGTGCTACGGCTGAAGTCGGCGGGGAAATCGCCAAGCTCGGCGGCCGTTCCTCCCTTGTTGGAATAGTGATGCTATCCTCTTCTTCCAATCGCCCACCTCGACCGCTTTTGGTTTGATGGAACTGATCGAAGAGAATTTTAGCAAAAAGATAGGAAGAAAGATACACCTTTTGAGAAACTAATTATCAAATTTCTACTCAGCTTTTTTTTTTTTTTCCCGATGATCGGTCTGAGATGAAATTCAAATTCGAACTCAAGCCCGTCAATTCGAACTAACGCCCTCACACATTATATACAAACAGGTTGGGGAAGACGAATTCGGGTACATGCTCGTGAACATTCTGAAGCAAAACGGAGTGGAGACAAGCGGCGTCCTGTTCGACCGGCAAGCTCGAACGGCGCTCCCCGTCGTCACTCTCTGCGCGACGACGGCGAGCGGGAATTCATATTTTATCGCAAGCCGAGCGCTGGTATGTTGCCGACTGAAAAAGAAGTCAACATGGATCTCATTCTGCGCTCCGATTTATTCCACCATGGATCTATCAGCCTGATTTCCGAGCCTTGTCGCTCCGCCCATCTCGCCGCTTTGCGCGCCGCTAAAGCTGCCGCTGTACTGTGTTCTTATGATCCTAATGTTCGCCTTCCTCTTTGGGGGTCTAAACAAGATGCTCTTGCTGGTATCAATAGCATTTGGAAGGAGGCCTACTTCATCAAGGTAGGCGTGCATATATATATGAAAAAAAATTATGTTTACTTTAATATGAGGATATTAATTAAGAGTGTAAGCGAGTCGAGTCGACTCGTCGGGTCCGATTTGACTTTATAAATGGCTTATGAGTCGAGCTCGATTAACTAATGATTCAGGTTTGAGCAGGCCTTCAATCGGCTCGTTAACTTGCGAACGAGCCGGTTGGTTTAACAAATATTAATATAAAATGTATTTCAAATATATAAAAACTATGAATTTTTAAGTATAAAATTATTAAAAATAAAAAAGAAATCATATCTCATTTTCTTATATTGAGTGATTTTTTATTATTTTTATTCTAATTTTTCTTTCTTTTTAACATTTTATTATAATAATTCCTTGAATTATAATAATTTTCTCTCATTCATAATAAATGAGCCGGCTCGAACTCGTAAAGTAAAGCTCGAACTAGATTAATTAATCAAGCTCAAGTTCACAGCCAGGGAGAGATTGGCTAGACTCTTCTATATTACTAGTACAATTGCACGTGCACAAGCTTGTGCACATAAATAAATATTGTAAAATACAAAATTATATTATAAAAAATATTTTTTTATTTACATGAATTAATACGTTTATCAAAAAAGTTAATTATAATAATAATCATTTAAATATTAACAAATTAAATCAATTATTAATAAACAAAAGTAGGAAGAAAAAATTTATATAAGAATTTTATGATAAAAAAATTAATTATAATGAATTTTAAAGTTATTAAATCTAATTGAAAATAAAGATAATATTATTTATCTATTTATCATATTTATCTAAAAATTATCTCACACCACTACCCTCCAATAGGTGTTGCATGACCCGATTTAATAATCCAACAATAGTTTGCTTTAATTAAGAATATAAAGTTGAAAGCACAATAACATTCGTACAATTAAGCAAAAATATCGAGCAACCAATAAAACATCATGTGAAATAATATTTGCAATAATTTTGACCTTGCAAAGATGCATATGAGAGCAATAAATAGAATAAAGGTACATTAAATTTTAAAAAAAAATTATAGCAATCATTTATCTACAAACTTGTATGATTTATTCGATCACTAAAATAATGATAATTTTATTTCATACAACAAAATCCCAAAACAAAGCAATACAAACATCCACAGTCATTCATACATCATCATAATTTTTTTAGTAAACCAACCTAGCTTTTTAGTATTAGGCATAGAATGAAGTTGTATGGTATAATAGTCAAAATATAATAGAATAAGCTAAATCCCACAGGCTTTACAAACAAATGAATAATTAAATATGATCAGTGCACAAAATTAAGCATGCAAGTAATAAGCAAATACAAAAAAAAAAAAAAAAAAGATTGGCACAATCTATGGATAAAAATATATCTTACATATAACATAAGTAGAAGTTAAGTTTTGAGAAAGCATAAAAGCTTCTATACTAAGCTATATAAAAAATATAACTAAATAATGATGTGATAATTTTTTTTTTTAATATTCATTGAGTTTGGTTTGAAAGAAAATGCACATTGACAAAGTGCACATTGATAGAAATAAATGAAGTAAATACAACCATCCGATACAAGAAGCAAACAAAGGGTACACTATGTCATAAAAAATTATATTTATGAGCAATAAAGAGAAATATCTATATCATTGGACTCAAAAGGCAAAGAAAGACATTGTCATAACCAATGTTGATCACTAGTAAGTTTCAAATTTTATCATGACATCATGTATGAAGATGTATTTTCATTATTGAACTAATCGTTGGGCACAAAAGACTCATTAACATACATAAAAGGTGAAATAGTACAATTATCAGCATATTTAGTTAAAAAAAATTAACAAATTCAATGACTTCAATTGAGATTTCGACCTCATTGTCACCTCTTTCAACCAAATGAGTCCTACGACACAGCTCCTCTAGTTCAGCCTTCTTCCTCAAAACCAGCTCTTTCATCTTGCTAGCTTTCAGTTCTTCTAGTCTCACTACTTCTGCCTCTATATTTATCATACGAACAACTTTTGTTTCACATTTTTTGATAAAACTGTCTTTCATGATGATGATGCAGCTGAAAAAGAACAATGGCAGTTCTTCTCCCTAAATTTTAACTTACATAGTTGGGGAAGTCAGCTGATAGAGTGTTTGGCTTTGTAATTTCATGTTCTGAAGTAGCAACATTGCATGCTACATTCTGAAATAATTACTGCTCTTCCATTGGCATGTCCATTAGATTCCAAAGTTCCAACATAGTGGTTGCAAGATCTTGAAGCTGTTACAGCTCAAAGAGTTTCAATAACGATCTCAAGTAGAATCCTTCAGTACTCATGTTATTTTCCTTTTGCATTCTTTGTAATTTAACCTCCCTCATGCTTTGTATGACAGAAGCCAACCTATCAATCACCTCATTGCTAACAATCTTTGACCTCAATGCAAATACACCAAAAAAAATTACTTTGGCCTAATCTATGTAACAGCTAGAGAGTTCTGGTAGGATTCTTCCTTAACATCTTAAAATCTACCTGAGGACTTGTCCTTACCTACCACTCTGTAATTGTCCATACACTTTTCTGCTTTACGGCCTTCTTTATGTTTCTTCATTTACTGCTATACATTTTCATTGTTCTTAGCTAGCTCCTTTAATCTGATCTTTGTTTAAAGTAACTCATGGTTGTGATCTCTTGAGCTTGATCAAAAACTGTCCTTATTTCTTCCAGAAAATTTCAGAATCTAAAAATTATTATGGAGGTATTCTTGAAGTTTTGAATGTAGAAATTCCAAGTTGTCTCATGAAATTAATTGAAACATGTCCTGTATATGGCTGCATTCTAATAAACTCAAATATTTAATTGACTCACACTGAGCTTTCAAAATCACCAATATCAAGAATAAGAAGCATTATAACTTGCATTTGTCATTCACAGAATAATTTGGTTAAATATTGTCTATGTAAACCAAGTTAACAACAATTAGCAAAGTTTAGAAAAAAAAAACAACATAATTAGCCAAGCGTAGAAACTCACTTTAAAGAGGTTAGCAGCATTGTTTTTCCACACTTGCGTGCAACATGTCCTAGTTTTGCATGTGCAAGGCCTACACAAGAATTTTCATAAAGCTCAGTATTATGTTTAAAACTTTTTTTTCCCTGCTGATATATATAAATTTTGTATTTTGTTTTATTATAAAATAAGCTACAAATTGAAAATTCCTGCTATTTTGACTAAAGAAAAGAAAGTATTCCATGTTATTTTCCTTCTCTATCTCAAGAAAGGAGAAAACTATAAATAGCTACTGATTTTGATGTTTAGGAGAAGAAAAGAAAGTATTCCAACAACTATCATATGATTTATGGAAGAAAAAAAATGGAATAAATCTCGATAATATGTTTTTATTTGTTTTACAGCAATTTTCTAATCAATCTTCTATTTTGGACAAAGAATTTCCATTCTAAAAAGAGTAGCATGGAAGGATCCAGGAAACTTATTATAGAAGAAAACAAAAGGATGTGAAGCAAAGGCTAAATAAAGCTTGACTCAAAGTTTATTAAATTATTAGTCGTCCTTGGTACATATACGTCAATATATATTTTATATGAATTACATCATATATATTCTATAGGAAATGGATATCTTGAATTACAATAGAGAGCAGATCCGAAAAAAAAAATGAAATGTTGCACGCTTCGTAGATATGTTGGGGTTCCAGGGGGGCAACGCCCCCTGGCGGGGGTTCGCTTGTTGCTCATGTTATATGTGATGACGCTATATGGTTCCAGAATATACATGTAGAGTTTCTATCAAGATTGTCAATATGATTCCAAATGAGAGCAAACAGATTGATTATCAAGCTTCACTCATATAACTTTAACACAATTAAACATCAATTGAATAGAGAGAATCTATATGATATGCAGTGATAACACAAAATCTAAATTTCATGCAGTACAATCGAAGACCTACTCTTCAATATAAAATTATCTCAGTTGTGATAACTAATTTATCTGGGAGTTCTAGAAAATATTAAATTTTAGAAAGTAAAATAGTTGTTCTGGGATTTTGCATACCTCTAAAGTAAATTTCAGTTGAAGCTGAAAGAGTAGAGATCGTTTGAAGACAAAATTGTTGAGATCCAGATACGTAATGCAAACCACGAAAGGTCTAAAGGAAAAACTTGTGAGAATAGTTTTAGCAATTATATATGATGAAGAAAATAATAGAATCAACGGTTTTCTTACGGAGAAGTAAAGGCAGCCCCGAGGGTGTTTGATTGAAAAATATATGTTTTAAAAAAAATGTTTTAATTTTCTTTGGGAAATATTTAATTTCTGGAATTTAATTTTATAATCGAACACTTATTATGAATGATATATCACCTCGGAAGGTGAACATATCGTTCCCTAATAGGTTCAAATTATAAATCTTGATTTATCCTGATTATCACAATCAAACTCAAGGAGAAATAACACACGATCTCGAAAGATCAAAATGATGTTTAATCAATTATTTGATTATGTTAATCTGAATAGGATCATTAATTTCATAATCATAACTATGATTGTAATTGACATATCTATCCGAAAAAAGAAGATATCAATCATTATCAATAGTTTGAATATGAAAATAACGATCGCCATTTTTTGTTTTGATTTCCCAAAGATAATTATTTAAAGGTTTTGAAAAGTTTGATTTTGAAATCAGGTCTGGATTTCTAAATCTCCTACGAGCGCAAGCCCTCGTAGTTAATTACATCATAGGAAACCAGAAAGTTTCCTACGAATACTCTCGATTAAAATAGCGATACGAATTTTATTTAAGATTTCAATGTTTGATATCAAAGGAGGTTAAGGGTTGGAAATTCAATAGGGATTAGTTCAAGGTTGAGCACTTATTTCTGGAGTCAAAGGAGGAAGGATAGAAGGTGTTTTGAGATTCTGAATTACTTCAGAAACACCTCAAACTATCCTGAGTGTTGGGCTTGAATTTGATAGAAAGAGATATTTAATTTAAAAGATTAATTTTATTAGAAAGTTGGGACTTATATTCCCGATCAATAGATCAGGAGAATGCCCAGGAAGTGAGGGTGGAGACTAACCTACCAAGTGGGTATGACGTCCCCGGTCAAGATCCCATGGTTTTCCATCATCCCGGGTTCGTCGGTATCCTTAGCCTACTTAGTCGAGTGCCGACCAGAGGATCCTTGTTAGCAACCATGGGTTACCTCATTCAAGGGGACCTCGTAGGCCAAGGGGCTGGGGACCTAATCCTAGGATGACACATATGAAGTGCACATGTCTGTGGGTAGTGAACCTATGTCTGTGTTATTTAACCTAGGATGCCACTCTCATTTTATATGCATATCAACTGTCTTAAAAATAGAAAAGAACACCGGTTTAACTTAAAGCTAGAGTTTGTGTCCTAACAAGTCAATCTAGGTGTGTGTAACAGGCTGTGTGGCTGGGATATATCCTATATGAGGTAATTGGTTAAAGTTATTTAATGTTCTAGTTGGTTGAAAGGCTTAAGGGGAGATTTTGGTTAAAGTTTAAGTCTTAATGATTTGAAATTGATTTTAAGATTGATTATTAATAATTTGGTGGATACCACCTTTGTTGCTCTCCGAGGCCATGAAGTTTATTTCACCTTCCTTGGGGCTAATTTAATAGCCTCGTAGGCCTGGGTTACCCAGTGGTACCCGGTATGATTAAATGAATTAGATTTAATTTAAGTTTTGAAATTTAATGAATCTCAATTAAGGTCGATTGATTGCTGGTTTTAAAATTAAATTGAAGTTTTCTGGATTTTTAAATCAAGTATTGAATTTTCTTTAAGTTATTTGAATTATTTAATGTATTTAATAAAAGGGGTTAAATTTTGAATTTTAAATTAAGAATGATTTCTATAAAATTAATATTTTATTAAAAAAATTAGACTTAAAGATGAGTTGAATGTTTTTGAGTTTGATTGATTTAGAGTTTATTTGAATTAGTTATGGATTTTCAAAGTTTTGATCGTTTATTGGAATTATTTAATTGTCTTAATTAGAGAGGTATTTTAATGATTTGAGCCCAAATGAACTCAAAGTTTCTTGAAATCACCTCCAAAGATCAGGAATGATTTAAGGAGGGATTATCAAGTGTTTGAGAATTTTTTTGGAATTTTTAATTATTTTTAATTAATTAAATTAATTAAATGTTCAATTTCATTTAAAATTCAATTAAGCTTAAGTTTAATGTCAAATCAAAGGAGTTTTAATCTTCTTATGTTAAAAGTTCAATTTTGATTAATTTGAGGTATCATATGTGTTTTTGTGTTTTAAATTTAATTTATTAAATTTCTTGAAATTTTGAGGGCTTGATTAAGGCTTGATCTTAAAGGGTTTGATTGAGGGGTTTAAAAAAATTCAAACTTTAGTGAGAATTTTCCCTAGAACAGGGAAAGTCACTAAACTCAAGGGATTTGAATTTCAAGTCAATTGGATTTAAATTTAATTTGTTATGATTTTTTGAAAGTTTTTCATGCTTAATTAAGGGTTTAATCTTAAGAAAATCAATTAAGTTGTTTAATGTTTAATCGATTGATTTGAGTTTGATTAAGATCAAGTTTGGTACGGTGTCACTAAGTTTTCTATGTTTGATGTTTGATCCCTAAAGGATATATGTGTGTGGATCCTAGAGTTTGCCTAAGTTCTCTAAGACTCGTCGTTAATTATTGTCCTTAAATGACACTAAGTTAAGTAGGTTTAAATCAATGTTCCACTAACCCTTTTGGACGTACATGTGTATGTAGATTAATGGGTTAGGATTTTAAAGAGAATAAATGTATATTTAAATATAATAGGCTACTACGAGGACCTAAAATTGGAGGAAAATACAATCAAAATGGCTTATGGCACCTGAGGTTCTTTAAGTTTTAAGAAAACTTACCTGGTCACCGGAGCTAGTCAACGGTGACTCGGGCCGTAGCACCCTCAGTTAAAAGAGATAAGAGCGACTGAAGCTTTTTGAATCTATCATCCAATCAACTCCATTAGTACCTCGCAAAAAGGCGAAGAGAGAAGGAAGTGTCAGAATATCATGTATGTGACTATAGAAACTAGTATGAATTAACATGTGAATGAATATGTGAAAATATGAATCAAATCAAATTATTGAGGCAATTTCAAAGTGTATATATCTTTACAAGAAACAATTTCAATGTATGTGACATCTTACATAAATAATTTCAACACATGTAATGATATACAAGAGAGGAATTCAACTCATATACTATCTTACAAGAAGAATTTCAGCATATATACTTATATGTAAAGAGAAGTTTCAACACATATTACAAAGGACAATTTCAATATATATGGAATCTTAGAAAAGCAAGTCAATGTGTATGATCATTACAAGAAACTGAAGCTTGCAAAACTTTCCAAAGATATCAAGAGACCATCCCTTTATTCATGAGTGCAATAGACCATCTTGTATATCAAATCACTAGTGAGAGCAAGTGTAAATGCAATGGTGCTTTTCGAACAAGTTACAGATTCTGTTCGAAATCACTTACAAAGAAAGTGGACACATAACATTTGCTGGTTATCACTTTCCTCTAAACAAGAGAAGTTATCATTTCTCTTTTCAACAAAAACTAGAGAACAAACTCCAATAATGGAGATTGTTAACTAATGTACTTCTCAAAGTTCAAATCAATTGCTAAACCTCATCTCAAGAGAATTCCCACCTTACTTGCTCTAGTTTGGTAGGAAATGCACTGACCCAAACATAGCCATGACTTGCTCAAGCTTAATTTTATCACTGATAGATAGCAACCATTAACAAAGTATCACATCAGAAAAATAGAATGGGATCTTTATTGAAGCAATTTTAAAATGTATGAGACTTTATAAGGAGTAGAATGAAATTCCAACGTGTCCATTTTCTCAAAATAGTGCAAAACACTTCTCCAGAAGCAAATAATCATCAAATAAGTAAAGAAGTATAGAAAAGATGCATTTGAACGTCTCAAATAAAGTTTTTTTTTTTTGAACACAAGCCAAAACCCCTTTTTATTCTTCACATAACCACTCTAAGGGAATTGTACACATTTGAAAATGAAAGCTACATTTCTTCATTTTTTTTAAATATTCAAACCCCTCAAGAAAGAGAACTTCATAATGGCAAAGTCACAAAAATTCCCTAAAAAAAACTTATGAAGCTTATCAATAATATCCAAAGCATCGCTGCATTGAATTAATAGTGCGATGTGAATACTTTCCAACATAATTACCACATAAATTTTTTTTTTGAAAATGTATATAAGTATCTCATCATTGACTATAATTCCACAAAGCTAAATGATCCTCCAACTCATTTGCCTTAGTTTAACCTTTATGTTAAGTGAAATTTGAGAAAAGAAAGAGAAAATATCGCAACCTCATTCCTTCCCAACAATTATTCAAGAAGCCTTCTAACAAACCTGCTAGACTTTCCACCCATTGTGGAAACTTCAAATACAAAGAACTGACACAATAATGTGGTAGAGACGGCTGCTTTGTTGAACTTGCTGTTAAATAAGAAAGGCAGCTAGAACAACTCCAAATACTCTTAGAAGCGTATTATTACAATTCCAAACATTGAAAATCCAATTAGTTAAACCAAAGAGACATTCGAACGGACTAGCAAACCAAAGAGTCATTCGATCGGAGCAGTAAACAAATGGAACAAGCAATGCAAATCAAATAACAGTAACTGAGAAACAGTTTTTTCGTCGTTTGAAGGATTTACCTGGTAAATGGAACTTCTGAAGTCGCAGTTATAGATTGCATCTCTGATTTCTAGGGTCTACACTGGTTACTCTACTAGCTCAATCTTCTCATATGCAGCTTCCCAAGTCACAGTGAAAGGCTTTGAATATACAGGTCACCTTTCAAATGATTGGATCTCCTTATCTGGATCGCACAAACTTGCTCTTAGGTGGATCGGTTCAGCCTTCCTGCAGCCCTTGTCTTAGAATAGATTGTTTCTCTTCTTTGAATGCGGATGGAGCTGAAGTTTTCTGGCTGAATGAACCTCACGATCTCCTACTCGAGCAGTTTAACTTCCCATATTTCCCCTAGCCAATAAACGGCAGCTCCAACTGCTAGGAAGATGAGCCGCTTGGTGCGTTTGTTGGAGAGGCTTCATGGTAGAGAAGGAACCTTGGAGGTGGTAGGCTGATTGGAAACATCATCTATTTGATGAAGAATATTCAAGGCGTATCTACTTTCCCTTCTTGCTCAAAAGAATAGCATGCTGCTCCATTGGCCCAAAGCTTTTCTTCCCTTTTCATGTTCAAATATGTGGCTGGATTGAGATACGACTGCTACATTAGATGACGCCTTCTTCTCCTTTGAATGACAGTAATGAGCAGGCGACTTGGAGCTCCTCTGCTTCAAGCGGCTGATCCTAGCTTAGCAACTCCGAGAATGGGTGAGAGACATATCCTAGAGGGTGAGTGTGCTGCTGTAACTAGAGGCGTGAGGAAGAGATCTCCAGCATATGGAGCAGCCAGGGGGCGGCTTGCCTTAGGGAATGGAGGCGTGGAATCCTCTTTTGACGGCTAGGTCTACACGAGAGAACAAAGCTCTCCCTTCCAGCTAGCACCGGCCCTAGCAGCTTCAAGGTGTCGAGTATGAGGATCTCCAAAAAGGAGGTGACCGCTTGTGAGAGAGGGATCGATCCGTCCAAAAAAACCCAACAATCCAGTGCCCTAACTCTAGTAGTAGGATCAAACGATCATCATGCTTTTAAAACTTGATCGAATGGTTAATATTAAGAGCTGGAATTAAAGAGATTTAGAGAGCTAAATTGGAAAAGGGTAGAGATACACAAAACAAAATTAATTATATAACATTTTGATTTAAATTTGTGTAATAAATTCTCAATCATTGAAGTTAATTTAATTTGAAAGGAATTAAATCTAGCCAATTAAAGCTAATAAAGTTAATTTGCACATGAATCAAATTTGGGGGACATTGAACTAAATCGATCGAAGCAATCAAGATTAAGATTCAACAGGATTGATCCAAATTGACTTAATGGTGCTCGATTAGATTTGATTTAAAGCTTGATTGATAATTGATTGAGAACTAGATGTTTAAAAATTGCGATTAAATTGAAGTATGATCGAAGATTCGATTGAACTGTAAGATTACGGGCTGAATTGGAGTGCGATTGAAATTTGATTGAAAATTAATTAAAGGTTGATTGGAAGCTTAATTGATTGAAGGATGTATATCTGATTGAGGTTTGACTTAAAATTATGGATTAAGATCTTGATTGTGGTTTAGATTGATTTAAATCTAGATTGATCTAAGATCTGAATCGATCCTAGGGTCTGGATAGATTTAGAGCTTGGGTAGATTTAAGATTTGAGTTGATTTAAGGTTTGAATTGAATTAATGATTGGATTGGCTTAAGATTTAAATTGGTCAAAGGTTTAGATCGATTTGAATCAGGACTGACCAAGGATCTAGATTGGTTTGGGATTTAGATGAATCCCAGAGTCTAGATTGATCATAAGGACTAGGCAAATCCTATGGTCAAGATTCTAGAAGGGTTCTAGATTGCTCCAGGATCTAGATAGATTTAAGATCTAAATAAATCCTAAAGTTTGGACAGATTTGGGTATATCGTAGGATTTGAATTCTAGAAGGATCCTAGTGTCTAGAATAGGTCCTAAGGTCCTGGATAGGTTTTAGAGATTGAATTTAGGTTAAACTAAGATCTAGATTGATCAGAGGTTGAAATTGTCTTGAGAACTGGATTGATTTGAGTTTTAAATAGATTGATTTAAAGCTTGGATTGGTCTAGAGTTTGAATAGATTTGAAGTCTGGATAAATCTAAGGTCTAGGAGCATCCTAAGACCTAATATTGATCTAGGGAAATCCTAGGGTCCAGAGTAGATCCTAAGGACTGAAGTCTAGGAAACTCCTAGAGTTTAGGAAACCCTAAAGTCTGGGATTTAGAAGATTCATAGGATATAGAATAAATCCTAAAGTCTAGATTCTAGGAAGATCCTAAGGTCTAGATAGATCTGAGGTCTAAGAGAATCCTAAGACCTAGGCTGATCTAGAGTCTGGGTAGATCCTAAGGTTAGAAATCTAGGAGAATCCTAAAGTTTAGAAATCCTAGGATCTAAGGTCTAGGATGATCTAGAAATTGAATTGATCTGGATTGGCTTAATGTTGAGATTGATTTGAAGCTTAAATGGGTTTGAAATTAAAATGGATTTGAAATTTGAATTGACTAGAAGTATAGATTGATCTAAGATCAAAATGATCCTAGGGTCAAGATTAAATTGAAGAGATCCTATGGTTTAGAGCAGATCCTAGGGATTGAAATCTAGGGAAATCCTAGAATCTAGATTGGTCTCAAATTGTGTTAATCTGGGGTCAGGATTGATCCTATGGATTGGAAAAATCCTAAGGTCTTGATTGGTCCTACTAACCTCATACAAAAATGAGGTCAACAAATGGACCCCCAATATGTGTAATAGAATGTAGTTCTATTGCACATATTGGTGTTGACCGAATAGAATGGTCAAATCTGGAGTTTTGATCCTAAGGGAAAAATAAATTTATCCCTAGGGAATCGGGGTTTGAATAGATACTAGGGTAGTGCTAGAAAAATCGTACTCTCCCACTAGTGTGTTTGGTCCTAAGGGAAAGGAAGAATCTATCCCTAAAGGAGAAGGCAGTCTGGGTGATCCTATAGGAAGGAAGAACTCCTAACTATAAAGGATTGAATCTGGATTTGATTATAAGGGAAAGAAAATCCTAACCCTAGAAGATTGAATTTGAAATTAATCTAAGGAAAGGAGATCCTAGCCCTAGAAGATTGAATTTGAAATTAATCTAAGGAAAGGAGATCCTAGCCCTAGAAGATTGAATTTGAGTTGAATCTAAGGGAAGGAAATCCTAACCTTAGAAAATTAAATTTTGAATTGAATCTAAGGGAAGGAAATACTAACCTTAGAAAATTGAATTTTAAAATGATACTAGGGTAGTGCTGGGGACAGCGTACTCTACCACTAGTAGATCTAGTCCTAAGGGAAGAAATATCTAACCCTAAGGAAAGGAGGTTGAGTGGTCATATAGAAAGAAGGAACTTCTAGCTATAGGGGACCGAGTCTGGATTTTGATTCTAAGGAAGGGGAAAACCTAACCCTAGGGAAATGAATTTGAAATGGTACAAGGGTAGTGCTGGGGACAACGTACTTTACCACTAGTAGATCTAATCCTAAAAGGAGGAATATCTACCCCTAAAGGAAAAGAGGGTCTGAATGATCGTATAGGAAGGAAGAATTCCTAGCTATAGAGGATCGAGTTTGAATTTTGATACTAGGGCAGTGCCACAAAAGGCGTACTCTGCCACTAGTGGATCTAATCCTAAGGGAAGGAAGAAGAACCTACCCTAAGAAAGAGAGAACTGGATTTTGAAATTAAACCCAGGACGGTGCCATAGAGGACTTATTCCATCACTGGGGAGTCTAATCCTAAAGGAAGGAGAAAAGCCTAACCTTTAGGAGAAGAAAGTTTGAATTTGGAATTGAAATTGAATCCAGGACAGGGCCACAAGAGACTTATTCCATCACTGGGGAATCAAATCCTAAGAGAAGGAGAATACTTACTCTGAAGGAAGAGAAGAGCTGGATGATCTCATAGGAAGGTAATATTACTTCATATAGGAGATCAGGCTTAAAATTTTGAATTTTGAAACTAGAATGGTGCTGCATAGGGTATTAACCATCACTAGTAGATCTAATCCTAAGGAAAGAAAGTACGATGACTCACATCTATCCTTAAGGAAAAGAAGACTGGAAGACCCTGAGTGAAGGAATCATTGCTTCCCACAGAAGGTCGGATCTGGATTTTGAATCTATGATGGTGCCACAGAGGGCGTACTCCATCACTAGAGGATCTAATCCTAAGGAAAGAAAGCACGATGACTCACATCTAACCTTAAGGAAAAGAAACTGGATGATTATGTGAGAAGGAAGCATTGCTTCGCACAGGATAGGATCTGGATTTTAAATCTAGGATGGTGCCACAGAGGGCGTTATCCACCACTAGAAGATCTAATCCTAAGGAAAGAAAGCACGATGACTCACATCTAACCTTAAGGAAAAGAAAACTGGAAGAAGCTAGGATGGTGCCACGAAGGGCGTACTCCACCACTAGCGGATCTAATCCTAAGGATAGAAAGCACGATGACTCACATCTAACCTTAAGGAAAAGAAAACTGGACGATCTTGTGAGAAGGAAGCATTGCTTCGCACAGAATCGTGTCTGGAGTCATCGTATGTAAAGGAAACTTGCTTTACATAGAAGATCTGATCTGGATGATCCTGTATAGAGGAAACTTGCTCTACACAGAGGATCGAGTCAAGGTGATCGTATATAGAGAAAACTTGCTCTATATAGAGGATCAGGTCTGGAAGATCATGTGTAGAGGAAACTTGCTCTGCACAGAGGATCGGGTCTGGATGATCGTGTATAGAGGAAACTTGCTCTATACAGAGGATCGAGTCTGGATTGATCGTGTATAGAGGAAACTTGCTCTATACAGAGGATCGGGTCTGGAAGATCATGTGTAGAGGAAACTTGCTCTGCATAGAGGATCGGGTCTGGATGATCGTGTATAGAGGAAACTTGCTCTATACAGAGGATCGAGTTTGGATTGATCGTGTATAGAGGAAACTTGCTCTATACAGATGATCGGGTCTGGATGATCGTGTATAGAGGAAACTTACTCTATATAGAGGATCGAGTCTGGATTGATCGTGTATAGAGGAAACTTGCTCTATACAGAGGATCGGGTCTGGATAATCGTGTATAGAGGAAACTTGCTCTATACAGATGATCGAGTCTGGATGATCGTGTATAGAGGAAACTTGCTCTATACAGAGGATCGAGTCTGGATGATCATGTATAGAGAAAACTTGCTCTATACAGAGGATCAGATTTGAATTCTGGAATTTGAAATTTGAATGATTTTTGAACTTAAATTTAAAGATGTTTGAATTTGAAATTTGATTTGACAAATTTGAATTTGAAGGGTTTTAAATCTGTGATGTGTTTTGAATTTGGTTTGAATTATTTTGAATTTGAGGGATTTGAATTTAAAATTTGATTTTAATTGATGTTGAATTTGATTTCAAATTTTAAATTTTGATTGTGTTTGATTTGATTTTGATTTGTTTGAATTTGATTTTGAATTTGAAATGTTTTGAATTTAATTTTAAGTTTGACACTCATCTGGTATGGTACTTCCTGAAGAGCCTCCCCAATATTTGAAAATATTGGGTGGCATTCTTCAGGTTGATCAGTCAAAAGGAAATTTTCTCAAAGATCATCATTAAAAATGAACAATCCAGTCAACATTGACTCAAGCTTTCCATTAAGTTTACAACGGATTAAAAGCGGTCTACAAAAGACTACGACCAAGTCTCCTACTTGGGGAGTTCTAAAGTGACACAACTTATCAGTAACTTGAATCAAATGTGACTTATAAATTTTTTAAACTTTGTTGAGCATATATTAATTTTTTATTTGATGCCCTTGAGCTCCTTGAATTGGAGTCAAGCACTCTGCTCAATTAGAATTTGATTTTAAACAGCAAGTCTCAGTAAGAAAACTACGCCTCTAGATCGGGGTGATCTAAGACCCAGCACAGGGTGTGGTTTGATTGTGAATGATAATTTCAAGCATTATAAAATACTCCTCCAGTGGGATTGCACTCGGACCCAGCATAGAGTGTAATTTTATAAAGAAGGCCTTAAAGGAAGGATGCATATATGGAAGGACTTACACACACTTCTCAAGGACCGAATTTAAATTTTCAAGAATAGAAGATTTCATTTTCTTTATTAGAAAACTTCCTCTAAGTATTTGGACCCTGTCGGAACGACAAGCGGGAACAAATTCAGAAGTACAGTGAAAAGTTTGAGTGACCCCAACTAACCGGGAAAGGTTTAAGGATTTAGGTTTTGTTGACCCAGACCAAGTTTCATAGAAACTAAACTGGGGTCTCCCTTAAGTGTTTTAAATTAAAATCAATTTCAAAGAGGTTTAAGTTGAATATAGAAATTTGATCTTTTCAATTCTTTAGCACGAGATTTTTGTATCTTGATAGATTATCGATGCACGATAAAAATTCTGGATTCAAGATTCTTAAAATCAAGCAATTTTAAATTGACTGGGTATCTTGAGATTCAAGAATTTAGAAGAAGGGAGCTTATTTCTTTCTTCTCTTTTCTTGGTGGCGCACTTTGCGCATCTTTTAATTTATAGTGCATTTTGCACTATTTCCTTTTTTGAATTTTGATGCATTCGTGCATCTTTTTGAATTTATTTTGATTTTGAGAAGAGGCTGCACCTACTTTAAATTCAATGCTGGGATTATATCTCAAGTACAAGAGAAAGAAACTCACTCTCTTATACAAGGAAGAATAATCCTCTAGGCAGAACCCAATCTTTTTGAAAAGCATATTAGCTTGACTTTTGAAAATCATTGAACAGATTTTAAACACGCAAGAGATATCTATTAGGATAGAAAATTGCGAGAAAATTGAGAAGATTTTCATTTCAAAGATCAACTTAAATTTGATATTGATTTAACTCAACAGTCGAATCAATCCCACAAAAGAGGTGGGAAGGAGGGGTATTCAAACATTTGATGGACTCAACAAGAACTTTCTCCTGCTTAAGACTTCAAATAGAGGTCGATTTTCATTAAAAAGATGATTCAACTATCTCGAAAATTTGAAATCAGTACACTTGAGAAATTGGAAATTTTCCTTAAAAAGAAATTGCAAATCTAGGTGGCAATACCCTAGTAGTACAAAATTAGATTCCTACGATCTCCTTGGAAGGAGAGACTATTATTGGGTCTGCGCTATCCTTAGAGGTTGCTGCATCACTTTAATCAAAAGATTTATCTCGATAGGACCCCGCTGAAAGTTGAATTTTAACGGTATCACTATCTGATATAATCCTAGATTATTTCCCCTCTCTTATTACTAATGGTCTAGTAATTAGGAGAGTGGCACCCCGAGTGATTTCTATACCTCATCCTCTCTAGTTGATGTAGCGGGGCACGTATAGAAATGTGACATAACATCATCTAGTAGAGTGGACGGGTCATAACCTTCAACTGGGGGCCTAGGGCCTGGTGCTGGTGTTTGTTCAGTTCTGGCTTGATTAATTCTTGCCATGTAGTAGTCAAGAAGATGTATTGAAGATTGTGCTCTCGTCTATATAACCTCCCTCCTTTGAGCAACAGGAGAAGGGTGGAAATGATTTCCACCTGAGAGGGGGTACGTAGAAGGGGCAATAAACTTTTGATTAGCATCGGACTTGACGTGCTTTAAGGCTTTCGCCTCAGCAGTCTTCCTAGCCTTGACAACCTTCTTTCTGACTCTACGAAGGTAGTTCTTCATTTTGTTCTTGCTGGCCTTGCTGACAGCAGGGGTACTAAAACTTGATCCAATCTCAGGCTGAGATGATAGCTCTTCTATCATTATTGACTTCTGGTTGTTATCCTCCTCAGTAGAAGATACAGTGGGTAAAGGGGTGACAACAGCCTCCATCTCAGAGATGGGGGAGTCAACTCCTAACCCTAAAGTAATCTCAACCAAGGGGACGTTCCTTCGTATTCCGGCAGACAGATCAATCATTTCTTCTCCGTCGACTGATAACTTGAAGTCTTGGAATTGCATTTGAAACTGGATGAAATTACCAAAAGTAATTCCTTCGACTATCAAATTTCTATCTAGAGAGAAGATGCGTTTCCCAGTCATTTGAGTGCTTAAATCCTGAAATTAATGAACAATGATTTGAATTAGTTAATCTTGAATTTGAATTTGAATTTTAAACTTGATTAATATTATTCAAAATTTGATAATTCAATCATGTTAAGTTTAGATTCAAAACAGTGATTTGTAGAATTGACAAGGACTTAAGGGTCGAACCCGACACTTTCGCTACACCAATTAACTTGGGGCAAAATGTCAAAGTTTAAACTCGAACTTGAATTCAAAATTGAAATTAAAATTTAAGGTGACAATTAAATTCAAACTTAAGGTTGAGATTGTATCAAAGTTGGATTTAAATTTGAATCTAAAGTTGAAGTCGAATGAACCTTTCTTCAAATTTTGTGACTCAACAGATCGAGTTTCGCTCAATCATATAGGTATATAGAATTGATATGAAAGATCCAGTGATCGAGCTCGACTCTTTTCATTTCACCAATTGACTTGGGTCGAAAAGTCAAAGTCCCGATCAAAATTGAATCGACTTTAAATTAGAAATCATCTTCACATTTCAGATTGAAATTATATTTGGACTCAAAGTTTGAATTTAAACTTGAGGCTCAAGTCAAATGGATCTTTCTTCAAATTTTATGACTCAACAGATTGAGTTTCATTCAGTCATGTAGGTGCATAAAATTGATATGAAAGATCCGGGGATCAGGCTCGACTCTTTTCGTTTCACCAATTGGCTTGGGTCGAAATGTCAAAGTCCCGAATTTGATCTTGAAATCAAATTTAAACTTGAATCTGGAATTAAAATCAAATTTGAATTCAAGGTGGAAATTGAATTTGGAGTTAATGTTGAATTTGAATTTGAATCTTGAGATTAAAATTGAATTCGAAGTTCAGGTTGAAATTGAGTTTTAATCGAGATTAAATTCAAATTTGAAACTGGATTTACATTCAAGGTTGGAATTGAACGGATCTTCTTCAAAATTTGGAACTTAACATATTGAATTTTGTTCAAATATGTAGGTTTACCAAATTAGCCTGAAGATCCTAAGGCTTGACTCTTTGCACCCCACCAAGCAATTTAGGGGTGAAATGTCAAAGCCTAAAATTGACTGGAGAATTTTGAATTTGAATTGCATGTGTTCAACTACAACAGAATATTGTAGAAGACACATAGCAACGACGATTGAAATTGATTTGAAAGATTTTCTTTTACTTTTGAAACTCAAAAATGTTGAGTTTTATTTTCAACATAATGGTTAACAAAAGTTAAGGGAAATCTAGAGACCTGGTTTGACTCTTTCACCATACTGACTAGCTTGATGTGAAATGTCAAAATCCAAGTTTAATTAAAGGAATTTTGAATCTGGGTTTTGAGATTGAGGGATTTTTGTAAATTGTGAAACTTAGCATGCAGGAATCTATTCGCATGCGAGTTTGCAACATATGTAAAAAGATTTTGACAAGCTTGGCTTGACTCTTTTGCTCTACCAATAGACTTGGAGGCAAAATGTCAAAGCCCGGCTTGGAGGGAGGTTTCCTACTCTCACCTCTCTTTTCACATGTCTTAATTGAGTTGACCACACTCACCCAAGGGAGAAATGGGAGAGGGACCAACGGAAGAAAGGTAGTCAAAACTATCGATGCAACAAAACTCGTAGCGCTATTAAAGATGGAGAGAGAGATTTTCCCCAGTGGAGTCGCCATTTTATGTTTGATTGAAAAATATATGTTTTAAAAAAATGTTTTAATTTTCTTTAGGAAATATTTAATTTCTGGAATTTAATTTTATAATCGAACACTTATTATGAATGATATATCACCTCAGAAGGTGAACATATCGTTCCCTAATAGGTTCCAATTACAAATCTTGATTTATCCTGATTATCACAATCAAACTCAAGGAGAAATAATACACGATCTCGAAAGATCAAAATGATGTTTAATCAATTATTTGATTATGTTAATCTGAATAGGATCATAAATTTCATAATCATAATTATGATTGTAATTGACATATCTATCCGAAAAAAGAAGATATCAATCATTATCAATAGTTTGAATATGAAAATAACGATCGCCATTTTTTGTTTTGATTTTCCAAAGATAATTATTTAAAGGTTTTGAAAAAGCTTGATTTTGAAATCAGGTCTGGGTTTCTAAATATCCTACGAGCGCAAGCCCTCGTAGTTAATTACATCATAGGAAACCAGAAAGTTTCCTACGAATACTCTCGATTAAAATAGCGATACGAATTTTATTTAAGATTTCAACGTTTGATATCAAAGGAGGTTAAGGGTTGGAAATTCAATAGGGATTGGTTCAAGGTTGAGCAGTTATTTCTGGAGTCAAAGGAGGAAGAGTAGGAGGTGTTTTGAGATTCTGAATTACTTCAGAAACACCTCAAACTATCCTGAGTGTTGGGCTTGAATTTGATAGAAAGAGATATTTGATTTAAATGATCAATTTTATTAGAAAGTTGGGACTTATATTCCCGATCAATAGATTGGGAGAATGCCCAGGAAGTGAGGGTGGAGACTAACCTACCAAGTGGGTATGACATCCCCGGTCAAGATCCCATGGTTTTCCATCATCCCGGGTTCGTCGGTATCCTTAGCCTACTTAGTCGAGTGCCGACCAGAGGATCCTTGTTAGCAACCATGGGTTACCTCATTCAAGGGGACCTCGTAGGCCAAGGGGCTAGGGACCTAATCCTAGGATGACACATATGAAGTGCACATGTCTGTGGGTAGTGAACCTATGTCTATATTATTTAACCTAGGATGCCACTCTCATTTTATATGCATATCAACTGTCTTAAAAATAGAAAAGAACACCGGCCTAACTTAAAGCTAGAGTTTGTGTCCTAACAAGTCAATCTAGGTGTGTGTAACAGGCTGTGTGGCTGGGATATATCCTATATCAGGTAATTGATTAAAGTTATTTAATGTTCTGGTTGGTTGAAAGGCTTAAGGGGAGATTTTGGTTAAAGTTTAAGTCTTAATGATTTGAAATTGATTTTAAGATTGATTATTAATAATTTGGTGGATACCACCTTTGTTGCTCACCGAGGCCGTGAAGTTTATTTCACCTTCCTTGGGGCTAATTTAATAGCCTCGTAGGCCTGGGTTACCCAGTGGTACCCGGTATGATTAAATGAATTAGATTTAATTTAAGTTTTAAAATTTAATGAATCTCAATTAAGGTCGATTGATTGCTAAAATTAAATTGAAGTTTTCTGGATTTTTAAATCAAGTATTGAATTTTCTTTAAGTTATTTGAATTATTTAATGTATTTAATAAAATGGGTTAAATTTTGAATTTTAAATTAAGAATGATTTCTATAAAATTAATATTTTATTAAAAAAATTAGACTTAAAGATGAGTTGAATGTTTTTGAGTTTGATTGATTTAGAGTTTATTTGAATTAGTTATGGATTTTTAAAGTTTTGATCGTTTATTGGAATTATTTAATTGTCTTAATTAGAGAGGTATTTTAATGATTTGAGCCCAAATGAACTCCAAATTTCTTGAAATCACCTCAAAAGATCAGGAATGATCTAAGGAGGGATTATCAAGTGTTTGAGAATTTTTTGGAATTTTTAATTATTTTAAATTAATTAAATTAATTAAATGTTCAATTTCATTTAAAATTCAATTAAGCTTAAGTTTAATGTCAAATCAAAGGAGTTTTAATCTTCTTATGTTAAAAGTTCAATTTTGATTAATTTGAGGTATCATATGTGTTTTTGTGTTTTAAATTTAATTTATTAAATTTCTTGAAGTTTTGAGGGCTTGATCTTAAGGGGTTTGATTAAGGGGTTTAAAGAATTCAAACTTTAGTGAGAATTTTTCCTAGAACAGGGAAAGTCACTAAACTCAAGGGGTTTGAATTTCAAGTCAATTGAATTTAAATTTAATTTGTTATGATTTTTGAAAGTTTTTCATGCTTAATTAAGGGTTTAATCTTAAGAAAATCAATTAAGTTGTTTAATGATTAATCGATTGATTTGAGTTTGATTAAGATCAAGTTTGATAGTGTACACTGATCCTAAGGTACGGTGTCACTAAGTTTTCTATGTTTGATGTTTGATCCCTAAAGGATATATGTGTGTGGATCCTAGAGTTTGCCTAAGTTCTCTAAGACTCGTCGTTAATTATTGTCCTTAAATGACACTAAGTTAAGTAGGTTTAAATCAATGTTCCACTAACCCTTTTGGACGTACATGTGTATGTAGATTAATGGGTTAGGATTTTAAAGAGAATAAATGTATATTTAAATATAATAGGCTACTGCGAGGACCTAAAATTGGAGGAAAATACAATCAAAATGGCTTATGGCACCTGAGGTTCTTTAAGTTTTAAGAAAACTTACCTGGTCACCGGAGCTAGTCAACGGTGACTCGGGCCGTAGCACCCTCAGTTAAAAGAGATAAGAGCGACTGAAGCTTTTTGAATCTATCATCCAATCAACTCCATTAGTACCTCGCAAAAAGGCGAAGAGAGAAGGAAGTGTCAGAATATCATGTATGTGACTATAGAAACTAGTATGAATTAACATGTGAATGAATATGTGAAAATATGAATCAAATCAAATTATTGAGGCAATTTCAAAGTGTATATATCTTTACAAGAAACAATTTCAATGTATGTGACATCTTACATAAATAATTTCAACACATGTAATGATATACAAGAGAGGAATTCAACTCATATACTATCTTACAAGAAGAATTTCAGCATATATACTTATATGTAAAGAGAAGTTTCAACACATATTACAAAGGACAATTTCAATATATATGGAATCTTAGAAAAGCAAGTCAATGTGTATGATCATTACAAGAAACTGAAGCTTGCAAAACTTTCCAAAGATATCAAGAGACCATCCCTTTATTCATGAGTGCAATAGACCATCTTGTATATCAAATCACTAGTGAGAGCAAGTGTAAATGCAATGGTGCTTTTCGAACAAGTTACAGATTCTGTTGGAAATCACTTACAAAGAAAGTGGACACATAACATTTGCTGGTTATCACTTTCCTCTAAACAAGAGAAGTTATCATTTCTCTTTTCAACAAAAACCAGAGAACAAACTCCAATAATGGAGAATGTTAACTAATGTACTTCTCAAAGTTCAAATCAATTGCTAAACCTCATCTCAAGAGAATTCCCACCTTACTTGCTCTAGTTTGGTAGGAAATGCACTGACCCAAACATAGCCATGACTTGCTCAAGCTTAATTTTATCACTGATAGATAGCAACCATTAACAAAGTATCACATCAGAAAAATAGAATGGGATCTTTATTGAAGCAATTTTAAAATGTATGAGACTTTATAAGGAGTAGAATGAAATTCCAACGTGTCCTTTTTCTCAAAATAGTGCAAAGCACTTCTCCCGAAGCAAATAATCATCAAATAAGTAAAGAAGTATAGAAAAGATGCATTTGAAGGTCTCAAATAAAGTTTTTTTTTTTAACACAAGCCAAAACCCCTTTTTATTCTTCACATAACCACTCTAAGGGAATTGTACACATTTGAAAATGAAAGCTACATTTCTTCATTTTTTTTGAATATTCAAACCCCTCAAGAAAGAGAACTTCATAATGGCAAAGTCACAAAAATTCCCTAAAAAAAACTTATGAAGCTTATCAATAATATCCAAAGCATCGCTGCATTGAATTAATAGTGCGATGTGAATACTTTCCAACATAATTACCACATAAATTTTTTTTTTGAAAATGTATATAAGTATCTCATCATTGACTATAATTCCACAAAGCTAAATGATCCTCCAACTCATTTGCCTTAGTTTAACCTTTATGTTAAGTGAAATTTGAGAAAAGAAAGAGAAAATATCGCAACCTCATTCCTTCCCAACAATTATTCAAGAAGCATTCTAACAAACCTGCTAGACTTTCCACCCATTGTGGAAACTTCAAATACAAAGAACTGACACAATAATGTGGTATAGATGGCTGCTTTGTTGAACTTGCTGTTAAATAAGAAAGGCAGCTAGAACAACTCCAAATACTCTTAGAAGCGTATTATTACAATTCCAAACATTGAAAATCCAATTAGTTAAACCAAAGAGACATTCGAACGGACTAGCAAACCAAAGAGTCATTCGATCGGAGCAGTAAACAAATGGAACAAGCAATGCAAATCAAATAACAGTAACTGAGAAACAGTTTTTTCGTCGTTTGAAGGATTTACCTGGTAAATGGAACTTCTGAAGTTGTAGTTATAGATTGCATCTCTGATTTCTAGGGTCTACACTGGTTACTCTACTAGCTCAATCTTCTCATATGCAGCTTCCCAAGTCACAGTGAAAGGCTTTGAATATACAGGTCGCCTTTCAAATGATTGGATCTCCTTATCTGGATCGTACAAACTTGCTCTTAGGTGGATCGGTTCAGCCTTCCTGCAGCCCTTGTCTTAGAATAGATTATTTCTCTTCTTTGAATGCGGATGGAGCTGAAGTTTTCTGGCTGAATGAACCTCACGATCTCCTACTCGAGCAGTTTAACTTCCCATATTTCCCCTAGCCAATAAACGGCAGCTCCAACTGCTAGGAAGATGAGCCGCTTGGTGCGTTTGTTGGAGAGGCTTCATGGTAGAGAAGGAACCTTGGAGGTGGTAGGCTGATTGGAAACATCATCTATTTGTTGAAGAATATTCAAGGAGTATCTACTTTCCCTTCTTGCTCAATAGAATAGCATGCTGCTCCATTGGCCCAAAGCTTTTCTTCCCTTTTCATGTTCAAATATGTGGTTGGATTGAGATACGACTGCTACATTAGATGACGCCTTCTTCTCCTTTGAATGACAGTAATGAGTAGGCGACTTGGAGCTCCTCTGCTTCAAGCGGCTGATCCTAGCTTAGCAACTCCGAGAATGGGTGAGAGACATATCCTAGAGGGTGAGTGTGCTGCTGTAACTAGAGGCGTGAGGAAGAGATCTCCAGCATATGGAGCAGCCAGGGGGCGGCTTGCCTTAGGGAATGGAGGCGTGGAATCCTCTTTTGACGGCTAGGTCTACACGAGAGAACAAAGCTCTCCCTTCCAGCTAGCACCGGCCCTAGCAGCTTCAAGGTGTCGAGTATGAGGATCTCCAAAAAGGAGGCGGCCGCTTGTGAGAGAGGGATCGATCCGTCCAAAAAAACCCAACAATCCAATGCCCTAACTCTAGTAGTAGGATTAAACGATCATCATGCTTTTAAAACTTGATCGAATGGTTAATATTAAGAGCTGGAATTAAAGAGATTTAGAGAGCTAAATTGGAAAAGGGTAGAGATACACAAAACAAAATTAATCATATAACATTTTGATTTAAATTTATGTAATAAATTCTCAATCATTGAAGTTAATTTAATTTGAAAGGAATTAAATCTAGCCAATTAAAGCTAATAAAGTTAATTTGCACATGAATCAAATTTGGGGCACATTGAACTAAATCGATCGAAGCAATCAAGATTAAGATTCAATAGGATTGATCCAAATTGACTTAATGGTGCTCAATTAGATTTGATTTAAAGCTTGATTGATAATTGATTGAGAACTAGATGTTTGAAAATTGTGATTAAATTGTAGTATGATCGAAGATTCGATTGAAGTGTAAGATTACGGGCTGAATTGGAGTGCGATTGAAATTTAATTGAAAATTAATTAAAGGTTGATTAGAAGCTTTATTGATTGAAGGATGTATATCTGGTTGAGGTTTGACTTAAAATTATGGATTAAGATCTTGATTGTGGTTTAGATTGATTTAAATCTAGATTGATCTAAGATCTGAATCGATCCTAGGGTCTGGATAGATTTAGAGCCTGGGTAGATTTAAGATTTGAGTTGATTTAAGGTTTGAATTGAATTAATGATTGGATTGGCTTAAGATTTAAATTAGTCAAAGGTTTAGATCGATTTGAATCAGGACTGACCAAGGATCTAGATTGGTTTGGGATTTAGATGAATCCCAGAGTCTAGATTGATCCTAAGGATTAGGCAAATCCTATGGTCAAGATTCTAGAAGGGTTCTAGATTGCTCTAGGATCTAGATAGATTTAAGATCTAAATAAATCCTAAAGTTTGGACAGATTTGGGTAGATCGTAGGATTTGAATTCTAGAAGGATCCTAGTGTCTAGAATAGGTCCTAAGGTCCTGGATAGGTTTTAGAGATTGAATTTAGGTTAAACTAAGATCTAGATTGATCAGAGGTTGAAATTGTCTTGAGATCTGGATTGATTTGAGTTTTAAATAGATTGATTTAAAGCTTGGATTGGTCTAGAGTTTGAATAGATTTGAAGTCTGGATAGATCTAAAGTCTAGGAGAATCCTAAGACCTAATATTGATCTAGGAAAATCCTAGGGTCCATAGTAGATCCTAAGGACTGAAGTCTAGGAAACTCCTAGAGTTTAGGAAACCCTAAAGTCTGGGATTTAGAAGATTCATAGGATATAGAATAAATCCTAAAGTCTGGATTCTAGGAAGATCCTAGGGTCTAGATAGATCTGAGGTCTAAGAGAATCCTAAGACCTAGACTGATCTAGAGTCTGGGTAGATCCTAAGGTTAGAAATCTAGGAGAATCCTAAAGTTTAGAAATCCTAGGATCTAAGGTCTAGGATGATCTAGAAATTGAATTGATCTGGATTGGCTTAATGTTGAGATTGATTTGAAGCTTAAATGGGTTTGAAATCAAAATGGATTTGAAATTTTAATTGACTGGAAGTATGGATTGAGCTAAGATCAAATTGATCCTAGGGTCAAGATTAAATTGAAGAGATCCTAGGGTCTAGAGCAAATCCTAGGGATTGAAATCTAAGGAAATCCTAGAATCTAGATTGGTCTCAAATTGTGTTAATCTGGGGTCAGGATTGATCCTAAGGATTGGAAAGATCCTAAGGTCTTGATTGGTCCTACTAACCTCATACAAAAATGAGGTCAACAGAGGGCTGATTGATACTCCATTACTCAAGGATTGGCATGCAATACGGCTTAGGAAGTAAGGCAAGCGAAGTGGCAGCAATAACTGCATTAGTGCTGTAGGTTCTTCCATGATTTTTTGTATTCCTAGCCCTCCACATTTGATACACCACATAACAGTAAAGTCTTCCCAAGCTAGGATTGCAGTTTGTTAGTTTCGTTAATTTCGTAAGTTCTTCAAGCAATTCATCCAATGAATTCATGACTGGCAGAACAAATCCCCAAATTGCAAGGATTTTAAGTACCTGTTTCAACTTGTCACATTGTGCAGAGCAGTGATCAATAGTCTCGATAGCGTTACAGGCCCACGGGCACATCTTTGAGTCCGATAGATTTCAACGATGAAGCCAACTACAAGTCGGAATAGCATTCCTAATCAACCATGGAGTTCATCTTCCAAAGAGTGAAACAACATAGGAGAAGTTGAGAACCAGAAATAATTAAAGAAAATAACCTGGTTGAAGAAACGTTTTAGAAATTTAAAACAACGAAAGAACTGGAAAATGAAACGTGCGAGCGGCCTAAATGTGAATAAGAAGAAACGTTAAAGAAGTGCAGAAGACCGAAACATTAGGAAAGAGAAACCAACCGGAGAAGATGGGTGAGCGGAGGAAGCTATGTCAAGCCGCAAGCCGAAGAATCAAGCAGGAACGGAGGTATACGCGAATCCTATAAGAAACAGCCGATATTAGGTAAACGATAAATTGAGGGAGGGAAACTCAAGCGGGACTTTGAGAGAATAAAAGTTTATTTGGTTGAAGAAGGCGAAGAAGCCCCCTATCCGACAGGAGAAAAGGCGAGGAAGACATAAACGTTCGGGATTCTTCTTCACGCCATGCCCTAGCCACTTTCGATCCCATAGAAGGAGAAGAAGAAGGTGAAGAAATATAGCGACTCTTTCAGACGGGAGGAGAAAAGGCGAACGAACGGAAGCCATAAATGTTTGGGAGTGGAATTCAAAGAGGGATTTTTTTTATTATCACGAACCATTCGGCTATTAACTCAAACTCATCGGAAGAAAAGGTGAAGTGTATAACGGATGGCGGAAGAAATTGAAGAAATTAAAGAGTGAAGCATTAATTTTTTTTTTAAAGCAAACCGTTGGATCATTTAACCGAGCTGAATCCTTCAGCTATTGGAACAAAAATGTAAGAGAATATCAAGAGTTTAAAATGAATGTTGGAGATTTATTTAGATTTATAAATATAAGATCATGTTTATTTATGGTAGGAATGCCAAATTATATTTATATACAAAATTTAAGAGGCGCTAATTTATGATAACAAGCATTAATTTTCATAATTATTATATTTTTTTAGATTTATTAATTAGTTATAATACAATGAAGGGACAAGATAAATTTAGAAGAAATAAAATGGATGGCCAAGATTTGATGTGGAAGGAAATTCAAGCGGCTTTTATAATAGTAGTATAGATAGTATAGATATGAGGATGTGCATGAATACTATTTATATTTGCTTTAAGATTAGTAATGTGTGGATGAAGAATTTGTATTACATGGATATTAAGAGACATCTAATGATATTTATGCCTATCATTAATATAGTTTGTTTAAGAATATCTTGATATAATTAGTAATCTTATTTATATTTGATTTATTAAATAAAGGAACTTATAGAAATTAGTCATTTAAATATATAAATATTATTTTATGAAAGAATATGAGATGTCATTATTATCTTTATTAAAATACATTAATAAGATTTTTGAAATTATATTATATTAGCTCTTAGATATCATTATTCAGTCAATATTCTTTTTTTGTATTGGTTAGTGATGATGAAGTGACATTTCTCACCAATGGAGATTCTCATGATAAGGTGAAATTATTCTGTGCGGAGTCTTGAAGGGAAGAACCATTCGGACATGTGAGTGTACACACACTGTACACAGATATGTGACATACACTATGTATGTTATGTACACAATGTGTGTACACTCACAGTCCTGACTGTTCTTCCCGTTCGGACTCGGCACGTAATAATTTCTCCATGATGAGAGGAACTTGCTCTCCCTCTGATTTGATGGCCTGAAGCTCCTCATCGTCACTGATGGCGAGAAGGGCTGCAATATTTCACTAAGGTACTTGTGCATGTATATATATATATATATATTGAGAGAGTGAGAGAGAGAAGTAACACTAGAATTTAACAAGAAAAAATTTGAAAAAGGAAAAAATTCACAAATCAACAACAGATTAAGAAATCCACTATAAAAAATAGGAGAAATTATATAAATCTTTCACACACACTTTTTCACAGTCTTCATGCTCTTTCATACACCATAAAATAATCACCATGCAGTTACAACTCACATAATGCAAAGAAAAAAGTAACTTAGCGGGTCCGTCGTGTCGTGATGTTGGATTTACAGTGCACATTGTTCGCTGTCTCGTAGCGCCTTAGCACTGGGAGTACAGCTCAACCGACGGAATTGAGATTTAAATCAATAATACATCCCAATTGATCCTATATATATGACACTTTAGTCACAAAGTATCACGCTACCCTAATTTATTCCCTCAATTATACAAAATTGATTCAAAATAATCCCTTTAGAACTAAATTAGGATTAATTTTTATAGTGGGACTAAGAATTGATGTTTTTATCGCAAATACAATATGAGCCCGAGGGATCATTTTGGATTAGTTTTATACATTAAAGAGATTAAATTAGAGCAATGTGATATATAATTGACTATACATGAATATATAATTTGAGTATAATTTTAAAATTTTCCTGTTTTAGAGTAATAATAATTCTTTTATGATAGATGATTAATAATGTGATATTTATTGTGTATATTTTAGAGGTTCAAAGGTAAGGTGGCTGGATATGCGGTGAAGCCCGTGGACACAACTGGAGCTGGCAATGCTTTCGTTTGATCCTTTCTGCTTTCCATTGCTAAAGATAGATCCATCTTTAAGGTTCAACGTTTTCCTAATTTTCAAGTCCACCATTTTTGTGAGGCTTGGATTTTTGTTTTAAAGTATAGAGCTATTGCACAACTTAGGCTTTGTTTGGGACGGTTTTTTTTCTGTTTCTTAAAGCAGTTTTCTTGTATAAAATTTTTAATTTTTGTACTAAAAAGCTGCTTTATGAAGCAATAAGAAAGCCGTTCCAAACGAAGCCTTAGTCTTTCTTTTAGGCTTCGTTTGAGACAACTTTCTTACTACTTAAATTAATTTTTAAGTACAAAACTTATAATTTTTGTATTAGAAAACTGCTTTAAGAAGCAGCAAGAAAGCATCCCCAACGAAGCCTTAGACAGTTTTCTTATTGCTTTCTAAAGCAACTTTTTATTATAATTTTTTTTTTAATTAGAAATTTTTGTACTAGAAAGCTGTTTTAGAAAGCAATAAAAAAGCTGTCCTAAACAAAGCCTTAATTACCTTAGTTTTTGATGACTTTGAGATTAATATAATCAATTAAAATTTATATTATATTGGTTTTAAAATAAAATTAATAATTTTGAGACGAACATCATCAAATTGTCATTATAAAATAATGACTTTTGAATTCAATGTTGATGTACCTTAGGCTTCGTTTGGGACGGCTTTCTTACTGCTTCTTCAAGCAGCTTTTTAGTATTTTAATTTTTAAACTATAATGCTGTTTTAAAAAGCAATAAAAAAGCCGTCCCAAATGAAGCCTTAATTCATATTTAGATCAACTCAAATACATTTATTTTTTTTGGTGGGCGATTTAGTTTGCTAGAAAGGAAATACAGAGTAAAATGAAACGAAGAAAAAAAGAAATGTAATGTATTTTAAATATTTTGAATTATTTGGATGAGTAAAAAATGCATGTTAGTATTTTTTTTTTATTTGAAGTGAAATGAATGTACCGCTTGGCCCAATTTAAAGCTTCGGGCTGGAATTATGTCCAAAATCCAAACCCGATTTTATATTGGGTCAACCGATTAGGTTAGGTTAGGTTTGGTTTGGTTGGACCACCCATGCTTTGGTCTATTCATAAAAGTATAAAACATAGGCAATAGCCAATAATAATTTAATATGCCAATCTGTCGCCAACTCTGTCAGCATGTGACATATTCAGCGATAATATTCTGTTGACCATAACCCCGTTCATATACGTAATTCCAGAAATACCCCTTATCTTTATAACAATGAAAAGGGTATGTAAGAGCTTCTCCAAATAAATAAATAAACATAACATTTAATTAATATGGTATGATATTTTACCAAAATTATAACATATTTTATGTAAAGATATACTACATTTTTTAGTTTTTATATTGTTTTTTTTTTCTTCTAAAAAGATACTCCATCATGGTTTAAATTTATTAGAAATGCCAACAATAAGGAATATTTTTTTATTAATAATACTCAAAAGTTAATATTGACGCATCATCAAGAATTGAGTTGATCATATAATTTCGGAATTAAATTTAGGACCATTCAAATTCTGATTTTAGTAAACTTATAATCAAACTGAACGTCTTTACGAGACGGACTTAACGGCACCAAAAGTGATTCAATACGAGTTCGAATGTACTCTCAAATCAAGAATTTGAAGATCAATTAGAAATTTTGATATCTTAATTGAATGACCAAATGATATTCAAATCTCATATCCTGATGGCCAAATTGAGTACCTCGATGATATGAATCCAACGAGCTAAAGATTGCTTAAGTGTGATAATATTAAAATACTTAAATGCTAATGGAATGATCTATGATAGAGGGAATCAATATGAGTCATCCAATGAAATCTTATGAATTTTGTTATATTTATGAGGTATGTCACTCTAAAAAAATATAAATATATCTCACACTCTCTACATGAAAAAGGGGCTTTGGGATTGAGGCATTTGGCTTTAAATTCAAGAGAGCTCAAAGGCTTGAAGAATCTTGAAACTCCACTCGAGCACCACTGACTAACTATCTCTTGACTGTCGTTGTCGGATCTCCACCCGTCATCACCATCATACAACCACTTGATTGCCATCGTCGAATCACCGCTCGACATCCACCATCAACTTATGACCGTTGTTACTCAACTACAATCATTCAACCTTCATCGCTCCACATCTATCCTCCAATCATCATCGCTCAATATGATCTCGTGACCACCATTGTTCAATTATAGTCCTCTAAAAACTATCGCTCGACTGCGATCGTCTACCATCATCACAAGAATACGATCTTAGAACTATAATCACCTTCCTATTGCCCTCCAACCACCATTTCCATGCTACAATTCATCTATCATAGCGCCAAACAATAATTCTTAGACCCCTGTCACCCAATTATGATCCTCTAGCTACATCACCTAATTACAATCATCTAACCATCATCTTCCTCCAATGGTCTTTTGACCATTATCGTCCAACTAGTCATTTGACTATCATCATTCAATTATGATCTTCCAACCACCATTACTTCAGTATGATCATCTGTTCTTTGTCAACTAACTTTGATCTCTAACCTCTGTAGCTTGAGTATAATCCTAATACCCTTGTCGCCTAACAATAGTCCTCCAACCTCAGTCGATAAAGTGTAAATAATAAAAAAATATTCAATTGTAAATATTTAATTTTTAACGATAACAATAATCTTAAAGATTATTTTCAACCAAATATTAAAAGTATTATTATTATTATTATTATTTAAAATAAATTGTAAATGTCTTAAACGCGGAGCAATTGATTATTTCGTTTCCTCATAAACTGGACACCTTCACGTCCCATTATGCCAATATTTCCGCTTCATTTCCCATCCCATCTTTCTTCTTCTTCCAATATCCTCTCCCCTCCCACTCTCTCCTTAATCCAGTCTACGCAATGCCCACGACGAAGCCCCTAGTCAAACCCTTCCTCTTCCTCCTCTGTCTCTCCCTCCTCTTCCTCCTCCCGCTCCTTCTTTCCCGCTCACCCCGAAACCTAAACCTCACCCGCCAAGTCCTTCTCTCTTCATCTTCCTCCCTCCTCAAGATCCGCCCTGGCTTCCGCTCCTACGACGACTACCTCAAACTACAGCTAAACAAAACCCTCAACCCTCGCCTCCGCCGCGTCTGGGCTACCCGCGACTGGAACCGTAAGATCTCCGTCTTCTCCCGCTTCTTCACCGAGCTTCGTCAATCAGGCTTTCTATCGAACACCTCGCGCACGCTCTGCGTTGGAGCTCGGATGGGCCAGGAAGTCGCGGCGCTAAAATCAGTGGGTGTCGCTGACTCTATCGGACTGGATCTGGTACCATCGCCGCCACTGGTTGTACAAGGCGATTTCCATTCCCAGCCATTCGCCAATTCTTCCTTCGACTTCGAGTTCTCCAACGTGTTCGACCACGCGCTTTACCCAGAACGCTTTTCCGGAGAGATTGAACGGACTCTCCGCCCCGGCGGCGTCTGCGTCCTCCACGTCGCCGTCGCCCGCCGAGGCGATCGGTACTCCGCCAACGATCTCTACGGTATTGAGGGCGTCACCTCTCTGTTTAAAGATTCCGATCTCGTTCGTGTAAGGAAGGTCGATGGCTTTGGCCTTGACACAGAGCTCGTTCTGCGGAAGAAGAATCGTAGCAGGTGATCCGATATCCCTGCATTACCTTTCCTTCCTCCCACCCCCCCCCCCCCCCCCCCTCTCTCTCTCTCTCTCTCTCTCTCTTGCCCCCCGCGTCCTTTCCGAGCTTATCGTTATCGTCCACGTGTCGTCTTGCCGGCCTTTTTTTTAATCTTTTATTTTAAATTTTTAAATTTGAGCCAAATAAAAAATATTGACCAAAATTTAATTAGGATTAATTTAATAATTTTGAGATGAATAATAAATAAATTTAATATATTATTTTTTATTTTATTCATCTCAGAACTAATACTAAAATTATTAAATTCATCTTGACTTAATTAATTTTTCTTAAAAAAATAGTCTAATGAGTTATATGGAGAAAGAAGAGAAAGCTTAAATTTTATGTTTTAATATTATTATTAAAAAGTAAAATTTTTATTTATTCTATAAAAGAATTTGTTTTTCCTCAAATTTTGATTAAATAATTAGAATAAATAATTTTCCTGCATTTATGTAAAGTGGACTTTTCTTGCTTTGTACAGCTCATTAATAGGCTGTATTTTTTCGTCTTTTCTTATTTTTTTATTGTGTATTTTAGAATTTTTCGAGAGCTTAATAAATTCATTAGAATTTTTTATATCAATTTGTATTAAAGAAATATTATTTAATTAATTCATGTATTCATTTTTTATTCGGTTGGTGAAGATTTATTATTTTCTTAAATTTATTGATGTGATGTGTTTGTTGTATATAAATCTCCTATTTTTTATTATATTTGTAATTTAAAATATAAAAAAAATTATTAAATAATTTAAAATTAAGTGAGGGGTATTTATGTAAAAGCATGCGGATTCTTTCTGCATCTAATCCAGTGAACGTTGGAGGGCTTTGGTCCATATTAGCTTTTGTCCTTATGAGCTGGCTGCCGGCCAATACCTTTTACAACACTTTACTAAAGATTAAAATGATTTCTAATTTTTAAAAGTCTAATTTTAATCTTTTAATTTTTAAATAGAATTGAAATGACTAATTTAGTCATCAAATTAATTCTTTTATATAATTAGAAATTATTTTTATCATTAAAAAAAGTTAAGGAGACCAATTCAATCTTTTTATTTTTATTTTTTAATAATTGAGAGCTTTTGCTCAGCTTAAATGTGAAAAAAGACAATTTTTTATATAATGGTTAAAATTTTATTAGAAGCTTTAAAATTAAATGTGTTCTCATGGAGAAATTATTCTATGCAGAGTAGAGTCCGGACGGAAAGAATCTTCTAGACATGTGAGTGTACATATTGTTTACACTCACAGTCCGGAAAATTCTTCCAATCCAGGTTCTGTACGGTTCTTCCCGTCCGGACTCCGCACAGAATAATTTCTCATTCTTATGGGCCATATACTATGACAACAAAATCTTGAGGCCATTAAATCAAAGTAAGCTCTAACATTAATAAATGTTAAATAAATTTTGGGGAGTTTATGAAGTTTTAAGTGTAACTTCTTCTACTTAAGTGATAATTTTTTTTAAAAAAATCCTTATAGCAACTAAATGAGCTTATAGCAGTGTGAAGCTAATTTGGCCAATAGTTTTTAATGATTTCAGTTCAAAATTATGATGATTGGAGCGTAATAGTTAAAACAATAATACAATTAATTTTTTTTAATCTTCTATGTTAACAATGAAAAGTAATTTTTAAAGATTTTAGTATTTTTAAAAATATATATTTTTTTAATTTGATTCTATTTGTGAATCACATCAAATTATATTGAGAATATGAAATAAAAAGGCTGCATAGAAATAGAGATAAATAAACAAACCTAGAGTGAAAAATTATGAGATTTAATTTAAGTGTAAAACATTAAGTAAATTGAGCTCATCTTCCGACTCCTTATTTATAGAAATAAGTTTGAATTGGAATTTGAGTCTTATATAAATAATGTCAAGATGACTTGAGCAAAAATTAATTTAAAGGAATTTGCAAATTAATTTTATTTTAAAATAAATATAATATATAAATTATTTATATTATAATTATTTTAAAATAAAGATATATTCAAGAACTTTAAATTTATTCAAACAAAAGATTTGGTGAAGGATTTTTTTTTTTTTTTTTCATTTAACAAAGCTTAAAAGACATGTGCCATGACTGAACCAAAGTAGGAGCATTGGCTTTTAAAAATAAAAATTAAAAATTAAAAAAAAAAAAAAGAGAGAGAAGAAAATAATAATAATAATAATAATAATAATAATAATAATAAATTGGCCTTCAGCCCAGGCCAATGCTTAATAGAGAATTGAGTTAGTTACAAGTAAAATTAATTTAGGCCGGTCAGTGGCCTCATTAGATTCTGCTGAGAGATTAGTTAAGCCGCCAAGCGCTCCTTTTAGTGTGGCAGCGGGTCAATAATTATTAAAAAAAAAAAGTTCAAGAGAAGATCCTTAACCCAATCAACGATCACCGGTCCCTTCGCCTTTTAACAAATTTAAGCTTAGTTCACGGCAGCTGTTCTATTGATTTTTAAAACAGCATTTTTTATATAAATTTTTTAATTCATGAAATTTTTATATTAAAAAATAATTTAAAAAAAAATTATTCCAAATAAAATCTTAAATTAATACAAAGAAAAATTTATTTATATTAAACTCTAAAAATAATAAAACATTAATAAGTCCTCATAAAAGTGGGAAATTATGGTAGCTCTTTTAAACGATCTTAATTTTACAGCATAATAAATAACAAATCGGACATTTTAAAACAATTATTCAATAGATTTCATAATCACAAAATTGTAGTAAATTATATGAACTCAATACAAGAAGTGTAATTAAAACGTAAGGAAGATTATTTCTTATAAATTATGGGACTGCATTAGATAAAACAGCCTGATTAAGCATCCAAATTAGTTAATTAATCCTATGGCAGTTCAGCCTAACCTCTCCCTCATCACCCTCTTTGACATCAAGCAGGCCCATCTTGATAATAGCTTGTTGGAAATCAAATGAAAACAAAGCCCGGTCCATGCTGTACACATTGACCAGGCCTCGGATCATTGGGCTGTTAAAGAGGGCCTGGTCCGAGAACAGAAGCCCAGTTCCTCTTTGAATGGTGTTGAAGTAATCATTGTCGAATATGTTGGGAGTGTCATCAAAGGCCACCGCAGTATCGTCACCCGCCAGGCATTTCTGTGACAGGAATTTGGCGAAGCTGGGGTCCAGACTCGGGTCCACTTCGTGGGTCGGGTCGAATTGGCTGAGGCGGTTCTTGAAAGATGAGCACCTTGCTACTCCAAGAGTGTGACCACCTACACAGCGTTAAAACAGCTCTTAAGGCACTTAAATGACGAAGAATTAGGGATGTCAATATTTGACACGACTCGAAAATTTGACTCCAATCCGATCTGAAAATTTTGAATTAGGGTCAGCCCATTAGTGAAACGTGTCAGGTTAGAATTTAACAAACCGACTCGTTTCAAAAAACGGGTTTGATTCGAGTTGACACAGAAACCCAGAATGACACAGCTGCTCGCCTCTGATTCTCGCCAACGTCTGCTGCCCTCGTCTACTGCTCACATCGAGCCCGCGCTGCCCGCCGCCCTCGCATCAAGTTCACATTGCGTTGAGTCGTCGACTGTCGCGTCTCCCGTGCCCTGTCTGCGTTGCTGCAGCGCCGCCACTGTCGACGTTGCTGAGCCATTTCCTTTGCTGTTTCGGTTGTCGTGTCAGCGGGTCGGGTTGGGTCAGGTCAACCCGATAACCCATGCGGGTCAGGTTTGGGTCTAAACTTTTGACCTGTTTATATAACCTGATCATGTTAAGATCAACCCATTTGAATTCGGATTAGTTCCGAATTTGACCCGAAACCTAACTTTGACACCCATATAAAGAACTATCAATATATAATTCAGGGAATCATATTGATTAGATAAAACTTATAATTAAAGTGTTAATAAAAGTTTAATGGCAGGCAAAGTAGTACAAAGGGATGGGATTCCAATAAAGTTGAGAGGCAATAAAGGAAAATATAAAAACTTTAGAGGTAAGAAAGCACCGTTGAAGGCTTCAATGTCTAGTAATTTGAGAGAGACAGTACACGACTCCCAAAAAGCTGCACAGTTCAAATGATAAATAATTTAATATATCAACCTTCACTCTATTTTGTGTTTGTGAGGCCTTAAAGATTAATTTCTGTTTACATTTTAGGCATGTTACTTTTAAATAATGTCAATTTTTTTTGGAATTAATAATTAGTCTTTAGTCCCATCACTTTTCCACTAGAAATGCCCTTAGAATATCTATTATATCATCCATAATTTTCTATACTTAATATGTCATAAAATTTCTCTTCATCAAGCACAAATTTGAATGCACTATTCAGGTAAAAAATTTCTAAAATTATATTTTGAATTATCTAAACTTTGAATTTATGCAATTTTATAGTCGAGCCGAATATCTCGATAAGAAGAACGAATCAACACCAAAAGTAATCCAATTGGAGTCAAAATGAGCCAACATTAAGCATTTGAACCATAATTAGAAACTTTATCATATTAATTGGATAAACAAATGATCTTCAATCTTACATGCTTATAATCATACTGAGCTCCTCCATAAGATGAATCCAACGAGCCCAATATCGCTTAATTTCGACATCATTAAGGTGCTCAATGCTAAGAGAATAATATACAATCAATGAGATTAATATGAACTGTCCAATAAAGTATTCAAATTTTAGCTATACTTATAAATATCACTCTAAAACACAATAAATTGACCCTCACTCTTCTTTTACATGAGGGGGGAGGACTTGAGAGGAAGCTTGAGAGTGGACATTGACTTAAGAGCTTAGCATCAAACCACCACTATCGAACTACTAGCGATGAACCATCACAAATGGACCACGGCCATTGGACCCTTCCATTCAATCATTACCATTACCATCGAATCACTGTAGGTTGACCACCACAATCAACAAGTGTCGATTAACCACAGCTAGTAAGCCTCAGCTATTCGACCACCGCCATCGGACATTCACCCTTTAACAACAACCAATTATGACCCTCTGACCACCATTACACAACTACAATCTTCGACCCCATTGTTCAATTATGGTCCTCTGACCACCATCATCTCACTATGATCCTCTGATCAACATCAATTGGCTATAATCTTTTGAATATCATTGCCTAATTACGCTCTCTCGATCACCATGTGGGAATTATAATCCTCCAACCACCATCGTTCAATTATAATTTCTTGACCACCGTCGCCCATTAATGGCCTCCCAACCACAATCAACTGATTACGCTCTCTCAGCCATCATTGTATTACTATGGTTCTCCAACCATCATTGCTCTACCGATGTCATCTAACTATGATTCTTCAAAAATCATCATTCAACTATAATTTTACGATCACCATCATCCAATTACAATCATCTGACCACCATCACCTAACTACAGTTCCTTGATCACCATCATCCAACTACTCTTCTCCAATCATATTTACCCGGCTATAATTATCTTACCACTATAAACTAACTACGATCTTCTGACCACCATTGTCCCACTATAATCCTCCAATCATCATCGTCTAGCTACAATCCTCCAACTGCCATCAAACTACTACAATGATTGATTTAGAAAATTTAATGATTGAATTCGATAATATATTTTTTATAAAATTGAATATATTACTTATTATCAAATGGCCGTGTGAATCTAATTATTCAAAATAAGAATACCATTGTTGAATGTCTGATTATTGTAATTATCATATGTTCTTAAGAAGATGAATGCAATTTCATTAAACAATTAAAAAAAACATAATAGAATGTGGTTGCTATATATGTGATACGTTTCAAACATAAACAAATTATTATAATTAACGAAAGCGATTACTCAATATTTAAAGCTTCATTTGAGATGACTTTTTTAATGCTTTAAAAAGTTACCTTGTAGTACAAAAATCTCTTAGAAACATTCAAAAAATAGTAGTCTAAAGTTGTCCTAAACGAAATCTAAATCTCTAATCTAAATCCTTACTCCAATCAAGCATATGATTTGGGACGGCATATATATATATATATATAAAGAGAGAGATACCAGTATGAATCAAGTTACTGAAATTGTAAAAAATCTGGTTACTCAAATGTTAGCTCCAATTAACACCCATATGAATATAAATCAAAGGCGATACAATGGCGAGCGGTGGCATCGACAATGAAGGAGAGGAGGAGGTTGCCATGATGGATCAAAGAAGAAGATCATGACAACCTTGCAAGATGTTTCAAATGAAAATGTCTACAATCGGATGGAGAGCAGGATCTAGAAGTAGGTTGAAAGAGAGGACAATAACTCGAGCAGTGGCGGAACCAGGATTTCAAATGAGAGAAGGCGGGAAAACTTAGCACGAATTGAAGGGCTAAACTTGTGTCTCCTTCAACCTCTCTCTCATTCCTCTACTAAACTAGAGCTTATTGAGAAGCAGATTAAAAGAAATTTTCAAAGAAATTAAGATTATTAAAGCTTACCAGATAGAACCACCATCTCCTGTGCACTGAACCCATGTTTGCCAAATATTCTAATAAGAGATGAAGCATTAAAGCTTGGCTGAGGCAAGTTTATGGTATCTTCAATTCTAGACCTTCTTCCATCCTTCCTTCCTGTTGGTATATCATATACAGGTCCTCCAGCCTTATGATAAAAAAATTAAATTAAAATTTCAAAAAAAAAAAAAAGAAAACTGCAAAAAGAAAATCATTTCATGATAATTTATAATCAAAATTCATCATACAAAAAAGACTGAATCTCTTGCAGCCATGGCAAGTATATCTGCACAAGAGACCATTCCTGGGCACGAATCTTCAAGCAAATTCTTCGCATCGTCGATGATCTCGAAGCCTCTCAAGCTCAAATTGGCTGGAGAATCCTTCTCAGCAGTATTATCCTTTGTAGAATCAATCAGAACTGATCCATCACAACCCTTGCACCCAAAAAACAAAAAAAAGTTAGCTGATTCTCATAAAATTTTCTATCAGAAGAAGAAGAGAAATGGAAACAGACCTGAATGAAACAATCATGAAAATGCATTCTTAGAAGACCAGCAGCTAAGGTTGGATCCTCATTTAGAGCTTGAAAGACAGTGTTCATAACCATGGATTCAGCAAAAGGACAGCTGAAAGCATAGTAATCCATGGACAAGCCATTGCTACAAGAAATTGTCTGAAGAATTATAAGAAACAGGCCTGTGATGTACCAATCAGAAATCATTTCTGGTTTGTTAATTGGGATGGATATAAGATTGATTATAATGAATTTGGTGTGGAGATGAAAGATCTACCCTTTGTTGCAGAGCTCAAAAATAATGAGGAACTTGATATATATATCAATAATACAAATAGCCCATAAAATTAGTTGTGAAATTATCGTAATTTTTTCTTTAAGGAAATTATTGTGGGTATTATGAGTTTTTTTATTTAAAAAATGTGGACAATAACTTTTTATCCCACTTCTAATTGTGGGTCTCATGATGAAAATTTTTATAAAAATAAATTTTTATTTAAATATTTAAGCTTCAATTAGAAATACAGAGAGATTTGACTCAAAATATCCAATTCAATCCCCTATTATTCAAATCCAATCTAAAATAATATTTAGTTTTTCAAATCTGATCTAAAATAATAAAAAAATTATTTTAAATCATTTTTTAAAATTTTAAAAATTAAATTGAATACATTTATAATAAAAGATTAAAAATAATCACATATAAATAATCCAAAAATAATTTTGATCTTTTTCTCATTATTATAATTGACTTGGAAGAAAAGATAGCCATCAAGCAGTGGCACAGCCCAAGATAATAAATGGAGAATCTTTGTTAAAGGGCACAAATGCTTAAGATGAAATAACTTTAATAAAGTATGGCTGTTAGTCAATTTAAGTCAAAATAGAAGTGGGGAGGGATCATTGCAAGCAGCTGGTTCCCATTTTGTAGAGTGAGTGCACCATCCCCATCACCACTGTCACATTATCCCCAGCCCTAAGTGGAGGAATAAAGTTGTTCCTTGATCAAATTCCATTATGATTTATGAATTAAGAAATAATAAAAAACATATTGGTTTGGTTAGATGAATTTATGTTATTTGTCACATACAATATATTTGATTCATTATTGCATAAAATGCATCTATGTATATAAGATCTATGAGTCAATTATGAATTAATCCTCTAATAATATTAGCAAATCAACAACAAACAATAACATTAAGCCTTTATCCCACTATACAGGGTCGGCTACATGAATTCTTTTTCTCCATTGTGTTTGATTAAGAGTTAAATTCCCATTTAGATCTAGTAAAGAAATATCATTTCTAATATTTTTCTAACCAAGTCTTTTTAGGTCTACCAATACCTTTCTTAATATAGGTTAAATCTAATGTGTCTACTCTTCTAACCGGATCATCAGAAGTTTGCCGTTTTATGTGACCAAACCATCTAATAATATTTGCAAATCAAATGAAAAAAAAAAAATATTTGATAAGCAATTTGGGCAAAACATTGAATATATGAATTTTATATAGGGTACATATCATATATAAAATAATATAAAACAAACATGATGTGAAATGAACATGAAGGAATACACACTTAGATTTTATTTGGAACAATTTTTTACTGTATTCTAAAATAACTTTTTAATACAAAATTTCTTATAAGCAGCAAAAAATAGTGACTAAAATCTATCCCAAACCAAGCCTTAGGCTTGGTTTAAGATGGCTTTCTTACTGTTTCTTAAAGCAACTTTCTAGTATAAAAAATTTAATTTTTGTACTAAAAGTTGCTTTAAGAAGTAGTAAAAAAGCCGTCCCAAATGAAACCTACATGTCTAAGAACCCAACACATAAAGAGACAAGTAAAGAAATGAAGATAACTTGGGCTCACTAGACTAAAAAATAGGATCAAACGACTAGCAGTGCTCTTCAAGATCTAGATAATCACTGAGTTGTGATTATCTCAACAATAGTCAAAGCAGTTCAAGATCAAATAGTTCAAAATCATAACAGAAATTATAAAACAGATGTTAAAAGAAGAATCCATTCAGGAAAGGCACAATTAGAACGCCCAGCCCAAGTAATTCAGTGATTAAATATCCATAATAACACAGAATATAACATTGTAACTAAGTGAAAGATTCAGACAACAACGGCAACAAAACAAGTATCAAATTCTGGGACCTGATTAATAAGTGAAGCAACAGATTCCGGCAAGAAATGAAACAAACTAAAAGTCTGAATTCTGGACCCTAATTAGCAAAGTGACACTGACAGTAACAGAAACGAAGTCTAAATTCTGGTACTAAATTAACAAAGTGAATATAATCTAATGGACAAGTTTTGCATTAGAAATTGTTTCCTTCTTTCTTTTGTGATTCTGATTCGGAAGCATTAACCTAGTACGAGATGCTTTTAGCTTGAATCTACTTGTATTCCTGTCATGCCCTGGCCCTCTTGTTGCTGCAGGCAGGGCATTTATACTGCTTAATATGCTCAGCCCTGGCCGGTGTGATCTTGACACACTTACCATGAAACCAACGCTCGCAAACATCGCAACAAATCCAGAACTCATCACTTGCATAGTTATCACCACAAGCACCACAAAGAGTGTTTCCATGTTCATCGTCATCTTCTTCTTCCTCGTCTTCTCCACTTTCATCAAAATCTTTCTGAGGTGCCCTTGACACTTCTGTTTGGAGCTGAGACTGGAAGCAGGTTACAAAGGGAAGGGAGATAGATAAAAAATGTTGCTGCAAATAATCCAAACATACCTTTGAGCTTGATTTATTGCTCTTGCTGCTGCTGTTGGGAGTTTTCTCTTTAGATTGCTTCTTGACTGTTCCAGTCACAACCTCATAGATGGTTGGGAGATTGTTGATCATAGTGAAGAGTCTCTTCCTGCGAAAAGAGAAACAGAAGCCCGGCATATCTTATTCGAGACTTCTAAATCCTAGGATTTCTTTTTTTTTTTAATCCTAGGATTTCTAATATATAACTATGATAAGATGCACAAAATTTTGAACATGCAAAGAAAAAATTGTAGGTCCCAACTCTTAATTTTAACAATTATTCCTTGCGTAACTATGAAAATAGAGCTATCAATAAATTCAACCTAAATGATAGCTTAATAGTTTTACCTGAAACATCACAGAGAAATTTCAAACCACAGAAAATTCTCACAATTTGTTGAAGATCATGCACTCATAGAACTAAAAAAGTATCCAAGTTGAATAAAATCAATCACGTATACAAGCCAATAACAACATTTTAAAGAGAAGAAATAAAGTAGAAAGAGAAAAGTCACCATATCAAACTTCTAGCTCATTCAAGGAGACCTCTTCTAGGAGGAATAGTACATTGAACCAAAGGTTTATGTATAAATAACTTTATTTTGAACCAAAATAAAGTGTCAGTCCTATATGCCAAAAATCTTTATTTATATTAAAAAATATAAAAAGAAAAAAAGTAATAAGAGACAAAGGAGCAACAAGGTAGACATTCTAAGGAAGTTGATCCATTCCACATCAATTATGCCCGGACTCTAACAAATTGTATAGTTGATACACTTCAAATAGATTTGGTTGTAACTCTTTAAATCCTTGTAGAAATATTCATAAATTATCACATGAAATTCTATACTAAACAAAATATTAATACATCATCAATAATGGACAAAATATTATCTCTAATAATAGCTTTAAGAATAAGGACCATAAGATGGATTCAACAATACGCATGTGATATGTTGGATGTGAAATTTGGAGGAGGTAGAAAAGAATCCAATACATTAATTGGCAGTTTGAGTTCTATCATATACATTAAAAATTGAATAGTACTGAGTTTTAAAGATTTTTAACATATAAACACTCATCCCAATTCAACGCACGATTTATATGACCACATTTTTCTAACTAACAATTTCTTAAAGACTACCGAAAACCTGGCAGAATTAAGACAAAACATTACGTTGTCATCTAGTTTGAATTACATCTACTTTTGGTTCACAACTTCAATAGACTCATAATTTTTGCGGTTAACAACAATAAGCTTCCTGTCAATATTTTCATACACATCACATATATGACCAATTAATGAAGTAATGTAATATGATACATCATACACGTAATGATGATGCCAAGTAAAAATAGAAAATTGGAGAGTAGAAAAGGGAAAAAGCTGCTCATTTTCACTTCTATATTGTTTGAACTAGGAGTTGTTGTATATATAGGCTTTTCCATAGGTCTTTTATAAGGAAAATAATCAAAGCAATTTTTAGAATATAAGAAAGGGGAAAGAAACAAAAAACGGCAGCAGCATGAACCCACAAAAATGCTCCAAATCCATGTATTCTAGGACTTCAATACGTGTGCCTTGGATAGCACAATCTGACCGGATGCAAGGAGGATTTAGCGCAGGATATAGGGGGGCAGATTGAAGCTTGTGGTGTCCACAACAGGAACCTGAAGTTCTGAACATTACAAGCCTCCTGAACCTCTTAGCTAATGGGGCATTCTACAATCTCGCTCAAATTGGCATGAAGATATCATTCATAGAAAGCTTGCTAACTAGAAACTCAAACTATGGATTAGGGAGTCCTTGGTGAGAATATTAGCGATTTGATTTATTCTAGGTATGCAGGCCATACATATCATCAATTCTTTCCAAGATTAAGTGTTTGTCAACCTCCATATACCTAGTTGTGTTGTATATAACAAGATTATGTGCTATAACAATTGTTGATTTATTGTCAATATAGACTTTGATGGATTATGCGGTATGAACCTTTAATTTTTCTAGAAGTCCTTTTACCCATAACAATTCACAAAACTCTAGTGCAATGGATCGAAATTCAGCTTCAACACTTTGTTTACTGTATCTCTAAGTAATCAAGTTATCTCCTTAAAAAGGTATATAATTCATATGTAAATCTTTTATCATTGATCTATCCTACCCAATCTTCATATTTATAGGTCTCTATCTACAGATGGCTTTTATTTTGGAACAAGGAACATTTACTTGAAACCCCTTTTAGATATCTCAAGATATAGAACATTTGCCTAAGCTCATGCTTCATGGTCCTCCAGTCGGTAATAGGGTACTCACCACGAACTCCCTAAGGTTCTCTAAGTTGGTCCAATACTGACTGGCCCTACCAATCAATTTCATCTCCGCAAATCTAACGTTGCACTCCTCTGAGACGTTGTACCACTTAAAGAAGCTATCCATGCCTTTGATCAAATCAGGGAAGATCTGAGGATCAAGGCTACCGTCAAAGGTAAGGGCATCTATCTTGATGTTCTTTAAGAGGGGAGCATCCGGATCATGCATGTGGTACTCCCGGTCCTGACTAGCTTGATGGGCATGGTGGGGGCCACGGGGGTGTCCCTCATGCGCATGATGAGCCTCATGATCGAACACATGTTCTGGACCACGAGGTAGGTCTCGGCCTTGCCTAGGTTGCTGGGGCGGGTAAGGGGCACGGGGGTGTCCCTCATTATGGCCCAAATCATCTCCAATCAAGGAGAGTGGCCTATATTGTGTATAAAGAGAGGGTAGGCTCCTAGCTCTATCAAGGTTGTCAAGGCGTTTCGTTGTGAGCTGACGAAATTCAGCATCATCGGCTTGGTCAACCCTAACTTGTTGGGTGAAGTTGCCTATTTGACCTACCAAAACATGTAGAGTTCGCTGCAACTGTTCAGGGTCCATGAGATGACAACTAAGTGACACACTAGATGCTAAAGGAAAGTGGAGAGCACCTAGACTTTGCAAACAAAATAACACACAAATAAGGTCAATGATATGTTGATGTAGAAATGTAACTAGAGGGTAAAATGAAGGTAAATAAGATGGATCCTAGCACATGTAACTAGAGCAATCCGCTCTGATACCAAATGATGTAGGATTAGCATGTGAAGACTGGTATTATGAAATTAAACACAAGTTGAATTTAAAATTAGCAAGCTATTAATCATGGATATGCATAAAACAAACTTCAAAACAAGTAAGAAAGGCAATCCACAAATAGCAATTAACCACAACCAAAGTTCTAGAATTCAAGAAGGATAAATCAAATCAATAACTTAGCTAACATGGGTTGGCAAAAAAAAATCCAACATTTAACATAGATTAGCCACTACAAGAACCATGCACTCAATGATTTAAGAAGCTAGCAGATTTAAATAAACATGAAATAGTGATGCCACAGAGAATTAGACTTCAAAGATATCTACTTAAGTGTATGAAGTAAGAGTAGAAAGACTTAGCTATTTGCGTTGTAGAGAAGCTTCCTTCAGATGTGGTGTGGTCTCGGCCTGTTGATCTTCAAAGGGTTGCTCTGTAGTGCCTTCCTTGTGTCTTGCTTCACAGTGGAGAAGAAGAGATGCTGGCCGAAATCTTTAAGAAGGGAGGCCACGGTTTTTGCTATTCAGGGGAGATTAGGAATGGTGTGAGGTTAATTAGAGTGGTGGGGCTTAGGGAAATGAAAGAGAGTGGGGTTGGAAAATGAAAAAGTAGTTTTGAAAAAAGGGAAAAGTTAAAGTGAACTTTGCACTTAATGGGTCAACTTCCCAGTAATTAAAATGAAGAGTTCCAAGAGTGGGCCAACCATGGGTAAAGGGAAGGGGTTGTGGCTTTTCCAATTCCCAACTAATTTTGAAAATGAAAAGAATAAGAAGAGTAGCTCCTGAATTCAAAATCCCAAGAGACAAGTGGGGTCCAATTGGAATCCCAAAGGTCAAAATTTCATATTTGGAAATTTTGGATTGGGGACTTGGATGGGGAGATAGTGGTGGTGGGCTTTTCGTGGGCGGTGGAAAGGGAAGGGGTGGCTGGCCGAGAGAGGCAAGGGGAGGGGGGCTGACCGGCAACTAGGGAGGAAGGAGGGAAAGTGGAAGAGATACAAGGGGGAAACCAAGAGCTCACCTTAATGAGCTGCTAGGCACTTCATTTGCCTTCTCCTAAGGCTTTACTACTCCACCACACTCACTCTCACATAAGAGAAGAGGGCTGAAATCAGAATTCGTTCAAAATAATCATCATTATCCCAGTACAAGGGGGGAGAGCCATATATATAGGCTCCACCACATGACAAGACAAAAGATACAAATGCCCTTGGGCTTACAACATAACATTTCCCTCAAGTGAAAAAAAAGGAAAAGTTCACAAACTAAATTAAATCACATACAACACACACAACAACTAATAATATAATAACTCAATCGTTGTCGTCGATCTACGGCCCCTTCTATGATAAACCTTCCATGAATTGATGTCCCTATCAGTTTTGCTACAAGTCTTGTTTTGCAACTTTTCAAACTCCATCAATTTTACATTTTACCATGAATACCCATTTGCATCCAATTGTCCTCTTATCTTTAGGTAGATCAACAATACTATATGTGTTACTCCTTTTGAGAACATTTATTTCTTCCATTATAGCTAATCTTTAAATTCAGCTCATCTAATGCTTTCTCAATAGTTTGAATAAATAAGTTGAAGATTTTAGACACGAATATTCTATGGCTATGATGTACTGTCACTTCTCGTCAAAGAGGTATGTAGTGCCCGACACGTATCGGATATGACACGTGTTTGACACGCCTCTGATATGTATTGGACACCCCAAGAATAAAAAAATATTAAAAATAAATTGGACACGCGCCTTAAATATTTTATGAAGAATTTTTAATATAATTTATTATATTTAAAATTTTTATTTAATAAAAATAAAACTAAATTTCTTATTTCCTCTCAAAAGTCCTAAATCAATTGTCCACACTCAATACCCCAATCCTCGAACATTCCCATTTTCATTTCTCTCTTATAGATCGCACCTAGGGTTTCACAATAACACTCAATGCCATTGCAACATCGACGTCAGTCGTCATCACAACATCAATGTTTCAAAAACATATCAAATTAAAGTTTAACCCCAACAATTTCTATACCCACAATCAAGCCCTCGTGCCGTCTTGGCATCTCAACTTTGTCCAACATTGTATCAATATAGATAATCGACGTCGTCTCGACATTGACGCATGATACCCAACTAATGATATCATTGTCATATCCCATCCTGATGCTTGAAACACAACATCAATGCAAGACTTTCGACATCCTAATACAAATAATTTTAAGAACAAATCCTAGTTAAATAATTTATAATTTCTCAATTATTCTTAATATTATATTTATTCAATTTCTATATACTATTTTTAAGATATAAAAATTATAATAATGTGTCCAACTCGTATCCGTATCCTATACTTTTAATAACTGACATATATCGTGTCCATGTCATGTCGTGTCTGTGTCGTCGTGTCCGTATATATGCATCATAACTCTATGGCTTTGTAATAGTTTCCTATAAGATAGATATTTTTCAATGGTTATGTTAAAGTCAGGGTCTTTCTAAATGCAGTAGGAGGATTAGAAAGTTAAAATGGGTGTAAAAGGAATGTTAACCTGCAAAATAGGATCATCCCTCAATCAATTGGATTGGATATTTATATGAAAATTTGATGGATTAGTAGCAACTTTGGAGAACTTTGAAATTTTTTTTTCCAAACATAAACTTGAAGCTTTGATTGAGAATGATGATCCATTTGCAGTACTTCGCAAATGTTTTTGATAAAGTAATATCTGGCAAAGGTGTAATTAGAGTACTTCACTAGTTTTAAAAATTAATTAAGAGAATTGGTACAGTTACTCAAAATTATCGTCCTCTATTATATTCTCCCCCATGAAGATTTTTTTCAAAGAAAGGGTGGTCTTCAATAAAGCTTATATCCAAACTTCTAAAGAATCTTATTATGATAGGATTAAATTATGTATGCCTTCTTATTGGAAACATAGATGAGGAAAATACATATTTCGGTTTTAGGGTCAAATTTTATCCTAAAATTATTTAACAGTGCACATAACAAACGAAACAAAAAACTTTAAGAGGAAAATCAATAGCAATCTTAGATATAGGAAATTTTTTCAAGTATTAGCAAAGGTGTTTCAAATTTTAAAACTCTTGAAGACATTTTATTAATTAGATAACAAGCAGTCAATAAAGCATTCTCCTAAATCTACATAACAAATCCATTTAAAATATAATGACAGGAGGAACTTCTAATAAGTGTTTATTATTTCTTTGGGCTATAATATTTTATTGTGGAGTCTCACGTTAAATTGATTGGTAAATAACTCCCTTCTCCAAGAGAAATCATCCTAAATTTTGGCTAAAATACTAATTTCCATTGTTAGTTTTAAAAATGCTAATTTTAGCTCGAAATTGATTTTCAATAATAACAAAAAATTCGTTAAATCTTTGCTCAACCCCATATCTTTAATTCAACAAATAAGCCTAACATAATCTCGTGTGGTCATCAATAAAAGTTATGAACCATTTTTATTTTTTGATAGTGCTTTGACCTTAAAAGGGCACTAAATATCAATATGAAACAAATAAAATGATGCTGAGGCAAAGTAAGATTTTATAGAAAAAGACATGATCTTTAAGTTAAGTGTAAACTTCACAACGAAGTTTAGAACAATCAATTCCTTTAAATAATTCCAAAAATAAATATTTGAGATAAGGAAAACTAAGGTGTACTATTCTCTTATGTCATAATATAGCTTGATCAAAGTTAAACTGCTACGTAATCCATGAGCAATTTTGTTCCATAAAGGCTTCTCATCAAAGTAGTATATTCCATTTATTTCTCATACAGTTCCAACTACTTATCTTGAAAAAATAAAGATGGAAGGAAGAAAAAATATTGAATAATCAAAATTTTTAGAGAGTTTACTAACAAAATAAATATTTCAATCAAATTTGGACATGTGAAATATTATTTGGAGTAATATTTTTTGAGATTTAAATATATTTTTCCAGCAATGAATAAAACTCTCATCACCAATTCTATTTTTTAAAAATCAGAACATGGATAACAAGAACTGAAAAAATGAGTGCTACCAATCATACAGTTAGAAGCACTTGTGTGACACTGGTAGGTTCAGCATCTGGATTGACCTTTTCTGACCCGATTGGAAAAAGCCGCAATAAGAGGATTTAGGGAGGAAGAAGAGGATTTTTTAGCTGCTTCGAGACCGCTTTGAGACGTTTTCAACCATCGGCCAAGCTCAAATGTCTGGATCGAGGTAGGTTGTTGGGGATGATTAGGAGTAAACACCACAACGACGAAACAAACAAGAAATTAAAAGCAGCAGAAACATAAGGACACCAGGATTTAACATGGAAAAACCCAAAGGAAAAATTTACGGAACCACACCGCACCAAGAAATCCACTATGAAAATTAGGAGAAATAAGCATAAATCTCTCTTCTCACTCACTCTCTCCTTGCTTCTCTTCTCACATGCACCGTTTTCAATATCTATAAACTTAAAATACAAGAGAAAGCCAAGTAAAATAACCCCAAGGGATGCAACCCTTCAGAAAAACGAGAAAGAAAACCGTCCAGTCTATCTCGCAGCTCTACGGTGCCAATTTGGGGCACTGCAACGCTCAAACCTATCTTGATCCACTGCGGCGTCATATCTATATCGCTGCAGCACTCTGCTCTCTGTCGTTCAACTCTAGGGTGCTCGGGAACACAGCATCAAGGCGCTAGGGTAGGCAAGCGCCGGGGAGTTGTAAGGGAAAAAACTTTGGGGGTAAATCCCCCGCACCAAAACCAAAGCAGAGGGGTAAAACCCCTGCACCCCCAGTGTACACTATAAGCTTTGAGATCTGAGACAACAGAATAACCACATTGATCAACACAATCAGATTCCACATATAACATAGCTCGCATTATGCTTATCTCAGTTTTAAAAAATACGAAATTTTATCGAATTTTTTGATTAAATTTATATTTTCATTAACGAAAAAAGCGTATAACTTTGCACTGGAAAAACTTTTACCCCGTAACTTTTTATATGCTATAGAGATTATAATTATGAACATTTTAAATATTTTCTGAAAATTTTATACCGGGTATCGTGAAATCTATGTGGTTTTAATTAAATAAACAATAATTTGAGCACCAAAAAATAAGGCAGCAGTACAATGAATGTCTTAAAACAATGTTTTGCACAATCTTTTGTAATTTGGTTATGTTCTGACATTGTGAAAATTTGTACAATAGGAAATTCAATTGTCTACCGTTATAAAATACTGTGCAATTCTGTCATGTGCTAAATTTGACTTTAATTATTATAATATGATGAAATATATGATTATATGATTGAAAAACATCTGTTGGGAGCTATAAGGGGCCATAATTCCTTGAGATTTTATCTGTGTCAGGGAATATTCTAGTACATGTAAGGCATGTTCTGGTGGCTATAAGCCATATTCTGGTGTCTACGGGCATGTTCTTGTGCTATAAGCACAAAAGGGAGTCATAAGGGGCAAGAATTTTTTGAGATTCTGTTTGGGTTTGGGGAATGTGATATGAACTGTTCTATGATATGAATTGCAATGTATTTATTTGCTCAATAATGTTATTTAAATAATTGAATAACTGCTATTCTCCTATTATATTTCTCAGTACAGTGATTTATTAATATGCATTTAAGTGCTTTTAAATATTCAGTAAAATTTAATAAAAGAATTTAAAATTTTATATTGGATTGTGTGGCCTGCTGAGTTGTTATAGCTCATTGTAATTTTGCTTTTGATTTTTAGGATCTGGGAAAGGGAAGGAGACTGTTGATTAGCAGTTCAGGATTAAATCTGAGGTTATAGGTATTTCTTTGCTTTGATTTTGATACAGTCATAACTAGTTTATTATTCAGTTTTATAACTTCTACATGTATCCATATATTGTAGTGTAGATACATTTTGATGAAATGAAAGAAATCTTGTGTGAGTTTATTTTTAATAGTTGGATGTATTAGTGGCTCTGTAGTCTGTAGTTTATTTAAAAAAATATTAGAAGAGAATCTGAAACATGTCAAAACTAGATCTTGAGATTTGCTTGTCACAGCTCAACAAGATAAGACATGTCTTGATCAGGTTGGATTGTGACACCTTGAATTTATGATCCAAAGATTAGTTTTTTTAAGAACAAAACAAGGCAAAGAATCTCTGTTTGTTTGTGCAATAGAGAACTGAGAGGAGCATTAAGTATAGAATGAGATTTTAGCTGTTGAACAAGAAGATTTATTTTCTCTTTGCTAAATGGAGACGATTCAACCTTATGTGTTATAGAAACATTTTGCCCAATGGAATTGGTTAATCTGCCATTGGATGATCTGCCATGTAATTTGTAGCATGTTTCTCGTGTGTAATTAGGTTTCCTGTAGTAATCACAGTGCATATTATCCTTGTCTCCATTGCGTTGATTTTAAAGTGTCTTGTGCCTGTGTTGAGCTTTAAGAATGGCCAATGAAAAGCCTTATACCCCAATAGTTATTTTCCCAAGCATTGCTTGCCTGCGGCTTTATTCTCTCTACACTTCTGAAAAAATTCTATAATTGCAGAGAGCGGATTTCTTCCAATAATTCGACCACGAACTTCATCGTATTCAATACTTAAGTCTAGAAGAAACTTAAAAACATGACCAATATCAACCATCTTTTATACTAATTACAATCCTCGGGTGATTTCCCCTCACAATCACTAAATAAGTCCAAGTCTTGCCAAATTACTTTAAGGGAACCTAAATATTTTGTTATAGAATCCTCACCTTGTTGAATCTCCCCAAATCGTATGGTTAATTCATACACTTGAAATTGATTCACCAAGTCAGAATACATCTGCAAAACATCATCCTACAAATCTTTGATAGTTATAGCAAAATAGTTTCCACTTATCTCCTCAGTCATAGAGTTGAATAACCATTTCATTATCATAGAGTTCTTCACATCCCATATGTCATAGGTGGGATCCTCCAGTTGAGCTTATTTGCGTCACTGATGATGTACCCGATTTTTCCTATCCCTTTGATATACATTCGAACTAATTGGTAACAATGAAGGAAATTATTCCCATTCAATCGGAAAGTGGTGATTTGAATGGGATAACTTTCATGGAGACTCTGAATCAATGGATGTTCGGATTAAGATGGAGCTAACGTAACCTCGAATATATTAGGAGGAACACCTAGCAACAGATTGGACGACAGCAAGGAGGGTCGACAGCCTAAGAAAGAACACAACAACAAGGGATTGGATGGAACCAAGAAGAATGCAGCCTAGGGAATGTTTCCCAGTTCTGATACCATAAATATAGAAAAATATATAGTTAAAAAAGGGAAAAGCGATTGATTTTCATTTTTATATTGTTTGTACAATGAGTGACTATCTGCTAATTTCTTTTTAAAAAATTAGTCAAAGACTTAGGCTATTTGATCATGTTAAATCAATAGTCAACCCAAGCTAAAATTGAGAATTTCCAACCTAAGCAGAAATGGTCAATGATCAAGTAGGATTAGTTTGTGAAGAAAAATACATAATGGAATCCTACAATAGTTTTCTAACTCAAAAGCCTTGTGTTTGGCAATATCATTATTATTAGGATTATAAAAGTGAACATCTACTTTTACGTAAATCTAGTTTTCAACTGCTAGTCATCTTCATAAATCTCATATCTCAAAATTAGCTCATCAAACTTTAAGATAATAAGTAACATATTGAGAACAATACCTACAAATCAAGAGAGCCACAACAGGACATCTCCTATGATCTCCAATGGAGGACTGGAAAATACTTCTACCTCAATATTCCTTTCATCACAAACCAAGTCGAGATGGAGGCAAATCTTTGTAAGTCAATAAATGACTTTGACAACTTCATTTTGAAAAATTTAACACAAAGCATGTCATTGACCTCGAGAAAAGAATTGTCCATCTTGGAGTCCCAATCTATAAGTATTGAGGCCATAAAGATTAAAGGCACTCTAATGTGTAAGCAACAAGCTTGATCCTCTAGGTCGGCTCATGATGATCGTCACTAGGACAATCATGACAGGCAGCAAAGTTTCAAGAGGGCTATCCTATGCAGGGTTTGGTGAGAATGGTATTTATCAAAAATGTTATTACAAAAATGATGTTGGCAAGTTAGAATAAGCCTCATGCAGGATCGGTGGACTGTGTAGTATACATCCTCAAACTCAACAATTCTAGAATTATTTCTCGTGTCAAGTACAAGATTTTGTAGTATAAAAATTGTTCTACGATGGTGCCCCATTGATAACTGTTTATGAAAATAAATTGTTCATCATTTCTTCCAAGGTGGTTATATCAGTCTCAAACCTTCTGGTGTTTTTCCTAAGTTCATTTTCTAAAAATATTACTCTTTTTTTTCTTACATGATCAATCATGTTATTGATGATATGCTCTTAAAAAAAAAATGATATGCTCTTTAAATTGACAAGTTAGTAAATTCTCAACAAAATTATTTTGGACTTATTCTGTAGTGTCATGCTTGCAAATTGTCATAATGTAGTATGTAATTGCGACCTAATAGAATCTCGAAATGATGTTCATATAAATTTACTTGAAGCAATTATTGTTGCAAAAATAATTAATTTTCTAACACTATAAAATCAAGCTCAATGTCTTAAATAGCACACTTCAAGATCATATAATAATTAGTTGGATTAATTTGGTATGAGCAATCAGTTCACATACATATAAATCTCACCATGTATAGTAATTTGTAGTATTACGGCTAGGCTAACTTCTAGTAGAGATTAATTGATTAATCGTACATGCAAAGTATAAGATTTACAATTACCCTAATATCAACATAGATTACACCTTATTGCAATAGGGTTGAACGTCAGAAATCTATGATTACCTTGCAGGTATAACATGTTCCGCCAATTGTTGGTGGCTATGAAGGTCAACAACAAGTGACTGATGATGGGTCAAGTGTCGACGTTGGCAAATATGGGGTTGCCTGTGAGGTGAGATTGCAATGAAGGAACAGGTTCCTAGTGACTGCAATTTGGGCTAGGGGAGCCTAGTGAAAGGACAACGTATACAAAAGTGACCTCTTTCTAAGTCGATTAGGAGGATATCGCAAAAGTAATGTGGCAATTAAGGAACAGGTTCCTAGTGCATCGTGGCGTATAGAAATTTTGATAAAATGTATATGACAGAGCGATTGCATAATATAAGGTTGTAGGATTATACAGTGTATTTATAAAAAACAAAATTGATAATGAGAGTTTAGGCATAGAGGGGGGATGATTTGCAAAATCTACACTGTTAGTGGAATCTTAAGAAGCAAGCACGCAGAAGGCACACGTGCGATCACATGCAGCTTTAAGTTGCAAGAGATAAAGAAGGGGAAGGGCCGAAGGGTTAAAACACCAGCGGTTTAGTTATCATACAACGAGGGTTTGTAGTTCGTGATAGCATACGATTGGCACTAAACAAGTGTGCATGGGTACCGCATGGGCAAAGAAAATTATGCTCAACTCAATGAACACAAATGAAAGATCAAAACAAAAGATTGATCAAAACTGGCTCTGCTACCAAAACTGATAAGATTGAGAAATAGAAATACCTTGGTATACATGCAAAACTTTGATCAATTCATATACACAACCATAGAAGCACTAATAATCAAAATTCATTCACCATCAATCAAAAATTAATTACATCATGGGTTCCTATTTATAGAAATAGGATTACAAAGAATAGGGAAATTTTTAATAGCAAATTCAATCCTAACAAACATTCAAATTTGAACATAATATTATCCAAACCAGATAAAAAAAACAAATTAAAACAGTTCAAATTAAAATATAAGAAAATTTCTGCCATAAATAAAAATGAACCTAAAAATACTTGACAATGGGCCCAAGTCAAATCTATTATGAGATGATTTGACTCTTCGTAATTGCTCTATGGCCACTTGGGCTTTTGTGGACAAATTTCTCATTTAAAGGGCAAAATGATCTATAGACAAATCATGTTCGGTGACAAGATCTTCAATCTCCAATCTGATGCAGGACTACGTATGCTTTAGATGAATGCGACAAGAATTTGCACGATTTAGATAAAAGCAAATGACAATTAAGACTGTTAGCCACTAAACGATAATAGAAAATGTAAGAGGGGTGCCTTCGTTTAGGCTAAATCACATGTCAAGAACTTGAATTATCAAAACAAATTAGAATTTCAACAACATGTGAATTAAGTAGTCATTCAATAAAAATCCCTACGCTAACATTGAGATTAGAAGCATAGAAAGTAAAACTCAATTCCTACGTTTACTAAGCATCCCTATGTATACTAAGTATAGGAAGTTAGCTTGCACGATTCCTTGCGATTGGATAACCACCTACAAGATTAGTGGGATTAGAAGATAAATGAAAAGGGGAAGAAGTTCACCCTTGTTGAGAACCGGAGACAATGTGCCACTGAACGTTGCCAAGCTATTCTTCGATGGCTTCGGCGAGAGTGTCTAAGATGCGCTCCATGTATCCCTCGACAGTGTGATCAATCTACAGATCGACGTCGAAGAAGGTTGAGTGAAGGATGTGGATGAAACCTTGCTCGTCGTAGACAATGCCGAAATCAAGATCGGAATCGGCCATGCATTGATCTTGAAAGATTGATGTATGGATGACGATGGGTGTTGCTTCCCTTGAAGACTTCTCTAAAGAGAAAGAAGTTTCTCTCAAGCGTTGAAGTGGAGAAGAGGGCAAGGATGGCCGGCCAATGAAGAAGGGTGGGGATTAAATTTGATTCAGATTTTTGGAGGGAAATTAATTCAAACAACTTCCTAATTAATCCCTTTGATTGAGAATAATTAAAGAAGAGAAAGAGAGAGAGAGGCGACGGGCAAGAGAGGGGAAGCTTGGGATTTATTTCCAAAACTCAAGATGAGATTTTCGAAAGTAGTAAGGAGGTGGGGCTCTTGGAAATTTCGGCCAAGAGAGGGGTATGAGGGCTTGAATTATTTCCAAGAGTGGTGATGGGCTTTAGGAAATAAATCAAAGGAGGGATTAAATGGGGGTCGGCGGCATAGGGGACTAGGGAGGGATTTAAGAAAGCCTTTAATGCTTCCTTGATTTAGGGAATTAGATTTGGGAAGAAATATTTCATCCCAATTTAAATTAAAATCAAATAGGAAGGGATTTGGAAACTTTCCTAAAATAGGATTGTATTTTAGGTAACTTTTCAAATTCAAATAAATTTGAATTGATAAAGTAGTTGAGTTGCCTAAAATATTTAAACCCAATTAGGAAAGGGGTAATTGCAAGCAATGATGGAGGGAAATCCAAGGGGAGGGCCGGCGGCTTGTGGTTTGGCCGTGCATGGTGGTGGGGGAGAGATGGGTAGGCTCGGGTGGGGTGGGGATGGGGGTTTAGCCGACGGTGAGGGTGAAGCTAAGGTAGCCGACGGCTTGGCGTGGTGAGAGGAGTTGGTGGGTCGGTGGTGTAGGGTGGAGGGAAGAGGGGAAAATGAAATAAGAGAACTAACCACGAGCCCGAACTCTTCCAACGCTGGTGAGTGATGCGATTCTCCCTCTCTTAGGGATCCTTCTCCTTAGTCCTCAAACTCTCACAAGAAAGTAACATGCAAAAATTATTTGATAATCATCCATTAAAACATGAAGAGAGAACATAAGCGCTATATATAGCCTCATACAATGGACTCAAAATAAAAGACGACGACGCCCTTTGGGCTTACACATGACCACCCTTAAGTAAGGGGTAAAAAGGGAAAAACTACTAAAGCAAATACAATAAGCAAAACAAATAACACAAATACATAGAAGACTCAAAAGTAGATCGGCGCGATCGTGGCAGTAGATCGACGGCCACGCCTCTGATAGACTTTTCAAGATCTGGTGTCCCCATCACAATCACAATATATTAACAACGCTTAAATTTTTAAAATTGAGCATACAATTGATTTATATAATCATTGAATGGCAAAAATTATTATTTAAGTTTCTATTTCAAACATGTATATTTTTTAATAATAAGTGTAACACTTTGACAAAATAATTGAGTATGTCCCATTAATTTTATATTAACAATTCAATCTTTTGAGAATTAGACATTATATTTAAAAATAATCTCTAAATTATCTATCCAATTTTAAAATATCTTAGGATAATATGTTTGGCCAAATGTAGAAATGCAATTAGGAATCTCATAAGTAATGTTGGAACTGTTTAGAGTTTTTAAACAGATTTTATTTAAATTAAATATTTTGTTGTGCTGTTACTTTGCTAAGATATTATATTTTACATCCAAAAGATATTATAATGCAAAACTAAGCCCTAATACCAACTTAACACAAGATGACTTAAGGTCTAATTTTCTAATGTAAATCTAAAACGAGATGCACTAAATCATGCAAGAAGTATACAAAACTTCAAAAGACATAACTCATAAGTTAACAAAATCACGCTCTCTCTCATAAAACTCGTATGATATCTAACTTGAATAAAAATAATAATGCATGTGAACCAATAAAAAGTTTAAGAAAAAAAAATTTAAGAAAAGGAACAAAAAGACACCAAATCAAGACTCTCACATGTGTAAGGAGATAACACCTCCTAAAAAAATTTTCAATGTCCAAATTGATCAAGAAGAAAAATAGAAAGAATAGCATATCCAACTATGCAAAAATAAAATTATTTTGAACCAAAATGGAATACCATTTCTATAAGACAAAATCCTTGTTTATTAAAAAAATATCCATGAATTTCTTATAATGTTCAAAGCCATGCAAACCCATTAAAAAAAAAAGGAAAGTAATACCGCACCAAAAATCCCGACACAAACCTGTTGTAATAGAAGTCTTTGTTCCACCAGTATTGCATCTCTAATCGCAACAGAAGTCACATCCAATCACAAAATCAAGAAAGCCATTGAATTGAAAAAGTCAGAGAAAAGATTAGAGAAAAGAAGACTGGTAGAAGCCTTGCGAATCATAGGTGCAAAAGGAAAATCAAGGCGAACGATTGTTGGAGAAGAATTGTAAGAACAATGGAACCTCCACAACCAAAGCAAAAATTGCATCAAACGGTGGCTGGAGAAGAATTGCAAGAACCATGGAACCTCCACTATTAAAGCAACAAAGAGGAATAAGCAGAAGGAAGTGGATCTATTTTGCATCAAATCAAGCATCTATAATTTAAAGCAAACGCTCCTAAAGTTCATTATATATATATATATATATATATTCTTTCATTCCTTTATTTTTTACATAATTCCCTCCGCCCTCTATGATATTGCCAAATATCCTAATGCCATCCAGTCTAGTGCTTTGCAAGCATTTTCTTTTTGTATTCAATGAGTACATAAAAGTACCATAACTACTTCTCATACAAAGAAAGTAAATTTCAAAATCAAATACCAAAACAAGCACACAAGAGAAACAAGGAATGTAAGGAAACATGATATCATTATTAAGTTAATGTGGAAGCACCTAATGACATAGATGAAATAATTTGAACACCAATTCCATGGCAGTGATTGTTTAGGTAAGAGGTAAGGTCCAGGGTATTCATTTAAAAATTTCTATCTTCCATATATAGTATAATCCATTAAAGAACTAGATTATACCAAAATATTGTGATTTCAATAAAATTGGCGGTCCTTGTTATATGTTTTAGAATATTTCTTTCATAGATCAGCAGGACACATCGATTTAACATGGTGAAATCCCATCATATTTTAATGATCAGCCTTTAATTACACAAAATATTAATTTATTGCAAACTACATTGTCAAGCCGTTAATGACTACCCACTAAAATTATTATTTTCAAATGCACAATGATATATGGAGCTCAAATAACAATGGAAAAAACACCATCCAATCTGCATATCATTCAAAACAAAAACATAATTAATGTTCCTTAATCGAAAGAACATACTCCTCAAGTATAAATATTAACAAAAATTCATACAAAGTGGTCCAACCGAGTCTTATGCAAGTTAATTACAGTCATCAGTCTAACATGACAATTATTAAATTCTCAAGAAAAGAATCAAAATGATCCCTTAACTCTTTATGAAAGATCAAAATTGCCTTCAACTATTTTAAAGAACAATTTTGGTCCCTCAAATCCTTAAAGAGGAACCAAAATAATCTTACCATGGGACTATTTTGATTCCTTTTAAAGACTTGAGCGATCAAAATAATTATTTAATATAGTTGGAGACCATTTTAGTTCTTCATAAATAGTCAAGGGACTATTTTAGTCATTTTCTCCTAAATTATCATATCAATGGACAATTCATGATTTCAGCATATTCATGTGTACAGAATTAGTCCATCAAACCCATCAAATCACATTTTACAATAATCTCAAAAAAACATTTGGTAAAAGAAAATTGCTATTGCTTTCTTCTGATCAAAGAAGAAAATAATTCAAGAAAAATAAATTCTTTTAATTTTCAGATACAAATATAGTCTTGCTTGATTTACCACTAAAAAAAGTTGCAGAAGTAAAAGTTCATCTGCAAAATAACTCAAAAATTTTGAATATTATTAATCTTAAACTTCCATAACAGAAATAGTGGTATCTCAAATTATAGCTTCTCTGTAATTTATAACATATCTCTTCTCACCAACCCAGGAACTATATATCTAGAAATGCATAAATATTTTCCCTTTGTGATGCAGCACCAAGATAAAGCCAAACAACAAGATCACAAATTAAGGTCATCATCAAAATTTGGGCCAGTCATCATGCAAAACTCTCAATGCAAACCCATGAACGTCCATGATACTTTTAAATTCACCCGAGAATGATTTATAAGCTTAATTTAAGGCACCTTCATGGGTAGGTGGGTCATACAAGTCAAAGATCTTCATAAATTGATTGATTTCAAAACCACTTTGCTTGGCATTTGTGGCCAATTCGAATTTTTATGTCTTTACAAGTTTTTAATTTAATTTTAGTTATTTTATTTTCTTTCTTTTAGTATTAGGGCATGACATCAATCCATGTAATAGTATTTTATTAGCTCCTAAGGATTTTCAAAGTTGTCTAGGCTTGGAAAAATCTTATAAATAGGACATTGATTTGTACTTTTGAGGCATTGAATAAAAATTATTTTTATTTGTGCAATTTTCATTTGAAAAAGCTTGGTGGTTGCTCTACTCATTGGTAAACCTTAGTGGATGATCATCTAAGGCTTTGATGTGTCCTTATCTCTTATTACCATTTTCCTCCTCTTTTCCGACACAATATTCATCTCCTCTACTTAGACTCAAGCTTAACATACCTTAACCTCCAAACATATCCAAACTCTCCAAAACTCTCCTAAATAGCCCCACACATCTCTCATAACCTTCCAAGGCCTCAATTCCCTAAGAACCCTAATATATCATAGCCAAAGTTCCAATATAAATGGGCAATTTATATATATATATATATATATATATATACATAGAGAAAGAGAGAGAGAGAGAGAGAGAGAAACCAAACTAAAAAGTTTCATAACTTCTCAACCACTAATCCAAAATCCATAAAAACACCATCATTAGTTCTCTAACATCCCAAACCTTTGATCTAGAGTTTCTCATTATTTCTCTCCAAGGAAAACCCATTTTTTTTAGCTTAGAAGTTTCAGATTCAAATCTGTCCAAAAACCTGAATTCCAACTTCACCACCCAAATAACCATTCAATCACCACCTAAGAGGACCCCAATCAAGTTGCTGACTTCACCATCAAAATCCCATTGATGACACTACATCATTTTTAAATCATTCTCCCATAAATTTAAAAGTACTATGAGATGTTCATGGACTTGCATGGAGAATTTTGCATGATGACTAGCCCAAAATTTGATGATTGACCTTAATTTGTGATCTTGTCATTGGCATTTATCTTCATGTTGCATCACTTTGCCTCCCCATTTTTATTTCAATTTTCAGCTTGACATTTCTTTGAATTTGACAACGTACTTGCATTGAAGTGACATTTCATATATCTTGAAGGATTTATCTAAACCAGATTACCTCTAGGGTATTTTTGCGGATAGTTTGCATATATTTTAAGTATATATATAACAATGAAGTTTACCATTTCACATATCTTTAAGGAGAATCTAGTCAAGTTCAGCTATCTTTGATAATTTTTAAATTTTAAGCTATATTTGGTAATCATACGATTTTCCACTTAGATACAACAACAACAAGCCTTTATCCCACTATGTGGGGTCGGCTACATGAATCATTTTTCTCCATTGTGTCCTGTTAATAGTTAAATTCTCATCTAAATCTAACAAAGAAAGGTCATTTCCAATATTTTCTAACAAAGTCTTTTTAGGTCTACCTCTACGTTTCTTAACATAAGTCAAATTTAATACATCTACTTTCCTAACCGGGTCATCAGAAGGCCACCATTTTATGTGACCAAACCATCTAAGGCGACTCTCTCTAATCTTATCTTCCACTAGAACTATTCCAACTTTTCACGTATATGCTCATTTCATATCCTGTCTCAAAGAATAAAGCCAATCATCCACCTAAGCATCCTCATCTCTGCAACACTTAACTTAATACTATGCTTCTCTTTTAGTGGCCAACATTCTGCATCATAAAGCATTGCAGGTCTCACTACCATCTTATAGAATTTTCCCTCAAGTTTGAGAGGGACTTTTCTATCACACAACAAGTCCGATGCTCCTCCACTTCAACCATCCAAATTGAATTCTACTAATAATATCCCCATATATTTCACCATCACTCTGAACAATAGACCTAAGATATCTAAAACTTGTACTCTTATTAATAACTTGATCACCCAAAGTCACAATCCCCCCACTAGATCTATTGTTACTAAAATTACACTCCATATATTCAATTTTAGATCTACACAAACGAAAGCCTTGAGACTCTAAGGTTGACATCCATAATTCGAGTTTACCTTCAACTCCTTCTATAGTCTTATCAACAAGAAGAATATCATCAACAAAAAGCATACACCAGGGTACAACCTCTTGCAAATGCCTAGTGCAAACATCCATGACTAAAGCAAAAAGATATGGACTTAAGGTTGATCCTTGATGTAATCCAACTGAAATAGAAAAATACTTGGTCAAACCATCTTATGTTCGAGCACAAGTAACAGCACCTGCATACATATCCTTAATGACTTGAATATAAGCATTATTAACCCCTTTCTTATGGATAACTCTCCAAAGCACTTCTCTTGGAACTTTATCATATGCTTTCTCTTAATCAATAAAAATCAGATGTAGATCCTCCTTATTATCTCTATACTTCTCCATCAAACCTCTCAATAAATGTATAGCTTCCATAATAGACCTACCTGACACGAATCCAAATTGATTTTGAGAAACATTAGTGTCACGCCGCAACCTATGCTCCATAACTCCTCCCATAGTTTTAAAGTATGACACATTAACCATTTTGAACTTAGATAATTCATCCTAAATTCCTCATGCATCAAGTTGTTTACTGTCAAGTAGGGGTGTCAATAAATGACACAATCCGATAACCCAATCCAAAAAATCTAGGCTCGAATTGACCCCTTTGACAAACGGGACGTGTTTGGGTCTCATTTACCAACCCATTCAAAAATCGAGTTGTGTTTGATTTGACCTTCCAACCCAAAAGCAACCCGTTTTTGATGCACAAAATCACAACCGTCCACAAAACTTTAAAGAATGCAATCGCGCACAATCACAATTGGCATTTCTATTTCTCCCAGAGTCTCCTACTCACTCTCATTACTTTGTCAATCGCCATCACATGCAACTTCTATGTATTTCATTTTCCCATTATTCCTCTCAATTTGCACCATAGGCCCGCAATTGCTGCATTGCAGTTTGTTTTGTAGCTCACGGCTCGATACTCCTTATCAGTTGCCTCCTCCTCCATTCTCTATCCTCAGTTGATGTCCCTCAACATATATCTAGTCGACGACATCACAACAAGAGATTTAGGTAAAATAGTAAATTTGTAAATCAACCCCTATCTTTCCTATATTTTGAGATGATGATTCCCTTTTGATTCCAGTTGTTGTTGGAGGGTTGATTTTTTGTGTGAAAGTGAAACCCTAAAAAGCCAAATCCAAGCTGCCGACTCATTTTACATATTTGAACAGGTCAACAAGTCAAGTCGGGTCGGGTCGGGACAAAGGGATCGAGAGCGAGTAAAGTTCAGTTTCAAGGTTTTGACTTGTTTACTAAATAGGTTGGATTCCAGTCGCGTGACTCAAACTCGTGTCAAAATCGAACCCAACACGATGGCCCATTTTGACACCCCTACTATCAAGCCACCTTAATTATTTTGAATCAATCATGACCCCACAAACTTATTAAACTAGTGATTGAATCATTTCATAGAACTCAATAACTAATAAATTCATCTAGTCCAAACAATTCTCCTTGTAAATGCTTTTTGGAATTAGTTTCAACAACTCAATTCAAATTAACAGTGTAGACAACATTTGCATGATGATACACACTGGCATCACTACAATTGATGACACACGATCATATTTTTTACATCTTTGAGGTATAAACCTAACATTGACTCTTAAGAAATGAATCTAAGATAAACTACTTATTTAGTCTATAAAATGGTAAATAGGTGAGAAGAAATATGAAAAGTTTTATGACACGGTTTGTTTCTTCAATTGCAAACTAAATTGTATTAAAAACAGAATTTTGCCAAAAAATCTCATGAATAAACTCTTGCTAACTCAAACCTGTTGAATATGTTTTAATTTTTAACTTGTAAGTAGGAGAATGGTGTTAGGAATTTCTGTATTGCATGTGACAATTTATGTTCTTGGCAAAACACATTTTTTGTTGAAAATTTTAAGCAGAATGATTATTTTTTTCTTTATGTAATATAAAAAGTACGTTCTTTTTTGGAGATGTCATCAATCCGTTCTTTTTTGACCACCAGTAGATGTCATCAATACGTTCTTTTTTGGAGGGAAAAAAAAACAATTTGCAAATTTTACATGGATTCACCACTGTATTCAAAATTTTCAGATATTGCCTTTTTTTATTACTTGGGCCAACCAAAAAAATATAAAATTAACATCAAGTAAAATCGATTTTCTTGAATCTCTTTATACTCCCTTGACGTATGTCACTTCATTAGACCTTCAACATAGTGCAACATCAAGTAAATTTAATAAATATTATACCCATAGAAAATACTTGTTCGATTCCCATGATCTCTCCAAGTGAAAAGACTACTTTCATTGCAATTGAACTAGCTTCAAAGCCAAAAAAAGATATATGGTTAGAAATTAAGATGTTTAAACTTAACTTTCCCTATGATCCATCTATTTCTCTTGGAAAAAATTCAAGGAAGCAAGTGATCTTAAACATAAACAATATTTAGATACTCTTTGCTAAGATATCACCCACAAGTAGCAAACCAACTTAGCCAAATTGTGATGCAAAGTAGTCAAATAGAGGTGGCTTTGAAATTAAGAATACATTTGCTACATGGTATTTGGTAAATTTGACTGAGAAAAAAAATAATTAGTACATGAAAAAGAAAACAGCAGAAGATACGTACATAAGATGCGTACAGAATAATATAATTTGGTTGAATTAGGAAGAAAAAGAATAGAACCAAAAGTAATATGATTAAAAGTTGTGCAAAATTGAGTTTATAGCTCATGCAATGCTTAAATGGAATGAATGGAAAATAAGAATACATAAAGTTGATCCCCAATAGTTGGAATAAGTGTAACAGTGATAAAGCCATCATCTAGCCTTACTTTATCTGTGCTATGTAACAATGTCCAAATTTGATATTCCAACTAGGATTTCTACAACATTTTTTTAAAATGGGTTATAATCAACAATTAACATGGGAGAAATGATAGTCATCATGAAACAAAACGCCCTAAGATAGGAAAGATTAATTTACTACTTGTCATGCTACAATAATTTCTTCGTATTTTCAATATCAAAATAAATAAAAATAGCATAATTATCCCGTGTAAATTATCATATTCCCTAAATGATATCACTAGAAGATGAAAAAAACGTAATAGCTTTTGCAATAATTTTCTAGCAGAATTGCAATATGGTCAATTGAATAAAGTAGATATCACCATAAAGTTATTATGAGGAATGGTAGGAGTGACATCCATTTAAGATAAATTAATTGAAAATAAATTTTGGTGACTTGGATGTGAACAATAAAGGATAGAGAATGCACCTATAAATAGATAAAATTAATGTTAGAGGATTAGGAAGGAGAATGGATAGGCATAAAGTGACATGAAAATGGCATGCAAAGAATAAATTTAACATGCCAAACAACACTCAACAAAAAACGAATAAAAGTAAAAGATTCATAAATCCAAACCCAAATAGTAAGAACAATGCAAATGTTAATGAGGACCATGAAATATTGAACAATCACGCACTTACAAAATTTCTGACACAAAGAAAATAGATTCTTCACGCTTAATCATGAGAACAAATGAAGACCGCTAAAAGTGAAATTTTGCCCTTAGATTAAAATTAATGGATGGAGTAGAAAGGACATGTTAATTATGACGCCACAAATAACTATTATATAACATACTAAGAAGGGTAGCAATTACTATTTGTAGACGAAAGGAACAATCCAAGAACCAAAGGGAATTTAAAAAATTAGATATATATGCATGCCAACTTAGTCACAATGAATTATAAGAACATATTGACAAAAATTACCTAGACTCTTTGTCAGAAATTATAAGAACATACTAACAAAAATTACCTAGACTCTTTGTCAAATCCAAACCGAGCTCCAAAGTAGAAAGCAACAGCCAATAGCCATGAATCACTGTGAACAGCAACTAGTGACAGCCAATCCTTCTCATCCATCCCATCCCTAGCGAAGTTAATTCCTAATGCAGGTTCAGGAAGCTCCGGAGGAACTTCCTCAGCAGGTAAGGCGACTTCCCAGGTCTCATTAGGATTCCCATAAAGACACAAATTCTCCTTCTCTGACAAAAAGATAATTTCACTGTCTCAGAAGTGGCATGAAGAATAGTCTAAACTTCTTAACCATGGTTTACATGGATCACTAATAAAATGAACCCCTAAAATGTCCAGTTATATGAAAAAAAAAAGCATAATCTATCCCAGGTAAAGAAAAAAAGTATGAAAACCCCAACAACAGATGCACAAATTAACAAATACACATGAAAAACAAAAATCACATGTTCAACCATAAATCAATAGAATATGTATATCAACCAAAAAAAGGATCTAAAAGAACATGTGTTGTGGAAAAATCAAAATTAACTGCTCCTAAATAAGACCATGAAATATAAATTGGGCATGGTGTGGATGGAGGAAAAGATATGCTTTCAAGGTTCATTTATTCATTTAAAGTTAGAAATCATATTTTGAAAAATAACAAGTTTGTTAAATCCATCATTTGATCGGATCACAACATTTATTTCAAACTCCAATAACATTCTCGAAACTCGGTCAAAGAGATGATTTCATTTTCACATCCAATAACAACGAAAATGAAACCATTCTTATCTAAAACATTTTCCTATTTTCAAACAACCAAATGAATGAATGCTCAAAACTTTTTGAATCGCTCAAATGAGACACAGTTCCACAAACAAAGAACAAGATAATCAACTTAGAATAAATAGTTTTTTAATCATAAGATAGGACAAAGGAAAAGCAAGACCATTTTTAACTAGCAGAACCAAATAAATAATCATAAATACGAATCTGGCCAGCCAATGAAGCAAGATGAGCCAAAAAAAAATCAGAACAATTTCTCAAATCATTCCAAAAACGCATGAAGTCCACTTTGCGAAAAAACCCCAGCCGCAACCCATAAAAAACAGAAGGCTGAAAAAAAAAAACCCTAAGAGCCAGAAGGTCAGGCATCGTAGAATGCAACTCACCCGGATCACAGAGCTCGTAGAACTTCTCCATATCTGCAGCAACAGAAACGAATCAGCAAGCCAGTTCCAGATTGTCATAAACCATTGAACAAGACAACAAATAAAACATCCAAATACCAAAAAAATGCATAGTCTTACAAGGAGATAACGATAGGAAAGATGAGATAAGATATAAAGATAAAGGCACCTGTAGTGAGAGCCTTGACTATGCCGGCCCGGCGGCCTCTGAAATCCCGGAAAACCTCCTCTGGCGTCCGAGGATTGTACGCCGCCCCACCCCCTTCCATCTTCCAAATGCCGCCTCCGACCCCTAATGGCGGGAGGAAGCTCCAATTCGTACCTAGAACGGCCGCAGACCGAACCAAGCAGAGAAAGGGCGAGAAGGGCAAGACAGGGCCAGAGAAAGATTAGGTATATCGAAACCGGAGAAAAAATTAGGGTTTCCAATAGCTACTGCGCGGTTACAGCTCTAATCCTCCATAAGATGGAAGGAAGACAAAAATTGAGAGCGAGAGACCGCCCATGGCTGAGCAGAGGAGGGTGACAGAAGAAAAAATAGGAAATTATTTTCAAATTTGTTCCATTTCTTAGCTTGATTGACTTCCTCGGTGGTGGAGGCTACTGAGCTGACGCTGGATCGGCCCTCTAAACTTTTGGTCGTCTGCTCGAATAGGGTCTCAACCCGACCCGGCGAAAAATTCGGGTTGGGTTGACTAAATGGTTGGGATTCGGGTTCTGTTTTTTGACCGGTTTAATAAATCCGATCAAGTCCGGATTAGTCTACAAACCCGCTATTGTTCATAAAATTACTGATTTAATATTTTTTTCTTAAACTTATTTACTCGTGGGTATAATATTTTTTTATCAAATATTTTAAATTTTATAGTTAAAAAATTATAATTTTTTAATTAATATGAATTCGGGTTAATTTTTTTGATCTTTTATTAAATGAGACGGATTTATATTGATTGGATTCGAGTCAGATGAATTTCAGATCTGACCCAAATCCAAAATTACATGGATTAACTTTAATATGAAAAAGCCAAGAACTTATTATTATTTTTTAAGTATTTAGGATTAAAGAAATTTACATACATATCATAAATTTGTATTTGGTTATATATATATATATATATATATATATATATATATATATATATATATATATATCTTTTAAATTATATCAAAAATATTGTTAATATTAATTTATTTAAAATAAAATAATATCTGAGTTTTTTTTTTGGTGGGGGGAGAGAATATATGAGTAAATATTAATATTTGAATATCGAATATATTAATATGTAAGAATTTTATTTTATATATATCACTTTGAAATATTATTTTATTATATATTATTAAATTATTAAGATGAAATAAAAATAATAATATTTAAGATATGATTTACTCCTAAAATCTTATAAATATTAAAAAATTGTCTAATTTAATATACATTTCAGAATTAATTCAATAGATAATATTACAATAATTGATCATATTTTGACATTAAATTTTAATTGAAAATTATATTGTGGGAGAATAAATGGGGCTAAATATTAAGTAGCGTAAGTCCAACGGCTAAATAAATAGCCTAAAAGCTCAAGTTCGTTTGGCAAACCTACTCAACTCACAATATTCAAACAATCATACCCAACGACAAGTTTTAATAGGCAGTAGTCCACATCAATGTGGGAATTTAGTGCGCGATGATTGTAACATGTTAAGAGATTTTTTAGGGTTATAAATTTATATTTAGATAATTTAGGATCCGAGGAAGCCTAAATAAGATTTAATTATGCTTATGGGAAACCCTAGGTACTACTTAAATTTCTTAAAATCTCTAAATGGCTACAAGCAATAGAGATCGAATTGATGAGAGGAACACGCTTGAGATCATGAAAGGGGCTAAGAGGTCTCAGTCTTATTACCTGTGGTTGTTGGCATCATTGTAAATTTGTTACACATCTTATCGAAGAAGGGTTAAGTTTTTATTCTTAGATTAATGTGATAGAAGTTAGTCATGCTCGAGTTCTCGATCACACATAGGTAAATGGAGGCTCTAAGAGACTATGGCTTCATTTGGGATGACTTTCTTACTGCTTCTTAAAACAGTTTTTTAGTACATAAATTTTAATTTTTGTACTAAAAAATTACTTTAAGAAGCAATAAAAATGCAGTTCCAAATGAAGTCTAAGACATCATTTGGTGACGCCTGGTTGTCTCGAAGGAAGGCTAGATATATGATTTATGAGCCACTCTTTTCACATAAAACTCTTTCCATTTGAGGGTTTCATGAGATCCATATTAGTGACTATGAGTGCTTTCCTCTCTATTTTTACTAAGGGATAATAAAGCTTGTCTTATGGTTGAATAATGGGGCATTAAGCCAAAAGAAGCTCCAAAGTATTGTAGAAATTAATGATGTACCCATCGCTGCTTAGTCCATGTGGTGGAGAACCAGCTGGGCAAAGCCCAGGTGCCGGGTTCGAATCCTCTGGACAACAGTGCTAGCCTTAACCGTTGGTTGGGGTAAATTGGTGTGAGTTGCCCGCTAGGTCGACCGAGATTTTAACTTGCCCATGAACAGTATTTCCTCATTAAATAATAATAATAATAATGATGTGAATATCATATTTAAATGGGCAATTTTAAAGCTATATAAGGTGAGGCACATCCACTTTAAATTATTATTATTTATAATGATTTTCTATAAAATTAAAAGTTATTTTGTTTATGAGCTTAAATCGCAGAGTCGTCCTTAGATATTCAAGGAACCAGGCTTAGGCCTCATGTTCCAAAATCTATGGCTAAGCTCCCTGCTATCTTTTTGCTCCAAAAAAGTCCGGCAATTCCTCTGCTCTCCTTCTGTTCTCCTCTCTTTCCTTCTTTTCCCTCTTCTTTGACTTCTTCATCCTCTCCTTTGCACACTTTGAGCACCTGCAGGATTGCTGATGTCCGCTTTGGCGCTTTTCGTGCCAAAATTGCTGCAGGGAGTGGTAGCGTTGCTCCCACTCTACCGGAGCTTAGTGGAGGTTTGAAGGATATTTATAAATGTTGCAGCATATGGAGGTGGAAGGGATACAGTGTTAATTTCTTCGTTAAGGGAACGGGACCGCCGCTTCTTCTTGTTCATGGCTTTGGCGCGTCTATTGCCCACTGGCGTAGGTCAGGAGATGAAAAAAATCCAATTTTTGGGATGTTTTGTATCCTATTTTAGGCATGATTTAAGCAATATTTAGCTTAGCCAAATATGATTTTGGGGATTCTAAATGCCATTGTCGTGGTTAATCTTGTTTCAATTCTGTTGTTGATTTGTATCATTCACGAAATTTAATAGATTTAGGGATTTGTCTTCCCAAATCTTTAGAACAAATAAACAAATAATTTATTAAGATATAGTAAAATTTAATAAGTGTAATGTCAAACAGCTTTTCGGGCTTCAATCCATTCAAAATGTATTAAATTTGGATTTACAGAATTGACTAAATCCTATTTCAGTTAAATCGGACTTGTAGCCAAACAGCCCAATTGGGTTTGGTTTTCTTCTTCATGTTCATGTCTAGGTAATTTGGAGCTTTGACGCGTGTAAATGCTACCTTTGAAACTTTGTCCAGTTCACTTGCTCATTTTCCTGTTAAAAAATGTTGAAATTTATTGGAACAATGTCTGAATTCTTCATGATTATTTGGTACTACTTATATTGATCTAATTGCTATCACATAACTCATGATCGTTATAGAAGTTCACAGTCTTTACAGACTGTTAAACCTGTAAAAGAAAGATACCGGAAGAAATACAACAGAGAAGAGAAGAGAACTGTAAGCTTTTTACTATTAGTATATACCTATACATTACTATGGGTGTGTATATATACACCTCTGAGAGGAGGACAACCGTTTTACATGTGTAAGGCTAGGATTGTGTGAGTTTGTTATGATCCTACATCTAATATTAGCTTTGTTCTGTAATAGGCTGAACCGCTTGGTCTTTTTCGTTAGGTGGTCTAGGAGAAGCTGCTATTAGGCCCCTGCAAGCTAATGTTGCAGGCTGAACCATTAGCTTGGAGCAAAGATGGTGATACCGTGGTGTGGAGAGAGGTTTTGTTATGATGTCGGCGATCTGATCCAGTGTGCTGATGGGTGCCACAGTGATTTTATTGGCTTGAATGTGATCCCGGATGAAGTGAAAATCAACCTCGATGTGTTTGGTCCGGGCATGAAAGACGGGGTTGTTGGCAAGAGCAATCGCAGATGTGTTGTCGCAGTGTATGATTGTTGACTGATTTTGAGGAATGTTGAACTCCCATAGTAGGCGACGAAGCCATATAACATCGGCGGTGGCAGCGGCGAGAGCTATGTATTCAGCTTTCGTTGAAGAACGAGAAACAGTATGTTGTTTATTGATGCTCCAAGAAATGAGTGTGACAAAAAAAGAACAATAACTAGAGGTTGATATGCGAGTGAGATTGTCACTAGCCCAGTCAGCATCGGAGTAGGTCTGAAGTTGGAAGGAGGAAGGACCGATGGGAATGCCGAAGTGTAAGGTACCCTTGAGGTACCAAAGCAGTCGTTTAAGAAGGTGGTAGTGGGGAAGAAGATGATTATGCATATGCTGGCAAAGGAGATGTCTGGGCGGGTGATGGTCAAGTATTGAAGGGAACCTGTGAGCTGACGGTATGTTGTCGGATCAAATAGAATGAGATCGGTGGTGATATCGGTGGGCGGTTTGGTCTAGTATGGATTTGAGATGGGATTACAGTTGGTTAAACTAGCTTGTTGGAGAATCGTTTGAGCATAGGATGGTTGTGAGAGGTGAAAATAGTTGGAGTGGCGGGAGATAGCGATGCCGAGAAAGTTGGCAGGGGATCCTAGATGGTTGATGGAGAAATATTGACTGAGGGAGGAAATTATGTGATTTAAGGTAGGAGGGTCATTTCCTATTAGGAGAATGTCGTCCACATAGATTAGGAGATATGCTTGAATGTGGTTTTGTTTGAGAGTGAACAAGGAGGGATCTATTGTGTTGTTAGTGAAGCCGATAGAGAGGAGATGGGTAGAGAAAGTGATAAACCACTGACGAGGGGCTTGTTTGAGATCATACAAAGATTTTTATAGAAGACAGACGTGGTTGGGGTGTTGAGCGTCTTCGAAGCCCCTAGATTGGAACATGTAAATGGTCTCATGAATAGAACCATGCAGAAATGCATTATTAACATTAAGTTCATGAATTTGCCAGGATTGGGTGACAGCAATTGTAAGAAGGACAAGGATAGTGGGTAATTTGGCGACGGGACTGAATGTTTTCGTATAATTGAGGCCGTATTCTTGATGATTGCCTTGAGCTACATGTCTGACTTTGTGGCGAGCTACAGAGCCGTCGGAATTGTATTTAGTTTTATAGGTTCAGCAGCAACCAAGGATAGGTGTATGTGGTGATGGGGGAACTAGAGTCCATGTTCCCTGTTGTTGTAAGGCAAGGAATTCGGCAGCCATGACCGAGCGCCAATGAGGATGTTTGGAGGCTTCGATGTAGGTAGTGGGATCGGGGGGTGGGGGGTTGGCGCTGATTTGGTGAGCACCCGACCGACTCTCTCACTTAATTGCTTGGCCAGGAATAAATTGAAAGAGGGGAAGAAGAGAGAGGAGAGAGAAAAATCTTTGGATCATATTTGTCAATCATTCCTGTTACAATTTTTGTTCTATTCATTATAAGTAACTAATCTCTTACTTCTGTTTTTAATGATTTTGATTTTTATGAATTTTATTTCTCCTAAATCTGCCAACTATGTGCTCATTACATAGTTTTATATGTATTCAAGAAAGGGTAAGGATCCTATGATGTGAGGCTCCAGATAAGATAAAAAAGTAATCATATTTTTTTTGTTGTTTATTGATAAGCTCTAGTTAAATGATTAAAATAAAAGATAGATGTAATTCATCCAATATAGATCATGGAGTGTAACAAGTTGGGTGTGAAGGTTGAGAAGCTGACGTGGTTTGAGGGACCCGGTTTGGCGACGGGTCACCATGGGATCAGTAGGATGAAGGGGTTGGGGAGGAGAGGCTGGCGTGTGGGGGAAGAATGGAAGTGGGAGTGAGAAGTTTGGGATTGAATGTGGAGGGAATATGGGATGGGGGTGGGGAAGATTTAGTGGAGTATGGAAAGGTGGACTCGTCAAAGATAACATGACAAGATATGTAGATAAGACCAGAGGTGAGTTCGAGGCATTTGTAGCCTTTGTAAGCTATGGCGTAACCAATGAACACGGAGGGTGGGGATTTAATGAACAGCTTATGACGAGCTGTAGGGGGGAAAAAGTGGAAAGCATGAGCGGCCAAAGACACGGAGATGATTATATGCTGATGGGCGATTATGTAAGAGCTGATAGGGAGACTTGTTTGAGGTAGTGGTGGATGGCATGATGTTAATTAGATAGACGGCCGTAAGAAGGGTATCAAACCAGAGATTGTGGGGAAGGTGAGCAGTGTGAAGAAGTGTACGGGTGGTCTCGAAGAGGTGGCGATGTTTGCGTTCAGCAAGGCCGTTCTGTTCAAGGGTGTAGGGGCAGCTGATTTGATGTGAAATGCCATGTAGTCGGAGTAGGATTGGAGGAAATGATGAAGAAATTCAGTGCCACCATTGCTTTGTAGAAATTTTATTTTGAAGGAGAGTTGTTTTTCCACTGCTTTATGAAATATAATAAAAATGGAAAGAACATTTGATTTGTGCATAAGAGGAAAGACCCATGAGAAACAGGATGAATCATCCGCAAAGAGTACATAGTATTTAAAACTTTGTATTGAGGAAATTGGGGCAGGACCCCATACATCAATGTGGATTAATTCCAACGATTTGTAGTGATGATTAGTAGATTTATAGAAAGGTAACTTATTACCTTTTGAGGTTTTACAAGAAGAACATAAACACTAGACAAAGGTATTCATAGAGAGCTGTTTTGTTTTGAGATAGCTGTCATGACTTGCGGATGTGGATATCCAAGGCGATGATGCCATCGGAGCGAGGGAGGAACAGTAGCTGAAAGTGCGTGATGGCTGGAGGTGGACGTGGAGCTGGTGGATAGCGGATAGAGTTCGTTACGGCAGAGTCCCGAGAGAAGCGTTGTGTTTGTCGTCAGGTCCATAATGTGGAAGCCATATGCATCAAAGGTAATTGAAAGATTATTATCATGAATAAAATGAGAAATAGAGAGGAGGTTATGTGAGAGATGTGGTATATGGAGAAGAGTAGGAAGAACAAGCTTATGATGTGGTGTTGGAAGGAGGCCTTGGCCGGAGTGGGCAATGGGAAGAGAACGACCGTCGCCGATGTTGACCTACTCAATACCGAAGTATTCGACTAGCTAGAAAAGATGGTCAAGATTGTTGGTCAGGTGAGACGATGCACCCGAGTCGAGGATCCATTCAGAATTTGAAGGCGAGGACACTTCAACCAAAGCGGTAGACGACTGTGAGGGAGTGGGATACTGAGTGTTGAGTCGATGCCAGTAAATGTTCGCCATGTGTCCCCTCTTGCCACAAATCTGACACAATATGATTGAAGGGGAGGGAGAGCAGGCTGAGGTAGGAGATCTGGCTGGCTGAATGTAGCGACCTCGACCGGAGGTATTTGAGAACCGACCACTGCCCCTACCGCGACCGCGATTGGAGTATAAAGCGGAGTGCAGATTTGGGATCACATACTCTCTGTTGGATTCTGCGATCGTGTTGATTTCTTCACTAATGAGGAGGGAGTATAGATCCTCAAGACTGATTGGTGTGAGTTTGGTGCGAATCGAGGTCTTGAAGGCCTGATATTGAGAAGGGAGGCCGTTGATGGTGTATAAGATGATATCCTCAGGGTCGACAAAGGAGCCGGCTGCAACAATGTTGTCGACCAATGTTTTGATGGAGGTGAGGTATTGAAGCGTGGTAAAGCTGCCCAGGGAGATGTGATGAAATTCATTTTTGAGCTAGAAGACGCGTGATCGGTTGGTTGCTTGTAGTCGTCGTTCCAAGGCCAGCCATATGTCTGAGCAGTTGTCAAGATGGAGAACATAGGGAAGGATGCTAGGAGAAATGGTGGAGCAGATGACGGCTGCCAGATTTTGGTCTATTAGGTTCCATTTCTGATATAGGTGGTTAGGGCAGGATGTGCTGTCATCCTAAAGGAGGAGGCAAGGTGGAGAGATAGTGGAAGGATCCAAAAATGAGGCATAATTGTCGGCGCGAAGAAGTTTAAGGATTTGCGACTTCCAGGTGGGGTAGTTGTCTTTGGATAGTTGTATCTGAACAATGTTCCGAATGTTGGAGATGAGGAACTTTATTGACTCCAGAATGGGAGGAGCCTCGGAAAGGTGTTGATGGATATCTTGCCGGTGTGAGAGAAGGGTGCAGATGCCATATAAGAGGGATCGGGGCTGTGAGCCTGTGTGCTCTGATACCATATCACAGTCTTTACAGACTGGTAAACCTGTAAAAGAAAGATACAGGAAGAAATACAATGGAGCAGAGAATAGAACTGTAAGCTTTTTACTATTAGTATATACCGACACATTATTGTAGGTGTGTATATATACACTTCTAAGAGGACAACCGCTTTACACGTGTAAGGTTAGGATTGTGTGAGTTTGTTATGATTCTACAGCTAGTATTAGCTTTGCCCTGTAATAGGCTGAACCGTTTGGTCGTTCTTGTCAAGTGGTCCAGGAGAAGCTACTATTAATCATCATCAGCATTATCCTACTATTTTACTTGGCTTTTTGACTCCATCAATTCATATTAGAATATATTTTCCATACTACTAACTAGTCCAAAGTTGCATGTTTAAGTTACTATGATGTTGTTATTAGCCATATTATTTGAGTATTGACAGCTCTCCTCAGCTTAGCTTAGTCTTTCTTATATGGTAGGACTTTTTTTGTCCCTGCTCCTACCAAGATTTTGAGATGTCTATTTTGTTTAGGTGGATGACTTTGAACTCTTGTAATAATTTTGTATTGTTTTTAACATTGTGCAATCTTCAGGAATATTGGAGTTTTATCTGAAAACTACACAGTTTATGCCATTGATCTTCTCGGATTTGGCTCTTCAGATAAGCCACTAGGATTTTCATACACAATGGAAGTTTGGTCTCAGGTATTTTTATATGTTTATAGCAGTCCATGCTTTTTGCATCTGGCTACTTTTTATGCATTCTAACTGAAAATTCTCTTATCTTAATAGTTGATTTTGGATTTCTTGTGTGAAATCATTAAGAAGCCAACAGTTTTAATTGGAAATTCAGTTGGAAGCCTCGCATGCGTTATAGCTGCTTCAGGTATGCTAAATTTTTTTTTTTTTTTACTAAGGCTTCGTTTGAGATGACTTTCTTACTGCTTCTTAAAGTAGCTTTCTAGTACAAAAAATTAAGAAACAGTAAAAAAGCCATCCCAAATGAAGCCTAAGAAGCTTTTTTTTCAATAAATATAAAGTATGAAAATTAAATGCTCAAAGTTTTTCTATTTCAATGTAGCTAGCCTTCCAGGATGACACAATAGTCATTCGAACTTAGTCATTTCTTGTTTTTCTCACTGATCTTAACATTGGAGAATTTGTTGCCTCATGAAAGCTAATGGAACATTTGAGTATTGCACAACCTTAAAATTAATTACAAGAGAAGGAGAAGGAATTTAGAGTAAGTTATCTATTTTTTATTATAGAAGAAGTTTTGGTTCAAATTTAAGTCAAGGTTTTAGTGATTGATTAGAACTTCATTTCAGCATTTATTTTTTATAGGATGACTCTTCAAGCCATTGAATTTGCTTTGAGATAAATATAACACATATGTACTGCACTGATCTTAAACTAAGGTTTCGTTTGGGACAGCTTTCTTGCTGTTGTCTAAAACAACTTTTTAGTACAAAAATTTTTTGAATTAGAAAATTTTGTACTAAAAAATCGTTTTCGAAAGCAATAAAGAAGCAGTCCTAAACGAAGCCTAAATCTAAAGACTTTGAGATTCATCAAGATCAAATTCTGGTCAGAATATTGAAGTACAAAAGATCTTTTGAGAGTATTCCTGTCTGTGAATTAATTGTTCAATTTTTCCATCCAATCAGAAGCCACCCAAGGTATGGTTAGGGGAATTGTGCTACTAAACTGTGCTGGTGGAATGAACAACAAGGCAATTGTTGATGACTGGAGGATAAGACTTATATTGCCTTTGTTCTGGCTAATTGACCTCTTACTAAAGCAAAGGTCAATTGCATCTGCTATATTTGAAAATGTTAAAAAAAGGTACTCTGGCATTAGCACACAATTCAGTATTTTACAAAATCAAACTGCCTTATGGTCTTGAGCTATGACAGGGAAAACCTGAAGAACATTCTGCTTTCTGTTTATGGAAACAAGGAGTCTGTTGATGAAGATTTAATTACGGTACTCTTCTTTTATGCTTCAATTTTTATTTTTATTTTTACATTCTCTTTCAGAAACTCCTAATGCATTTGACTTAGGCTTTGTTTGGGACGGCTTTCTTACTGCTTCTTAAAGCGACTTTTTAGTACTACAAAGCTGCTTTAAGAAAATTTCCACTGAGCATAACCAACACTGAATGAAATGTTTTGAATGATTCAGATACAGCAATATGAACTTGGCTGCTGTCATTTTGTAATTTTATTTTTGAATATGCAGATTATTAAGAAGCCAGCAGATGATGTGGGTGCTCTGGATGCATTCATATCCATTGTTACAGGTCCACCAGGGCCAAATCCGGTCTCACTGATGCCAAAAGTAACTGTTCCTGTTCTACTTCTATGGGGTGATAAAGACCCCTTTACTCCTATTGATGGTCCAGTGGGAAAATACTTCTCTGCTCTTCCTTCTCAGCTCTCTAATGTTAATCTCTATTTGTTAGAAGGAGTTGGCCACTGTCCTCATGATGACAGACCAGACTTGGTCCATGAAAAGCTGCTCCCTTGGTTAGCTGCTCTCCCTGCCATATAATCTGCTTCTATTCATTGCAGTTGCATGCAGAATCATCTGTGAAATTGTTGCGAGATGAATAAAATTTTCAAAAATTGCTGTGATTATTATAATTTTTATTATTATTATTATTATTATTATTATTATTATTATTATTTATTTGTTGTTATTTTTCTTGTGAAGATGTGGCCTAAAACAAATACGTTGGGTTTATCCAATTGAAGGAGTTACAATAGAATTTGTTTCGAGGATTCGGAGCCTGTGATTGGGATTACTTTTATTTTTTATATTTATTTTATTTTATTTTATTTATGTTTTAATATAATATAAAATAAAATGTATTTGATATTTAAAAAATATTATTTTTGATTTTTATTAAATATTAAATAATTTAATTTATGCACCAACGGAGGTCATAAATATTTTTGATTTAATTTACAATACTTCATTGCTCTTTTAAGTATTTTTATGAACAATTTCTTTGTGTTTAAAAATATAAAATAAAAAGTAATTAAAATTTTTAATAAATAGTTGTTTTAAAATAAAAACAAAAATAATCTTAAGTTAAATCGAGCTATATACAATTATCTAGTTAATAAATTAAATTTGAGCTTCAACTCCTCAATTTTCCATTCATTTATTATTAAAGAAATAGTTTAATTTTTATTCAAATAATTATTTTAATAAACATTTAAAAAAAGAATATAAATAATACATACATCAGCAAAAGGAAGTGGCACAATTGCTTTATTCTCGCTTGAAACCCATTAAAACGAGCCATTTTTCCTTTCTATCCCGCGATATGCAGATCTCGTCGAGCGAATGCGCCCACCAATTAGGTGCATTCATTGAGCGCACCAAACCGTTTGACGCATTCGCCATTTGATTCAGCTAATTTGCTTCATTTTAAAATTTGGAAACTATCGTGCCCCTATTGGTAAAAATCATATTTCACAAGCTCCTTTTTAAAAATTTGTCTTTACAATACTTCATAGCACTTTTAAGTATTTTTATGAAAAATTTCTTTTATATAAGAAATTGTTCATAATATATATATATATATATATATCTTTTATTCTAAGCTGAGTACAATATAAGAGATGGTTGATCATTCATATATAGCACTCATTTCAAAATAAATTCAAACAACTTCAAATTTCAATCTGTCTCTCTCTCTCTCTCTGAACAAAAATGGATATAAAACGGTCAAGCTTACATTTTCAAGTGAGATGAGCAGTCGGTCTCTTAATTGTCCTTGTTGGAATGTCACTGGAAGAACTATGATGGTTCAAATACTTGTCTAAAAGTTAGTAGAATGAATAAAGCCGATGAATGGACCCTGATTTATAATAAAGCCTGAATATCAATCTCAACAAAAGTACATGGATCGGGAATTCCAAATTTCTCCAACACCTGAAAACAATTCGCTCATCAGAATCAATTCAACTTATTCTCACAGCTAGAAAGAAAATAAGCATATATTGGACACCTGTAACATAAACTTTTAGTGCTCTTAATTTTGCTCAAAAATAAAAAAAATCTAATTTTTAGAAAACTATTAGACATCAGCATATTGTATTGGATTTGTAAAATTATAGGATCTAGATGCAAAATATGGGCTACAAATAAGGCGGAACAACCAACAACTATGAAAGCCTAACAAAGAAGAAGGAACAAACACATTCCGTAACTCGCAAATGATAGCAACATAGTTTTGACTATACAAGAAACTGCGAACCTCTGTTTCACCTACTGATTTCGACGGCTGGGAACCTCGGTTTTTCCTCTCCTACCATCTATTGCCTGCTAATTCCCATTTCTTCCCCCCTGCAAACTGAATTCAAACCTTCCGATTCTTTTAAGAACGAATCAGGTATTTGTTCTTGTTATCAAGACCCCATCTTCTTCTGCTTTCAGCAGCCCTCACATACTTCTCAACATGAAGAATGCAGATTTAGCAGAAGCTCTACGGGCCATGCAAACCAATCAAGAATTATAATTCCATGAAATACAAAAATCTCTATAACAAGTTGATGTTCTCTTTGCTTCCATTAGCTCATCCCTTCAACAAATCCATGCTTTCATGGACTTCATAGACAAGAGACTTGATAGTTGTGCATTGACCATCCACATATTCTACTTCATAAAGATACTTCCTCTTCCGCCGACATCCTTGATTCCGCCAGCCGAATCTCTTCTCCACAACCACCACCTTCTCCGATAGTTATCTAATTTCTTATACATCATCTACCATTATCAAAATCTACCATTAGCAAGTTAGGATACAATCTAAAAATATTCATAAAATTATTCGTGAAGATCACTACGAATTTCTCCTTATGCCTTTTTTCCTTTTTTTTTTTACAACTTCGCGTTCTAGTTTTATTGCAATGGAAATTAAATTACTAGACGATGCCACATGGAAAAAATTTGTAGTCCTCTTTTCGTATTTTTCTTCTCTCAACCTTGAGGACAAGATTGTTTTTATAATGGGAGTGCTAGACATCAACATATTGTATTGGATCCGAAAATAGTATAATCCATATGAAAAGCATGAGCTACAAGCATGGCAGGACAACTAACAACTATGAAAGCCTACTAAACAAGAAGGAACAAACGCATTCCACAACTCACAAATGACAACAATATAATTTTGGCAACATAAATGACAAATAGATCCATAAAATACTAGTCTAGTCTTTCTTTTACTTGTTTTAGATAAACCGATATTTGAGTGACATGTTAGTCTACCTAAGTATTATAAATATCTCTCTAGTTGTAGGGACTTATTATGGAATGAATAAAATTCCGGCTTCTCTCTTTTCTTTCTTCTCTAGGAGTCTACACCTACTCTAAAAGTGTCTACCCTTTTTGATCTCCAAGAAGCTTATCAAACACTCGCTGACTTTGTTTGCTTCCAATTTCTCACCGAACTTCTCAAGTATTTTCGATCAATTCATTATTGGTTGGATTGGATTTTAATTCAAATACGATCTGTTTACATTTAAAGAAAGCAAGTGATTGAATTATTTGGTAGCTTGAACTGTGAATAAGCAATTTCATTTACATCGTATTACTTGCATTATGAAATTCATTAAAAATTTCAAACCTTGAATTATCTTGCAACATGCAATATCCCAAGTAGTTTTTTAAACTTCACAAGCCCAGTTTACATCTACGCATGACCCTATCTAAAGATTGAGCAAGAATAAAAATTTTGATCATTGCCTTCACCGTCTCAAAAACTGACAACATACCTCTGGATGAACAACACCGAAAGCGCCAATCTGCTTATCTTTGAAGATAATGTAACATTGGCGATTCGGAAAAAATTCAGGTTCCTTCAATACCCAACAAAAGAAGACAATATCAGTAGAAATTTTATTGGCGATCAAAATTTTCATATGGTAAACCTTACATTTGAAGGCCGTATGAAGTTATCATTAGCAGGTTCATGAGGTTTTCGAACAACTTGCATAATTCTCATCACCAAACCCAAAATTTCCTGCAAAGAGAATGTCAATGAAATATTCCATCAGGAAAAAAAACAGGAAAGTTAAAAACAGCTCTGATATCCAAGAAGGCCAACGAAGAGCTCCAGATAACAAAGATACAACTTTTATTCAGTAATTGCCTAGTCTAGTAACAGAAAAAGTTATAACATATTTAAGCATAGTGCAATAACTTAACTCTTTTGATCAAATTCCTTCGAATTTGTTGACAACTCAACCAGGAAAAGTCAATGTTCATTATGTGAAGTGCAATAAAATTCGAGTAATTTACATTCAGTTCTCATGTTTCACACATTCAGCAGTAAAGTTCCTTGTTTCTACACATATATTCTCATTTTTTGTTAAAATGTATTTCATTTTGTTAAAATTATATATATAACGTTGAACTCGTATAAATGAGCAGCCAACGTTACCTTCAACTGCATATTCAATAGAAGGATCAAATCTTACATAAATCCAGAAAAAACATTACATAGAGTAACTAATAAAAAGTAACGGCCAAATCAAAATACAGGAAAATACACAGAGGAAATAACGATAGATCCGCCAAAGGCATTAAAAGATGCCCTCAAAAAGGAAACTAGTGCCATGAAGAAGGTCGGGAGTTAAGGCATACCTCAAATCCTGAAGTAACATTGCAATACAAAGCAGCTAGTCTGCGATTGTTAGACGCACCAACATCACGTGTCCCATCAACGCAAACAATATCCCCGGCTTCAAATATCTACAACAGTATAACATAGGTATGATACAACTGATATGTACTGCATCAAGGCATAACATTCATGAGAAAATCATAAAATAAATGAGCAAGTAATAATAATATGGTACTTTTATGGGTCTTCGATGGTCAATGTTATGCTTTAGAGTTTTCAGCAGGCCAGGCATAAGACTCGTCCGAACAACCTGCTTCCATACAACACATTAATTGCTTAGGAAATAAAATAATCATGTAAAATTCAAGGACAACTGGACGAGTATGGTTCTCCATGGTTTGAATGCATCACATAGAACTAAATAACAAATATAATAGACATTAAAAGTTCATTAATGTTTGTTCAAAATAAGCAAGTAACAAGCTTATAATTACAAAAAAAAATCAAAGCCATAAGCTTTTCATTGAAGATAACCTTCACTACTAATGAATAAAAAGTTTATGATGGTCTTAAAGGACACCATTGATGACTCCAAAACAATTAACTTTAACATGGAATAACACTCTTCGTCTCTATCTATCTATTTATCTAGCTATTCCCCCAAAGTTCTTAGTAAAAGCACCCAGACCATAGAATGTGAGAAGATGTTGCAAATGGGAGTATTTTGGTTAAAGAAGTTAACATCCTGCATATGAGTTCAGAAAATTTTTCTATAAAATGAATTATCATATCTAGGGAGATGCAATAGTCCAATTTAGATCATTAAATTGTGGATAGACAACCTGAGAAGAATCCTAATACTAAAACATGCCAATAAGATGTGAAGATGGATTTTTTTGAAGACTTGAATTTCATTTATGGACCAATCTAAAACTATATGTGAGAGAATTTTGGTCATAAATGCTAATATCATCCAAATTCATAACGAAAAAAGCCACAATAATTAAACTAATGAAATTTTAACATCATCAGCCCAAAAAAATATTATGTACAGTTCAGAAACTAAGCCAGCGAACTATATTGAAATAAAAAAAGGAGCTAGAAATCTGGTTTGAGAGTTTAAAAAAAGCAGACGGCCTAAACGTGAAGAACCTAGATGATGTTTACCCATGCTAATATATACTCCGAATATTAGTAATTAATAAAGGATCGGTATGCAATATGAAATACAACACCCAAAAAAAAAAAGTCAAGCCATTATTATCCCAGATCTACAAATGCTAGAGCAAGGAAGGACTACCAAAGTTCTCAACCAAAGCTAGCTAGAAAACATGCACTTATTTTATGCAAAATTAATATGATTGAAAAAAAGAGTCAATTAGGGGGAGAACAACCATATTGTTTAACTTTCATAGTTGATAAACAAACCTCAAATTCTGATGAACGAGGATTTCCAATGGTGACTGCTTTTGCTCCATCATCTTTTCTTTTAACCATCGCAAAGTTTTCTTCATGTGAACACAAAAGCCAAGTTAGAACCTCCATATACCCTGCCCTTGAGACCTACAAGAAGAAAAAAATGTGAGAAGGACAAGCATAATGAATATTATGCAAGTGAAAATATACCTAACTTTCTATGAATTTGTTTTTCATATATTGAATAATAACAACATAAGAAAATAGAACCTTGTCACCCTTCAATACCTTTCTCTAACTTTTCAACGTCTTGCATTCACTAGAAAAGCATAAGGAGACGAGATTTACTTAATCATTAGCTTGATCACGTCACTTTTATACCCCATTCAACTAATGACAATGAATCACGACTCAGTTTTACACCAAAACATTTTCATGTTTCCATGAATGTAAATTGACCCCTACGTCATCTTCACGATGAAATATCTCTGCCAATCTATAAACACAATGAAATATCTCTTATATTCCATAAAGCTCTCTGGTGAAATTTTGAAACCTAAAAAAGAATGATTGGATAACAAGAACTGATATTTGCCAAGCATCATAGTTACAAACAGGAACTCCTGTAAAAGAGAATGATAGCATGATCACATTTGGTAAAAACTTGCCCTACATATTTGAAACACATCCAGCTTTGCCGGTCTTTTTTCCATCTTTTGCTTGTCATGCTTTTATCCAATCATAAGCAATTTTAAGGGGCTTTTCGAGAGAAGTAACAGAACACAAAATGGGAAGAAAAGAATCTAGGCCAGTCAAAAGCCATGTGTTATTTAGTGACCAGCTTAAGTTATAGTTTGCGGTATATTGCTACTGATAGGAGTATAAGATGTGCATCAAAACATAAAAATGAATATATATATATATATATATATATATATATATATATATATGTGTGTGTGTGTGTATGTGTGTATTTCATTGCTTACATGAATACTCATACAATATGAAAATTTTAAGGGAAAAAAAATAAAAAGAGTATATTATTTCTTGAAAAGAAAAATTATAAATACAATAATAAATTTTGGATCATTTATAGCTCATCCACCAAAACGATTTGACCAAAAAACATGCTCAAAATTTCTTACTAAGCGTGTAGATGTAAGTTCTATCATGCCAAATTATAATTGTAGGATTTGCGGGGACAAAGCAGAAAACTTAAGAAATAAACAATGTAATTTCAACATATGGTACATTCGATTTTTTAAACCTCAGTGGTGCATAGCTATTACGTAAGTTTTGGCGATACATAGGTATGCATGCCTGCAAACAAATTCTTGGACAAGCCATATAGGTGATCATATGGTTTTGAGGATGTTTTCAAAATTGTTTACCGATCATCTTGTGCTTTATTACTTTGCAAAAGCTGACAACCGACAGTATCTAGATTGTTGCTTCTAACAGCCCATGACAGAAGTATTAACCAAGCTTAAAAAAAACATCAAGAATCATCAATGTAAATCATATTGTAAGGATTTAGATTCTATCGAGTATGAGATTAACAGGGGACACAAGGATAATTGTAATCCAGATGGCATGAGTTTTCTTAAGTACCTCTCCTCGGATCTTGTCAGAAAATACGTTTAATGGTTGCTGCCCACCTGTGGTCATGCATTTAGGCTTTGTTTTTGGAATTTTATCATATCCATATGCTATAGCAACATCCTATAAAAGAATTTTGAAAAATTAGAGGTCACATTAATAAAAAAAAATGTGTTCTTCAAAAGGAATTCTTGAAATTAATATTAGTAATTATTATTAAACCTCCATGACATCACAAGGATGAAGTATATCACTTCTAGTTGGAGGAACATGTACAGTAATAACATAATTTCCAGTACCCAACTTCTCCTTAGCATGTAGTTGCATTTTGTTCAATAAGGGAATCACCTGCCATTTATAGAAAATAATGGGGTATCTAAATTAAATATAGCAGGACATAATTTGTGAGCAAGCATGAAAACTATGAAACTTTTAATGAGAATCTTGAAAGCAAACTTATTGCGCTAACTAACCAACAGAAGAAAAAAGGAAAGAAAAAGAGAACATGGAGAAAGAAACATAACATGAATGCCTTCTGCCAACAATAACAAGGAATATAAAAGTCTACAAAACTAAGGCAAAAACATGAATATCACAAAAAATGAAATAAATGACAGTTTGCAGTCAAACACCATTTGAAGTCAACAAATTTGACACAGCAAAGAAATATTATCCAATGTAAACCTACTGCAACAAACCTAAAACGGTGGTTTTATTTGGCTCTCCAGCACACGAGGAAACTTCATTCACAAATATTGCTCAATTTATTGAAAGGTATGTTACAGTGATACAACCGTTGAAAGTACAATAATAACAGAATAATGTTTTCAATGATTCTATGGTTGCTTGTTTAGTTCCTTCCTAGGTTGAACATTCTGTTAGTTTACAGAGTTCTCATATGAATTGGAATTGGATTTAGTCTGAAACCATTATTTCACATATTTCAAGCCATAGAATCGCCCACCATTTTTTTTATTTGCAAATGGAGCCGCCTTCTAATGATTTTGAATTCCAACAAATTCTAGAAGAAACAGAAACTCAATCAAAGAACCTGATATAAGTGGCTAACAGTTGTTTCCAAATCATGCACGACAGCAGACAGTGCCCCACTTTCCACTAAGTGGCAATGGAGGTGAAATAATTTCAAAAATCATCATAATGGATGAAAAAAATGGTAGGGAAGCCAGCAAATTTCAAAATCTGTTTGACTTTAAGATCAAAAGAAAAAATATTGATAGATGCACTAAGAAACAATGACTAATTAAAACTTCAGGTAGCCACTAATATATATTAAGTTAAAAATACTGAAAAAGCAACAAACTAATGAATGGCAAGAGCAATTATAAAGGAAATCTCTTTCTTGCTAGAATGGCTCTCAGATTTATGAAATGCATAAATCTTTTATTAATTATAATGACGATTATATTAAAGATCATGATAACAAGACCAATAGTATAAAGCATAATCTAGAAAAGCAATACCTCAGCAACTCCCAGTGAAACGCCAATGGGGCATGTAATTACAGAAAGAGGGATGTCCATAACTGTTTCTGCAAGATCCGGATAAATGTTCTTTCCTTTGAAAATCCCTTCTGATGCGCAATCCTCAAATTGTCGGTCATCCGGATACACCACCTCAACTGGCTCAACCTCAAATTTTGAATCACAATACTCTGAAAACATGGTTACCTTGAAAAACATAGGAAAAAGAATGTCATATTATCATAAATGACAATCATGGTAGAAAAAATTGAAAACAACAAACATGACCAAAATTATAGCTCACCATCGTATTCAAAACAATCTTTGCCTTGGTTAAATCAGTTGCTGTGCACTCAATGAAGACATTTTTTGTTCTCAGAGAGATGGCAGAATGTGCACCGTTGATTATTGGGGGCAGTGATAGAACAGTTCTGCAATCACAACAGAATCTCTCATAGAAGGAAAACCAAAAATGTTACAACTGGACGTCACAAATTGAAAATATTCTGCAAGACAAGCAGATTATCTTACATGCCAACTGGCACCATGAAGTTATATATGGTGGTAGATGATACGATTGGGAAGTAAAAACAGCACAATAAACAAGAAGAAGTGCAGCAACAGAAAGATAGAGGCTAATTGTTTTATTAATACTTCAACAATAATGAATGATACAAGTGATCTACTATTTGAGAGATAGATCGGCTCCCCCAATCAACCTAGACGCCACTAAGAAGCCCTCAAGAAGAAAACTACAGCAAATAAACAAAACACATGACCCTCATAACAAAATAACTAAGCCTTAAATAAGCTCTTTCTATTTCCCTCCCAAACAGCTTTACTATCTTAATTAATTCCCTCTCTTATTTTGAATTCCAATTGAAATTAAAATAGCAATTAATTCCCTAATTGCCTTAATTAATTTCCCTCTCCTATTTCAATTCAAAATTAGAATTCTTTTTGTCAATTCTAATTAAAACTTCGCATTAATTCCCCCTTTCATAATGATCTAAAGTTTTGTTGGGCCCCACAAGAAGAGGGGGGAGGGGTCAAAATCTACCTTGGTTCTACTGAGAGTTCCGCCCAGCCTAAGTGTTGATTCGGCCCTAGCTAGCTGGCTGGGTTGGGACAGCCTCTCTGCTCCCCTTCTCCCACTATATCAATAGATTCCAGGATTAAAAAGGTTCTTACCATATTTATATATTTTTGTGACCACGAGATACATTCAAGAAAGTAGATAGAACAAATAATAGAAAGAGATTATGTCTAGGTAAAGGGATTCAACAAAAAAGGAAATAAGTTTGTCAACTAAATGCAATCACAAAGGAAACCAAATATTAAAGCAAGCAGATGTATTACCTATTCCTGTCATAGATTACAGGGTACACAGGAGAATTTTCAATAATGTGCAAAAACTTCTTCAGTTTCAAGTCCGACTGCAAAAGAAGAAAAGAAAAATATCAGGAAAAAAAAGGCACAGCAAATTATGCTGTGACAGCATGATAAAAATTCTTACAACAGGTCAATTATTATGAGAAAAATGAAAGTAGATGTATGTAAAAGGTGGTCCAGTGTCAAATAAAAATAAAACAGTGCGCACCCTGTAAAACTCCAGTAGTTCATCAGCCCTGAAGCTTTTAACCTAGAGAAATAAAACAGTAAGATAAGGAAAATCTCAAATCAAGAAAGAATAACTATCATAACAATGCAAACAAACTTAGACCAACCACACATAAATAAGGAAAACCCATATCTGAACAACAAAAATGTCATTCAGGTAAAAATAGCATGAAGCCACACATAAGAACTTAAACCACTTCCATATGTTCTATCACCAACAACAATTAAATATTACATGTGCTACAAAAAAATATACCACGTCCCTATCCAGCTTTTGAGATCGGAAACCCCGCAAAAAAAAAAATATCCCACATTCCAAACAACAAGGATTTCTAGAATCATTAGATAAATCATCAAATTCTTCATGATATATTCTTCAGTGTCATTATCATTAAAAACCTTTGCATTTACTATGATTTAGAATATAGATTCTAACATCATATTTAAGCACAATGTTGTTGATGTTAACCGATTCAACAAGATTAGTTACACCTAGAAGAAGGGCAACTGAACCTTGATTTTAGAATATTGTTCATTCTTAAGCTTCTTGATCAGATAAGTAGGTGAAACTTTTTGACATATATGTCAAAGATATTCGCCTGAAGTTATAGTTTACAAAAAATTTTAATCAAGAAAGTTGAAGACGCCAAATTGGAAGACTTATTTGAAAAAAAAAATTGTTTTTAATTATTATGAAGATCTTTATAAAGTATAGCCTATTTTTTTGTCTAACCGGTAGTTTTTGCCTTTACAAGCATTCAAGTTGGGTCATCACTGAGACTACCTCCTAGGGAAGTGATAACCGGAGATCACATGAAAGGGAACAAAATGTGAGATGATCAATTTACCCCTCTTGAAATTAAGCATTACGACCATAAGCTCTTCATTAACCTAGCATTTAATAGTTCTTAATGGCAAAAACTCGTTGAATTTCCTTCATCGCAACATTACTTGAGTGTCAAAATCTTCAAAATCACAAACCATGTAGCTCTGAAAATCGCTAATCAGAGTGCCTTGACAACCTTATATAATAAATGGTTTTGAATGGGATCAAAATAACTCGAAATAACAATGGGACTTAATAACTATCATACAATGTCTTCAATTATCCCATATAGATCTTAATTCCCCAAAACATGTTTGTTTAATGGAGACCATCCACAAATACCTATAAATGAAGATAATGCCAAGCAAGCACAAAGCTAGCATGTATAGTACCATAATAAAAAAAATAATGGAAAAAGTGTTCTTTTGTAGATAAAAAATCATAAGTGGCAAATTGGAAATTACATAAGCAGTTTCAATATAGAAATTCGCAGGAGGCCAATGTATAACACTTCATGATACTGCAAAATTTTATTTAAAAAAAGCAATTATTCCCACTAACCTGTTTTAGGGGGATGAAAGTTATATCTTGAGGTATCAAAGCCTGATAAGACATATGAACAAATAAGATTTAACAAAAAATAACTTTCAATTTGGCAAAGAAAATCTTCAATATCTACGATATGTCATAGTAAAAAAACAGATGATGAATATAGTATGATACCATGTAAGATTAAGAACTCATATGTTATAGCTAAGGTATCATAAATTCACTAAATCTGAAGTGGCAAATACACATGCAGCTAATGAGACTATCACATTAACGATTGATACTCCAAAAACCTAACAAATTTTAAAAGCAATACTACAATTTCCAAAAATCTCCACTTTCAGTTTAAATTCATAAAGCAATACAACAATTTCCTGACCCCTGGTCTTGAAAAGAGAAGGATGCATTTCTTCAAGGCCTATAAATTTCTTAACTCCTGTTCTAGATATTAGATAAAAAAATAGCAAGGAGAAAGGACATGCTAGCATTTCTGCACGTACAGTATGTAAGAAAAGATACTTCACAGACAATATTTTATAGCAAAACTTCAATACCATCATATCCTTGAGCATTTACATTAGGATCAGTGTTTTATTCTTTGAAAAAGAAATATATTTTCGGGCTTAAAAAAATCATTAGAACCACCTATTTATAAGTTTTTAACACTTTTCTTTCAAAATTAACCTAAAGAAAGTCTGTATTTATTATTAGTATGATTAAGCAATTTGAAAGGCGTGATCAAATTCAAAATTATATTTTTCACTAGTTGATTTATTCAATGGTAGTCTTATTCATTTTAATTAATCTAAAAACTCTAAATACACACCTCCGGTTTCAAACATACACAAATCCTTGATTATGCAAGAATTTAATATATGCATGCATTATGTAAGAAACATAATATATATTATGAAGATTGAAAATGAGATTTGTTAACAGCTAGTTCATAAAACAGAAAATACTTGCCTCATAAGAAAAAGGTGCATCAATTGTGTCCAAATCATGAGTACCAATGGCTACTAGAGTTCTTTTTCTGCAAAAAGACACAGAAATAGGTAAGGTAGATGTAGTGGGGTTATGTGCAGGGAAATATGAGTACAATAATTGAACCAATACAAAATCAAAAAATACTTGAAAAACTCATCGTAAACAGATAGTGAAAGCCTGGAAGCTATTTCCATACCGGCAAATATTTTGGTGAAGCTTATCTTGCAAGTCGATAAAGCTATTGTAGTTTGCTCTGTTAAAGCTTACTCCTCTTAAAACAGCACCAACAACATAAGGACGAATCTTACTAGTCTGTTGAACAGGCCTTTTAATCATTAGAATACCTTGACAAGATCAATAAAGTAAGAGCTTCTCAAAGATGGTATATTTTTTTCCCATTTTGGTTCTGGAAGGTAAGCCTCAAGAAATAATTAGCCCCCCTCCATGATTGCCTAAATGTCACCGGTTTGAATTATGGAAATAGCATTTCTGCAATTTAGGGTAAAACATCAACCCTGAATTGGCAGAAGCCAGGTGACTTGGACGTGCCTTTTTCTTCAATTCTAAAATGCTTGCCGGAGAATACTTACAGCCTTGGTAACATTAATTCGAAGCATTGATTCACGAGGGATTTCACGGAATTTATAGATTGGGATTTCCTCTTTCCCAATAAATATGCGGAGGGCCCTGGCAATGCCCTCAAGGCAAAGGAGATCATATCTGCAACCAGATAGACATCAAGGTCAGTATTTCTAAGAGCAGATGAGCGCCAAAAGAAGAACCAAACGTTTGAAATACAAAATCAAACTCCCAATTTTCTTTTCTTTATATATTTAAGTGTCGTATTCCATGGTTACTTTTAGCAGATAGCAGGATCAATCATCGATAGTGCGACAGAAATGCAAAACAAAATCATCCTTCCAAGGGTGTAATGGTGACTGAAATTTACACAAGTTCTCTGAATCGAACTAAGAAAGAAGCACAATTCACAGCATTCCATTTCATACTCACTTCAAGCAGCTGAATTACCTATTAGCAGCAACCTCAATTTTGTATATGACCTCCTCATCATCCTCTCCCCCGACTTCTGTTTCCAGATGTTTTTCCTTCCTAATAATTTCTTTCTCAGTAGTCTATAAATTCCAAAATTAGAAAAAATAAAATATAATTAAGGTTTCTCAACAGACGAAAAATCCAAGCGAAAGGGAGAGAAGATTATCAAGGCATATGTCATTGGGCAACTTACCACATCGTCAAGCTCAATCCCGAACTCAAAGCAAAGTTCCTCAAATTCTTCTTGCGCTGGAACACGGAAACTCAGAATGAGTAAGAAAAACCACTACAACGAAGATGAAAAAAAAAAAACATCTCATTTCTTACTGTAACTTCGGCCAAGGGCTTGAAAGAGACGATCTCTGCCGACGCTCACAGTAGGCATCGAAACAAGTGCTACAGAAGCCGCAGACAATTTACGTTGGCTTTAGGGGCTCTTTCGTATGGGATTTACGCTCGGATTTACGCCGGGATTTAGTAAATCCCTCGGTTGGGCGGATTTAACGGAATTTACGCTCGCGAGAACTTTCTCCCGCGGCGCCCGTGTCGTGGAGTAGCTGCGAACGCCCTCGTCCTGCTTCGCCTCAGCCTCTCGACCGCCGCCTCAGCGTCTTCCACTGCGATTCGTTCTCGTCCGCAGTGGCTGCGAGCAGGGTTTTCTCGTCGCACAGGTAATGTGAAGAATTCTGTTGATCTGAAAGGGGTAGCTTGGATACAGAATTTATGCAGTTTTGATGAGTTCGTTCAAAACTCTACCTCAGCGAAGTAGGCGACAGCGAAGAAATGGAGGAAAAGCAAACCCTAGACAATACCAATTGTAGAGAAGAATGACTTATTCTTAATTAAGAATATATCTAATTAGCTTAAATGATATAAATTAAAACATAAATAAATAATTATATATTTAGTGATGTAAATATTAATCAATTAATTAATTATAGAATATTTAATTAATTCATGAGATAATTAATAGTATAAAATTTATTAAAATAACATTTAAAAATTCATTAAATAATTATTAGTGTGAGTAGTAGTTAAATAATTAATTATTTTAAATAATGGTTAAATAATTACCAGTGTAATTAATATTTTATGGCCTGTTTGGTAGCACCCAGGATTTCATTTAAGTATAATTTTGTAAATCCTTTAAATCTATATTTACGAAATTCTAGGGGGGGGGGGGGGGGGGGGGGGGGGGGGTTAAATCCTGAAAACTGTTTGGTAACATTCATGATAAATCCTGTTAAATCCTTTGTGACTGTTTGGCTGTTCAATTCAGGATTTAACGTGGTTAAAAGAGTTGACGTGTATTGCTAGAATAATTAAATTATGATGAGAGAAGTTTAAATAAAACATAAAAAAGCTTTATTAATACTAATTAATTATTTAATTATTATTTATAATATTTTATAATAATTATTTTTATTTAAAACATCATATTTAATCATATTAATTATTTTGAAATAACTAAATATTTAACTAATAATTTTTATTAATTATTTAATTAATTATTTAAATATTATTTAATTAGTTTCACTTAATTATTAATATTTTTCAACTATATTAATTAAATTATCCAACAATAACTTATTAGGTTTTACTTTTCCCTTCTCTAGTTCGTTCGGCTTCGTTCCTTCGTATGAGTGTAGTTTGTACCAGTTCTTCTTCGTCGCTGTAGACTTTGCTCCTTCGACGACGTTCCCTTCCTGTTGGATCAGAAGTTACGACATTTTTTTGATTGGAAGCAACAACGGGAGCTCGCTTGCTGTGAAGGTAACTTTCTCCCTTTCGCGTGCTTCTTTGGCCAAATCCCGTAAATCGGCCGAACCAAAGGATTTCGTAAATCTGGGATTTACCACGAAAAGAGGGAATTTCCCGTCAACCGCGGCTTTGATTTACCGTGAGATTTGGTTTTGCATTTTTGGCCGTTTGGCTGGATTTAGCTCAAATCCGCTTCAAATCCGGCCTAAATCCTACATCCAAACAGCTCCTTAACTTGGATTTATTATGTTGCATGCACTTATCTTAATTTTATAACTATCTTATTGATGTAATTCAACACTGCTTCTTCACATTTAAATCTTTAACTATATTAAATCTTAAAATATGTCACCAAATAGTTTCTTAGGATTTAGCAAGATTTAATATTTGTCATACAAAATAGTTTTTAGGATTTAACACCCTCAGGATTTATTAAATCCAGATTTACAAGATTTACTAAATCTCACTAAAATTAAATACTACTTGTTACCAAACAACCCCTTAGGAAGAGAGATGGACGGTCGGAATGCATCCCCTAATTATTTAAATATTGATATTTTTAAACATTAAATTGATTTAAATAATTTATTATGAACAACTAAAATAGTTAATTATGGATTAAATAAAAACTAATTCAACAACAATAATAATAACCCTTTATCCCACTACGTTGAGTCGGCAATTGTCGAGCTAATTCAGCATTAAGAATTTAATTATTTTTTGTTAAGGTTAATTAAATCTTAATTTGCCTAAGTGTCCTGCCCATTAAAGTTTAATTAAACTTAATTAGGATTAAGTAACAAATCGTTTTTGTTTATTAGTTTTAAATTTAAGCTAATTAGTGATGAATTAAATTGTAGTTATTTTATGCTTAAATTAAAATTAGACTTTAATGTAATTAGACCTAAGAGAGTAAATTTTAAGAAGAAGCTTTATTAGCATTTAAATTAACAGTAGGAGCATCATCTTAAAATAACTTAAAAAAGGAACAAATTAGCCAAACAGTTTGGCGTATTCAATAGAATGCACCAAACAGTTTGGCATTTTCAGAATGCACCAAATCATTTGGTGCAGTCTGAATACTGCTACAATTGTAAAACATTTAACATCCTAGCTTTAAGAAGCAATAAGAAAGCCGTCCCAAACAAAGCCTTAGGCTTCCTTTGGGATAGCTTTTTTACTGCTTCTTAAAACATCTTTTTAGTTCAAAAATTTTAATTATTATACTAAAAAATTGCTTTAAAAAGCAGTCAGAAAGTCGTACTAAACGAAATCTTAATTATAAAAGTAGCTTCCCATCAAAGTTTTCTTAAAAAGTAACAATAAATCAGTAGCAAAACGATCATGTGGTAAAGGTCCAAAAAACAAAACAGTTAAAAAGTCAACCCATAATATGCTTTCAATTGAATTGATGCAATAATCGATAATAGAAAAAAAAAATTTACAACCATGCTCGGGACTTTGATTGAATGATCTTTCGAAGTTACAATAAGGGTTGCTCGTGATCTTAGAATCATTTCTCATAAATGACGTTAAATTATTGTATGCTCAAACATTCACGATGATAGAGTGAAAAACATTTAACATCCTAGCTTTGTATAGATATTTAAAAAAAAAGTATTTCAAGATGTTATTTTTTACATGAAAAAAGCCAAAAAGGAGAAAACCATGAGACTAAGGATGTAAACAACTAAACGAGTCGAGTGTCTTCTTAATCGAGTTGAGCTACTTTAATTCTTAGGGAGCTTGACTTGAGCTCGTTTATTAAGGTTGAACTATGCTCATTAAAAAAAGAAGGCCCGAGCTTGATGGATTCCTTGAGCTTGTTTACAAAGCTCAAATTTGACTCGATTGTTTAAATCATTAAATTAAATATTTTTAAATTTAAAAGAATTATCACTTTTAATATACAAATAAAATAATGAGATTTTATAGAAAAAAAAATTAATTTTTAAAATATATTATATGATGATAATTTAAAATTAATATATATATATATACACTACCAAAAATAATGGTTTTCGCAGCACTTTTTTTCACCTATTCCGGCGGTTATAGCCGCCACAACGTTCTTTGCAGCAGTTTTTGAACCGCTACACGCCCGCTGTGTTTGCAATGCGCTGCAAAGGCATTCCGCAGCGGTTCAGGGAACGGCGGGGTAGAGTTTACGCACTGCTTCTTACGGCAGCGGTTATAACCGCCACTAAATCAGCAGATTAGTAGCGGTTTTAACCGCATCTGATTCGATAAAATTGATATGATTCCCAGTATTGTGGGGGTTTTAACCGCCACATTCGTGGAAATCGAATAATTGGGGGCGGTTATAACCGCCACAATGTATGGAAATTCCAGGAATGTGGCGCTTAAAACCGCCACTAAGGCCCAGTTTTTTTTTTTATAAATCACAAATCCTGATTGTTCACCCTATATCTAACATGAAGGCTTCTCACCTTATGCGAACTATGCATTTTCACCTCACAAAACAACACCAGATTAGACATCTTAAGAAAAATTTTGGAGTCCATCACCTCATTCAAAAGCCATCAACTTTTTACCAAATTATTCTAAAGTCATCATAGAAGTTTGGATTTTATTTGGTGAATACATTTGCATATCAAAATAGTAAATCCAAATATCACTCCCATATAGGAACCCACATTCACATAGAAACATTAAACATTTATAATTAATCTTGGAAAAAATCATGAAAATGTAAATGAAGTAAAATTAGATTTTTAGCGAACCCAAGAAGCTACGATAATTAATTATAAACATCAATCCTTAATGTATATTTACTTCATAAGTGTTCTAATGACAATTTAATTTCAAATTGAATAAAACCATTAAAATTTCAATATAATTCCAATTGGCTTCAAATTTTGAAGAAAATTAGTTTAGGTCATTCCTAACTAACATTCTAAGTTTTATCATGTTTGGATGCCATTTGGTGTACCTAATCTTAAACCTATCCACTCAAACATATAAAAAGAACTACACTCTTATATAATTCAACATATAAATTTTAAATTTCTTTACGGATAATTTGCAAAGGTTTATGAAATATGAATTAAACTTTAATAAATTTCAAATAAGTCAACTTATCATGAAGAAATAATAGTTGAATATGACAAAATTAAATAAGTTTAATGCACTTATAATATATAATTTTAACCTAATAGTTTGTAATAACTCCTCTTAAGAGCATATGTAAATAAACCATCAAATCACCCTAACAAAAACTTAATTAAGAACTTTGGCATAAATTGATTCCAACACAACATAACAACTACTAGAGTTCAAAAGCAACTACTAGAGTTCTAAAAATTACTAGGAAATGCTATGATTCATATATTACAAGAAAGGAAATAAGCACAAAATAACAACTACTAAAGTTCAAAAGCAAGTATATCTCGGAGTCTTATATGTTTAGATCATCCCACATGTCTATAAGTACTTCTTATACTCAAATTATACATAAAAATAGGCATATATGTGACATTGGCTCTAAGCTTTCATTTTAGCATTGCACAACATTTTGCCAAGCATTAATTAATTCTGTCAACGAAACTATGCAACTAAGCATTTACAGAAGAAAAATATTTATATCTTAATGTTCACAATTACAACAAAATAATATTACTAATACACAAATATATCACTCAGCTAAGCAAGAAAGGAATGTAACCTTAATTACACCATATGTATATGGATGACCTAGTTATATATATATGGATGACCTTTAGCAACTAAAATGTTATTTCTCTTGTATATAACCCAATTTATAGCAACTAAAATCGAGCACATGCACATAATGATATAAATCAGTAATGGAACCTCATTCAAAAAAAAAAAAATTGAAAAATCCTAGGTTACGGAACAAACCGATCGATGGCGAGCAGGAGAACCGGAGGAGGTGGACACGGGCGGACGACCGGACTTCGGCCTTTGACGCCGACAACGACGGCCAGACTTCGCTCTTTGACGCCGACGACCGATCGGCAACGGAGAATGCGAAGGGGGCAGAATCGAAAGGCCAGGAAAGAAAAATATGCAAACCGCGAATGCCCAGCAAGCTAGGTTAAGACGTTAAGAACGCAAGTATTTGTAGCAGTAATAACTGCTGCTATTACTAGCGTTTATAACCGCTTCTTATACCTTGTTTTGCCAGCGGTTTTCAAACCGCCAGTACCAACTGCTGCGAAAAATCACGTTTTTTGGTAGTGATATATATATATATATATATATATAAAGATATTTGAGTGGCTTTACAAGTTTACGAGGTGAATCAGATTGAGCTCAAGCTCATGGAGTGATAAGCTCAACTCATGAGTTCGTTGTCGAGTCAAGCTCGAGCCGACTCAACTCACTTACACCTCTATATGAGACCTAATGCTATTGCAATGATTCCATCATTATTTGCCATAAATTACAAATAATTTACATCCCAGTAATTATGTGAGATGTTAAAACAATATAGTATATATAAACTGTATAAAATAAATTTCGTTATGAAAGTTGGAAGAACATTATAATGTGTGGCCTTTATGACAATACTGCTTAACAACCTTATAAGTGATCTCATGTCTCGAAGTTGTTGGTGATTGTAGGTGATGAAATTAGTCGATGTTGATGTTGGTGAGAACGATCGATGGTGGCCAAAGGATCATAGTCAAGTGATGGCAGTTAAAAGATCTCGGTGTCATGACAATAATTCAATGATCATAATTGGGTGATCATGATTGGATGATTGTGGTTGGGCAATGGTAGTTGGAGTATCTTCGGACTATGGCTTTTAGTGAATTGTAGTTGGAGACATCGGTCAGAGTATATAATCAGGCGATGATGATCTAATGTTGGTCTAATGATAGAGGAAGAGCGACAGTGGTCATATAAAATTGGTTTAATAGTGATATTTGAACATCGGTGGATGACGGTGATCTAATGGTGACGGACGAGCATTGCTGTTCCAATGATTATGGTTAGACAACAGTATTTCGATGATAACGATACTGGCCTAACAGTTGTCGGGCCAAGCTCTAGGGAGCCTCTGAGCTCTTTCATCTCTCTTTCCAATCAAAACCCCTTACTATATTTTTCGAACATTCAAAAAAATTTGACAAAATTTTTAAAACGCTATCAAATTACTATCATAACATTATCTCAATGTTCGAGTACGTTTATGTATTTTGATATGTCGAGTCACCATACAATCTCATAAACAAAACAAAAAAAAATGCATTTGACAAATGGCGGTCATGCAGCTCTTCTTAATTTGTTGGTTGGGAATTTGGCTCTCAATTAAGAAATCCTAAATTCAAATTTTGCATATATATTATATGTATTTGAATGATTCCTCTAAAAAATAGCGGTACTCTTGTAGTTTTAATCAGTTTAAAATCATTAAATCGCCTCAATGACTACTGAACAATAAACAATTCTCATAAAGTAAGCTCATTTACGGCTTAGTCGATCTAGTCAAATCTGAGCCGTAAATATAGTCCCATGAAGACTTAAATGTGCTGAAAGCAGTATGGAGGCGTAAATATATAAACCCATAACATACCGTGGCCCACCCCGCAATCTGCACATGCCAGCACTCTTTTATATTCCTTTTATTAAATACTACCCGTCTGGCCAACTATATTTTCGATTTTTCGTGCTTTTATTTCTCATTCAGCGACTGCCACCAAATGAAGTATCAAATATTTTAAATGCATGAATTTTGAAATTATTAATATTTAATTTAAAATAAAATAAATATAGTATAATTTTTGATGTATTTCAAAATAATTATTATTTTATTTTTTATGTATTTAAATTTTTTTGATTTAATCAAGTTCCAAATGCATTTAAAATTTATTGTAATTGTTGCTGGCCACCGACCATCATGACCATTGCTTGCCTGCCACAGTCGGCAGCCCCCGACCACTGCACGTCGCTGCTGACATCCATTGCCTCAGCTGCCTTGACCACCCCTGCCGTTGGTAGCCATTGACAACCCCGTCGCCGCCAGCTAACCATCGACGGTGGTCATCTACCACAGGTCACCCCTGCCGCATCCCGCCACCATTGCCCGCCGACCGCACATTGACAATCAACCAGAAACCATAGGCCACACACCACGCCCTGCCATTCACCGCCGCCAGCCACCTCTGTTCATCATTGTTGGCCACCACCCTTGCCACAGCTCCAATTCTAAAAGCTTATTAGCTTAATGTGTAACACTAACACTGGAAAAAATAGATGTTGGTATGGCTTCATATTCTAGAGCTTTTTGTTCATTATATATCGCCTTCTTCTGCTCTCACTATCTGCCATATCTTTATATAATATTTGCAAGCTCGCATAATCTCTATTTATTTCTTCCATGACTCGAAAACATTACATTATCTAACAATTATGTAAAACAACTTATATCTAAATAAAATATTTTATATTAATAAAGTCTTTATATCGAAGATCAAAAGTCTTATGCATTGGCAAATAATCTTATATTTGAGTAAAATCTTTTATTTTTCGTAAAATCTTATATATATTTGAAAAATCTTATATTTAGATAAAAAAGATCTAACATTAAGTACACTTCCTTATCTTAGAATTAAATATCTTATACGTGATAAAAATGTTATATCTAGATTATAATTGTTGCGTCATAGAATATTCAATGTGATAGATAGATATAATGATTTACGTCTTAGTTTTATACGAAGATTTAATACGCATACAGATAAAAGAGTTGGGGTGTAACATTCATAAGGGACACCAGAGTTTTTCTTTGGAAACCCCTGAAAAGGGGGCAAAACCATGGGCCTTACCTAGTTTAAACGAATCTAGTAATGTTTACAATTGATTACAAATGAGGTCCTTTATTGGGGGGAAAGCCTTGGCTCGATGTAGTAAATATACATCGTATAGTGTGCATTACAAGGTATGAGTTAGAAAAATTAGTGTTGATATGTTCGTTTGGTCGGTAGGATCATACTCGATGAGCTGCTCGATTTGACTATAAGCATGTCACATTTAGAATCGTTTGATCATCCAATTTATAGTTTGAAACTTCCTAATGCACTTCAGCTCTTCGATTTTGACTCATTCAAGCTCTTATTGGGTTGAATTTGGGGTCGTTGGGCTCGTCTTTTCAAGAAGTTCAGTTTAAATATAAGTTTACTGAAATCAAAGTTTGGATGGTTCCAAATTTAATTTCTAAAAATTTTTACTTAATTTTGCCTTAAGATTCGTGCCCGATCAAGATAAGATTTTGATGATATATCAATAATCATTATATCAATTAATTCTTTAAAAATAAATTTCAAAATATAAATTGAATATTAAAAAATTAATTAAAAAAATTGAGCAATATTTTAAAACCTTTATTAACTAACTCGTTACTCACATATGGAGATATAATCCTCTACACAAATTCTTATGTCATTAATTGTTCTTAGTTAACACAATGTTATTCTATTTAGAATTGGATGATATTACTTAATATTAATGTACCCCTCAATTATATAAAGACAAGCTCATGTGCTCTGAAAACTTCCAAAGCTTACAATATTCACTATTACTCCTCTTGACACATTCAAGAAGAGAGAGATAAAAATAAAATAAAATCGTAGCTTAGGAAAACTTTTTCAGTATTTTGTATTTCAGATAAAAATTATAATTTTATTTATTATTATTTTTATACTGAGTTTCATAACTTTTTAAAAAAATTTTATGATGAAAAAAATATATATTTTAATTAGAATAGCTAAATTATTGATTGGTTTGGGACTACTACAATATTTTATAAAATAGATTATGAAGTTATTATGAAAAAAATAACTTTATTATTATAATTATAAAAAATAATTTTCTATCATAAAAAATTTTGAAACTTTATAAAAAAATAGCAACTAAGAGAAATTGTACTTATTCTCTAAAAAAAAAACATACATTAAAGTGTACAAACACGTTGATTTTTTTCAAGGGAAATTATTACGTGCGGAGTCCGGACAGCGAGAACTGTCCGGATTTGCTGTGTATTTACTGAGTATTTGTTACGTATTTACAAATACTCAGTTGTGAATATTCTGAGTATTTTGTAAGTACTACTGAGTATTTTGTGAGTATTTTTAAAGTATTTTATGAGTATTGGTTGAGTATTTTATAAATATTTATTGATTTATTATGTATTTATTAAGAATGATTTTTTTCGTCTGGATTTTATATGGAATAATATTTAGAATAAAAAAAAAAGAAAATTCCTGTATCTACGTCAGCACTTCGCACGTGATAATTTCTCCGTAAGAAGACCTTTAAAATGCAAATATATATATTTTTTAAGTATTAAAAATATTTTATTTTCACAAGCTATTTTTGTTCCTAATATATATTTTTTCGGTGCTAACAGTTATTGGCTTACTTCTAATCGTCTTCTCTCGACGCGATCTCTCACTCCATACTCCCATTGAACTTTTTTTGCGCTTCTGAATCGTATCACGTTGGACGAGAGAGAAAGAGAGAAGGTTTGGGGTTGAGGGTGGCTAATGGAGGAGGGAGAAGCTGAAGGCGCAATAAAGCTGGAGTTCACTCCGACATGGATCGTCGCCGCGGTTTGCTCTATTATCGTTTTCATCTCCCTCATCGTCGAGCGTCTACTCCATTACCTCGGCAAGGTGATCTTTCTTTCTTTCTCTCTCTCTCTCTCTCTCTCTCTCTCTCTTTCTATCTCTTCGTTTGCTTTTTTTTATCTACCTCTCATTTTCTCATCATCTTGCAGTTTCTGAGGAGGAAGAGCCAGAAATCACTGTTCGAGGCCCTTCAAAAAGTGAAAGAAGGTTTGCTTTACTTTATTCGCTGCTCATTTGATAAGAGAAGAGAACTAGGAACATTTTTTGATGGATTTATCATGGTTGATGGGGAATGATCTGTGAGTTTGATTTGGGCGCAGAGCTGATGCTACTGGGCTTCATATCGCTGCTATTGACGGTTTTCCAGGGTACGATTGTGAAGATCTGCATCTCCAAGGAGTGGACGGGCTACTTGCTCCCCTGTAAAGAATATTCTTCTGCTGACTTGGTCAGCCCTACCGGCGGGAAGCGTCGTCTTCTCTCTTCCCAACAGTCTTACTGCGATGCTAAGGTCCCATTGTTATTCTAAACCATGTTTCTTTAATTTGTCCTCTTATTATTTTTCTTCGGACCACTTTTGTCCAATATCCGGTAGTTTTTTGTTTTTTTCAATTGCTTGTTGCGAGTCTAGATGTGCGGGGTTTAGTATGAAGGAATGCAATTTTGATGAATTGTTTAAATTGGTTGAGGAATGGATTATCGTGCTCAGAGTTTTAGTTTAGAAAGTACATTGAACTCTCGCTAAGATTTTTGGCTCAAAATTTGGGTTAAATCATAACTCAAATTTGACCAGGGTGAGTTTTATAACAGTTATATTTATTTTGAGATTAGTATAATATATAATTAATCAATTCTCCTTTAAATAGTATTCTTTTTTGTATTTTAGCTCTTTGGATGCTGTGGCTTGCAATTGCAAGTTTGTTTTATTTTGATCCTTCTACTTTGACTTATTCTTTCGGGTTTGAAGACGAGGAGTCACTCCTTAGTACTCGATTTGCAGTACATTTGATTCTCTTCAATTATTTTAAGTTTTTTCTTTATAATTTTCAACTTCGCAGAGAGAACTAATGATTGGGCTGCCTTTTCCTGCCAAATTGTTTCTTTATTTCCTTTATTTCAGTTATAAGGAAAAAATGTTCAACTGGCTTATTACTATAGTTTTTATTGGTGCCACCATCTAAATGCATAACCAAAATAATAATTTAATGGGTAATTATATAAATATTTGAAATACAATGTGATAAATTTATACCAGAGCTTATTGGCGTTATTAATTTTTCAGTATGAAGTCCCACTGTTATCGGTTGAGGCATTGCACCAGCTACACATCTTTATTTTTGTTCTGGCAATCACACATGTGGTTTATTCGGTGCTTACTATGGTCTTAGCTGGGCTAAGGGTAAATTTGCCAGCCAACTGTCTTTTAATTTTATTTTTGGGAGCCTTCATTATGCGGATTCTGATTTGTGCTACATTTTTTTCACCTTATCATGATTTAGATACGAGAATGGAAGCATTGGGAGGATTCAATTAAAAAGGACGACTCGGGAAGTGGTACGAGGAAATTGTCTTCTTGCAGTCAAAATGGGGATTATTGCCCGGAATGCTTTTTATTGAAGAATTTCATTCTGATATGGCTGCTCTAACCTGTGCAGTTCCAAGAACAATTGCTCATGTGCACCAATTTGAATTTATCAGGGATCATTTTATGGGTATTGGCAAGGATTCAGAGATTTTGAGTTGGCTGGTAAATGGATTTTTTTTATGTTCACCCGTTTCTTAATTTCCTCAATATTTTTTGTCTGGAAACATTAGACTATGATGTATTTGCGTGCTTGTGTTTTACTTATTTGTCAAAATAATGTCTGCTCATGACTTGGTGTATATGTCATCAATACTTTATGGAGGTGGGTTAACTTCTAAAGTTCCACGCTTTTGAATATGATTTGCAATTTTCTAAAATAAGTTTCTTAGTTTAATCTAGAAGCATTACTTGCGATCTTTTTTTTCATTGGCCTTTTTTTATTTGTGATGTGGTAAATCATGGTCCTTATTTGGACATAGTGGCATCTTCCAGACATAGTGGCATCTACTAACATCTTGCTGTGCTATATTTATGAGAAATATAATTAAAACTTCTTTTGTTCGTAGTAGTAGCTGCAATTTTATGTAAATGATTGAAAAGTTCCTCATGTTGTTAGTTCTGTGTGGTATTTGATTGTGTTGATCAATTGGGTTGTACTGTTGTCTCGGACCTCAATTCAGTCTGTTGAGCTCGCTGGGAAGTTGCATGGGGTCCTCCACCTGAATTGAAAAATTTTTCCCGTACCTGAGCGCCATGGCGATGTGCACCCGAGCGACCTGTTGTTGCATAGTTTGCTAGAAAACAACAGAGAAACGAAGTGCTACGGCGCTATAAACCTCGGCACTATAGTGTTGCCAGGGAGCATTGCGGCTGTTTAAACCCGGGTCTAAGGTGCTGTTGTGTAGGCTGAAATTAGAGAGTGGGAGCGCCGTGACCCAACTTGGCTGAACAATTTTCTTTCTCGTTTTTCATTAGGAGTTGTGTCCTTTGGTGGTTTCCAATGTATCTCTTTGTATGTTCTAGTGTGAGAACGATGCAAGGGTGAAGAGAAGCAAAGAGAGAGTGTGAGAGTAGAGAGATATATACTATTTCTCCCAAATTTTCATAGTGAATTTTTTGTTGTGGTGTGTTTCCATAGTTTTTTCCCGGTTTCGGATTTTTCCACATTAAATCCTAGTGTTCTTTCTTTTTCGCTGTATTTTCTATTTCTTGTTTGTTTCGCTGTGCGGTTTTACTTCCCCCCTCTCCTCAAACACATGTTTATCTTAAGTAGTTAATCCTTATTTTAGAACTACCTATTTAGCCAGCAATATGATTCCTTGGACATTTTTTTGACATGACTAATTCGGAATGATATTTTACACTAACTAGACTAAGGTCCTTTAATTTTGTACCACCAATACCATCCAACCAGGTCTTTCTCCTCCTCTCTTTATCATCTCTCTCTCTCTCTCTCTCTCTCTCACACACACACACACACACACACACACTTTCTTTCTCTTCTTCTCATTCTTATACCCTTCTATTTAGTGATGCAGAAGTTATCCACAATGCAAGTTCTTCATTGACAAACCAGTGATAATATGCTTCTTTTGCGAGCATGAGTTCCACAATACAATCACACTACCCCCGTTCCACCCATGCCAAACGGCTTTTACTCTCCTCAAAGTGTTTGCCTTGCTTTGGCTTATCCTTGTGATTCTCTTGCTGATGTTTCATGGGTTCAATTCTTTCACCAATTTTATCTCTACCATTCTTTATCCTGTTAACCTATTTTTTTGGCTAGTCTTTATGAGATTTTAGTGTGGCATCAATTCCACTTTTGATATATTGGTTACTTTAAAATTTTCAACAATTTCAGGGGTTTTTGTGTCACGACCTAAGCTTGATAGCTTGGAATTCTGGGACAAGAAAAATCGGTCGGTCACTAGTTAATTCTTTTCTACTAATATTATAAATAATATTACAACAATGCCTTCCAAAATACTAAAGAGCCACTAAACAACCGACTTTATTCATTTTCAAATCATATACAGATCATTTCTATTTTATATATCTCAAATAAATTAATTAAAATAAAATACGTATGTTCTTTAATATCTATTTTCACTTGCTTCTCTTCTTTTGTACACAAGTCCTTCTCTATTACTCATTTAATTTAGAGTAGCCTTTTTCTAAAATTTTATAAGAAGTTTCACACATTTTAATGGCTAATTATAGTTTTATAATATATCAATTTTAAAAATGGAAATAAAATGCATGCAGGTCATCATAAGTAATCATTAACTTTATGATAGAAATTTAATTCATACATGTTTATAGTTTATTGAGGAAAAGAAAATAGCATTTATCATTTTATAGCATGGCATTCTTGTAAATTATTTATTACATCATAGCATTTTAATAAAACACCTATCAAAGAAGCACCATCCAAAATTTGTACCATTTAAAGTAGAATCATTTTCATTTCATTTTCTAAATCTTTTTTAGTTTACCCCTACGGGTACATTATGTCTCTAGCTAACATCATAAGGTGCACTCCTTCATTCAACATGCACATACAGTTCTTTTTATTATATTCCTCTCATTATTTTATCTTGTATGTACATCTAAATTTGTACATACATGGGGTTTTAATAAGATTTTTTTTTTTTGCATTTAACATTTATAACAATATGAGGGTATTTATGCGAGTAAAAGAAGTAAAAGAAGATTGGTTCACGGTTTGACAGTTGAACCGTTGGTTCGAATCAATTTTAGCCGGTTCATTACAAAGCTGGTTGTATAGAAAATTCGGACCGGCTAGCCAACTGATCCTGGTTGAACCGGCCGTTTTGGTCCGATTTTCAAAATAATGTTCTTGATTCACAGTGGTCTGTGCTACCTACTATATTTAGGGAATCTATTCCCATAATTACATGTTGAAGGAAATTGGAATTTCTACTAACTGTTCTTATTATTGCTCCTGTTAGCATTCTTTTGGTAAGCAATTTTATGGATCTGTTACAAAATCAGACTACACCACAATGAGGCTTGGTTTTATCATGGTATGTATTCCTGTTGAAGTGAACATCATTTTGTCTTTAATTCCCTTTTTTGTTCTTAATTTCCTTGATTATTACTGTTTCGTTAATCTTTCCTTCTTGATTTTCTTGGTGATTATTTTTTCTTTAATCCTTGCTTTCTAAGTCCAGACTCACTGCGGGAGTAATCCAAAATTTAATTTTCACAAGTATATGGTTCGGGCTCTTGAAGCTGATTTCAAGAAAGTTGTTGGGATAAGGTATAAAGCCTTAAACCACAAGCATGTCATTTTATGCAATATTGCTGAACATTTATCATTTATAAATTTCTATTTTTTCTACCATTAAAGTTGTTGCAAAAACTCAATTTTTGTGATTTTCAGCATATTTAATCATTTTTGTTGTTGCTCTGATTTTTTTTGGGCTTGATAATTCTAACTTGGTTTCTTTGCTTTATTTTCAGCTGGTACCTTTGGATATTTGTGGTGGTCTTTCTATTATTGAATGTTAGTGGTAAGATCAACTTCTCATTTGAACTTTATAAATCGCCATACATATAGATACATACATACATACATACTAATATATATATACATACATACATACTAATATATATATATCCAAGGCCTTGATTTAATTTAAATCAAATTAAATTGATATTTAGACTGGGAATCATCATCGTTATTAGCCTTAACCCAACAATAGGAATCTAGCTATACTACATAAAATGTACTTGGTCTAATTCCTAATATGAGGTAACTTATACAGGTAAAATTTTGTACCATTAAGTTATGAACTTATGATTTCAAAATTATAGTTTCGAATCACTCTATTAGGGGCATTTGTTACTTAAAGAACTTGATTAGCTTGGTTGACAACTTAAAAGGAATTAACAAGAAAAAATAGATACAAAAGTCTTTGTATTCAATCATGTTGATATGATCCTATAACAGTCCACAGTCAAATTATTTAAGAAAACGATCAAGTTAGTCCTCAGACTATTTAAGATACGTTCATTTTGACCCAAAATTTTCTTATTCCTTTCAACTTTTCAAAAGAGTTTAGGAACCTAATGAGTCATCTTGAATGATCGATAGTTGAAGTTTTGATAAGTTGATTTATTCAGATCAAATTAGAGAATAAGAAAAGTCTGGGATCAAAATAAGCAACTCTCTAAATGACTACAACAACAACAACAACAACAAGCCTTTGTCCCACTACGTGGGGTCGGCAACATGAATCCTTTTTCTCCATTGTGTCCGGTTCAAAGTCAAATTCTCGTTTAAATCTAATAGAGAAAGATCATTTCTAATATTTTCTAACCAAGTCTTTTTAGGTCTACCTCTACCTTTCTTAACATAAGTCAAATCTAATACCTCTACTTTCCTAACTGGGTCATCGGAAGGCCGCCGTTTTATGTGACCAAACCATCTAAGGCGACTCTCTCTAATCTTATCCTCCACTGGAGCTACTCCAACCTTTTCACGTATATGCTCATTTCGTATCCTGTCTCTAAGAGTAAATCCACTCATCCACCTAAGCATCCTCATCTCCGCAACACATAACTTAGTATTGTGCTTCTCTTTTAATGGCCAACATTCTGCACCATAAAGCATTGCAGGTCTCACCACCATCTTATAGAATTTTCCCTTAAGTTTAAGGGGGACTTTTCTATCACACAACAAGCCCGATGCATTCCTCCACTTCAACCATCCAACTTGAATTCTACTGATAACATCCCCATCTATTTCACCATCACTCTGAACAATAGATCCAAGATATCTAAAACGTGTACTCTTATTAATGACTCGATCGCCCAAAGTCACAATCCCCTCACTAGGTCTATTACTGCTAAAATTACACTCCATATATTCAGTTTTAGATCTACTCAAGCGAAAACCTTTAGACTCTAAGGTTGATCTCCAGACTTCAAGTTTACCTTCAACTCCCTCTTTAGTCTTGTCAACAAGAAGAATATCATCAGCAAAAAGCATACACCAGGGTACATCCTCTTGTAAATGTCTAGTGAGAACATCCATGACTAACGTGAAAAGATATGGGCTTAAAGCTGATCCTTGATGTAATCCAACCGAAATAGGGAAATACTTGGTCAAACCACCTTGTGTTTGAACACAAGTAATAGCTCCTTCATACATATCTTTAATGATTTGAATATAAGCATTATTAACTCCTTTCTTTTCAAGAACTCTCCATAGCACTTCTCTTGGAACTTTATCATATGCTTTCTCTAAATCAATAAATATCATATGTAGATCCTCCTTATTCTCCCTATATTTCTCCATCAAACCTCTCAATAAATGTATGGCTTCCATAGTAGACCTACCAGGCATGAATCCAAATTGATTTTGAGAAACATTAGTATCACGCCGCAGCCTACGCTCCATAACTCGCTCCCATAGTTTTAAAGTGTGACACATTAACTTAATTCCTCGATAATTCGCACAATCTTGTGCATCACCTTTATTCTTATAAATAGGAATCAATACACTCATTCTCCACGCATCTGGCATCTTTTTAGTCTTCAAAATATTATTAAAAAGTTTAGTTAGCCAAGAAATTCCTTCATCTCCTAAGCATTTCCACATCTCTATTGGGATATCATCAGGTCCAACAGCTTTTCCACACTTCATTTTCTTTAAAGCCTCTCTAACTTCGGTTTTACTAATACGCCGATAAAAACATAAATCTTTATTTTCATTTAGGATGCTAAGGTCACTAAAGTCAATTGTATTCCTACAATCTTCATTAAAAAGTTTATCAAAATATCTCATCCACCTTTGTTGAATATCATCTTCTAAGAAAAGTACTTTTTGATCTTCATCCTTAATACACTTCACTTGAATTAAATCTTTACTACTCCTATCTCTTTGTTTGGCTAGCTTATACATATATCTTTCTCCCTCCTTAGTATCTAATCTATTATATAAATCACTAAAAGCTAAGATCTTTGCATTACATATTGCTTTCTTAGAATCCTTACATGTCTCTTTATATCTTTCTCAATTATCAGAATTTTTACATCTAAACCAATTTTTATAACAAATCTTCTTATTTTTTATCTTTTCTTGCACAATTGGATTCCACCACCAGCTATTTTTACTATTAGGGGCTTTTCCCTTTGATACTCCAAACACATCTTTTGCAATATTTTTAATATCACTAGCCACTTTTTCCCACATAACATTAGCATCCTCATGCACAAATAAAATCTTAGAATCTAAAATCTTACTCTCAAAAATATTTTTATTACTATTCTTTAAATGCCCCCATCTAATCTTAGAAAATCGTTTTACTTTATTTTTTTATTTTCTGTCCTTTCATCTTAAAGTCTAAAACTAATAAGCGATGTTGGGTACATAAACTTTCACTCGGAATAACTTTACAATCTTTGCAATCTAAACGATCTACTTTTCTTATAAGAAAATAATCAATCTGAGTTTTACTATAACCATTCTTATAAGTGATGAGATGCTCATCTCTTTTCTTAAATAAGGTATTAGCAATTAAAAAATCATAAGCTAAAGAAAAATCTAATATGGTCTTACCACCTTCATTAGTCATTCCAAACCCATATCCACCATGAATGCTTTTAAAATCATTTACCTCTCTACCAACATGTCCATTTAAATCTCCTCCAATAAAAATTTTTTCTTCGAGAGGTATCTTTTGAATTAATTCTTCTAAATCATCCCAAAATTTTAATTTTGAACACATATCTAAACCTACTTGAGGAGCATAAGCACTTATAATATTAATAATCTTAGCATCAACAACAATCTTTAAAGCCATAATTCTATCTCCAATTCTATTAATATTTATAATATTATCCTTCAAACTCTTATCTATAATCACGCCTACACCATTTCTAGTACGACTCTTACCTGAATACCAAACTTTAAATCCTAAACTATCAATCTCCTTAGCCTTCTCTCCAACCCATTTAGTTTCCTGAATGCACAAAATATTTATCTTCCTATGAATCATAATATCTATTAATTCCATTAATCTTCCTGTAAGGGAACCTATATTCCAAGTTCCTATTCTAATATTAGTATCATGGACTAGCTTCTTTGTCCACATCCGTCCTTGATGTGGGAACCCTTGCCTATTTAACACTGCACCCGGGCGCCGATGCAGCGGCCCTTGCACACTTTTCACTGTATTCAGGCCATACAGTGCGTCGCTTCCAGGGAACGCCCTAGCATTAACACAACTCTCTAAATGACTGATATCTGAAAAACCTGTGTTAGATAAATTTTCGTTATTTTCACCACTCATCTATGTAGTCTAGTTCTTAAACTACTGCTTCTGTTTCCAATATTTTCTTAGACAAACTTAACGCATTATTGTTATGGAAAGAATTGATTTGATTAAAGCGCTGCTCTAACAAGGTGTTGTTTGTAATTTTATTCATTGCAGGTTGGCACACCTATTTTTGGATAGCATTCATTCCTTTAATTGTAAGTATTTAGCATGAAAGAAACGAAATAGAAAAAAAAAATTTAATTTGAGCATTGGAGCTTGAAGAGATGCCCAACTTTGTTTAGATTCTCCAGCATTATGAGAAGTCTGAATATTGTTATATTAGTAACTTTGCTAAAAAGATTTTAATCATTGAAGTTCATGTATTATTCTAAGAGTTGTAGCTTCTCTACTGAATATTTTACATCATATATAAAATGAAATCACAAATTTTTAAAAGCTGAACTTTAAGTAAATGATTCACTTCCAGTGGTCTCATTGGTGATGGAAATGAATGTTAGCTTTAGAATTATTATGAAACAGATGTTATGAACATTTGTTCTGAATATAATGCTTCCAAATAAAGGGACTGAACATAATCCTTTTCTATTTCTTCTACATTTCACAGCTACTCCTTGCTGTGGGAACAAAACTTGAGCATGTCATAAGCCAGCTGGCTCACGAAGTGGCTGAAAAACACTCGGCTATCGAGGGAGATCTAGTAGTCAAGCCTTCTGATGACCATTTTTGGTTACACCGTCCTAAGATTTTTCTATACTTGATTCACTTCATACTATTTCAGAATGCCTTTGAGATCTCATTTTTCTTCTGGATTCTGGTAAGAAGCATCATCATCTTTGCTTATATTGCAGAACTGCCAGGTAAAGAATTTATTTCTGAAGCTATTTTCGTCTGGCAGACTACTTACGGTTCCAATTCCTGCATCATGGAAAAAATGCGTTATATTGTCCCAAGACTTGTGATTGGGTAAGCTGCATCTATCTAACCTAAAACTTAGCATTTATCCCATCACTGCTATTTTTTTTTTCCCACTAATTAAATGAGTTGTGATCGCATGTTAAAAGTATCCATTATTTGTAGATTATTTTATTGAAAATATTTTGAGAATTTTATTGTATGTTGGACTGCCTTACTTGATAAAGAGGGGCGTACAGAATTTATGTTGTATCAGCAGAATCGCTAATTAGGCCTGTAATTCTCTATAATTAAACTATAGTGAAATCTCTAGCAGCAATATCATGATGTAGCAATCAATTGAGTAATCTATATAAAATTCATTATGTTTTGTGTATTTATCTTTCTTCTATGTTTTCTACTTTTCTTTTTTTTCCATCCTTTGTATTTCCACTAAGTTTTGCCTATTCCCCAACTATCTATCTTGAAAATCCAACTGTTTCTACATGACTATTTTGTAGGTTGATCATTCAAATTCTATGCAGCTATAGTACTCTACCACTGTATGCTATTGTCACTCAGGTGACCTGTACTACCATAATTCCTTATATATATACTCTTGAAATCCACAACTGATACTAATATTGATACTTTTACGACTTGGTTTAACAGATGGGGAGCTCATTCAAGAAGGCTATATTTGAGGAACATGTGCAGCAAAGTCTGATTGGGTGGGCTCATAAGGTAAAGAAGCGCAAGGTCCATCGAGGCAGCGAAGCCTCGTCGACCAGATCAAGCAGTGTGGGATCGAAAGATCAGTCATCGAGGGGAGCTCATTTACAGAAACTTGATCATGATGATTTAAACGAAGATGGTCAGGTAGAACTTCAAACGAAATCTTCAACTCCACTGAACACAGGTCCAAAATCAGTATAGTCTTTGTTTTTTTTTACTACAAGCCAGATCTTGTTGTAGAGTTAGTTGATAGCCATATCAGTATTTTGAGGATCCTGCAAAAGGTTAGGACAACATTAGTGGTTAAGCTGAAGAAAGTTTCGTTTGGGACAATTTTTTTAATGCTTTCTACAACTGTGTTTTAGTTAAAAACTAAAAAACTGTTTTAGAAAACAATGAGAAAGCTATCCCAAACGAAGCCGAAATTGTATACCGAACGTGTGTTTTTTCAGTTGCATGTTCAATTTTGAAGGCATGCAACATTGTAGATTCTGCAAGCTTAGAATGTGCTGAACCTCTGCTCTATTAGCCTACAAAAAGTTACAAGAATGTTATTTGCTTCAGCAATATTTTGATTTGATATTCTGTTAATTTCTTGATTACATTCTTTCTTCTATTGAAATCATGAGGAGTTATTGAGCTATTACAATAAGGGTGGTAATTATTTCTTAAATTTTAATTGATTTATTTCCACTCATAGATGACTTCTCTAATTAACTGGAATAAATTTGAAGTCGATTTAATATTTTTATTATTAATAAAAATGTAATTTTTTTCTCTTAATACATCTAATATTTTACATAATCTTCAAACTTAGATCAAATAATTGATTGTTTGAGAAATATATAATGAAAATTATTTTTTGATCAACAAACTTTCATTTTCATGTGAAAAAAAAAAGAGCTAAAAAGATGTAAGATGTCAATGAAATGAGAAATATTAATTTTTTGGGAGATCATCGTAGTTACAATTGAATTCTTATTTATTTATATATTTAAGTTTAAAATAATAATATATTTATTTATATAATATCCTTAAATGATATAAAGATCTCACTAATATTAGTGAAATAAATATTTTCATGAATGTTATTCAGATATTAAAATAATATTTAAATAAATATAAGTGAAAATTAGATCCACATATCGATCTCTTTGAAGGAGAGAAAATGTTGAGGATATCAAGGAAGGAGTTTGCTCATTTGATCAGAAGGTTATTTTATTACAATATATTAGCATAAAATACATTTTAAAAAATAGAATTTAATATTTTAAATATAAAATTATTAAAAAATATCTCTCTTTGTTTTATCTAATGTAATTTTTTTTCATAATAAAGTCGTCTTGGAATTAAGCTCGGAAATAATAATTTTTATATTAATAGAACAACGAACACATTATAAAAGATAAATAATAATTAATGGAATTCAAATTAAAAGATATATTCTATCCTATAATAATAATAATAAATTTTACATAATAAATTCTTCATATTCTCAACTCCATCGTTCTTCACAAGCAATCGTGAACGTATCTTATCCTTCCATAGACCACGTTACCATATCAATGCCCCTCGATTCGCTGAGCCGTCCATTATTAATGCGCAGGACTTCGTGCAACTATTTCGACCTTGTGAGGCATTAAATAATAATACGATCATTAATTTCGATAATGATCATGAAATATTTTTATATCAAATAATTCATCTTAATTTATTTATTGAAAGCTTAACTTTTCAACTAAAGCTTCGTTTGATACGATTTTCTTATTTCTCCTTAAAGTAACTTTTTAGTACAAAATTAAAATTTTTATATTAAAAAAATATTTTAAGAAGCAATAAAAAAATCATTCCAAAGGAAGACTTCATTTGGAACAACTTTCTTACTATTTTAATAAAAAAAAAGAATAAAAAGAATAAAAAACTTTCTTACTATTTTAATAAGCAATTTTTTAGTACAAAAATTTTTAAATTAAAATTTCTATACTAAAACATTACTTCATAAAATAATAAGATAGTTATCCCTAACAAGGTTTCATTTAGGACGACTTTCTTATTACTTTCTAAATTACAAAAATTTCTAAGACTCTTTAAGCAGCTTTGTCATTCTTTTATTTTTAGACATTAATCATACTTTTATGACTATAGATTTCATGCTATTACTATTTTTTTAAAATAATTATTTTGAAAAATTATCTTTTGCAATAAGAGTAGCTTAATTATTTTTCAAACAACTTCAAAATCAACTTTATAAAAAGCTATAACCGCTCTAAATAAAGAGATCTTATATTTGTGATATGTATAAATTTATAATTAAATTTGTTTAAAGTGCTTAAATAAAAATAATAATGATAGATCATAGATATGTTTATATAAAAGATATGAATGTTGAGATCACCTTTGACAATTAGCACATTTGATTTTGAAAATCTTTGAAAGGAAGAAAGTGAACATGGTCCTTCACCAACTCCTAACCTCTAATCATATAGTACATTACTCATCACTCTATTCTCCTAAAAAAAAAAATATGAACTTTAATAACTCTTAGTCTATCTCTACTTCATATTATGTCCTTGCAAATGAAAACATACATTGAGAGGATGTGATTTATCAAAAAAGATTTATTCAGTGCATTTTAAAATAGAACTAAGATCATATAAACTGTGTTGAGGTGGAATTCTGACATAACATCATATAGCCTATTTAAGCAACTCATATATTTTGAATATGAATTGCTATTTATAGTTATTAAGACTAATTATGTCTTCAAATACAAAAAAGGACAAAATCAAGATCATCAATATACCCTTATAAACCATTAGATGGCAAATTAAGCCACCAGTTGTACATGCCTAACTCACCTACTGATCCATTTGTCTAAGATATTCATTATGATTTCGATTCCACTTTAAAGCTTCGTTTGGAATAGCTTTCTTACTGCTTCTTACAACAGTGTTTTAGTACAAAAATTTCATAAACTAAAATTTTTTGTACTAAAAAGCTGCTTCAAAAATTAATAAGAAAACTGTCCCAAACGAAACCTAACTTTAAACACAAATTGATGAACTTGGCTCTACATCTATTTTAGGCACCTATTTCGAGTAGTTAACCTTTCTCTAGAAAGATGTTGAGCAAGTCATATATTTGATATGCTCTTGGTTCATCAAATTGAGTTACTTGCCATATCTCATAATGAGTTCACTAATGAGACTTTCCTTTGTAAACATGATGTTGCTACCTTTACCTTCTGAGATACACATCATTATTGTGGTCTCGAATCTTCAACCTCTTATCTAATGTACCCCACACCATGTTGCATGATGAGACACCCTACATGATGCTGCATGGTGAGACTTTCCTTCCTAAGAAAGAAGTTACATCTCTTCCTACTATGATTTTATTTGTGATGGCTTTCTTATTGTTTCTTAAAGCAGTTTTGTAATATAAAAATTTTAATTTTTATACTAAAAAACTGTTTTAAAAAGCAATAAGAAAGTCAATCCAAACGAAGCCTAAGAGTCACATGCTTGATGCGATCTTAAACCTTTGCATATTGATATATCATCTAATGATCTGTTTGATGATCTTTCTATCGAGCCTTTGCCTACTGAGATGCACATGCATAATGTGATCTGATATTTTTGGCCTGAAATTTTTGATCTATTCCATAGAGCTCTACCACATAAAACTTGTATCCCTAAGAAATATGACGCATCACCCTTCAGATACACATACTTACTGTGAGACATCAAATCCTTACCTTGCCTTGATTGACACATACTTTAGTAAGATCATTAATAAATTCTAATCACTATAGCTATATGACATTCAACATGACTTATACCTTACCCCTAATTCCACATTGCCTAACTTTATGCATATCAGTGAACACCCTAAGCTATATATATCTCTCTCTCAAACCCATACATTTCACTTATCCCTCCACAGTCCTAGTCGCCTCCAAAGACCTTTACATAATCCTAGGAACATTACATAACATCCTCTTGGCTTCCGCAAGTCGTGAATTGTTTTCTCTCTCCATCTAAATCCTAGTCCAAGCCTTCTATAGTTGTGACCTCTTACACTGACCTGAGTCAACTCCGAAACCCTTAACCACTCTCACATCTCCCCTACAACCCTCCCAAGTCTTTCTAAACCATTCATCACTCTTGGCCACATCCTCCAAAAGCCATGCCCGAGTCTATATCACCCCTCAAACCCAGCAAAAATATTCCTCCCTTCAAGCTAGCTCTCGGTCAACCCATAAACCCATCTAAATCCTAGTCCCTCCAAACCACCACCACTTCAAATATCTTTTCTTCACAAGAACTCATTGCCGAGCATTCAAGGTGCCTTCATCCTCAAGAAAAACTTAGCTCCATCAAGCCTTGCTGCTGCGGTCAAACCTGGCACGAAGTGTTCGTTCCTCATGCTTGACCAACAGTCAGACTAGCTTAGATCTATCTGCTATAAACGCCTTCAATCTCATTGAACTTACCCTGCCAGCTCCCATGCGCAATCTATATTTCTTCCAGCTTCTTGGGGGTGCAGATCTTTGGTACCATAATAATGCACCACTTCTTTGCATAAATTCCAACTTATAGATCTCTCCCGCATCATATTCAAGTAGTCCTCTCTATAGTTAATCACGGACAGACTGACAGATAGAAGAGAGAGAGAGAGAGAGAGAGAGAGATTTTCTCCATTACCTTGGGCTCCATGTCACCGAAGGTAACTGCAATGATGGAACAGACATAATTTATCCCCGTCATCAAAGAATTACAAACAAATAAAGTTCAGCGTTTAGCAACACAATTACCAATTTAGGATGCAAATAACAACTTTAATGCATTGGTCAAATCTTTTAGATATAATTGTTAGTAGGGGTTATGGCATAACCAAAATAAAATAGCAGGAAGATCAAGCAAACATCATTCTGAGTACTATCCTGTCGAGTTCAAAAGAAGCGCAGAAAAAGGAAGACATCAATACTCCTGAGCAGCACTAGCAGCGCTGAGATCTACGCTCAAATCAACGTCCTGAAAGAGGCGTTACATAAGAAAATAAGATATTTGACGATAATGTACAATAAAATTATATATGTATATTGCCAGCAAGCATGTTCATGCTCCTTGTGTGTAGCTAGAACTTTGCAAAATTTTCCTGTGATTAGCTATTACCATGAGGATGTAGATGATTGTATAATTTCTGAAGTTAAGGCATCCAAGAATGAAAAAGTACATCAGAACTATCAACAACAACAACAACAACAACATCAAGCCTTTATCCCACTACGTGGGGTCGGCTACATGAATCCTTTTTCTCCATTGTGTCTTGTTAAAAGTCAAATTCTCGTTTAAATCTAATAAAGAAAGATTATTTCTAATATTTTCTAACCAAGTCTTTTTAGGTCTACCTCTACCTTTCTTAACATAAGTCAAATCTAAGACCTCTACTTTCCTAACCGGGTCATCGGTAGGTTGCCGTTTTATGTGACCAAACCATCTAAGACGACTCTCTCTAATCTTATCTTTCACTGTAGCTACTCCAACCTTTTCACGAATATGCTCATTTCGTATCCTATCTCTAAGGGTAAAGCCACTCATCCACCTGAGCATCCTCATCTCTGCAACACTTAACTTAGAATTATGCTTCTCTTTTAATGGCCAACATTCGGCACCATAAAACATTGCAGGTCTCACCACCATCTTATAGAATTTTCCCTTAAGTTTGAGGGGTACTTTTCTATCACACAATAAGCCCGATGCATTCCTCCACTTCAACCATCCAACTTGGATTCTGCTGATAATATCCCCATCTATTTCACCATCACTCTGAACAATAGATCCAAGATATCTAAAACGTGTACTCTTATTAATGACTTGATCGCCCAAAGTCACAATTCCCTCACTAGGTCTATTATTATTAAAATTACACTCCATATATTCCGTTATAGATCTACTCAAGCAAAAATCTTTAGACTCTAAGGTTGACCTCCACAATTCTAGTTTACCTTCAACTCCCTCTCTAGTCTTATCAACAAGAAGAATATCATCAGCAAAAAGCATACACCAAGGTACATCCTCTTGCAAATGTCTAGTGAGAACATCCATGACTAAAGCAAAAAGATATGGGCTTAACGCTGATCCTTGATGTAATCCAACCGAAATAGGGAAATACTTGGTCAAACCACCTTGTGTTTGAACACAAGTAATAGCTCCTGCATACATATGTTTAATGATTTGAATATAAGCGTTATTAACTCCTTTCTTTTCAAGAACTCTCCATAGCACTTTTCTTGAAACTTTATCATATGCATTTTCTAAATCAATAAATATCATATGTAAATCCTCCTTATTCTTTCTATATTTCTCCATCAAACCTCTTAATAAATGTATATCTTCCATAGTAGACCTACCCGTCATGAATCCAAATTGATTATGAGAAACATTAGTATCACGCCGTAACCTATGCTCCATAACTCGTTCCCATAGTTTTAAAGTATGACACATTAACTTAATTTCTCTATAATTCGCACAATCTTGTGCATCACCTTTATTCTTAAAAATAGAGATTAACACACTCATTCTCCACTCATCTGACATCTTTTTAGCCTTCAAAACAGTATTAAAAAGTTTAGTAAGCCAAGAAATTCCTTCATCCCCTAAGCATTTCCAGACCTCTATTAGAATATCATCAGGTCCAACAGTTTTTCCACCCTTCGTTTTCTTTAAAGCCTCTCTAACTTCGGTTTTACTAATACGTCGATAAAAACAGAAATTTTTATTTTCATTTAGGGTGCTAAGGTCACTACAGTCAATTTTATTTTCACATTCTTCATTAAAAAATTTAGCAAAATATCTCATCTACCTTTGTTGAATATCATCTTCTAAAAAAATATTTTTTGATCTTCATCCTTAATACACTTCACTTGAACTAAATCCTTACTACTCCTATCTCTTTGTTTGGCTAACTTATACATATATCTTTCTCCCTCCTTAATATCTAATCTATTATATAAATCACTAAAAGCTAAACTCTTTGCATTGCATATTGCTTTCTTAGATTCCTTACGTGCCTCTTTATATATTTTCCAATTATCAGAATTTTTTCAATTAAACCAATTTTTATAACAAATCTTCTTATTTTTAATCTTTTCTTACACATTTGGATTCCACCACCAACTATTTTTACTATTAGGAGTTTTTCCCTTTGAAACTCCAAGCACATCTTTTGCAATATTCTTAATATCACTAGCCACTTTTTCCCGCATAACATTAGCATCCTCATGCACAGACAAAATCTTAAGATCTAAAATCTTACTCTCAAAAATATTTTTGTTAATATTCTTTAAATGCCCCCATCTAATTCCAGAATATCGTTTTACTTTATTTTTTATTTTCTGCCTCATTATCTTCAAGTCAAAAACTAATAAACGATGTTTGATACATAAATTTTCACTCGGAATAACTTTACAATCTTTGCAATCTAAACAATCTAATTTTCTTATAAGAAAATAATCAATCTGAGTTGTACTATATCCATTTTTATAAGTAATGAGATGCTCATTCCTTTTCTTAAATAAGATATTAGTAATTAAAAAATTATAAGCTAAACAAAAATCTAATATGGATTTACCACATTCATTTGCCGTTCCAAACTTATGACCACCATGAATGCTTTTAAAATCATCTACCTCTCTACCAACATGTCCATTTAAATCTCCTCCAATAAAAACTCTTTCTTCTAGAGGTATCTTTTGTATTTATTCTTCTAAGTCATTCCAAAATTTTAATTTTGAATCCATATCGAAACCCACTTGAGGAGCATAATCACTTATAATATTAACAACTTAGCATCAATAATAATCTTTAAAGCTATAATTCTATCTCCAATTCTATTAATATTTATAACATTATCCTTCTAACTCTTATCTAAAATCATGCCTACACCATTTCTAGTACGACTCCTACACGAATACCAAAGTTAAATCCTAAACTATCAATCTCCTTAGCCTTCTCTCCAACACATCAGAACTATCGTGCGATAAAAAATTAACAGGCAACTTTAAATGTAAATTTTATATAAGTTCAATTAGGTCATTTATATTTTATTAATTCTGGCATTGTTTGATAAACAAATCACTAATTGTCAAATTAAGTGTGAAAAAAAAGAAGAATGTTAATTTTTTTTTTAAATGATGCCATTGAGAAATTATCATATTAAAGTATGGATGGCATTTATTGAAGATAAGATAGATAAAAATAAAATTAGCTCATTTGGGTATGTGTAATGAAGGATCGATGAGTGATGTTGGAAGATATCAAAGAAAATGGTTGAATAAAAATAACACATACAAATTGAGCAAAAAAAAATCACAATATAAATTACACGCCCAAAGCACAACAAAATAGGAAAAAATGGAGAATGTTGATTCATAAAACAGATTATAAATCGTGTGGATAAGGCTAATGATGATGATAATATTAGCCACTAAACTGAAAATTTTCTACCAGAGAAAGCAAAACAAAGTCTCAGTTAACATATTGAGTAAAGTGGACAAATGTAACGATAAAAAAACTTCGGTCAATAGATGTACTCCAAACAATGGTAGCAAAATAAAATTGTGATTGCTTTCACCCTAAGAAAACAATGAAATCAAAGGCCATAGCATCGAGGAGTAATCCCCCTTTAGCAAACCAAAATATGCTAGAACATGAATTGTTAAATGACGTATTATGGTTAAATACCAAAAGAGCCAAAATAACGTATTTGTCATCTCGTCCATCGCTGATTTTCAAGTAGATGCATCAAAGCATTCATTTCGTTGCTTGTGAATAGGAAACATGTTTTTGAAAACAAAGATTTCATTTTCACTCATTTTGAATGAGAAAAATGAAATAATCACTTTTAAGGGAGTTCTGAGAAAATTTATGGAAATGAAAATCGACAGCAGTGTATAACTAAATACAAGCAAATGATGGATTTAATAAGCTTTATAATTTCTTAAAACATAATTTCTAACTTCAAGCAACCTAATTAACCCTTAGCAAACTTCAAGGTAAAGTATTGAAATTACCTTTCCAGTAATCATTCTATACATGCTAAGCACATCCATTACGGTTGACTCGAAATGTGTGGTATCATCATAACTCTGCATGCGGAAAAATACATGTGAATGGATCTTTCTCACATATGACAACATTAGTAAATAACTGTTACGGCTTACAGTTGAGATGAAGCAATTATCTAGCGATGGTTCATTGACAGGCTCGAATCTATCATAGGTATCAAAAAATAGCTCATCCACTGGGCCAAGAAGATCAATTCCAGGCTTCAGTTCCAACTCAGGACGGTCTGTCTCAGCTTCAGTTGAAACAAAAGCAATGAACTTTCCTTTTGGGGCCACGTTATGCGTATAAGAACAGCAGAAAAGATACCTGTTTGACCACACGTGCAATGCTTAGATTACCCTACTAGCAGAAAGAGCTGGTACGTAAAGATTAAAAGCTTGAGGTATGGATTGCAAAATCCCTACAACTTCGGGAAGCAGCCGAGGACTCAAAACAGATCAATTGTTTGAGGTTTTAAGACTCACATATCAGACTTGCGCCCAAGCTGCTTCTGGGGCAGTATAACCTGCACTGAATGAGAGTCATTCGTATTTGGGATGGGATGACTCATAAAAGCGATTGCTCTTGCAACCTTCCCAACCTTCCTGACCTGAGAAAAATCATGCAGAATCTCTAAAGAAGGTATGAAAGAAATTTAAAATCAAACACAGAAGTACATACAGAGAAAATTTTCTATGTTATAAACTTTTTCAGCTTGAATTCATTCAAGGAGCAATGATTATATGTTGACCAAGCAGTTTTGAAAACATAAGCTACTTTGAAAACACCAACGGAAAATGGTCTAAGTGCTATTAACCTTGTCATAGAAAGAGGACGTTAATTTCAAAAAAAAAAAGAAAGAAAGAAAGAAAGAGGATGTCAAAATTTCAACTCCCATCAATTACGAAATGAGAAACCTACTGCACACAAAAATAAGATTCTAAAACAGCCGTTTAAATGAAACAAGGAAACTCTACCCTGTTAGGTAGGTAAGAAGGATCACAAACAAGCTTCTTGCATCTTGCAGTTTCACCTTCCGATGTCACACCACAAACTTTTCCTTCCTCATCAAATTCCACCTGCCCACGACAAGATGCAGGTCCAACCAAATGAACATTAGTAAATTCATGAAAAAACCAGCCTAAGATCAATTAAGTTTCTCAAATAGAGACCAAAAACATAATTATAATCAAATGACAGAGTGCCTTTACCTTGCATTCAGGCTTGTTCAACATGTATGTGCCACCGTAAACAGCACTAAGGCGAGCAAAAGCCTGATGTTCCAGAAAACACTCATAAACTAGTTAATGAAAGAAATATATGTAAACACAATGCAAGTAATGGCTTACCTGCGGAAGCTCCCCCAAGCCATATAAAGGATAAATATATGGTGATCCTCCTTGAAAACGAGCTAGAGACTCTGCATAAAGCTGTGCAAAAACAGGTCAATGCTTCGTGTAAATAAGATACGCATATGCATTTAATAGAAAACTACAATTCAGCTACTTGTACAATCTGGAAATGCCCAGTATTCTGTTTAGAAATAAGATTGCCCATCAACATCTCCACAACTTACTGGCATGGGAGCATCGTACACAACTATGCCAAATACTGTTGGGTAATACCGAATACAGAATGCATTGTTTCAGCAAGACAGGTACTATCACTGTTGCCGAGTTAAGTTCCTGAAATAAAGCTTTTGAATACCAGAGCTACTTCGGAGGTTGTGGAACTTGAAGGGGAAATAGAAACAATAGAATATTAACTCTGTTGGAGAAGATGAAACTTCTTCATGTTTGTTAGTTGGGTGTCAACATGGTGCCCTGAAGTTATCAAGATTATATTCTGCTCACTATTTTAATTGGCAGAGAAGCTAGGGTTTGGGGCTGGTTGGAATTGACCTCTGTGGAGTTGGCTGAGTGAAGCGGCCAAATGATGACTGTAAGCGATCAACAGGTAATTACTCTGTCGCAGCCTGTCTGAGCAACTGATGGGCTGCTTGCTCAGGGATTGTTAGTTGGTGAAAAGTGGTTAGCATGTCAGCTGATATATGTTTGGAATGGGTAGTAGTACGTTAGGTCAGTGACGGGTTCACTAATTTTACAATCTGACACTCCTTAAGTGTTGATCTAGAAAGGCTTAATGATGAGTCCGAGGTGGTTTGTGCACAATTTGATCCCTCACTTCTAAGCTAAACATTTTGACCAATAAGATGATGTTGATGCATCTTGAAAAGGGGGCTCAATCTACAACATTTAACAGTCCTCGCTTATGTAACCTATTTGAGTCAAAATAATTGGGTTTGAAAGCATCCAATTTGTTTCCAACCATCTTATCCTCCAGAGTGCTGCACACAGTTCTCTGACTAGAATGAGCTCGGACCAACGACTGCCTTTGAACAACAACCTTAGAATGTGAAATAAGAAAAGGGAAGAGGGTTCCACCATAACTCCCCTAGCATTTATAATCATGACACCACCCCAGCTCCCTGAGTTTGATTTTGCCGCTAAGGCTGATACTCCCTTTTTCATGCATTTCAAATGATAATTTTGGAGCCTTATCAAGATATATGATTCATCCTTACTCCAATGGCGACTCCCGACTTCAACAATTTGTTAGAGAGCTTTCCTGCTAGAGAAATGGGACACAACTCGTTTCCCTTATAGAAGGTTCCATAAAACAAGAAATCGCTTGGATATAAGAGAGCTTAACATAAGTAATGGCAAAGTGGGAGGAGTTTCCACCTCTGCTAGAGAGGTTGTCATGGTGCGACAATTTAATGTGTATTGTGGTTGCATCTCGCCTAGCCATCCACCTAGTCAACAAATGCAAGGCAACCAATTTCGTCAACATTGATTCCAACTGGGTGGTCTTTGATGTCAAGCCCAAAATTAAGAAGGTTAAAAGAGATAAAGATGCCAATGAGATAAAAATTAAGGCAAGCTCCAAACCCACCGCTAACCGTAAAATCCAACCAGCCAAACCGGTGATAATGTTGGAAATTACCTCATAAATCAACATGGGTGATGCCGTTGGCTCAACAGGTTTGCTTCTTGTGCCATAGGTTTAAGCTTACTACCTTTGAAAGTCACCTTCAAGGCACTTAAGAGGATGGAATGATTTCCTCTCTTGTTGGGGATGATGATCACAAGCTAGACTAGAGTTGGTTCCTTGGAAGCTTTTACATGTTTTCGCTTAATTGATCCAAAAATGAAGCAAGGCGACCTCTAAGTGCTCATGGATGGTTTATTAAAAGGAGTTGAAATTGATCAAAGGGGTCTTAATCTACCGCCCATTAACAGAAAAGCACATAAATACAACCAAATCATAGGCATGTGGCATTTTTTGGATCTTTATAATCAACTATTTCAACAAAACCCATGAACATAATCATCCTCACAACATTAATCAAGAAACAAACCCAAGCAAATTTCTAAGATGCATAGTAAATAAAACTAGTTATCAAATAATGTTCCTTCCTGAAAATATATGATAATTCATAAATCAAGTATCATATTCCATGTTATGTTTAGATGGCATAATCGTGATAGGTCGGACTAAATTTAAAGTTTAAATTAAACATTAGGGAGCATGGAATTTATTGAATAAAGCCCAAAGCATAAAATATGAAACCTTTGTAAAGTGCAAGAAGTGACCAGTCAGTGATATCTAAAGATGAAAAGTTCAGATGTCATGGATCTTTTATAAAGATCATGATCCAGATGGGAATACAGCTAATAATGACAAAATTGGGTGTGTTTAGAATCGATAGGTCCACCTATCATACAATGTGAATGGAGAAAATCAGATACTAGATGACAAGTTGATAAAATAAGACTATCTACCCCGTATTGATCCAAGCGTACATGAAAAAAAATGTCAAAACTAAATTGAGAATGGTAATAATGTAAATGTTAAGATCAATGAAAAGTCAAATTAGAAGATAAATAGAAGCATATTTATAAGAAAGCATACAAGAGTAACACTTGTTGAAGATAAATATTATGGGAGACTTACTTTGATGGTTTAGGCATATAAAATAGAGAGCAGAATATACAGGAGTTAGTGTAAAAGGAATAAAAAGAAAAGGGGCAGCTCAATGGTAGCATGGATAGATTTTGCGCCAAAATGATTCATGCAAATTATTAATAACACATGCAGCAGCTAACAAATAATGAATGGTGCAAAGGGAATCATAAAGTAGACCCCAAATATTTGGAATAAAGATAATGATGATCCGGCGGGATAACATGAATTGAAAATACAAGGTATGAGGATCAAATCTCGTTTGCAGACGTGGGATCAAAAAACCTACACAAACGTTATGACTATTCAGAGACATGCTAAACTTTGCTCCTGCGGACAGAAGAATCCAAGTTAATATTACGTCAATTTATCCCAAAGAAAGGAAGCTGCCATTCATTAGGTTTTGATCATGCACCCTCATATGACATTTACGGGGAAAAGAGCTTTGTTTCTGTTTGATGAATTGAACCAATGGTTTTAACTCTAAATCAGTAATTAATGTGAATCATTAGATTCAGAATAAGCTATTGATGCACATATAGATTCCCGCTACTTCAGCCTTCTCCCAACCAAGTTAAGGTTGACTATAGTTTCTACTAGAGTGCTAGGATCAAAAATTCAAAATGGTCCCGCAAATGAAGGTCACAATAGCTTAAAAAAGGAAGCTCAATTAAATTAAACATTAAGTTTAGTTATAAAAGCTAACTAATGGAGGAGAAGAGTTTGCATATTCCACACCACAACTAATGCGATAATGCTGATAATATAAAATAAGACGATGATCAGTGATGTACACATAAGATTTAGCAAAAGGGTGTGGCGATGATTCCATAAGTGACTTATGGATAAGGCTTCAAACAAAATATGGAAGAAACTGAAGAACAGAGCATTATAGGTGAAAAACAAGTCAATTCATATAGTACACATATTTGCAATGACAACAATACAGAAAAATTGCAGCAACTGATGAGAAATGTAACAGAATGAAAGAATAAACCAGAAAATCACAATTGTTTGAAGATCCATGCATGGGAAAGGCCAGTGCATTGGGTTGCCCGCCCATTGAATTATGCAATTTTAATGATTTGCCTGCTTAACCTATCATGTGAAAAACTCTTAACATCTCTTGAGAGAGAAAAAAAAGGTCCTCATGGGTCACAGTATAAATGATTTTCAAGTCTACAGCTGAATTACGCAAGTTTTGAGCAATCTAAGCACCAAGAAATTATACCTTCATTCGTTTTACAGTATCTAGAGCTGGTTCATCTAGATATTTATCATCTCTGTGCAGTGCCAGCGCATGACCAATAAAGTCCACCGTGTTGTCATCCAGGCCATATTTCCTATGCAAGAAAAAATAACCTGAATGATTTTTGAGTTTCTGGATAATGAAATCCGAAGATAAACAAAATAAGTTCTCCAATTTATGCAAAATTTTTATATCAAATCACCTTAAGAAGCAATGTCGTTGAATGAAAAGAATATAAAGTTTCACCTTCTAAGTAGCTGGCATATTTGAAACAGTCTTATGTTATGCAGAAAATCATCCAGTAATGCAAGAGCAGTTAGACATCTTAACATGTTAAATAAGGCATATCCCTACCTGCCTATAAAATGATCTAACAGATACTATTTGGAATCAAACTTAAATTTTTTATGTCAATGGAAAATTCTTCAGAGGTTCTCACCCCACATAGGGTGCGTTTGAAGGATCTTTTCACTGATTTGCTTTTTAGAGCCCCCACACTTATGTTTGGTTACAACTTTCTTGTTATTTTTAAAAAAATTCTGTATTGAGAAGCAATCATTTACAACCAAATCTGCAAGAGAGTGATGATTATAAGCAAGTCATTGTCTGACCTTTCAAAAAATCAATCTATAACACCACCACCAACTTTCAAAAATCTACTTTTACTACAATATTTCTACAACTACCTTTGTTGGATGGAATAAAACCTCTGGGCTTTAGAAATTCACTTCTACATTTGAATCCATATGTGTTTGGAGGCGGAAAAGATCCGCCTGTTTAGGCGAACAGGCTTCTGCTTGTTAAGGGCAGAAATTCCACCAGTTTTAGGTGGACAAGCTTCCGCCAATCAAGGAGGGACGACTGCTAGGAGGAAAAGAATTCAAATGCAAAGGGCTATTTGGGGATTTTGGATATTTTTGTATGCTTTAAGTAGAGTGTTTTTCCTAGGGTTAGGGGGATGTCTTGTTTGCTGAATTTGAGAGTATTCTTAGGGTGTTTTGGGCTCTAGTCGCCGGCTAGAGATTGGGAAAGTCGAGTCCTCCTCTCCAATTGAGGATCCATTGTATCTTGTGTGTTTTCTTCCATCTACTATCAATATAATTATTTCTCGCTTGTGTTTCCCCTACGTTCTTCTTATTTCTGATTTTTGTATTTTGCTTAAATTCAAATTCAACCAAGTTTATTGTGATTTCGATAAGTGTTTCCTATTAGAGGATTGTTTTACTCAGAAGACCATAGACATGGATGATTTAAAAAAAAAACTATGAACAATAATATTTCAAAAGGAAAATGAACAATGAAGACATCCACATAGGCATCATCATCATAATCATCATTAGCCTTTTATCCCAACTATTTTGGCTGACTTTGTCAGTAGTCATTCTCCATTCATTCCCATTGAATGCTACCTAAAGTGTAAAACCTCTTTTTTGCAAATAATATTGAGTACCTTAGGTTGACCCCTTCTCCTTCATAATCCTTTTAACATTGATTTTATCCATTCATCTAAGTGCCACATTTCTACTCCTCATTGTTCATGTCCAAACCATCTAAGTTTATTTTCAATTATTTTATTTTAATATATGTCACTCCAACTATTTTTTTAATAGAATCATTACTTCATCTATGCTTCCTATTTGTTTTCACACATTCATTTAACATTCTCATTTTGTTACACGCAATTCAACTATCAATAACATTTTTTATCATTCAATACTCAAACCAATGCAACATTATATGTTTAATTGCAGAATAACAAATACATAAGTAGAATTAGCTCCACAATAAAAAAATTGAGCTAAATTAGATATTTTGGACTTGTTAGGTCCGTGTCATGCTCTTTAGAATGGATATGCATAATGTATAATTATTTTCTTGAAGTGGTGAGTATTGGATTCATTTTATATGCCAAAATTAACTTTAAAATATAACTTAATTAGGACTTTGAATGATTTCATCTCGAGCAAATCCAAACCCAACACAAGCTTGGCTCAAATCATTCAATATACTCTCGAGCCAAGCCAAACCTAGATATGGATTGTGTGGGTGTGTCTCTACGTGCTCCTATATGAATATGCATATTGAACATAATACCTCAAGTTGACTCAATGTAATCTAAGTTCAACTAAAATCAAAGTTAAATTTGAGCTAGGAATGGATCATTCATTTCAATTAAATCTTTATTTGAGCTAAAACTAATCTCATTATAGAGTGATCATTGATCTTTGATTCAAATACATAACCATAATCTTAATATAATATCTACCTTAACAAACATCATGCAAGTTTATTAACAATAATTTGATGGAAGACTTTCAATTTTATATATTCAAAAAATGATTGTAGAACTATCAAAAGTACTAAAAAAATTTGGCAAGGACTCATTCTAGCCTAATCTTTAACCCATAATTAATATCATCAATGGACTTATCCAAAATATATAGGATTGGCTTTACTAAACATCATTTTCCATTTGTTCATGCTAAGTATTCTAAGAGGTGAAACTATTTTTCGCAAATCATTTTCAAAAACTTCTATTCATGTTATACCATTTTCCTTTCTAATCCTCTAGCATTGATTTTACCCACTTATCTAACTAGTGCATTTTCTATCATTCATTAATCATTATATTATCCCAAACACCTAAAGCTTATTTTCAATTACCTTTCCTTCAATAGTTATCACTTCAATAATATCACTAAAATAATATTTCCATAATAGATCATTTTTAGTTTTTCATATATCCACCTTACTACTCTTATTTTTGTCACACTCGACTTAGCTATCAAGACTTTTTAATTGTCTAACATTCAAATTCATATAACATCGACGGTCTAATTATATTTTTATCAAATATACTATAAATTCTCAACGATATCCTCTTATTGCATAACACTGCAGAGCACTTATTCATTTTAACTACCCAATTTTAATTTTAAAGTTATATCTTAATTCTTCTATTTAATAGATTAAGATATTTAAACCTATCACATATAGGTATCACTTCATCTTCTAAAAATATTGATTAATAATTACTAATGTCAGACCCTATAAAATCACATATTAAAATTCAATTTTTGTTCTAATAATCCTAATAACTATAAAATTTAAACATTTTCCCATTGTTCTAATTTTTTATTTATTTTAATAGATGTATCACCAATTACAACCAAATCATATGTAAAAAGTAGACAACAAAGCATCATATTTTAAATATCCTTTATAAGCATCTTCATAACCAATACAAAATGAAATGGGCTCAATATTGATCCTTGATGTACTCATACTGTATTAGAAAAATTTTTAGTAGTTCTACAACTATTTCTAATAAGAGTTGGCACGAAGTCATGCATTTATTCAATAACTTCAACATTCCTTTAACATACCTTCTTCCTTAACGTGCATTGACCAATTCTTTTGATACTCAATCATATGTATTATTAAGATCAATAAAAACTATATAATATAGCACATACTTATCATCATAGCCAATACGTGAAGAGCCGAAGACTTTTTCCAACTATTGGGAATGGCCATTTAAATCTTCTTTAGAAGTCATACTTGTAACAAAAAGTTGATAGAATGCATTATAGTTTAGCCAAACCCTTACAAGCAACTTCTAACCACATCAGTCAGGTAACTCAAGTCTTTGTGTTAACCATCTCATTTAGTTGTATACAAAAACTTCCACTCATGTTAACAAGCCATATCATATCCCACTTCGATCATTTTTCTCATCCACACCCACAAGGTCAATTCATGCATCCCTACTTCTCAACTTTCTCCTCCCAAAGTCCGCTCACATTTATGGCTTTTTTAAATTATTATTTAATCTATAGCTGAAACCTCTTGCATATACTAACGTATTCACAATGCTGGGTTACTTTTCGCACTTGGAGCTCTAACATGCATTGCCTTTCAACTGATGAATACTTGCCAGCAAGTCTTCTAATATTTAGTGATAACCAACAAACTGCAATAGCCATTCCATGATAAATCATTAAGTTTTTTTTAACTACGAGAGTGATCGAATAATTTATTTGTTAGGTGATTTTATACAGCAGTGGTCATTACATGCTAAATCATTATAGTTATTTTTTTAATGTTTCCTAAATGAGAAGAGCAATGCTTTGTTTGTTATATGGTTTTATTTGGCCGTATTGATGTTGAATGATTCCTAAACAGCATGTCAAACTCTTGAACTTCTTTTGATGTCATCCGCTTGTTATTTTACTATGTCATTGCCTTTTTTTTTTCCTTTCTATTAACATTCTTGCAGCTAAAACTAAAATCTGAGTAAGGCAATACCGATATATAAGCAGTAGCTTAACTTTCTGGGACATGCAGTCTAAAATACATTTCAAGATATTTCATTCGTGATGTCCTGATGGTATTACATACATAATATGGTACTTTTCTGCAAAAAAACCAAGGATAGTTTAACTGAAATTGCTAATCTCTTATATATATATATATATATATATATATATCTAAAGATATGTACAATGATGCAGGGGAAAGACACTTAGCATCTTCTCTGTCAAGAATGAAAAATACACCATTAAACTATCACAAGTAAAATTCTTAAAACAACCATCATTTATGTATAATCAGACCTTTTAACTCATACCGCCTTGCTATGTGTAATCCAATTTAAATTTCATAAATTTACATTCTATCAACACCCATTTTGTTAACTCTTCTTACTTTCTCACAGATGATTAACAATAAATTTCTTCAATAAAAGCTTCTTGCTGAGATCTACTAACACACCACGCTCCTATGTCGCCACCTCCTTTGAGATTTCTCACAACGCTGCCAATGTGATGAGATCCTCCTACATGAAAAGCAAATGCCACTATCAAGCCAAGTCCTTCAAAATATTCGGATCCAAGCTGCCATTGCAGTGATTAGAAACATCCTCCTTCCACCTTTTAATGCCCTGCGATATAGTTGGGGGATTTACATAAATAATACCTATTTCTTTTAGGTATTTAACATCTAAATTGAACTATTTACTCATTTAACACTTAACAACTTTAAATAACAATAAAAAAACCATCTACCCAAACTTCCATCAACATTGGCATTCACGTCCCCGAACGCCTCCTTCTTGTCTGCGAAACTCTAGATGATAATCCTGTTACAACTTCAACCTCATTTGAATGTTGCTGCCATTCCTAAAAATGAGTCACCTCAACCGACCTTCGCAATGGAATCCCGTTCGCATGCTGTTGTGGCCACAATGGGTGGGATCCCATTTGCATGCCATCATGGCCCCAGTGGGAGTTGCTTTCACACTTCTTTGTTGTATAAGGGAGCCATAACATTCAGAGACGAGAGTAATGGCGTTGATAGAAGTTAGGATAGGTGATATTTTTTGTTATTTAAATTTTAAGTATTATATGAGTAAATAGCTAAATTTGGGTGTTAAATATCTAAAAGTAGTATTTTTAGATGTTATGTATGTAAATCCCCCACAATTAAAAGTAAATCACACTAGTATAGTGACATTAACCATGACTCGCATGACCTCTACATTATGTTGACATGGAATACATCCTTCCTCACGTGCTCCACCTTGGGCGTGATAGCCTTAAGCTTGGCATTCTTTATCTCCAACCTAAACTTGTCCAATTCCATCAAAAGTTGATTATTGTAATCCTTTAATTTGCCTTTTATTTAAAATATTTTGAGCTAGTATGCAGCCCACCTTAACATATTAGTTAGGAGCTTAGACTCCCAACTAAGAGGTCATGGGTTTGAGGCCTTGCATGTGCATGTGTGTGTGAGTTTATGATTAAATTCACTCAAAGTTAAAAAAAAAAAAATTCAATTCAACAATACATAAACATAGCAAAACTTCTTCATCTGCAATTATTGAGTGCACAAAAACGCAACATGTGGAGTAATGTGTTAGGATATTTAGCAATGTGTATGCCATTGTAACAAATTAAAAAGCAAAAAAATTATGTCAATTAAGTCAGAGATTTAACAAGGGGAAATGTTTTCTTTTTAAAATAAAACAAGTGGACAATTACATCCTATAAGTAAAATAGAAGCAAGCGAGGTTCATAAGGCATCCTAAAAAACATATTGAGGGGCTATTTGCTTTGATGTATTAGTAGTATATAGTAAACCAAACGCAAGGATCATAAAACTTTAGGTGTTTGATTGGCATAAAAACAAATTTAAAATAATTTTTTGAAGGATTTGGAATCTACCTCTTAGATCATTTTTGGAGTAATATGAACTCTCCAAAACTAGGTGAAATCAAAATGCGTAACTAGGTGAAATCAAAATGCGTTGCGTCATGAGATCTCTTTCCCTCCTCACACGTGAGGACAACCATCACTGATCATGTGATTCTTCCATCCCTCCCCATATGCAATGCAGTGCAAGCCATTCCTGTGATCTCGCAGACCTTGTAACACCCCAAAGATGTCATCTACACAACTCAAACTTCATTCCTCCGCACAAGTTCCGACTCTCATCAACGCTATGAAGCCATCCTTTTCGACCTCATGAATCTCTACCAATGCCCCACTCCCGTGCCCTAGGTTTGTTTTATTATTATTATTTTATTTAGATTGATTTTACTTCTAATAAAAAACAAAAAATGATCTCTTTAATTTATTTAACAACCAAAGAAACAACTCTGAGTATTCTAAATGCACTGTATTCATTTCACACCGTAGTTAAAATGCACATAAATTCTAAATACTTGTAGCCAAACAATCACTTAGTGAATGTTAAATAATCCGATAAACAACAAATGACTTATGCCCTCGGATGTGAGCCTAAACAATCATATAGTTAATATATGGTTAATAGTAAATAAGAATGATTTACGATGAAATCTTAAAATAACTTCATTCTCAAATAGCCGAGTATTAGAAATCCCAACTTATCGATATCAAACCCTAATGTTTCTTTTTTTGAATATCTTAATAAAGTACCCATGTTGGGCTTGGTCAAATAAAAAAAAAACTCATCAATCATAGATAACTAAAATCCCATGCTTATAAGCTATATATATATATATATTCAAATTTAAATTGTATATTTCATTGCTCTTTATAATCTTCAACAACAACAACAACATCAAGCCTTTATTTCACAACGTGGGCTCGGCTACATGAATCTTTTTTCTCCATTGTGTCCTATTAAGAGTCAAATTCTCATTTAAATCTAATTAAAAAAAATTGTCATTTCTAATACTTTCTAACCAAGTCTTTTTAGGTCTACCTCTAACTTTCTTAACATAGGCCAAATCTAATACATTTACCTTCCTAACCAGGTCATCGGAAAGCCAACTTTTTATCTGACCAAACCATCTAAGGCGACTCTCTGTAATATTATCTGCCATTAGAGCAACTCCAACCTTGTCACGCATAGACTCGTTTCACATTTTGTCTCTAGGCAGCAATACTTAATATCTTCAATTTGAACAATAACTCTAAAATCCCAAGCACCAAATATGATGTAGGACTAAATGAGTATGTTGATGTTTTGCATTTTAAAATTATATGCCTTTGAAAGAGCAGGAGCAACTAGTCAACTCCCTTGATTTAAACGGTGATTGAAAACAATAAAGCACTGATTTAGATCAAGCAAGAAATTGCACAACAAAGATTCAGAACACAAAAATAACCAATCAAATCGAATTTTGCTTAATGTGGAGCTTTCGACAGAAATTCCTAAATTAACATTTAGATTAGTCACTATGTAAAATCCCTCACTCAACTCTTTGATGATTGGTGAAAATAGAGAAAGCTTACATAATCTTTATGACGCCACAATTGAGGAAAAACTTAGAAGAGATAAGACTTGGAAGAGAGTTCACCTCTGTCAGGATTCAAAAGAAAGTCGCCACTGAACGAGAGGGTGTTGTTGGTCGATAGCGGTGGCGAGGGAGAAGAGGATTCTCTCTACGTAGTCTTCAACGGATTGGTCGTTCTCAAAGTCGATGTCGAAGAACGGAGACTGGAGGATGTCAATCAACCCTTGATTGTCGAAAATAAAGCCGTGGTCGTGTTCTGGATCAGCCATCCATGCGTAGACGGCAAATTACAAGGTGCTGGAACTTCTGGACAGCAAACGGGCACCTTCCGGACAACAGGATAATGAAGGGAAGTTGCTGAAATTTCTGGACAGCAAACTGGAACCTTTCGGACAGCAGGACAGCAAGAGGAATTGCTGAAATTTCTGGACAGCAATTTGCTCTGCTCTTGGACAGCAAATAGTAAGTTCATAAAAGGTTGAAAGAGGCAAGAGGGGGATGGGTTTTAATTGTCGATTTTGGGTTTTGAATAAGAGAGGGAAGCCAAATCAAAATTTTGAAATTAATTCCAGCAAATAATTAAATTGAAATTGATTTGGGAACCATTAATTGAGGGGAAATAATTGAAAGAAAAGGAAAGAAGGGAGAGAGGGGGGCCAACCCCTTGTTGGGGAAAATTGATTGGGGTTTCCAATCTTAGCAACGTGAATTAGGAAAGAGACTTAATGCAAATCTCCATCTAATTTGAATTTAAATTCAAATTGGATTGATTGGAGGATCTTTCCTAATATAACTCATTCTATCTTATAAAAGAAATTTTAAATTCAAAATAAATTGAAATATGAATTTAAAACTTCTCTAATTTAAAATTTGTCATGAATGGAAAGTATCAACTTTGCGGTTTAAAATTTGGAGGTTATGGAAAGGGTGATGTGGCCGGCGGCTAGGGTTAGGGTTAGGGTTTTAGAGCCGGCGGTTAGGAAGGATTTGAGGCTTGGACTAGCGGCTAGGAGGGGAGGAGGGGGCCTTGGGGCCGGCGGCATGGAGGAGGAGGTGGTGACCTTGGGGCCGGCGGCTTGGAGGAGGAGGCAGTGGCCTTGGGGCCGACGGCTCGGGGAAAGAGAGGAAGCTTGGGGGTCGTTGGCTAGGAGGAGGGGAGAAGGTGTTGGGTCGGCGGTTTGGAGAAGGAAAGAAGGAGAACCACGAGCCCGGACGCTTCCTGCGGCTGATGGGTGATACGTTGCCCTCACCTAGGGACTATACCAAGGTTCTCACAAGAACTCTCAAAACTCTTAAAAGAGCAAAAGTGCTGAAATTTTCATGATAATCATCATTACCCTCTCTAAAGAAGAGGAGGGGTTATAAATAGCCAAGTTACAATAAAAAGATAAAAGATAAAAGATAAAAGTGCCCCTAAGAGTCACAAACAACTACTCCCTCAAATGAGAGTAAAAATGAAAAAACTGTGATAATAAATCAAATACACAAATAATAATAATAAACCTAATACAAATGATAGCTCAAAAATAAAGTGATGCGATCGTGGCCGTAGATCGTCGGCCCCTTCTCTGGTAGATTCTCCATGGTCGGATGTCCTCATCAAAATATGTCTCCACTTTATTGTTTGATGTATGTTAAGCTTCCCTTAGGGATATATAGAACTTCAAAAATAGACTGTTTGCTAAACAACATACAAAGGGAAGTAAAGTCATTTTACGAAAATAACATCTTTTAAAAATAGATGAGAAATTTCTTTGATTCTTGCAAGGAAACTTTGAAGTGTCAATGGTAACTTTCAGATATTACATATACAGCACAAGTACTGCACATGATCAATTATACACAACCTGAAAGATTCTCTATGCCAAATTTTAGAAGCTAAAATGTATTTGACCTAGAGTACTTGATCATCATAGAGAAATTGAACCTATAATAACATATATTATAAACACAATCCGCAAAAAATCTTTATAATAACTAGAACAGGGATGCAAAAATAGAAATAGATGCACACAAAGAAACTGTGGCATGGAAATTGTTAATATATATTTCAAAAGTCCAATAAATAATTACTAGAAAAAAGATCAGAGGCATACGCAATCAGCTCTTTAGTACTCAATCTTGTTAGGTCTAATCCCTCATGTGTTTTTGGATCTGTTTCATCATAATCCTGCACATATATGAAAAATTTTCTTGCTCGGCGTTTTTCAAACAAACCCATCAGTGGAGACTTCAGTGCCTCCATGTCAGTAGCAGGAACCTTGTGCACCTACACAAATGAAGAAAGGATGTGTCAGTGCTGGAGAACAAATATGATAAGAAAGTATGGTAAAACATAAACCAATACGCAAGTAGTTGCAGAAGGGTTACCTTTCCTTTGTTATAGACATAGCTCCCATCTACTGCTTTAAAAGACAAATACTTCGTAACATCCGTGTGTATGAGTACTCGAACTAAAGTGCCATTTGCCATCATGAACTAGCCATAAGAACATAAAATAATTTCAAAATATCTTCCATGATGAAGTTGTACAATTAGTTTCAGATAGTTGATAGAGTAGCAGAGCAGGAAAAAGCAACAAGCATGCTGATTGTAAGCAGTGTTATACATATGTACATGTTCACAAGTGGATTAATATCAAACATAGAAGCAGTATGCACACATTCACAGGTGGTTAAAATCAAACAAAAAGCAGTATGTTAAAAGATTTATGGGAAAATGAAATTAGCAAAAAAGATGCTTCAACTTCCCCAGTGACCCCACTGTACATGCCATACGTTTGCTGATCTGGACTCACCCAAAACTCAAGGTTTTTATCAACAATCATGTCCGATAAACTTATGTGCTTTTCTTTCTACTTTAAATAGAATAATGGATAATTAAAAATGCTCCAAAATGACATCTAATCCTTGGACATCTCATTTGGAATGTAGTTAAAGGGAAAACCACAGTAAGCAAATAGTTAACATTCAAATAAAAAAATCCATATGCAACCAATAATAAATTTTGTGGGATCTGACTTTCTAATAAACCTATACTCAAGAAATATTGAAAATGTTAGCATTTCAAGAAAAACTTTTGATTCACTATACCTGGACATGTGGATGCAATAAATGTTGACAACTAAGATATGAAGACAAGTAGAAACTTCAAAACAGAAGAATAGCCTTATCTACCTTGCCTTTGCATAATACAAAAAGAACTTAAAACGAACCTAAATTTCTTAAAACAAAGCAAGTATAAATCTTGCCATTCATTTGGAAAAGAAGTCTCAAGTGCCTTCATACAGATTCAAGCTATTCTGTATTAATATATCTAATCTATGTTAGACCGGTCCATTGGACCAGTCTAGCCGGTCCACGCAGAACCGGCCTGTGCGAACAGGTGGAGAAGTCCGCCTCTCCTGTACGCATCGCGCAAGCCGCCCGAGTCCAAATGAGCTGTTTAGGAAGGATTTTTGAGAGAATTAAGAGGGAAATTTGAATGTATGGACTGTTTAGGGATTTCCTTTTGATTTGTATGTATTAAATAGTTTGTTTTCCTAGGATTAGGGTATCTTGAATTTGGCTGAAATTTGATATCACTTAGATCTAGGTTTTCTTTTGGGATCTAGCGGCGTCTAGAGATTTGGGAGAGATCGATCCTCCTCTCAAATAGAGGATCAATTGTATATTGCAATTTTTCGTTTCCCTTTCATCAAATAATATAAATTTTCTACTGTTTTCTTAGTTTTGTGTGGATTCTTGTGGAGGATTTTCGCTGTTTTCTAAAGATTGATAGGAATTACTTGAGATCTTCAAGTGTTTCCTATCGATCTACTACTTCTCATATTAAATCAACAACCAAACAACCTCAGGGCTCAATTTGGTTGCTTGAAGTTAGAAAACATCTTTTGATTGGATGTATTCAGAAATCAATATTGGCTTTAAACTCTATAGTATCATCAAAATCCATTAGAAGTAATGGTTCTCTTTTCACACACAAAATTAGTGAAAATGAAACCATCATTTTTTTTAAAACATGTTCTCTATATGAGAAAAACAAATGGGCGCTCAGAATAAATTCATTTTTGTACACAGTTCATTGTGCCCTTATTAAAAAAAAAACAGTGTTCATCCTATATTGCTAATGTAAAGAAGACAAGGGAAACCAATTCTATTGAATAAGAGGAGAGAACATTTTATTAGATTGTTTAATCCTGTTGCAATCATCAATTTGACAAGATCCTACACCACCAAGTTTGTTCTATTTTTTACTTTTAAACTGCAGGACTAATTAAGCATTTAACAAATTGATAAAGTTTGGGCACCTCTCCAGCATTTGAACGGATTATTGCAAAGGTTTCTCTAGCCTACATGACAAACGTCCTTAAATCAAAAGTCCATTCCACCATCTTAAGAATTCAAATTGATGAGAAAAATGTCAAAATAGTCCATAGACTATTTTTCTAGGGCCATTTTAGGGTTTGTTTGGGGAAACTTTCTCATTGCTTTATTTTTCAAACTGATGTCACACATCCATTTAGGTACTATTTTATTACTACTTCTTAGAAATTTTTGTGGTTGGAATCTGCTTTTGAGAACCAAATCTGCTAAAAATGGGATAGCTACAAGAACTATGACGTTCAAACTTTTCAAAAATGAAAATATTTATAATACCCATGGGAGATTTCAAAAATGTTATTTTCCTCGCAACAACTTTACAACAACTTTTCTTTAGCCTTAGTATTCAATTTAATCCCTTGATTCTTCAAATATGATCCAAAATAGTCATTCTATTGGAGTCTTTTGAATCATATTTGAGGAGCCAAAGGATACTTTTTATCAGATTTGAATAGAAAAGGGACTTATTTGGACACATTAGATAGTTCATCTTAAAACGACCACCCATTAATAGTCCTATGACCATTTTGACCTTTTACTCTCTAACTGACAAATAAACAATTCTAAAAATTCCCTATTGTACTTCTTAACTTAAATAAAACTTGAATTACAACTAGAGTGAGAGAAGCTGGCACACAAGTTACCCAGAATTGCTAGCTTATCAAATCATAAATGGCTTAAGCAATACACCAAAAAGTACTTTATCACAAAATAAATGCACTTGCATCATCGTGTATGTTGCATATATTAAGGCACAATAGAGTATTACAATGTGATATTCCATTGTCATTTTCCTTGTCACTGTTGGAAAAAGAAAAATAACCTAAGGACGGGTTTATACAGAATTTGAGGATAAAAATTCCTTGATAAAATAACTTAAAAAATTTACAGGGCTTTGAGTTCAATTGATTTTAAGAATGCATTTTCATGGCATGTCTTAGACACAAAAAAAAATGATCAAAATGACAATGAAGTTAAATAATGTCAACGAGTTTATATAAAGCTTTATAAAAGTGATGGTGTAGGCCAATTAAATGAAACACCCAGTTAGATTAGCTCTGCAATGACCAACGCTATTTTCCAACATTCATGAAATACTGGTGTGAGAGTAATAAAATGCCATAAGAACAAAGTAGAATTAAGCCACATATGGAAGCTTGGTTAACTGGCAAAAACACGTTTCATAATTAATAAAAGTAGATGCAAGTAAAGATCTGCAATCGAAGAACACTTTCCACTAGGAAATAACAAAAATTACAATTTGATGAGGACATTAAATCTAGAATGCAATTGGTAGCAACTCCATCTATTATTAGACATTTAGACTTCAAGTAAGACAAGTAACATAGATCATCTAAGCCCTTTGTTAGGATTCTTGCATAAGGAAGAAGAATTCTTCTTGAAAGAGAGAGGGAGAGGGAGAGGGAAGAGAGAAGGGAGCTAATAGGGACCTTTATCCCTTATTCAATTCAAATGGTCTTTACAAGAGAGAGTCACCTTACAAAATCCTATACATCCTATATATAGGAATTAGACACCGTTGTGGTGTCTTGCGGAATATCATAAGTAAAATCAGACCAATATATTACAATCTCCACCTTGGTCCAATTTTACGATCAAAGAACCACTCGTTTATAAGAACTCACGCTTGCTGCAATACAACCGGCTCCCTGAACTAACTGCATGAGCAAACCCGCCGAACCAAGCCCAATCCCGCTAGCAAATGGTCTCCACTGTGCGTTCCGATCCATGGCTCCAACTCGCGCTCCCGCATGTTCTAACCCACGCGCGCCTGCACCCATCGTTGTTTTTCCTATGATTCGTACGCCCGTGCCTTGTGCATTCTTGCTCTTGCGCGGCACATCTGTGCTCCAACACCGAGCACCCTCTGGCTCGCTTAACTTCCTTGGACACCCGTGCGCGCTCCAACCTGCAACTTCGCACGAGCCACCTGTCTGATCCCGAGCTTGGTGCCCGCTTCTTGCGCACACCTGCGTGATCTGCTCCGAGGTTCTTGATCCTGCTACCACGATTCCAATTCGCGTGAACACCCACGCCCGACCAAACACCGGCATCAGTGCTCCAATGCGTGCTCCATGTCGATCCCGTCTTGGCTCCGCCAAATCTTAGAGAAATTTGCTTCTTGAATTCAACAACAACAACTCCACCACAGGTCTTTACCTCCCTGCCTTTGCTCTTTTCTAGCTCTTTGCACTTGCGATCCCATCAGCCTGCTTGCCCAATCCCAACCTCAGCGCCCGTGTGCTCTATTCTCGCACGTGTTCACGCGCAATCATGCGAACTCCCTCACGCGGTCCGATTCCGACCCAGGTGATCGCAGATTGCACCGCACACGTGCCAACCTTCCGCTCAAGCAGGCCCTATCATGCCTTCTGCGAATCGTGTGAACTGCACTGTCTGTCTCACGAGCGACCAAACTCTCACCTCTCGATTGCGGCATCTGCGGGAACTGCAAGCCGCAAACCCAACTCTTGCTCCGTTTGCCATGATTTTGCAGCTCCTTTGTGCAAGAACTCCAGCTAGCACACCTTCGTTTGCGATCCTTCCAATCACAGATCCGCCACTCACGAGCCCGCTCCCGCGATTCAATCTGCTTCGGCTAAACCGCACGAAGGCCACGTCCCGTGCGTCCGTCCTACGCGCTTTCGCCTAAACTCCACCTGAAGCCCGGCAATCTGCCTGCTCACGTAACATCAGAACGTCGGCATAGTTCCTGCGCGCGTCTACCCCACACCTGTGCGCGCGTATGCCCGCTTCCTGCGTGTCCGCCCCGCGTGCGTATCCACCCGCCCCCTGCTGCCTTTCCGCCTTTGCACCTTCAAGCGAGACCCGCGACGCCAGATCAGCCTTTGCATGCTCCTAGCCGGCAATTCTACCTTCCGATCACGGCACCAAGCTGCTCCGTGTGCTCCTCTTCCGCGCGTACCAATCCACACGGGTGACCGCACTTGTCTGCCGCGATCTGTCTGTTCCGCACACAAACCCTCTTCTGTGCCCGACCTGATGACGTCCCGTCTCTTTCCAACCAAATGAGGTCGCTCAACCTGCCACGCCTCCTACGTGACCCGCGCGACCACCTCCTCTTTCTTGAATATAAGAATCTTCCTCCTTTGCTTGATCAGCTCCACCAAGCTCTGATATCACTTGTTAGGATTCTTGCATGAGGAAGAATAAATCTTCTTGAATGAGAGAGAGAGACAGAGAGGGAAGAAAGAAGGGAGCTAACAAGGACCTTTATCCCTTATTCAATTCAAATGATCTTTACAAGAGAGTCATCTTACAACATCCTATATATAGGAATTAGACACCATTGTAGTGTATTGTGGAACATCAAAAGTCAAATCGGACCAATATATTATAATCTATGGCCCAATATTTATGGTTTCTAGCTTGCCAACATACGTATAAAAAAGCTTATTTTTTAGTAATTAAGGCCAATACAAAGCACCATAATACCAATCAGTGAATTTGCAAAATTGTTCTTCCTATATTCTTCTGTAGTTTAAATAAAGGATGGGCACTACAGAAGAATAAAAGAAGAATAATTTGGTAAATTCACACCCATCTGTCATTCGAAACATGGCAAATTTAAGGCCATCCACACACAACCTTCCCACTCTTAAACTTGACCAAGTTGTCAGATAAGGGAAACAGTTTAGTCAACTCGAATAATTCCTCATTTCTTACTTCACGGCAGAATGGTCCCAGTTTAAGAAAGATTACCATCATTTTTCCATAATTAAGAATCGTAGCCTTTAACTGGCAGATGTAAGACCTGTGTACCTGACTGTTTTCATTTGAAAAAAACATTCGGCTGGAATGGATTTTGTTTTACTAAAGCCTTCAAAAACTCTATTTGAAAACATTAGCAAGGTTACAGCATTCCTGCCTATTTTGCTGAGTAAAAAATTGATATAGTGAATGGCGATTAATCCCTAAAAGCAGAACTGCAGCATAAAAAGTCAAACATTTGTCCTCCTGATGAGCTTATTGCTTCATTTTTATCTTTAAAATTCCAAAGTTAGCAGTTTCATGTGAGCTCGCAGAGCTTTCAAAATTTCCCAACTCAATTGTATGTCTCTCTTGAAGACTATAGGCAACTTGTGATTAAAATAATATGGCATTGACATCAAAGTGGCTGCACACAATTACATAAAACAAACAAAATGTTTTTAAGTTGGCTTTTAGATGAAACAATTGTCTCTCACTAAGCAATTTTTTTTCCAAAAAAGATCTAAAAGAGTTTGGCAAAAATTTTCATTAAACAACATATCCTAGCAGAACTATATCAGTTAGGAAATAGTTGCTGCGAGATTTGAGCCTTTCCATATTCATTGGAAAGCAAAGGGCAATGCCACTTGAGTTATAGTTCAGTAACATACGACAGTAGGCTTAGTATACTTTAGCTAAAATCTAAATGAAATCAAAATTAGCAAAATCATCATTTTTTTCTACGGTGTCAAAAAATTTGTGCAAATATAAGTACAAGACAAAAAATGAAGAGTACCTTTGGGATCATGTCCACATTGTAATCTCTGCTAGGACCTAAATGTGCTGGTGGTTTATCACTCCCCCTAAACCTTTTCCACAGCTGAAATGAAAAACAAAATAAGAAATTGACAGGCAAAAATGTAAAACGATTTCATTAGGCAATGGAAAATTTCTAATAATCATCTGCAAGAGGAATTTTGAATGTGATTAAAAAATTAGAAGAAACAGGTAATATATAACAAATGCTAGTTTCACGCACTTCTGAATGTGGGTAATGAAGTATCAGTAGCGGCATGGCATTCTTTGTTTTACAAATATCAGTCATTCCAACCATGCAAGTCTAAGAATAGATGTGCAGTGCCAATACTATGCTTAGATAACCATCATGGGGTAAGATCCATGCATTTGGTAAAAAAGCAGAATCTTAAGCCTCTACAATATAAACAATACTTGAAAATGCTCATTACCTGAATGAGATTAAGTGAAGTTGACTCTCCGCCATAGTAATCATTGCGGTCCATGTGCAAAACCTATTGAAACAATGATAAATATATTAATAAACATCTTCAACAGATACACAATAATGCAGCTAAACACTATTTTTCCAAATGCCAAAAACCATAGTCTACAAACTAGTAATATAAATCCATCTTTAACAAAGAATAAATGGAAAAACAAAATGGTGGTTAAAGAGCAAACAATTAAGAGACTCTACAGTCAAACGAAGTACGAAAGAATAGATCCCTTGTGCGCAACATTATAAAACTTCTGACGAAAACACTTAAAATGAAAAATGTTAAGAAAAATTCCATGTCAAATCCTCATAAGGGAGTTCAGTAAGACATAATCACAGGACTGAGCACCGGCCACCTGAAGTATTCAAAACTACCAATTAAGAGGTCTTGGGTTTCAAGCTTGCGTATGTGATGCGTGTGAGTTTGCCTTGGCCTAAATGCCCCCCGAAAAAATTCCATCTTTTATTGTCCCCTAAGAAAAAAGTATTCAAGACAGCCAGCCAAAACACTGATCGCAACACTAGAGCCAACATTGGATCCAGATCAATATATGCATAATAATGCCGAACATAAAATACCACAGAGCCGATTCAACTGCCAATTTCACTATTCAAATAACCAATGATAAAATGGGAGAAATACATCGTAAGCAGTTAATATCGAGCAGTTGATTAAAAACCAGCCACCCTTTCTCACTAAAAATGATCGCAACAATAATAAGACCGGAAAATACATCGGACGAAGTTGAGATCAATAAATTCAGTGAAAAACATTCACCTCTTCTAATTAAAAATGATCGTACCGCAAATTCCCGATCCGATAACAGAAGTTTATATCAAAAGATAGATCAGCGGCGATTGGAAAAGGAGAATGAATGAAAAAATACCTTGAGGCCATCAACGGAGAGAAGACCACTGAGGATGCACTCTTTCAGTCCGGTTCCGAGCACTATTACATCGTATTCTTCATCCATGGCGAGATAAGTGGAAGCAGGAGGAGAGAGTGAGAGGAAAAGAATCAGAGAGACGACTCGTCGAAGTAAAGCAAGGGCTTACAGCGTGTTGGCCGCCTGCACTAGGGAAAATGCCACATAAAGGAGGCTTATCGATTATTAAAAAAACAGGAAGAAATCAGAGAAAACTTAGGCAGAGTAAATTACTCATAAGCCCCTCATATATTTGTAATTTAATCAATTTCATGTGCTTTACCTACTGTAAATTGTTGATGAAGGTTTCTCTTTAGTCTTTAAATAAATGAGAGATCCAGTTCCTCTGAAAAAAATGTTTGGACTTTGGCATATTAAACTTATTGCGAGCCAGAATATTTGCGGTTGTAGAAAGATAAAGAGTTTAACATCTTAGTTTTGTACTAAGTCCAATACACATAGAAAGAGAGAGAGGGGTGCAGTAATTATACGAGACGCCATAATTTTTATGTGGAAACCTCAAAAGTGGGAAAAATCAGGGGGACTTTGCCAAGTTGAAATGATTTCATTAATGTTGGTTGTTGATTACAAATGATGCCCTTCCTCAAGAATAGTGTTGGCTCAATATAGTAAATATACATTGTATAGAGCATATTAAATAATTGAAGTTGAAAAAATCCAATGACATGCATGTGGACCTCCGAAAGGACACGAAACACCGCCGCCCCGCGAGGGGAGACAGTATTTGGCCAATGGGAGGGCAAATTCGATCACACATACGATTAACCATTGAGGATAGTGGCTCTCACAAGCACGCCCCGATGGGTAACAGTATATGTGACCTTATCATCACAACGGGTTTCCCTCACCCTATACATTAGCTCGAGTGGGGTTTATTTGAAAGTGGGATTCGGTTTCCCACGGGCGCAAGCCCCCGTGATTAATTGCATCTCAAGCCGGGGCCTGAGAAAAAACTCTCGATTAAGGATTCTACAGTATTCTTCCCAAATTAGGATTGGCACATAGGGAGAAGACTAGGAAATCCTACCCAAAGAGAAAGAAAGGTTCAACTAGGCTTAGTCAACATGCACGGCTCAGATCAACATCCAGAGGGACTAAGGTAGTGAGAAAAAATTAGAGAAAATAAATAAATCACGCACTCGAAGCATGCAGGAGAGAAGGATGGAGGTGGCGTCATCCGTGTGACGCAAATATGTAGGGTTTATAGTCTGGACGATAGAAGACTTACCTACAAATGAGGCATACCATGAAACAATAGTAGCCTTGAATCCTAAATCTAATGGGTTTAGTGTTCTACGCACAACACCAACACCTGTGTCCTAGCTAATACAATGCAAAATCTGGGCTTACCCCGGCCTGGATTGGGGAGCCAGCTAACCACCTAATCGCTTCAAAATCATGAGTCCGGTCATTTTTATGAAAGATGGGTGGGTATGTTATAGTTCTTGTAAATAGGGTCGACGTCTAGAGGATTTCCTAATTGGCCCAGACTTATGTTGGGTGAATGTTTCTAGAGCTGATGCAGTTAAAATTTTAATTTAATTGATTTTTAATGCAATGCATGCTGGTTAAAGTATCTAAATCAGATATGCACAGGATTTTAAAAAGGCTTATGAAAATAATTTTTAGGATTAGACTGGGCTTCCCCAGGTCCGGCACCTCATCCTCATAGATCAGATTATCATGACTCTACCCGCGAGCGGGGAAGTGTCTTATAAAAGCAGAGAGAGAAATGCAATAATATGCATGCGACCCCGGATGATTCTGGTAGTTCCCTAGATCGTTAGGTTGCTAAATTATTTAAACCTTAAAATTTTGAATGTTAGTTATGAGTAGAAAATATTTTAGTCCTTAGAGAGTCTAACGAAATTTGGATTCCTTGGATCTCATTTTCATTGGACTCATTGGATCTCAACTTCCTTAGACTCCTTGGATCTCAGATTCCTTGGACTCCTTGGGTAGTAGAATGATCCAAATTTGGATTTACAAATAGAAAATGACTATCCTCATATTGGGTGTCCTTTCCTCTTTGAAATCCAATCTTTAGATTCTTGTATCCCCACTCAAAATTCACTTTCACAACTCAATACCAGATTATAAATAATTTACATTAATAGAAAGCAGTAAATCTAGACTCTCCTTCAAGGTTATCCTAATAAAAAAATCATCCAAAGCAATTTATATAAAAATAAAAGTACTCATCACAGTCACACTTGGCCATGCTCTTAATTGTTTGAGGGCTAAGCAGTTATGGAGCACCTGTAGTAATTTATAGTGATTTATTATTTTAGCCCTCATTTATTTAGGGGGGCTGAGCAATTTCTGAAGCACCTGCATAAAACAATGTCAGTCTTTAAATCATGATTATTGCCCTACTTTTATTTAGCGCTGCATGAGCATGGGCACCTGTAGAAAATATCATTAGTATCAAGATCGATCATAATATATGGGTAGTCTATCATGCAATCACATCAATTCCCAGAGTGCAGTGAAAGTAAGCAAACACACCAGCATCATCTCAATCACAACATGTAGTGAAATCTCAGAAAACTCGGCACATAACAGAAAAGTAAACACCAGCCTAGCCTAGGTCTAGAAGTGGTGCCCTAACAAACCATCTGAGTGTGTGTGAAAGACTGTGTAGCTGAGATAGATCCTAAGCTGGGTAGTTAGTTGAAGTTGCCTACTGTTCAGGTTGGTTGTAGGTCTGAAAAGGGATCTTATTTAAAGTTCAAATATTAGTGAATTATGATCTATTTTAATTAATTTAATATGTTAATCAGTTTTAATACTTAGGGTAATAATGTTTGGAGTTTAAGTTTCATTAGTAAATTTTAGGAGGTTCGGGGTCCACCTATACACTGGGCTAAGGGGTCTAAAATTGATTTTTTGATTAAAAAGGCTTTATCAAAAGTTAATATTTTTATAAAATAATAGGCCTTAACCTGATCAGTTAGACTGTAAACATGCCTAATTTGGATTCTTCTATCCAAAGTTATGAATTTCTGAATTTTTGGTCTTATTTTAAACTAAGTTTAATCGGATTATTGACTTTTTGATTTAAGTTGATTTCTGAAATTTTAATATTTTTAATAAATACTAGACCCTAATATGAGTTGAATGCCTTTGAGTTTGTCAAATTTGGAGTTTTCTATAATTATTTATGAATTTTCAAAGTTTGGTTATTTAGTGAATTATCGAAATTATTTAATTAAAGGGCTGTTTTAGGGATTTTGATCCAAATCATTTCCAAACTGCTTGTAATCACCCCCAAAGGTCAGGAATGACCCAAAGAAGTGTTCCCAAGTGTTTGGGAAAATTTTGAAGATTTTAATTATTTTTAATTATTTAATTTAATTAAAAGGTGATTTTTAATCAAAATTAAATTAAAGTTCAGATTGAGGTCCAATCAAGGGAATTTTAATTTTCATGGATTAAGGACTGAATTCTGAAGAGTTTGATATATTATGGGTATTTTTCTGATTTAAAATGAATTGATTAGAATTTTTTGAAGTTATCGGGTCTTAATTAAAGGGTAAATTAGGGTTGAACAATTAAGGGGCTTAACGAGTCCTAAAAATTCCTAGAAAATTCTGAGGGGTTTAAGATGTCACTGAGTTTAAGTGTTTTAAATTTTAAGTCAACTCAAAGGTAAACCCTAGTTCCTAGAATTTTTTCTAAGTTTGCTAGACGGGTCCTTAATTATTGCCCTTAAGGTGCCGCTACGTTAAATGGGTTTAAATCAATGTCTTAACTAACCTCGAGCATAACATAAGGAAAATGCAGCATATATAAACACACCAAATATGTCCTTAAATCTAGGAGAGCCTAGGCTAGGTGCTTGTGCATCCTACACATGTAAGGACTACGAGACACTAAGTAAAGCAAGCCTAATGAAGTGATTAGTGAATGATTGTGACCCAATCATCCATTAATCCTTCTTCCACATGAATTCTATTCATATATAGGCCCTATGTTTAAAATCTCAAAGGGTGGATCTCTCATAATTAGAGATTTTAAATAATATTTAATTTTTAAAATAGTTTTAAAATATATAAGTATTATAATATATAATAATATAAGTTTAAAAATAAGGTATTTGAAAGTAGTTCAATTCATAGATATGAGAGGTCCATCAGCCACCAAGAAGGTTTGAAAATAATTTTTATTTAAAAATAATTAATCATATTAATTATTTAAATAATATTTAGATAATTAAATGACTGAACAATACAGAAATCATCCAGAGCAGCTAGATTTGAATCTAAAAAATAATTTTAAATTAAAGTTCATATTTTTTTGAAAAATTCAAGGTATTGTGCGTAAACATCTGATTTAAAACGGGAAAGTTATTAATTTTCAAAGTTTAATAGGCTTAAAAGTAATTTTTAGATAATTAAAAAAAATTTAATGCTTAAAATAATTAATAAATTTAATAATAAATTAAATATTAAAATCTCTGGACTTTAAAATAAGTAATAAGTAATAATAATTAAAATAGTTTTAAAATATTAATAATAATATAATAATAGTTAAGATAATTTTAAAATATTAATAATATAATAATATTAGTAAGATAATAATAATATTATTAATATAATAATAATATTAAAATAATAATACTATTAATATAATAATAATATTAAGATGATAATGATATTATTAATATAATAATAGTACTAAGATAATAATAATATTATTAATATAATAATAATATTAAAATAATAATGTTATTATTAACATAATAATAATTTTAAAATAATAATATTATTATTAATATAATGATAACATTAAAATAATAATAACATTATTAACATAATAATATTAAAATAATAATATTATTATTAATATAATAATAACATTAAAACAATCATAATATTATTATCATTATAATAATATTAAAATAATCATAATATTATTAATATAATAATAATATTAAAATAATAATGAGGTTATTAATATAATAATAGTGTTAAAATAATAATACTATTATTAATATAATAATAACATTAAAATAATAATAATATTAAAATAATAATACTATTATTAATATAATAATAGTGTTAAAATAATAATAATATTATTAATATAATAATAACATTAAAATAATAATGATATTATTAATATAATAATAGTGTTAAAATAATAATACTATTATTAATATAATAATAACATTAAAATAATAATAATATTATTAATATAATAATAGTGTTAAAATAATAATACTATTATTAATATAATAATAACATTAAAATAATAATAATATTATTAATATAATAATAATATTAAAATAATAATGATATTATTAATATAATAATAGTGTTAAAATAATAATACTATTATTAATATAATAATGGCATTAAATAATAATATTATTATTAGTATAATAATAATATTAAAATAACAATGATATTATTAATAAAATAATAATAATAATAATAATAATAATAATAATAATAATAATAATACAAAGTAATAATAAATTTATATAAAGAAATAATTTTTTTATTAATTATTTATATATATATTTTTTTTTCTGATTTTAAAACTATATTTAAAAAAACTTTAAATAAATATTATTAAAATAACCCTCGGCGGCGGCGGCGCGGCGGCGGTCAGCTTGGTGTCAGCCCGGGATTTGCTCCGCGGTCCTGGGCGATGATTGGAGAGAGGGGGGACGGCGACGGCTACGCGGGCCACGCGTCGAATACTGATTAGATCTGCGATCTCAGCAATGATTGTCGTAGCGGCAATCATTACCGCAATGATTGCCACGAACGAGACTGCAGCTTAACCACGTCAGCGGAGCTCCGCGGCCGTCCGATCAGCCGCGGTTTGAAACGACGGTCCTGATCTCGCTGGACTGAGGGATTGTCCGCCAGATCCATCCCGCGGCTAGGCGAAATCGCAGAACGGCTGGATCAGAGCCATTCATCAAGCAATCAACGGTCCAGGGATCCGGCGGTGCATGCAGGCGACGAACCGAAACCCTAAACCTATTTTTGCCTCGTTCTCGTGAACGGCTCGATAGAATGCCATGAAATTTTAAACACATACATGGGATATGAAGAGCATTCATGTGGAGTATTTTACTTGGCCTAAAACACACTTAATGAAAACCTAATTAGCTCTAAGTGTTTTGACCTAGATTAAGGGTTTACAAGGGATTATACCGTGGGATCTCCAAACTCTTGATTCGGTTGCACTTACAGACTGTTCTCGCTCCTGATTGTAGAAGAAATCGAGATCAAATGAGCTTTGGATCGTGAGATTTAACCCTTGGAAGCCTTAGGTGTTCGGTTCGTCGGATTCTCGTCGCCGGCGAGCCTTGACCGTCGGGATTCAAGTAGGGAGAGGTGGAGGGAGGTTGTGGGAGCTCTCACGCTGAGTTCCAGGGATTGGGGAAGTCTAAGATGAAAGCAAAGATAAGATCCCTCCAAAAGAACCCTAAAAGCTCTATTTATACCCTTGGACCCACTGTGGATGGCCTAGATCTCATTTAGGGTTAATTGGGAGGTGATTAGAGCTCCCTAAGCCGTGGTCTTGAGTCTTAGAGCATTAGGAAAGTGTTTAGAGCCTTAAATGAGTTTTAAATGGCTCATAATGGGTCAAACCGACCCATTAAGACTTGGGTTGACCAAGTCAAGGGTTGACTTGGTCAACCTAGTCAATTGGGTCAAAGGAGGTGGGGGCTTGAGTCTAGGGAATGGCTTGAAGTGCTTAGGGTTGATTTAGACCCATATAGGCCTAATGGGTCTTGATAAACCCTAGGCCCAATGGGTCAAACCTGACCCACTAAGTCCAGTGGAGGAGGAAATAGGGCTTGAAGAGCCCTAGACTGAGTTTGGATTTGATTAGAGCTTGAATAGGCCTATTAAGGCCCATTGGGTCAACCTAGGTTGACCTGGTCAACCTGGTTGACCCAAGACCTGGGTGTGGAGTGAAAATAAGGTCAACAAACTAACCCCCAATAGAAGTGACGAACAAACTAGTGAACCGCTTGTGTTGGCGTTGACCAAATGTAACAAAAGAAGTAGAGTAACTACCCACGAAAAGGAGCACCAAAAAAGGTGAAAGAGAGCAAAGGGGATCTTCTCTTCGCCTTACCCTGTGGTGAGGGTAGAGCTAAGGAGAGAACCAAAAAGTAAGGTAGTAAAGAAAACCAACTACCTGCCTGACCGTATCGAAACAGTAGAATAGAAGGTGAAAATGTGGTCATCTCCTAGCCTTACCCTGTAGCAAGGGCAGAGCCAAGAAGAGAGCAAAGAACAAAGTGGTAAAGTAAACCAACTACCTGCCTGACTGTGTCGAAATAACAGGATAGAAGGTGAAAAGAGTGGTGAGGTATGCCTTCCAGGGACACTGTCGGGCTCCCTCGACCGAGTAAAGTCTAATGTCCGCTTGATCGGAGCAAAATAATCAGGGAAAGAGTAGTGGTGAGGGATGCCTCCTAGGGACACTGTCAGGCTCTCTCAACCACGCAAGTAAAACCAACTACCTGACTGATCATTTCAATCAGCAGGATAGAAGGTGAAAGGATCCCGTCTCCTCCTGCTCCTTCCAGAGCAGTGGATAGGGGTGACTCAATACTTCTGCCTGACCTCAACAAAAGTAAATAAGTCACGAAATTGAAAGTCTGGTTAGTCTTTTACAGAACATTCGGAGTAAAGGGGTGGTGAGGAATGCCTCCCAGGGACTCTGTCGGGCTCGCTCAACCGGTAAGTAAAACCAACTACCTGACTGATCATTTCAAACAGTAGGATAGAAGGTGAAAGGATCCCGTCTCCTCCTGCTCTGTTTGGAACAGCGGATAGGGGTGACTCAATACTTCTGCCTAACCTCAATAAAAGTAAATAAGCCACTAAATTGGAAGTCTGCTTAGTCTTTTATAGAACATCCAGAGTAAAGGGGTGGTGAGGAATGCCTCCCAGGGACTCTATCGGGCTCGCTCAACCGGTAAGTAAAACCAACTACCTGATTGATCATTTCAAACAGCAGGATAGAAGGTGAAAGGATCCCGTCTCCTCTTGCTCCTTTCGGAATAGCGGATAGGGGTGGCTCAATACTTCTGCTTGACCTCAACAAAAGTAAATAAGACACGAAATTGGAAGTCTGCTTAGTCTTTTACAGAACATCATGAGTAAAGGGGTGGTGAGGAATGCCTCCCAGGGACTCTTTTGGGCTCGCTCAACCGGTAAGTAAAATCGACTACCTAACTGATCATTTCGAAACAGCAAGATAGAGGGTGAAAGGATCCCTTCTCCTCCTGCTCCTTTCGAAACAGCGGATAGGGGTGACTCAATACTTCTACCTAACCTCAGCAAAAGTAAATAAGCTACGAAATTAGAAGTCTGCTTAGTTTTTTACAGAACATCCTGAGTAAAGGGGTGGTGAGGAATACCTCCCAGGGACTCTGTCGAGCTCGCTCAACTGGTAAGTAAAATCAACTACCTGATTGATCATTTCAAATTGCAGGATAGAAGGTGAAAGGATCCCGTCTCCTCCTGCTCCTTTCGGAACAGCGGATAGGGGTGACTCAATACTTCTGCATGACCTCAATAAAAGTAAATAAGCTACAAAATTTGATGCCTGCGTAGTCTTTTACAGGACAATCAGGGTAAGAAAAGGTGGTGAGGAATGCCCTCCAAGGGACTCTGTCGGGGCTCACTCAACTGATAAATTTTGATGTCTGCTTAATCAGGGCAAGATGATCAGGGTAAAAGTCTGATGTCCGCCAGAGCGGCAGGACAGTCAGGATAAATGGGTGGTAAGATATGCCTCCCAGGGGCTCTGTAAGGCACTCTCAACCAAGTAAGGTCTGATGTCTGCTGAAGACAGCGAGACTATCAGGGAAAAGTCGTCTCAACCATACCCTGACACGCATATATGCAGGGATGTGAGGGAAAGTAGAAAGGTAGGTGGGAAAATTCCAAGAGGAAGAGTCATCTAAGGAGTCCCAAACTAGCGCTTTGGTTACCACGTGGTAGAGGACAAATCGTCGTGGCCACGAGTACCCAAATGCTAGCGAAACTTCTTAGACAATATCAGGATCATGCAAAGTTAGAAGCATCAGACTGATGCCTCGAGAGACAATAGGGAAAGGTACACCCTCAGCAAAGTGTGAGAGGGGTAATCTCATTTCCAGTGAGTAACAACTGAAGTAGCAAGGAGGACACATTTGCTATAGAGAAAATGACTACATCAAGAAGAAATAATAGAAGAGGACTACAATGGCACACCCACATAAACTGGTGAGACCCTGTAGGAGGTGACAACAATACCAACATATCCGTAAAACTACTCTAGCAGCTAAGAGTAGAGTACGGATGAGAGAGTGGGTCTGTAAGGAAGGAAGGAGCTGATCTCTTGTTAGGAGGTCAAAGCCTTCAGGGCAATGATGCTAACACCTGAGACCAGGTGTACTACAACACTACTGGAAGGATAATTCAAGGCAGCGAGGGGACACACTCGCCACCAAGGGTAATGTCTTACGAATAAGATCAACAAGTATCAATCACCACAGCGGTAACACCCACCCTGACTAGTGGGACCCTATGGGAGGTGGGAGCAACACTATTATATCCGTGGAACTACTCTGGTGGCCGAGAGCAGAGTAGGAATGAAGAAGTAGATTGCTAAAAGAAACTAGAGAGCTGATCTTCTGGCTAGAGGATCAAAGCTCTCAGAGGTATGATGTTATCACCTAGAATAAGGTGTGTCACGTTACTAACAAAGACTATCATGATCGCAAAGGATCACAACAACACGAGTGTAGGTTCATCCTTGAAACGATCACTTAGATGTTTCGAAGGGGAGGAAAAGGAAAAACTTGAGGAATTTGAGCTCTTAAAGAGTATTACCGGGTTCCACCTGTGACAAGGGCAACCGGTTTTGCTCTACTAAGAGCTTCCCTCTTTTAACTTATCAACACACATTTTTTTATTTCACATATTTTTTTATTTGTTCAGAATCATAGATCAAGTATATCCCGTACTGTCGAAGGTAACACGCGATAGAGAAAATGTTTATCATATCCGTGAGTTATCCCATAGTATGAGGTATCCTCTAATGATTAGAACACAAAAAGAGGGAGGTAGGATTGGCTTTGATAACCCAGGCCACATTCGCCACATGAATAAAACTGGGGGCACAATCATAACAAAATTAACGTATGAATGAAATCTAAATTAGGATTGTAAATCAACATCACCATTTCTGCCTAATACAGGTTGGTATGGACCCAGCGTCAGATCCCTAAGGGATTTAAGTCAATAGCTTTGATATCCCAGGCCACACTCAAGCTGATGAGTGAAATTGGGGACACAGAGAGGGGGAAACTCCCAAACAATCAGAACTCAAAAGAGAAAAATGTAATAAACGTTAGACTTATATTAGTCCTTAAGAATGAGACATAATCAGATGTAGGGGTTAAAATATTTTCATGTACGAATTTTTAAAAGAATACGACAAGCATTTAAATAAACTCAATAGTGAGACCACTAAGAGATATTTAAACACTTATTAATTAATTTGAGAGAAGTCTGATTCACACATTTCTTAAAGAGTGAAAATTTCATCAGAGAGTAAAGGGACTATTTTTAGGAATGAAAAAATTAACCTTTTAGTCGTCTTAAACCCTAGAATAGGTTCAAAAAATTTAGTAATATAAGTTGACTCCACCTAAACCCAAAAAGATTAGGGATTTAAATTTTGCCAACCCAGCTTAAGCTCCCTACAAGCTAAATTGGGCTCTCTCCCTTATATATATATTTTGAATGAATATCTAATTCAAAAGGGTTTAAATTAGAGAAAGAAATTGAATCTTCTCAATTTTCTTGTATGAAAATATTTTTATATCTAATAGAACATCATTACACGATGATGAATCCAAAATCATGATTTTCAAACTCAAGTATCATAAATATCAATGGATATGGATTTTCTGAGATTTAAAAATTTACAAGAAAGGGAAGTCATTTACTTATTCATTTTGGGCTCATTTTGTGCCCCTTAACTTAGTTTGGCGCACTGCTCATCTTTTAATTATTTGGTGCACTTTGTGCATCTTCAACTTTGTGGCACATTTTGCACATCTTTTTATTTTTAATACATTTTGTGTATCTTTGATTTTTGGCGCACTGCGCATCTTTTCACTTTTGATACACTTTGTGTATCTTTCATTCTTATAATTGGCTCCCTGTCTAAATCCCTAAAAGAAAACTTTCTCAGTTATAAAATTATCTTCTAAACATAAGAGAAGAAAACTCACTCTCTTGTGCAAGGAAGAAAAATTCACAAAGCAAATCCAACCATATGATAGGAATGAACAACTTGAGTAAGAAAATTACGAGGTAGATTCATTAGCATGCAAAAGATGTCTATAAGATATAAAACTGTAAGATGACGGGAAAAATATTCATCTATAAATCTAATTTCAATTTGATATAGATTTTAGTTCAAAATATGAAATCATCCCAAGCAAGGGATGAGAGGGAAAGCACATGTTCTTTTATGAATCATCACAATTTTTTCTTTAAGCATCTAGATGAGTCAACCATCAATTACTTCACTTTTTAAAGAAGAGAGGGGTAAATTTTTTATTAGGAAAAATAAATCATGTACTTTCTAAAGAAAATTCCCTCAAAAGTTTACTTTGTGTTTCAAACTCTCAGACTTTTCTCAGATTAAATTTTCTTTTAGAAATTTTACACACGTTGAATTTAAAGACCCCATAATTGAAGATAGAACTTGAATATTTATTTGGACTGATATAGGTCAAGATCTGGTCTAGAAGAGTTCAGCCAAGGAAGATGATAGAGACTAGAGTTTATGCCAGTGCACAAATTATATCATCTCACCTCACCACCCCTAAGGATAGCCTCATACTCTTTGTAACAAATGTCGTGTGGTAGAGGATAAATCATTGTGGCCACACAAACTACTAAAAACTGAAGAAGCTCCTCCAAAGGGGGTGCACATACGGAGGAATATTTATAGGCGGTAGGGAGACCCCCCATTTCTGAAGAGTAAAACTCAGGCATAATACTTTTTCAGGTATTGCCCGTTGATGACAGGCATAGGGTGAACACCATTTACATCAACAAGTAGGTAGGCATCACCTTTATAGACTTACTATACAGCGAAGGGGCCTTCCCAGACAGGCTCGAACTTACCACTTCAGCGACGGCGTGAAATGATAGGCCTACGCAAAATAAGGACCAACTCACCAACCCGAAAAGCATGGGGTCAGACAAGGTGATCATGTGATCGAGCCATACGGGCCTGATATAGTTTGAGGTTCTGATAAGCTTACAGGAGAAGCTCTTCTAAATCATTAAGCTCTTCCATCCGTAGTCGGGCGTTATCTTTGTGGGAAAGATTGTGGCTGACTGTCACACGTAACGAGGGGAGCTCGACCTCAAGTGGGAGGACAGCCTCAACCCCGAAGGCTAAAGCATATGGGGTAGACTGAGTAGAAGTACGGTATATAGTCCTATAAGCCTATGGTGCCTCGGGAAGTCTATCGTGCCACTCTCGCTTGTTTGCAGCTAAGATTTATCTTATTAATTGCACGAGAGTTTTGTTGAATGCCTCTGCCAAGCCATTGGCCTTGGGATAGTAAATCGAAGAGTAGCGCCAATTAATGTTATGGCGGCGGGCAAATCTAGCAATCTTGGTGCTCCTAAATGACAGGCCCTTATCTGAGATGAAACAACATGAGACACCAAAGTGATAGATAATATGATGACGAAAGAAATACATCACATCTTTTGATTTGACTTTCTTGAGTGGCACAGCTTCTACCCACTTAGAGAAATAACCAGTGGCAGCTAAAATGAACTTATGACCCTTAGAGGAAGGAGGGTCGATAGGACCCACTACATCCGTGCCCTAGCCCTCAAATGGCCAAGATGATACAGTAGGGTGCAGTGGATTAGGGGGTTGGTGAATCACCGTGCCATGAATTTGGCACTGGTGGCACCTTCTAACGTGCTTCATACAATTACGGATCATAGTCGGCCAATAGTAACCAAGGTGTTTGATCCTGCCTTTCATTTTTGGTCTGGACTTATGAGCACCGCAAAGACCTTCATGTATCTCACCCATGATCTTGCGAGCCTCCTCATTGTTAAGGCAACGCAATCACATTTGGTCAAAAGAGCGTCGATACAAGGTGTCGTTCACATAAGTGAATGATAGAGCTCTCTTTTTGATCTGAGCAACGAGGGATATATCATCTAGAAGCCTGTCATGCTTTAAATATTCTATAAAAGGTACTCTCTAATCTGACTCTTTCTCAACTGAGAACACTGTGAGGGTCTGATCGGGAGAAGGCAAGTCTGCGGGGCATAGGGCTTGACGGCACTGGATAATGATAGATAGTGGGTTGCCATTTAGGTCAGCCAGTTCCTTTGCTAACTTAGCTAATGCATCTGCCTTGCCATTTACAGATCTAGGGATTTTAGCTAAGGTCACTTCAGGAATCAAGCACAAGAGCTCCATTGCTTTGTTGTGATAGAGCAAGAGCTCATGTTTAAGAACTTTGTAGACTCCCGCTACTTGATTTATAATCAGTTGTGAGTCTCCAAAGATTTTCACCCTCATGACATTCATCTAAATGGCCAACTCTAGTCCTAAAATCAGAGCTTCATACTCGGCTTTATTGTTGGTATGAGGTTCTGAAAGATTGTAGGAGTAACGAAGGATGTGGCCTTCAGGTGATACAAAAATGAGGCACAGACCTACCATAATTATAGGAGTTTTATTCAGGCTCAAGGCCTTAACGGATGACGCACCGTCAAAGTAGAACTCCCAAGTAAGGGACTTTTGTTCATCTACACTCATGATTAGCTCGTCAGGTAGCTCATCATTGAGTGGGGAGTCTGTAGGGATCGGGTGAGTAGCAAGAAAATCAGCTAGAGCATGTCCTTTGACGGCCCGCTGAGGGACAAAAGTGATGTCAAACTGTAGTAGGATCATAAACCCTGAGAGGGTCGGACGGGTCATCAGATACTGCAAGGGGTTGACTCAAGAGATCAGGTTGACTTTATGTAAAAACATATAATGCCTAAGCTTCTGTACCGCGAATATCAAAGCTAAACATTGCTTTTCCATCGCTGGGTACTTCAGCTCTGCGGGTATCAACCGTCTACTGAGGTAGTACAAGGCATTTTCCTTGCCTTCCTCATTCTCTTGAGCCAACAGTGCACCCAAGGACTCATCCAGGGCCGTAGTGTAGAGAATTAACGGCCTCCCTAGGATGGGTGTAGCTAAAATAGGAAAGTTCATCAAGTAGCGCTTTATACTCTCGAAGGCCTCCTAACAATGCTCGTTCCAGTGAAAGCGGGCATCCTTCTTTGCTAGGGCAGCAAAGGGGTGACACCTACTAGATAAATTGGAGATAAATCTCTGCAGGAAAGCTAGTTTTTCTTGAAAAGACCTTAGCTGGATAAGGCTTTAGGAGGTTTTAAGTATACTATGGCTTTGATCATGGAAAGATCAATCTCAATGCTACGGTAGCGAACTATAAACCCTAGGAACTTTTCTGCACTAACTCCAAATACATATTTTAGAGGATTCATTTTTAAATCATACTTGTGTAGGCGTTCAAAAATGATTCGTAGATCTCGAAGGTGATCTCCACGGACCTTGCTTTTGACTACCAGATCATCCACATAGCATTTAACTTGCTCGTGTATCATCTCGTCGACGATAACAGTTATAGCACGTTGATAGGTGGCCCCGACATTCTTGAGACCAAAGGGCATCACCTTGTAGCAAAATACACCTATAGGTGTATGAAATACAGTAAACTTCTCCTCCTTGGGGTCCATCTTTATCTGGTTATAACCAGATGAATCATCCATGAAGGAAAAAATACTATGGGATGATACTATATCCACCATAAGCTTGGGGATAGGAAGAAGAAAATTCATCCTTAGGACATGCCTTGTTTAAATCACGGAAATTGATACAGACACGAATCTGCCCATTCTTCTTTTGGACTGGAATAATGTTGGCAAGCCAAGTAGGGTACTTCTCTTCACGAATGAAATCAACCTCTATAAGCTTCTTAGTTTCAGCGATCACCTGTTGTTCTATCTCCAGCCTCATCCTACGAGGTGCTTGCTTAACAGGGACTGTATCAGGCTTAATTGCTTGTTTGTGGACTGCTACATCTGGGTTTAGACCAGGCATCTCACTGTAGTTCCAGACAAAGTAGTCTCTAAACTCTAAGAGTAGTTTGATGTATTCTTGAGCCTCTTAGTTAGATAACAAGACACTATAAAAAATAGTTCTAGGATCTGATTCAGTGCCTAAGTTTACCTCACACAGTTCGTCTATGGCGAAAGTGATACCATCTTCGAACTCTCGGGGAGCATCAAGTACTCTGTCCTCATTATCATCCAGGTCTTCTTTATCGGTAAGAGAAACAACCAGATATAAGTGGGAGACAGCTCGAATGTTAGCGTGGCTAGGTGAGATCTTCTCGACATAACCTAAATCCTGCTTGGTTTGAGGCATATCGGTTAGCCAAACACGAGCCTGTCGTAGAGCTTGTTCGTCCGACCAAGTTGAGATAACTGCGCCCCGCTCTACACAGCCTTCCACAAAAGGAGAAAAATAATGAGGGGCAGTTGTGACCTTGTTACCCATAGCGATCTCCGTAGAACCCTGACTCTCAGGACCCAGTGGGGCACCTACGCTATGGGATAACGAGGCACACTCACTAGCTCGGGGTGGCACAAATGTTTTATATAGAGGAGGTGGAGGGCGACCTCTAATATGTAGTGCACCACCATCACTAGTGGAGGGGGTAACCAAAGACTTCTGGTGAGACTCCTCAACTCTTATTCTGCGTATCTGGCGGGAAAGGGACTGTTAATTAGTAGTCTGACGTCCGGGGTCTACCTCCTCGTCTGAACCACTGTCAATAACTAAACCACCCTCGGGTATCAAGTACCTATAAATGGTAGGTAGTGAACTATAATTAGTGAAATTCGGGGCTGGCGAGGGAGCTGGGCGATGAGGAATAACAATCATCTCATCATCAGAGGAGTCAGACTCGATAGTTAAAGGAGAAGCGTAAAGGTATGAGGGAGGAGGAATTTGAGTATCGTAGTTTCGCGGCGAGCAAGTCGACCCTCTACCTCTACCTCGCTCTCCCCTACCTCTACTAGGGGGAACATCGTGCCCAACTGTAAATTGAAAAGGAGATCTAACAGGATCTGCAGTGGAAGTATCTGCCTCAATACTAACATGTGATGGACCTCGCGCAGGTAGCTGTATAAGACCCTGTACAGTACTGGCAGGTATCATTGGTGACTGGGCAGGAGGAGGTTTACTCTTCTTACGAGGTTTGTAATGTTCAGCATCATCGTAAATAGAGATCTTATGCACGAAAAAGGGTTGGGTATCCCCAGGAATTGAATACTCGACTTCATTTCTCAAATACTTCATACATTGGTGTAGGGTGGAGGGCACCATTCCATACTCATGGAGCCAAGGCCTTCCTAAGAGAGCCCTGTATGAAGTATCGACCTCGATCACATGAAACTTTATCTCAGTAAGGAAATTTCTAAACTTCAGAGGCAGGGTGATAGATCCTAGGGCACGCTGTCCTTGGTCATTGAAGCCCTTCAACATAATCTTATCAGAGGTTAACTTCAAATGACCAAGGGAGAGGCTCTTTAAAGTTTCATAGCTTAAGATATTTATTGAAGCTCCTTGGTCAATGAGGACCCCGTTCAACTCATAACCATTAACTTCAGCGGTGACATACAAGGGACGATTGTGATCAGAGATACCCAAGAGGAGATCGTGATCTGAAAAGGTAATGCATGATATCTCTCTCAAATAGTACGCATCCCCAACAGATTTGGAAGCAAAGAAGGCTTGATAGGACTCTGGTTCGAGTAGTGCTTTTACAAGGGTCTCTCTCAAGTCGGGAGACATCATCAAAGCGTCATAGACACTGAGAAGGGAAGGAATTTTTCTTAAATGGGCCAACACATTATAATCAACCTCCAGTTAAGGGCCTTTCCCTTTCTCCTTAGACTGCTCTTAGGAGGAAGGGATAGGATCGTCCTGTTGGGTAACAATATTCTTATCTTTTTTTTTTATATTCTTAGTCATTCTAGGTGGAAGAACCTTCCCTGAATGCAAGTGAACTTCCTGTATTGAGTCATCTTCAACAGAAGATTCACTTGGTTCAGCGGTGATGGCTTGTGCTGGCTCTAAGGAAAGTGATTGGAGTGGTTCTCGGATTCATCTTCTGAATGCATGTAACAACCGCCATCCAGAATCATAAAGACCGGTTATTCATTACACTCAGACTCCTCATCGCATGCAGAATTGTTGCAAGAGATATGTAAAACATTAAAAGAGCGAGTGCTAGAAGAAGTAAAAGAAGGGGCAGAACACCAAAAGTAGCTAGAATCACCTTCTTCTATTATTTCATCATCAGTCGAAGGGAGAATGAAATCCTTCAGCGTAAGTGCTAGAAGGCATCCCGTCTTCCCCTCGGAAGTTACAACAATCTTTTTTTTTCATATATTTTCTTATTACATAAAGCAGGAAAAGAAATGTGCTCAGTAGGCACTACAACAGAAACAGAAGAAGAAAAATGTGCTGGCGAAGAAACTAGGCTGGCAACTGTCAACTTGGCCTGGGTAGGCCTCCTCTCAACTGTCTCTGAACTCTGAACTGTCTGCCTGATCATCTGCTTCATCTTCTGAGAGAGCGCTAGCTGCCAGTCTCCCTCAGAACCTCTGGGTGATCTGCTACGACTGCTTTGGCTATCACTTTGACTGCCACTATAACTGCTGAAGCCCGAGATCATCTGAATTATCTGAGTTGTCTTGCCCTTGGGCAGAACCAAGTCATTGTCTTGTAGGTGGATCTGTCCACTAGCCATGAGCTTCTCAACTCTATCCTTGAACACATAGCAGTCTTCTATAACATGCCCAATATGTCTATGAAATGGACAATAGAGTGGGTGGTCTGTCTGTCCCTCCTCCTCCACTCTACTGTTGTTCGGGAATGTTAAGATATTCTTCTTAATAAGTAATTTGAAAATTTTCTTTACACTTTACCTTTTAAAGGGATATTCCTTACTAAGCTTCTCCCGTAGGTATTGCTGACTCTCTGGGGTCCTACGGGAGGGTCTAGGCTGCACTGCTGACTGACCCGGTGTGTGAGACTGCTGAGGTGGTACTAAACTGACTAAGGGCTTCTTGCCTTTATCTGATTGTCTATATGTACTGTGTACCTCCCCTCTCCTAGGTGGAGTTGCCCCTGAAGACTCTTGCCACTGAGGTCTACGTGAAAGTTGACTCTTAACCTTAGGAGGGACTGCATCGGGTATGCTGTCCTACAAACTAATCACCTTTGTCAACAACTTCTGAAAGGTTTTAATGTTGAAACCCTTCAGATAAGGTGTTATCGGACTATTTATGTTCTTCAATAGAATCTCTACTGCATGTTGCTTCTGCAACTGGGGCTCACTGTATGCTGAGATTCCTCCATCTGACTATATAATCTGGGAGAGGCTCGCGAGGGTGCTGTTTAGTCACAACTAGCTCTCCAACTGTAACCCGGTGCTCTGCACTAATAAATCTCTGCACAAACAACTGCTCCAACTCTACAAAGGTGTGTATTGAATAGTTGGGGAGGTCGGCGTACCAAGCAAAGGCCACCCCAACTAAACTGCTGACAAAAAGTCTCAACATCAGTGCATCGTTTCCTCCTATGTTGCAGCAGATGGCTTTGTATTGGGCCACGTGCTGCCTTGGGTTCCCAAACCCATCAAAGACTCTAAACAAAGGTTATTCCTAAGAGTCATGAGAGGGCTCTAATTGAGAGAAATTGAAATATATATATATATATATTCCTAATTTCTACATTATGTTAATCTAAAAATTAAATACCCAAAAAATTATAATTAAGTAAGAGGGATGTTTTAGTATGCACTTTTAATGAAATTAGTGAAGAATGAGGTTTCCAAAAATTAGAATTTAGGTAAATCCAAAAATTACCATTTAAATTATTCATAATTAAGGAAAATATTTGATATAAAAGCATGAGATTTGGATAGGTTAATGAACATTATTAATGATCCTAAGGAGAGTAATTAACTAATGAAATGTATAGGGTGTAGGGTTAATGAGATATAATTGATTTGGAATGGTATAAAAAGGCTTATGTTGTTATGTTGGAAATTTTTCCTTAGGTCTTAAAAAGGAAAGTGTTAAGGAGAGATCGGTGTGGTGACGGTGGCAAGAAGTGACATTTGAGGTAGGAACACTTTACTTAACAAACTCATATTCCTACATATTATGTTTTAAAATATCTAACACTTAGAAATGTACATTAGATGTTCTTTTTTATTTGATAATAATGCATATTAGATGTTTTCCTTAATTGATGTCAATATATAGAAATTTTTCTTCTTTACTAACATTGCATGTTAGATGTTATTCAATGCAACATTTTATGTAAACTTACCTAATCTAATCAATGCATATGATTGATGTGAGATTGCAACACTATATTCCTATGAAAAGAATATTTGAATGAATGTACATGTTGAAGATGGAGTACTAACAAAATGGTGCAATAGCACAATACGGCTCTTATGAGCAATATGTCCTTCGGGGCAAAAGAGGAAAGAAAGATGATATGGACAAAAATATGTTTATGTACCTGATCAATACACTTTTGGTACTCCGGTACGGTTGTATATATTAAAGAATCAACAAGCATATTAGTACATTTATGATACAAAGGACATAGTTGACATAACCTCAAGGATATGCATATGAACTATGGCATGCGACACTTAGCAATATCATTAACATCTCATAATTATATAGCTGAGTTAAAGTACCTTAACATACATGTTGAATTTCATTTATGGGAATATAAATTTGTTAGAGTTAGTTGTTACCTACTGAGCTTTAGCTCATTCCCTCAATTTGGGATATTTTTCAGGAGACCCTGCTACTAGGAATGACTGACAGACCTTGGTACACATATAGTCGTAGAGGATCAGATGACATGTTCCTCTTGTGTCTTTCTTTTAGTTATAGTTAAATTTTTGGGTGATTTGGCATGAATGAAGAAATATTTTAGCCACCTATATACATATGCAATTTTATATGAAATGATATGAAATGTTTAGTTTAAATTGGAAGTTGTTTAGAGGCACTTTTCATTTTCTAGTGAAGTGCTTTAGATTCTTCTTAAAATACATATCTTATGATAATTTCATGTTCTGTTATATCATTTACGCCCGACATCCATTCCCGCCTCATCTATACAAGCTTATGAGGCTGGATCATGACAGAAAGAGCATAGAAATGCCATGAAAGTTATTGAAGATGGTCAAATCTATCATCCCCTAGAAATAGAGATGAAAGGACTTAAAAGTGATTATTAGAAAACTACATAAAGACATGGTGGATGACTATGGGTGGTTAAGGCTATCTTGTTCTTGAAAGGAGGAGTGGCTAAATGATATGACGTCAACAAATAATTAAGAATCATCAATACAAACCTTCTCCTGGATATATGGCGAGGACTAGATGACTTCGAGTCGAAAAAAAGGATGGAGTTTAATCACAAAAACTCCATCCTTCACCGGCCAAAGCAGCTTGGGCTTCGCCTTCTTTCTAGTTGTCTAAACTTTTAACCCACCACCTACCTTCTTGGAAGGAGGAGGTGACACAAGATCACTTGCCTTCTTGTTCGGTTGTTGTTTAGCTATTGCAGTTACATATGAGCTAATGAAATCATAAATTGAAAGCTCTTCAAGATCAAGACTTTTTTTAGAATATATATAATGAACTAATGTGGGGGCCCCACAATGATGTTTGGTTTGTTGTACTTTATATGAAAAATTTAAGAGATTAATTTTGTGTGTGTAGGTTGTTGTAATATACACCTTTTTTTTAATTTTTGAACGTAATTTTATTCTGACCAGAGGGAAGGCATAGGTGTTGATCGGTGGTTGTAGATAATAGGCTATAGATAGATCGGTGGTTATGACTGGCAATGAGCATGTGAGAACCCTTGAAAATCAAGATTTTTGGTGCAGGTTAGTCCCGTCCAACCTGTATAAATCGTTTGTACGAACTGAGAAATCAAGATTTTTGGTGTAGGTTTGTCCCGTACGAACCTGGAACTGTCTGTATGAACTGAGTTCGTCTGTACAAATTTGAACCAAAATTTTTCCGAGCAGATCGTCCAGTAATTTTGTCTGTATGAAGAACTGATCGTCCGGGACGAACGAGTATATCGTCCGGGATGAACTGAAAAGATCTTAGCCCATTAAATATCTCAACCGTTGGATTTAAAGATAGAGAAAATGGCTAGAGAGAGAAAGAGAAGGAAAAGAAGAGGAAATCCGTATTTTGGGTGACTTCGGTCCGTTTTCGTCCGTTGCCGCAGTTGGGAAAGTTGATCGACTCAAGGTAAGGCCACATTATGCCTTTCTCAATTATTAGAAATGTGAATTTTGACAAATTTTCTGATTAAAAGTTTGTTTCCGTTAGCGAAAAATGGGTATAACTTTGCACCGGTAAAACTTTTACCGCGTAACTTTTAGTATGTTCTAGAGATTGTAATTATGCATGTTTTGAATATTTTCTGGAAATTTTTCATAGGATATTTTGAAATCTGTGAGATTTTTATCGAATAGAAAATTTTTCGGGTGTCAAAAAATAGTGCTTTAGTACAATGAAAGTCTTGAAATGATGTTATACATGATCTCTGGTAAATTGATAATTTTTTGAAATTATGAATTTTGATTTGTTGAATTTTCTGCTGTCTGTCGTTATACATTCTGATGATATTCTGCTACATATCTGATCTCTTTGTATTTGATGTGATGTGATATTTTATATGATTTGAATGATATCAGAAGGGAGTTATAAGGGGCCGGAATCCTTTGAGATTCTGTTTGGGTCCGGGAATATGGAAATAAATTTTGATCTGATAATTTGGTATATCTGATATGTTTTGGTGCTGTAAGCACAAAGGGAGGCATAAGGGGCCAGAATCCTTTGAGATTCTGTCTGTGTCTGGGAAGGGAGGCATAAAGGGCCAGAATCCTTTGAGATTCTGTCTGGGTCAGGGGCATGTTATCTGATATATAATTTGAAATGTGATTTGTACAATTCTGTGATATGAATTTGATTCAGTTTTCTTTGTATCTGTTAATTGATAAATATGTTTTGTACATATATCTGTTATCTGAATTTCTGATTTCTGTGATAATATCTGAAAGCTTCTATGAAGTATTTTGAAGTGAGTGAATCTGGAAATTTAGATTGGCTAGTGTGATCTTGCTGAGCTGTTAGGGAAGGAAGTGTCGGACTAGCCGTTTAGGATCTGATTTGCAGTCATCGATACTTTTTATACTTTTGATTTTTGTACAGTCACAGCTAGTTGCTTTTCTATTATATACTATCTATTCATAGCCATGCACTATAATGTACATTACTTTTTGATGAAAGAAAGAAGAAAATGATGGATGGGTTTTCTATATTAGATGTTTGTAGCAGCTCTGTAGTTCTGTCATTCATTGTGTTTAAAAACAAAAATTCCAAAGCTAGATCATGGGGTTCGTCGTCGCAACTTAACACGATAGGATCCGTTCTTGTCGTGTTGGGTTATGACAAAGCACTTACATGTAAATTGAACCTTTTGATGAAAAAAGTCGTCTCTCTTCGTCTTCCGTTGTTAGGGTTTCTGCTGAGATTCTCCTGGAGGCTTTACCGTCCTACCGTCGAGAAGGCTGGACTTAGGGAAGAATTCTATTTTCCTTTGCCTTGTTATTTCAGTTTTGTTGTTCTTTTTCAGTTGACCTTCTTGTCCCACCCTCCTCCGGCCATTCCTGGCTGGATGGCGGGGAATCGCATTTCTGACCCAAGGTTTTTGGATGGTTCTTTGAAATCATGATCTTTTTTAGATGCTTTATCTAATTCTTCTTCTGATGTATGCTTTCCTAAGCTCAAACCTTCTACATTATGTGGTATGCCCTCTCTTTGGATCTCTGATGAGAAAATCCTGGCACTAGGTCCTGAAAAGTTTGGGTATATTCAGCTTGTAGACATGGAGGAATTTCCTCCCTTTTGTGTTATTTGTAATTGTATTGGGCATGTTAGGGGGGATTGCAACAAGTCCTCTATCCTGGTGAGTGTTCCTCGTTTAATTCTAATCACCTCATGACTGATGGGAAGGCAAAAGGTGTTTTGGATAATGTTAATGTTGTTATTGCAAATTGCACTGTTTTGCTTATTAATAAGGTGTTCATTAATGGGGATATTGGTGGGGTATCTGATATTGGGGTGGAGGTTGATGAAGTTGTTGTTGGTCTTGCAGAGGAGGATGTTCTGCCGTCGGTTGCTATTATGCTTATGACTGTTTCTTGTGTTAACAATTAGAGTGTGTTGGCAGTAATGGGAACTGATGCTTGTATAACTAATTCTATTTCTTCTCCTATTGAATCTCCCATTCCTAATTCGGATTCTATTGAAGCTTCCAGTCCTTTAGATGTTGGTTTTTGTTGTGCCAAAAGAGAATGTAGATGCTACTTTTGGTTTGGATGATCAGCATCTAGCTATTATGGATACATCTGTGGATAATAATATTGATGTTTCTAGTTCTAATGCTCCCATTTCGTTGTTATCTAATGTTGTTTTAGCCGGTTGTTTGGGGCCAATTGTGAATGTGCTGTTTGTGGATGTTCCTATTGCACTTATTTCTTCTGAAGAGCTGAAAAATTAATTGGTTTCCAAATTCACTATGAGTCCTATGGATCATTCGGATTGGTTTGATGGGTCTTGCTCCTCTCCTTGTAGGAATGCTAGAGATGATTTGGATGAGCCGGAGGATGATTTTCATGAGTATAGCTTGAATGTAAGTCGTTGTGCTTAAAAAGTCTAATTCTATGGTGCTGTCAAAAGGTGCAGGCGTAAATCAAAAAAGAAGTAATTGGTTTTTTTTTTTTTTTTTGCTTAAGTCCTTTGCTGGATGATGTACTTCTCAGTTGTGAGCTTTAATTTTCTAGTCCGGTCAATGATGAGGCAGTCTTCTGCACAACCATTGGATGTCCTCGGCTTGCTAGCAACCTTGATGGCTCTTTCTCTAGTTATGATTACTAGTATTTGTTTGGGATGTGGGATGATGATTGGTATATGCGTGCTGCCTCCAAGGATGGTTCTTGCCTGGCTTCTGGATGGTTAGATGGAGGCCTGTTGTTCCTAAGACTGTCTGTTGTTTACCTTGATTTGCTAGTTATAGCTTTGTATTTTTTAGATTTTCCTGTTGGTCTTCATTGTACTTTCCTTTTTATTGAATGAAAAAAAAAAAAGCCTTATGAAAAAAAAAACCTTTTGATAAAATAAATAGAGAGGGCACCGCCTAATCCCCTATACAGAAGAATGTAGTTGCTTTATGATAAATTATAGTCTATTTATAAATTATATTTTTAATTAAATTAGATATAAAGAAGTATTTTAAAAGAATAGCTGAAGCAAATGAGCATGACAATGCACAGTCCAAACAAGTTTGTGTTGAAATCAATTTAGCCAATAAAAGTGGAGGTTATAAAAATTTGTGCTCCCAATAAAAAAAACAAATTCTTGCTCCGCTTATTATTTTTTAAAGCAGCTTCGTAGCACAAAAAATTCTAGTTCAAAAAAATTTTGTGCTAAAAATTTACTTAAAGTTGTTCCAAACGAATCTTAAATCCCTTGTTCAGTAACATAGTAAAATCCAGAGCTTCTAGCTGTAAATTCACTTTCTTTATCTTAATCTTAATTTATTTTGTTTTCAAATCATTCTAACAAATCAATATCAACAAGTTGGGAAACATAAAAATTCTACTGAAACAATAGATCTGTATTAGAAATAGTCATCAACAGTTGGGTTTAGAAACTAACAGAAATTGAGCAACTATGTAATGATCAAAACACCACAAAAAAAAAAAAAAAAAATCAGCTCCATCTCTGCACATCACTTGCAATGAAGATTTGCAGATAACTTAGCTTTACAGACAACTGAATTCTAAAAAAATTTATAGTAGGAGCGTTTCTTTTTTACCAAATCCTTTTTAAAAACTCTTTTTTTCACAACTTATTTGACAGATAGCTACAACAATCTCAAATAGACTTTTGCTCTTCATAAGTAAGAGGAAACATCCCTCATATCTGAATGCATAAATGCCAGAATCAAAAGAACAAGCAGAATTCCTATAGGAAGAAGGAGCAGCATGATCGGCGGCGGCGGCAATGGCGGCAGTATGAGAGGAAGAAACAGCAAGGATGCTGTGAGACAGGCAAGCAACAAGAAGGATTCCACACTGAAATAGCCCAAAGATAAGGATCTTGTATTCGTCACCTGCGGCTTAGTAGGCTTTTTTGGCACCACAATTCTTTTTCTTCCAGACAATGGTGACTTCATTTCTCTGCTTTCCATCAATCCACTGCTGTATGCTCTAATACCAACCAGACCTTGAAATCTCAACTCTATATTCAATTCTTCAAAATTCATTTAATGGAGAGAATCTCTCTCCTCTATATGTAGAACAGGCAATGTACTTTGATATCTGTACTAATTGCTACAATCAGGGGAAAAAGAATTCCTTGATCTCTTTGAACAGTAGAAGAAGAATTGCTGCAATCCTTTATGAAGATTCAGACCTGCTCAAAATCAAAGATACTCGTTAAAGACTTAAAAAGTGTTAGAAGTCCTAAATCAAATCAACAGAGTAGAAAATTTTCAAAGAAACCAAATTTGACCATATGAGGGGATGACAGAAATCAAGAAGATGATAGCTTCAACTCATTAAAGATTGAAATGATTTCAGAGCTTGGCAGCCTATTGAGGGCTGTTGGATTCCTTCCCAAACCTCCCTCACAATATGATAAATAGTCAAAAAGTGCAATGAAAGAAAACAAGGCTTACAAAAGTCTATATAATATGAAAATTTTCTTTTTAAAAATTCAAATAAACATCTATATTATAGATATTTTATCCTTCTTCCGACATTGAATCTGCTGATGGACATAAAACCATCTCCACCAGCAAATTGGAAGAGCGCAGAACTTCTCGAAAAGATCTAAGAACAAAGGGAAATAAGAAAAAACAAAGACAGGGAACTAATATCAACAAGAAAGCAACAAAAATACCTGTTTTCTTCTGCTGCAGCTCTAATAAAGTGGCTTTATAAGAAAGCGGAAGGGAGAAGAAAGAAATGGAGAGAGTTGTAAAGAGAATAACGTGCTAATGCTGCTCTTAAAAAAGGGGGGGGAAGAATGAGATTGGTAGAGTTTGCTTTCCTTTTTGGTTTTAATTTGGTGGTTTACAGAGTGGATGGGGATCTGTTCTTTGGATTTCGAAACTGGGCGGATTCATTGTATTGTATTAATGATTAATGCTTTTTCTCTCTTTCTAGAGCAGGGCTAAGGCTGGAAGAAGAAGGACCACACGATTCAAAATTGAAAATACTTCTTTAAATAGTTAAGAAGGGATTTCAATATACGTTTGGCAGTCAAAAGATCTGATTTTTGCACGTGTCTCTTATTTACAATTATTAAGACTAATAAAGTGTAGTTATGGCTAGGCTGTATTGGGTTTAAGGTATAATAATAGGAGTAGAGGGTGAATTTATGTGCTAATTTTAGTTTGAGATATTTTTGTTATTATTTTTTAAAATAGTTTTTTAGTATAATTTTTATATTAAAAAATTATTTTAAAAAATAGTAAGAAAATTATTATGAGTCAATTCTTTTTTTATTATGAATGTTTTGGAAATGATTTGATCTTGTTATAAGAATTGAGTTCAAGAGTATATTGTTGACCTATTTTTATTGTATATATATCGTAGCTTGTGATTCTATTTAGCTTTAGATCTTATCTCATCATAGCTTATTAGGTGATCCTATAACCCGTGTATAGGTTATCTACTATGCTCCATATCCTAATGTGGGGGCTAAGCCCTAATCAGGTTCATGATAGTTTGGCCATTGTAATCTTGCCTAGCCCTCATGGGCACCTTAGAGGATTAGATTAACTTACCTAAATGCCTTATTGGAGGGACCCATGCACAACCAGCTAGGAGGCTTACCTAAGATAATTCAAGTTGGTTTTGAATTGATTCAAATCAGTAGACTCATACATCTCTTAACTTTGGAATATATGTTGTATGAGTCAACTAGGGGTGTCAATATTTGACCCAACCCGAAACTTGACCCGAAAAACTCTGGGTTTAGGTCAACCCGTTTGCCAGACGGATCGGGTTTGGGTTTGATTTTTTGACCTGTTTCTAAAATCGGGTTGGCTTTACCCGTAAACCTGAAATCAGCCCGAAATGACGTGGATCCCCGGATCCCGCGCACGCAACAGATCCGCATTCTGACACTCGCGCTCATAGCGCCCACGCTAGTGCCCACAGCACCCTTGCTCGCCCCCGCAATTTCGGGTTGGATCTGAACCTGTCCTGAAAACCCATTTTGACAAGCCTAGAGTCAACCGACCCATTTGTTAAAAGCTTTTGAAGAACTTATCAAAAATCTGAATTGTAACATTATCTATATCATAATAAACTCTCACTTTAGAAATTTTAAATTAAAAAAAAAGTTACAAATTTTAGATTTGTATGATCACTAATTCAAATATAACTATGTTAAATATAATCAATCTCCCTAAAACAAATACCCTCTTAAAAAGAAAAGCACCATTTGTATCTCATGTTAGAAAATCTATTTTAGGCTTAAAAAACGTTTTGGTTTAGTTGAAAATTGCAAGCTATGAAACCAACAAGAAGTCGGGTCTCCCTTGGTTACATGAAATTACCACATGAGCTTGAATATCAATTAAGCACGTTTTTTATTTTCATTTTATTACATGATCATTTATTTATTTTCAAAAAATAATTTAAATTAAAATATTATAATTCATATTTAATCAAAATAAAAAAATTTAATTTAATATATAAGTAATTAATTAATTTTAATAAACAAATTTTAAATGATTCTTGGAAACTTCTTAGGCTTAAAGAGGGGAGAAAATAGAAAAAAAATCAGGTGGCCCAATTGTCGGGGCAGCTCGAAGCTGCAATAATCGCAGCTAAATTATTGAACATAGATCAGAAATATTAATTATTATTTAATTATATTATATCTACATTTCTTAAAATTTGTTTAATTGTAAATAGTTTTTTTATGACATTTTAATGCAATTAATTTGATATTAATTGCAAATAATAATTTGTTTGTAAATGATTACAAAATCAAATGTCATATTTATAAGTTAATTTGAATTTTATAATAGTTTCTTTACATTTTTGGGTGGTGGAAAATAAGGACATTTTTTTATTAGGGTATATTTCATTTATTGAGTTTTTTTTGATAAATAATTATTTTTTAGATTTGAGTATGTTGTTGATATGGTTAAAAATTAATGAATTTCGAATTCTATAAACAATTTCGAACCCGAATTGACCTGGGTCTAAGGTCTAAACGGGTTGATCCTAACCTGACTCGTTTTTGAAAATGGGTCAGGAAATCCAACACAGACTTGACCCATGCTAGTTACGGGTTGACCCGACCCGACCCGTGAACCCACTTATGAATTCTTATTTTCGAAACAAAAAAAATAATATTTCATTAAGCAAAAAGATATAAAAAGAAGGAAGATTAGATTTCCTTAAATTCACTTCATCCCTATTGTCTAATACATTGAATCTTGCTTGGTGCTACTAACACCAATCCATTGAGTATTTTTTTAATATAAAATTATATCAAACTTCAATTTAAAATGAATAAAAGGTATTTCTTTGAATTTACACCTTATTATAATTGTTCTTTTATTTATCAATTATATCATGTGAATATGAGAGGAAAATATTATGCTCGTTCATTGTAATTTTGGCTTATGAGGCTATCTATTTATTTCGGATAATTTTCTTACTGCTTTAAAAAATAAAAAGAAAATTATCCCAAATGAAGCATTATTACCTAATTTGCTTAACAAGAGTGATTCACATGACTTATATTTATTAGGTCTACCATATTTTAGCAGTTGATTTTGAGAGGACTTTTTATTTCCCCATAATCAAATTTCTTTAGCAAAGAAAATTAGGGTTTGAATATCAATGTTGAAATTTAATTTGAATGAATGATTAAATTATAAAATTTATTTTAAAATAAATATAATATATTAAAAAAATAATTAAAATTTTTATAGAACACATCTTAAAGCAAATTTAATGGCTGAGATTCATCCTTCTTTAGCTGTTAATCTTGGGTCAAACTTCTTGTGCTGTTAATTCAGAATTAAACAACTTAACAATTAAGAAAAAAGGAATTGTTTTGATAAAACAGTCAACAGCTTAATTCATACATTCATAGTGAGAAAGGGACACATCAAGAGGCAGTCAGTCAGCTATTATATATATATACTAAACAACAGTAATTCAGCCAGAATATTCTAATCAAAATTTAATTAAAATATAATTAAAATTATTAAATTTATTTTATGATTAGTATTATATATGAATAATTAATAAAAAAAGAATTTATCTCAAAAATTAAATCTATCAACTTTCAGATCCAACCTTGATCAAAATATTCTGAAATAAATATTTTTTTTATCATTTTTGCATGCTGGAGAACAACGGGGAGATAGACTCTGGAGAGAAACTAGAAAATAAAATAAAAAATAAGCCTTCGTTTGGGGAGCTTTTATTCTGTCCGGACACCGGACGGTTCTCCCGTCCGGTACAGAGAGGTCGGTACCGGTCGGTACCGCTCGGTACCCCTAGGTACCCGACCGCGGTACATTTTTTTTGATCATGTCCGGACGCATCCGGATTCCGGACAGAATAATAAATATCGTTTGGGACAATTTTCTTACTGCTTAAAACAACTTTTTCAAATAAAAACTTTTAGGTCAAAAAATTTTTATATTAAAAAGCTGTTTTAAAAAGTAATAAGAAAGCTGTTTCAAATGAAACCCAAGAGAGTACTGCAGCCCAAGGAAGGACCTTATTGTATAGCCCAAAACACTTTTCTCTAATCCTGTAGAGATAAGCACAAGCTTAATATCCATGTAATTTAAAGCAATTAGGCAATAGCTAATAACTCAGATGAGATACTCTATTAAAATTTGATCAGGAGCAACATCAAAGCTATTAAAATTACTTTGAGAAGAGTATAATATATGAATAATCAATCAAAATTTGTGTGCGCTAATCACAGAGTGTTAAAGTTAGAGATAAGAGAAATGAGAGAAGAATTTATTGACTTGCTTCAAACTATAGAAGAGATACATACTTATAGGTGTTGAATACTATTGATTATTAGTCCTAAAATTGATAAGAAATTATAATAGAAGTAATGAGTGACAAATAAGATGAGAATTATAATAGAATCATCCATATAGACAATCATGATAATACTTTGACCAACGAACTAGTGAACTTTTTGCAAATAAGGTGTGAATAACCTACCCATGATAATATTTATATATTTTAATTATAGTAGTGAGTCTCCCAAACTAGGCAATTGAAGATTGCTTTAGACCATATAAAGATTTCATATGTTTTCAGACTTTATCTTTGTTATCAATGGTTTCGAATCCACGAAGAATATTCATATATATACATATTCAAAATCTCCATTTAGAGAGAGATTTTTCTATATTTAATTGGTGAAGAGGCCAATCAAAATTTACAGCTAGAGAGAAGATGGCCAAGATAAAGTAAGCTTACTCATTAGTCTTTCAATGCTCCCGTCAGTCTTATACTTAATACTGAAGATCCATTTGCAGCAAACATATTTCTTTCCTTTAGATAAGATGAAGAATTGCCATGTGTCATTCTTTTCCAATTCTTTCATTTCTTCATGAACACCATCTTTTTATTTAGGTACTTTTAATTCCACTTGAATGTTATTAGAAATATTCACACTAGAAGGATAGTTAAAGAAGCATGAAACTAAGAAGATAAGTTATTGTAAAAGATGTATTTAGTGATTGCAGATTTTGTACAAGATTTTAGCGTTCTTATATATTTACTATAAGTGATCTAGATATCAAAGTCATAGTTAGGCTTTGTTTGGGACGGCTTTCTTACTGTTTCTTAAAGCGGTTTTTTAGTACAAAAATTTTTGTACTAAAAAGTTACTTTAAGAAGCAATAAGAAAGCTGCGCCAAATGAAGCCTTAGTCTTATCATGTGAAAGATGATTGGAACTTGATTCAAATGGATGATTTTGCTATGGAGGAATCCCAAATTCACCAATATTTATTGAATTTTTCTCGAGGTTTAGTATAAACCACGACTTATATATCTAGTTTATTATATGTGATCTTGAGAATTTTGGTAAGCATTTTTAGCTTCAAGGATGTTAGCGAGAGATAGAGACTGAAGATCAGTGAGATGAATAACAACCTCATATTAATAAAGAGTATTGAAATTCTCCCCTAGAATACAAATTTTCAAAAAGATTGGTTAATTTTCAAAAAAATATTACATCCATAGAAGTACATAACTTGTTCTTTTTATAATAGTAACATTTGTACCATTATTGATCGGGAGGATAACAAATAAAAATACACTTGATGGCTTTTGGATCTCCTTAATGAGGTGGGATGTGAATATAAACATAACAACCAAAGATATTCAGTGGAATAGTGGAGATGATTCTACTTGTGGGTTATATTTTGAGGACTTGATAATAGATTTTGAATTTGAGAATTCTTGGACATACTCTACCTGATACTAATTTAAAATATTTTTACTTTTCATAATAGATTAATTTGGAAACTTCTAGAACATGCATATTTTTTCTTTTAACAATCCCCTTCTGTTGAGATATATATAAGAGCTTTGGATTTGAAGAAGATAATCTCCAATATTTGAATGGAAATATTCTTTTCCATTGTTATTCCAGAGGACTTTTAATTTGGGTGTTGAACTGAGTTTGCAAATAGAGATGGAATTTCTCAACAATGTGATAGGGTTTAGATTTGTTTTTCATAAAGAATATTAATATGGCTTTAGTGTGGTCATTTATAGAGGATATAAACCCAACAAGCTATAGAGAAATTGGTAACTTGAGAGAAATAATGAGAGGATTTATAAGGATGTCTAAGATAGACATTCCTTGTGTGTTTAGATACTCTGGATTTTCATAATTGAAAGAAGATGAGAATAATTTCTTGAGATACATAAAGCTTAGATGAACAATACGGAGGTGAGATAACATGATTGCACTCTCTTTAGACAAGGAATATACTAACCATATTTTATTTGTCATATAGAATTTTCTTCGGCACTTAGTAGGTAGAGCATAGCTTTCTCCTTAGCATGGCCAAATGTCCTCCCTGAGACCACATTATGGTATTTAAAGTGAAAAGAGAAAATTGAGTAACACAACTCATAATCCTGATATATTTGTTGATTAAATAAGAGATCATAGAAAAGTTTAGAAACTAATAAAACTAAGTCTAGGGATATGGAGTCAAATTTGTTTATTCTTTTAATACATGTATAGAGTACACTAACAGAGTCATATTTAATGAAATAGTGAGGCATGTTCAATCATATGATATGATACTCTTGAGTCCACGATTCATAATTAGATTTTGTGAATCTCTGAATTAAAGTTATTTACAATCATAACTAGTTGAGCAGTTTGTGTAAGGAGCTTGTTGAAAATCTTTTTTAGCATTTTTTATTTGCTCTTGATTGAATGATGGAAGTGCAAAGGCAGATGGCTTCAAAAATTCACTGCTTGTTGCGGAGAGTCAATATCGAGAGTGGAGTTGTTTTAAGGCTATAGAACTCTATCATCATAGTGATCGAGGACATAGTCATCAATTGGATAAAAATTTATAAAATTCTTGATGTATTTTACACATCGATCTTCTTTCTCTCTATTTCATTTTCTATAAGTAATTTGAATTAGGTCTTGCCTAGTTCTCAATAGCCTGCACATATTTCATGCCTCAAATCATTCTCAAAATTCTAAGTGCATTCAAAACTAACAGATCAATTCAAAGAATGCTAGAATTATCTTCATTATTCAACATTAAATAAGAATTCTGAGTATCACGTGTAATTGCTGTTGCCAAAGTAGAATAACTAAAATGACAACAGATTGATATTCGGCAGAGTTTTTTTAACAAAATACATGCATCAAATCCATTTAAACTGCTTTCAAGAGAAATATAAATAGGTCAGTAAAAGAAGCACAATTAACTTCAAGTGAGAAAGGATCAAACCTCATCATCATCATCTTCTTCTTCACCCTTCTTTAGGTGAGTTTTTCCACCCTCCCTGCTAATTGGCAACTTCATTGGTCCGAAAGGAGTGTCCACATCAATGTTTCCTTTGATCGAATATCCAGTACCTCTTCTCCTCATCATGTCCCAAATAGCAGAACCCAAATCCTTAGGCCGAAAAGTCATTGGAATCTGAATCCTAGTTATTCCTTTTTTGGCAATCTTTACAGATTTGTAAAGCTCAGCACTTCCAATGCTCACATCAGAAAGCCAAATTTCGGACTCCAGCTTATTTAATGATAATTCAAAGTCATTCTTGTTCTCTATTTTCAGGTGCAGGGTTGCAACAGTTTCTTCAAGGGAGAACTTGCCAAAACGTATCTTTTCAAGATCAACATCAGGTTTGTAAGGCACAGGAATTTCACCTTTCTTCTCCAGAGGCAGAGTTAGCCTTCCAAAAATAGGCACATCCACAAGGAGAGCAATCTTCACTCTATAAGGTATAATACTTCCAGGTTTAATATCATCGTAAGTACTCTTAATATCATGAAATATCAATGTTACTGGTATCTTTATAGTCTCTGAGCCATGTGCATGAATTGTTCCAGCGTCTGGAATCAGCCCTGACACAAGCTTTCTACCATCACTTTCAACTAAGTAGTCAATATCTACAAGAGGAATTGGAATAGGGTTTGGGTTTGAAACTAGCACATCCACAACAAGATCTGCCTTATGCAAATCGATTGAAGGAAGGTGAACTGCCTTAACATCTGCTGTTGGCTTCCCAAACCTTACAGCACCTTCAATCTTTTCTCCAATGTCATGGATAAAATCCTTGATCTTATCCATGAATCCCCCCTTCTCTTCATTTTTCTCTTCATCTTTGTGTCCCCTTTCCGTGATTTCTCTTTCAACTTTCATATTGTCAGAAGACGCCATAGCTAAGAAATCATGCTCAAACAATGAGAAATTTTATTTTTCCAAACACATAAACAGTAGGTTAACCAAAAGAAAAGAGGAAGCACATCTGCACATGCATATATACGTGGATGCTCCATAATCAAAATCCAGTTAAAAGGACAATGCAATTTTCCATTTCAGAAAATTTGAACATGAAAATAAAAAAATAATCTATGATTCATAAATAGTATCGACACCAAAGAACAATATCTATAATCTAGTTTTGCAGTTCACGAACTCTAGATCAATATTCTACTGAAGAAAATGTACATTTTAATGAAAAAAGGAAACTTCCGGAACAGGATTGAATACACAAAATTACACATAGTTGCTATATATGATAGATAAAACAGAAACTAAAAGCCAAAATTCAGCAAATGAACATTGATTAAATCAATCACAAACACTCAAATAACAGCCCCAAAATGCTTACCAACTCACTGCTAGAACAGCCCATAGCATTATTCCTGTAAAGCGCAATCTCAACCAAATCAAAGATCACTATTTTGCAGTTGAACATTTCATGATATTCATCAAACATCTAACAAAAACAAGAAGGCAAACCCTAATTTAACTTTGAAACAATCCATCCAGACCGATCAACATTAGGGTGATGCCCAATCAATTACCATTTTCCCCAAAAAATCAAACAAATGGATGATTCTAGGGTTTGCATTCCCACAATGTAATGATCGCAGCGTATAAAATAGAAAAAAATTCAGGAAATTACCTATGGAAAGTGCAGAACGCAGGAGAATTTCGCGGGGAAGGGAAGACGTCTTTGGCGGGGATTACTCTATTTGGACATTGCCGTCTGCTTTGTAGATGTGGTCACCATCCGGTAAACTTAGCAAAGCACGCATTGCACCTTCACAACTGGTGTAATTGGAGGACTGTTTGGTTAGATTACTTTAGCATGTAAAGTATTTCAAATGAGATGTTTTATAAATTTTAGTGTTTGGTTGGAATTTAGTTGGAATATAAAATGAGGTAAAGTAAAGTATAGTAAATGTAATGTAAAGTGAAATAGTTCGTTTTGAGTGTAAAGCAAATTCCTTTGATTTTGAGTGAAAATAATTATATCACAAGCTTGTTTGACACGCACCCGTTGCCGCCACTGCCGCTCGTCAGCCGCTGCAGCCACCATCACCATCAGCCGCCTGTTGATGACCACCGATGACAACCATCATTTAGGACTTTACATTCATTACTTCTTAAAAAAATCATTCACCTACATGACTACATTCATCTAAACAACTTCACTGTATTCTTTTTATACTGTATTTCTTTTTCAGTCAAATTGAACTTGATAGAGTCAAAGTTGATAAACAAACAAACTAAATTAGCTCGTAAACTGATCTGTTTATTTATGTTTTGAATATTTAGGTCAATTAAGGCAAACTCATACACACATCACATACGCAAGACACGAACTCAAGATCTTTTAGTTGATAGCCAAAACTTTCAACCAACAGATCAAGGTGAGTTGAAAGGAAGTCATTAGCCATGGAATATATAAGTATTGGTAATGATAAACTAATTCATATAGACAAAGTCATTGTTATGCTTTGGTCTTGACGTTCGAAGCAGACGCCATTGTTTAAAATATATCCCATGAAGGGGACTTGGTGCCGTATACAAAGGGTGATTAGCGACAAGAGGAGGGGTTCATTGGTGCCTATAGCCCACTTGTAGAGCATATTGTTTATTTATATATAAAATATATCTATTGATGTGATTATTTCTTGTTTGAATATTTATGATAATAAAAGAAAATTATTATTTTAGTATTTAATAAATATTTAATAAACATTTAATATATGTATATAAGTTAAGAACATTAATATTAGAGGTGCCAATAAATGACCAATTAGCCAACCTTACTTGAAAAATTTGGATTCGAGTGACATGTTTAATAAAGGGTCGGGCTCTGATTGATCTCTGAATCAAATTTTTTTACCCGAAAATGATATATTTAATATCTTTTTTCCTTAATTTTTTTATTTATGTGTATAATCTCCTTATTATTGATCAAATGTCCCAAACTTTATTATTAATAAGTTATAAAAAATATTTTTTAATCAAAATGAGTTAATAGGTTGGGTTCGAGTTATTCAGGTTACTAATGGGTTTAGTTCTGATCTATATTTTTAACCTGTTTCTTTAATAGATTGGATTTGGATTGATTGGATTCGGGTTGAATCCAAACTCGATACATCAACTCATTTTAACACCTAGATATATATATATATATATATATATATATATATATATATATATATATATATATATATATATATTAGATAAAATATTATTGTTGGCTTTCTTCTCCAATGAGAACTTAGCTGATCGCAGTTGTATATATAACTTAACTGATAGTGGATGTATCTATAATTTATCCCAACTCTCCTTTAGGAAAGTTATGGCAAATTTACATTGAAATCATAGAAGATTGCATCCATCTTATCACTATTGTCAAATAGTTAATAATCTTCAAGCCTTTAGGGCCATCGTAGCACAATTTTTGATTTATTCCGGCGATTATACCCGCCACTAATTTCTTCACAGCGGTTTTAAAATCACTGCACCCCCTCTGAAATTGCCATGCGTTGCAACAATATTTCGCAACGATTTAAGGACCAACGGGGTAGATTTGACGAAATGTTAGTTTTAGCAGCGGTTATAACCAGTACAAACTTGCAAATTTGCAGCGGTCATAGCCCCTACTAATATCTTCCAGGTAAACTAATTTCTAGAAATGTGACGATTTTAACAGCCACAAATGTCCAGAATTTTTTTTTTTAAATAAAGAACATGAATGTCCACTACAATCTCATATGCTGATTCGATATAAATATACATCAGCAACTAATAGCAACTTTGAGAGATTAAGGCATCCAACCCTGACCATACATAACCCAAAATTGAGATGTGGCAAGTAGATCGAGTTCTGAACACAGATCTTAATCAGGAATCAATAAACTAGACTCCAAATACATTAGCCACACTTGGTGCAGATCCTACAGTGACCACTCCAAATTAAGAACAAAGGATAATTAATACTACACTAATATATAAATACAAATGCAATCAACTTTCATACTGAGACCACTAATTGTAATATGGCAAATTTAACTTCATTAACCAATAACCAAGTCAATGCGCCATATCTAGACAAGATCATTTATGAAGCTTAACACAAATTCGAACCAGAAGAGTTAACTAACATCACTGGATATATAGAGCTTTTATGAATGCTGTGAAAAACACCAACTTCACAGAATTCGTCACTTCTTTTGTCCAAAGTCCAAACAGACAAGTTTCAAAACTGCTCCTAAGAACCGATGTGAAAAATCCTATTTTTTGGTAGTGTTAAAATATTAGAATTTATATGTTTAATATATAAAATTTACTATTCACATACATAACACTCAAAATATTTACATAAAATTAGAAATAATATATTCCATTATGAATCTATCACCATGCTGCCGGTCTCATCCCCTTCACTCATCATTAATCATTGTAGACCGCGTCACCCTTCACACACTATATTGCGAGTACGCAAGCAAGAGAGAGAGAGAGAGAGAGAGAGAGAGAGAGAGGGCCACTCAATGAGGGGTTGAGGAGTAAGATACCCAATCATACTGAGGGGGAAAAAAGAAGAAAAAAAAGAGAGATATTAGGTTGCATTAGCTTGGCCTCAAAGGTCATTGATAGATATCTAGATCCGCCTCAAGTCCAACAAGATAGCTTAACACCATTAACATAGTGTTAAATAAGATAAATAATGAAATTTAGTTATTAAATATATAAATCTTAATATTTTGTGTACAACATATATAAATTCCCCTTTATATATATATATATATATATATATTCATCTCTAATCAAGATCAACTACCATAGTTTTTTCCTCCTCATTTCCATCTCTATTGATTGTGCGCTTTACAATATTCAAACTAAGAGAAACATTAATTTATTGCATTCTCCTAATTCTTCTACAACAATTTTAATTGAGAAAACAATTTTAATGGCAGTTTAGTTGGAAGAAAAGTCAATGCAAAGTATTCTAAATACATTACTTCTTTATTTTTTAATGTTTTGTTGGATGAAAAGTAAACCGAAGGTAAAGTAAATTAAATGCAATTTATTTCATTCTAGTTCAATTTTTAAGTAAAATGCAATTTATTCATTGGTGCCTATAGCTCACTTGTAGAGCATATTATTTATTTATATATAAAATATATCTATTGTTGTGATTATTTCTTGTTTGAATATTTATGATAATAAAATAAAATTATTATTTTAGTATTTAATAAAAAATTAATATATGTAGATAAGCTAAGAGCATTGATATTAGAGGTGTCAATAAATTACCAACTAGCCAACCCTATCTGAAAAATTAGGGTTTGAGTTGACCTACTTAATAAATGAGTCGAGCTCCGCTTCATCTGCGAACCTATTTTTTACTCGAAAATGATATATTTAATATCTTTTTTCCTTAAATTTTTTTATTTGTGTGTATAATCTCCTTATTATTGATCAAATGTCCTAAACTTTATTATTAATAAGTTATAAATTTTTTTTTTAATCAAAATGAGCTAGCAGGTCGGATTCAAGTCATTCAGGTTGCTAATAGGGTTGGTTCTGATTTATATTTCTAACCCATTTATTTAATAGGTTGGATTCAGATTGATTGGATTCGGGTCGGATTCAAACTCAATACATCAACTCGTTTTAACACCTGTATATATATATATATATATATATATATTAGTTAAAACCCCGCGGAAGGGGCCTCCGTGTTAATATAAGGGAAAATTACAAGTCCTTAAAGAGGACACAAGCTCACTAATGCTCCACAGAGCTACAAAATTAAAAAGAAAAATAAAACCTAAGAGCTCGTGTCCTCTCCTAAGCAAAATTACAAAAATTCCTAGAGACATTCTACGATGCACCAGGAAGAGCACCCAAAAAAGGAAAGAAGAAGAGACCCTCCAGCAGCCAAAATGTCTCCCAATCAAACCAGTCCCAATACCCTGCAAAACTATAAAACTGCAAAAGGAGATAAAAAAAACATGCCACAGAAAACAGAGATAATATAGGAATAATAATCGAACGATTGAATAAAACCAATGGCCTTATAATTAGAGCCCACAAACCTGAAACAGCAAGCACAAATTGCACTAGGAAGCTGCAAAGAATAGAAAACAAAAACAGGAACTAAGAGAGCACCAAGCCAGGCCATCAACCCAGCAGAAATGCCCAGCAAACAGCACTCCCAAAGAACCGCACAGAGGAAAAGCACAGGAACCAAACAAAACCAGACCCTCAAGGCTAGCCAGTCCAAACCAAACCAAACATAAATAACAACCCCAGCAAAAGCATAGGACACCACGACAAATCAAACCACATCAGTAACAACATAAGGAACATTAGTAGCCTCAATGATATGAGTGTTATATTGAAATATCAGATAAAATATTATTGTTGGCTTTCTTCTCCGATGAGAACTTAGCTGATAGTAATTGTATCTATAAATTAGCTGATAGCCGTTGTATCTATAATTTATCCTAAATCTCCTTTAGGAAAGTTACAACAAACTTACATTGAAATCATAGAAGATTGCATTCCATATAGTCAACAAATTTATCTTGTTCTTTTGAAAATTCATAAAATTTTTATATAAAAATGTAAATGTCATCTTATTTGCATGTGCATTTTTTATTATTATTATTTTTTTATTTTTTATTTTTTTAAATTTGCATGTGCATATGTGAGTTTATAATATTCAAATTAAGGTTGACATTAATCTCTTTTATTCTTTTGATTCATAGAAGTTTTCTTTCCTATAAAGTAATTTTAACCGAGTACAATAATATTGAAAGTGTAATATTTATTTGCCTTTATATGATCGACTCTGCCCTGAAAGCTGCCACTCTATTTATATTTGGGGATTTATATATATTAGAATTTATATGTTTAACATCTAAAATTCATTATTCACATACATAACACTCAAAATATTTACATAAAATTAGAAATAATATATTCCGTTATGACCTTATCACCATGCCGCCCGTCTCATCCCCTTCACTCATCATTTATCATCGTAGATCTCGTCGCCCTTCACACGCAAGAGAGAGAGAGAGAGAGAGAGAGAGAGAGAGAGAGAGAGAGAGAGAGAGAGTAATTGCTTGCATTCTCCTAATTCCTAGGACTTGCCTTCCACTACAACAATTTTTAATGATATAAAATGGTTGAGAAGCTATTAGCCCAAGCGACAGTTTAGTTGGAAGAAAAATAAATGGAGAGTATTTTAAATACATTAATTTTTCACTTTTTAATATTTTGTTAGATGAAAGGTAAATTCAAGGTAAGGTAAACTAAATGCAATGTTTTTCATTTTAGTTCATTTTTTAGATAAAACATTCTAGCTCATTTTGACCGAGAACGATTTATACTGTTAGCTCGCTTGCTTGACCACCACCGTTGACCGCCATATACTTCCGCAAACCGGTATGCGCCGCACGTTCATTCACCATAATGACGTTAGTATATTCTAATTAAATTTATGCTATGACATTTGACAGGCTTCATTGCCCTTGTATTTGTGATGAGATTAGCATTACGTTAACTACATTAATCTTAACGCAAATCTAAGGATAACAAAGCTCATTCCGACGTGAATTTTGCGGGAATATCATATCTTGACGTAAATTTTTTTCCCTCCACGATCAGTCATCTGATCACAGTGAACAATGACGAGAATTTTTACTCAGAGAGCTAAGTTGTTCCGACAATGGAGGGAGGCGGCTGTGGCCGCAAATAAGTCGCCGGCGAATTAATCCTGCTCATTCCTACATAATTAAGAGCTCCTTCTACCTTTATATATGTTCTCATTATTATTCTGAGATAGGCCTGTGAACGAGTTGCTCCTTTGAAAATACTTAGAAATTATGCTGTTTCTACTAAAATGATGAGATTTTATGCTTCTTTTATACTTCACTGATTCATAAATCTTAATTTGATGAAACATATTTGCTATCTTTCAAAAAATTTTCTTCAAAAATAAAATATTATATTATTTATACAAAATAAATACTTGAATTCAAATTTAAAATAAACTTTGAAGAGTTTTCTATGAGTCTAAGGTTTTATTTGGGATAACGGAAGAATTTAGTAAAAGTGATTGTCGGGAAAATAATATTTTTAAAAGCTGTTATAAATATTATAAATAAATAAAGAAATATATATATATATATATATAAAGCAGGTGTTATACATTGACAAATTTGATTGTAAAAAGCAGCTTCCTATCATAAAAATAATAACCAAACGAAAATATGTTGATCTCAAAAGCAAAAACAATGAGATAACTATCCCAAACTAACACTAAAGATATGTTTGGGATAGTTTTATCACTGTTTTACTTTTCAGACAGCAATCACAATTTCACTTAGCAACTACTTACTCACTAATTTTTAATAATTTTTTGATAAAAAATTATTTTTTGTAACTAAAATAGCTAAATTATTTTTCCCACAATAACAATCTATTTTATAAAATACCGTAGTCATCCTAAAAAAATCCCTATATTTTAACCTAAATTATTAAGGTTCATATAAGTCCAAGTTTATTTATTTATTTATTTTAAGAAAATAATATATATATTTTAAATGTTACTTATTGTTCTCTTTCCTTCAAAATATCTATGAATTTGATACTTGGCAGTAACGAGAGCCTCGGAAAATGACAAGATCCACCTCAAAATTTCATTAATTAGATTAGATCATTAATAGGCCCCACTGGTCCTTCATTAAAAAAAAAAAAAACAAAATACTTTTGGCTGTGATTACACTCAACCTTACATTCTTCAATTAAGAGCCACATTTCAATAAAGTTAATTAAGTGCAATAATTTTTAATTTTTTAAATTGTAGTAATAAGAAAACTTTTAAAGTAAATAAAGTTTATTCATCAGATATTATTTTCTATGAGATTAAGAGTTTATTTGAAATGGTTAATTACAATATTTTATAAATGTGATTCTAAAATTATTGTAGGAATAATAAATTTTTTAATAATTATTATGAATTTTATAAATACATTTTGGTTTGAAAAATTGTAACAATTATTTTCCTAAAGCTATCATATATTAGCAAATACATGATTTTATTTTGGGATAATTTTTTTGCTGCTTTCTAAAATAAATTTTTAGAACAAATTTTTTTTTGAATTAGAAATTTTTGTACAAGAAAGTCATTTTAGAAAGCAATATAAAAGCTATCCTAAACTCGTTTGAGATAGTTTTTTTACTATTTTTTGAAGCAATTTTTTAATATAATTTTTTTTTTGAATTCTAAATTTTTGTACTAAAAAATTGCTTTAAAAAATAATAAAGAAGTTGTCTCAAACGAAACCTTAAAATTTTTTTTTTTCCAAAAATCAACTTCTAGAAGGCAAAAAAATAAAAAATCTGCGAAAAAAACTATCTTTCAAATATAATAATTTTTTGTAACTATTTTTCTTACCACGTAAGCAAACAGTCTTAAAAGTTATTCAAAAGTAAATAATAGCAGTGAAAATAATTTTTGTTAAGTGCAATAATTTAAATAATATTAAATTTTTATACCTTCATGATCTATTATACCCTCGAGACTAAGGTTTCGTTTGTGATGACTTTCTTACTACTTCTTAAAGCAGCTTTTTAATACAAAAATTAAAACTTTTATACTTAAAAATTACTTTAAAAATTCGTATTGGCAATTAATACATATCACATCGCCTGTGCGTGTTCTAGAACAAATCTAGCCCTAGATGATTCTCTCCAGAGAAACTCACCTTCTTTAGTTTTAGCAAAAGTGATTATAAAATTATTGTGAGGAAAATAATTATATGCAATATGTTGTGAAAAATATTTTGAAAGTAACAAAAAATAATAGTCAAACATAAATAATGATTATTATTTGAAAAATAAATTTGTTAGAAAGTATTTCGAAACAGACCTTTAATTCTTGATAATGAAACTTATTTATTATTGTTGGCTGTTTTGTGTGATACGTAAGTGCATATACAATGATTATTCCAGAATCTAATTTGAAAGAATTATTCTTTTATCTTTTAATAAACAACATCAAAGCTACTAACTTCTTTTATAAAAAATTAACAATAAAAATAATTTTAGAATTCAAAATATCTATATATATTTGTATTAATTTCTCAAAAATCATATATATTATTCAAGATCTATAAAATCGTACCAGAACTACTCTATCATGTATACAAAAGAATAGCTTTAACAAAACAAGTACATGAACCTGAAGAATCCTGATCAATCTCATACTTATGCTCCCTTGCCCTAACTTGCTCAAGAGCCTAACAATTAACCAAATTCTATAACTGAACTCAACACAAGGCAAATGAGTAATATGCATGTCAATAGTCAAATAAAAATAATTGCATTCATATGATCGTTGAATCACTGCAAAAATAATAAACCTATACGATACGGAATACAATAAATCAGTATGAGTGTCAAATCACTAAAATAATCGTCATATCAATACTACAATCAGTAGATAAATCGTATAAAGCAATAAAATCAAATCATCAATAAAGACTATCAAAATCAAATCAATGTCAAAAATTATATAGGAGTGTACATATGTTGTCCCAGTTATTTATGTATCAGTTATAAATCAGATTTGAAAGCTTCTTGTCACCTACAAGAGCATGGAAAAATGGCCTAATCCCTCTCTAATTTCCATTGATTAGATTTGATCAGTAGTTGGCCCCACTGCTCCATATTTAGAAAAAACAAAACAAAATACTCTTGGCTGTGATTAATTGACTATACAAGCTTACGTGCTTTAATTAGATGCCACATTAAAAATAAATTTTATTAAGTGCAATAATTTAAATAATATTAAAATTTTATACCTTCATGATCTATTATACCCTTGAGACTAAGATTTCGTTTGAAAAGGCTTTCTTATTGCTTTTTAAAACATCTTTTTAGTACAAAAATTAAAATTTTAATATAAAAATTAAAATTTTGTACTAAAAAATTACTTTAAGAATCTGTTGAAGAACTTCCTTTACCACGCCATAATTTCACACCACCTGTGCTTGTTCTCGAACAAATCTAGCCCTTGATCAAGATCCTCTCCAAAGAAACTCACCTTCTTTAGAGATGTGTTGCTTAGGATTTTTTCAGGATGGCTGTAGTTTTTACAAAAGTGATTATGCAATTATTGTGAGTAAAATAATTTATTTGCAAATTGCTATAAAAAAATATCGTGAAAGCATCGTAAAAATAATAGTCAAACAGAAACAATAATTATAATTTGAGAAATAAAGTTGTAAGAAAATTTTCACAAACAGATTTTAATCCTTGATGATGAAACTTATTTATTATTGTTGGCTATTTAGCGTGATACAGTAAGTGCATATACTACTAAATAATATATAGTGGGTTGTGAATTGTTTCCATGATGAACAAAACCGGTTCGATTGCTAGCGTAGCTGCACTTTGGTCAAGGGCCAAGGTGCTATTTACAATGTAATTTCTATTGTTCCGTGTGTCACTGTGTGGGTTGTAGCACTATGAGTCTATGATGCTTATAAGTTATAACCAGCATCTATGATGCTTATACCATTTTAATGTTTAAATTACATAATAATAATTATGTTTTTAATATGATTTAAAATTTAAATGTTATATAAATAAATATAAAATTTAAATATTAAATACATGTATATTTGTGATATATATATAATTTCCTTAATATTTCATGTCAAATGAGTACTTGAACTCAATTTCTAAAATAAACTTCAATAACTTGCCATCACTTTAGTAAAAATTAAATTCAAATTATACTAATATACCCACCGCTGCTTAGCGCGTGTGGGAACGAACCGGCTGGGCAAAGCCCAGGTCCCGGGTTCGATCCCCATGGGCGGCAACGAAAGCCTTAAGCGTTCACCGGAAATAATTGATGTGGGTAGCCTGCTAGGTTGACCAAGATTTAAATTGGTTCCTCGTCACAAAAAAAATACTAATATTAAAAATGTAAGGAAATATAATTATTATTATCTATGACCCAAAATTATTAATCTTCATATGAGAAATTACTAATTATTTACAGTGTAAGATACTTTTCTCTCTCCTTCAAAATATCTGAGGAGCTTGTGTACTATGCAAGCCACTTGGCACAAACAAGAGAGTAGGAAAATGTCCTGATCCCTCTCTATATTCCATTGTTTAGATTTGATTAGTAGGCCCCATGATCCATATTCAAACAAACAAACAAATTAAAAACACTTGGCTGTGATTATACCCAAGCTTACATTCTTTAATTGAGCACCACATTTTTAATCACTTTATTAATTGCAATAATTTCAAATTAGGGGTGAAAGTGAGTCAAGCCGGTAGCTCGGTTCTTTAAATGGCTCGTGAGCTAACAAGTCAGGCTTAAATCTATCTTGACTCAGACTAGTTAACTCACGAGCCGGCTCGTTTAAAAAATTATAGTATAAAATACATTAGCGTTCAAGATTTTAAATATAAAATTGTTAAAAATATTTTAAAGTTATATCTCACATTCTTACATTAAATTATTCGTTATTATTTTTCTTCTTATTTCCCATTCTTTTAATTATTTTATTATAATAATTGCTTAAATATAATAATTTTCTCTCTTTCATAATAAATGAGCCGGCTCGAATTCATATAATAGAGCTCGATCGAGCTCAAGTCAAAACTAGAGATGACTCGAGCTCGACTTACTTACACCACTATTTTCTATAATAAAAAATTCTAAAATATAAAAAAAAAGATCAAATTTATTTATAATTGAGAATTTCCTCTTCATTAAAATGTAAGATATTTTTCTCTCTCCTTCAAAATATCTAAGCATTTGTGTACCATGAAAGCCACTTGCAGGCACTAACAAGAGCATAGGAAAATGACCTGATCCACATCTAATTTCCATTAATTAGATTTGATTATTAGGAGGCCCCATTGCTTCACATAAAACAAAAGATCCCATTTTTATGGTCATTATATTACCATCTGTGTTTATTTATACAGTAACTGTATGATTGAAGAACAAATAGGCCAATTATAGGAGTCAGATTTTTATGGTGCTGAGACAGTTCATTTCATGTAACTGGGTTACATACGTTTCAGTGATTGTGATATTTTTAATTTTACTATATGAGATATTTTTATGGGCTAGCTTGATATTTAGGGAAGAGTTTATTTTATTTTGTTTAATAAAATTTGTTAAATTATAGGAGGTTTGAGTGGGTGGAATTAATTAATGTTGATTTCAAAGATTATGACTAATATTTATGGAAAAAAATATAAGATAAAATAGTTTTTTTATATATTTGTTATTTGATTTAGTATAAGTAATGAAAAAGAAAACTTCTATTTGTTTTGATGATAAAATAATAATAATAATAATAAAGAAAACTTGCTCTCTATCTCTCTCTTGCTTGCTCTCTTGTTGGATAGTGGTCAGTGCGACGATGACTTTGTCCTTTGTAGGATTTATTTGTATCATTCATTTTATGAATGAATTAAAAAAAAAGCATTAGACTACTTTTTCCTTAATCTTCTTGGTTTTTCATATGATATTTCTTCATTCGGCCATGTTTCGGTTTGAATGTCAGTTAATCGTTTGATTAATCCTGGATTTTTGGATGAGAAGTTGAAATCACGTTCTTTTAGGGATGTTCTGTCTGGGGTTTTGACCTCGCTGGAATTTCCTGCTCTTAAAATCTCCTCTCACCTTGGCTTACCATATTTGTAGATTTCGAATGAGGAGATGCTTGCTATTGCTGCACCCTTTGAGTTTGCACTGGTTAGGGAATTTTCTGGGCGCCGGCCACCTCTTGATGCGATTCGTAAATTTTTTTTCAACCTAAAACTTCTCAGTGAATTTTCTGTCAATTTGCTCAACTCAAATAATGTGTTGATTAATTTTTTTTAAAATAATGTGTTGATTAAATTAGTGAATGATTTAGATTACTTTAGGGAGTTTTCTCATCGCTCTTATTTTGTTAGCAATTGCTTCATGAAAACTCCTCATTTTGACATTAATGTAGAATCCCCTACCATTTCGATTTGGGTCTCCTTCCCCAATCTTCGTTCTTACCTATTTTCTCCCCGTATCCTACATGGTTTTGGGCCTTTGTTTGGTCGACCCTTAAGAACATATAATGCTACCTCTAATGGCACAAGACCCTCAGTTGCTCGTGTTCTTGTTGAGTTAGATGTTACTAAATATTATCCTGATCAAGTTTGGCATGGTTCTAAAACTTTGTGTTATATTCAATTTGTGGAAATGGAGGAATTTCCCTCTTATTGTGCTCACTACAAAGCTTTGGGTCATTCGAAATTAGAATGTCATATTTTACACCCTCATTTAGCTGAAGCTCCCTCTAGTATCCATATGACTATTAATGTGAGGGATATGGCTGAGTTACTTTTGCAGGAAAATATTGATAATTTGAATCTTGTTCATCCCCATTTGACTTTTAATATAGTTGAGATAGTTCCTCATGATGGAAATAACAATGCTCAGGGCAATGTGTGTTTTGAATTATCTTTGCATGAAACCATCACCCTTGTTATTGGTGTTGTGGGGCAATCGGTTGGGCCCGATATCTCGGATGGCCCTGTGCTTCCTTTTGCTGCTGCTCCAGCTCAGGAGGATTTAGATATTTTGAATCCTAATTTGGGTGATTTCAGATTTACCTACTCTTGTTATGAACATTGATGGCACTAAAGATTATTCTCCTTTTGTGGACTTGGCTTGTTCTGGAGGTGAGGGTGTTTGAGGTAATGACTTGGTTCCTTCAACTATTGGCGAGAAAGCTCCTTTGGATGTTGTTTCTGGCTCTTCTCAAGAGTATTTGAATGAGGTGGACATGGGCTTATGTGGTATTAACATGGTGGTGGTGAATGAATTTTCTAGTGGTTTGGTTCCTTTTGTCGAATCACCTAGGGCTTCTGTCGAGCTGGCTTTGTCGCCCTCTTCTGTGGGGCTGAATGGGAATGAGCCTCTTGTTGATGTTCTGATTGCTCTTATTTCTTCTAATGCTTTGAAAGCTGATCAATTGGTTTCTAAATCGGGGGACACTTGTGTGGAGCAATTTGACTGGCTCGATAGGTCACCTTACTTGCCTTGCGGGGTTGGTGAAAATGGAATGGATGAGCAGGTGGATTCGTTTCACGATTTGTATGGCTTGAATGTGAGTCGTGTTGTAGTTAATGCATTTTCCCGTGTTGGTAAACGTCGTAAGCGAAAATCTAAAAAGTAGTGTTGCATTGTCTTTGCTTTTTCTCTTCTTTGATGGCATTTTTGGTTGGATGTCTTCTAGAGGTTGGTGTTCTTGTGGGGTGGGGCTCTCTTTGGTTAAATTTTGTGAGGGTTGTTGGTGGCTGGGCGGTTTTTATTACGACTAGGCTGTGTGGGTGTTCTGGTGGCCTTTCCGCTTTGTGGTTTGTTGGTTATGTGAGTAGTCTTGTGGAGGCTCTTTATATGTGTTGGCTCTGTTGCGTTGTCAGTTTTGACTTCTTTTGCTTTTGCCTGTCTCTATTTTTTTGTTATTGTGCAGGTCTTTTTTTAGTGGTTGTTGTGGCTTCTCTGTTGTTGTGTGGCTTCTGCTGCTTCTTTGATCTATATTGGTTTTATTTGGATCCCTTTTGGTGTTCTCTTTTTATTATTTTCAGCTCTATTGTAATAAGTAGAATCATTAGCTCATAAATTTTACTTCAAAGATTATATTTTAAGAGAGTTTTTTGGTTCTTTAAGGACCTATAATTTTATTATTTATGGAACATATAAGCCCTTTTATAAGTTTTATCCAAATAATAATAATAAAACATTAGACTAATTACATATAATTAATTAGACATGAGACCAATCATTCATGAGAACATTAAATTAACTATATTCTAAATTTCAAGTTAATAAATATTTATTTTTTAAAACACCATTAATTAAATTTAAGCTCACAATCTCCACCCTGAGAATAAAAAACATAACAACAATTAAATTTGTTGTTGATATTTTAATTCAGAGGTAAAAGCAAAGCAGGAAATAAGAAATAGCATAATATATAGTTTTTGCTATTAATATTCATAATATTTTTATATATTTTAAAAATATAAAATATTAAAATTAATTTAAGAATAGTGTAATATAAATTTTAAACTAATATAATTTATATCAAGAGATTATGATAACAATTTTTAATATAAAACATATCCAAACTTTAATATATATAAAAAAGAAAAAAAAAGTCACCATCAAAATTTAATTCTAATATTAATTTCGTACCATTTTAAGCCTTGGGGGCACTTGCCTATAAATAAGCAGACAGCCCTCCGTTAATCCACAACTACTCATCTGATCACATATAACTATGACGAAACTCTTCGCCAAGAGAGCTGAGGTTCCCCAGCCATGGAAGGAGGCGACGGTGGCCGCAAACAAAGCCGCCGGCGACGGCGACCGCTACGGCGCCGACGTCTTTATACAGACCTCCACCGGCCTGCGAATTCCAGCTCATTCTAACGTTCTGGTTAATAACTGATCAATCAACTCATCTGCTTAAATTTCTGAAAGCAAAATCTGTGCTTTTTATGATCGGTTAAATAAAAAATTAATTTTGTTTTTGTTGGATTAAAAAGGCATCGATGTCACCTGTACTGGCGAGAGTACTGCATCTTCCGAATAAAAGGTGGAAGTCGGAGAAGGTGATTCGGATTCTCGGAGTTCCTAACGAAGCTGTTCTCGCCTTCGTGCGTTTGCTTCATGCGGGAAGGTATGAGTTCCTCTTCGTGTTTCTTTCTTTGATTCTGTGTTTCTCTTTTTATTTTGTTTTTGGAGAATTTTTGGGTGATAATATTCTGATTAAAGTTTTATCTAAACGAGTTTTATGATCATTAAGTTTGTTCTAAGATTTGTAAATAAAAATAATAATTGGATCGATGAATATAAAGTTTATGGAATTTGCTTTGAGACTAGTTATTTGGGCAGATATGTTGAGATTTTATTTTTCTAATCTCAAAGAGATCCAATGATCTGAAAGCTCTTCTGATATAATTTGAATTTGGATGCTATGAAATAATTTTTTTTTTCCAAAAAGTTTGGATCTGATAAGGATAAACTTATAAGAAACTTCATACATGTTAAATTTTTATAATTTTTAAAAATTAGATCTAAATAATTTAATTATTTTATTATATCATATGTTTTATAACAAATATTTTTATTATTCTTGGATTTATATCTAAATTATAATCAAGTAGTTTTATTTCAATTAAATATAATTGAAATATGAGGTACTAATTTTTTAAGCTCATTCAGATTAAATATGGATAAAGATGTTTTACCTAATTTTTTTTCAATAATGTTATGTTGTACTAATTTTAAATGAAATTTAATTATATAAAATTTATTATGATCAAAATTATTTTCTTCCTTTTTTATCAAAAATATTAAATATGTATAAGTTGTGATCATGATGGATTTTATATTTATTAAATTTATTTTGAGACGAATTAATAAATATTTAATTTGTTACATTTATTTAAAATAAATTTAATAAATATAGAATTATTTCATTAGCATATTTAATTAACTTAAATATTGTCTATTTCTAGTGATAATTTATTTGACAATTTTGGCTTTTTAAGAAAGAAAGCTGATTATCGCATAAAGGAAATTGACAATGTTTTTGTTTCTCGCTAAAACTCACTAAAAAGTAAAACCTATACATTAAAAATTACTATTTAATAATTATCATTTAATGTAATTAATTATAAGATTAATTGAGTTAATTATGAATGAAAATAAATAGCTTAATTAATATCATATTTAATTTTTATTTTTCTTTATAAATATTCATTTTAATTTTTTTACCCTGCTAATTGCGGTTAGCTCTAATCGACTTGACTCTTTTACCCTGCTAATTTATATATATTAAATAAATTATATTTTATAATTTAAAATAATTGTTCTATTGGTTGGATGTAAATAATGGATTTGTTTAAATGGGCGCAGCGATGAAGAGGATGAAGAAATGATGAGAAGGAACGGGATGAACCTGCTGGCACTATCGCACGTGTATCAAGTGAAGTGGCTGAAGCGCGCGTGCGAGAAGAGGCTAGCGGCTTGGCTTGACGCCGAAGCGGTCGTGGACGTGCTTAAGCTTGCGCGGCTGTGCGACGCGGCATGGCTCGGCCTGCGCTGCTTGAAGCTGTTGAAGAAGGACTTCTCCGCCGTTCAGAAAAGCGACGCGTGGCATTTCTTAGAGGCCAACGACCCTTGGCTTGAGCTCTATATTCTCGAATTTCTTCATGAGTCCGATCTTGTAAGTTCAATTTCTTTATTTTCTTTTAATCTTTCAAAAAAAATTGTAATTAAATTTTATTCTAAATATTTTAGCTTGAAAATGAAATTAATATTTAATTAATCATTCAACAATAAACTTATATATATAATTTATATTAAAATATACTAATTATAAATGAATCATTAGATTTAAAATGAATCATTAGATTTGTTTTAAGATTAATGTAATATATAAATAATTTATATTTTATTAATCTCAAAATAGATTTAAGAACATTAGAGCTCATGATGACACAAATTTTTTTCTCTAAGATTCATCCTCATGATTTTTTAGTCAAGAAATTTTCTATCAAAAATTTTTTAGTTTAAAATATATTCAAAGATTTTAAATTTTATTATCATATAATATTATGAAATATTTTTTTTTCCAGACAGAAGCTAAAAGAATTCAGATGTTAAATGTATTTATCAATTTACCAAATAACTTTATGGTGATTGAATTTGATTGGCTTTTGATTTGAATTTGTAACCTATTTTGTCTGTTCATTAATGATTTCTTTTTTAAAAAATATAAAAAGACAAAATAGATATTTTTCTCTCTCCTCAAAAATCTCTTTTAAGAATTTGACTCAGCACAAAATATTTTATATAAATTATATAAATCACTATATATATATTTTTATATTTAATAATTTTAAAGTAAATCTAATATATTTAAGCTAATATTTTAATATAATTTTTTTCTTCATATTTAAAAATGTATATATATATTTTTTGTGGTCATTAGAGTGCCAGCTGTGTTGAAGATCTTGCGGCTAAGGACACCAACAGAAGCTGAGGTGTTATTTGTCTCTACTCGTTTAGTAATTAATTAAGAGTTTTTTTTATTTAAATACATTACGTGATAGAATATTAAAATTTTAGTAACTCATATGAGATATGGGATTTATTATTTGAGAAGTAAAAAAAAGGCGATTCAGCTGAAAAGATTTCATTAGAGCGATTCATATATTAAAAAAAAATGTTCTCTATCATCGGAGAATAGTTTGACGCAATGTAATAAATATGAATATACAATATAATAAATAATAAAATTATGGTTACCAACTAAGAGGTCTTGGATTCGAATCTTGTGTATGCATTGTGTGTGTGAGTCTGTCCCAAAAAAAAAAAAGAATTTTGATAGATGATTTCGACGATGAAAGTATGATGATCATTCAGGTGCTAGAAATGTCGGCAATGATCATGGTGGTCTAAGATCAGCTGTGCTCCTTACAGGAGGGGAGGCTAATGCCGAAGTTGTTGATTGTGTTACATTTGCCTCTACGATGAGACACAACATTGTTAGTAATGATTGGGGTCGATGTTATTGGTAATGACAAGTGTTAACTTTGATAGTAACCTTGAGAGTCTATATTGTTGGCGACAGTGGGCACTGATATTGGTGATGGTAGTAAGTGTTGATCTTATTAGCAACAATAGGCACTTACCTTGTTCTCGAGTGTCAACCTCAATTTCATTGGCGATAGCAAATATCAACATTGGTATCAGTGACAGGTTTTTGTCTTATTGCCAATGACGTCCATTGAAGTTGGTGCCAACCAAAGATAATTGCCTTATACAAAATTCTCATTTTTAATAAATTTAGAAGCTTTTAATATTATTTAATATATATATATATTTCTAACAAAATCAAATAGGCCATTATTTTAAAAAACATAGAATATTCAATTAAAAATAAAATATCAGATCAATTACATAGACACAAGAGCTATTACAACTAAGGCATCAAATAAATTATATTTCAAGTGAATATTTAGTTTTAAAATATGAATAATAGAATTTTATCAAGTAATTTATACAGTTTAACACAATTTCTTCCTCAAGATTAATTAAAAGGAGCGGAGAGCCGTAGACTAAATTTATTATTTATAATTGAATGCAGAGGGAAAAGCAAAGCAGAAGAAATATGGAAGAGCAGAAAACATACCAGCAGCTAAGCGAGGCAATGGAATGCCTTGAGCACATCTTCAAAGAAGGTTGCACAGACATTAAGCCCGACCGCCGCCGGCGAAGCTCCTGCTCTTGCCCACCCGTGGATGCCTGCCAACCCCTTCAGCTCCTCCTCCTACACTTCTCCAAATGTGACGGAAACCGAGCCACCTGCTCTCGCTGCCGGCGAATCTGGCAACTCCTTAAGCTTCATTCTTCAATATGTATGGCTCAGGATTCATCCAGCTGCAAGGTTCCACTCTGCAGGTATTGCTTACTAGTCCATTGCCATAGAAAGTTCAATAGGAAAACTTTTTTGTTTTGTACGTTAATGACATGAACAATATGGCCGGTGGAGCATAATTTTTGTCATAGAAAGAAAATATATCATACAACATGCATTGTTGCGGGCTATTTTATTCAACATGTTTAAGAAAGTTTATCACTTGTTGGTTGTATCATAGAGCTGTTTGGTTGAGAGCATTTTGAGTATAGTACTGTAGGGATCGGATTTTATAGTTTTTTGAGCGTTTTGACAGAAAAAAATTAATAGTATTGTTCTGAGGGAATGGGAACTCACCAAATAGCTTGTATCTGTAATATGGCCCCAGCGAACTCTTGCACTTCGAGAAATCCTCTGCCTTTGCTGGCTCAATGCATCGCTCGACCACTGCTCCTCTGTCGTCATGAAACAATCATTATTATTAATTATCTGAATTATTAGATTCAATTTATTTGTTCAAAGCTAACATAAGTTGAATTCCTCTATGCTATATTAAAATTATTTATAAATTTTAAATACTTGCAATCATATATACAACCTTTATGTTTTTCTTTATAAAGAGACATTAATGCTGCCTATTTACAAACCAAAATTTGTATTGGAAAATGACAGGCAATTCAAGTACAAAATGCAGAAGACGGAGGAGAAGTTAGAAGAGAGAAAGTGGATGGTATTGGGGAAGAAGGTGGCATCAGTCATAGCCTTTTCAAGTTTTGCGAAGAGGAAGATGTCTGAATCTGGGCGAGCTCTGGACCCAGAATGAAGCTCATTAAGCACTTCTTTTCTCGAGCTTGTATGAGGTTTTTAAATGTTCAGAAAATCAGAATAGATTATGTGAGGTGATCGGGGTAGAATATGTGAGGAGAGATGAGGAGTCAAAGGAAAAGACGAAGAAATGTCTTCTTCTTTCTTTCTGTGTAAGAAATGTGATGTATTAATCTAGGTTTTCGAGCTTGTGTGATACTGGTTTGCATTCACTGGCCGATTGAAAAAAGCATTCAAGCACAAATCATTTAATATCGCACTTTCATTAAAACTTAGCTCTCTATATATAATTTTCAAATATAAAACCTTCCATGACAGAACTAACTGAAACTTCCAGCTCACTCAGTAACTATTGTACCTAGCATTAACAGTCTAATATTTAAAAGAAAAGAATTCCAAATACATAAACAAAATTGATGCCGAGCTGAGCCGCTTATTCATGATAACTTCAGGCTAGTCTTATTTCATTTGATAGGAGCTGAGCCGCTTTTCGGGAGAGTTTTAACGAAATTAAGTTCCAGGGTAAATTTTGGAAGGCAGATGAGTTTGTAGATAAGACACTACCCAGAGATTTTGCCCTCATTTTGTGAGGACTTTATGATTTGAGTTCTGGTTTCCTATAGGTGCAAGCCCCTATAGTTAATTACCCCTCCCAATCACGAGAGAGAACTTTTGATTAAGGCTAGTCGTTAATCAGATACATAGAGATACGTGTTATTTGGCATGTAGTAGCAGCATGGGCTTGGGTTGTGAAAAATTGGATATTTAAAATAGAAATTTCACCATCTTGCACTTAAAGCGGATGGTAGGGGAATGGATGATGGACCCGATCAAGATCCCATGGTTCCATCGTCCCTGGTCTACTTAGTCAGAGGACGTAGTCGACCCAACCTAATAGAAGGATCTTTGTCGGCAACCATGAGTTGCTTCGTCCAAGGTTACCTAATAAACCTGGGGTGAATGTTTGCCTAAGGGGACAAATTCGAATCCACCTTAACTAACAGAGGCCTTTGTGCCCTATCGATCATATCCTATTGATTCATATCTCAAAGATTTGACGCCACTAAGGAACGTATTGGCTCTAGCCATAATCGCTATCTTGTGGTGCCATCTAGCAGCAAAATCACTTGGTTTTGAGGGCCCCGAGTCATAACCGTTTATTTTGCAGTGTCATTTGGTAGCGAAACTGTCGGTTAGAGGACACGTACCACGTTCTTACTAGCAGAAAATTATTTGAGAATGGATCATAATGATATGTTTTGACTAGGCATTAGCTCTATGTGAGCTGAAGTAATTTTCAGATCTGTTACCTCGAAAAGCTGTTGCGGAGGGCGGATAGATTTTGCTTTAAATGATTTGATGGATTATTTTATTTTTAAATATCTAGAGTTTGGGATATTTTGGAAATTTGGATTTTGTGAAAAATTTGACAATTTAGGAGGAATTTTAAAATATTTGGAATTAATCCCTTCAGTTGATATCTGCATTCAACACGACCATCATTGGGATAGAAAGGGGTCATTTGTATTTATGGGTTGAACCTTGTCGACTCTATCGGGCTGTCGATAGAGGATCGGAGTTTGTAGGTTTTATACTTTTGTAAGTGATTTCTCTTGATTATAGGCCTTGAAGGCCTAATATGAATGTATAAAATAAATATCTTGATCGACCTCGCGATCACATATTTATTTAATGGTTCGAGCCATGTTGACTTCTACCTACCCGTATTAGAGGATCGGGCTCGAACTTGAATTCACTTATTAACCTGCGTAGTATCCCTGGACGTCACATATGTACTAATAATACGCTCGCTGGGGCCCATGCGGGTGTTTGAGGGTATTTTATAATTATTTGTTGAACCTTATCAACTCCTATTTACCCACTTAGGAGGATCGGTTTTAGATTTATTGGCCTGCATAGCATCCCTAGACGTCACGTGTGTTCCTACAACACGTTCACCGGGGCCCATGCGGGTGTTTGGGGGCATTTTATAATTATTTATTGAATCTTGTCAAATCCTATTTACCCGCTTAGAAGGATCGGGTTCAAATTTATTAGCCCGCGCAGCATCCCTAGACGTCACGTGTGTACCAATAACACGCTTGCTGGGGCCCATATGGGTATTCAATAGCACTCACCCCTTTTGTGTACCTATGTGTATACAAACTACGGTGTATGTGTGGGTGCATTTTATAATATTTGTTGCCACTTAGTTGTACGAGTGACCGCCATTTGAATGCAGCATCCTACTTGGATGTTCGTACATGCCTTCTGTCCGCTTGTAAGGATGTTACGGATCCGGTGGTGTGTCATACCAGCTTGTGAATTGAGTTGTTTGCTGCTTTATGCAGGTAGAAAGTCGTGTACCACTCATTACTTTCCGTAGGTGGGTTGTAGTGCACTAACGAATCTCTTATTTTACATTTGTAAATGCTTGTAGATGGCTTGTTATAGTTGTTTGGTATCTTCTCGTAATGAATCAATCTATTTGCTCAACATTTATTGGTAAGGGTGTCATAACATTCATTGCTTCCTACTATGTAACAGTTAGGTTCTTGTATTTGTTCTTAATTTCTCTGTGTATGTTGATTGGTGCAAAACTACAGCTTTCATTTGCAATTGACTGCCACGAGCTATAGATAATTTATGTTTATTATAGCTCCTTTGAACATGGTTTATATGTATCTGCATTTGTTGCCAACCAGTCATCTTTGCTTGTTGGAGATTGGGATATTTACCTGTCGTCGAGTGATGGTTGACTGCAATGATGTTGTTATATCTGTTGTCTGTTAATGTATAACCCATAGACGTTTGTTACGCATCATCTACTTCTTCCTATAGAGGATTGATATATTTGAGTTTCATGGGGTGGTTATTAACCATAGGGATGATATAATATCCATTATATATTATCCATTGATCATATGTAAGTAGACTACTATGCATAACAAGTCTCTTATGGTCGCTTGCAGACATTCATCATGAATCTTCTAGTACTGCAAGCATCTATGTTCATGGCAATCTTCCCTGATGTCGCTTATGGAATGACCTCTAGCGGCAGTGTCGGTACTTTCATCAAAGCCTGTTGCCCTTATCCTTCCACAAACTATAACATTTGGACTACAAATTTGTCGTTTCTACTTGTAGATGAGGCATTTTGTGTATAATGGATTCCTAATCCTTACCAATTGTATAACTCTTGCTGTCATTTTTGAACAGTCCATTACATACTTTGCAAATTCCTTACCACTTGATTCATTTATTTGCAATGTTTATTGAAACTCACTTGCAATCATTTCAATATTGCAGATTAACTAAGCATCATTGCTCCTCTTTTTTCAAAGATTCAATGTCAGAATGCATGAGTCCTTGCTTGTTCATTTTCCCTTAATCTTTCTCTTTGATACACATTCTTAGAGTTGGATTGTTGTTGGTGGTAGGGATATAGGAGCTTCCTTGTCCACTATGCATCTTTATTTGCTCATGTATATATACTTGAATGATCAAGATTTGTTCATTGAGCCTCTATATTTTGATTGCTCATTTGTTAAAACCAAAGTCTGGTTCTATGTTCTTTATTCGAACTCAATTCTTTTAGAGTTCACTTGAGTTCTTTAAGTCATCATCAATCATTTACATGATTGTAAGTGATTGAGTTTAATTCCTTATTGCCCGCTTAAATTCAAGTCCTTTGTTCTGTTCAAGTTTATATCAAAACTCCTTACACCAAGTTCATTCGAGTTCGAATCTATTCACATTCGAGTCCCATGCTGTCTTTAAAAGTTCAAGCCTCCCCTTGATTCATTTGAGTTCTTAGTATCATAAATTAAGTTTTTGTTAACTATTCATCATAATCTAGTCTAAGTTCAGTCCAAGTCCCTTGCATTTGTCCAGTTTTTCCTTTAGAGTTTAAACTTTTCTGTATTATGTTCAAGTTCAATTTTTTTTATTGATTATTTGAGTTTGAATTAAGTCTATTTGAAGTTCCAATCAACGTCCAAATGCGGTCTTATGTTCACCCAAAATTTCGACAGCCTCCCGGCGTCTCCCCTGTTTAGGGAAAAACTACAGGAAACTGGGCCTTCCCACCATGGCTAATAAAAGTATGTATGGTAGGTGTCCTTAGACACCGCAGCCGTGTCTTTATTCCCATCACGCTAATAAAAGCGTGTATAGGGTCTTCGACGGTACCTGTTTCAAAAGAAGAACAGTTATTTTCTCGCAGGTATAGAGTTGCATACGGGTACTTAAGATTGTCCCCACCACGCTAAGAAAAGCGTGTATAGGGCCTACTCGCATTGTCGTAGGTGTCTCACTGGGTTTCCTTCCCACCACGTGAATAAACTAATGTATGGGTGATTTGCCGGCTTGACACAAGTGCCGAGAACGGGATTTAGGTGATCACCTGCTTCGTCGTAGGTGCCGCACCGGGGTCCCTTCCCATCACGCGAATAAACGTGTGTATAGGCAGTTTTCCGGTGTGCCGCAAATGACGAGAACGGGCTCTCTAAGATTAGAACTTATACCTTCGCGGGGATTAGGCATGACGATGGGGTGAAGACCAAAATATACAAAATCACTCTTTTTTTTTTAATACTTCTCTTTTTTTATTCTTCTTCCTCCTTTTTTTTGAAACTTTTTCTTTCCTTCTCTCCTTTTTTTTGTAATAATGATAGTATTATTAGTAATGTTAATTTTAATACTAATAATGTTAATATTAATACTAACATCAATATAAAATATTAATACCAATATTAATATTAATAGTGATATTAATATTAACATTAATATTAATATTAATACAAATAGTAATATTAATATCAATATTCAAAATGATATTAATATTAGTATTGATATTTATAAAAATAATAATATTAATGGTGACATTAATACTAATACCAATATCAATGCGAATAATAAGTAACAATTAATAATAAAAAATGCTAAAAAATGATAAGAATGCTCACTATTTTGGGTCTTGATGCTTAAGTAAAGTGGGATATTAGGCTTATGAAGCGGGCTCTAGTTGTGATAGAGAGTGTGAGGGAGCCGGCTAGGTCAATTGAAACAGAGAAAATACAAGGATTTTCAGCTATTTGAAGTAGAGAGGCTCGTGAAGATCGGATGAGAGGCGTCGGGCAAGAGGTCGGAGCAGGTGAGTTGGCGAGCTCGGGAGGATGGAGTGGGAGCTATAGGCGACCGGAAGGAGGAAGAGGTTCAGTTCATCCTAGAGAGGGGTTCGCAAGCCAAGGTTGGACCAGAAGGAGGAAGAGGTGTGGAAGGAGATCACTGCAGTAGTCTGCTTGGACTAGCGTTGACTTCGAGTGGAAGAGGGTTTTGGCTTGCAGAGATCGGAAGCAGCGGCGGGAAGGAGGAAGATCAGAGGATTTGTGAGAGCTAGAAGAAAAAGAAGCGGGATGCGGACAGGAGCAGGGAGTCGAAGCAGCCAATTGAGAGCCTCGAATGCTCTTTTTAAACAATGTAAAAAGGGTACGATTTTGTGGAACTCCTGCAGGAATCATGGAGAAGCGATGCTAGCGGCGCCGCTCGGTCAGGTAATGAGATTTCTGCAGAATTTTAGGATTACGTGGATTTTCATTTGATTTTGATGATTTTTTTTATTTGCTGTTGAGGTCAACATTTGTCTATAAATAGGTAGCCCTTGCTTGAAATAGAGATAGATTTGGAAAATGAAGAAAAATTGAGTTTTATACTCTATTTTTGGGTTTCTGTATTCTGATGGATTTCAGGTGGTGATCCCCCTCCCAAGAAGGAGTTCTTGGGTGTTGTGTGAGCTGTAAGTTCTTGCAGTTAGCTTTTCTTATTTGTCGCCATATCGCCTCTGCCGCCGGCGTCATTTGGTATCAGAGCCAGAAAGCGCTTCTTTTTTTTGGTTTTCTATATCCTGGATTGTTTCCAGGTGGTCGCCGCCCTCTCCTCTCCTCTCCAGTCTATAGATTCCAAGGTGGCGAATCGGCTCTGACATCAAACCACAAGCAAGTCCAAAATAGGATTAGTTGTGCTTTGGCTTACCGCCCCAACGAGATCAGCCAGCAAACTACTGTTCCAACTTGCTGATGGCTGCAAGGGAATCTTGAACTATCTTCAGCAAGATTCACTCAAAAATCTATAATCTACCATCCAGTCAATAAGCCCAGCAATTCTTTTTTGCTGCCTGACTACCAAACAACCATGTTGTCTGTCCCGTTAGAGAGCTGGGCATGTTTTTTGTCCGTGCATGTGTTTCATCCGTGAAACAGGGCAAGTGGTTCATTCCAGGCAGCAGAACATTTATTTTCTCCATAAAAATGATATCGGGTGGTTCGTCGAAACCAGCGGACGAACTTTGCGGGAAGGCCGGAATCATTCTAAGAAATCCTGGAGCTGTTGTTCTTCTTCCAGCTATCAAGACTCCTTGCAACCTCTTCATCCGACGAGAAGAGTCAGCAAAGATGCCGCCTCAGAGAAATCAATAAAGACCCATACAAGATTTACTCGTAGAAGATCTGCAACGGGAGATACAACAGCTACAACAAAGATTAGCCATGCTTGAGCAAAGAGAAGCGGGTGAACATAAAAAAAAGAAGAAGGCATTCATCATTTTTCTCAAGTTTTTTCGAGTCAGGAAGGGGGTATATCGGACAATCAGAACCCTTCTTCCTATGAAGACTTGTTTGAAGGGCCAAATCGAATGTCTTTCTCCGCCCCTTTGATTGAGTTCAACGTCGAAGAATTTGAAGATCTGTTGCCGAACCTCGTCGTCTTGGCCCATCCTAGATGAACCCGTGTATGACGTGTATGATGATGATGACATGTTCTTGGGAGTTCTTAATGATGATAAGCCTTTGTATGATCATGATCAGAGCGAGCCGGATGTCCAGCAGGAACTACTATTCACTCTAGTGTTCATAATAAGGCAACAAATTTGATCGTCATCATTGACAAAAAAATTGCAATTCAAGATCTCTCCAATGGGTTGGATATTGAAGCTTCTATCTCCTTCTCTAGGATGCTAAAATAAACACAAAAGATTCCCAATAATCTCACAATCACAAATGGTCCATCCACTTGGGCTAAACTTGAGATGTCGAAGATTGGTAGACAAATTGACATCGGGTGTACCTATCCTGACTGATTTTGCCAACCAAATCTGCCTCCTTAATTTGGCCAACCAGGCATCTTCTTATGAGCCTGAAGTTCCTCCTACCCTGGTAGTATGACGCCGGAGCTGGGCCGCTTATTCATGATAACTTCAGGCTAGTATTATTTCATTTGGTAGCTTATATGGCTACATTAGATTAGTGCTTCTCTTGTTTTTGGGTGTAGCCTATTATGGGCTACATTTATCTATAAATAGGTAGGCCTTGCTTGTAATAGAGATAGATTTGAAAGATGAATAAAAATTGAGTTTTATACTCTGTTTTTGGGTTTCTGTATCCTGATGGATATTAGGTGGTGATCCCCCTCCTAAGGTGTTTTTGGGTCTTGTGTGAGCTGCGAGTTCCTGCAGTTAGCTTTTCCTGTCCGTCGCCGTGTCGCCTCTGCCACCGGCGTCAAAAATGCATCTGCTCAACATCATTAATTATTCTTTCACATTCAACGAGCAACATTTAGAATATGCCCTCATGAATCATCATCCTGAATTATTCTTTCAGGAATATTTCATCTTAAAAAACATTTGATGCAAGAGAATGAAGAGATGAGATTGATTTTATTTATCTATTACTAATTCAATTTAAAGAAGATCATACAAACAAGCCACAAACTATCATCAAAATTGATAGTTTTCTAATCTCAAGTAAACATGACGCAGCCCATTTCTCAAGTTAATATAGATCATATGAGATAGACAAAATTAATTTCTGATCATGGCCAATGTAACAGAAGTCAAGCAATTATAAGGATTGAATCACTTAAAGCATATAATAGGTTTGGGAGATGTTAGGTCATTTAACTTGGTTTTTCTCTTTATGACATTGAATATTTTCTTTGGACTTGCTGGCTGGTGGATGTTGGATGTCAATTTTTAGTTGGGAATGGCGACGATCAGAAAGGAATGTCAAAGGTTGGGGCAACAACGAGCATTCTAAATTGATAATTTTTCTTATAGGAGGAGCAAGAAATTAAGAAGGCCAAATTTTAAGAAGCAGTAGTAGATCAATTGAAATTACAGTAGGAGCATGATCTCACGAAAATTTAAAAAGAACAAACAAGCTGAAACGTTTGGCGCATTCAAAGAATGCGCCAATTCAAAGAATGTGCATATCCGTTTGGCACATTCTATAGAATGCACCGATACATATGGCGCATTCTATCTTAATTAGCTAGCGCACACACTTTTTCCGTGAAAATTGTATTTATGTGAAATTTATAGTGAATAATTTTATTTCATGCCTCATAATGTAAAATACTGTGTATGATTCATATTGAAAATGTTATATTAGTAAGCTTAAAATATGGTTTGGAAGTATAGATTTTGGTTGTTTGTATGTAATATTTATATTTTCGTAGATTGGTAATTTTATATTTTTTAACAATTCGTTTGTCCTTTTTTTTCCTTGTTATGAATTATGGAAGAAGCGTTGATTGCAATTTAGATACAGATTTAAACTTTTTTTTCTAATACAAAATATTATTTTTCTTAGCATATAGCAAAAAGAAGCAGAAGAAAAATAGAAGAGATCTAAATTTTTGAAGACGGAAGCTCTCATTCTTTGTAGCTATAAAATGTTTACAAGTCCTGCATTTGCTACATATATATCAAACAGTTTCACGTACCAACTCCTATAGGAAATGTTGGAACTATTATTTGAATATCCTAAAGTGGTAAATTTAAACATTTTTTATTGAATAGGAAATGTTATTTCTATTACTATGAACCCAAAAAGAAAAAAAAAATTTTAAATAACAAGAAAATTGTAATAAGTCATATTTATAAAAAAAAATATGTATAACTGTTATAATTAAATTGTTCCTGTAAGTAGAAATAAAAAAGAGAACTTATAAATTTTAATTTATTCAACACATTTTTATAATGTATTAATGGTAATAATTAAATAAATAATAATTTAATTATTAATTTAATGTAATAATTTACTTAAGTTAGTAAGTAGACTTCAGATAATTTGATATTTAAAAAATAATTTTTTTGTAATATAAATTTCATAAAAAATTTTAGATAATTGAACATTAATTATTCTTTACATATTTAAACAATGATTATGTAAAATTTGTTTAATATATGTGTATTACTTTATGAAATAGTTATAATAATTAATTTTAATTTAGTTATGTCATATTTTTAATGTAATAAATATTCTTTGAGAATTAGAATTAATAATTATTTATTACTTAAATATAAATATTTAGTCATGTCATATTATAAAAATTATATAAAGTGATATTAAAACAATAATTAATATAATATAATTTCAATTAAAAAAATTTAATTATAAGATACTTTACTATTAATTATATATTAAAAAATAATAATTTATTTAAATTAATGTTAACGTTTTTTTATTATATTATCAAAATTTTATAATAATATATTTTATTTAAAATATAATATTTATTACAATATGTTAACATTATTTTATTGTTTAATATTAATGTTAGTTTAATGTATTTTAATGTTAATTTTATGTATTTATATATAATGATATTCGAATAATATTTATGTTATAATTCCAAATTTAAATCTTGCATAACATAATTTAACATTAATTATTAATTAAAAACTAAAATAATTATAATATATTAAACTTTACATAATAAATTTAATACAATATTTTTATACATTAATTATTACATATAATGTATCTAATTTAATAATGTGAAAAAATAATTATTTGAATTTGATGGTGTAACTCTGAGACCACTTTAAGACCGCTTTACTTAAAAAATTAGTTTTATTGTAATATAAATTACTTAAAATTTTTTAGATAATTGAACAATATTTATTCTTTAAATATTTAAATAATGATTATTTAAAATTAGTTTAATATATGTGTATTATTTTATAAAATAGTTATAATTATTGCGAACTAGAATATACGCAGCGATAGAGTTAGAAAATTTTCGTCTCAGCATTGTACGGATATCCAACACACAAACAAAAGAAAATGCAACACCAGGATTTTTACATGGAAAACCTTGGAAGGGGAAAAACTACGGGGCCACGCCCAGTTGAAAGATTCCACTAGTGTTTGGGCTCGTTGGATTCGTGATTCTTGGGCTAGTTGGATTCGTCTCGTCGAGCTGCTCGATTCGACTATAAGCATGTCATGTTTGGAAACTATTTGGTAATCCGAATTGTGGATTAAACCTTCCAAACGTGCTTTGGGCCTTTGATTTGGACTTATTTGGGCTTGGGTTGAGTTGAATTTGGTGTCGTTGGGTTCGTATTTCCGAGACATTCAGTTCAACTATAAGTTCGCTAAAATCGGAGTTCAAATGGTCTCCGAATTAATTTTTGAAGTTTCCAACATGATTTTTGCCTTAAGATTCGTGCCTGAACAAGATAATTTTCTAATGATATATCAGTTGCCCTCCTATTTTCGGACGTCGAAGCTCCATGAGTCTGAAAATATTTGTTCCGACATTTTACATTAGCCGAATCGTAAAAAATTACGTTCCAAAAGATATAAGTTTGCTAAAAACCAATCGTAGAGACCTTGTTGAGCTATGAAAGTGTCAAAATTGAGTCCGAAACGTCAAAAAAACGTGTCCGGGGACCCCAAAAACGTCCAATTTGGACCGTCCGGCTCAAAACACGTAGGCGATCGAAAAACGCGGCAATTCCCCCCCCCCCCCCCCCCCCCCATTATTATTATTATTTATTTATTATTATTATTTTTTTAAATGTGGGACCCACAAAATTTTTTTTTAATTTTGAAAATGTCATATGTGGACTCCAAATTTTTCTAGAACAAATCTAGAGAATATTTCTAGAAAGATTTTTAAATTATTTGGAGGGAAAATTTCCTCCAATTTTTAAACTTTTTCCCTTCATTTTCATCCTTTTTTTATCCTATAAATATCTCCCTTAAGGCAAGGGAAAAAATGCACCACTTCTCTCTCTCCCTCTGGCTTTCTTACAGTTGAGGCATTCCACTGTTTTTAGTAGGTGACTTTCCCTACAAGATCAGTGCCCCTCTCCTTGTGTAGAAGTTAGAATTTTCCCTTTCTTCCTCCCCCTTTTTTTCTTATTCTGGAGGCATTCCACTATTTTTATAGGTGACTTTCCTTACATAAATTAGTACCCCTCTTTAGTGTAGAAAAATGGGCGACCCTGCTTCCACCAAAATCCCCCCAGCCAAAGGAGATTGCCCCGTCGTCCGATCTGAGAGTTTGAAGAAGACTCAAAAAGCGGTCAGAGCTGATGATGTCGTATCCACCATAACAGGAGATTCTTTGATTGCTTTTAGGAAAAAGTTCTATTTTCCTAATAATATGGTGATGAAGGTGCCAACAAAGTCTGATCTCGCTCATTCTCCTCCCCCAAGATTTATGACAGTATATGAATACAGTTTGGCACCGTCTGTGGGAAACACTATCCCATAATTCTGAGTATTGCTTCGATGGATAACAGGCGTAGCAATCGTATCTTAAGAGCCTCTCGCTCCAACGTCAATCAATCCAGAAACCAATCTACAAATCATGGATGTCAAGTATCTGCCTCCTTTTATCCTGGGGGGCAACACGTTACTGAAGAAGGAACTTCGGAACCTTCCCTAGAAGAACGTATCTGAAAGATGGAAGAATCACAAAATGAGATCCTACAACTCCTGCGAGAGACTCGACAACCGGTGCTGGCACAACAGGAGGAGGTTCTTCTCTCTCGAGGTCCACCACTGGTCGAAGCTGTTCAACTCGAACATCTTCAAGCAGAGATTCCTCTTCCTCCGCCAAGGAGGCATCCGCAGTCACATCAAGATAACGAACCTGGCTGACACAGCAAGTTCTACCCATCCTTCGCACACGGGTCTGCAACCTCGCATTCCGTCCGACCTCCCTGAAGAGTTAGCCCGATCGCACGTTGTAGAGCTCGCCCGTAATGCCCTACGCCACGAACTGCGATGATTGGTCCGAGAAGAGTTCCCTACAGGAGGCATAAGGCAACCCTTTCGTCAGTGGGACTTCCAGGAGTCATCACCCCTGACGGAAACTATTCTTCAACACCCTATTCCGGTAGAATTTAAACTATCGAGCATTGATTCCTACGACGGGACATCCAACCCATACGGGCACATCAATTATTACAGAACCATCATGCATATCCAGTGAGCATCCGATGCACTCTTCTGCTAGGTTTTTCATGCTACCCTCAAAGGATAAGCTCGAACGTGGTTCTATTCACTTCCATCCGGAATGATCCCTATATTCGTCAAATTGGCCAAAGTGTTCGTCGAAGAATTCGTTGCCAATTGAAGAATTATTAAAGATTCTTCTCACCTTTCAGGATCCGCCAAAATAAAGGAGAATCATTGAAGGAGTATTTTCAACGATTTTCCACCAAGGCTCGACAAATTCTAGGAGTGGATCCTGAATTGCTGAGAGGAGTCCTTCTAGGAGGCCTTCGTCCTGGCCCTTTTTTATTCGACACTCATTTGAGACACAGTTCATTCGTACACTGACCTCATTCATCGTGTGGAGGCACAAATCTCTGCAGATAAAGCCATAAATGCTCACAGGAAGCAATTCGAGCAAACAAATGAAAATAAAAAAGTGCACTTGGGATGGATAATTCGTCATCACAACGAAAGAAACAAGAGAAGGGTAATCTGCCTCCTAGACCTCCAATGGAATGACGGGAACCATAACAGGAGAAGGAGTATACACCACTGAATATATCTCGAGCAAATGTGTTGATGGCCATCCGAGATCAGGAGAATGTAAAGTGGCCTAATCCTTTGAAGCTGAATACAGGAAATCAGAATCAATACTGCCATTTTCATCGTAGTCGCGACCACACTACCAAAGCCTGCAAGCAACTTAGGGATGAAATTGAAAGGCTTATCCGCCAAGGTTATCTTCGACAGTTTATTCAAGATCCGCCTGCTCGAGAGGAAGCTCGTTCCTCTGGGGGGCAAAATTAGCAACAACAGAAACAACAGCCGAATAATTGGCAAACAGTTGGTGAGATTAATACCATCGCAGGAGGACCCACATTATCTGATCAGGTCTTTTTAGCTGTACATAAAAATCCAACGCCAAAGAAAGCTTGTATCGATTATTCTATTATTTTGATGATTCTGACTTGGAGGAGTAAAAATCTCTCATCAAGATTCACTTATGATTAATACGGGATAGGTGACCCGGTGTTACAATGTCAAAAGAATTCTTGTGGACAATGGAAGCTCCGTAGATGTCCTGTTCTACTCTACTTTTCTCAATATGGGTCTCACTAGAGAAAAGCTTCAGCCTGCTGCAGGGCCATTATATGGATTTGACAATTGACCTGTACAAGCAGAAGGACAATCAATCTCCCGATTGTGCTTGGAGAATTTTCCTGACAGACTACACATTCCATTCAGTTCATTGTAGTAAAGTCGGAATCGGCTTACAATGCCATTTTTGGAAAGCCACTCCAATCAATTTTTGGGATTATTGCCTCCATCCCCCACCTCAAATTGAAGTTTCATACCCCAATAGGAGTAAGTGTAGTACATGGAGATCAACAAATAGCACAAACTTGCTATCTCAGACAAGTTCAACCATGCCCAACAATCACTATGAGCATCGAAGATTTTGATCTCCGAAGTGAGGATATCCTACAGAGGACTTCTCCTGTAGAATATCTCACTACTGTATCTATATCAGAAGAACACCCTTCAAGGATTGTACAGATTGGGTCTCTTCTCTCAGATGAAGAGAAGAAAAAATACGTAAACTTTTTACATAAGAATTAGGATATTTTTGCATGGAGTCCAGCAGATAT